>CM028131.1:632230000-633472500 GCA_016271365.2 Neoceratodus forsteri
AAATGGTTCTTTAATATCCATGGTTCACCAGCTACCTTGATAATCGGATCCAACATGTAAGGATTGCAGGGATCTCTTCAGATGAGAAACTGGTCCACTCCGGAGTCCCCCAGGGGTCTATTCTGGGCACTCTACTCTTCTCCCTCTTCATCAACAATCTCTCCAGTGCCTGCCACCAAATAATATTACTATACGCAGATGATGCAGTCCTGTTTTCCAGCCACCATGACATTACAGTCCTTGAATCCCAGCTGCAGCTCGACTTCAAGCAGATCAAAGACTGGTTCAGTTCTCATAAACTTGTCCTGAACCACAGCAAGACTAAAGCTATGTCCTTCTGTAACCGACGGAGCAGGCACAACTCTCTGTCCTTCACCATCAAGAACCACGCTGGGAACCCACTTGAACATGTCAAGGAGTTCAAGTACCTTGGTATTACCCTGGATAGTACCCTCTCCTACACTCGGCATATTGACACTGTTGCCAAGACCGCCAATATACGGATTGGACTACTACACAAACACAAGCACTGTATGCATGCGGATGCCCTTAAACTGACCATCTATAGCTCTGTCACCTCTATCATTGACTAAGACCTTGCCATCTATGGCTCTGCCTCAACAAATGCCCTCCGCAGGATCTCAGTTTCTCTCAACAAAGCCTGTAGACTACTAACGGGTGCAGCCTGACAAACTCACACCTGTGACCTCTATGCACAGGCCAGCTGGCTACTCAGCAGACTACAATACCAGACCTACTTACGTACCAAAAAGATTCTCCTCGGTCTCATGCCACCTGGTGTTAGCTCATTCCTTACTACCTACAATGGCACTCAACAAACACATGGTGCCCAATCTCTAACCTTTCAGGTTCCTAGATTTCGTACCTCCAGGGGTCAGTGGTCCTTTATTTATAGAGCCACTCAATGGTTCAATTCCCTCAATAAAGAAGCACTTCCCTCTACTACACTTGGACCCTTCAAAAGGAATCTCAAACTTTACCTCACCTTTACCACTCAATGTGACTGCTTCTCTGAACAGAGATCTCTCTAAAAACCTCCCAGCTCACTCATGTCTCACAGCCTGCCCTTTCCCAGTCTCATTCCCTCTGGCACCAGGCCTTCCTTGTGACTCCTTTCCTGCTTGGCATCTCCACTGGTACAAGACATTTTCCACCACCATCGGACAGTGACCCGTTAGCCTACCAACTTCCTCTCCCAGTCGCACGCCTGCAGTACTAACTGCCTATGGTGCCCTCTATCTCTTATTGTTACCGCAGCCAGCTGCCTACCCAAGCTGCTCATTATATGAATATTATCTCAAAGTATGTTATAACTGAGTATCTTTATTTTTTCTTTTAGTTGTTTATTGTGCATTCTTTTACTACCTCTGTATGTATGTTGACCCTCATCCTTTGATGTGGAACCTTTGTAAATGAGCAGTTTCTGCTCAAAGGTATTTGTAATCCGAGAATTTAATAAATAAAAAATAAATAAATAACTATTGACCTGGTGTGGGCTAGCTTGGAAGCCACCAACTTAATCTTTGATTTAAAAAATATTGAATGATCAGAATCCACACACTATCCAGTAGAAGTTTTGATGAAAACTGAACAATTAGAAGAAACAGTAAGCTATAGACATTTAAATAAAGGATTAGAGATTAGAAATTATAAATCAGAAAAGAATCAAATGACAAAATAGAACCATAAATCAGTTTAATGAGCTTTCACACATAGGACAAATATATGACCTATAAATCTACATTTTAGAAGGTGCAGATTGTTATAGAGAGGATAATGCATGGTCTTTGGTTAATAACCACACTGTAAACACTTCGAGTGGTTGCCATGACATCATTGTAAACCTCAAGAGTGCAGCTCAGGAGGTTTTCAGATGACATCTCAACCTTGAGAAGTGTTTTCAAGCATGGTTATTAACCAAAGACCATACATTATATTTTATAGTGTATGAGTTACCAAGATTGTGTAATCGTGGATTGAATTGCTTTACTTTACTTTACTGAATTACTTTATGGAACATTGATTGTTGTGTGCATTCTGTTTTGTTATACCATTGATATGACATACTTAAGGGTTAAGAACAGAGTGATGTCATATTGATGGCATTACAATGTTGTAATCTGCTTGATTTCAGTTAATAATAAGGGCTCCCCATACATTATAATGCTTTTAAATTATGGCAAGAAATAAATATTTTTATTAGACCACATTGCACAACAAATCATGATAGAACTACTGATAAAATGGTAAATCATGATTTAATCAAAACTGTAGGAGAGCAAAACAAAACTTCAATAAAATACTTAGACAACGTACAATGATGAAGCATAGTGACAAAAAGCACATTAAAACCATTAACAAAGCAAGAAAGGAGTACAAAAAGGTATTGGAGTTTGAACGTCATACACAAGCCTTAGAACTTTGGGAAAGGTTGAGGAAAGCAGTACTTAATAGAGATGGTAAGCATTTTTGGAAATTAGTTAGTCAGGGCTACAACAAATACTCTACAAAGGAGGAAGCTTATATCCCACCAAGTATTTGGGTAGCTTTTTTCTTGGATTTGCATTTTCCCAAAGAGGAGGAAACAGTGGCCTCTGAAATCCATATTAATAAGGACCCAACAATGTACCCTCTTCCCATTTGTATACAGAAGGAAGATGTTTGTATGGCCTTATCACAACTAGCCTCTGATAAAGCACCAGGACTGGATCCAATCATTGGAGATATACACAAATCATTTGGTGACTTGTGGTTGCCTATTTTAAAAAGAATATTCAATATATTTGTACAAGGCCACAAATGTCCAGTTAGCTGGTATGGGAGTGCAATTTTTCCTATATTTAAAAAGGACAACCCAGATGACCCTAAAATGTACAGGCAAATAAGCCTTATAGATGTATCTCAAAAAATAATTTCAAAAATTATATTAACCGAGCTCCTGGCTTGGCTTAAGGAACATTCAATTATCAGTAAGTTTCAGAATGGTTTCATAAGAAGCAGATCAACAATTTAGCACTGCTATGTGGTGAGTTTTCTGGTCTGAAAGTATGTAAAGGTTAGGAGCAGTAAATTATATTGCTGTTTGGTGGACTTTTCATCCACATTCAATAGTATAAGCCGAAGCTTACTATGGCAGAAGCTGCAACAACTTAGAATAGAGACGGTATTATTAGATATCTGGATTAGACTCCACAAAAACACATCGGCCAAAGTACAGTATAATCAGAACAGTCAAACTATGCCTGAATTCCCAATTAATCTTGGAGTGTGACAGGGCTGTTTGTTGGCACCAACATTATTTAATATTTACATTTAGGAAATACTCGAAAGTCTCTCCAACCCTGATTTCTATTCACCTAAAATTGCTGATAAAAGAACAGACTGCTTGGCATATGCAGATGACTTGGTTTTAACCTCAACATCTGCATTAGGACTGCAGAAGAAGCTGAATCTCTTTGCAGAATTTTGTGGAAAGCATAAATTAAAAGATAATAAAGAAAAAACAAAGATCATAACTTTTGTAAACCAAAGCAGAACTTTACCAAAAGTTTGGATAAATATAGATAAACTAGAAGTAGTAAAATAATATGACTTTCTAGGGGTAAGATTTTCACAAAATAACACATGGAAAGAACATCTAAAGTTAGTTTGAACAAAAATGAATATGGCCACTAATGCATATAAGATTTGTAATGCCAAGATGGGAAGTATTATGGTTACAAGGATATTGAAGGTTCTTAATGCAAAAAAAAAGACAAGTGCCCTCTATGTGGTGGAAGATTGGGGATCTACAAATTTAGGGAGTCTTGAGATTGTTTTTAACAATTTATATAGATATATAAGACAAATCTTGTTTACATTGAAATTATTTCTTTTGCATGAGTCTCGACTCCCAAGGAGATGCCTTGAGGAAAAAATTGGGTACTCAACAGAGGGATTTGACTCTCTACATATTGAGTTAATTAAAAAAGGTTATTTTCCCTTACGGCTTGGGATATTGTTATGGGACATATACCTAAAGCCATGGGATGATGTAGTTATTGCTGTTAAAACTAGGTTAAGAGATATAGAAAAAAACAATAATTTGCTCGATTGTCTGAATTAAAATTATTTAGATGGTATAAACAAATCAAAACCACACATGGGTTAGAACCTAATTTAATACAAATTAATAATCCTAAAGCCTGAAAGCTACTAACTATGTTCAGGTTAGAAATCTACTCAGCTCAATACATACAATTTAGACAAAAAGATTTGAAATAATCTCAGCATATTGTAAATGTGGACATAAGCTGGGAGATGATCTCAAACATATTCTACTTGTATTCCCTTTATATATCCAAAATAGGACACTTTGGCTAGGGGATGTTATGAGTGGTCTTGGTCTCCCTCCTGAACAAGTGGTAACCTTTTTCTTTACTTCAAATGATATCTTACACAAATTGGTTGGCTTTTTAACACAATACATTTGTAGTATCATTGGATAGCAATATATTTTTGTGATGGATTTTCACATCCTCTTTGTAAATCCTTGGAAAACGGATTGTAAATAGCCTAAATTTTAAAATGTGTATTATGTATTGTATATCTGTATTTTTAATATGGAACTAATGTTCTGATATGAGCTGACACTGTCTGTGGTTTTATATATATTTATTGTATATTGTAATGGCATTTACCAATCAATAAAACATCTTTGAACTTTTAACTTTGCTCATAAGGTGGTGTGAAAAAATGGCTATGTTGAAAATTTGGGGTCAAAATACTGAAGCTTGCTAATGAACACTGAAAAATGTCAATGTACCATCATAACTTTAGTGTTTTTAAGATTCTGACCCCAAATTTTCAACACAGTATGTTTATGACTCCACTTCATGAACCTGGTAGGTGAAAGTTTTCAAATCTTGACTGAAAGGTGATTTCACAGCTTGACTGTGAAATCACCACTCTGACAGGTTTAAAAAATGGTACCTGTTGTGTTCATGAGCTGGTGTGAAAAAATCACTTTTTTGAAAATGTGGGATCAAAGTATTGAAAATTATGAAAGTTACGAGTGAACATTGAGAAATTTCAACATATATTCAGAACTTTGTTGTTTTTATATATTTTACTCCAAATTTCAAAATAGCCTTTTTATGACCCCACCTCATGAAGCCAGTAGGTGAAAATGTTCAAATCTCACTTGAAAGGCGATTTCATGGAGCAACTGTGAAATCACTTTTAGGGCCAGATTTGAACAATTTTACCAACCTTGTTCATGAGGTGGGGTCCCACAAAGGACATGTTGAACATTTACATAGAAACATAGAAACATAGACTTTGACGGCAGATAAGGACCGCTTGGCCCATCTAGTCTGCCCATTTCCCTACCTACAGGATAGGCCACAGATCCTAGTTAACCAACAGCCTATTTCTTCCTACCCCCCACAAGAATTGCCTTATGTCTGTCCCATGCATTCTTGAATTCTCCCACAGTTTTAGACCCCAAACCTCCTCAGGAAGGCTGTTCCATGCATCCATAACCCTCTCTGTGAAATAATACTTCCTCACATTGCCCCTGAACTGCCCCCATCTTTAAATTGTGTCCCCTTGTTCTTGCGCGTCTCTTTTTCTGAAAGATGCTACCCTCTTGGACTTTGTTGATTCCACTGAGGTACTTAAAAGTTTCTATCATGTCCCCCCTTCTTTCCTCAAGGGTATACATATTAAGCTCCATTAGTCTCTCCTCATACGGCTTCTCTTGCAGACCCTGCACCAGACCTGCAGAAGAAGCCAAAAGGAGAAGGAAGGAAACATATTCAATTCAGTGCTTTAGAGTAACTGGTAATTGGTATTTTTCTTTTAAACTTAGATTGTGGGCGTGTAGTGACACTATACTTTCTTTCTTTGTTGTCTTTAATTATAATTGTTTTTGGGCTGTTGAAAATTTAAAACATAGTGGTGGTGTAATTCTGTGCTGTCTTTAATTGCTGCAAATTTTATCTTGGCTTGTCTGACTGTCCTGTAGCTGGGTGAAGGGTGTTAATTGTCTGGCCTCTGACCTCAGCTACGTGATAACTGGAGGTGGGGCTTAGTCAGAGTTAAAGTAGCAAACAGAGGTTGATTTTCTCAGAAGAAGCCAGAAGAAGAAGGAAGGAAACATATTCAATTCAGTGCTTTAGAGTAACTGGTAATTGGTATTTTTCTTTTAAACTTAGATTGTGGGCGTGTAGTGACACTATACTTTCTTTCTTTGTTGTCTTTACTTATAATTGTTTTTGGGCTGTTGAAAATTTAAAACATAGTGGTGGTGTAATTCTGTGCTGTCTTTAATTGCTGCAAATTTCGCCCCCTCCCCTTCCCCAACTCTTAATTATATGCCTGATAAATCTGATTGACAGGAGCTAAACACAGGGTATAGTAAGAGGTGTGAAGTAGGAGGGGCCTAAGGGGGAAGAAGCCCACCCTCAGCACAACAAGTGTTTTGACTCATTTATTTATTTATTGGTTTCTTTTTCCTTAAAAAAAATATCTGAGGATCAGTTACAGGATTTTTAGTACTGTAAATTAATAAAAAGAGAACTAAGAGAGTTTCAGTAGCAGACAAGTTGTGGAATTGCAGTATAATGTGGGGAGTAGTGCAATGCAGTGGCTGTGGTACAGCCATATTCAGGCAGACCTTCTGGACACTGAGGTGCTGCCCTATCTGCATGCATCTCTCTGGACTGTGGGATGAGGTAACCAGACTCAGAGTGGAAGTAAACTGGGTCAGGAGTACCATCACCCCTATCCAGGGACCACCCAGTCCAATGCAGCTGCCTCAAAGGATGCCAAGAACAAGGAGCACTTGGATGACAGTGGGCTCAGGGAGGGTTAGAGCAGTCAGGCAGAGGCACATCCCAGATCCTATTCCTCTCAAGAACTCATATGCCACACTGGCAAATGAGGACAACCAAATAGAGGTACCCAGAGAAGTGGAAGGAAAGGATGTGGAGGTTAGCTGAAGGAGGTGACCTCAGTGGGGAAAGCAGTGGACCCCAGAGGAGGAGGAAGCGAATCCTGGTGGGGGACTCCATTGTAAGAGGGATCCAGCTAGGAACACAGGAGGGGGAGGACAGGGAGGTGAGGTGCCTACCAGGTGCCACGGCATGGAGGGATGGAAGGAAGATACTGGGGATCACTGGGAAGGCAAGACAGGAGGGTGAGCTGGATGTCATTATCCACCTAGGTACTAATGACTTGGCAAATGGGGAGCCAAAGGAAGTTCAGGAAGAGTTTAGGAAACTGGGGAGGGTCTCAAGCAAGTAGCTAATTCTGTCACTTTCTCAAAGGTACTACCTGTGAGAGGCAAGGGAGAGCATAGGAGTGCATGCATCAGGAACTTTAACTCATGGTTGAAGAACTGGTGCTGTGAGGAAGGGTTTGGATTCATTGGTGACTGGGAACCCACCTGAAGGGATGGAGGTTTGTTCAAGCCTGACGGCCTGCATCCATCCTGGAGGGGAATCCAAGTACTCAATGATAAGTTTAAATGCTACATTGACAAGCATTTAAACTAGCAAAGGGGGGTGGCAGGCCAGCAAGGAGGATATCTACTTGCTCACCCCCCACAGCTAGCAGTGGAACCAGTGAACCAGAGGAGTGGCTATCTCTGCAAAGCGGTGTGCAAAAGATGGAGATTAGTGTCCAAAAGGTGGATAAGCAGAAAAGGGGCAAAATTCAGCAGCAGGGCAGACAGCAAGGAGAACCAGGGATAAATGACAACCAAGGAAGGGGCTGGAGTAGAACAGTGAAGCAGACTAGGGAGGTCAAATCATGGAAAGCCATGTGTGCAAATGCCAGGAGCCTTAGCAACAAGATGGAAGATCTGGAGGCTGTCATGGTACAGTCAGACCTGGACATTGTGGCCATCACTGAAACCTGGTGTGATAACCATGACTGGGAGATGGCCATACCTGGCTACAACATATTCAGAAGAGACAGAGCAGGCAGGAAGGGAGGAGGAGGAGTGGCACTGTATGTGAAAAATGACATAAGGGCCACAGAGATCCAGGATGAACAAAATGGGGGAGAGATACTGTGGGTTAAGCTAGAAAGGAAAATGGGGCCAGCCATCCGCGACAGGTGTGGTCTATAGACCACCAGCCCAGGAGGAAGAAACAGATAGGAGTTGATGCTAGCCATCCAAAGGATGGCAGACAGGTGAGGTAGTACTGGCTGGAGACTTCAATATTCCAGATGTGGACTGAGCATCCCAGCAGCAGCATCAACTAGGACCAGATTTATCCTGGACTCCTTCAGGGTGCCTTCCTCAAGCAACTGGTCATGGAACCAACTCGGCAGAAGGCAATACTGGACCTTCTGCTCACAAACAGGGACAGTGTGATGGGGGTAACAGTGGGGGAGCACCTGGGTAACAGTGACCACCAGTCATTGTGGTTTGAAATCACAGAAAGAGAAGAACCAAACCACACAAAAACACGTATCCTGGATTTTAGGGGGGCAGACTTTGGGAAAATGGGGAGATACTTGAAAGAGGCATTAAGGGGAATGGGACAGGAATCAGGGGTTGAGGAACAGTGGGCAGTATTTAAAATGGGGATTATAAGAACAACAGAATTATGCATTAAGCAGGTTAGCAAGAGGAAAAGGAAGAGGAGACCATTATGGTTTTCCAAAGAGGTAGAAGAAAGTGAAAGCCAAAAGATAGCATTCAGGCAATACAAAAGACACAGGCAGAAGGGATGGGAGAAGTACCAGGAGAAACAAAGGGAGGCAGGGAAGTCAGTAAGGTAAGCCAAGCTCAGACAGAAGAACACATTGCAAAATCAGTGGTTAAAGGGGACAAAACCTTTACAGGTACATAAGTGAAAAAAGAAAGACAAAGGGAGGGATAGTGAGACTGAAGGGGGAGGATGGGAGTCGCGTGGAGGATGACAACAGTAAAGCTGACATATTGAACAGGTATTTCTGCTCAGTCTTTACTGAGGAAGAGGGGGTAATGGGTCTGAAGGGAGTACAAGGGGTGAGAATGGTGCAGAAATGGACACAAGTCCCTTTACATGAGAAAGGGTCCTGAAGGAACTGGAAGTAATAAGAGTTGACAAAGCAATGGGGCCAGATGGGGTGCACCCCAGGGTCCTTAAAGAATAAGAGAGGTGGTGGCTGAACCTCTGGCTATCCTGTTTAGCCAATCACTGGAAACAGGGGAGGTACCCAAAGACTGGAGGCTAGCAGATGTAGTCCCCTTATACAAAAGCGGGAACAAAGAGGAAGCAGGGAACTACAGACCAGTCAGCCTCACCTCGGTAGTGGGAAAGATCATGGAAGCACTTCTGAAGGAGAGATTGGTGGAACATCTGGTTGTCAATGGACTACAGGACCCAAGGCAGCATGGTTTCACCAGGGGGAGGTCATGTCAGACCAATCTCATTGAATTTTTTTGACTGGGTGACTAGGGAGGTGGATCAGGGGAGGGCAGTGGACATGGCCTATCTGGACTTCAGCAAGGCCTTTGACACTGTGCCACATAGAAGACTATCACACAAACTGGGGAATATGGGTGGGCAGGACAGTAGTGTGGTGGGTAGGTAACTGGTTGGGTGGCAGGACACAGAGGGTGGTGGTAAATGGCTGTCACTCCACAGAGGGAAGAGTGACCAGTGGGTACCACAGGGATCAGTGCTGGGACCGGTCCTATTCAACATCTTCATCAGTGACATTGTGCAGGATCTAGAAGGCAGAATTTCACTGTTTGCTGATGACACAAAGCTCTGTAACAGAGTAGACACACCAGAGGTGTAGACAGAATGAGAAGGGACCTGCAGAAACTTGAAGAATGGTCAAGGGTTTGGCAGTTGGAAATTCAATGCTAAGAAGTGCAAGATAATGCATAGGGCACAAAACCCTGGCACAATATATCAGTTGGGGGGTGAGGATATAGCATGCACCAAGCAGGAAAGGGATCTTGGGGTTGTCATCTCTGATGACCTCAAGGTAGAAACAGTGTGACAAGGCATCAGGTAAAACAAATAGGATGCTGGGATGTATAGGCAGGGGCATCACCAGCAGAAAAGGGAGGTCATAATTCCACTATACAAGACACTAGTGAGGCCCCACCTGGAGTACAGTGTACAGTTCTGGAGACCATACCTACGTAAGGACATAGACAGGGTAGAGAAGGTTCAGAGGGGGCAACAAAGATGGTGCATGGATTGCATCACAAGTCCTATGAAGACAGGTTGAAGGAACTGAACATGTACTCCCTGGAGGAGAGGAGGGAGAGGGATATGATAGAGACATACAAGTATCTTACAGGGAGAAACAGAGTGCAGGAAAACACTATTTTAAGTGAAAAGATGTTCCAGGACTAGAGGGCATGGGATGAAGTTGGAGGAGGGACGATTCAGAGGAAACATGAGAAAGAATTTCTTCACAGAACGGTGGTGGACAAGTGGAACACCCTGCCAGAGGAAGTGGTGGAGCTGAAGCAATCACGGGATTTAAGAATGCATGGGATAGACATAAAGGAATTCTAGAGGTCAGGGATAAGGGGAAACAGACTTCTAGGAAAACAAACTGAACTTACAAGCTCAAATGGGCAGACTGGGTGGGCCATAGGCCCTTATCTGCCGACACTGTCTATGTATCTATGTATCTATGTACCATTTTAGTTGCCCTCCACTGGACTGCCTCTATCCTGCCTATGTCCTTTCGGAGATGGGGTCTCCAGAACTGGATGCAGTACTCCAGATGGGGTCTCACCAACTATCTGTGCAGAGGGATAACAACTTCCTGTTTTCTGCTGCTGATGTCTCTCCCTATGCATCCCAGTATACCCCCAGCCCTCCCTACTGCCTTCTCACATTGCTTGCTAACCTTAAGGTCATCTGATATGATTACCCCCAGGTCCCTTTCCTTTTTTGTTGTTGTTACTACCTCCCCCCCCCATTGTGTATTCTTCTCCTGGGTTCTTGATTCCCAGGTGTATTATTTTGCACTTCTTTGCATTGAATCCTAGCTGCCATACTTCTGACCATTCCTCCAACCTTGCCAAGTCCCTTCTCATCCTTTCCACGCCTCCTTGTGTATCAACCCTGTTGCAGATCTTTGTGTCATCAGCAAAGAGGCATACCCAGCCCCTCCGCAATGTCACTTATGAAGACATTAAAAAGGACTGGGCCCAATACTGAACCCTGTGGTACCCCGCTAGTAACCCATCTTTCTTCAGAGTAGACTCCATTTACAATTACCTTCTGTGTCCTGTTGTCCAGCCAATGTTTTACCCAGGCTGTCACCCTGGGACCCACTCCCAGGCTGGTTAATCTGACTATTACTCTTTTGTGTGGGACTGTGTCAAATGCCTTGCTAAAGTCTAGGTAGGCCATGTCCACAGCCTACTACTTTGGTCACCCAGTCAAAGAAATCTATTAGATTCATCTGACATGACCTTTCCGCTGTGAACCCATGCTGCCTTGGGTCCTGTGCCCCACTGGCCTCTAGGTACTCAACTATTCTTTCCTTCAGAAGTGACTCCATCACTTTTCCTACCACAAAGGTCAAACTGACAGGTCTGTAGTTTCCTGCCTCTGTCTTGGTCCCACTTTTGTGAAGGGGAATCACATCCGCCTTCCTCCAGTCCTCGGGTACCTCACCATCCTCCCATGATTTATTAAAATGAGTAGCCAGTGGTTTCACTAGTTCCCCCCTTAATTCTTTTAGAATTCTGGGGTGAATTCCATCAGGCCCCATTGCGTTGTCCACCTTCAGTTTTAGGAGTTCTTGCAGAACCCTTTCTTCTGTGAAAGGACTGGGATCGACCCCCCTATCAAGAGCGCTTCTGTTAATTGGATTAGGCACTTCCCCCTCCTCTTTTGTGAATACTGAGCAGAAATATTCATTCAGTATCTCTGCTTTTTCACTGTCCCCCTCTGCCCACCCTCCGTTCATTCTATTCAGCCTCACTATCCCTCCCTTTGTCTTTCTACACTCGCTGATGTACCTATAAAAGGTTTTATCCCCCTTCTTAACTGAGTTGGCTATCTTTTCCTCAGTTTGGGCCTTTGCTATTCTGACTTCCTTCCCTGCTTCCTTCTGCCTTAATGGGTACAGCTCTCTGTCCTGCTCCTTCTGTGTTTCCTTATACTTTCAGAATGCTATATTTTTCTTCCTGACTTTCACAGCCACCTCTTTTGAGAACCACAGTGGCTTTTTCTTTTGTTCTGATTTGTTTATTTGCTTCACACAAAGGCTCGTTGCCTCTGTGATGGCAGTTTTGATGATTCCCCATTGTTGCTCCACACCTCCTTCTAGCCTGTTTGCTAGTGCTTTTCTGAGGCACCTCCCATCTCACCAAAGTCAGCCTCCCAAGTCCAGTACCTCACTTTGTATGGCTTTGACTCTGTAGCTGAGTTTAACGTGAACCACACTGTTTGATGGTCACTTGTTCCCAGATGGCAATCCACTTCTAGATCTGAGATCCTCTCACTGACCCTGTTTGAGAGTATGAGGTCTAAGATTGTTCCCTCATGAGTGGGTTCTGAAACTAGCTGTCTGAGGCCTGCCACCTGTAGGGCATCAAGAATGGCCCTGCTCTTGGATGTGGCTGCAGCAAATGTGCTCCAGTTAATGTCTGGCATATTCAGGTCTCCCATCAACAGTATCTCCCCTTTCTCTGCCATTCTAAGAAAGCCTTCTATCATATCCTTGTCCATTCCCTCCCCCTGACATGAGGATCTGTACACAACCCCTGTGTGGATTGTGGTGCCCTTTCCAGTCTCCAAGGTGACCCACAGTGCCTCCTCTCCTCCCTGTTTACTCTTTTGTTCAGTTGCTTTTATCCCTTCCCTTACATAGAGACTCCTCCCCCTCTTCTCCCCTGCCTGTCTCTCCTGTAGGTTATGTACCCTGGTATGTTAATATCCCAGTCATGGTTCTCTGTGTACCATGTTTCTGTGACTGTTATGATATCCAGGCATCCCTCTTCCATCAAGGCCACCAGCTCAGGGAGCTTGTTGCACAGACTATGGGCATTGGTACTCATTACCCTCCATTTCCTGATGGCCTTACTCCTTTTTGCCCCATCCCTGCCCTTCTTGTCATTGTCACTTTCTCCATTTACCCCTGCCCTTCTCCCTATCAGCACCTCTATGTTGGTGTTTACTGCACTTACTACTGTGATTTTTTGGGAGGGCTAGGATTTCCCTGCTCCTTTCCAGTGCCTCCCCCCTTGGCTAGTTTAAATGCTTGCCAATGAAGCATTTAAACCTATCACCTCTAATCCTGGTTCCCCTCCTGGACAGATGCAGCCCATCATGCCAGTATAGGCTTGCATCACTCCAGGTGGACCCCCAGTCCCCAATGAAGCCAAATCCCTGAGCTCCACACCAGTTTTTCAACCACTGATTGAATCCCATGGTGCGGAACACCCTAGCCTCTCCTACGCCATAGATGGGCAGCACCTCCAAGAAGGTTACCGTGCGTGCTACATGTCTAAGGCACCTCCCCAATTCCACAAACTCTTCCTGCAATTCTCTAATCCCTTTCTTAGCCAGGTCATTTGTCCCTAGGTGGACAGTGACATCCAGCTCCCTCCCCTGCGCAGCTGCTCTGTCAATCCTGAGGATTCGCTCCCTGTCCCTCCAAGCCATTGCGCCAGGCAGGCACCTTACCTTCCTCTTCCTTTCCTCCCCCAGTTTTACCTTCCAAACGATGGAGTCCCCCACCAGGAGTTGTTTCCTTCCCCTGTGGGGTCCCCTGCCACCCTACAGTGGGTCTCCTTTGTGGAGGTTCCCAGCATCCTCCTTGGTCTCCACTGCGGGTGCCTCCATAGAGGAACTACACTTTGCCAGAATGGCATAGGAATTGTGGAGAGGTACAACTGGAGGGATGTGCCTCTGTTCCATAACTCTCACCCTCCCTGAGCCCACTGTGGTCCAACCACTCCTCTTTCTTGGCAACCTCTGAGGCAACGGCAGTGGCACTAGTGGTCCCTGGATGGAAGAGGAGGTCCCACAAATCCTGGCCAACTCAGCCTGGAGATGAGCAACCTCCTTCCTCAGCCCAGAGAGGTGCCTGCAGATGGGACAACACCACATCCTCCAGAATGTCTCCTGGAAGACTGCTGCTCTACAGTCACTGCACTGCACCACTCCCATCATGTCTTATTTTTGGCTCCTTAACTGTTTGCAATCCTTACTCTTTCCTCTGGGTTTTTTTTCTCTCTCTCCTTACTTTCTGCCTGTGTGCCCTTTAAGCTCCTGATTGTCCTGTTCTGAGACAAGAATATCCTATATTTCTCAGTAGATCCCTTACTAGCTCAGAGGCAGACCTCCCGCAGCTAGAGGGGGCTGGAAAGCTACTCTTGCCCTTCTAGGATAGTGGGTCTTTGTTGGCTCTGTGATCACTCAATTCCTGCTCCCAAACAGGAAGTTCCTGTTGTCAGTCAAATCCTGTGCCTATAAAAGTAGAACTAGCTTTGCGGGGGAGGGAAGGAGGGCAATATAGTCCCAGTAGAGAAGTCCAGTCACACAGCAGTCCTTTCTCCTGGTGTCTTCTGCCAAGCAATTAGCAGAATATTTCTAAGGCAGTCTTTAAATGTAGCTTTCTTCTAGCTAAGCCACTCCCCCTACTTACTAGATCTTTCTACAAGTAATTTAAACCTCACAGCTATCACGTCCTTTCAATCGCCTGAGATTTACACCTAGATAACTGTTCAGATGACCATTCAGTTCAGTTAACTCAGACAAACACACACTTTTTGTTTTGTTTTGTTTTGTTTGTTAGTTTTTTTTACCCTAAATTAAAGGTCCGAGCACAAGAGTTCTACTTCTTTAGTCCCAGCAGAGAAGTCCAGTCACACAGCAGTCCTTTCTCCTGGTGTCTTCTGCCAAGCTATTAGCAGAATCTTTCTAAGGCAGTCTTTAAATGTAGCTTCCTTCTAGCTAAGCCACTCCCCACTTACTAGATCTTTCTACAAGTAATTTAAACCTCACAGCTATCACGTCCTTTCAATCACCTGAGATTTACACCTAGATAACTGTTCAGATAACCATTCAATTCAGTTAATTCAGACAAACACGCACTTTTTTTTGTTTTGTTTGTTAGTTTTTTTTACCCTAAATGAAAGGTCTAAGTACAAGAGTTCTACTTCTTTAGTCCCAGCAGAGAAGTCCAGTCACACAGCAGTCCTTTATCCTGGTGTCTTCTGCCAAGCTATTTGAGAGGAAAATATTAAAAAAATGACCAAGCTATGAGTAAAAGTTAAAAACACACTGAAAATACATTAGCCACACTTACTGCATTTCCTCTGTTCCCAGTCCAGTGTTGACGAGCGAGGACATGTCTTCAGTCAAGAGACCATTATGACATTGGACCCCAGTAGTTAACTTTAGGGTAGGGGGTGTGGGTGGTGGATGCTGAGTGGGAAATCCAGGTGAGGTAGGTAGTTTGGGGGACAGCAGTCCTACAGACATCATAAGACTTTTTTTGTTACAGGGTTAACAATAAACATGCATTTGTCAATGCCGAATGTTCACTGCTGGTAATGCTGTTGTACCAGGTCTTGTTTGTGTACATTTTTCACTGTATATTTCCTAAGGATAGAGCAGATGAGATGCAATATCTCATTTTCAGCAATGTCCTGCTTTGACACATTATTAGATTGTAATTCCATAGGAAAGGACAGCTGAGAGGCAATATTCTACTTTTAAGCGGGCTCCCACATTCTGACCCCAAATGTCCAACAGGATTTTAATGACCTGATATTATGAGCAAGACAGGTGGAATTTGTAAAATTCCATCTGAAAGGTGATTTTGCTGTGTGACTGTGGAAACAAGTTTTGGATGGAATTTGAAAAATGACACCTGCCATGTTCAGGAGGTGGGGTAACACAAGGAATATGTTGAACATTAGGGGCCAAAATCTATAAACAATAAAGTCACAGTATGGGTAAATATTGAAACAATTAGTTTCCTCATATCTTAGTTGTTTTTTTCACATCTTTATCCCAAATGTTCAACATACCTTTTTATGACCACTCCTTCTAAGGATGACAGGTGTCATTTATAAAACAAATATGGCTGAAATGTCATTTTGTGCCAAAAGTCTTAAAATACATTTTGGGTAGCTTTTGAGAAATGACAGCTGTCCCATTTATGAGGTGGAGGAAAAAATGGCTGTGTTGAAAAGTTGGGGTCAAAATATTGAAAATTACCACAGTTATGAGTGTGCATTGAAAAATTGCATTGTAGACTCATAACTTTGTTTTCTCTTATTTTTACCCCAAATTTTCAACACAGCCTTATGACCCCCACATATCCTTCTTATGAGTCCACCTCATGACCAAGGACAGAGAACATTTTCAAATCCTGCCTAAAAGGTGATTTCACACCACAAGTGTAAAAACACATTTTGGCCAGGATTTGAAAAATGACAACTCTCACGTTCATGAGGTGCTGGGAAGAAATGGCTATGCTGAAAATTTTCATGTCAAAATATTGAAAATTACCAGTTAATAGCATGTGTTCATAAATTTCAATGTAAGCTCATGACTTTGTTGTTTTTTAATATGTTTAACCCATATTTTCCATATAGCCTTCTTTTGACCCCACCTCATGAACAAGGGCACAAAAACATTTTCAGGTCCTGCCCAAAAGATGATTTCCTGCAGTGACTGTGAAATCACCTTTTGGGATGTGAAAACAGCTGTCACATTCATGAGGTGTTGTGAAGAAATGGCTATGTTGAAAATTTGGGGTCAAAATATTGAAAATTTCCAAAGTTATTAGCCTGTGTTGGTAAATTTCAATGTAGGATTATAACTTTGCTGTTTTTTAAGATTTTTACTCAAAATTTTCAATATAGCCTGCTTATGACCCCACCTCATAAACAAGGGAGGAGAACATTTTCAACTCCTGCCTGGAAGGTGCTTTCACGCAGCAAGTGAAAAATCACTGTTTGGGACAGATTTGCCTAATTTCACTGCCGTTATTCATGAGGTGAGGTCCCAACAAAGGTATTTTGAAAATTTGGGGCAAAAATATTCAAAAATGACCATGCTATGCCACTAAGATCAAAACCCAGTTGAAATACATTGAACCGCATACTTGATTTCCTCAGTTCACAGTCTGTCATTGAATAGTGAAGATGTGTCTGCAATTCAGAGAGGATAAGGGTGTTGGACCCCCAGTGGGTAAGTAAGAGCTTGGGAGGGTGCTGAGTGGGAGGGTCAGATGGGGGGACAGTAATGGCAGCAATACACATTGATGGATGTTTTTCTTTTTTACAAGATTATAAAACAAACTAAGAGGGAAGGTTTTATTTCAGGTGGCAACACTGGGGATTGGGCACCCCCAGTGCCATTGTTAGGCTTGGAAGCACTGAGGATGGATTCCCTGGTGCTGCATAACTAATACTGACAGGGTGGGGGGCAGCAGCTGGCATGGGAGATTGTTCACCCCTGTGCAAGAATATTAACATGGGTTGGGCTTGGGCATATAGCAGTTACAGCAGCAGCTGCAACAGACATCAATGGATGGTTTTCTCTTTTGCAGGTTATTTAAAAAAACTATGAGAGACATATTTCTCTATTTCAGGTGGCAACACTGGGGGATTGGGCACCCCCCAGTGTCCGTGTTATATTTGTGGGAAGTGGGGTGGTGGATGCTGAGTGTGAGGTTTGGGTTGGCAGGACAGTAAGGGTGAGGCAGCAACAGACATCAATGGATGTTTAATTTTTTTGTTACAGGGTGTAATTCAACCTCAGCAGGCTGATCATGACAGATGAGCTGTGCTTGCTGAGTAGCGTAGATCAAAGGAAAGAGCTGACATGATTGAGTCAGCTGTCTCCTTTGAAATACATGATGTTTCCACACAGCGAGGCAGAACAATGTCATAATCAGCCTGGCTGATGATTGGTGTGACACTGATGAGCCCCTTACAGACTATTGTGCATTGGACTGACAGAGTCACACCCCTCAAAAGCCATTCTCCTAACCACATGTTTGCTGCACATGCATTCATGGAGAACATAAAAAGGACATGATGGGGCATGTGGAAGTATCAGGAGGTGGGTCAGATACTTGGCAGTGGGAGGGTATTTTCTTTTCATAGACAGGGCACAGAGAAGGCACAGGATGTGGGCAGGATACTTGGCTGTGGGAGGGAGTTGTTTGGCTGATAACATAATATGTAGAGGCTTTCTTATCCCAGGAGTTAAAAAATATATGAGAAGATGACCTTTCAAACCAGATTGACCAACACTGTGAAATAATTTCAGCCCCTAGTGTAAAAGTAGTTGCTCTATTGTTAATCTTTTTAAATGAATGGTTGCAAAACTTGATGGCGACACTTTGTTGTTGTTTTGAAATGTATGTTTGTACTGACATTGAAAGCCTCCGACTGTGATGGGGGAGTGCTCAGAGAGTTAATTGTGATGCTGCTCAGCTGCTTGCCGAGCAGCATCATGCAGATGAGAGCAAAGAGCCACCCTATGATACGAGCAGTTACTTTCTTTGAACCAAACAAAGTGTCTGCTCAGCAAGCACAGAACAATGTCATGATAAACCTGGCTGATCATTGGCTTAATACTGTCAAGCCCATTGCAGACTGCTCTGCACTGGACTCAACAGTGACACACCTCTCAAACCCACTATCATAGCAATATGTTTGCTTTGCATAAGCACACGAAAACATAAAAATAAATATTGGGTAATTTGCTATACCAGGAAATAAACTCATCTCAAGCAAAATCATAAAGTCACTCACCATTCAGGCTCATGGCCTACATACAGTATATGATCTTATTGGTCCCCTTAACTAGTTTATTTCCTTTTAAATCACACTTTCCCATAATTATTTTATTTAGATATGTTTAGCCTATCTATCTATATATCTATCCATCCATCCATCCATCCAACAGGTGTGGAAATAAATAATAATTTGCCAAGACAAATGTGTTTTTGGCAACATGAGTAAAATAAATGAAGTTAGTCACTGAGCATGCTTAGAAAATTATTTCACTTATTTTGTCCACACTGAGCAAGCTCAGATATTTATTCTTATGGATCCTTTTTCGGAACACAGTTTACACTTCTGTACTTTTGTTCCATTTACAGTTTTTTACAATTTCTGTTACAAACCCCCATAAACATTTGCTGTATTAACCAATTATGAGATGGCCTGATTGGGTATTGATGTAGTGCCACTCATGAGGCATCAACAGACCAATGCCCTCTAATCAAGATAAAAATGATACTTTACATCTGGGGCTATGCCTGCACTTTGATGGGCAGGACCAACTAGCAACACATCCCTTCTTGGGCTATTTAAACCAGCTTCCTCCATCCTGATTTAGAAGCTCTGTTTCTTTGCTGCAGCCAGAGGCTATGTTGGGGCTGTGGCTCCTTCCTCTGTCCCTGTGTTTGTGCTGCTGCTTTTCTTTGTTTTTGGGACTCTCTTTTTAGTCTGTGCCTTCAGCAGCTTTCTAGATTAATATCTTTTTCTTCCTGCCTTTCTTGACTGTAGCATTAGGCTTCCTTATTTTCTCTAGGTCAGCCACTCAAGCTGCAAAAATATCCTATTATAAGCCCTGTGTTTACTTATTTTGTTTTGTTTTTTGGTGTGCTTACTAGTTTCTATGTCCTACCAATGTAATACTGCTGTAGTTAGCTTGTGTTCTCCCTGCTGTCTATACCAAGCCACTTGCACACCTTTTCAGTTCCAATACATTCATCTTTATTACTTTCAACAGGCTTCCTAGCCTGGCAGCTACTTCAACTCATACACATTCAATCACTTTAGTTAGGCTTAGTCAGTCCGTCTGCTTCAGCATTATCACCTTAGTCTTAGTTTAATACAGCTTATGGCTTTTCTTGCTTGTGGTTGAGTTTTAACTATGAGTTTTGCCTTTGACATGCATTCATGTGTTATCTTTTCAC
The DNA here is from genome assembly GCA_016271365.2 of Neoceratodus forsteri. Lineage (NCBI taxonomy): Eukaryota > Metazoa > Chordata > Ceratodontiformes > Ceratodontidae > Neoceratodus > Neoceratodus forsteri. Next base: position 632,249,939 of record CM028131.1, read on the forward strand.
TCATTTCTCTCTCAATGAATATCAGTATTTCCTTAAACTACTGCAAACATATTACAAAATCTTAAAACGAAAAAAGCATATACAGTATTTAAAATTCATGCATTCTGTCTTAAAAGACAGAACATTTAACAGGACCAACAGGAGAAAGAGTAATAAGTTAGATTAAATAGGGACAGATCACCTAACCATGTCCTTTAAATACAGTACTCAGGAGTTATCAAAATATTTGCAGTTCACCCGCTCCTTCATTAATATTTTGAATTCATGTATTACAATATAGCCAGCCTTTCCAGGTTATCAATATTGTAAATCACAGTATATCCCTAGTACTTTTATCAATCCCAATGACTTACTGTATGTCACCCATATCACTGCTATAAATTATTATAGTTAGCAGCATATGATAGACATCTTAGAGGCCTCCTAGCAATTCATATCAAAATCATGTCGGAGATTAGATGGAGGAAGGCAAGTTCAGAACCCACACAGTCAAAAAAGTACTATTCCATAGGCATCCATATGGAAAGTACATGCAGAGCTTCACTCCAGTTTAGGTGTACAGCATCTCAGACACCAGGACAATTTGACTTCACTTGGAGGTGAAACAAAGTGGTAAATTCAAAGCCATAAAGTGAGACTTAGAGTAAAACATTACAGTACTCAGTGTCTAACAAGAGCAGCATGACTGTGGCCATTATACCCATGATAAGATGACCTGTGTGATCAGACAGAACATGTGTACAAGGGAAAGCACTGAAGGGCATCATGCAGCCCATGCTGATCCATGCCCAAACTGATGACCCACCTGGCAGGTATTTCCTTTAGACTACAACCTGTGGCAGTACCTATAGGGTCCCATGAACTTCTCCACTCTCCCACTGATGGGATTTTAATCCCATATGATAATCCTATAGCCCAACAAGTGTCTGAGCCACAATTGGTTACCCAAAGTCTTATTAGAGTCTGACATTGACCATCAGCTAAGATGTAATCAATCTCTTCTGTGGAATGCCCTCCCCCGGTTACCCCTCCCCAATCTCATGAAAGTCAATATTTTAATTATATACAGGTATCCTTACTTTAAATGTCCCATCACTATAATCACCTACAGTCATGATAATTCTGGATAAGTAAAATACAGTTTTCCTATAGATCAGGCTACATATTAATGTGTTGCTAATAAGAAACATTGAAGGGTTCAACATGACATGAACTCCATCACATCACTGTAAACTACAGAAACAAAATAGCTATGATTATTTAGCAATAGTACAGTACAAATCACAAAATCGGTCTAATCATCTACAACATAGGATTGAGACACTGTTTTAATACAGAACTATCAACAATCTTCATAATGTCTGCTCTATAACATAAAAATATTGCATCTCCTTATTTTAGTTTGCAAAAAGTTCAAGTCCTGCTCGTTACAGGAAATGCAGGAATTTGCATGAAGTTAAATAAAATATATATTTCAATTAACATGTATGACATATGGATATGCATCTTCTGAAAAAATAGCACCAAAGGTACAAATGCTGCAGAATACTCCAAAAAGAGTTAACATGTCATTGCCCCAGCTCAATTTACACTCTTTGCTTCAGTATAAGAGTTCTCTTTCTCTTCATGAGATTCATAACAGCTTTATGTTAAAATTATTTCAGAGACAGGATTCTGTTATAGTTTTAGACAGTACCTTACTATAAGGCCCACTGGTCTGGCCTCAGGTGTTCATTCAGGCAAAACCAAATGAGGCCATCGGGCAACTCTGTGCATCAGACCTTCCGTTCACCACCAGGTATGTGTTTACACCGCTAGAAGTCCTAATCCATGCCAGAACCAGACTGGTGTTCTACCAGGTTAATGTTCTGCCTTCTCCCTTCTCTCCAGCCTTCTCTCTGACACCTTAATATTGTAACTTCTGGTCCATGGCACCTGTATGGGGGAAGCATAAAAAGAAAGTACTCAATCTGACCGTAGTAAATTTTGGCAGATTCAATTCAAGGATTCAATCTCTAACCTGTTAGACAAGGCTGGAATACTTTTAAAATTTTAATTTCTTACATAATCGCACTCAAAGGTGTAACTTTCCCCCTCTGGCTTTCGTAGCTTCTGGTGTGTCTCTTTACTTTGGTTCACCAGTAGTCAGTAAAGCCAACCTTTATCAATTCATAATCAGCTCATTCATAAACCATCCATAGCAACGGTGTGCACCAGTTATCTTACCTACCTTTATGTGGTTTGAATAAGCACTCATCCTTGCAGGGTTCACTCACAGTAAAGACTCAATGCTGATAGCATGGAGATTCACACGACACAATACTAGTCAAGTACTCACTGTTCTAGGCTAAAATCTCTACTCCATTTGAGTCTTTTAATGAAATAGAATACTTCCCTTGATATCAGGATTTGAGGACAAGTAGTGGCTGGGTGAGAAAGCCTTTTGCATAAACTCACCAGTCTGCTTAACCGCTGACAGTAGGTTTGCCTCTGCATTTTCAGTACTCTGGTTAAAATTGTTTGTCAGGTTACCCAAGTTTCTTGACTCCAAAAATGAGTTACCATGCACAACATTGCAGAGCTATGAGCCTTTGGTCTCCTGAATACTCTGTCCACAATGACCTGACACTCTAAGTGTTCACTTATTTAATACATTTTACACAAGGCACTTATGTTTGACTTCAAAAAAAATAATGCAGCTCACATTTCCACAACAGAAATGATTATATATCGAGAAAGAACTTTCAAATAAAGCTGATCCTTGGAGCAGAGCAGCACTTGATGTACTCAGTGTACTCTGCAGTACTAGATTACTTGAAATCAATGTCAGCTGTAACTTCTAATAAAAAAGAACAGCTTGAAATAGTGAAACCTAATTCATGAAATGCTGTAATAATGCTACAAAGCATTCAAAATGTCTGAGCAAACATGGGGCAGCAGGGAGTGGAGCAGCACTGTGGCCATCTTGCTGCTACACTGCCCCCAACCAAGGCTTGCCCTGTTGGTAGACATGCTCACTCCCCCAAAGTCTGTATCTTGCAGCTGAGTCCCTCATGTCAGGTGAGGGTCCTTCTCTGTAGGTCCCTTCTTTACTGCACTGCTTCCCGGCAGTTCCAGCAGATGGTAAGGTCCAACAATCAAGGGGAAGCTTTAGCTGTGCAGACCCATAGTTGGCAGCACCTCATGGAGTAGCATTGAAGACTTCTTCTGCCAGAGGGTGGAATCCTAAGTCCACTTGGGTTCCTTTAACTGTGCAGACCTTATCAGCAGCACCTCTGAAAGCTATTTTTCCTACATTCAGATCCTGGGAAGGTCACTAGCGGGGTCCTGCAGGGCTCAGTTCTGGGCCCCCTCCTGTTCAACCTGTTCATTAGCAACAATTACTGTGGGAATAAATGGTAAAATACTGTTTTTTGTAGATGACATGAAACTGGGTGGGTGGGTAGATAGTGACATTGGCATTAGCAACCTACAGGAGGACCTATTAAGGTTTGAAAAATGGTCAGAGGACTGGCAGCTGAAGTTCAGTGCCAAAAAGTGTAGCGTAATTCATGTAGGCAGAAATAACCCGAAATGGACTATTGGCTTAACAGCTTCAAACTTACAGCCTCAACTGTGGAAAGGGACATAAGTGTACAGATTACAGATAACCTCAAAACATCCAGGCAATGTGAATCGGCATACAGCAAGGCAAATAAAATGTTGGGGTGCATAGGTAGAAGCTTTGATAGCAGAAGCAGGGAGGGTATCCTGCCACTGTATAGGTACTTGCTGAGGCCACACCTGGAGTTTTGTCTGCAGTTTTGGAGCCCTCACCTCAAAAAGGACATTAGAAGACTTGAAACAGTGAAGAGAAGGGCTACAAAAAAGATCGATGGGATGAATGGGTTGTCCGATGAAAAGCATTTAGGGAAACCCAACATGTACTCCCTGGAGGACAGAAGGAGGAGTGGGGACATGATAGAGACCTTCAAATACCTTAAAGTTATAAATAAGGTCCCCTACACTCAGCTCTTCTCCAGGTCAGGCCACTTCAAGGTCTTGAGGCTGGGTGCTAGCCTTTCAGTAATCACTACTCGCCTCATTCCACACTTTGAGTGATGGACCTCCTTCAAATGGGAACTTTCTTTAACTGCACAGATTGACTTGTGGCACTCCTTTGAGTTATCCCTCCAAAACTTCCACTAAATTAAATTCCAAATTAACAAAGCTGAGCTGTCGTAATAACATTTGTCCATGCCTTGAGGGCTGGCAGTTGAGGCCATAGACCCTCAGAGAGTTCCTCAATTGAGGATTTTTTCTCTCCTGAGTGTCAGTGGCTATATTTCTGTGTGTAAATGTAATTATAGCTTTTGCTTTAGTAGTAGTATTTCCACTGTGAGTTGGGGATGGATGGTGGCTCGCATTGTATTACCTTACCATCCTGCCATTCCCTCTATCCTTCTGGAAGTCATGCCTCAGTCAGTTATCGGTCATCACCAGCTATTCTCAATTTATTTCAATACTCCAATCAGTCTACATTTGCAGCACCTGCTTAAAAGTTCTTTTGGGTTCCTTCCAAAGGGACCTTTAGCCTAAAGGGAATTATGTCCCCATGGCATCTCTAGGAGTGGAACCCTCCTCAGGGTTCCTTTACCTTCATGGTACTCTGATAAAGTGGTTAGGGAACAGAGAGTGCAAATGGCCAAAGCAACCACATGTAACAGTCAAAAACAACTCAACATGCGACTAGCCTCTTGACCATCAACAATGTTGCACAAGCATAACTACTCACTTTGGTTGTGTATACCTATTGAATTAAAATGCTTCCTCTAACCCCAACTCCTAGTCTTCCCTGCTCTTCTTGGGCATCCCACGCAGGTCCCAGCAAGCTATTAGGTCACACACCTTGTGTGTGTGTGTGTGTGTGTGTGTGTGTGTGTGTGTGTGTGTGTGTGCCACCTGGGATCCTTGCCCCACCTTGGGAACCCTATCACTGTCTCCCCTTGGGCAAAATGTCAGTTCTTCAACTCTATGTCCCTTTTTGGTGTGTAGGTGAGAACATCTAAAGGTCGGACTTATTACTGACCAGGCCAGGTACCAGATATACCACACAACCCCTGCAATGACTCCAGGGTGCAGACCAAATGCCACCGCATCTGTAAGTCTGACCATCCGGTCCTAAATGGACACCCATGTGGGAATCACTATGCCTGTATCTGATGTATGGGAAAAAATCAATCAATCTGGCTGCCTCCTTACCCACCCTCCCAGAAAACATGTGCAAACCCATATGTATCCTAGCCACTAACTATGTATAGTACTGAGCCTCCCTCCATCCCATCTCTATGGAGAGATGCCAGGCTGGCTCCTCACCATTAGGTGAAGCTCCAAGACCATGATTCTCTTTCCCTAGCACAGATCCAGCAGATCAATAGACTGCATGTCCCACTCCCTTGCAAAAACCTGTCTCTTCTCTTTTTCTCTACTGCATCACCTTTTCCCCACCAAGCACCTCCATTTATATCCATCCTAATTCCACCAATTCCCACTCCCACACATGATAAATGATGCACAGTACCAGTCCCCACTGGGCATGCTAGGAACAACTGAAGCAAAAGCCTGCACTCATAAAGTTGCAAAACACCACACTTCACAAACAGTGAATTTTTAGTGCTTTAATGCAGCTTAAGGGGAAGTGAGTGAACAGACAATTGGCACACCACTTAACTGCCCTGGTGCTTCAAGGACAAACTTTTCATCAGAGGGTGTGGTCATGCCCCTTGATGAAGAGTTTGTGCTCTAAGTACTGGGCAGTCAAGTGGTGTTTGGATTGTCTGTTCACACTACTTCAGTGATCTTCAGCTGGGCTGGCCATCTGCTTCCTGCCCCGTCCCTGCACCGAGGGTCTATGGTCTTCTTGTTTGGACCTTTTACGTGCTTGAAATGACCATGCACCCTTTTCTGCAAGGAAAAGGATTTTTACATTAACTTATTCTACATACACCAGGTGTACATTACATATAATCATTGTGCATTTTCTTTGTTTCATTTTCTTTAATATATAGTAAATGCCTGTTGTCAAATCGTGTAACTGAGTGTTACTTTTTGCCATGTTGCCTACTTTTTTCAGTAGTATTTTTTTCACTTTTTGTCCTATTTCCACTGTAACCCTCTTCCATGGGTAGCACCTAGAAATCAGTCTTGGCTTAGTATGCCTCTCCTGGTCACCAAGATACAAATAAAATACATAAACAAAAAAACTAAAGCAAAGGCTGGTACGGGGTTCTGAAGAAGAAGGTAAAGGTTAATGCACACCATTAAGGTAATGCAATAAATCACAAAATAATACACGCACAGGTGCAGTAGCCTTCCATACACCCCAATAACCTCCTTCCAACTCAGTCCCATATAGAGCAACTGAACCACACTGGTGCATTAGCTGTATAATATGCTCTAAATCCCATGGAGCTCCATAAAGACACAATGTTTGTACATACAGCTTCAGTGCAAAAAGCATTATAGCTTCAATGTAAAATGTGAATCTGATGCTGGGTAATGCACTAATAGAACCAGCTAAGTAGCAAAGTAGCACCTTGCTGCCCCTTTAGGCCAGCATGCAGTAGCTTTTGTGGCCTAGGTTTTAAAAGGGAACATATTAGATTTTCTGGGGTGGGAGGAGTGCTACCCTCTTAATAAAACTGCTACCCCTTTACGAAGTTTTAAATCTGACCTAGTGATATAATTTGTCAATCACTACCAGTGGAGAATGCCAACAAATTAAAATATTTAACATACATAATCCAACAAAGGGGTAGATCAGCAAGAGTTTGGCCTGAGCTGCACCCCTCCAACACTGTACTTGCACAGCTCAGGGCTTCTGGTGAACTTACAACCCCTAATCCAATTAACTAGATGAATGCAATTGTTACAGTCCCTGACCACTGATGTTTTTCTCATGGTTCAGGAAATTCAGGAACCACATGGCAAGACAGGCCAGGAACACCATTTTCTCTCAGTCAATTTCTGCAAACTTCCAGATGTTGACAGGCAAGCCTAATGCAAGAAAACAGGATCATGATCCGTGTGCACACAGTGGTCGCTGCATGTGATTGGCTTATGCAGGGGGAGGTAGTGTCATTGTCCCTCAGCCATGATGAATCTTCTAGCTAGAACCACGGAGCAGCTCCAAGACTACCATGTGCCCAAATGAGAAAAAAAGCAGAGCAACAACATAAGTCAGCATCAACAAACTGCTGTATTCACCTCATCAACTAAACACAAAAAGTGCCCCGACCATTTTCACACATGCTCCCTGAGGAGGTGTGCATCCATGAAACTTGTCAGGGCATTTTCCAGGAACCCCAGTTCTCAGTTGTTTGAGCATGCTGGCTACGTTAGATCTTTAACTTATTCAATAAATACATTTTCTGATTACAGCAAGTTGTTGGTGCTGACTCTTGCTGCTGCTCTTCTCAATGCTGAATCTTATACCTGGTATGGTGTCTTCAGTTTTCAACATGGGGTCTTCAATCTTCACCACAGGGTCTTCAATCTTCACCATGGGGTATTCAGTCTTCGTCACAGAGTCTTCAGTCTTTACCATGGGATCTTCAATCTTCACCATGAGGTCTTCAATCTTCACCATGGGGTCTGCAGTCTTCATTTCAAAATGGACTTTCTTCCACCTTGATCCTCTTCCTCCCCTAATAAGTAGGCTTCTTCAGTGTTGACAGCAGTTAGCTGGTCAGTGTAAAGTGCAAGATGCAGATTGGCAAAGCACCTCACCTCTGAAATCACTCAGATTTACTTCATCTGAACTCAGTAGCACTCTAAGCAGTTGTCTGTCTTGACTGTGAAGTCTCTGGTCTAGTAGCTCACTCCATTCTTGTGTTTTCTTGGGTGGTGTCTGACTCAAGGCTAGGCCAAACGCTAAGGTATGTGTTCATATACGCAGCTGCAAAAGCTGGCACTGCCCTCATCTCCACTGCAACAGGAAATCTTACTCAAGACTGATGCTAGCCAAACATACCCAGCTATGAACTCATCTCCCCATTGGTTCAATTGCAAAAGGGGTGGAGGTATATCAGAATATCTCTCTCTCTCTTTCTCTACAAATTGGTTGTTACTCGTGCACCAGTAGCAAAGCCAGTATGTGCTATAATCTTTCAGCTAGACTCAAGTCAATCCTTTACCCAGGATAACCCAGCTTAGAGATAATGTCTAATTTCAAATAGGGGTCCTGCTTTGACACATTTTCATAGCTAGGTAGTCTGGAACACTAGGAGGTTAGTAGAATTACCTAAGGTCACATACTGAGTATTTGACTGTTGTAAGGTTAGAACCTGTGATCTCCTGGTTCCCAAGTCAGTGCTTTAAACACTAGACCAAAGTAATGCACAGCATAAGTAGGTATAACATTCCTGCAGTCAAGCTCAGATGTGTCAGCACTCTTTTTGGTACACTCGCAGATGGTCATCAGGAGGGGTGGACAAGACAGGCCATCTTTCTGCTACTTTAATACTACATAAGTTACTCTATAATATTTTATGTGGCAGGAATGGAGCTTTTTAAGCAAAAATAAATGCAGATAAAACACTTCCTGGCCTTTCATTAGCTGTAATTGTATCCATATCCAACTGGTAACAATCTGATTAAGAAACAAAATCATTGATGCAAATCTTGCCAAATACTTTTGGTTTATTAATTTTCTATTAGCTTACATCAGAATTTGCAGTACAAATTGTAGTGATAATTCTTATTTTAGTCTCTCTGCTCTCCTTTTATTAACATATGTTATACTCATTTCATTTCATTCATTTTTCATTTTATTTCACATAAAGCCATTTAGGCAGAGCTTATTGTAAAATGATTTAAAGTTGAGGAATACAACAACAAACAGTTACAGAGACAATGTACATAGCAGTTGTATCAGAGATTTAGGAACTACAAATCCCAGGATGACAAATAGCAGTAGCCTGAGCACGCCTTAGTCTGATAATGGGCTGATGCAGCATCAATACATATAATCATATAAATATAACTACACAATTTAAATAAGGTGTTGAGACAAATGACAGGCTTGAGGTAAGAGAAGTCATATCATTTAAAGTAATTACAAGACTCAGCAGAGGAGAGTATAGAGAGTAGCTTAGACTTAAAAGAGTTGGGTTGAGGAACAGGTTTTAAGGGTGACAGGTAGATCATTCCACTGTTTAGGGAAATGAAATGAGAAACAGGGTTGGCCTAGTGTGGTCCTTGTTGTTGTTGAATTTTGTTGACCCAGTAAGCCCACTGGGCCTAGAAGTCCCTTTTTCAGGGGCGACCGGGGGGGGAGGGGGTATACAAATGGTAAGCAACTGAAACTGAACCAGATTAAGCCGTTGGTGGTATTTTTAGTGAATAAGGAAAATTTGGCTAGGACACCAGGGAAATGTCCCTACTCACCAGTGGGGGAATCTATGTCCAAGATGGCGGCCATGACTCTGACTGCTGTGGAGGAGGCCATGGAGGTGGAGGACTTGGTCCCGGCTCCCACCTCTGTATTGTTAGAGGCCTCGGGTGAATTCAAGAAAATTGGTGAGGAGCAAGCTGATGATACTGATTTGGCCCTGCACCAGCAGGAAGCTGAGTTTGAACCTTTGGAGATATCTCAAGATGAGGAGCCTGAGATGTTCGAAAATGTCTCCCAAGATGAGGAGGATTCCCACTCCTCTGTTCATGATCTGGAAACACCTGAAGTAAAATAGTTTCAAGAACGTTTAGCTCTGGAAGAATGCAGATTTGCAGTCACCAAAATGAAACTGCTGCGAGAACTTAGGAAACTTTGTGCTGGTAGTCCCAGTAGTGCTGTTGAAGCAGCTGGTTGTGATCACCGTTTGGACGTGGAAGAGAACTTGACTGGTACAGGGGCCCAACGTCGGGAACAGACTGAACTGACAGACACTGCTTCTGTGCCAACAACTGTGAGTAACCCTATCGCTATTGATGGCGATTTACCTTCTTCTTTGCCAAGTGGCTCTCCTATTCCTGAATCTCTTGTTCTACCTACATGGACTGTATAAAATGCACTGAAGGAAGTGGGCTGGGTGCAGGAGAAAGTTGCAGGGTGGAGGATCTCTGGCCCTTCTCCTATTAGGTCTCCTCATCCTGAGGATTTCCCAGAGCTGCAGCATACACCTAGCAGAGCTAAAGCTCATACTGACCCCTTGTTGTTGCCGACAGAACTTGAACTCACTTAGAACCCTGTTCATTGGTTACCGAAGACTTCTTCCCCTAAGGCTTCTTTGTCTGCTCAGTCTGCAGAGAATCTGGCCCCTGGAACTCCATTGAAACCCATGAAAAGGGATGGTCAAAATCACACTTTCTCTTCTCTATTTAAATTTCCAGTTTTGGCTGCAAAAAGACATAACGCTGTCCGCCTATCCTACGTGGGTGGTTTACCTGATCCCCATGACCGTGTGTATGTGGCACAACAGCTTTTGAAGGATTCTTTGAATTTTTTTTCTCATGAAATATATGCTTTGATTCACATTTTGAGTGAATCTACTTTTGACAAGTTTTCAGACGTCTTGTGGATTGGAACGTTTATGGTCAAAATACCAAGTTTTGAAAACTACTGCTTTGTGGACCCCGTCTATAGCTATTCCTTTGACTAAACCTGCATATAAAAACATTACTATATTGTTTAGGAATGAAGGTGTTGACATGTCTGATGTTCTATACTGGTTGAAGCAGCACTGCACAGTTTTAGGGCAGCCTGACACTATCATAGACATGGAGAACATTTGGACTGGGGGGTGGAAGGTTAAAGTTTTGCTGAATAGTACTGAGTCTAGTACTGTTCACCTACCTAATTCTTTTTTTATAGGTCAAGATAGAGGGGTCCTGTTTTATCCTGGACAACCGAAGGCCTGCTATCGGTGTGGGGACCCCTCCCATCTTAGTAGTGTGTGTGATAAAATTAAGTGTAACATCTGTGGGGAATTTGGTCATGTTGGAGCTCATTGCTTAAATGAATGTAAGTGTAACCTCTGTGAAGAGGTGGGGCATATTTTTCAAAATTGTCAGTGGGCTGCCCATAATCAGGAGTTTCATGATGCCAGGGTGGATCATTGCTTTATTATTACCCAGGCACAGAAGGTCAGACTAGGCGCCAGGCCTGTGGCAGTACCTCCTGTAGTTCCTCAGCCCATGCCGAAGGTGCCTGTTCCTGCAGGGATGGCTGATACAGTGCCTCCTGTGGCTCCTCTTTTGGAGGTCCCTCCTGCTCAGGCACTGCTTATCTCGGAGTCTAATAATTTCAGTACAGTTGTCCCAGATACATCTCCAGGTACTAGTAACATGCCACCTCTGAGGGGGCCTGCCTTTACTGCTAGCAGGCGGTCGACACAAAGTTACCCTCAGGCAATGTCTCCCCCCTCAAAGGCCTTGAAATCATCCCCCATACTTGTGTCTAACACATATGAGATTTTACAACACATTCTGATGATGCAGAGGGGGAATCTGACTCTTCTTCCATTGCTTCTTCACACCCTGGTGGTACCACTGATTCTGAATTACAGATTGGTTTTGGTCTCTCTCTCAGAAGCGGAAGGCCAGAGTGAAACTTAAAGGAAAGAAGGTAGCTGGGAAAAATAAATCTTAATTGTGTTGTTTACTTTTGTGTTTTTTTCGTAAACTCTTTTTCTAATAAATCATTTTGTATGTCACACTATCAATGTGAATAGTGTTAAATGCTTGACAAAAAGACAATTTTTTTTTCTTTTTTACGTTTCCTACCTTTAGGAATTTTTATGTTACAAGACACTAGGTTTCACACGACTCATGAGATTCGTCAGGCACAAAAGGACTGGGTACTGGGACCCTCATTTTGGTCTATTGGCCAGGACATGTGCTCAGGGTTAGGTATTTTGATCAATGTTCCTGGGTTTCGTTTACTTAAGCTTTATGCTGTAGCTCCAGGAAGGGCGCTCATTTTGGATTTTGTACTTGGGTCCTGTTCTTACAGGGTGATTAATATATACGCATCACAGACTAAAATGTCTCAAATAGAATTGTTTTCCTTGGTTCAACCTTACTTACACACGTCCCTCCAAATTCAATTTTGTCGGGATTTTAATTGTGGTTTAGGCCTTCGTGACAAAAGTGCTTTTGCTGCAACGCAGAAATTATTCTGTGATTCTCGTGAATTGGTGAAGTGGTTCAAACTGCTTGCCTTTGTGATGCATACTTGTCTTTTACTAAACAACATACTCCATCATTTCAAAAGGGCAGACTGGCCACACGGATTGATTTGTTTTTTTGTCAAAAACCCTTCCTATTTTTTCTGCCACTGTGCAACCAGTGGCATTCTCAGATCGTAAGTTGCTTTCAGTAGGAGTAGGGCTGGATATGCCTTTAAGTAAAGGACCTGGGCTTTGGAAGTTTAACACCTCCTTGCTACAGGATCCAGAGTTTTTTACAGTCATTGCTGTCTTTCATTCAGGCTCGACAATCTGTCTTTATTTGTTATGAGGACCCTATTCAGTGGTGGACAGATACGAAAAGTCATATAGTAACTTTTCTGAAAAGATATTGTCGTAAGAAAAGTAGAAGAGAATATCTTGATTATTTACAGAAGAGGGTGCATTTTCAGTCTTTGCTGATGATGGCACACACGACGGGGCAAGACCTTTCCCAGCAATTACATCTTGTCCAAGCTGACATGTTGAGTTACCAGTCCAGACAGTCCCGTCAACTATACCATCAGCATAAGTTTGGTGTACAGGGTAAGCATTTTGTCATTTGTCCTTTTGAAACAAATTCACATTTAATTGCGCAGAAAAAATATGTCCTGTCTTGCAGATACTGAGGGCTGTCTGTATACTACACAGTTAGATATTTGCAGGATTGTGATGGATTATTCTTTAGCCCTTTTTTCTCCTCTCCCTGACACAGATGGTGATTCTGCTTCTTCTTTTTAATGGTTTGGATATTCCGGTCCCTTCACAGGCATGCCTGGACAGGGCATGTTCTCTTATTACTGAACAAGAACTTAAATTGGCTATTAGCTCTTTGCCATTGAATAAGACCCTGGGTCAAGATGGTCTTCCAAATGCTTTATACAAGGTTTTGGGAGATCACTTGGCTCCTGAACTCACGTCTGTTTTTAATTCCCTTTTGTCCACTGAATTGATACCTTTAGATTTTACAATGGGATCCGTGATATATATATATATATATATATATATATATATATATATATATATATATATATATAAAGGAGATGCTCATTTCCTTAGGAATTGGCGTCTTTTGTGCATGTTAAATACGGATTTTAAGATGTTGATGAAAATTATGGTGAAAAAATTGTTGTTGATTGCTGAAGCAGTTATACTGTACATCTGGCACAATCATGTTCAGTACCCAATAGACGGATCTCTGACCATTTAATACTACTTTGGGAATTTTTTTCTCATGGCTATGCTAATGTGATTTTGGGCTTTGTTGTTTCAGTGGATCAGAAAGTGGCTTTTGATTCTGTTAGGCATGAATTCCTGTGGGAGGCACTTCGCTCTTTGCATGTGTCTGTAAGCATGATAAAGTGGATCCATGGATTTTATAGGACGGCTACTGTAGTCCCGGTAGTGAATGGCTGGGTGGATCCTATGATACCGATTAAGAGAGGGGTCCATCAAGGCTGTCCATTGAGCCCACTTTTGTATGTTTTTTTTCTTGATGTTTTACTAAGACTTTTAAATTCTCACCCTCAGATTAGGGCTATTGCCAGTCCATCACTGGTGATGCCATACAAGGCTATTGCATATGCTGATGATGTGTGCTTTTTGGTGGCAGACGAAAGTTCTGTCATTTTCTCACTTGAGGCGTGTACTAAATTTGGGGAACTTTTGGGTGTAGTTTTAAATTTTGACAAAAGTATGGGTGTAAGACTGGGTTTTTCTCAGCTCCCATTAGGCCCTATTGGCCACTTGAACTTCAGTATAGGTCCTATTAGAATTTTGGGCATTTTGTTTGGAGTCCCTGATTCTAATTTTTTGAACTGGGAGGCCAAACTACTACAAGGCAAAAATAAAGTGGCACATTGGAATAGGTGACAGGTAGGGAAAAGGAAACATGTATTTTTGATCAAATCATATTTGATCCCGATCTTCCTATATCTGAGTTACGTTTTTCCCATTCTGAAACAATTGGAAACTAGTGTTTTTAGCCTGTTCTTTCAGGCTTTTTGGGGGAGCAGGTTAAACCCCATTAAGCGAAATGTGACCTATCTGCCCATCACTGCTGGTGGTTTGGAAATGGTAAATCCTTTGTTATTTTTTATGAGTATTTTTCTTACTGCAAACTTGAGACCTTTATTGATAAATATTCAGAAGTGATGGGAACAATGGTTCTATGAATCTTGTCATGTATGGTTTCACCAATGGGAAAGCAATTCTTTGGCGGTGCTTAGGCAATCTGAAGGTATACCGACATATATAAAGCATGTGTTTTTCCATCTGAAACAATGGAAGGTAACTACACAAATGGTGTTGAATTTTTCCCACAAATTTTTATATAAAAGTTTACTCTTGACTATTCGTAATGTACAGCAGCCCTTTGACAGATGCCCTAGTCAGCATCTTCCTTCCCTTTTGCCCCTTTTGAATTGTAAGAGAGTGCCGGTCCATATGTGGGATTTCCACTGGCTATCTTGTCATGAACGTATTAATGTTAAAGCGAATCATAAACATAAGCAGTTACAGGAACGTTTATGTTCTCGATCATTATGTATTACTATGCAAGAAACTATTTCCCATTTATTTTTTAATTGTTCCTTTATTCAAGATTGGTGGTCTTTCCTGGCTAGGACACGGGCTGTTCCTTTGTTTCAGACAGTAACTTATTCTAATATTATGTATGGTGCTTTCTCTCAACAATGGAGTGCCTGGCATGGGGACACTCTAAATCTTATTTTTATGGTTATAAAGTGGAATATTTGGATGGCACACTGTTTGTTTACTTTGCAGCAAAAAGACTGAATTTTTTTGAGCTAGAACGCAAGATTGTAATGGATTTATGGAAATTTATGATTTTGAATGTATTTCTTTAAGCAGGGATATGATTTTGGAACTTTGGACAGCTCTTTCTTGGATCACGGTTCTGATGCTGCAGTTACATGATTTACAAAAAAAAGTGCTGTTCTTTTCTTTTCTCTTCTCTGTAGTGTTTTTTGATAGCTTTTCCTGTTGTTATTTATTCTCTTTTATTTTCCTTTGTCAGGTATACTTTGCATTTCTTTTGTTTACTGTTGTACAATTTTGTGTTTCAATAAAACTTTCCCCTACTCTTTTCGATAAGTGCCATGGGATCTTTAACATCCACCTGAACTACCACCAATCCAGGCAGATGGGACCTCAGTTTAACGTCTCATCCAAAAGATGGCACCTCAGAATTGCAGCACCCCTCTCATGCTGCACTACAGTGTCAGTACTGGGATATTAACCCAAGTGCCAAATGTGGGAACTGAACCCACAGCCCTCTGGTCTCCCAGCCGCGAGGTGAGTGTGCTACCTACTGAGCCACTGACATGGGCTGATTTCTTCTTCCAGGAAACAGGAGGGATCGTTGTTCATTACCCTGGGTGGAGTAATTGTTCTCTATTGCAATGAAGAGGGATTTAAGACAGGGGGACAGAAGGTCATGCAAGGCCTTATGGCCAAGGATAAGTGTGTGAAAGGCCAACCAGTTGTCAAAGTCAAATTAGTTTAGGGCTTTATAGAAAATACAGGTATACATGTCTGGCTTAAGACCTTGGGTAAATCGGCACACTCTGTTGAGGAGGACCCTGACTCTGGTTAATACTAGGGCTGTGTATGGGCCAAATAGTATTTTCTGAATACCACGAATAGTAGGCTTCCCGAATATTTGGATGCATTTTCTGAATAGTTCATTATTCGGCCACTGTTCGGGAACTACTATTCGGTGAGATTTCCAAGTCTCACAGAGCTTTGTTGGCCAATCAAAAACTGCTTCTTGAGCTCAAAGGCAAGCACACCATGTGACCTCCTCACTCTGAGCTGGTAGAAGACAGGAGAGAGTGGTTTCTGAGAGCTGCTCTGCAGTACTTCTGAGACCTTAAATTTGTTAAAAAAGAAATAGATTTTTGCTTCACAGGCTTTTTTGGGTCAGTATAGTTTTTTTGATCAGTGTCAGAAAAGTTATGTTTGGCTTTCTGACAGGCATTTTGTCCTTATTGCTGTACTCAGTTACAGGGACTAGGAGGACTGTGTGCTAACACCTCTTCTCTGCTGCTGTCTGACATAGCTCCAGTGTGATTTTTTTTTGGGTGAAGCACATTTTATTTTTGTGTTTTGTTTTTTTTGCTGTTGTCTGGTTCCAGGCTTGGTTCCCTGCATGACTGTTGAATGTGTATGCTAACTCCCCCTCCTGCAGGTCACTGCTTATGATTTGCTGTATATGTGCATAATATTTTATTTTGTGAGGCTTCACCCTGCATGTGCATGCTTTATATATTTTTTCATGAGGCAGGGCCACACGAGTGCACAGCTGTGTACACACAGATTTTGAAATTAACTTCTTCAGTTCTAAGCCAGCCAGGCTTGACTCACTGAATTATTATTGTTAGTCCTCTGGTTCCGGGGATAGATCCCTGTGCACATGAGGAGTCTGTTAGCTGACTCCCCACTTGTACAGCTCACTGCACACAATTAACCTGTGCTTGTGAAATATATCCCCCCGCGAGTCTGTGCCTTGAATGTGCACAGCTGTGCACATGCATTTTTTTGTTTGTTTGTTGTTGTTTTGTTAATTAAATCATTGCACTTAGTGGGGCAGGCTAGTCTCACTGAGTTGACTGTATGTCATCTGTCTGTTCTTTGCTCGGTTCCATGTGTGCTAAATAGGTTGCCCTTTTCTTCCCCCTTCTTAGTAGCAGTGTTTTTCTTTACTGCTACTTTTTTGTGGTGCAGTATAACTGGTAAGGTTGGTGTATTACTGTAGTTCCACAAACACTAAGTAATGCATCACACACACAGGTACTACGCAGTAATAGTTTGTGTTTTACCCAGTAACCACTAGTGATCTGATCCATCATGTCTTTAGCAATCTTGCAAACATGCTTGGTCCAGCCCAGCAAAGCATCTGCACCGCTAGCCCTAAATGGTGAGGAACAGGATGATAGACCCACAAACGTACTGCACATCCGGGTAATTACTGCTAGTGTTGTCCCTGGGCTGCCAAACCCTCAAACAATCAATGTAGAACAAAGGAAGCACTCGGGCAGGCAGTAACAAAATACAATTAAGAGCAATGGAGCATAAAGTTGCCAATACATTTGTTTGTGCTAAGGCTGGAGGATGCCAATAGAGCCCTGGTGCTCTGACCAGAACATGGTCTTTGTCCGGCTGCATGCTGGGAATGTACAAACACACTATGAGTATACAACCTTTAAAAAACACACACCATAAATAAGTGAAGTTAAAATGAATGAGACTGAGATGCCTTTGTAACAAAACAATCCACAACTAACACACCCAAGGATGAAACACTGCATCAAGATTATAAAACATAGTTCATACAGTGGTGCCAGACAGTACACAATGCAGTATCTTGAAACATTACTGCAAAATGCTGCAGAATGATGCAAGGAGCAGTGTAATTCAATGGCAATTAAGCCCTCTAGTCACCCAATATTTTGTGGCATGTTATTTACTGCAAAGTATTGAATTGTACCTTGTCTTGCTCCACTGTATATTATTGATACATAATACAATTCCAGAGAAGGTGGCGAGATAGACTACATAGACAATGACTTACAGGTGTCTCTCTTTATTTGGCAGGCTCAAATATTGTTCTCCCCAAGCAAGCCTTTTAGTTCTTGTAGCATTGGTAATAGTACTACTACTACTAATATCATTAGCAGTACTACTACTACTAGTGTCACCACCTGTTCCATCTGTACGTTCACTGTGACATCCTATTGAGTAGTAGTGGGGGGGCATTAGAGCATACATGTTTTGTGCAGGAAGCAGCAGACAACACCACCAGTGTTCCCACTGCTACCACTATGGCTGCTACATCCACAGCCAGTGTGCTTCCCACCACCACCAGTGTAATTCTTGCAGCAGCCACCCTTTTCAGTTGTCACCACTACTGCAGCCACTGCTACCACTATTCCTATGCCCATGGCTGAAGCACCTTCTACCCCATCTCTGTGATCATGAACACCCTCTAGTGCTGACCCAATGCAATGCTCAATATCGTTTTCAGAGTGCTATGTGTGTGGTGTGGTGGATACAGTGTGCCACGTGAAGCTTGTGTTGCATTAGTGAGAGCTCAATGTTGGTGGGTAAAGTGTCATTGAGGTGTATATGGTATACCAGGTTCAATGGGTGATCAATGGTGTTGCTGAAGTGCTTTTTAAAGTTTCCTTAAAAAAACACCTTTCTGGCTGAATAACGAATACCTGGGACCTGAATACTGAATATTCAGCCGAATATTCGGGAAAAGGTATTCGCACAGCCCTAGTTAGTACACCATCACAGGCCAAGCCATAAGCAGTAATGTCATAGTCAGTGAGGGCGGTTATGAGGGACTGTGCTATTTTCTTATCTCAGGTATGAAGTTGTGTCTATGCCTGTACAGCAGGCCAAGTCTACAGGTTGCTGTTTTTATCAATAGAGCAACATGTGACTTGTATGTCAGCCCACTGTAAAGTGTCACACCCAGGTACTTGAATGAAGTTACTTGTTCAAGCTGGGAGCCCGAGTTTGTGACTATGGTGAGGGCAGGCAGCTTGCTTAGCTTACCCCTGGTACAGAAGAGCATACAAGCAGTTTTTTATTTATTCATTATAAAGGGAGTTGGCAGTGAACCAACTCTGTATTGTGTTAAAGTCAGCTTGCAGCTTCTGTTGAAGGGAGGTCAGGCATGAGTCGCTAGTGAACAAGACAGCATCATCCACGTAGAGCAGAAAGTGGGTAGCCAAGCAGACAGCTGGTATATCATTTATAAAAAGGCTGAAAAGAAGGGGTCCCAGAATTGACCCCTGAGGGACACTAATAAATACAGGTAAGTCTTGGGAGAGGATTTCCCAGCACTTAACAGACTGGGTTCTTCCCAATAGGTAGTTTTTAAACCAAGTCACAGCATCACTGGAGAGTCCCAGGTAGGAAAGCTTGTTACACAGGAGAGAGCGGTTAACATGGTTGAATGCCTTTATTAGGTCAATGCAAAGGGAGTCAGCTATATCCAACCCCCCATACAAGGCACTGTAAATTGAGTCTGTGTATTCAAGTAGTGCTGGGGTGTTTTCTGAAACCATGCTGCTCCCTAGCCAGCAGCTCATGGTCAGGGAGGTAGAGAGTTGGTCATTAACTATTCGCGCTAGGGTTTTATAGAGCGGGGATATTATCGATATTGGTCGATAGCTGCTTGTCAGGCAGGTGTCTCCTTTTTTTAATGCAGAAGTCACAATGACATTTTTTCCAGATAGTGGGTACTATACAGGTTATATATTGCCTTTGTAATGTTACTGCATCTTTCCAATGGGTAAAGCATTTTGAGATACTTTGTATAAAATATAAATTAGTACTGTATTCTCTCATGTTACACTGGATTAAAATTGGTCTTTAGAAAGGAATGGTGTAAAATAGTTGTAAGGCAGTATCTCTGAAGGAAAACAGTAGAGCTGGGCAAAATGGTGGATTTCTGTTCCATGGAATTATGCTACCTAATTTAAAATGTCGACAGACTTACAGTTATCAAGGGAATTTTTTGTCATTGCAAAAACTGTATTTTCACTAGGTTCTGTGGATTTTTCTCAACGATTTGCAGAAAAAATATACAAATTATTATTTTTTTTAATTATTTTTATAGCAGAATACTCTGCAGGTCACAATTACCTGTGGAATTTCTTTCTTAAAAAAGTAGTAGGATTTGCATCACCCTACACACAGACACACACACAGAAACCAGTGATATTTTCTATTGCAGACTACAAAATCCCACAGAAATTCCAGCAGATGAGGAAATCAGAATTCTACAGGATCCCTTAGGCCCCTCCAAAAAATCCACATACCTCTAAAATGGAGCTTAAATCTCATAACCTCACAGAAGTCCTGACGTAGTATAGGAATTGCATCTTGCCTGCTATTTCAAACATAGACAACAACATTGAACAGTAATCGCCCCCAAACCTCCTATGCAGGGGGATCTGCCCCCAGCACCCCCAAACTTATAGATGAACAACTCTGAGTCGGAGCTGATTTGGGCAGGGGGTGCAGGAGTGGGGGATAGAGTGCTGGGGTCTTGGGTGGACTATTACAGTGAACTGTCAAGGTTGCTGGTATCGACACATTCGCTGTAATAGTGTCACCGTACATGGAGATTACCGAACAGTAGTCCATGAAAAGCACATATCCCTGTGGTTTACAAGGACATCATACAGCTAAGCAACTTAGTTACAGTTAAAGATGTTGCAACATTTTAATTCACTAATGAAGTTCAAGCAATGCTACCCAATTTTCTTTTATGAATTTTACCATGAATTTATTCCCTATACTGCCAGATTCAACTGTTTACATTTCACATCCACTTCTTCTTCACTTAGCCTACAGAGTTCACCTACTACTTTGCTTTTAAGGTGACATTTTCTCAGATCAAGGCTAATGGTAAACAAATGCCTCTATGTCACATGCAGCAGTTCCTGCAGGTCACATCGTACAGCTCTAGCTATAGAGTGTGCTTCACGTTCATTTTTGCAGTTTGTGGGTCCAATACATGGAATTCTAGCTTTACACCTTGAAAAAGCTCTGTTGTTTGGCATGAAATGGTGGTGGCTGGGGTACCTACTGCTGTTTTTATTTAAATACATTTTTATAGTTTCCAGAGCATTTGGTGAGTGACAGCCTTTCATGTTTAGCCTGCCTTTTTTGGACTGAAATTTTGGCCCAATATTCAAAACTTTGCACTGGTGCAATTGGGTGTTTGCTCATTTAAATCAGGTTTTGCACCCAATGCGTGGGTGTGGTCTATTTTCAAAAACCCCCCATAGCACTGGCAAACCCCATTATCACCCGCTTTTCCAACATATGAGCATATGGTGGGTGGGGGGACCACTAGGCATCAGAGATAACTGACTTGAGCATGGAGATGGCGATTGGTGGGAGAGGGGGACCACTAGGCACCAGGGATTACTGACTGTAGCACAGGGATAGCAAATGGAGGGTGGGATCACTAGGCACCAGGGACTTCCATACATCTATTGGACTGAGCAATCACAGAGGGGGCAGCGCCGTGATAACCTGTTGTACTTTCCATGCAAATGAGCCCATAATGGACATGCAAATGACTCCTTAGTGCCTTGCATGCCCAGTGAGCTCATTTGCATGGGTCCCTTTGAATATCAAGCCTAGCGCTCTGGTGCTATTGGGTCTGGTGCTGCTATTCCCTGCACAGCAGGGATCCATATCAGGGCAATGCTACTTAACGCTGCACTGACATGTCCCTATGTTCAGTCAGATAGCAGCGGAATGCTAGCCAACTGAATATAACATTCTCAAACTCCTGGGCAAGGGTAAAGCACAGCACAACACTTTATGCTCCACCTTGCCCATTTTTGAATATTGGGCCCTTGTGTTAATGGATGAAAACAGTTCTGCTGCTTTTTGAGCTTCTGTAATACTATTCCAAAACAACCCTTTCAGGTTTCTCTTTGTTGATTTGTGATCTTTCTTTCACTTAGCACTTGTTGACATTTTTTTAGTTGAGCTTCTGTCTGATTTTGCTCATATTTCTGTAGTTATATCTACATTCTTTTATATCTGTATTTTTCTTTTCTGTTTACAGACACTCTAGTGTTTATAATTTGATTTGCTCTATTTTCTGCCTCCTTTATAAGTTTTCTTTCTGTTGACTGTACATTTCTACTTGTTCATATTTTTTGTTTAAATAAAAATGAGTAGAGAGGAAAGGATAGGAGTGGGACTAAGAGTCAGGAGAGGGAAATGTGGTCAATGCATGCAACACACCACCCTATACATCTACAGACAGCAGTATGGATGGCATGAGCAGCACTGTGTGCTGCACATAGGGGCAGAAAGAAGCCTCTTGCAACAGCAGCTTCTTCATCTGGTGGAGGATCCATCCCTCCCCCCTTCCCCCACAGCGTAGCAGCAGCAGCAAGAAGTGGATCCTCATTGGCCCCAATTTATGTGTGCTACTACCAGAAGACATTTCAGCTGATCAGCATGTTGTGTGCCCCAACCCCCCCCATGGAACCTCCAGCTCAGGATGATGACCATGAAAAGGGGCACCTGGAGCACTGACCTCCCCTAGGCAGCACAATTCCTTCATCTGGGATCCTTTTTATAATAACCCCACCAATAACAGAATTGTAAAATCCAAACTTTGTGAGAGTGTTGCTTTGTGGGGGGGAAGGGAAGCCACTTGGGCACTAGTGGTCAGCACACTCACCTGAAAGTAAAGCACCACCATGAGAGGGTGGCGCACTGGAAGATGACAGAGATGAGTGGAGGTGGTGCCACTTCTCCTAGTGGTCCTTCTGTGCCATGGAGGGGTGGCATAGGAAGGGACAAAGAGGTGTCCTGTTGCCAGAATGGGACATGGAGGGGACAGGGAAAGAGACCTGCAGTCATACTCAAGCACTGCATGGGACAGCATGTGAGAACCCAGCTGCAGATCCTCCTCCCCCTCCTCTGGTTACTTCCATGTGAGCCAAAGTGACACAACTCCACATCGAGCAGAGGAACCTCAGACAGTGATGCATGCATCGAGGATACACTCTAGATTCTGATGGCATACCAGCATCATCTGTTTGACAGAATGGAAGATCTCCATGGTGGAGTTGCACCTGAGAACCCCACAGGCCATAGCCATGTAAAATAACTCTGTCCTGTCTCCTCTTCCTCATCACCTCTGTGTTTTGTCTTTTTGACTTGCAATAATTTTAAAAATGCAAAAAATGTTGGAGAAGTCTTGTTAATTCTATTTCTATGCTGTCCTTTCCTGAATCCTGATTTTGATTGCTGCTATCTTTTTACTATCTTTTTCCCTTACTGGTATACCACAGACAATCTGTTCTCTAGCCTTTAAATTTTGCTCTCTGCTCTCCACTGCTAGAAAAATGTAACAAAAAAAAAACAATGATTTCTGATTACCTCTGTAATGTTTGCTTTTTTGTGCAATTGCAGTCATTGCATGATCGCTCTTCTCTCACTACTATATTTGTTGTAAAGCACATTGGTACACAGTGCTTGTGAAAAGCGCAGTATACAAACATTCTCTTGTCCCAAAATTGTCATAAAGGTAATACATGCTGCAGTGTGGTGACACTCTCCCAGTACACTACCTGTTACAAAATTTTTGTAAAGCACTTTATTGTACAGAGATGCATAATATATTAAATCATAATTTTCAGAATGTTTCTATTTCTGCTGCAATTGCAATATGCTGCTGCTGCACTGTGTCTCCCTCTCAGACTTAGTCCCTCCACAGCACCACTTATAAAGCATGATAGTACCAAGAAATTCTCACTACACTATATAAAATCATCATTTCCTGAAATTTTCTCAAGTCCCAAAAATCACATCTGCTGTTATATGCTGCTGCGCTGTGTCACTCTACCTCCACAGCACCACTTGCATTTAAAGCACTTAAATATGTGGCTCTTACCAATGACCTGAATCTTACTGACTGGTCCCCTCTATACCAGACCATCGACATAGATACTGCCCTAAACTTTCTAGTAACCTCTCTAAGTGCCCTCCAAGATAAACATGTGCCCATCTTAAAG
This sequence comes from Neoceratodus forsteri, assembly GCA_016271365.2. NCBI lineage: Eukaryota > Metazoa > Chordata > Ceratodontiformes > Ceratodontidae > Neoceratodus > Neoceratodus forsteri. The sequence goes on from CM028131.1 coordinate 632,273,733, forward strand.
CAGAGGATTACAGGTAGAACTACAAAATGGCTGCACAGGGACCTTCTCACTGCCATGAAGCTAAGGGATAAATCATGGGTCCACTTTAAAATCACAAACTGACAAGCTGATTATAGAATACAGAGAAATGAGTGCAAAAAGGTCATATGTGCTGCAAAGAAAACTTACAACAAACACCTCTTCCAAGAATTCATGGGGGATTCTTAAAGTTTTTGGAATCACATTAAGATATTCATGGGCAAAGGTCCAACCCAGACATCTCCGAGATGATTATTGATGGGGTATGCTGCAACAACAGTTCCACTGTTGTGAATGCCCTTAACGCCCATTTCACCGATCTCATAAATTATACCAAACTCACTGGCCATGACCAGGAACCCCATTCTAACACTGCGGTTCCAGTCTCTCTTCCTTTTAAACTAAGATTGACTACAAAATCCAAAGTCCTACACCTCCTGAAATCCATTCCCAGGGTTGGGGGTACAGGGGCTGACGGGCTTCTTCCCAGATTCCTAAAAATTATCTCACCACACACAGCCATCATGCACCTTTTTAACCTATCCCTCTCTACTGAGGCTGTCCCCTTACTCTGGAAGGTTGCCAGAGTCATTCACATCCACAAAAAAGGAGATATTAAATCCATGGACAACTATCGCTCCATAGCAACACTGTCAGTCCTTGACAAGCTTCTTGAGAAGCTGGTAGCAGATCAGGTAAATGAGCACCTGCAACACCACAACCTCATTTCCCCAGCCCAACATGGCTTCTAGCTTGCACACAGCACTAATACAGCATTGGGTCCAAACAGTCCAGGTCAAAATAGCACACACAAGGTGCACACGGCGAAAAAGACACCGATTTCTTTTTTGGAAGGGGCTTTTCCCCATCCCCAACATGGGTCTCTCTGCCCCCACCCACCGTGCCCACAGATTCCCACTCTGGGGGAGCGGATCACAGGGAAAGTTAAAATGTGTGAGGCCATGAAAAACTGTTTCCATGGCCCTGCACAAAAAACCACAAGTCCTGCTGCTGCCAAAATTTGAGAGATCAGGATTAGAACCCTGGTCTCCATTGCTGTTGACCAAGCTGCTCCATGCCTCAGCCCTCCATGTCACGGGAGCAGCTCAGCCAGCTACTGGATCCTTGTTTCCCATGTCCTCTCTTCAGAACTATGGACAGCAACCAGGGGAGTGCTTATAGCAAGTGCTGTAAATCACTAGTCGCTGTCTGTGTGAGCACTTACCAGACTAGTGCCGCATAGTGCGTCGCTATTCTGGTAATGCTATTCTAACTGGGTACCCACTAATACTGTACTCATCCAACTCACAAGTGACATAAAGAAAGCCATGGATGGAGGTTTGCTTACAGGAGCAGTTTTTATTGATCTAACCAAGGCGATCGATCTTGTGGATTATCCCTTATTACTTGCTAAACTGACCAACGTAGGTTTCTCATCTTCCATCTCCTCCTGGATCACAAGCTACCTGTCTGATAGGCAGCAATATGTTGACATTAACAGTGTCAAATCTCTTTTCTCCCCCATCAAGCTTGGAGTCCCTGAGGGATCCATTCTCGGTCTGTTGCTGTTCTCTCTGTTCATCAACCAGTTACCAAAAACAGTCTCTTCATGTTCAACACTGCTGTATGCTGATGACATAGTGCTGTACACAAGTGCCTAAGACATCTCAGAAATTAACTTCAAACTGAATGCTGGCTTTAAGGCTGTGTACTCCTGGCTAAATCACAACAAACTACATCTTAATTGCAAAAAGACACTTGCTATGCTTTTTAGGTGTGGGCCCAGAATTCAGGGCAATTCCCTTCCCCTCACCGTCCACTGTTCTGATGGCACTCCCCTTGAAGTCATTGACTCCTTCAAGTACCTTGTCATCACTCTAGACCCAGCACTGGATTTTTACCTGTATATATATGTTGACCACATTTAAGGCCACCAACATTAAGGTTGGTCTCACCTACAAAGTCAGAAACTCTCTCTCATCCACTTCCAGGCTAGCCATTGCACAGGGTGTCCTATGGCCAGGTCTCTCCAACAGCCTGCCCACCTATATGGGGTGAACAAAATGGTCTTCAATAAATGGAATACATGCTACAACATGTCATTTCACCCTCTCTGCACCTAAGTTAACCCACCACTATGACCTCTACTCCAGCCCAGGGTGGCTCTCTCCTAATGCTTACTGTCGATACACGGATACTTGCACTATTGACAGTATCTTTAGATCTGGCATGCCAGCATCGCTGGCCAGTATACTAGTCCAACCCAAACCAGCCTACTCATTGAGGTCCTCTGAAAGGTTGCTACTGGCCGTTCTCAAACGCACCACCAAAATGGGCCAGCAGGCATTTGCCATACTTTCACCTGAACTCTGAAACTCCTTACCCATGTAATTTAGATGCTCAGAGTCCCACCATACTTTTAAGAAAGAGCTTCACAAGTTCCTTGTGACCACAGCTACAGTTAAATGTACATGCAACTATTTGGCACAGTAAACCCTTCAACTGATGTTTCTCCTCTTCCTCCACACTGTCTAGGGCACTTACTGAATTGTTCTCACAGACTTGCTGGTTGACATTTTCCCTGATTGTTGTAACCTGAATATTATACTAAATCTTGTTGTATTTTTCCTGTAGTTACATAACACTGCACTTGTACTAGTGTGCCTCATCCAATTTTGTTGTATTTTTGCTCAATTTTGTCTTTTCTACTTTCTGCATTACTGTATGTCTGTAATTCCCCCAGGTCATGCATGAAAATAGGCAATGCTTATCTAGTGCACCTACCCGGTCAGCAAAAACAAAATCAATAAATAAATGCACAATAAATTAAATTGTCATGTCCCAAACTTTTCTCAAGTCACAGAAATCATATATGTTGCTGTGTTGTGCTGTGTCAGTCTCCCTCTCAGACTGAAGCCCTCTACAGCATCTCTTGTAAAGCACTGCAGTGCACAGAAAATATCACTATATTAAATTGTCATTTCCCGAACTTTTCTCAAGTCCCAGAAATGACATATGTTGCTATATACTTCTGCATCTGTCTCCCTCTCTGATTAGTCCCTTTATAGCACCTTTTGTAAGTACCAGTACCCGTTTCTGTAGGTAAGTACCATAGTGCACAGAAAATCTAACTATATTAAATTGTCATTTTCTGTAATTTTCACAAGTCCTAGAAGTTATGCAGTATACTGTATGCTGTTACATGCTGTGGCACTATGACAGTCTCTCTCTCTCTAGGACTGAGACCCTCCACTTCACCTCTTGTAAAGCACTAGTGCACAGAGATTTTCACTATATAAAATTCTTAGTTCTCAAAATGTTCTCAAGTGCCAGAAATGATGTGTGCTGCTGTATGCTGCTGCACTGTGTAGGTTAATGAGGCTCTTGTTTGCAATGGCAGATAATGATGATCTCATTGGCATAATTAGGCTCAGTCAGCAGCTGAATAGGTGGTGACTGGTAAGATGGAGTGTGAAGTTTTTAAGGACTTGTTCTGCTACATGCTGAGGCTGAGTAGTACTGTGGCAGTTTCTTTGCATCCAATGAGGGCATATAGTATTAACTGTTGTAGTAGTATTTTTGTAACGTCTGCTGTAACAGTGACCACGTCAACGAGCTGCTGGAGAAGACGATGGTGGCTCGCTTGCTTGAGGAGGAAGCATTTGGGACAGGGGGAGAAGATAACTGTGAAGACAAGAGAGAAGTCATTTAGATTCCAGCCCACTTCCTGCTGTGTTGCACCTGTGAATGGAAAATGAAAAGAAATAGTAAAAGGACTTTTGGAAAGGATACTTATCAAACTATTGGTGGTGGCCATGCCATGACATGCTGTACTGGTTCCCCAGACAGAGGAGGTGGAGGAGAAAGGGCGTTGCTTGCTGCAGGAGGAGACAGCAGGACAGGAGTCCTGTGAAGAAAAGAGAAAATTATTTAGACTCTAGTCAAGTAGCCACAGTAGTGGCCGCACAGCATATTCATTGTCCATTCTCAGCTGTCACCTGTGAAGACAAGACTAAAATTATTTTTCCTCCATTAGACACTATGGTTGCCACACAGTATATCGATTGTCCACTCACAGCTCTCAGCTGTGAAGACAAGACTGAAATTATGTCTTCTTCATTGGCAACTATGGTGGCTGCACAGTACTGTATATATATTGTCCACTCCCAGCTATCACCTGTGAAGACAAGACTAAAATTATGTTTTCTCCATTGACCACTATGGTAGCTAAATGGAATAAGCTGTCACCTGTGAAAACAAGACTGAAATGTTTCCTTAGTTGGCCTGTGTGTGTCATGGACTGATGTACCTGTGAAAGGAATATGAAAATAATAAGGGGAAAAAAATGTAATGATACATACCATCATACTAATGGGACTAATTAATAGGGCTGGAAGTATAGCCTAGAGGTTAGAGTAACAAGCTGTGAATGAGCTTGGTACAACCAGCAGGCCTGGGTTTGAGTCCCACAACCTCCACTTGCATACTGTGTGACCCTGAGTAATCACTTAACCTCCTCAGTGCTCCTGGGTCACCCCTGAAAACAGGCACTTGTGCCTAGTGGGCTTTACCCAGTTACCAAAGACTAAAAACAAATAAAAATTATATATGTTAGTGATGGCCATGCCGTATAATAGCATGATGGTGCCCCAGAAATGGGGGAGGCAGAAGCAAGTGAAGACTTGCTAGCTGCTGAGAAGGAGGCAGCGGGCGAGGAGATCTAAGCCAATCCCTGCCATTTGTACCTGAGAAAGAAATAAAGAAATAAAAAAAGAAAAATTAATGAAAAAGTTATGGTATGATGCTTACCATCCATTAGTGGTGGCCATGTAAGGCCACAAAGGTGCCCCAGAGGTGCAAGAGAAGGAGATAGATTGCTCGGTTGCTGGACTCACTGGAGGATGGAGGAGGCATGGTTTGGTGTTGTTGAGTCTGGGTTTGTCCAGAGTATTCAGATGGAGGAAGCGGCCCACACATGAGGATTGGTGCAGGCCAGAGGAGAGAATGCAGCACAGTTTACAAGTCAGGGATTGTGGAGGCATCAGATGAAGGCAATGGCCAGAGGAGAGAATGGAGCATCTTATCAGTGCACGCAGGCACTATAACAGGATCACACAGTAGTAAACACTGAGGCATCAGATAGAGGCAGTGTTTGCAGATGAGGACAGGAGCAGACCAGAAGAGAGAATGTCACATGAGGCAGGCAAGGCAGCAGGTTTACATTAACTGTGTCTAGCATTTAAGCTGCGTAAAAGAGTCCAGGAGTGTCTGTCGACATCACATGGAGGCAGATAATCATGGCTGGACTGGACCATGCTCTTAGTAAGCATGTATGAGACAGATACTGAAAATGAAAAAGAAAGGATAATGAGCCAGAGCAGTGGTAAATGCATATGCAGGCACAGTAGCACAACAAGAGGAAACATGAAACTGGATAAAAAGGAGTAATATGAAAATTATAAAGGATTTAATACAGTAGGCTGGAGGCGAGAACTGTGTGCAGAACTTTATGCTTTCTTGTCTAGGAAACAATCCTCACAGTCTTCCAAATTGGAGTTGGTCTGCATGGGAATTCTTTCTCCATGAGAGTTGTATCCATCTTGCTAGCTAGTAATTTGCCAGTGTCACCATCAAGTTCATCAGCATCATCTTCCCCACCATTGCTAGCGTCATGTGCTATTATGTGGAATGTGCCGCACATTAATTTTAATACATGTTAGCATGCCAACATTTTTCAGTGCTAGATTGGTGCACCTGCCCCTCACAATGGCACCTGCTGAACTGAAATGCACTCAACACTGACATTCAAGGATGGACAGGTCAGGTATTTTATGACTACTGGTATAACTGCTGGCTAATTAGTGAGCTTTCTTCTCCATTACAGCAATGGCTCATCATTGATGCTAAGGTGCCTGGTGTCCACCAAACATGCATCCACCATGAGTTGTACTGCACGCAATCCTGCTGCCTCATTTATCTCCTCTTTTTCATCAGTAACTTCCAGTTTAGTCTCGTGCAACACATCCCAAAGTTTATTGGCTGGGATGTTCTTTTTCCTTTGAGTTTTTTTCATTTGGTTTCCCATGCAAGGTGATAGTAACACTCAGTCTGTGATGGTCATCTTGTGCCTTTGATAACTGGGTTTTTAGCATACATGCCCCATCTGCCCATCTTTTTAACAGATCAGTCAAATGTTGCAGCTATTCACAGCCATCTTCGATGACTAGTGCAAGGCTACATTTATAACGTGGGTGAAGCATAGTGGAACTGTCCAAATCTGCAGACTACAGAATGCTGTAAATATGGATGATGCAGTCCAACACATGAAGCAGTGTTCCATCAAGGCACAACTCACAGAAGCACTACATGCCTTCAGCACCTGTTGTGCATTTAACAGAATCTGCCTCAGCATCCATAAAAGTGATATTGCTTGATTAATACAGGCAGTGTCTCCACTCATTGCCAGTGCTGCATGCTCGAATGGCCTGAGAAAGACATCCATTAGTTACTGCTGGTCTGTTGAGAGGCATGGATTCTCTGGCACTGTCATGGCTTGTATATAGAAGCAGATACTTTGAGATGGCTTTATACTGTTTGTACAAGTACTCTATCATATGCAGTGTTGAGCTGCATTTTGTCATGTCTTCCAGCTTCATAAGGTGTCGAGGCTGTGTATTCTGTATCTTGTAACAATCACACAGGAATGCGGTGTGCATATTTATGGAACATATACAAACATGTTCTATATCTGTAGGTGCTGCAGCAGGTTGAGGCTTTCTGGAATACACAAAGTGGGTACAGATGCGATAGGCCACAGTAAACTCTGCCTTAATATCAGGATATTTTAGAAACTCCTGAACAATAAGATTAAGACAGTGTGCCAGGAATGGCACTCTGATAACCCCACCATTACTGATACATTTTACTACATTGGAACCATTATCACTCGCAATGAAACCTGCTTTCAGTGAATGGGGGTAAAGCCACTCATTTAATGTCTATCAGGAGTTATACTGATGTTTTATGGCCTGTGTGTGATCCACTGGTACTCCTTATTGCCAGAGTGACATGCTGTCAGATACTCAGACTGCTGCTACCACTGCAGTTGGGTTTACTGCAGCTTCTCTCCCACCTGAGTAACATACTACCTCGGGCACTTGTGCCCAGTGTGCCGTAATGCGCACATAGGAGCTACCAACTGTTTGGTCATTGGCCCACATATCCATACTAAGATGTATGTATGCTGAATGCTGCAGGACATGGATTACGTTATGTGACACTGTTCCATATAGTTCCAGAATGACACACATTAAGATATAAGTTCTGTATAAAATCTGCCATTTGGAACAGGCATAGAGGTGCAATGAAATTTAATTTTGCCAGTGAAATTCTGGCAAAATCATGAATTGTGCAGCACAAAATATTTTGTGAAATTAAGCTCATTCTGCAAAATATTTTGTGGGTCTTGGAATCTGAAATTCATGACAAATATTGGAATTTCACCAGTGAAATGCAGAATTTTGCCCATGAAAGGTAGAATTTTGCCTGTGAGTTGTGAAATTCTGCTGTTCGCAGGCAAACTTCCACATTTCACTAGCGAAATTCTGCATTTTGCCAGTGGAATTTTGCATTTCGCACCTGTGAAATATTTCATGAAATGCGCAAATTTCGTGAAATAGTTTGCGGAATGAAATTTGAGGATTTCACCCATCTGTATACAGGCATGGGCCATCAACCAGAAAAAAAAAAACATTCTCAACAAAAGAGAATGCTAAGAGATCAGTGGTCAGTATTTCAGCTGTTCATTTCATTTTTTTTTTCATTTTATTTGTATATTTCATCAGGATAAGGCACTAGGCAAGCCTATTTACAGGACATAGAAACATAGAATTTGATGGCAGATAAGGACCACTTGTCCCACCCAGTCTGCCCATTTTCCTACCTACTGGATAAGCTGCAGATCCTAGTTAACCAGCAGCCTACTTCTTCTTACCCCCACCCCCTAGAATTGCCTTATGACTGTCCCATGCATGCTTGAATTCCACCACTGATTTTGACTCCACAACCTCTTCCAGAAGGCCGTTCCATGCATCCACAACCCTCTCTGTGAAAAAATACTTCCTTAAATTACCTCTGAGCCGCCCCCTCTATCTTCAAATTGTGCCCTCTTGTTCTTGCACACCTCTTTTTTTGAAAGATGCTGCCCTCTTGGACTTTGTTGATTCCCTTGAGGTACTTGAAAGTTTCTATCATGTCCCCCCTCTCCCTCCTTTCCTCGAGGCTATACATATTAAGCTCCTTAAGTCTCTCTTCATATGTCTTCCGGTGCAGACCCTGCACCATTTTAGTTGCCCTCCTCTGGACAGCTTCCATCCTGTCTATGTCTTTGTGGAGATTGGGTCTCCAGAACTGCACACAGTACTCCAGATGGGGTCTCACCAGCTGTCTGTACATAGGGATAATAACTTCCTGTTTTCTACTGGTGATGCCTCTCCCTATGCATCCCAGTATCCCCCAACCCTCCTTGCTGCCCTCTTACATTGCTTGCCCACCTTTAGGTCATCTGATATGACTACCCCCAGGTCCCTTTCCATTTTTGTTGTTGTTAGTATCTCACCCCCCATTGTGTACTCTTCCCCTGGGTTTTTGTTTCCCAGGTGCATTACCTTGCACTTCTTAGCATTGACTCTAAGCTGCCATACATTTGACTATTCCTCTAACCTTGCCAAGTCCCATCTCATCCTTTCCACCCCACCCTGCGCATCAACTCTGTTGCAGATCTTAGTGTCATCTGCAAAGAGACATACTTTTCCTTCCAGTCCTTCCGCAATGTCGCTTAGAAAGACATTGAAGAGGACCGGTCCTAATACTGAACCCTGCGGTACCCCACTAGTAACCCTCCTTTCTTCTGAGTGGACTCCATTTACTATTACTCTCTGTGTCCTATTCTCCAGCCAATTCTTTACCCAGGCTGTCATTTGGGACCCACTCCCAGGCTGGCTAACTTCTATATTAATCTTTTGTGTGGGACTGTGTCAAATGCCTTGCTAAAGTCTAGGTAGGCCATGTCCACAGCCCCTCCCTGATCTACTACTTTGGTCACCCAGTCAAAGAAATCTTTCAGATTTGTCTGGCATGACCTTCCGCTGTGAATCCATGCTGCCTAGGGTCCCTGCCCCTCTGGCCTCTAGATACTCGACAATTCTTTCCTTCAGAAGTGATTCCATCATTTTCCCTATCACTGAGGTTAAACTAACAGTTCTGCAGTTTCCTGCTTCTGCCTTGCTCCCACTTTTGTGAAGGGAATCACATCTGCCCTCCTCCAGTCCTTGGGTACCACCCATCCTCCCATGATTTGTTAAAAGGGTAGTCAGTGGTGTCACTAGTTCTACCCTTAGCTCTTTAGAATTCTGGGATGAATCCCATCAGGCCCCATTGCTTTGTCCACCTTCAGTTTTAAGAGTTCTTTCAGAACCCTTTCTTCTGTAAAGGGGCTGGTATCAACTTCTGTATCCAGAGTGTTACTGCTGTTTGTTTTATGTACCTCCCCCTCTTCATTTGTAAATACTGAGTAAAAGTATTTGTTTAGTATCTCTGCCTTTTCACAGTCTCCCTCTGCCCACCCTCCCTCCAGTTTATTAAGCCTCACTATCCCTCCCTTGGTCTTCCTTTGTTCCCTGATGTACCTATAAAAGGTTTTATCCCCCTTCTTAACTGAGTTGGCTATCTTTTCCTCGGTTTGGGCCTTTGCTGTTCTGACTGCCTTCCCAGCCTCCTTTTGCTTTAACTGATACAGTTCTCTGTACTGCTTCTTCTGCGATTCCTTGTACTTCCTGAATGCTTTATTTTTCTCTTAAACCTTCACTGCCACTTCCTTTGAGAACCATAGTGGTTTCTTACATCATCTTGTTTTGTTTGTTTGCTTCACACAAAGGCTCGTTACCTCCGTGATGGCAGTTTTTATTATTCCACATTGTTCTTCCACCCCTCCTTCCTGCTGATTTGCTAGTGCATTCCTTAGGCACTCACCCATTTTGGCAAAGTCAGCCCTCCTAAAGTCCAGTACTTTTGTCTTTGTATGGCTTGACTCTATTGCTGTGTTTATTGTAGACCATACTGTTCGATGGTCATAGTTCCCAGATGTCTACCCTTCTACATCTGATCCTCTCTCCATCTCCATTTGAGAGAATCAAGTCTAATATTGCTCCCTCTCAGGTGGGCTCCAGTACTAGTTGTCTAAGGCATGCCCCTGTAGGGCATCTAGAATAACTGCACTCTTCAAGTGGCAGCTGCAACTGCACTCCAGTTAACATCTGGCATATTCAGATCACCCATCAGCAATATCTCCCTTTCTGCCATTCTAAGTATACTTTCTATCATTTCCCTGTCCATTTCCTCCCTCTGAGAAGGGGGGTCTGTATACAACCCATGTGCGGATTGTGGTGCCATTGCCTGTCTCCAAATTTATCCACAGTGCTTCTTATCCTCCCTGTTTACCCTTTTGTTCTGTTGCTTTTATTCCTTCCCTTATGTAAAGAACTACTCCTCCTCCTCCTCTTTTGCCCTCCCTGTCCCTCCTGTAGACAGTGTATCCTGGTATGTTTATGTCCCAGTCATGGTTTTGTGTGTACCATGTTTCTGTGACTGCCACGATATCCAGATGTTCCTCCTCTATCAAGGCCACTAATTCAGGAAGCTTGTTACCCAGACTACAGGCATTGGTACTCATTGCTCTCCACTTTTGATGGCTTTACCTTCTGTTGCAGCATCCCCCACTGACCGTTCTACCTCGGTCTTTTCTCATTAGTACCCTGTTTTGTAGGGAGGCTGGGATTTTCCTGCTGCTTGTCAGTGCCTCCCCTTTGACTAGTTTAAAAGCTTGCAAATGAAGCATTTAAACCGATTGCTCAAAAGACTTGTTCCTTCCTGGACAGATGCAGACCATCCTGCCAGTATAGGCTGAGTGTCCTCCAGGTGGAACCCCAGTCCCCAATGAAGCCAAACCCCTGTGCTCCACACCATTTTTCAACCATTCATTAAACTGCATGGTGCCAATTACCCTCGCCTCCCCATGCCTTTGACAGACAGCACCTCTGAGAAGGATACTGTGTGTGCTACTTGTCTTAGGTCCCTCCCAACTCTGCAATGTCCTCCTGCACTGCTCTAATCTCATGATGAGCCAAGTCATTTGTCCCTAGGTGGACAATTACGTCCAACTCAGAATCCTTGCAGCTGTTCTTGTGATCCTGAGGATGCTTCCTGTCCCTCAAGCCATGGCACCAGTCAGGCACCACTTCTAGTTTTCCCAACTCCCCCAGTTCTATACCCCCTAATAATTGGGTCCCCCACCAGGAGCTGCTTCCTTTCCCTCTGGTGTCCTCTGCCTCCTTCCTGTGGGCCTCCCTTGTGACAGTTGTCATCAGTCTTCTCTGCGGGTGCATCCATAGGGGAGCTATGCTCCCCCAGAATGGTGTATGGATTGTGGAGTGGAACAATTGACTGGGTGTGCCTCTGTTCCACCCTCCTCACCCTCCCTGAGCCCACTGTGGTCCAACTGCTGTGCTTTCTTCGCAACCTCTGAGGTAGTGGGGGTGGCGCTAGTGCTCCCTGGATGGGGGAGGTTCCCTTCCTACTGTCCAGTGTGGCCTGGGGGGAGGTTTCCTTACTACTGTCCAGTGTGGCCTGAAGATGGGCAACTTCCTCCCTCAGGGCAGATAGTTGTCTGCAAATAGGGCAGCATCTCAGCCTCCAGAAAGACTCCCGGAAGACTGCTGCCCCACAGCCATTACATTGCACTACTCACCACATGTTTATCTAGGTTTTTTTTTGTATTTGTGTGTGTGTGTGCGCGTGTGCATGTGTGACTTGTTATATAGAAATATATATATTATACAATGTGTATGCTTATATTGTCAGTGCAGTGTGCTAGAGAGGATATGACAGTGAAATGCACCTTGCACGCGAGGAAATGATGTCAGAACCTCAGGTATAAAGGAACTATTTCCAGGGGTGGGTGGGGTGAGGGGTGGGAAGGGGTTGGGCCTAAACTGTGCCCTCACAAAACAATCAACTAAAAGCTCTCACCCACCGCTGTGATGAGTGCCTTCCTGTCAGCAAGATACCTACACAACAATTTGACAGAGAAAGTACCCTGCTAATCAAACAGAGAAAAATCCAGACATCCAAGTCAGACACAGGTAAACCTCTCCAGCCCCAAAACAGCCTGGTGGTTTGTTAGCCACAAAGGAAAATCAAATATGCAGTTATTTCAGCCCTTCTGAGGATGCTGACAAGATAAGCAGTTTTAAAAAACCCTTCCTGAATTAAAAACTAAAACAAACACAAAGCCATACCACTTTAAAAGTGAGGAAAACTTCTCTCAGATATAAGCAAGAGAGAGAGAGATTAGTTACAGATATTTAGTCCAAAGTAGTATATCCCACGCAGCTTCTCAGTTGTTTCCAAGCACACCCTGTACACAACTTGGAAGAAGATGGACTTCTGCCTCAAACAGGATCACAACACTAGTTTATAGATATAGTTTATAGTTTATAGGACTGACCTGTTTACAAAGTTACAACACTCATCGAGAACATTCTTCTTCAGAATTGGTGCAGAGCACTCACCCCTGCTGATTGCTTAAAAATTAAAGCCGAGTCACATTACAGAGGTGTTTTACAGCTTCTTTACTCCCATCATAGCACTCATAGCAGTACAATATCAGGAGGTCTTACGTATCTCCTGACTCTTTGGGCTTCATCAGAGTTAATGGAACATTCACTAGGAGCATTTTTAAATACATACACAAGCTCATGACTTTAATTAGTCCCCCAATCACAATAAAATGTCAATTAATTTCAAATTAAATGTGCAGCCTACATGGCAGTACGATTTAACAACCAAATACTTTAAAGCCAAATACACAAGTGGTGATACCCAAAATGCAAGAGTTAAAAAAGAAAAAAAATGTTTCTTTAACTGGTGTAATTCACTTTAGCATTCTTGTTCATTCCTATTTCTTCTTATAGGTTTATATTCTCTTTCTCATCAGAGATCTCTGTAAAAATACATCAGAGAGAAATGAAATTAGATGAGACACGTCTGTTTTCATGTCCCATATGATGAATTAGCACACATCAAATCTCAAATTCATACAATGGATTCGGGGGTGTGTGGAAAAAGATTTTTTTAAAGGGTAGAACTTTTTGCCTTTATGGACCAATTGTAAGTTAAAGAAACAAATGGCATGATGAGATTTCATGCTTTATAACACTTTTTTTTTTTTTAGTAAGAAAAGGTTTGAGTTCAAATTGATCATTTAAACCTGTGCCTTAGTGGCCCCTAATTTGTACAACCACATTTGCTCTTTTTCATTTAGTATTGCTTCCATATCCCCACCTCTTATATATTTTGGGACATGTTCAAGGCCAATGGCTGAAACCTTATGTCTACCCTTGTCAGCACTATTTTTAATGTGCATTGCAATGGCATAATCCATGTTCTCATGTTTGATTGCCAGAAGGTGTTCATTTAACCGGAGTCGAAACCTTCTCTTTGTGCATCCAACATAAAACTTTCCACATGTACAGGAGAGTTTGTATACCACTCCTTCTGTGTTACAATTAATACCACCCCTGATTTTCACTGTTTTGCCTGTTCTAGGGTTTACAGAAGATTCTGCTTTCTGCATAAATGAGCAGGTATTGCAAAAACCACATGGTTTTGAACCCCATCTTTTTACCTGTGTGGTGGTACTTTGTTTGGGATGGTAACTATGCACTAGAGTGTCTCTCAGGTTCTGGCCTCTCTTGTATGATATCCTGAGTGATTTTTCAAACAAGAGAGTGAGTGGTGTAAGCCCTCGCAAAATCTGTAAATAATTTTTCATAATAGGGATCAGTTTTTTAGAACCACCTCCAAAGGTTGTGACAAATTTGCCTCCAGGGTCCTGTGGTCTTTTTTCCATTTGCAATAGGCTATCCCTGGTGAGGGTGTCAACCATTTTTTTTGCCTTAGAAATGTCACTTTCACCATACCCCCTTTCCTTCAACCTTTCTGAAAGTTCAGCTGCTCTAACTGTGTACAACTCATTTGTCCCACAGTTCCTTTTTGTTCTCATAAATTGTCCCCTGGATAAGTTCTTGGCAACATGCCCAGGATGACAGCTGGTAGCTAAAAGTAAACTGTTCTGATCGGTCAGTTTTTTATACAGCTCTGTGATAAGAGTGCCATCCCTTTCTTTCATAATCATAAGATCAAAAAAATGGATCTGCTTCTGATCTGCATTTATTTTAAATATTAGATTTTAATTTGACCCCTCCAGATATCTGACAAAGTCATCCAGTTCAATTCTAGTACCTTTCCATATCAAAATAATATCATCAATAAAACATTTAAAGAAGTCAGCTTTTTCAAAATATGGATTAACATCTATATCGAACACAAATTCCTCTTCCCATCTAGCCAGATACAAATTTGCTAGACTTGGTGCCAAAGTTGCCCCCGTTGCTGTCCCACTCATTGGTAGATTTTCTCTTGAAACATAAAAACATTGTTTTTAAGCACTATTTCTTTTAAATTCACCAACATGTTAATCTTTTCTTGTGAGAGATCTGTGTATTATAATAGGCTGTGTTCAATTGCTTGTAGCCCCCCTTCATGAGGGATGTTTGTGTAGAGGGCATCTACGTCTAAGGTAACCAACCACCAATCCTGCTCTGTTTGTATGTCTTTAAGAAGGTTAAGCACACTGGTACTATCCTTAATATAGCTTCTAGATTTGGGCACAATAGGACATAGAAAGCTATCAAAATATTTGGATATAGGTTCAGTGATCCAACCTATTCCAGAGACTATGGGGCGGTCTGGTAGTTTTGGTGGATGCTTATGTATCTTTGGGAGTGTGTGTATAATGCTGTTTTCTTCAGGGATTGGACAGTTAAATAGAACAGTTCGTTGCTGCTAATGAGACCATTTTGAAAGAGTTCGAGAAGGTACAATTCAACCTTCTTTTTTATCTGCTGTGTGGAGTCAAAGGTCAGTATTTTATTAAAGGTGGTATCAGAAAGTTGTCTAAAGATTTCATCTTCATATTGAGTGGTATTCTGTACCATGATGCTGCCACTCTTGTTAGCTGGTTTTATCACTGTAGACTTGTTTTTGGTGACTGTTTTTATTGCTGCCCTTTCTTCATTTTTGAGATTACAATAAGGTAGTCTGGGGGTGTTTCTAAAGATTTCTTCTATATCTCTTGTACAGCACTCCAAAAAGGATGAAATTATAGGATGTAGGGAAGGGGGAAAGGTGGATGGAGGCCTGAACACCTCCTGTGAATTTGGCGTGGGTATAGTGTTCCCTAACTCATCCTCATCCCCACCCCCATTCCTTTCTTCAGACCCAGAAAAAAAACATTTTTAAGTTTAATTTTCTCACAAATTTGTTTAAATCAATAAGTGCATCAAACTCGGAGATAGAAAAAGCAGGGAAAAATGATAGCCCCTTGCCAAGTATATTAATTTCAGTGTCTGTAAGAGACATATCTGAAATATTAACTACCGTCAATATCTGTTGCGAGCCTGTTGTCCTCTGTCTCTGCCCTTTGCTTTTTCTCTGACCCCTCCTCATTTTCCATTTCCTCTTGTTGCCTCCATTTCCTGAAATTGGAATCTGGTTCAACGTTCACTCCTCCTGGGTTGAGGTTGCCTAGGAGGACCAGACCCTGAAAAAGGACCTTGTTCAGATTCACTTTCTGATGCACTGTCCCATGTGCTATAATCAGTTGAAATGTGGTCTGTTCTTTTCAGGATGGAACATGGAGTGAGAGAGCCTGCTATTTCTGTGCTGCTGCCTGAGGTAGGTATATTAGATATTGTTACAGATGTCCCAGGTAATACTGCTACATCTTGAACTACATAATCAACATTAGATTTTTCCTTTTTCCATCTGAAAACCTGATCCCTAAGATAGTCATTAGTATCCTGTTTAAACTTTTTTTGTTTTTGTCCTTGAATTTTATTGTCATAGAATTTAAGGTGCTCACTGAATTTCTGTTGGCAATTTTCATACTCCGGGTGTTCTTTGAATGTAGAAACCACCTTTTCTTGTGCTTCTATCCCCAGTTTAAGTTTAGTCAACAACTCATCACCATCTTCAATAACAAGTTTAATTAATTCTTGTGAGGCACCATGCATGACATTCTCCCAATCTTATGTTGCTTGCATGCATGTGCAAGAAATAGAGTGCCATCATCGGAGATTTCGGAGGTGTGTTACCTCCTCCTCCAATTCAGTCAGTGTGCTGGCAGGCGCAGCCCCTGTAAGCCAATGCATTTTGGAGCTGTCTATGACACACTCCAAAATGCAGTGGCATCCAGTTGAAAGGGGGAGCTACGCTTCAGTGAGCACCGATAAGAAGCGTAGCTCCCTCCCCACAGGCAGGCGTACGTGCCCCCACACGTACTATCTAGCTGATGGGGTGCCCGATCCCTGTCGGCTGAGCTGCGTCTCCCCCCCCCCAGTTGTAGGTGCCACGCTGGGAGCCCACCCCAGCGTGGCAATCAATCACTTAGCGGGGTGCCCAATCCCCGTCGGCTGAAACGCCCCAATGTCCTTGTGCCACACTGGGAGCCCACCCCAGCATGGCAAACGTCCCTCGTAGTCTTTTTTTTTTACCTGAAAAAGCAACGATCCCATGGCGCATCTTCCGACCCTCCCCACAACCCGCACCCCCACTGTGCACCAGCCTCCTCACCCCCCTCACCCCATACTTACCTCCGGACTCTGGCGCGGCGTCTTGGTGGACGGGAACACGTCTGCACTCTTCAAAGCCGACCCTGAACTGAGGAAATGCCGGTAAGCTGTATAATGGGCTAGATAGGGGGTTTCAACTGTTGCATATCTCAGACATTTTGGGAATTTTGCAAATTTTCAACATGGGGTTTGGGACCCCTTCTCATGAAATGTCACTGTCATGGCGTTATTCGGGCCCGAAGGGTGATTTCGCAGTGACTGCGAAATCACCCTTCGGGCCTGAATACCACCATGACAGTGACATCATTCATGAGAAGGGGTCCCAAAAACCCCATGTTGAAAATTTGGTGCCAAAATTCCAAAAAATGACTGTTTTACGAGCGTGCGTTGCGCAGTTCCTACACAGGCTCGTAAGTTCGCAAAATTTCAATATTTTCACTCCAGATTTTCAACATTGCCATTTTACCACACCTTCCTATGAGCAGTACAGCTGTCATTTTTCACATCTCACCCAAAATGTGTTTCCACCCATGTAGCGCAGAATGGCGCAGTCAGTGTGCGAAATCAATGTACGGAACACATTAAGAAAATCCCAGTGACATTGTTCATGAGCAGAGGTCTTAAAATGGTTATGTTGAAAGTTTGGTGAAAAAATTCCTAAAAATGACTGTTTTACGAGCGAGCGTTGCGCAGTTCCTACGCAGCCTCGTAAGTTCGCAAATTCAATATTTTCACTCCAGATTTTCAACATTGCCATTTTACCACACCTTCCTATGAGTAGTACAGCTGTCATTTTTCACATCCTGCCCAAAACGTGTTTCCGCCAATGTAGCGCACAATGGCGCAGTCGGTGTGCAAACTCAATGTATGGGACACATTAACAAAATCACAGTGACACTGTTCATGAGCAGAGGTCTTAAAATGGCTATGTTGAAATTTGGTGAAAAATTCCTAAAAATGACTGTTTCACGGCGTGCATTACGCAGTTCCTACGCACGTTCGTAAGTTCGCAAATTTTCAATATTTGCACTCCAATGACTTCCAAATACCTAAACAGCACATAGAAGTAAGCAACATTCGGCATTGACAAACGCTTGTTTTAGTAGATTTGGGCATTCATTTCCAGATGCAGGATGTTGTAAAATGTGTAGTCTCCTAGGAGCCCTTTGTACTTCCAAATATGCAGTCATAGCCTGTTTTTGCCAATACAGGCATCTTGACTGCGTTGCAAGTTTCTCCAGGAGGAAGAAAGCATCCCTGATCGATCTGCCTTCCATACTCAGTGCTTTATTTTCAGTATGGTGTCCCGTAGGTTCAGACATCCCCCTGCAGAAACAGATTCGATGCCTGCTCTTCCGAGAACAGAGAGTTAAAGATGTTCCCTTCTGGTGAGCTCTCCTGAGCACTGCCATTCCCTGCCAGGTTACAAAGCATGAAATCTCATCATGCCATTTGTTTCTTTAACTTGCAATTGGTCCATAAAGGCAAAAAGTTCTACCCTTTTAAAAAATCTTTTTCCAACCCCCCCCGCCCCCCGAATCCATTGTATGAATGCTAGATTTGATGTGTGCTAATTCATCATATGGGACCTGAAAACAGATGTTTCTCATCTAATTTCATTTCTCTCTGATGTATTTTTACAGACATCTCCGATGAGAAAGAGAGTATAAACCTATAAGAAGAAATAGGAATGAACAAGAATTCTAAAGTGAATTACACCAGTTAAAGAAAAAGTTTTTTCTTTTTTAACTCTTGCATTTTGGGTACCACCACTTGAGTATTTGGCTTTAAAGTAGTTGGTTGTTAAGTAGTACTGCCATGTAGGCTTCACATTTAATTTGAAATTAATTGACACTTTATTGTGATTGGGTGACTAATTAAAGTAATGAGCTTGTGTATGTATTTAAAAAATGCTCCTAGTAAATGTTCCATTAACTCTGATGAAGTCCGAGGAGTTGGGAGAAACATAAGACTTCCTGATATTGTACTGCTATGAGTGCTATGATGGGAGCAAAGAAGCTGTAAAACACCTCTATAATGTGACTCGGCTTTAATTTTTAAGCTGTCAGCAAGGGTGAGTGCTCTGCACCAGTTCTGAAGAAGTTTGTATTTTTTGTATGAGCACCACCGCCCTAGTGCTCACTGCTATCCAGAAGTTTAAAACTT
The DNA here is from genome assembly GCA_016271365.2 of Neoceratodus forsteri. NCBI lineage: Eukaryota > Metazoa > Chordata > Ceratodontiformes > Ceratodontidae > Neoceratodus > Neoceratodus forsteri. The sequence goes on from CM028131.1 coordinate 632,292,665, forward strand.
ATCGAGAACATAGAGATACAATAACTTATTTACAATACAATAACAGGGCTGTTGCTGCATTTAGTTCAAGTGAAGTGGAATGATTCGGTGAGTATTTTAATTGATGCTTAAACATGCTTTGCGGCACAGGCTGGACCTTTCTTGGTATTAGGCTACCAAACAGCTAGACTTGTCATGGTTCATTGTCTGTGGTTTAATATTTGGTTTAATATACTGGGAGGCAGTATAGTACAGTAGTTTAAGGCTCTGAGCAGCAAATCTGGAAACCTGGGTTTGAATCCCATAGCCCCCACTTGCATACTGTGTGATCCTAAGCAAGTCACTTAACTTCTCTGTGCTCCCAGGTTGCAGCTGTAAACAAGCGTTCAGTTTAGTGTGCCACTTCTGGTTAAACAGTTAAAAAAGAAATATGTATATTTGGCTCCTCCTGGAGATGCACATTTGCTGTTCTAATGAAACTGGTGACGGGGGGGGGGTTGCATTGGTGTTAATGCTGTTCAGTGCCTGGGGGTTGTACTATTACTCAACCCACTGATGCTGTGCCCACTGCTAGGCAGTCCCACAGACTCATCACCCTCTCTGTAGCCTTGTCACCAAGCTTTCCATCCACCTGGAGTATTTCCCTGCCACTTCTGACTGTTTTGGCTAATGCTGGTGATGAGGGTCCCGCTGCACCTGCACCTGCTTGTTGCTGGTGGTATGTTCAGAATAATAAGTGCAGTGACTTTAGGTGTGTGTTGCCCACCAGTGCCTAGGTAGGCTTGGCTGCCCTTTTTCCATTGTTCTAACATGAGCTTGACAAAGATGACATATAGTGACTGTTTCATCATCAGGGTCACATATATAGAAATCCCAAACTTGGGATTTGGAGCCCTTTGATTTGATGTGGGAAATGGGAGGGGGTGTTAGTGGTTAGAGCAGCTGGTGTTTTTTGTCATGTTTTTTTAACTTCAGCATTAGCTTTTGTGCCACTGGGTGAAATGGGCTTATCACTAGAAGAAAAAGTGGGTGTGGGATTGGGAGGGATCTTTGGTATTTGGATATATGTTCAGATATAGGAAGTGCACCAACTGCCGTATAAGTACCACCTTTATTCATTTTCCTTTCTGGGCTCCCATAATGGATCAATATCATCATCATTTCCACAGCTACTAATAAATTTCTTCCTTCTTCATCAGCATGACATTCTTCAGGTTCTCTCTTCTACTCATCACCAACACGTTTAATTTCTGTTATTTCTGACTTCTCAGCATTTCCGTCCTCGGACTCATGCTCCAGCTCCACACTTCCATTAGGGAGAGGGACACTCTTATCAACATCAGGATCAGTGCCAGTGACACCATCAGTCACAGGGACACCAGTAACAACCTCTTCCTTGACCACTGTGCCTGAGTCTGAGATTTTGCTACCTTGTGTTGTACTGTTACACTTGTTGCTACCTTTCCCAGCCTCAAACAGCATGGATGCCACAGATGTGACAGAGAAACATTTGGCTGCACTACTGCCACTAACCACTCTTTTGCTGCTGTCTGCCATTGCAGAAAATGCTTCTGCTGACATACTGGTTTTAGCTGCAGCGAGTGCAGCAACAACCTTTGGCCCCACTTCTTCACATGTTTGATATCTACGCAACTCCTCTCCCTTTAGGAGAGCATCTCTTCCCAGTCATTTTTGCATTTGATTCGCATGTGCACCAAACACCTTGGGACAGTAATGGGAAATGAGAGGTGTTCACTACCACACCAATTACAGCTGCATTTGCAATAGGTGTGGCAGTGTACACCAATGACCAGCCACTCTGGTCATGACAGCAGTTCGGCTCTGCTGACATGGCTGCCACAGATTTGAAACAAATGAACCACTCCAATGGGAGCACTTCATTCGTAGCCCGAACTCCTGCCATATGCATTGGAGTGAACACTAATGCACATGGCAGGAGTTATGGTCCCTGTATTCTGTCTCCGTCCTTGGTCCTCTGACCCCCCCAAGCTTCAAATATAGCTGTGGTGCTGACTTCTTGCCCCCACCACCTCAACATTAGTGGCCATGCGGCTTTTTGTTACAGCCAACATCGGGGTGCCCAATCCCCGTGTCAGCAGATCTCACCCCCTTATTAATATGGCATACTAGGAGCCCACTCCAGTGTGCCAAAATAATTTGTTGTACTCTGTTTTTTTGTTATCAACACAGAGATGCCCACTCCCAGTGTCGGATGCACCCCCAACCCATTTCCTGTAGCTGACATCAGGGTGCCTGATCCCTGTGTCAGCATCCCACACACACACACACACACACACACACACACACAGTACTGTGGCATACTGTGAGCACACCTCAGTGTACCTAAATGTTTTTTCTTTTAATCAGTAAAATAAAGAAAACCATCCCCTGACGTTTTTATTTTACCCGTTAAAAATGAAGATGATCCCTTGTCATCTCCCCATTCCCCCTCCCCCATCTTCACCCACCCTCTGTGCACCCCACCTCCCCACACACCCCCACCCCATTCTTACCTCCGGAGGTCGGGAGCAGTGATCTTCTCTGGACCGGGCGGGAACATGTCTGCACTCTTCAAAGCCAACCAGCAAACTGAGAAATCAGAGATAAGCACCGTATAATGGCAGTCAATGGGGGTTTCAACTTAGGTTGATATCTCCGCCATTTTTGGGAATTTTGGCCCCAAATTTTCAACATAGGGTTCTTAGGACCCCACCTCGTGAACACTGTCACTGTCATTTTGTTACTCAGTCCCAAAAGGTGATTTCGTGGTTGCTGTGCGGAATCACCTTTTGGGACTAAGTAATGAAACAACAGTGCCACCGTTCATGAGGTGAGGTCCTAAAGCACATGTTGCAAATTTGGTGAAACAATTCCAAAAAATGACTGCGTTATGAGCATGCATTGCACAGTTTCTATGCACGCTCGTAACTTCACCAATTTTTAATATTTTCACTCCAGAGTTTCAATGTTGCCATTTTTTTCAACCTCCTTATAAATAGTACAGCTGTCATTTTTCACATCCTGCCTGAAACATTTTTTTGCGTATGTGTCATAGAATGGCGCAGTCACCGTGTAAAATCAACTTTTGGGACAGATTAAAGAAATCACAGTGTCACTGTTCATATGGTGGGGTCCCAAAAACATCATGTTGAAAATTTGGTACAAAAATACCCAAAAATGCCCGAGCTACGTGCGGTCGTTGAAATTTTGCTATGCATGCACGTAACTTTGATAAATGTTTATGTTTTGACTCCAAATATTCAACATTGCTAGCATTTCACACCACCTCATGAACAGTATAGCTGTCATTTTTTACATCCTGCCAGAAATGTGTTTTCACACCTGTAGTGCCGAATGGCACAGTCGCAGCACAAAATCACCTTTCGGGATTGAGTAACAAAATGATAGTGCCACTGTTCATGAGCTGGGGTCCCAAAAAGCCCATGTTGAAAATTTGGAGTGAAAATATAAACAATCGCCCGGGGCATTAGGGTTTCCAACTGTAACGCCCCACCCTGTATAGACTGACAGGCATCGGGGTGTGACTTGGGATTGTCAGCCATAATGCTCATGCCATTCCAACCTCACCCCCACGCTGCAGCCAGTGACAGGCATCAAGGTGTGTCTTGGGCTCTTAGGACCTAATGTTCACCCCATTCTCCTATAGTGCACCCATCTCAGCTTATTTCCTTATGGAATGGGGTGAGTGTAATGCTCAAAGGCTCCAAGGTATATCACAACACCTGTCAGTGGCTGTGGGGTGCTGTGAGGTGGAATGGTATGAGTGTTATGGCTGACAACCCAAAGGCACGCCCCCAATGCCTGTCAGTCTCTGCATGGTGGGGGTGGGAGGTTGGCATTAGAGTTGGAAACCCTAATGCCTCAGTGAGGAAGTAAATCAGGGAGGGGTGCTAGACATCACCTACCTTGATTTCAGGAAAGCCTTTGACACTGACCAACATAGAAGGCTGATTAACAAGATGGATAGTCTGGCCACAGGGCACAAGCTGATACACTGGGTTAGAAACTGACTGACAGACAGGAGGCAAAGGATGGTAGTAATAGGAATCAATCCGAGGAGAGGGTGATGTCCACTGGGGTACCTCAAGGATCAGTCCTGGGACCAGTCCTATTCAATGCCTTCATTACAGACATTCTGAAAGGGCTAGAAGGAAAGGTTTGTCTGCCTATTTGCAGATGTCACCAACATCTCTAACAGAGTGAATACTCCAGAAGGGTTGGAGAATATGAGCAGGGACATGGAGAGGCATGAAAAATGGTCTGAGGAGTGGCAACTGAGGTTCAATGCAAAGAAACACAAATAATGCACCTGAGAAGAGGGAAACCTGGGGAGAGTTACAGGATGGGGGGTGAGGTGCTGACAATCACCAAGGAAGAAAAGCACCTAGGAGTTATCAGTTCTGATGACCTTAAGGTGTCAAAACAGAGCACAAATGTTGCAGGAAGGGCCAGTGGCATGCTGGGTGCATAGGGAAAGGTACCACTAGCAAAAGGTGTGAGCTGGTGATGCCATTGCATAATGCACTAGTGAGGCCTATCCTACAGTACTGTGTGCAGCACTGGAGGTCGCAACTGCACACGGACATTGACAGGGTGGAGGCACTCCACAGAAAGTCAACCAAGATGGTATATGGCTTACAATACATAACATATCAGGAGAGATTACAGGACCTCAATATGTACTCATCGGAGGAAAGGAGAAAGCGGGGGAACATGATACATACATTCAAGTACCTCAAGGCCATAAACAAGGTTCAGGGGCGGACATTTTCCAGTGCATCAAACATTTGGCATTGACAAATGCTTATTTTATATATGTAATATTTTGATAATATTATAGAATGGATGACAAAATTAAAGAAAGCCTGTAGTAAACTAAACAGCAGCTGACAACACCTCCCTGATGGGTCAGCACTGCTGTCTGAAACAAAAGAGATGAAATAGAGTTTACTGACCTAGCAAACGCCCCCAAAAGTTATATATACAGTATATACATTCTTTTATATTTTCATTTTTTTATTTTTATAACACAATGGGGGTTAACACCACAGTGGTAACTAACAGCTAAGCACAGGTAAGTGACAAGAAATAAATTACTAAAACTAATATAGAAATAGACTGACAAAATACTTCACTTAAACACACAAAACTTAAGTCTAAAAATAAAATAAGAAATAATAGACTACAGACAAAAGTAATGAAGAAGAAAAACTGAAAAAAAAGTAAGACAAGTCTCCTGATCATTCAAAAGCTCCAGGGGCCCAATATATTAAAAAATGGGCAAAGTGGAGCACAGATATTTGCGCTGCGCCTTGCCCTTGCCTGGGTGCCCAAAAATGCTATATTCAGTGGAATAGCACACCAGCGCTATTCCATTGAATAGAGGACCATTGTGGCCCAGCACTAAGCCACTTCATGCTGGCCAGACATGTCTTCTGAAATAATGGCTTGTACCCATGCTAAATTTCCTATATTCAAACAGATCCTTGTAAATGAGCCCATTGGGCATGCAAGGTGCCGAGTGGTCATTTGCATGCCCATTATGGGCTAATTTGCAGGTATAGCCCAGCAAGTTAGCATGGCACTGCCCCCCACTAGCCTATTTCCAGAGAGCTATTCCTGGTGCTAGTGTCTCCCCTGCCCCCACCAATCTCTGGCCCAAAGTTAGAAATATAAGATTTCCTGGTGCTAGTGGTCCTCCCAACTGATTGCCATCACCAAAGTTTACCAGTAATATTTCCCTGGTGTCCAGTGGTCCCCCACCAATCGCAGTCCCAGAGTTAAAAATGAATGCATCCCTGGTGTCTAGTGTTAGCCCCCCCGTCGATCATCAGCCTGATGTAGAAACTAGGATTTCCTGGTGTCTAATGGCCCCCCAACGATCACTGCCCGATGTAAGAAATAGACATTCCCTGGTGTCCAGTGGTCCCAAACCCCCATCCACACCCATGCCTGATGGCTACAATAATATTCTATGGTGTCCCTTGGTCCCTCCCCCCATCTGCTCACCCATCCAACACACAGACACCGTTTAACTGATGTACAGTGCATCCATGCCCCCATCCCGAGCCACTGTATATGAAAGAGAAAACATTTCCTGGTGGTCTAGTGATCCCCCCCCTCCCTATCTCCGATCTCCCCTTGCAATACAATGAGTGCTCAATCTAGCGGCCCCAACACAAACCAGAGCCACCCCATGACTAGATGTGCAGTAAGAAGCAATCTGAACAAGAACAAAATTACTGCACCATCCACTGATTTCAACAATTACAGTCAAACACTATAAATGAATAAGGTGCAGAAATGTTTAATTGCAAAAGCCACACTACAGGAAACCTCTTACCAGGGATGCCAGCAGGTGCCCCTCACACCAAACCTCTGACTGGTTTCACTTAGCACATCATCAGGGAGTCAAGTGGACCTCCCTCCCTTCCTATCCCTGATCTACCCACAGAATAAAATCTAGATCCTTCCCTGGTGGCTAGTGGCCCCCACCCTGGCAGGTAGTGTTGCATTGCTCCACTCTCCCCATCCCATCCCTGAGCTGGTGACCAGTACAGCCCTCCTCTCTCCACCACCAGCCACCAAATGAGCAGTCAATGAGCACGTACTGCATACAGCTTAGTTGACAGCTTAGTTGGTGGGCAGCTGTGGTGGAGAGAGGAGGGCTGTGCCGATTGCCGGCGGGGGAAGGGATGGGGAGCAGAGTGGGGGGGCACTCCCTGCCAGAGCAGGGGGTTCACTAGCCACCAGGGAAAATTTGATTCTATGAGCAGATCATGGACAGGGAGAGGGGTCTGCTAGACCACAGGGAAGCATTCATTGTATTGCAAGGGATCAGGGATAGGGAGGGGGGACCACTAGACCACCAGGGAATGGTTTCTCTTTCATATACAGGGGATTTGGATAGGGCAGGGATACACTTTACACCAGGGAAACAGTGTCTGTATGTAGGGCAGGTGATCGGGTGGGGGGAACCACTGGACACCAGGGAATAGTATTGTAGCCATCGGGCATGGGTGCAGGTGGGGGGTGGGATCATTGGACATCAGCGAATGTCTATTTTTACATCCAGCAGTGATCAATGTGGGGACCACTGGCACCAGAGAATGTCTGGTTTCTACATTGGGCTGGGTGATTGAAGGGGCACAACTAGATACCAGAAACATTCATTTTTAACTCCAGGATGACAATCGGGGCACTGGACACCAGGAAAACATTACTGGTAAACTTCAGAGATAGTGATCAGTGGTGGGGGCACTGGACACCAGAGAAACTTTCAGATTTACCTTTGGAACAGAAATCAGTGGGGGGCCACCAGCACCAGGGAAACATTACTGGTAAATTTTGGGGATGGCGATAGGCAAGGGGAACCACTAGCACCAGACAAACATTACTGGTAAACTTTGGTTATGGTGATCGGCGGGGGCTGTCACTAGATACCAGGGACTACTGCGTTGGGGTTGGGGGGGGTCACTGCACTTCTCCCACCAACTGCTAGGGTTCCATGGGAGTAAGTCGAAGTTTCAATCAGCGGTATGTGCATCACACAAGGGGACTAAGCAAAATGGCTTTACGCAGTGCACATACTCTGAATATTGGACTGCACCAATATTCAGGTTACCACTATTTAATTTACATTACACTCCCCCCCGACTATGGCCGAGCTGCAAACACTGCTCGCCCATGTTAACTGGGCTTTTCAATATTGCCCATCTGTGCTATCCCCAGTTCGAGTGGGAAAACTCAGTTTTCTGCCAAGGCAAAGATTTGAATATTGGGCCCCAGACCTTTCAGAGCTGCCTTGCTGGCTGTCTACACCACCCCTCTCCACACAACAGTGCTTCACCATAGACTCAACAAAAAACATTATTTCAAACTGAATAACCTTCTAAAACAGAAATAAAAATCACAAATGTAGACACATAAGGCACAGTACCACAAGTTATGAGTAATTTTGAGTCAAACAGCTCAGTTTAAAACTTTTTTTTTTTTTGCTTGGGCAAGGACAGGAACAGACACCTCCTAGCCTGTCTTCATAAGACTGCAGTTGACATGACATTCAGTTTGTTTCAGTACCACCTGCAGTCAAGTGGTACATTGTGAACTTTGCCTAGGGTAGTCAACTTCACCAGTGATGTTTCCAGTTTGCAGCTTCATAAAGTTGGCTACATACTGTGAATTGACACTACGCAAGGTGGATTAATTTTATGAAGTAGCAAAGATTTGCTAATTAATTTAAGCAAATTTTTCCCACTTGAACACCACTAGTTACAGTACAGTAATAACATTTTAAGTTGAGTGGAAGTCTGTATTTTTAAACATGTAGTGCTTTGAAATGCTGTCATCTATCATGTTTTTGTTTCCATGTGAAAATTTATTTATCTATTATGTGACATTTCTTTTGCAAGCAGTAAGACATTTCAGGGTGCCGGTTCTCTGGGGCTGTTGCATCCCCGTGTGCATAGTGGGGCACTATATGCTTGTGTGGAGTGTCTTTAGCACCTGGAAGTGCATTAACCCCAGACCACCAAACACCTAGATTGTCATTCTGCACTTTTAAAATGAATAAACTGATAAACTATTTTAAAAAAACAATTTTTTTAAATGAAAAACAAATATTTTCTTTAGTTAAAAGTAACTAGTAAAAAGTAATCTCTCCCCACCTGCCAGTCATTCATCATTCCGTACCCCCCTCCCCCGAGGAGTCCGGAGGTCGTGAGGGCTGCCAGAAGCTCTCCCACGAATCACAGGAACAGGATTCCCGTCGACAAGCTGCTCAGATCCGTACCCCCCCTCCCCCAAGGAGTCCAGAGGTCGTGAGGGCTGCCAGAAGCTCTCCCCCAAATCACAGGAACAGGATCCCCATTGACATGCTGCCCAGGTACTGAGTTCAATCCTGGGAGCAGCTCGACTGATCGCAACCGTTGGTCCTTTGCTGAAAGCGCAGGTTTTGCCCCGCCGAACGCTATGCGTTCATCTCACCACCACCCCCCTTGCTCAGCATTCACATTTATAAAGAGGGACTGGTCACATGATTATGAAAATAACCTGTCAGCCCACTTCACCAGCTGCAGGTTATACCGGATCACCACTAGTGGCCTCTCTTCCCAACTGCCTATACCTCGCTCTCCCTATATTAATAATGCTATCCCTGATACTGCTGCCTGTCCTCATTACTTCTATGAACCTACCGCTGGCTCACCCACCCCCCCAGAGGAACCTAATCTATATTGCAACATCACTTCCAATCATCCCAGAATTAAGTATTATGACACAAACGTACTTACCACCATGCCCCCCCACCCAAGGTTAAATGACCCCACTTGCCCCTACCCACCCCCATCTCTACTAACAAACCCCTTCGCACACAACACACACTGTACATCTGCACTGCATCCTCTCTGACCATAGCCCCCTACCTCCCCTGTTGGCTCCCAATCGGGCTCCCATCCACCCATCACTATGTTAACCAATGTCATTTCCAATCTCCCAGTCCCCACCACCCATGTTAACAGACTCACAGCTTCCCAGTCTCTACGACACTCGCCCAAACTTCACAGGTTAGCTCTTTTGTGGCATGCCCTCCTCCTATTGCTGCTATCTGGTAATATTCACCCCAACCCTGGACCACCCCACACAGCAATCTCATCTAGCAGCTCACATGGTAGTCTCCTGCTGGCTACTCTTAACATATGCAGCCTCCCAAAAAAACTCATCTCCCTCCAAGGATGGATTGCCCAGCACTCACCCGACATCCTAGCTCTATCTGAGACATGGCTCTCGGATAGAATACCCAATGGAGCTGTCTCCCTCAGTGACTACACCATCTTCCGTGCAGACAGAACTAGCAAGAGAGGTGGTGGCCATGCCATCTATGTAAGATCCTTTCTAAACACCATAGAAGTAAATACACCACCACCTATGTATGGTGCCCAGACCCTCACAGTCAAACTCAGCCTGGGCCCCAAAACCATCCACATTAAATCCCCCCTAGCAACCAAAAGCTCGCTTTTGAATAAGTCCTCCACAGTATCTCCCACCTCCCCCTCAAGAGTGAAGTCATCCTGCTGGGAGACTTTAATGTCAATTGGCTATCAGCTGCCTCATCCCCCAGCAAAGACACAGCCCTTGCCTACGATCTTACGCAAGTCATCAACTCCCTGACCAGAATGGATTATAGAACAAGGACCTCAACCCTTATAGACCTCATCTTCACTAACAGGCCTCAGAATCTCTCTCTCAAGTCACTGTGCTCCCTGACTCAATAAGTGACCATTCCTCTGTGACCTGCCAGTGGTCTGCTAAAATCCCCCCCTGTCCCCCTCAAAGTCACCGTACATAGGCAACTTAAAAAAAGGAAACCTAGCATGTCTCAAAGCTCACCTAGCCTCCAGTGACGGTCCCCCATTCACACTGCTCAGTCTGTAGACATGGCACTCTCCTACTTTATAGCCATCTTCAATGATGCCTGTGACATTTTCACACCCTTCTCTAAACAAGTAGTAAAAACCAGATGCACACCTTGGATCTCACAATCGCTACTTGACCAGCTTCACCATAGGGACAACCTATGGCACAAGGCCCTAGACTCCCAACTCCCACAGGATAGGCAACTTTACAGAGAGACCCGCAACAAATGAACTTGGGCCACACGGCAAGCCAAAGCTGCTTACTATCAACAAACCCTAACCTCCTCCTGGGTAAAAAATTCTGGAGCAATATCAAGGAACTCAGTGGAAAATAACACTCCCCTACCACTGTTCAACTCATAGTAAATGGGGATTCCACACAGGACCCTACTGTTATCACTGAAGCCCTCAACTCCTCCTTCACGGACCTCTCCCATATACTACCACTGAACTTCTTCAACCCTTCCACCCACCCACCCCCGACAGCTCGAACATCAACAACACTACATCCTTTAGACTAAGAGTCATCTCCTGCTCCGAGGCAAAACACTATCTCTCTAAAGCCCTGGCTAACACTCGCTATAGCAGTGACTCCCTGGATCTCAACCTCATTCAGCTGACCCTGGATGTGACACTATCCCATCTCACAAAAATTCGCAACCTGTCACTATGTCTTAGTCAATTCCCTTCAGCCTGGAAGAGAGCCGTAATCACCCCTATTCTGAAGAGCGGTGACCCCACAGTCACAAGCAAATATAGACCAATATCAATCCTATCACCCCTCTCCGAAGGTCCTTGAAAAAATAGTATCTGATCAGCTTACTGACTACCTAACCAAACACAACCTACTTTGCCGAGAACAGCATGGATTCCGGAGGGGCCACAGTACCGTCACCACCCTTACTGAACTCACTTCATTCATCCATGAGGCCCTAAACCAAGGCTCAGTGGCCGGGGCTATCTATGTGGATCTGACCAAGGCATTTGACACTGTCAGTCATGAGCTACTGCTCTGTGCCCTTCCACACCTCAACTTTGTACCTGAGGTCACCGCCTGGTTCAAAGACTTCCTCTCAGGGCAGATGCAACAAGTCAAGATCAATACAACCCTCGCCTCAATCAAACTAGTTTGCTCTGGTGTACCGCAGGGGTCCATACTTGGCCCCCTACTTTTCACCCTCTTTTTAAACTCTCTCCCTAAGTCTTGTAGTGGTCGCTTGCTACTCTACGCTGATGATGCTGTAGTGTTCTGGAAACACCCTCAGCCTAGCTCTTTCCAACTAGCCCTGCAGAACTTCTTTAGGGAGCTAGAATTATGGTTCTCAGAACACCGTCTTATAATCAATTACAAAAAAACGAAGTCCATGCTCTTTGCACACCGACAAAGCCCCCACTGTCATGTGCCCCTGCTAGTAAAAAACTCTCAGGGCTCTGCTCTAGAACAGGTTTCATGTTTTAAATATCTCAGAATCACATTAGACACCTCCCTCTCCTACCATAATCACATGCAACTTGTCTCCTCCTCTGTCAACACCAGATTGGGGATCCTTTACAGGCTTAAACACTGCTTACCTCCCCAGGCCATGCATCTTGCTGTCTTCTCCTCACATGTCACTTACACTCCTTTTCCCCTGCCCAGATATTTGACTCGGCGTCCCTCTAGATCCTGCAAAACTGCATCCTGCACTATTCTGATACGGGACATCTTGTATGCCCCCAGTTACTGTAACCATCTAAATAAGCTTAAGCTAGGACTGCATAACCCTGTACTGTCACTTTAATACTGTATGTGTATGGATTTCGTTACTGTAAGTGTATTTCTTTTTTACTTTGAACTGACGTGGAGCCTTTGCAAAAGAGTCTATGACTCAAATGATTGTAATTCCGATTCTATTCAATAAACAAACAATAAACAAATTTCATACATTCAGCAGATGGAATGTTTGTTTATTATGGAATACAGGAATTCAAACTTCTACAGAATTCTTCTGGTGGAATGTGCACTGCCTCACACATAACAGAAGATATGGACCCAAAGTCTCAGTTTTATCTGTAGCAGGGTAAGAATTAGGACTGAGTGAAGTGAGTCATGAATTCTGTATGTGATTTGCCCAAATTCCAAATTCCACTGCCTGAACTTGTTCCAACCTGTCTGTGCATTTTTAGCGATTAGCATATGTGTCTCAGAACCTATTTAGCCACTCAGGAAGCAGGAAATTTCCAACCCATTTTATAAGCAGAAACATAAAGCATAATCTAAAGCTATGCAAGCATGACAAGCAGCCCACTATCAGAGACAGAAGAACTGTAACTTGATTTGTTTCATTCAACTGGAGACTGAACATTCAAAAACTCTTGCAAGATAGTTTTCTCATGTTTAATAAAAAGGCAGTTTCTCTCAGTGATATATTTCATGTACTTTTATTCTTTTCCTACATAGTACTTTCTGACTGTTTTGGATTTAAATAACATTGCAAAGAAAAAATAATGATTTTACCTTGTATTTGTATTTGTTACCTCTTTTGTGAATATTGTTCAACTGTTCATATCTGTATTCTCAATTTTGTACTCTCCTGGGTCGTGCCTGAAAATAGGCAGGATTGTTGCCTAGTGCACTTACCCGGTTACCAAAAGCTAATAAATAAATAAATTTCATTATGATTTGTTGCAATTGTTGGCACAGCAAGTTCAAATTAGGAGCAGTTTTGTTTTATTGTGACACCTTTTTAAGTCAGAATGATAAATGTGCATGTTATTTGGGAAGGCACATTGACAAACATACTACAGACGTGGGCTGTGCATGATAATGCTCTTTCATTCATGAGAAATAATCGGGTAATGACAAGTTTTATAAACCTAGTGAACTGCAATTAAGGAGCTGGGAATCATATCAAAATAGCTGAGGTGTTTACTTTTTTAAACAGCCAATCATATGCATCTTTCCAGTGATATGACTATTATTTTCTGAAAAAGAAAAAAGATAAAAAAGCTACATCAGCCAAAAAAAAACCACATGACCAATCAACCCATTACCAGACCAAAGGTGGGACAGAAGTGGTGGATAACAATGTCTTTTTCCCCCTTTTAGGATAATGAAGTCTTTGGGGAATGCTGATACCTGTCAACTCTAAGATGTGGAGCCTGGGAATCAATGCCAGGAAATTACCATTATTGCTGATGCTGATCGCAACAACTGAGCACTCACCAAGTAATTGGCTCCCAGTGGTGCTAGGGAATGACTTCCGGCAGTCCAGGCAGCCAAGGATTCAAGTGTTTTTTATGTTTTAATTTACTGTCAATTTAACTCTTTGTACCAGGGAATCTTGCACTTTCTGTTTTGATAGATTTGTCTTCTATTTAGTTTAAGATTTTATAGTTACCTAGGTACCTTACAGTTATAGGCTCCTCCCGTCCTGCCTAACACTCTCATCTCCCCTTCTATCGCCCCTTAGTCTAACTGCATAACCCATCAGCACTGTGGGTTAGTTTCTGACTCGCATGTCTTGTCCTGTGTTCCATGACAATGCTTACGTTGTTGCTTCTCTCTTACCTATTGCCTATGGTAAGCTTGCCTCCAATATGTAAAGTACATGCATGTTCTGATATGTTATACCACTACTTAACAGATGTGGAACCTTTGTAAACAAGCATTTCTATGCTCAAAGATATTATTCTGATTGCTTAAATAAATAAATAAATAAAAACCTAGATTTTTTTTTTTCAAATCTTCCTTTTGGTCATACCCTTGTGCGCACAAAGGCAGCTCACATTACACCTCTTTAATTGCAACAGTTAGCACTGTGCAGTATGCAGAATTATGAATTGCATTTTGAAATTTCATAGTTAATACCATAGCATTATGAAAGCATTTTGCACTTTGGTTGTTGAAACCGCAGATTGCGGTTCCGCATGAGGGTTTTGATTTCAGGATTATGCAAGTGTAAACTGGAGGAAAGACTTTCTACAGTTTCCCTATTTTTTTCAGTATGACCAAAGATTAGTATTCTGTGGTGCTTTTTAATGACGCAGACTCCAGCCACCAGAATAGTAGTCCACGGTTTTGTAAAAGGAGGGCTAGGTAATTAGCGGACTACATGTTGATACACACAGGTTTCAATTTCATAGTTTTGGCACATGTGTCCATGGTTTATTTTCACTTCTGAGAGTGTGAGAGTTGGAGAGAGGGTGAGTTAGAGAGTTTAAGGATCCTTTTTTTTTTTTTTTTTTTTTTTTTATATATATATATATATATATATAATTTTGTAGGTCTTACAAGTTGCGACAATGATGATGGCTTCCTTGGAGTGCAGTATCTGAAAGGCACTGGCTGCATTATTTTCACCAAAAGAGACCAGCATCTTGGTGACAGAAGTTTCTAAATATGTATTGTTTTATTCTTTAGTAACCGGGTAAGGCCAACTAGGCATGAGTGCCTGATTTCACAGGTGACCCAGGAGCATTGGGGAGGTTAAGTGACTTGCTCAGAGTTACACAGTGTGCAAGTGGAGGTTATGGGAATCAAATCCAGGTCTGTTGGATGTATCAAGCTTATCCACAGCGTGTTACTCTAACCTCTAGGCCATGCTACCTAGCTGTTTGAAGACAAAATGCTCATGTTCCCAGAAAAGAAGAAAATATGGGTGGAGATTCACACTGATGTGAGTGGTGAGAGAGACAGAGTGGCCTGGACAGTAAAGCATGTCTAGATGGGAGAAACATCATATAGTAGTCAATAGAGAAAGATGACAGAGGTTAAGAGACTCTCATACAATCTTGCAAGAGGTAGGGGAACTGAGTTTCTGTGGTTTCCTGCCCAATTTAATTGTTAGTGTTCCTCATTCTCACCTCGACCCTCACCAACAAGACAATTAAGACCATGTCATGAATCCCTTTGATCCTGCTGCTACGGGAGAGGATCCTATAGTTTCAACCAGGGCTGGATTTACGGTTAAGCAAAATATGCCAGTGCATAAGGCCCTTGATTTTTGGGGGCCTATTTTGAAGCTGTTTTTGTGCACATGCACATTGCATTACCTTTTTTGTCTGACTTTTTTCCTATTCTGTAACTGTCCTCCTTACTAGTGTGTGGCTCTCTGAAGAGAGGGTCAACCTGAGCCACTCATTGGCATCACATATGTTGATGTCAGACTGACAGTTAACCCCTCCACCTTGACCCACCTGCACCTCACTGACCTCAGGGTAATTTGTGCATCTGCATTGTGCTTGTGTGTCATGGGATTTTGGCGCCATTTGCCAAATAGTCTCGACTCGGGTCAGGTGAATCTGGTTTACCTACTGAGTGTTCAATCAGTGCAGGTGTTGGGGCTGGGATGCATAGTGGTTGAGGAGGCTGAGTGGCAGAGAGTCAGAAGTTGGAGGAGTGTGAAGTCTGGAGTAGTCAGGTCATTTTCACATCAAGGAGGTCAAGTGTGCTGTGGTTGCCATCCTTGCATAAGTAAGCAGACACACTATAGCCCAGCCCGGCAGCTGTACACTGATGGAGGTAAGGTGAACTGACTGAAGACGATGTCATGGATGCCACTTTGCTGGGTGGAGGGGCATCAGAGGCTGTAGGCATTTGGTGAGTGTGGGAGGCATGGCTGGGCTCACATTTGGTGGGTGAGGTGCTGCTCAGCTGGCATTCAGTGGGTGAGAATGGCAGGCCTCAACTGTTGCCTGCTGATCGGCTGAAGAAGGCCAAGGGAATGTGCAAACCTGGCTCAACTAGCCAGGGCCTGATGGAGTTGGAAAGGATTTGACTGAGGCAGCAAGCACTAAGGCACCAGGAAGCAAGCTAAAAAGTATGTAAATGGAACATCATGTCCCATTTCATTTAAAGGGTTTTTGAAATATACTTACTTTATTAAAAAGTAGAGGAGTGGGTTAAGGCTCAGCTGCTACATTCTGTTTCAGCATTTCTGTGCTTGGGTTTGTGGTACAGATGATCCTCATCCTGTAGCACACTAACAAAGCATTGAATTTGTGACTAATAGACTACTGCAGATAAATAACATACCTCTCAAATGTCACTGAAATGTGGGAAAGAAACATGCAGAATGTGGAATAATAAGGGGCATTAGGTCATAATGCAGGATACATCATCAAACAATTAGAGAAACAAACTCAGAAAACAGGCAGTACATAAACAAGTGCTTTTATATGGAAAGTTTCATTCTGCATCTCAGAATACTATGAATTTCTGCTTTAATGAGTCAATAGCACCTTCTCTATCTGGGCAGAACCTTTTCTACGTGGGACAGAGCAGTTTTAAGGGTTCACATTTTAAATGATGAGGGACATCCCCCATAATGTAGAACATTTAAAAGGTACAGAAACAAATATATATAAATTATTTAAACGGGTACCAGAATGTCAATTATGAGTAACATCTTGAATGTAGTGGTTGTACAGCTCTTGGTGGCAGCTCTTGAACTACTGGTATTTATCTTTATTACCCCAACACCATTTTTATTCATAATTGTTTTTGCAATCAAATTGGGAACTAACTCAGATGAATAATTCATGCTATACTTAGTGGCATTCTGGATTCCTGAATGTGACTCATGCTACCAAGTTTTCACCATCTAATAGCGGCATTTAGTTGTGGTTTCCTGATAAATCCAATACACTGTTTGGGTGTGCTGCCATGTAGGGTAACCTTCTGGGGGGTTGATGCAAAGGGGGCCCATGGCGACTGCTGTGCATAGTGCCCATAACAAGGTAGGTCTGGCCCTGACTTCAATGGGCTATGTTGTCAGTTGTTACCTAAATGTGATCTAATTTCCCCAGACTCACTACAGCCCATCAGATTTGGCATAGTACAACACTCATGTTTTTTGCTGGTGTCATAGAAATGCTATAGTGAATATGTGTTGAATGAAGAGAGTTGCTGCTTAGCTTTTGTCTGCTCATGGGGGAGCACCGGACCCATGTCTGTACCCTCATGGGCAGCCCCCCAACTATGTATTACTGATGCACAACCACATCCATGGCCTGAACTGCTCTTCTTTATTATCTCCAGATATGTACCAGCTCTGGACAAAATAAATTCTTGTATTGCAGAAGTGAGTGCAGAATAAAAATATTTCTAACACTCAACAGATAGCACTAAATTAAATGTAAACACCCACGGAGTCTTAGCATCAGTTTTCCTTTCATGTGCTGGCTATTGCAGGGTTATGTCCAGAGAGCCTGATTACCTTCACACTACTGAATAAATGCACTTACTAGCAAGCACTAAAAAAATATCATTACAAAGACTGCAAAAATAATGAGAAAATGAACTGCAATAAAGTCCTTAAAGTCTTAAGTTCTGTGTTTTTCTCTGAAGGATAATTGTACTCTGTTCTATGCAGACCAAGACCCACACACTCTTCTCCTCCTCTTCCCCAGTATGATAATTACAGCCTGCAAGATCATACTAAAATGCTCAAATATTTAGAAATAAAACATGTTAAAGACTTTTCTGGTACTTGAGCTACAAGTGTGTAGTAACATTTTGCAGGAATGAGCAAGTTTAGATCAAGATTTGGTGCTAGCTTCTACAAACTGAAGCAGCACCAAATACCCTGCTCTCAAGAATGCCTCATGAGTTCTACAATACTGCAGCACCCCAGGGAGTCGCATGGTGTGGAAACATTGTCTGAAAGGCACTCGTGTAATGTCATTGCTATCTGTGAAATCATGTTCAGTTAAAAAATAACTTCTGCAGAATTTTTGATATGTCCATGGGAAACAAAACTGCCTTGCAGTAAAACAACAGAATGTCATTCCGCAATTTACAATGCAGAGTCAATGTAAATGGCAGAATTTGAGCAGATGACTTGTTGCCAGATTAAAAACTGGCAACAAGTCATCAATACATCTTAATGAACCCAGGCAGTATGTAAAGGCCATTAGAAAGCACATGGGGGCCTTTCTGATGAAATTCACTCACTTGCATCCATGGAATTTGCATGTATGTATTGGCCACAGAACATATATTCTGCAAAGAAAAAAAAACACATAGCAACAGAATGGGGCAATTGCATTCCATGGCAGAATACTGCCATTCTGCTTCATATTAAAGTCTGCAAAGTTAGTCAGAATTTGTCAACATTTCCATGGAATTAAGTTTCACTGAAGCTTGAAAATTCTACACAGCGTTAGTGGCAGTACATCTTTGCTGGTTGATTAACTACTACTGTATGTAAATGTTCATTGCAAATAACTATGTTAATGCATACTGTACATTAGGCTTATAAATCCACACTAGGGGAGAACTGTAGTGTTAGAGTTTTCAACCCTGATGCCCATCCCCTTACAATCCACTACCCTCATGACCCAAGGCCAAGCTTCAGGTCTTGGGACATGCCCCATGTGTTCCCCACAGGTGTCATATTTTTTTTTTTTTACATATAGGTTTTTATTCTCCCAGACACAATGGGTGATTGTTCAACCCTATCCCCGCTGTCTGGAGCTGGCATTCGCCTCCCCCAGCACTCCTTGGCAGTCATGAAGCTCTCCCATGAATTCCCCTTGCGGTGGGACTGGGCCATCCTCCCTCCAGTACACTAATCCACTTTGGACCAGTGCTGAGTGGGGATGCAGACCGGGGACCAGTGGGCAGGGCTTCATTCAGCCCCCTCATCCTCCATTTTCCACCTTGTTTACTCCCTAGCTGCAGCAGGTTATGCATGAGACTGAAGGCGTACATGCATCTCTGAACCACAGTTTCCCCACCCGTAACTGCAGTCAGCTGCTTAACCATCAGCGCTACCACCAGGCATCCACCTGGTGGCAGCTAAGAGCTGAGTCAACTCACCACCCCAATCTGAGAGAGAAGAGCTGCCAAGCAACTGCTCAGTTCACTCCCAGCTTCCCCCTGCTGACCTCCAGTGACCCGAGCTTGTTCCTGAACTCAGGTCAATGGCATGGGAGAGGTAAGGCACAAGTCACCTTAGCCCTCTGCACTACCAGGTCAGCTAATAGGTGTCTTATTTAATGTAAGGCTCTACTCAAAGAAGCAAAGTCATCAGACATGGCACTCAATCTATATAGTGGAGCCTGTGAGGATACAATCCAATACTGCAGCATTCAGTGGCAGAGTAACTGCAGGAAACTAGGCAATTACAATGGCAGTCAACTGAGACACTGCATTGCAGCCTGGTAGACTCTTCTGTGCCTTGCTTTTTAAGGTATGCCCCCTGCACAGTGACACTTTTACGGTGACATACGTCAATGCCGACAGCATCAACATGTTGCTGGAAAAGTCTGCCTGGGAAATGGCAACACTTTTTCCTCATTCTGCACCCCCTCCCTGAATCAACTCCAATTCAGAGTTGGAATCCTTAAGAATGGGGGGGTGCAGAGCCCCCTGATGTAAACACAGACAGTATTCCCGACGGCTTAACGGGAACCGCAAAGTGTGGTCAACATTAAGCCGATGCTGTCGGGTCCCATTGCAATGAAGTTGCAATGGGACATCATGGACCACTTTTTAACATCAAAGAAACAGACCTGTGGTGTATGCTCCCAAATCTGCATGCCCTAAATGAAACGACAGACCTGTGAGGCAAAACACTACACCTTTAACTTGTTTTGTAGGGTCAAACATGCACAACCATGTTACATGGTGCAAAATCTGTGGGCCCTAAGCAAAGCAGCAGACCTTATAGGCACAGGCCTAGGTGTAGGTTAGGTGTATGTCCAAAGGAACAGATTCTTGGTGCATGGTCCCAAACTTGCAGGTCCTGTGCAATTCAGCAGACCTATGTGGCTCAGCCCAGAGCTTATCTTGGTTAGCGCAGGGCCCTGTAGCCCCTACATGAAGCAGCAGACCTACAGATCACAACTCTAGACCTGTAGCTGACACTCATGGTGCACGGCCTTATACTTGTAGTTTACACCCATGGTGCATAGCTCCAAACATGTGGGCATGACCCCACACCTGTACTTTGAATTACTACACCCATGGAACATGGCTTCATACCTGCACTGTAACTTTAATTAGCATGTACATGGTCCTAGACCTGTAGCTTGTTCTTCGATCATAAGAGTAACGTCTTGGGGGGGGGGTTAAGGTTGAAAAAATCCTAATGCCAAATTTCCTACTTTTGTGCCTTAGTAACTCTAACACATTGTGACAAAAACTGCCCTTTGGGCCAACCCAGCTTACAAGGCACTTCTGGTTGGGGCTTTCCAATATACTGCCACCACCTGATTTTTATCAGGAACCAGGAAACCCACCTTTTGCCCCCTGCTTAAAGTCAGGAAGGTCAACACATTAACTACTGCAGTACTGGGTAGTTAGTTAGTACTAGTCCGATTATATTAGCAGTCCATTTAAATTAGCTGATTTCCTCAAAGAGCGAATATAGTGAAAATAAACTGAGCGCAATTATAATCAGTTCTACGGTATTCATAGAGTGCCCTTCAGAGATGGAATGAAAACAGAGTCCAGCATAAATAATAACAATTACCTTTTTCAATAAACAGGCAGTCACTGGTTCTATCAAAAATAGATTCTTTACTAGAAGAACTACAAGTATTTACAAACAGGATATATTTACAGTAAAACAAAAGGTTTATAAGTTTACTGAGAACATGAAATAAATTGAGTTAAACAGACAGTTAATGAGTAGAAAAATGTGAGCTATCCTCACCTAAAACTCTTAACCTGCCCTAGCTACAGAAGGCACTTTCCTTAACTATGCTTTCTTACCAGCTAGTTCCTTGGCAGGGCCCTCTTTGCTTCAGATGTTGAGTGACCCAATGAGAGAAAGAGAGAGAGAGACTGAGAGCTCCTCAGCTCCTCAATTTATACCTTTCTGACTGTGTGGAGTGACTTCACCCCTTTGAATGACAGTTCCCACACAGTCCCCCACATGGGTGGCATCATCTCCTCTGTACTTCCTCAGTATCTATAAGGTTTTGCGGCATGTTCCTGGCTATTGTCTGACCTACGAGAACATGTCTTTGAAAAAATCTCACATTGCTTTATGACAGTGCTTCCTGTCTATTATCTTGTCAATACTGTAGGTCTTGTTTAAATTTGCCATGAGAGAGAGTCAGAACAGCCCCCTATGAATTGCCTGTACATGTGAACAGGCAGCCACCTTTGTGTGCATCCCAAATATAACTTTTAACAGAGAAATATCTTTAAACTGACAGAAAATAATAAATACATCTGTTCTCCTATCCTGTCACACACATGCATTAACTTTCCTTACTTTCTGAGTGAAGTATAGTGCCAGACTTATAACTTGCTTCATGCAGTGCCATGCAAGCCCAACATGAAGCCATCAATTAGTCATAACTTGCATCGCTCAGGGCCTTGTGAAAAATATTACACAAGTTGTTAGTTGCTGAGTGATAACTTACTTTGTATATTAGAATTCTAAATCTACAAAATGAGAGAAATTTGGCATTAGGGTTTTTTACCTTTATGCTCTCCCTTCCCCTCCCCTATCCTTGTGATAAGATGCCAAACTACAGGTCTCCAGCCATGTCCCATGGGTTCCCAAGAGATGTATTTTATGTTGTGGGGCTATACTGCAAAGATGCGAAGTCTCTGAGCATGTCCCATGCCTGTACCCTGCTTTGTATGGTCAAAGGAGCAGATGAGAAGTAGAGGAGTGATGACTATGTTAATTGTTTTAGGACTTCAAATATTGTGTTCATGTACTATATAACTTTAAATGTAGCACAAAATGCACGTGTTGACTTTTTTTCTATCGCTTTCTCTACCATTCCTCAAGTTTTAGAGCTTTAAACATTTTGTTCATGTAAGACTTAATGTATTTGCTGCAACAGTTTTTACACTTAAAAAAGCAACTCACAAACCACAAAAAATAACTTGTTTTTTTTAATTTTCATTTGGATTTTCAACAATTGCTTTCTTATCTTTTTTTTTTTGCTTTTGTGATATCATGCCCACTCGCTATATGTTATGCATGCACTGAATTTGTTAAAGTCTGTCTTGATGTTTTTTTTATTTTTTTTGCGGCAATCATAAATTATTTTTCATAATTAAAATACTAAGGGTCCAAAATTCAAAAAGTAGGGCAAGCGCATTGCAACCATTTGCACTGTTCTTGCCCCTGCACTCCACTGGCACCAACAATAGACAGATAGCAAGTGGCACAATCCAATTGAATATCGTTTCACATTAGCAAAGTGCTACAGGAATCTACATTGCCCCGACATATGGCCCACAGGAAACAGTGCTGCCCAAAGTGGGATAGCACTAAGCCCCCTGTTGTCTATATTCAGCCAAAGTATGCACATGAATCTATTGGGCATACAAGGTACTAAGGGTGCATTTGCATACCCATCATGGGCTCAACTGCAGCAGTGGCCCTTAGCGTCACTTAAAAACTATAAACAAGAGCCCTGGTGGCCCAGTGCATCCCCCCCACTCCTGATTTCCCTTTACTATACTGAATGTATGCTGATGTTCAGTGGTTCCCCCCACCCCTGATCTCCCTTTACTATACTGACCATATACTCTGGTATCCTGAGGTTTCCCCTGTCTCACATTTCCTCTATATAAAATATTCCTTGGTGGTCCAGTGCTGCCCTCAAAAAGGCCCCCCACCTGACCCATCTGCTCACATCCTACCACCTTACATTCCCCATTACATGGTGTTCAGAGCTCCACACAGCTAGGTATGGTGACTGGCAAAGCCCGCATCTGTGGCCAGCCACTGCATGAGTTGTCAGTCAGCAAGCGTACTGTAAAAACAGCTGTTTCTACAGTACACACACTCACTGACAGCTCCTCAGTGGCTGGCCCTGGATGTCAGAAGAGGACTGTGCCAGTCACCATACCTAGCTGTTCAGAGCTCTGGACATCTGGGTAAGAGGGTGTGTGGGGTGGTGGGATGTGATCAAGCAAGTTGGGTGGGGGGCTTTTCAAGCAGGCACACTGGACCACCAAGCACTTCACTATATAGAGGAAACAGGAGATCAGGGGGAAACACTGGACCCCAGGGCATACATTCAGTATAGTAAAGGGAAGTCAGGTTGGGGGAACCACTGGACCACCAGGGTATTGTACCATGACAAGGAACAGGAGATTAAGTGCAGGTGGCTGTAGTACAACTGCCCTGCCTCCGGTGGGGTGATGTGAGTTTAGCACCCAGCTAAAAGGTGTTTTTTTCTGGTGGCGGTAAACAGCTCTACTTAGGGGGCAATTTACCACCACTGCAAACCTTTGACTATCCCACTGTGCCAGTACACATGAGAGGGCCCCTTTATTTGCATAGGCACAGCAGTACTTTAGTGCCTTGGCAATGCTGGGTTTGGGGGGGTACTCCCTGGTCCTCTGAATACTTCCCTGCTGGGAGCACTTGCATAAACCTGGGTTAGTGCCTGCACTAACCATGTTCGCATGAGTGCTAACCTTTCAATGTCAGCCCCTATGTCTAAGATTTTTTTTGAAAGTCAGCTCAGCTGTCTCATTGGAGTATCTTCTGACAGACTACACAACTATCAAACTTTACAGTTATGTATTTTTGACATTTACAGCTTTTAAAGTTTTTTATATTGCATTATACTCAGAAAAGTAACTTTGCTTTTTGAGCTGTTTTTTTTTTCAAGTGGCCCATGCATGCACAACCTCTAAAAACTCTTAACTTAAAAACAAAATAAAATCTCATATTAAAGAAACCCAAAGGCACTTCTTAGAATGACCTCTAGCAAAACTGTTTCATAATTTATCTCTGCCTAGTTTGTTCCTTATCAATGAGCAAATAAGCAAAGAATCAGGAATTTTTACATAAATTCCAAAACTAATAACTTTTGAACTGCAAAAACAATTGACAGCAAAACTGCCAAAGACATAGACCCTTGGACTGCGACTGTGCATACGAAATTTTGTAGCCCAAGAGCTAAGACAGATGAGATATAAGCTATCAAAAACCTCATTTTTGACAGAAACACTAACTCAGTCCTAACATGCAGGCACTACCGGAACTGTATAGCACACATTCATTACAAAAATCTGCATTAATGTATACATCAGGACAACAAAGTCACAAAAGTAAGGACATATGATGCTAGTGTTTTCATCCCAAACACCCACTACCTCCTCCCCATATCCCCTATCCTCATGACCCAAGGTCAAGTTACAGGTCCAGAGCCATGCCCATGGGTCAGCTGCTTCAAACTGTAGGTCTGCAGCCATGTCAATGTGTGGCACATAGGTATCTTATCTAATGTAAGATCATACACAAAGAAGTGGACGTAGGCATGGCCTCAGACCTGTGCTTTTCTTAACAGGATTGATTGAGCAGACCTGTGGTACATAGTCCTAAATGCTATACATGAAGCAGCAGACCTGTGGGACACAATCACATACCTGTAGCTTGCTTTGGACTGGGCCCTATGGGCCCTGTATAAATCAGCAGACCCTTGAGGTACAACCCTGGATGTGTGGTATAGTTTACTCAAGGTCCTTCAGCCCCTACACAAAGCAGGAGCCCCATGGGGCACAGTCCTAGAACTGTTCTTTGATTCACACAGGACCCTGTGTGTCCTTCTGGAAACAGAAGACCTGTAAGGCGCAACCCTAGTCCTGTGTCTTGCTTGGCAATGGGCCCTGCAGACCCTATGTGAAGCAGTAGACCCATGAGGACAGGATCCAAACCAGTAGCTTGAAACAGCAGACTTCTGGGGTATGTACAGAGACCAGTAACTTACACCCATGCTGCATGACTCCAGACACATAGGGCATTTGTCCAAACCTGTAGCTAGAAACAGCATACCTGTGGCGCATGGACCTGAACCTGCAGCTTGGCCTTGGGTCATAAAGGTAGGGGATGGGGAGGAGGTGAGCATTAGAAAAACCCAAATGCAACTTTTCCCTCTTTTTATAGCATTGTAACCCTAACATCTGCATTAACATAGTTTGTTTGCAATGAATCCCCTTACTTTCTGAGAAAGTACAGTGCCAGATTCATAACCTGCTTCAAGCAGGGCCCTGTGGGCTCTGTCTGAAGTAGCAAATGAGTCAAAAGGGCTTGCAGGGCTTAGAAGAAATGGTTGTGTCAGAACATGCTTTATACAGCACCCTGTGTGCCCAGTGCAAAGCAGCAGATGAGGACTTCAGTTAAACCATGAGCCCCTGCTATCAGAGCAGGGGGGCAGCTGACTGAGGCAGCTAGGACAATGTAATCAGGAGAGGTAAGTAAATACTGCATTAAAAGTGTAGGGTCTGCATGTTAGACTGGGGTCTTCAGTCAGGTCCTAAAAGCACAGTTAACAGTATGCTAGCCTGAGTGCAGGGGAAAGGAGATAAAATGTATACCTGCAACTATCTGGGGGGGGGGTAACTGTTAAAATTGGTGGGTTGGGGATGGGCTTCAGCGGAAGTGAAGCAGTTGTCTGCATTTAGACTTCACTTCAGTTTAATTGTAAGCTATTGCTATCAGAGCAGGTTGGCAGCTGACTGAGGCAGCAAGGAGACTATAACCAGGAGGGGTAAGTAGATACTTATTGGAAGTGTAGGGTCTGCAAGTTAGACTGGGCCTTCAGTTAAGGCATGAAGGCAGTTAACAGTGTACTAGCCTGAGTGTGGGGGAAAGCAAGTGAAACTTATTCCTGCAATTAGCTGGAGGAATAGCTGTTAAAGGGGAAACTCTCTGAGCATAGTGCAATCGGTACCAGTAGAATAAGTGTGACCATGCTCTCCTTTACACTAATACAAATAAAATTACTTGTTGCCACATGACATCCCCCAAGTCTCAGCTCATCAGTCATGTCATCAGAAGGCTGGTTCAATATTAGGACTGGTCCTCTTCAATGTCTTTATAAGCGACATTGCAGAGGGACTGGAAGGAAAAGTATGTCTCTTTGCAGATGACACAAAGATCTGCAACAGAGTTGATGCACAAGGTGGGGTGGAAAGGATGAGAAGGGACTTGGCAAGGTTAGAGGAATGGTCAAATGTATGGCAGCTTAGATTCAATGCTAAGAAGTGCAAGGTAATGCACCTGGGAAACAAAAACCCAGGGGAAGAGTACACAATGGGGTGAGATACTAACAACAACAAAAATGGAAAGGGACCTGGGGTAGTCATATCAGATGACCTAAAGGTGGGCAAGCAATGAGAGGGCAGCAAGGATGGCTGGGGAATACTGGGATGCGGAGGAGGCATCACCAGTGAAAACAAGAAGTTATTATCCCTCTGTACAGACAGCTGGTGAGACCACATCTGGAGTACTGCGTGCAGTTCTGGACCCAATCTCCATAAAGACATAAACAGGATGGAAGCTGTCCAGAGGAGGGCAACTAAAATGGTGCAGGGTCTGCACCAGAAGACATATGAAGAGAGACTTAAGGAGCTTAATATGTATAGCCTCGAGGAAAGGAGGGAGAGGGGGGACATGATAGAAACTTTCAAGTACCTCAAGGGAATCAACAAAGTCCAAGAGGGTAGCATCTTTCAAAAAAAGAGGTGTGCAAGAAAAAGGGGGCACAATTTGAAGATAGAAGGAGGCGGCTCAGAAGTAATTTAAGGAAGTATTTTTTCACTGAGAGGGTTGTGGATGTATGGAATGGCCTTCCAGAGGAGGTTGTGGAGTCAAAAACAGTGGTGGAATTCAAGCATGCATGGGACAGTCATAAGGCAATTCTAGGGGGTGGGAGTAGGAAGAAGTAGGCTGCTGGTTAACTAGGATCTGCAACTTATCCATCAGGTAGAGAAATGGGCAGACTGGGTGGGCCATGCGGTCCTTATCTGCCGTCAAATTCTATGTTTCTATGTTTCTATGTAATGGGGGACTATGGAAAATATACTATGGAGGAAGGTGTCTTACAAAAAGCCTTTAAGAGAGCACAAGACTTGGATAGAATTTCCCTTTTGCAAGCTAATGTAAGAGAATAGGCTGAACGATAAGGAACTGCCTATTTCCTTCATAATAAAGTTTAATTATATGGCAGGACAGGTAGAGAATATTATTTATTCTCTTTGGCCCTTACTCATGAGGGATAATAAAGTAAAGAAGTTCTTCCTTCAAGACCAAGGATCAAATTTGAAGGTGTCATAATTTAAGGGAAATGCTAACCCATATCCATTTTGTGTCTTCCAGATCCATGAATCCAGATATGTCTTGGTTAACAAGTAAAACAGCTGGGGCCTGATTTTCAAATGGTCCCTAGAATGGTACGAGTTGCGTCAAACCCCAATCTGCAGCAATCTCTAGCTGTACCAGGACACCTGTGCCATTTTTTGATACAGCAGGGGTCCCGTCACCAATGTTCCTAGAGTTGCCGCAGGCAGAGGGGTGCACCAATCTCAGGTGGCACAAGGGAGGGGTTTGAAAGAAGGTGCCATCATCCCCCCCCCCGCTAGTTGTAAATCTGGTCCCAGGACTGGAATGTGGGGGGAGGTAAGAACCCCCTAATCATGAGCAGTATTTGTTCACTGTTAGTAGTCTTGCCATATTGGGGTGAGTTGTAAAAGCTATCTTGTTGCAGGATAGGTCAATGTATGTGCCGGGTGCATTCACAGACTGTCTGACAATGTAAGCCTTATTGTGCAGTTCACAGTCCTGTACCTGCATAACTGCTGATATCAGACTCTGACTTCTGTCAAATATAGCTGAAAACTATAAAGTGCCCCTGGATGCATGTTATGCAGTTCTGTTGTGGTACATAATCATAACGACTGTTAGATCTGGTATGCCTCTGATGCCCAGCTCTGTGTGCACTGGCATTGTGTTTAATGCACCTCTATAAGCAGGTGGCATAACTGTAATGGATATAAAGACTGCACAATAAAGGATAATTCATATATAGGAGTGTGGAAACTCAGTCCCTATTCCTATACTGTACTGTGTTTGAAAGTGCTCTTTTCCATATATGGTGGTTTGCATTCACTAAAACACCCACATATCTTAAGATTTTACAGTCTCCACTTGTCTGTTAGGACTTCTACATAGATCTGCCTATAAGCGTTCAGCTGCGCTGGAGGTTACCAATGTAAGCACTTTATGATATGTGGGTGTTTCAGTATATGCAAACCACCATGCATGGAAAAGAGCACTTTCTAACACAGTACAGTACAGTAAGAGGGACTAGTTTCCACACTCCTATCTATATATATATATATATATATTATGCTTTATTGTTCAGTCTTCATATTCACTACATTTATGCCACCTGCTTATAGAGGTGCAACACAATGGCAGTACACACAGAGCTGGGCATCGGAGCCATACCAGATCTGATAGTGGTTATGATCATATACCACAACAGAACTGCATAACATGCATTCAGGGGCACTTTATAGTTTTCTTCAGTTTCTGACAGTGGTCAGGTCTGATATCAGCAATTATGCAGGTCCAGGATCGTGAACTGTACAATAAGGCATACATTGTCAGACAGTCTGTGAATGTACCTGGCAATGCTGTGTAGTGCACCAACCTATCCTGCAGCAAGATAGCTTTTAAAACACACATCAATATGGCAAGACTACTAATAGTGTGTAAATACTGCTTGGGATTAGGGGTTTCTTACCTCTCCACCTGGCAGAGTCAAAATGTGTGGAGTACAGCTGTTCAACCAGCTCACTCTAACCACAGCCAGGACTTGCCGCCACAATGGAGCTTTCAAAATCACAAATTAGGGGATGCTGCAGTCCCACTGTGGTGCAGGCACCATCATGGGATGGCGCATCACCACTTCGGGTGCAGGGGTGGTGCAGGACTGGTTTGGCACTTGGGCTCCCATTTTCAATGTAGCCTGCATTCAAAAATTGGGATTGCTGCAACTTCTGATGTAAGGTGCCACTTGCATCAATTCCATCTGATGCAGGAACCTTGCATCAATTTCAGGGCTTTGAAAATCGAACCCCTGGTTTTTAAAAATGTGGCACCTATATAGTACAAAAAGGCCAAACCAAGTGTTTTGAACACAAAGGCAGTACTGTGACTTTAAGACAATTTTTGACATGTGACACCTCCTTTGTTATGTATCTCATCTGGTGCCCTTGTAAGATGCATTATATAGGGTGAACTATATGCAAGGCTAAAGAAAAAATACTAGAGTACTGTTGTGATATAACAAACAGGGCCTGGACGAGTCTATTGGCTGTACACTTTGAGGAAATACATGGTGTATAGACTAAAGATTTGCACTTTATGTTGATAGAACATGTGCTTCCTCCTGCACAAGTGGGTGATAGGCTTAAAATCTTGTTGAGGAAAGAAACACAATGGATTAGTAAACTAAATACGTTGTAGCCTTCTGGCTTCAGTGAAGACTTGGACTTCACTCCCTTTTTGTAAAGGAAGGGAGATTTGTCTATTATTATTTAATGTTCCATTTTAAAGTTTTGATATCAGTTTGGTATGCTCTCTAAACCTCTTGCTTAGCTTCATTCCAGTTTCATTTAGTAAGATCTCTCCCTTTTTTCTCCCCCTTACTTTTCTTTCCTACCCTTTTTTTAATCAGTACTGAGGTTTTGTAATAATTTTCTGTATATACACTATTTATAGGGATAATTGATTTTTATGAATGGTTGTAAATTAGATTTGGTATAAGTTTGGTTCCTGTTATGTATTTTAAAGGTATTTCAACAAGAATAAAGTTCATAATGGGCAGGGAAAATAATGCACTGTGAGATACTGCTGTTTTGATTTTGAATTAAAAACTTTTTATATTTAATTATTGATTGAAATGGTTTCTTTAATAGTGAATGGACTATTATACAGCCGTAGTCTACAGTTTCACTTACCTGCCTTTGAGTTTGCTTGTTGTAGGATTTCCTGGAAATGTATTTTATTTAAAAGATTAAGGCTTTTTATTTATGATTTAGTAAGCCATTTGATGCTGCTGATTTATACCACAATTTAGAAAACCATTATAGAGACAAAAAATGTTCACTGTTTTAAGACTCCAAGTAGTAGGAGTCTGTGCACCATGTTTTTTTTCCTGAAAACCCTTAAGTCAAACTGTCTCTTAGTGGCACTTCCAGTGAATCTGGGCAATTAACTTATTAATGAGAGTTTTTCCTTTCATCTGCCTTAGAGCTGTCTTTTTAACTCACTTTATCAAATAGTTTAGGTTATTATGTGTGGAGTAAATTGAGTGTGGGGTATTGCTCACTTACTAACTGGGGGCAGTATAGTAGAAGTTTATTGGTCCTTCATTACAATTAAAGAGCAATGTGGGTTATGGTATAAGGCTCCACCCCTGATTGGTCAAAGTGCTGGGGTTTGGTTCAGCACCCTCTTTATTACTTTTAATACAACATATCTGCCATTGGAGTGGTTCATCTATTCCTCAAGTGCAACTGTTCATGATGTGTGAAATTTAGTATGGCAGTATAGTGGATGGGGTGGGGGGTGGTCAGAGGATCAACCAGAAAAAAAAAAATAAAACTACATAGATGTAAGTGGGTGTAAATTTATAGTCATACACATTGTTCTTAATTGGGACCTAAAGGTACTGCAGCATTCAGCAGGCGAGCTGAGAATCACCCTTTAATTGGTGAGCTGGAAGAAGTAAAGCAGTTGCCTGCATTTAGACTTCGCTTCAGTTATACTGAACTTTAGTTGAACTAAAGAGAGCTGAATATCGAGCCCATGCAAGTGTCCCATTTTGTGGAGTGCCCCATCAGGTGAGGGGCACAGAGCAGGCATGAGATATCTGACTTGGAAACATCTGTTGAACTTCCACAGGAATATTGCAGGATCACAGGGGACTCTGCAGGTGCAGGTAGCAGGTAAGCTACAGGTGTTGTGACTAATTGATCTGTTGGTATAAGTAATCCCATTAATTCTTCATCTAAGGTCTACCAAAAGGTAAATGTGTGGGTTACCTCACATAAGTACTTTGTATGTTTGTTGTACTTTAACTACTAAGTAATTTGTAGCCTTAGCTAATTGCCTATCTAGGATAGGGGTGCAGGGAAGCAGCCACAGGAGGGAGAGCCAGAAAACTGTGTAAGAGAGAGAAACTTTAGCAAAATTCCTATAAAGAGTTGGTCAGTTTAGCTCTGGTTAAAGTGTGTTAAGCAGAGAGTAGGAAGAAGGTTATTACCAGTGATCTATGAATTATTATAGAACCAGTATGTAGCAGAGGTACAGAGGAGAGTTAGTCAGCTGTGGGGACTGTGGGGCACTCTTCTCCAGGATTATGTCCTGGAGGAGGGAACACTGCCTCATTTGCAGGACCTTTGCAGAGTTCCATGCTCAGCTGGTTGCAGTAAGTGACAAGATATTTTAGCTGTAGCACTGGCTCAGCTGGTGCCAAGACCCCATATCTCCCTCCCCAGAAGCCCATTGGGCCAGGGGGCTGGAAAGTGGCAAAGAAGCAGAGAGGAAAGGGAAGCAGGGGCAACCACTAGGGGGTCAACCAAACGCACATCATTCTGACAGTAAATTGCTTTTCCTCCCTGAAGGGAGAGGGCAGAAGGACTTGGTGGTGCCCAGGGAGAAGACTGGGAGGAAATCAACAAGGAGTATCTTGGCCAGTGGATACTCAATGATTAGGGAAGTAGAGAAGGTCGGGGGGAAGGGGGGAGTGATCAGGGGCCTTTCTAGTGCATCAGTCATCTAGGATGTTGACAGGATAGAGTGGATGAGGGAAAAGGGTGAGGGGAAGCTGGATGTACCGGTACACCTGGGTAACAAAGATCCGTCAAACCAGCCAGTGGAAACAGTGATGCATAACTTTCAAAGGTAGAGGAACAGATTGAAGGCACACTCGGCTTCCCTTGCCTTTTCTGAGGTTCTCCCTGTGTAGGGCAGAGGAAATGGGAATGATAACATGAGGAAAGACGAGATCAAGGAGTTTAATGGGTGGTTGAAGGGATGGTGTCAGGAGGAAGGGTGCTGCTTTGTGAGGTCTGGCAGGGCTTCTGAGACAGAAGGCTGTTCTAGGGAGACAGCTGTCACCTAATAAGAGCATACATGTGATA
The DNA here is from genome assembly GCA_016271365.2 of Neoceratodus forsteri. Taxonomy (NCBI): domain Eukaryota; kingdom Metazoa; phylum Chordata; order Ceratodontiformes; family Ceratodontidae; genus Neoceratodus; species Neoceratodus forsteri. The sequence continues at coordinate 632,325,005 of CM028131.1, forward strand.
TCTCCCTCTTTGCGCAGGAGACTCCTGTTTTTTTGACTGAACTCCCTCTCTCCCTCCTAGAAACAAAATCTCCTGCTTAAGTAAAATTATGTCCAAAATATCCATTCATGTTTGTTTTTGGCAGATAAAGACACATAAAAAGTAAATTAGTGATGAACAGTGTAAGTAATAATATTGTACAACTAGTTGTTGATTCATTTTAGTGCTTATTCTTGACAAAATTAAATATATTAAATGCTTTTATTCTTATTTTTTGACGCCATATAAGGACAAACTCATGACGTTACGCATCTCCCTACTAGTAGGCCAATCTCCCTACTAATTTGACCCAAATCTCCCTCTTAAGCAAGTTGTACAGATCACATGTATGTAAGAGAGGGAGCAGAAGTTTGACATTTACATTGGTGAACAATAAAACTGACTGCAGGTGAGGCTGTGGCTTGGCAAACCACTGAGAAGAGAGAGAGTTGGGAATTTAGCAGCTGCTCCCCCTGAACTGGAGGCTAGTAACAGTGGGAAGGGAAATAAAAAGGTTGAAGTTCTAATTAGGTTAGGGGACAAGACCAAGGTGGGAGGTTTCACAAAGCCTACAAACAACAAGAAAAATAAGAAGTTGAGGAGGCTCTGAAAAAATAAGGGATAGTGATCAGTAAAATGCAAGAGGGGATTGGGGCAAGATAGAAAGTAGTCTGCCTTAATGACAGGAGCCTGGGAAATAAAATCAGTGAGCTCCAGACAATGGTGACAGAAGCAGAGTTGAACCTTGTTGCCATTACAGAAACACAGAGAATAATGACTGGTGCCTGACAGTTCCAGGCTTCACCATGTTTAGGCAGGATGGAGAGAGGGACAGGTGAATGAGGAAGGGTAGCCCTCTATTTCAGAGAAGGCATTTAGACAGTGGAGGATGGATCCAACAGTGGAGGAAATAGGGAAATAGAATCACTGTGGATTCAGCTCATGGCAGCCTCAGGTAAGAAACTACAGATGTGGGTGGTCCATAGACCCCTAGGACAGGGGGAAGAGACAAATAGAGAACTAGGGACATACGTAGATAATGGGGGTGAAGGTGGAGGTGGTGGTAATTACAGATGGGTGAAGTTTCCAAAATTCACTTTGCAAAGTAATTTGTGAAGTTCATGAAATTCATAATGTTCAGATTAAAGGCAATATGGGCAAAATTCACTCAAGAAGTGGCTAAAATTAATCTGTGAAGTTGCCAATTTGCCTACTTCACAGTGAAACTTCATGAATTTCAGTAAGAGTTGCTGAGAGCAATGAAAACTTCACAAAGCTTTGCAAAGGCAAATGTTGGTTACTTCATGGTAACTTTGTCAATGAAGTTTGTCTTCGCTGCATCTGTAGTGGTGGTGTGGTATCTCAACCTGCCAGATATTGACTGGGACATTCAGTAGCTAGGATCACCAGAAGTCAGGACCTGGCAGATAAATTGCAGGTTGTCTGCTGGTGCAGCTGATTAAGGAATCTACAAGCCAGACTGCCATCTCGATGTGGTGCTCACCAACTTGGTATTGGTTGGAGTGCAGGTTGGGAAACCACTAGCATCCAGTGACTATAACACCACATGCTTCATGCTGGTCCTTAGGACCAGTAAACTCTCATCAAAGGCTGAAGTTCTGGATTTCAGAAGAGCAAACTTCAACCAGAAGAGGAAAAAGTCTGAGGCAGGTTAGCTAGAGTGGAAAGCACTGGGGAAGTGAAGAAAAGATGGGAAGGAAAAAAAGATCTCACTTTACTGCAGATGTGGCTGGAGGACTGCCGAGTTCCCCAGGGCAAAGGAATATTGAGTCCAATGAGACAGAAGAAGACGTGTGCTTGTAGCTCAGAAAGGGAACAGCCAATAATGCGGTGAGCACACCCCTTGTGCCATTCCCAACTGGGCTACTGGTCCTTTTTCATTCTCTGAGACTTGAGGCTTGTCTGAATTGCAAGGTGAGGCAGGCACATCTTCAGATGCAATAAATATATTTATTGTAAGGAAGGGAGTGCAAGTGGCATGCCAAATAATGAAAACAGAGACACTGGTAAAATTGTATCACTGTAGAATACTATGTTTTAAGGCAATGCTGTAGACTTTAAGGACTTGCTATACTCTAAGGCAGCTTCAAACTCTCTACAAACTAAAGACCTTGGCCAGGGGTAACTCAGAATGGTAGTCTGGTTAAACTTGTGAAGCTGAGGATGTGATGGCCTGCAGGCAGAGAATTCAAGAAACAGTGGAGTGCAAACAAGAAGGACATTACAAAGGGAATATGTACCAGTAGGAACTCAAGAGATGTGCCTTCCGTAGAGGCCAGTAGAATGTTTCTTGGCAAAGGCTGGATCACCAGAAGGCATACTTAATCCCCTGGTTTAGAGACTTAACTGCCCAGAAAACATCATGTCAAAGCACAAGACCAAAGGCACTACAAGAACTTTGCACTAGTAAATGATCATGGCAGACCACCGATCAAGATAGAACAAAACTGGATTCCTTCATAAGACCTTCTGGGTGTCAATGAGGAGGCCATGGGAGACCACCAAACAAGGTTGTATTGAAAACACAGATTTGTAATCAAGGTATCATGAAGCATTCATTGTTCCTGGATCTGGCTGCTTTTCTCACTCTTGGGTCTGGCCGCTTTCATCCTTCCTGTAACAAAAAAAATCATCCCACTATAAATCGGTGTCACTAGCTAGTGAGCCAGTACAGCTCCTAAGCTGCCTTCACTTTCCTATCAGGGATAAGCTCTAGCACTGAAGAGATGGGCAGTGACCTTACCTACCACCCTAACTTCTATTCTCAATGGCCAGCCCCAAAGTGAAGCATGAGCAGATCAGAACAAGAGAATATGCAGCTTCAGTCAAGTGTCTTTCACACAAGTATTATCTCTTTCGTTTTAGATGCACAAGAATATTCTTCGAGTAGAGACGATCTTTACATTGCTGTCAGGTCAACTCAGTCCATTCAGGAGGGGGTACCCCAACTGGTCATCAGGTAATATTGGTAATGCAGTGCAGGATCAATTCTCACAGCAACACAGAATCACTTGTTTGCTGGTGCAGAGCTTAGTGGATCACACTATTCAAATAGGGCAACAGGAAAAAGTAGACAATCTATCAAAGGGTACCATGGATTTACAGTAGTTTGTTCAGGATAAACAAAGCACACAAATGCAGGTGGTTCTGGTTATGCAGAGGCACACACACATGCAGAGAGTTCTGTAAATGCAGAGGGCACACATACATGCAGGCTGTCCAATGAATGCAGAGGGTAGAGACATTTTGACTTTTGTATAAAAAGCAGTCTCTAGGCAGTGTTCACAGTCACTTTAAATGCAGTTAACTAAGCAGGCTGCAAACACTCAGTAGTCTTTTAAACACTTGCTCCTCAGTATTGGCTCCTGTGGAGTTTATTGTGCCCCAACCCCACTGTACTGGCTTCTATGGGGTTCTATTAATGTGCCGTGTGGGTACTTTACAGTGCTGGGACCAACTATACAGGCTCCTGTGGACTACTGATTATTCCATGCTGTGGACAGTTCTGTCACTGGGTCCTTGCTTGGCCTGCCTCCGCTCTGATGGAGCTGGCTTTCTGCTGCCTCTGTGGGCAGTATTAAGAGAGGGAACACTCGCCTAACAGTGTGGCCTCAGCCACTTCACTCAGCACTGCCTGGCATGATTTAATTAAAATTAAAAAAAATTAAATAACCTTAGCTTAGCAAAGCTCCCTGCCCCTCACTCCTGGCTGGAGCTGGTGTGCACAGATCACTAAAATTATTAATTACAGTAGCCCTTGGCTTGGGCTTGCTGGTGGCTATCTGGGCTACTAGTCCACTTCTGTTGCTAGCCCTATTGGCACTTCCTTAAAATAACTGGGGCTTGCCCTGTCCCTCACTCCATCCACTAGGTGCTGCTGTATTTAAAAAGACACAACATGGACTTACTTGCCCTGTCTTTCTGCTCCTGACTGCATCTTTTATTTAAAGCCAGATGTGACTGCCCTTTAATGGCACCTCCTGGGTTTCCCGGTTTATTTAAATACAGGGGGCTGCCCTGCCCCTTGCTGTGCCTCTTGGGAACTCCTTTTAATTCAAATGGGGCTTTGCCCTTCCCCTCTTAGTCTACCCTCTGGGTGGACCCCCGGTTAGGGCTTTCCCCAAACCTGATGTGCCTTTGCTTGGGCTTGCTGGTGGCCACCTGGGCTACTAGCCCACTTCTGTTGCTAGCTCTGCTGGCACTCCTTAAAATAACTGGGGCTTGGTCTGTCCCTCACTCCACCCACTAGCTGCTGCTGTATTTAAACAGACACAACATGGGCTTACTTGCCCTGTCCCTCTGCTCCTGGCTGCAACTTTTATTTAAACAGTGAAACAAAACGAACTTCGAGGTGCTCAAGTTCACTCTAAATGAGAACAATTTGACCTGGTGCTAATTCGAACACAGAGAAAACAATGCAGAACCCACGCGCTTTCAAAAAAGCAACCCGAATGCACAGACCGAAACACTTTGTAAAAATAAAGCATATATGGCACAGCTTACCATGTCTTCAACTTTTATTCTGGTCACAGTTGATTTTCACACAGCAACATGCGAGGTGCAGCGACTTTACCGGGAGGAAATAAATAAATAAAAACTTAGTATCGCAAACAGTGCATATTATTACATTGACCGGGACAGCCGAGCAGACCAGCCCACGTGCGTGATGACGCACGGGAATCAGTTGACGTTTCGGCGAAAGCCTTCCTCAGAGCTGATTGGTCAGCAGAACCCATCACTGTTTTATAGTACAAAACATGCATATTAAATACCCATCACCCAATAAAAACAAGGGAAAAGCTCATGAATATTCATAAATGCCCCAGTCCAATTCATAAATAACAATGTAATGACAGTTTCTCATTCAAACCTTTCGGTTGCAGAGTATCTAGCTTATAAATCCAAAAACATTCTCTCTGATTCAACTTTCTGGCCAAATCCCCACCACAAATTCCAAACTTTATTTTTTCAATGCCAATAAATTTCAAATTAGCTGGCGAACCATGACCAGCAGATACAAAGTGTTGTGCCATTGCGTTTGTAGGACATTATTTCTAATTGCTGATTTGTGCTCACTGATCCTTTCCCTAAGTTGGCGTTTTGTTTGACCCACATAATTTAAACCACTGGGCATGTAAGCATACACTACTCCAGTACTCCTACAATTAATGAATTCATTTATTTCAAACTTTTGATTAGTGTGAGGATGTAAAAATATTTACTATTATAAGTATTATTGCACTGTGCACAATTTCCACACTTATAATTACCCTTTGGAAGGGTTGGAATCAAAGTTGTTTTAATTTTCTGGATTTTGCACTGTGCACCAATAAATCCTTTAAATTACTCCCCTCTTGTATGTAATTCTCGGCCTTTATATATATCCTTTCTAAAGACTGGATCCTTGTAGCACTTTCCAATGTTTTCTAATCACACTCGAAATTTCCTCTGCCTGATTTGAAAACTCTGTAACAAAATAAATATGACCCTGAGGGTTCCTCATTTTCATTTTAGCTTTTAACAATTCTTGTCTATTAGTTTAACAGCTTTCTCCATTCCTTTATAAATACACTCAGTACCATACCCTCGTGCTTTAAAACGTCTAGCAGTCTCCTGAGCATTTTCTCTAAAAGAACTTTCATTGGTGCAAATCCGTTTTAACCGTAACATCTGGCCACCTGGAATATTTTCTTTTAAACTCCTCGGGTGACTGCTTTCAAAATGTAGCAATGTATTCCTACTCATAGGCTTCCTATATAGTGTGGATTCCAATTTATGTCCATCTTTATATATAAGTAAATCCAAAAATGGCACCTTTACAGGATCAACCTCGTGGTGAAGCGTGAAATTAATATCAAAAGTGTTGATCAAGTTCACAAACTCATACAAACTCGCTAAATCAGATGTCCAAATGAAAAAACAATCATCAATGTAACGTCTCCAAAACCGAACACACCTGTTAAAATTTTCACATTTATATAAATGAATCATTTCCCATTGACCCACATATAAACAAGCAATACTAGGGGCAAAAGTAGTGCCCATTGCTGTCCCTTTCTGTTGTTTATAGAACTGATCTTTATAGACAAAATAATTTGATGCTAGGACCATGTTCGCCATGTCAATAGTCAAATCCAAATCGGGAATAACATCAGGTTGCATTTCTGAAAAAAACTTTATAGCCTGTATCCCCCCATGTGGCACATTCGAATATAGACTGTCTATGTCTAAAGTGACCAACCATTCATCAGAAGTAATAACCATATTTTCAATTTGTCTAATCATGTCACCTCTATCCAAAATAAAAGATGGTAAACATTTCACTAATGGCTTTAAATAACAATCAACCATTTGCGAAAAAGGTTCCATAGATGACCCAATACTAGACACAATCGGACGTCCAGGAGGTTTCTGAGCATTCTTATGAATTTTAGGTAGTAAATAAATTACTGGTCTAATTGGTGCCACCACCTTCAAAAATTCAGCTTCTTGTTTGTTCAGACATCCACTTAATTCATTCAACTTAATAAACTCCTCAGCTCTCAATTTGATTTCATTTGTCGGGTCATGCGCTAGTTTTATATAATACACTGTATTGTTTAACTGCCGAAACATCTCATTTTCATATTCAGTCACATCCCATAGTACAATCGCTCCACCCTTATCAGCTGGTTTTATAATAATCTTTGTATCATCCTTCAATTTTTTCAAAGCCAAATGTTCCTGAAAAGTCAAATTATATTTTACTTCTTTCTTTCTTTTCAGTATTTCTTCAACATCACGATCTACCAATGCAGAAAATGTGTTAACAGCATGATAGTTCAGTGTAGGGGGGCAAAAGGCACTTTTCTTTTTAAGATGTTTCATCAATACATTTGCAACCATTTTACCATCCTGTTGAATCACACCAGCATGGTCACTATTCAATGTTGACTCATGATTTTTGAAAAAACATTTTAAATGAAGTTGCCTATAGAGTCTAAATAGATCAATCCTAGTTTGAAAGGGATTCGCATTTTTACTGGGTACAAATGATAAACCTTTTTGTAATACTGCTTCCTCATGAACTGTTAAATGCCTCTCAGTAAGATTTTCGATTGCCATTTGTTCTGTCTGTTCGACCGCCTGGGGGGGGCCCGAATATTGCCATCTCTCTCTGTTTCTCCCACGTCCTCCTCACCCTCTTTCCACGTCCCCTTCTAATCTTGTGCTTTCTCTGTATAGGGACATATGGGGTCCCGGAGTATCCCCTGGAAAAATAGAGGGCCGAAAATCCTGCCTCTGTTGAGGCACATTAATTTTGCCAGATTCACTCTCTGGGGAGGACACAAAACCATCCACTCCAAAATGGGGCAAATTCTTTCTATACAGAAAAGGGTCACGTCGGGTTTTGCTTTGCCAATTATAGACTTGCCCACGTGCATAGTCTCTGTCATCCCTTTCATGTTTTTGTAATTTATATTCTTTCAACTCAGCTTGATATTTCAAAATATTAACATGAATTTTCTCAAACATCGCCTGAGTTTCTACCTGAGGGAACCCAGTTTTGAAATCATTTTCCATTTTTTTAATCTGTTCCTCTACAAGCGCAATGTCTCTCCTTGCCTTTTTAATCAAGGCCAAAATTAAGTCATTAGATGCTTTATTTAAAATTGGTTCCCAGTCTTGCATCAGTAACTTATCATCCAGACCATATGCTGGTGGTTTTTGTATCCGCAGTCCCCTAGGGATCTTTTTGTCCCACCAGTATAAATGTGAAAATTTTAACAGGTGTGTTCGGTTCTGGAGACGTTACATTGATGATTGTTTTTTCATTTGGACATCTGATTTAGCGAGTTTGTATGAGTTTGTGAACTTGATCAACACTTTTGATATTAATTTACGTTTCACTATGCAGGTTGATCCTGTAAAGGTGCCATTTTTGGATTTACTTATATATAAAGATGGACATAAATTGGAATCCACACTATATAGGAAGCCTATGAGTAAGAATACATTGCTACATTTTGAAAGCAGTCACCCGAGGAGTTTAAAAGAAAATATTCCAGGTGGCCAGATGTTACGGTTAAAACAGATTTGCACCAATGAAAGTTCTTTTAGAGAAAATGCTCAGGAGACTGCTAGACGTTTTAAAGCACGAGGGTATGGTACTGAGTGTATTTATAAAGGAATGGAGAAAGCTGTTAAAACTAATAGACAAGAATTGTTAAAAGCAAAAAATGAAAATGAGGAACCTCAGGGTCATATTTATTTTGTTAGAGTTTTCAAATCAGGCAGAGGAAATTTCGAGTGTGATTAGAAAACATTGGAAAGTGCTACAAGGGGATCCAGTCTTTAGAAAGGATATATATAAAAGACCGAGAATTACATACAAGAGGGGGAGTAATTTAAAGGATTTATTGGTGCACAGTGTGCAAAATCCAGAAAAATTAAAAACAATTTGATTCCAACCCTTCCAAAGGGTAATTATATGTGTGGAAATTGTAACAGTGCAATAATACTTATAATAGTAAATATTTTTTACATCCTCACACTAATCAAAAGTTTGAAATAAATGAATTCATTAATTGTAGGAGTACTGGAGTAGTGTATATGCTTACATGCCCATGTGGTTTAAATTATGTGGGTCAAACAAAATGCCAACTTAGGGAAAGGATCAGTGAGCACAAATCAGCAATTAGAAATAATGTCCCTACAAGCTAATGGCACGACACTTTGTATCTGCTGGTCATGGTTCGCCAGCTAATTTGAAATTTATTGGCATTGAAAAATAAAGTTTGGAATTCGTGGTGGGATTTGGCCAGAAAGTTGAATCAGAGAGAATGTTTTGGATTTATAAGCTAGATACTCTACCGAAAAGGTTTGAATGAGGAACTGTCATTACATTGTTATTTATGAATTGGACTGGGGCATTTATGAATATTCATGAGCTTTTCCTTGTTTTATTGGGTGATGGGTATTTAATATGCATGTTTTGTACTATAAAACAGTGATAGGTTCTGCTGACCAATCAGCTCCTGAGGGAAGGCTTTTACTTGAAGCGTCAGCTGATTCCGTCGTCATCACGCGCATCGGGCTGGTCTCTCTCGGCTGTCCGGTCAATGTAATAATATGCACTGTTTGCGATACTAAGTTTTTATTTATTTATTTCCTCCCGGTAAAGTCGCTGCACCTCGCATGTTGCTGTGTGAAAATCAACTGTGACCAGAATAAAAGTTGAAGACATGGTAAGCTGTGCCATATATGCTTTATTTTTACAAAGTGTTTCGGTCTGTGCATTCGGGTTGCTTTTTTGAAAGCGCGTGGGTTCTGAACTTTTATTTAAAGCCAGACATGACTATCCTTTAACTGCATCTCCTGGGTTTCCTCTTTTATTTAAATACAGGGGCCTGCCCTGCCCCTTACTCTGCCTCTTGGGAACTTATTTTAATTTAAATGAGGCTTTGTCCTTCCCCTCTTAGTCTACCTTCTGAGCAGATCTCCAATCAGGGCTTTCCCCAACCCTGCTGTGTGGTCCAGCGCTTTAAACTTTTTTTTATTTAAACAAATCTAGCAATTATCACCTGCCCTGTGTTGCTGCCACTGACTCAATACCCCAACCCGTGGTGAAGTTGCGGTGAACAGAATGGGGAGGTTTGTTGGTGGATGGCTGTGGTGGCACTTCTGGCTGAGGTGAGTTGTGACTCTGTTTATTTATTTATTTATTTAGCTTTTGTTGACCGGGTAAGTGCACTAGACAAATCCTGCCTATTTTCAGGCACGACCCGGGGGAGGGAGATCCAGATGAATGCCAACTGACCTTGAACCAGATAAAGCTGTTGGTGGTATTTTTTTAGTGAATGGTGGGACTTTAGTTTAGGTGGGACCTTGTCTCCATGATGCTCCTCTCTCACTGCAATGGTCCTGCTCTGGCACTCTCTCACCACCACAGCCCAGATACTAGTTGCCACTGATGATGGACCAAATTCACTTTTAAAGGAAAATTAAAAATGTGGCTGAACTTGAGCCCACACCGGTCATTGACTGACTTGCTGCTGCCACTCCTGTCCATGGATTCTGCTGCTGCTCCTGTCGGATGATCACTGAACCCACCAAACTTTGGGAGGGGAACTGCCAGACTTCAAAATAAAAAGAAAAAAGCAGCCAACTCATGGAAAGGGGGACTGAAGGGACTGCTAAACCTGGTAAGTCCTTTTCTTTCCATTCAGCTGGTTCCCCTTCATCCCCTCTTTCCTTCAGGCCCTGATCCGACAGGCCCAACCACACTGTACTTTACAGCGCTACTTGTCTACCCATTCCTGCCACACTAAACTCTCTTATAGCCCCCCAACATTTGGGATGCCAAGTCCCTGGAAATGTGTTGGGCAACAAATTGTCCAGCATAATCTGGAGACTCAAAGGTACCACAGGGCTGTACTACTAGCTGGGGTGGGAGGAGTGCTGGTAGGAAAGGGCTGATAAAGGAAAAATGTTTTAAACTGCAAGCAGTAGTTTTTTGTGTCTATGTGTGTCTTTAAGGGGTCCCATTACTATGCTAGTCTCCCTTTCCAGCCAATATACTTTGCACAGAGTAAGGGTACCTTTGTTTAACAGGAGACACTAGGAACTGGAGTACCATGCTTTACTGTGAACTGTAGCACCATAACTGGGGTTTACTGGGGACACACTGGTTGTACCTCTGAGGCTCCAGATGCATAAACTCAAGTCCCCTCAAGCTCCCTAATGAGCCATAAGAGGTCCCTGAGTCCCTACAGAACTCCTATCTGTGTTCTCCAGGGGTCCCTGGCTTTGTTTTTGTAGGGCTTCCAACTCTGGGACACTGGACATCTAAGAAAATATGCTTTGTTAAAACAACAGAAATATGAGATCATAGCACAGCTATGGGAGCATGACACAGTTATCAGTGGTCTGGACGAAGTGGTGAGCTGTAACAAAATGTCACCTTTCAACAATGAAATCTTGAGGATATTGGTTTTGTTCTGGAGCTGTGCTCATTTATGTGTCTATTTAGTGGAAGAAGTTGTCTGGGTTACCCAAGACCAGGAGGACTGCATGATACATTGGGAAGAATGAGGGCAACCTGAACTCTTTTTGCATTTATTTCAAGAACTTAAGGGGATCATTCTTGAGACAACAAAGTCATGCAAGAGAGCAGTAAAAAAAAGAAAAAGGTACACGAGACTAATATGATTCTCTAAAACGGTCAAGGAGACAGTGAAGGCAAAAAAGAAGGCCTTCACTAGGTACAAGGAAAACGGGGAGGATAAGATTGGGGGGAGTACCAAGTGAGAACTAGTGAAGCCAAGAGAGCAGTCAGGGATGCAAAAGCAGACACAGAACTGCATTATATTGTGGAGGGGGTCAAGAGTGGTGAAAAACAGATCTTCAGATATATTAGGGAAATAAGAAAGACAGGTGGGGGAATTGTTGGGTTAATTGGCAGGGTAATAAAGGAAGATGAGCAAAAAGAAGATTTTTTTCCCCCCAAGTACATTTCTCCTCCCTGTCGCTGGGCAGCAGATAAGCCCCATCCCTGCCTTCCCGAACTGGCAACCGCCCCCCTGCCAGGACTTCCTTGGTCTTGGGGTTCCCCCATAGGCTTTCCCCGTGACAGGGCTGGAAGAAGGAGGACCATCCTCCTCCCACTGCAAGCATCCAGAGCAGACCAGTTGTTCCCAGACAATGGCACAAACTCAGGGACAGGTGGGAAGGGCTTAATGAATCCCCCCAACACCAGTTTTTCCCAATTTCTTCCAAACCCTGCTGTAGGACATTACTGTGTGTGTGTGTGTGTGTGTGTGTGTGTGTGTGTGTGTGTGTAGGTACACGTGCATAACGCACCTGCAGCCCTTCCCTTTGTGCCACCTGAAGCTGCACTACCACCAGACCTCTACCTGGTTGCAGTCTAACACCAAGCCAACAAGCCTCATCTCCCCAGGAGAGAACAGTCCCTTGGATGCTCAATCCACTCCGACCCCCAGCGACCAGAGTTCATTCCCAAACGCAGGTTGCTAGAGTGGCAGAAAGTAAGGCACCCAGCACCTCAACCCTCCATGCCACTGGGCCAGCAAAAGTAGACATTCTTAATGACTACTTTTGCTCTATATTCACAATGGTGGACACTGGGCCTCTGCCAGAGAGTGAGGTTCCCAGAGATGGGGCAGTACCAGCAGGTGTTTACTAATGAAAGGGTGTGGAAAGGGCTAACTGCCTTAAAAATAGATAAGGCCCTGAGGCCAGATAGGATGCATCCGAGGGCGCTAAAAGAACTGGCAGCCAACCAGCTGAACCCTTGCTAGGTGCTATTCAGTAGCTCAGTTCAGATAGGAGTAGTTCCTAAAGAGTGGAGGATAGCAGACACAGTTCAACTCCATAAGAGAGTGGGGGGAAAAGCAACTGAGTAAATACAGGTCTGTGAATCCTACCTCCACTGTGGGTAAACTGATGTAGATAATACCCAGAAAGGACCCAGTGGACTACCTGGAGAGAAACAGATTCCAGTATAGTAAACAGCATGGGTTCATGGAAGAGAAGTCTTCTCAGAACAACTTGATAGTATGCCTTGAATGGGTAATGAGGGTAGAGTATAAGGGTCATACTTTGGATTTCCTCTACTTCGAGTTCAGCAAGGTTTTTGACTCAGTGCCTCAGTGAAGGTTGCTGAAGAAGCCTGAGGATCTAGGTGCAGCAAAGGACACAATAAGATGGGTAGGAACTTGGTTGGAAGGGAGACAGCAGAGAGCTGCAGTAAATGGAGTCAAATCCAAGGAAAGGGAGGTCACCAGTAGGTGCCACAGTGATCAGTCTTGAGTCCAGTCCTTTTCTTTTTTTTTTTATATTTAAGTGTTTTATTGTTTCATAGCAGACAGTTTACAGAACAGAAAATAGATCAAGTAACATATTTACTGGTAGAGTGTTTCTTATACAACTTTGTCTTCTCCTATATATCAATATCTAGGATATCATATTATGGCAGTATAGTATGTCTTTCCTTTGTACTGATATCTCTTATATCATAGAAAAGGTAACATACCAAGGTACACAATCTACAGGAGGGACAGGGAGGGTAAAAGAGGAGAAGTAGCTCTCTACATAAGGGAAGAAATCAAAGCAACAGAACTATAGGATAAACAAGGAGGGGAGGAGGCACTGTGGGTCACCCTAGAGACAGGAAATGGCACCACAATCCAGACAGGGGTTGTTTACAGACCACGATCTCAGGGGGAGGCAATGGACAAGGAAATGATAGAAGGAATCCTTAGAATGGCAGAAAAAGGAGAGATATTGTTGAGGGGGGGACTTGAATATGCCAGATATTAACTGGAGCACCTTTACTGCAGCCACATCCAAGAGCAGAGTAATTCTCAATGCTCTATAGGGGGCATGCCTCAGACAGCTAGTGTTGGAACCCACTTGGGAAGGATCAATCTTAGACCTGGTACTCTCAAATGGGGATGGAGAGAGGATCTCAGATTTAGAAGTAGGTAGCCATCTGGACACAAGCAACCACCAAACTGTGTGGTTCACAATAAACACAGCTGTACAGTTAAGCCATACAAAAGCAAGGGTGTTGGACTTTAGGAGGGCTGACTTGGGCAAAATGGGAGATTGCCTCAGAAAAGCACTAGCAAACAGTCAAGAAGGAGGGGTGGAAGAACAATGGGGAAAAATCAAAACTGCCATCACAGAGGCAACAAGCCTTTGTGTGAAGCAAATCAACAAAACAAAATGAAGGAAAAAGCCATTATGGTTCTCGAAAGAGGTGGCAGGGAAGGTAATTTTCCTACCTAACAGATAAGCTGCAGATCCTAGTTAACCAACAGCCCACTTCCTCCTACCCCCCACTAGAATTGCTTTATGTCTGTCCCATGCATTCTTGAATTCCCCCGTGGTTTTTGACTCTACAACCTCCTCAGGAAGGCCGTTTCAGGCACCCACAATCCTCTCCATAAAAAAATACTTCCTCACATTACCTCTGAGCCGTCCCCCCCTCTATCTTCAAATTGTGCCCCCTTGTTCTTGCACATCTCTTTTTCTGAAAGATGCTACCCTCTCGGACTTTGTTGATGCCCTTGAGGCACTTGAAAGTTTCTATCATGTCCCCCCTCTCCCTCCTTTCCTCAAGGGTATACATATTAAGTTCCTTTAGTTTCTGTTTGTATGGCTTCTGGTGCAGACCCTGCATCATTTTGGTTGCCATCCTTTGAACAACCTCCTCCCTGTCTATGTCTTTGCAGAGATTGGGTCTCCAGAACTACATGCAGAACTCCCGATGGAGTCTCACCAACTGTTTGTACAGAGGGATAACAACTTCTTGTTTTCTACTGGTGATGCCTCTCCCTATGCATCCCAGTATCCCCACAGCTCTCCTTACTGCCTTCTCACATTGCTTGCCCACCTTTAGGTCATCTGATATGACTACCCCCAGGTCCCTTTCCATTTTTGTTATTGTTAGTATCTCACCCCCCATTGTGTACTCTTCCCCTCGGGTTTTGTTTCCCAGGTGCATTACTTTGCACTTCTTTGCACTGAACCTAAGCTGCCACACATTTCGCCATTCCTCCAACCTTGCCAAGTCCCTTCTCATCCTTTCTACTCCATCTTATGTATCAACCCTGTTGCAGATCTTTGTGTCGTCTGCAAAGAGACATACTTTTCTTTCCAGTTCCTCTGCAATGTCACTTATAAAGACATTAAAAAGGACTGGTCCCAGTACTGAACCCTGCGGTACCCTGCTAGTAACCATCCTTTCTTCACCGTGGACTCCATTTACTACTACCCTTTGAATCCTGTTGTCTAGCCAATTTTTTTATCCAGGCTACCACCTTGGGACCCACTCCAAGGCTGGCTAACTTGTGTATTAATCTTTTGTGTGGGACTATATCAAATGCCTTGCTAAAATCTAGGTAGGCCATGTCCACAGTCCCTCCCTGGTCTACTACTTTGGTCACCCAGTCAAAGAAATCTATTAAATTCATCTGACATGACCTTCCCATCATGAATACATGCTGTCTTGGGTCCTGTGCCCCACTGGCCTATAGGTACTCAACAATTCTTTCCTTCAGAAGTGATTCCATCATTTTCCCTACCACTGAGGTCAAACTAACTGGTCTGTAGTTTCCTGCCTCTGTCCTGCCCCACTTTTGTGAAGAGGAATCACATCTGCCCTCCTCCAGTCCTCAGGTACCACCCCATCCTCCCATGATTTGTTAAAGAGAGTAGTCATTGGTGTCACTAGTTCTACCCTTAGTTCTTTTAGAATTCTTGGGTAAATCCCATCAGGCCGCATTGCTTTGTTCACCTTCAATTTTATTAGTTCTTTCAGAACCCTTTTTTCTGTAAATGGACTGGTATTGACTCCCGTCTTCAGAGTGTTTCTCTTGTTTGGTTTAAGTACCTCCCCCTCCTATTCCTTTGTGAATACTGAGCAGAAATATTCGTTCAGTATCTCTGCTTTTTCACTGTCACCCTCTGCCCACATTCCCTCCCCTTTATTTAGCCTCAGTATCACTCCTCTGGTCTTTCTTCGCTTCCTAATGTACCTATAAAAGGTCTTATCCCACTTCTTAACAGAGTTGGCTATCCTTTCCTCGGTTTGAGCCTTTGCTATTCTGACTGCCTTCCCAGCCTCTTTCTGCTTTAACTGATAAAGATCTCTGTCCTACTCCTTCTGTGTTTCCCTATATTTCCTGAATCTATCCTTTTCTCCTTAACCTTCCCTGCCACCTCTTTTGAGAATCATAGCAGTTTTTTCCTTCGTTATGTTTTGTTGATTTGCTTTGCACAAAGGCTTGTTGCCTCTGTGATGGCTGTTTTGATTACTCCCCATTGTTCCTCCACTCCTCCTTCTTGCCTGTTTGCTAGTGCTTTTTTAGCTATCTTTTGTGGATGCCTTTGTGGTGTGCCATAGCCTTATGATGGCTTTCTTAGCTGCCAAGACCAGTAGTGCAACTAAGTTGTATTGGGCAGGTTTAATCTTCTGCCCTCTGGGGGAATGGCCATCAGGACCATTGTGGGGGTGATCACTCCTGAGCAATCAAACTTGGTTTCCAACTCATGTATCACTGTTTATCAGTATTGGTGAAGAACTAGGCACTCCCACAAATGTGCATTAAGCCTGCATGGTGGTGTTCACATTGACATCAGCAATGCCTGTCTGTTGAGCCTGAGAATTTGGCCACAACTGCCAGTGTGTGGACGAACCTGGTTTGGCATTTCCAGGAACACTCCCTCCAATAGTTGGCTGAAGCTACCTTATATGAGGGGAGTGCAAATTTGTGCCAGGCATCTATGAAAAGAGTAGTGTCTAGTTCATTATTTCATTTTTTGAGTACCATTTCAGTGGAGTCTGTGGACTGGACCTGTAGTGCTTTGTATAGCTGACTTATGAGATGAGTCTGAGTATGGCCTTGAATATAGATGTCAGGAGATGCACCAGCTGGGAAGGATCCCCCATTATTTGAGTTAATGCTTCCTCTCTGGGTTGAAGGTAAGCACGGAGTTGCAGGTATTTGTAAAACTCAGTTTTTAGGATTCAAAATGTTGCCTGTAGGGAGACAAAGGGTAGTAGCCCATTAGCACCCAGTAGTTGGTATGTATGCCTGACTGCACAGTTCCACCATCTTCTCAGGACGCCATCTGTTTTGTTGGTAGGAAAGGCCATGTCGTGAACAATATACTGCAAGTAGAGTCTTTCTGCTGATGTGAGATACTTTTTTTGGATGTGTGTCCATTGGTGAAATGTTTCTGCGGTATATCGGGAGAATTTGTTGTATGGGATGCATCTTGGTGGATTACCAAATAGATATGGGCTAGTATCATGAGTGTAGTTAAGGGTTTTCTCTATGTGCTTCCAATGCGGTTGATATGAGTCTGCCAGTGATTGACAGATGGTGCATAAGTGTGATGCCAGCGAGTGCATATTTTTCTAGATTTGGGAGATTTGCTCCTCCTTTATCTCGGGGTAGCTGGAGAATCATAAATCTAATTCTAAGCAGTTTGCCCTGCCATATAAATCTTGAAGTGAGCTTATCCCAGGCCTGGAAATAAGTTTTTCTTGGTTTAATTGGTAAGATTTGGAAATAGTAGAGGATGCATAGAAGCACATTGTACTGGACTGCCTCTGTTCGGTTGAATAGTCCTATTGCAAGTTGCGCCCACAATGTTATATCCTCGATAGTTATTGGGTTAACAGTTCATAGATAAGGAGCTCTAGATGGGTAAGGTTTTTGATAAGTTTTATTCCCAGGTACCTAATGGCATTTCTGTTCCACTTAAATTGACAGTATATCCCCTTTTAATCTGTTGGGATGGTGTGATGTGGTATAACAGTACCTCTGTTTTTTGGTAATTTAATATATAGCCAGAAAGCTCACCATATCTGTTTAGTAGTTTCCAAATTTCTGGGATGGACTGTTCTGGAGAGGTTAATGTTAACAAGATATTGTCCGCAAAGAGGGAAATTTTATACTGTCTGCCTTCAATGTGTAGTCCCTCTGTCACAGTTATGCCTTATTGCTGCTGCTAGCAGCTTTAGGTAGAGCATGTCCAGTACTTTTCTATATGTTTGTCAGCAACACAGGAGAAGGAATTCAGAGCAAGATCTTTCTTTTCACAGCTGACATTAAGCTCTGTCATAGGGTAGACAGTGAGGAGGGGATTAGGGAGATGAAGATGGACCTACAAATTCACTGCCAAAAAATGTGAGATGATGAACATAAAGAATAAAAACCCCAAGACAGAGTATTGTATAGAAGGGGTTAAGCTGGGCACTGCTCCTGGGGAAAGAGACCTAGAAGTCATAATAAGTGACTTCTTTAAACAATCTAGCCAATATATCAAGGCCTAGAGTACTGATAGCAGAAGAACGGAAGTATTACTACCTCTCTATAGATCACTGCCACATCTGGAGTCCTCACCTGAGGAAACATAAGGACAGGGTGGAGATGGTGTAATGTAGGGAAACCACAATGGGTCACATCCAGCAGGGCACATCTTAAAGGCATTGAACATACACTCACTGGAGGCCAGGTGGGAGGGGTGAAATATTATCAAGTCCTTCAAGTTCTTGAAAGGAATGAACAAGCAGGAATAGTGGATCAAAAACATGGGGATATGGGATCCAAGATGGCCACAGAGTAAGCTCGTGGTCTGCAGTTCAGCAACATCTTGGCATCCACAGACCTGAAATGTCAAGCTCAGTATTTAACTTTTCAATTTATTCCAGCTCTCTTTATTTTTAAAAAGTGTATGTTTTCATAAGATGGGTAATGAAGACTGTTTTGGGGGTAATCAGCCATGACAAAGCCACGGCTAAGAAACACAATATTACTTTCATTTTAAATGGAGCTGAGGCTCACACTTAATATTGCCTAGGCTGTCAGAAATAAGTAGCTGTGTAATGTAATATTGAAGGGAAAGTACAGGTCTGTGTTTACTTTGCTTGGCAATTAGTTCTCAAAACTCTTTGATACATTTAAGTTGGCATGGTTCCTGTGCCCCCTGCCCAGTTTGTTTTATTTTCTTGGCAAGCTCCCGAACCCCATATGGAAAAGGACAGAACATATTTTCACGTTTTGAGATTAAGTGATTACCTTTACTCTGTATCTTCCTATCAAACAAATTGAATAAAACCAATTTTTATGAAATAAATAGCTAAAATATGAGGCACTGGCTTCCTATAATGGGCACAGCCTGAAAGCAAGTGAGGACACAGAACATAAATTCACAGTCTCACTGAGCTTTCTGTTTTGGTAAAATACACTACTGGACATTTTACTCTTCCCATTTCTGAAGGAATTCCTTGCTAATATACTGTAGAACAATAAGTTCTGGATGAATAAACTTTGTCAATGTTTGCTGAGTTAATAAACAGATTCAAAAAAACAGTGCATAATGTCAGGTGTTGCTGCTTTATTTTTGAAACCTGGTTCTGGCTTCCAAGTGAGTTATAAAAGCAGCCTAATATAATCTTTCTGAAATCTAAAGTAAATGATAAAGAATCATCACAGAATCATAGAGTTTAAAGAATGCTGCCCTATATTTCATTCCTCTTTACATTCAAGTACAAATCAAGGAATACAGTATAAAGCAGATGAAAATAATCATATAAAAAATTCCTCTGCAAGAAAAACAGACATTTTTTTTTTTAAATACCAAATTTTTATTAAACCACAATACACAAGTATACATACATGAAGCAAGTTACATAATTAATGGTTTCCTTAACTTTAAAAGAAAAAAAGGAAAGAAAAAGAAAACTCTTCTACCCCCCTACCACCCCTCGTAACCCCTAAAAATAAGAAAAATTACCCTTCCCCCCAGCTATCCAACCCGAATAACAATATATCTTGAACATACAAAGGAAAATTCTTGCCAGAGTATAGATTCATATTTGATATCCAAGAAGTGCTAGTGGAATATACAAATGGTACCTAGACAAATAATACAATTTCAGGTAGCTAGAGAGAAAAAAGTAAAAGGGGTTGTAAAAAAAAAAAAGGAAGTTAAGAGAAGGGGGGGAGGAGAAAGGAGAGTAGAAGCAGAAAGAAAGAAATTGTATGGGTAAATAGAGGGCAAGACAGAAAAAAAAAAGGGAAACATTTATTCAGCCCCGAATTCCAAAATTAGTCTTAAGGTACTGAAGAAGCCTTTCCCAGTACCTAGAAAATTTAGATAGGGTTCTCGATAAACTAGCAGCCGATCTTTCCGTATAGAATGCATTTAGAAACTCTTCCCACCATTCCTTATGGGAGGGAGTCCAATTCTCCCACCAATGGCGCAAAATTAACAACTTAGTAACTGCGAGATTAATGCTAGCTGATATTTCTGCTCCTTCTTTAAATTTAGAGCATATCTCCCCAATATACAGGTCTCAAAACAAAAGAATGGGGCAAGATCGATTGTATGGGCCCACAAATGACCACCAAGAGCCCACAACCTTTGTATTTTGGGCAAAAACAAAACTTATGAGTATTAGGTAAACTAAAGGGTCATTACAGTCAGTACAAGGCGGAGAGGTCAGCTTACCTACTCGGTATAATCTCGCTGGAGAAAAATACATATTATGTAACAATTTAAATTGCACATCTCTCAACCTTTCTTGTTGAATATAGAAGTAAGTATCCTTCCACAAATTACCCATATTTCACTGACCAATCCAGAGCTAAATTAACTGACCAATACATTAGAGATTGTACAGATGGGACGTGCTTTCTTCAACAAGAATTTATATATTTTGAAACGCTTTTGCCCTTAAGGAAGGTTGCCTAACACTTTGAAAAGCGAACTTGCCCTGTCAGAACAAGTATTTTCCCAAAAATACCTTAATAACAGAATGAAATTGTAACAGTGAAACCAAAATTAGGACTCACCCCAAATTTTAAAAACAGTGCCGATGGTGGCAACAATGAGTTATTGGAAACAAAGTCAGCCAGATGTGGTCTAGGGCAGGAAGTGAAAAAAGACCATCTAATAGGTCGCTTATTAATTAAAAAATTAGGGTTGTTAAGTATTGGTTGGGCAAAATCGAATTTTTGGCGAATGTTAAACTTTAGGCACAATTGACGCATTGCACGAATGTCCCAACCCAAAGGTGAATCTCTAACTGATTTGGGAACCTTCACCCAGGGAATATATAATAAGGCCTCTAGGTCCAGATTAACATTTCTGACAACTGCCCTGTCAAGAGCCAAAGATGGCATTGTTACACTCAAATCTTGGGTCCATAAGGCCGCCCTCGCTGCATGTATTGCCAAGTAATATATAAAAAAATTTGGTAACTGTAGACCCCCTTTCCCCCTTGGATAGCACAACTTATAATACCCTCTACGAGGGCAGGTTCCGCCCCATAGAAAGTTAGAGCAGATTCTTGTCAGGGGCCTAAAAAAGGATTTGGGCAAATAAGTATTTAGACAGGCAAGGGGGTAAAAGAGTCTGGGTAAAACTACCATCTTAATCGTATTGGCTCTACCAGAAAGGGATAAAGGGAGTTTCATCCATCTATCTAAGTGGTCCTTAATAGATTTTATAACTGGCTTCAGATTTAGATTTGTAAAATCTTGTAAATTCCTAGAAATCCGAATACCTAAGTATGGTAGGGCCTCTGGCTGCCACTGCAGCCCCAAGGACGAGCACCAACTTTTAGAAAGACAGGGAGATAATGGGTATAACATGGTTTTTGACAAGTTTAATTTATAACCCGAGATTCCCCAAAACCTGTAATAAGATTTAAAATTTGAGGAAGTGAGCCAGAAAGTTCTGAATATGAAGCAATAAGTCGTCCGCAAAAGCTGACACTTTAAATTCTTCGGATCCAATTTTTATGCCTTGAATCCGGGGGTCCACATTAATGGCTCTTATTAAGGGTTCAATATATAAATTGAACAAATATGGGGATAACGGACATCCTTGACGGGTTCCTCTCTTAAGGGGAAAGGCCGCTGAAATCAGGTTATTGCACTGGATTCTAGCTGAAGGATGTCGATACAACACTTTTACCATATTAATAAAGTGCTCCAGAATACCCATTTTATATAGGGTTGCAAACATAAATGACCATTCCACCGGTCAAATGCTTTCTCTGCATCTAGAGACCAGGGATGCTTCCAACCCTGGGCTCTAAATCTGAAGATCAAATAAAATAGTTTTCTAAAATGGTCAGGCAGGAGAGCGTCCCTCCACAAAGCCTGCTTGTTCAGGACTTACCAAACCTCCCCAAACTTTTTTCAACCTAGATGCCAAAATTTTGGCAAAAATCTTAATGTCTAAATTCAACAAGGATATAGGTCTGTAATTACCTACTAATTCCGGGAATTTATCTGGCTTTGGAAGAAGAATGATCTTGGCCTCAAACAAAGAATGGTCTCCGACCCCTTTATCTATCCAATAACAAAAGAGTTGTTTCAGTAGGGGGACCACAAATTGTTTAAAGGATTTATAAAGAGGCGTAAAACCATCTGGGCCTGGTGCTTTTCCAATTTTAAGGGAGTCAATTGCTTGCTCAATTTCTAGCTCAGCAATAGGAGCTGCTAGGCTGGGTTTTAAATCCTCTGATAGGCAGGGAAGAGGAATGCTAGACAAAAAACTCTATATTAGAACCGTCTTGAGGTGTAGATGACTTACTCGAATAGAGTTCTTGATAGAACTCTACAAATCTCTGTAGTATGCCTACAGGGGTAGTTATTAAGGTATCTGTTACAGGGTGCCGCAGAGCTGCTACCCATCTAGATGCGGCCTTCTGTTTCAGTTGCCAGGCTCACAATTTTCCAGCCTTATTACCCTGACCTATATAGGGCCGAATTTTGGCTGCAGATGCAATCACCCTTTCTCTTAGAGTGTCAGCATACCATGCCTTCAAGGACATCAGCTCTTGCTCCTGAGGCTCAGGATCTTTACCCCCTGAACACTTTCCAGCCTTTTAATCCTCTCCAAGCAATTCTCCATTTCTGAAACTAGTTTAGCTTTACGCTTAGACGCTATCCGAATCAATTCACCCCTCCAAACCAATTTAAGGGCTGCCCAAGTATAATCAACAGCCTCTATAGACCCCCAATTCGACTCAATAGAGGCTAATAGGAACTTCTTAAAGAAAGAAGCTGTCTCTGAGTCCTTCAAAAGGTTCTCATTTAGGGACCAAGAGTAAACCCTAGAAAAATTAAGGGGGGGCGCCCACTCTAAAAGTATTGGGGAATGGTCAGAAATGACCCGAGGTAAAATAGTTACTTTATTAATACCCGCCAAACAATCCTTACTCACAAAAAAATAGTCTATCCTCGAAAATGACCTATGGACATGTGAGAAAAATGTAAAATCCCTTGTGGAAGGATTAATCAACCTCCAGGGGTCTACTAACCCCAAGGAAGATTTAAATTCCTCTAAAGCAGACTGAGTTGAGAGGGTTTCACCCTCTACTCCATGACCGATCCAGCATATTCGATTGAACTAAGTTCCAATCACCTCCCAAGATGATTGGAACCCCCTAAAGGAGGCTAACATAAGTGACAGTTGAACAAAAAAGGATGGGGACTCCTGGTTGGGTCCATACACCGATCCTAGTACCAAATTAGCTCCATTAAGTGTGCCAGAAACAAATATGTACCTACCATTAGGGTCCACAATAACCTCTGATTGAATAAATTGGATTCCCTTTGCTATCAAGATAGCCACTCCCCTGCTGTTAGAAGAAAAGCTGGACCCATAGACTTGCCCAACCCATTTCTTTTTAAAATGGATCAATCTATCTGTCAAAACATGTGTTTCCTGCAGAAACACCACTGCCGGCTTGTAATGAGCGAGATGGTTTAATATAATAAATTTCTTACAGTTATCCCTCCCCCCTTTAATATTCCACGAAATCATACACAATCCACTAGCCATGAATAATTAATGATTTCTCTCTACGGGCATGGATAGCTGCACCCCCAATAACAAAACCCATAACCCAAAAAGAAAAAAAAAGAAAAAAAATTCGAACCACCTTATCTAAGGGCCTAAACAACTCAGCCCCCATAGCATAAACACCCCAACAAAAAACCCAGGCCCAAAGCCTACTCCACTGCCTCCGAGTCATGAGCGCTATGGACGCGGGCCCCCTCCATCCGCATACCTAAATATAGGGAGGAGTTTCCACAATAGGAGACAAATAGAAAAGGTGTACCCCTATAACCTCGTCAGGTTAGAACACACAACCTATATCTAGAGGGCTCTATAAACTTGCTTATGCTAGATTAAGTAACAAAAACAATCATATGTGCAATCCTAAATTAACCATAACTTACAGCACTATTTGGACCTTAGGTCTGCAGTGTATCAGTTGCAGTACATATAATAACAAAAACACTTAGTGACACTTAATATCAACCCCATTAACACCCTCCTATGGAGTAGACATAGAGCACCCCAGTTATGTCCCAAAAATATGACACAATGGCTCAGATTAATAACATAAATATTGGGTGCATAATCAGCCTTGTGAAAGGGTTAGGAATAGAGGCCCAGATATTCAAACTGCACTCAAAAGTAGCTCAACAGCAGGAGCAAGCACAAACCAGTTGCGCAATTGCGCAACAGGTGCGATATTCAAACATGGAGCAGAGCAAATTGCACAAGCAACCAACATCTGAATATCGCACATACTGCGCCATCGCGCAACCAGGAAGGAGAAGCTGAGCCAAATGTTGCGCCATGGCGCAACAGGAAGCTCAGCTGAGCATTCAGAAACTGCCATAGCGCAAGCACAGCCCCAGAGCAATGGAACTGCACATCCAGGAAGGCAGGCTGGGGCCCACCACCAGCCATGCCACACATGGGCACAGGAACACACTGCAGAACCCACACCACCTGCACCCCAAGCACAGCATCACTGGGGTGGGACGGATGATCACGTGCCCATGGGGACAAGCCAACAAAGCATAGCAGAGCCCTGACACCCCAGCACAACCACTGGCAGGCGGAGGTGCCACACACAGGGGTTGACAACCACAGTGCACATCAGCCCCGTATGCAAGCACACCCTGCACTGTGACCCCAAGACACCACCCATGTGCAGTGACTGGCACTGCAGGAAACCATGCAGTCCCCAGCACCACGTCAGCCCGTGCAGCACAGAAGCATACAAGCCAGACACACCCTGTGCACCCAGCAGTGGGTGGCAGCAGATAGCAAGACCAACAGAAAGTCACTGCCATGCCAGAGATACCTCCCCAAGCTGCCATGCGCACACACACACATACCAGGACCATACCACCCCAGATGGCATGTACACCACTGCAACTGAGCACCCATAGCCAGCTGCAAATCAGAGACCAACACAGTATTCATATCAAAATATAAATGTATTTTTAAAATCTCAAATAGTAAATACAACAATAAACAACAACTAATTACAAGGGGGGGACGGGTACAAGGTAGGGGTGTTCAAGGGGTAGGGATGAACAACTTGGAGAGGGAAGGCAGGGTGGTAGGGATGGGAGAAGTGGGAAAGGTATTGTGTCCTAAGGCCCAGCTGGCTGGTTATCCTGCGCCTGGTTCTGCTCTCCCCTGTGACGCCTCCTCCGCAGGCCATGTCGCCTAATGGACTCCAGGATGGCCTGGGTTTCAAGGGACACCTGTGTCAGGCCTCGAATGCCTCGATCTATCCTCCGGAGAACTTCGAGGCCTAGGAAAATGGGAACACAGTCAATGGCTGTGACTGACCACAACCCTGAACACCACCCAACCTGCAAGCCATATAGCCCAATGTCCGCACCTGTGATGGCATGCACCCACCACAGTGAACATGCACATGGCCATCACAAACAGGCGGCACCAGCTATGTGCACCACTGCACACACACTGCCCATGTCCATCACAGCACAAACAAGGCTGGCAAGTGATGTGGCAGCGTGGTGCGATGCCAGTTACACAGCTATGTGCCCAGTGCATGCCTGGACCACCAGTGGCGCATACACAGGCGTGCTGTGATACTGCACAGTGATGCATGTCACCTGTGTTGTGCATACATACATGGATACATAGACAGTGTCAGCAGATAGAGGCCTATGTGCCACCCAGTCTGGCCATTTGACCTTGTAAGTTCACTCTGTTTTCCTATAAGTCTGTTGCACCTTACCCTGACCTCCAGAATTCCTTTATGGCTATCCTGCATTCTTAAATCCATGACCAAGTCAGCCCCCACCACTTCCTCTGGCAGGGTGTTCCACTTGTCCACCACCCGTTCTGTGAAGAAATTCTTTCTCATGTTCCTCTGAATCTCCCCCTCCAACTTCATCCCATGCCCTCTAGTCCTGGAACATCTTTTACGCTTAAAAATAGTGTTTTCCTGCACTCTGTTGCTCCCCTGTAAGATACTTGTATGTCCCCATCATATACCCCTCTCCCTCCTCTCCTCCAGGGAGTACATGTTCAGTTCCTCCAACCTGTCTTCATGGGACTTGTGATGCAATCCATGCACCATCTGTGTTGCCCTCCTCTGAACCCTCTCTACCCAGTCCATGTCCATACGTAGGTATGGTCTCCAGAACTGTACACTGTACTCCAGGTGGGGCCTCACCAGTGTCTTGTATAGTGGAATTATGACCTCCCCTTTCCTGCATGGTTGTGTTGTGCATGGCTGGTGGTCTTGCCCCCCCCCCAGCATGCAATAGCATCCATGAAGTAATGATACTCACACTCCTCCAGCAGCTGGCTCTGCCGCTGCTGCTGGGGCACAACACCTCCCAGCACCGGGGCCCTGGCACGGCCCACGTCACCGTCGCCCTGCGTCCTCAGATTCCGGCCTGTGGGAGACATATGTTGAGACAAACATCAGTGTGACTCAAAAGCAGAGTGCCACCTGTCCCAGTGAGAGTGCCTGCCCACACAGCCATAACCATCCATCGCACAGCTGCACACACTGACACAGCCAACCGTGTCCGAGCCGGCACCTATGCACAGCCACCCAAGCACACACACACCCCTACAGAGAATATAGGTGTATAGAAGGTACACTCACCTGGCCTAGGCACTATGCCCCGCCTGGCACGCAACCGCAGCCGCGAAAAAAGTTCTGGCTCCCTCCGGCGGAGGTCACTGTACGGTGCGGCACTGCTCAGCAGACCGGCCCGTCAGTGACCTCCACCAGGTCAGTGGCCACTTGCTGCCACAGATGAGTCCCGCACTGGTGAGGGTGCCTCACCATACAGAGCCATCATAGTGTGGCTCAACTAGGGCCACCAGGTTGGCTACTTCAATCTGGATCAGGACACCGCCCTCCTCCTAGCCATGGCACCAACTTTACAGCAGGCAATATGGCCCGCTGCGCCGCCATACCCCGCGATGGAGTTGTTGCGCGTGAACCACCACAGGCTCCAATTGCGCTGTTCGAACAGCGCCGTCACTTCTGAGGCGCTGTCACCAGACAGCGCAAAAAGAACTTCACACTGGCATGCCAACAGCGCCCGGGGTCAGAGGGCATACACAAGGTCACGGCAATGATGCAAGGCTACGCACAGCACCATCGGACGTATAGGCATCCTGCGTGACTGCCAAGCTGCGCACCAGTGTCACAGTGGACTATCGCGCAGTAGTGCCACAGCACCATATAGTGCCCAGTGCTGTAGCGCCACTGGCACAATGGTGGCCATGGCCTGAATCACCTATCATGCTCAGCAGGTCTGCAGCGCGATAGACGCATGCGTAAGCTGTCTGGGCATGTGCAATCAGTGTACGCGGCCACAAACCTGCGCCATTGGCTCAGCGGACCTTCCGTATTGCATAAGCGCAATACGCGATATTCAACCGACATATGCAAATCATTTGATCAGCCATTCATAGGCGCGGTAAGCGCGATTAGCATGTCATTATAGTTGCGCCACACCTCATTTGCATGTGTTGCGCTATAAAAATGCGACAGTGGGTTGTGCTGGCCAGATTTGGTTACTGCAGGTGAGAGGTGAGTTACATGCTGTGTGATGCTCAGGACAATGCTCATGGGCGGAGGATGATAAAGGCTGAGGGGGCTGAGCATGAAAAGGGCACTTAGAAAGGGACAAAGGGCACCCTTTCTATCAGTATCTGCCATGCGGAGAGGAAACGTGGGGGGCTTCCCCCCCGGGCCGGCAGCTATGCTCATGGGGAAATGCTGTCGACTGCACAGTGACAGGTGTCCACTTCCACCCATACAGATCACCATGACTGACCAGAGCCAAGCTGAGGGTGTGGACGGCGGGCGTAGGAGGAGGCCGAAGTTCACCGCGGCAGAGACGAAGGCCCTCTTCCAGGCCTACCTGGAGGATGAACCACTATTGAGTGGACGGAGGGGCACCCCTCAGGAACATGCAGCTGCATGGGAGGGGGTAGCTCGGGCCATCAACCTGCACGGAAGCCACCAGCGCTCCATGCAGAAATGCAAGAAGAAGATGGGGACTGACCACAGGAGGCTGAAGGAGATGGTGGCAGCCTTCAGGGTGGCACATGTTAGCACTGGTGGGGGCCCACCAGTGGTGTTGCAGCTGACCCCTACAGAGGAGACACTGGTCGCGGCCATGCAGCCGAGTGCCATTGCGGGCATACCAGGCGGAGGATTCCAGACAGGTGGAAGCCCATCACTGCACGGTATGACATGGTGGTGTTGTTGGGGGGGGCTGTTGTCCACATGCACTCACATGTACTCTCTTTCTGTTACAGATCCTGTTCGTCTTCAGGAGACGGTGGTGGTGGTGGGTCCAGACAGTGATGCAGACCTGCTGGGCGTGGAGGGACCATCCACCTCCGCCACCAGCCTGCAGGCACTGCAGCAGCATGCACGCTGGGCCAACAACTCCGGTGTCAGTGATACGGGTGCAGGGGGTGCACAGCCTGTGTCTCAGCAGTCTGGCATGCAGGTATGCCAGCATGCTGTGCCTATGGCAGTGGCACGCACCTGCACATGTCCCATGACGGACACATGGCAGGCCAGCACGTGCCCCTGGGCCTTCCTGGTTCACACCTGTGTACCAGCATGCTGGCACAGTCCCAGGCTGTGCCTGTCAGCACTGGTGGGGCAGCACCGGTGGCTGTGCAGGTGTCTGGCACTGTTATCAGCACGGAGGTGGAACAGGTGGACCTGGGGGCTCAGCAGTTGGAGGGGCGGCAGCAGCAGTCGCACACCAGGTCTGGGGGTACAGTGTCAAGCAGTGGCACATGTCCCTCCTTGATCTGCCCATACCTGGTCCTGGCGAACAGCGCCCACCCTCAAGGGTGCTGTGCACCAGGACCGTCCCACCCTGGGGTCACGATGCCATTGGGGCACAGTACCCATTGGATCGCACACCCGCCTGCTGCAGGACTCTGTACAGCTGCGGGGTGGATTACAAGGTCCGTGGAGGCACTGTCTGTGTCCGTGGAGGCGGCATAGCAGGGAGTGTGCTCGGGACTGAGCCGAGCTGGTCCTTATGCGGACGGATGTGACCGCTGCCATTGACAGGCTGACCCAGGCAGTGGTCTCTGTCGCATAGTGCATTGGCCACACTGTCAGGTGCCCCTGTACCACACACCCCACACAGTGCGCTCTCCACTCCCCATTCCCGGCGTCGTGCGACACCAGGCCTGTCGATGCCGGGTTCAGCTGTGGGCATCCCGAGCACCCCTGGTGCAAGTTTGTTTGGCAAGATGCAGACCCCTGTGCGGGCAAGGTCGCGTTCGCGCATTGGGACCCCTGGTGGTGCAACAGCGCCACCCAATGTAGCCCCTGCTCAGCCTGCCAGGGCTGCTGGGCCACGGCGGGGCCGCCCATGCATCCGTGGTGGCTGTGGGACAGTGCTACCTGACTGAGCTGTCTCCCATTGCGGGCCCTGTCTGGTGCTGCCCTGTGTGCAATGTGTGTCATGGTGGGCAGTGCACTGTTGGGTGCTCTGCTCACCATGCTGACACACGGACCACCTGCACACTCTCCCAACTGCTGTCCACAGGTGCATGTGCATGATGATGCCTGCATTGCAATGTACACCAAGGTGCAAGGGTGCCCAGGTCCTGACACACGCACTTGTATGGTACAGGTGGTGGGGGTGGTCGGTGGTGCTGTGTGTTGGCAATGTCATTTCCGCAGTGCTGTGCTGCTGCCCATGTACGCTGCCTGGTGTGTGTGTGTGTGTGTCCATATGAGTGCTCACCCCTCTCTGATGGTGTGCTGGTATGCCTGGAACCTTCAACTCCCCTGACCTTCATGCACGGTGTGTTCCCCTGTGTGCCTGTGGTTTGCGCATGGACAGTGTTGCCTGCACATGTCCCCTTGACTTACCTGTGTTGGGCGTAGTGCTCTTCTGCAATGGTGTCCCGGTGCAGCTGGGCCTGCCGGGTCAGTCGGGGGTCCCTCCGTCCTGGGGGGCTGCTCATCACCAACATCACCGGCGCCACTGGCGTCCCCATCGCTGTCCCCCTCTTGGACCTGTACGGCTATCCCATGGTCTTTGGCCATGTTGTGCAGGATGCAACAGGCCAGGAATATCCCACAGGCCTTTGGGGCTGTACTGTACTCGCGCCGGGTGTCCAGGCATCGGGCGTGCCTTGAGCATCCAAACACCCGCTCTATGATGTTGCGTGTTGCGGCATGTGCCTCATTGAAGCATAGCTGCGCTGGGGTCGTGGGGCACCGGTGCGGTGTGAGCAGCCAGGGGCGGAGTGGATATCCGCGTCACCTGTGTGGAGATAGTGGAGATCAGTGTCATGTCAGGTCCATATTGCCCACATCCTTGTGTGCCACTACCATGGCACCTGTGTCATTCCACCCTTGCCCAGAGTTTGCATTCCATTCATGTGTACTCACCCACTAGATGACCCGTGGGATGTCTCCCTCTCGAATCGATGGCACAGTGCAGACTGGTGCCATATGAAGGCATCATGTGCTCCGCCAGGTGTGTGGCACAGACATTGATAATGCGCCCAGTGGCATCACACACCACCTGGCAGTTGACACTGGAAAACCCTTTTCGGTTCTGATATGCCTGGCCATCGGGGGCCAGTGGCATGCGAATGGCCACATGGGTGCAGTCTATATTTCGCATGCCAGGCATCACGTGCTACCCTGTGGAACTCCTGCATGTTTGTTGTCGCTCTGCCGCCGCGGTGCTGGGGAAATGGATGTACTCCGCAGCATGAGGCAGCAGTGCACTGAGGAATTGGGTGAGGATGCGTGATGTGGCCGACTGTGTAATGCCTGTGGTGTCCCCTGTTGGCCTCTGGAAGGTGCCCGTGGTGAGCAGGCACATGCAGGCTGTCACCTTGGTCTCCACGGACAGAGCGTGACTCCGTCGTGAAGGTGCCTGCATCACATCACTGCACAGCTCGGAGAGCCGTCTCAGTATTGCCCTGTTCAGGCGGTACCGGCCCACAATCTCGACGTCTGTGTACAGCTTGAAGCTGATGTGGGCACAATACCGCCTGTCGGGGGCATACCACTGACGGGCCCCTCCGCGGCCACGTCCCCCTGCAGCATGGTGTCTCACCCCCCTCATTACAGCTTCCATGAGGAAGCTGGCACTGTCCATCTCCCTGGCTTCTTCCCCCCCGGCTGCTGTTCCTGTGTTACCCCCGCTGCCCCCACTGCTGCTTCCACTGCACCGGGCACCCCACTGGCCTCTCTGTCCTCCTGGACCCACTGTCCCTCTCTGCCCTTCCAGCTCCTGTCTCTCTCTCTCTCTCTGTCTCTCTCCCCCAGTTTGCGGCCTGCTAGGGTTCTTGCACCGCTTCCTTGAGCCTTTTTATTTTGGCTCAATTCCGCTACTGCGCAACTTCTGGCTCAGCCACTCTTGCGCATTGCGCAAGTGTTCGAATATCGCATTGCGCACTTTATGCATGGACCCGCCCCCTTCGGTTGCTCATGCCTTCATTTCCATTGCGCTGTTGCTCAGCATGTTTTTGGTGGCGCAACTGGCCCCTTCTGAATATTCCAGAATGGCGCATTTTAGATTCGCGCATCGCAACCCATGTTCGCGCATGGCTAACCTTTTTGAATATCTGGCCTGGAATGTCCAA
Source organism: Neoceratodus forsteri (assembly GCA_016271365.2). Classification (NCBI taxonomy): domain Eukaryota; kingdom Metazoa; phylum Chordata; order Ceratodontiformes; family Ceratodontidae; genus Neoceratodus; species Neoceratodus forsteri. Next base: position 632,356,532 of record CM028131.1, read on the forward strand.
AGGTCCATTAAAGTCCTCTTTTTAGTATAGGAATCTCTCTGAGCCTTCACAACAAGAATTATTAAATGCCCGAGGTAAAGACCACGGATACAACCAAGGAATCGGGAAATCCCCCATGGTCCATCATACAGCTTCCCACCAACATTCTCTCATCCCTTATTTTTAGGGAATAAATCAGGAAAATAAGTCTCTAGGGAGACACGGGCATCCTCCACAGATTCGTAACGCTTAGCTCCTTCTTTCGTGAAACCTCCAGTTTTGCAGGATATAGTAGCCTATAGCCAATTCCAGCTGCCCAAAGCTTTGAAGTTAAGGGCGAAATGCCTGTCATGCTTGCCTCATCTTCCACGTCAAATCTGGTGCCAGCGAAGCCTTTACCTTCCACTGAAGAGGGCTAATTTTCTAACTTCCTTCAGAATGTACTCACGATCCAAAAGTTCAGCAATTTGAATATTATTGGCCTTGGTGGATCTGAAGGCGCAAGGCATAGCTCTCAACGATCTATGGCCCCTTTCAATTATATATTCAGGGCCATTGGGTGAAGGGCCCACCGTTTTATTTAGCAATTTTTGCAAGAAAACTATTGTGTTTGCCCCTTCTTCACCCTCTGGCAGGCCCAAAAGGACCAGGTTATTGCAGCCTGCTTCTGCCCTCCAAATCATCGAGGCGATCCACTAGTTTCTCTAGGCTCCTCTTGCACTCCTTCGTCGCAGGCCCAGCTCTCTCTAAGGCCCTTTCGATCGACAAAATTCTTGCTTCTGCATCGGTAACATGCCTGGCTAATTGCGTGAGCACCGGCTTGAATTCTACCACATCCTCAATAAGTTTAAATAAAGCATCCTTTATAGTTGCCAAATCATCGTAGATTTTTGCTGGAGCCAATTTCTCCAGTTTCCTGTCTGGCGAGGAGCTTCTCCGTGGTCGCTTAGCCTCCAATTCCGGTTCGGCAGCCTGCATTTTCTCGCTGCAAAAGACGATCGCCTGAGACTTCTTCTGAAACTTAATATCTGGACTGGTAGGATATCAAAACTGGCAGGATGAATGTCTCAAAAAAAGCCCAAAAACACAGCGCTGGAGAGGGAGACCCGCGAAGTCACTGCTACTCCTCCATGCGCGTCACGTGATCCCCCTGGGATATGTCGAAAAACAGACATTTTAAAGACTAGTAGAGGGGGAAAAAGAACTGACTGTTTAATGCTAGAAGGAAAGGTGTTGCATCTCTACATGACAGATCTACTCAGTTCAATATTTTAACCCCTATTTATACTACTGAAGTGGTTAAAAGAGCCCCTCTGAAACCACTGTTCAGTAACTAGCAAATAACTAAAGCAGAACACAATTCAGAAAAATATCTGAATACTATTGGTGGCTCATCCCTATCTCTCAACAGCTCGATTTCAGCGCAGTTTTGGGATTTGCTGAAAATGCATTAAGCTAGTTAGAAGCAGATAAAGGAATCACTAAAAGCAAAGAAATCATGTCTGGGAGCAAAGAAAAAAAATAAATCAGATAAGAAAGTTGATCAAAAAACAACAGATAGAAGGGATGAGAAAGATTCACAGAATATGGACTCAGAAAATAATGTCAGGTTACATGGAAAGGATATAAATATTCCCAACAAAAACACCTGAAGTGGAAGTCAGGCTGAACTAAAGACTCAGCTGCCTGAGGAACAAGCTAGCTGTTTTCAAAAACAGAAATGACAGTAGGTTTTCTAAAGGTCAATCAAACTCTAAACATGCTCTTGGAATCTATGACCTCCTTTACAGGAAAAATGGAATCATTGCCCCGCCGAATAGACAAAGCAGAAGGGAGGCTCAGTGCTCAGGCAGATAAAATAAACCGCTTGAAATCTACCATGGAAACACATTCCAAAAAATTAGCTGAACTTAGAACAAAGCTGGAAGAACTAGAGGTCTGGAACAGAAGGGGGAAATTTAGAAACAGTTGGGATCCCAGAAGGGATGGAGGGATCAAACCCGTTCATGTTTTTTCAGGATTTGATCTCCAGATCAATAAGCCTTGAAAAACCAGTAGAGTTGGATAGAGTACGCAGAGCTGTGCCAAATCAAAACTACCAAGTAGGGCAACAAGGTTTTATGTATCTCAAATCACATCATTGTCCGGACAGAGAAAAAATTCTAAATAAAGCCTAAATTGGAAGAGGTCTTCACGTAAGAGGACTTTCATTGCAAATCTACTCCCATTTTGAACCAGATGTGTTGAATAAACAAAAAGCTTTCAATTCTATCTTGAACCTTCTTCAGGAAAATCAGAAACACTTTGCTTTGATCCCAACAGTAAAATTACGGGTTAATTATCAAAGATCTACATTTTTTTTTCTAGCTCAGGGAAGCAGAATACACTATGAGGAGACTACTAGCTAAAAAGGAAGATGGTAATTCACAATCAAGACCATCTGGGACAAGTGCCTCATCACCACACAAGGAGGGAAGGACACAGATCAGTTCATCCTCCTCAATTTCTATGGAACAGAATGCTCAGGAGGCTCAGAGAATGAACACATAAGGAAATGTTGGTACCTCAGGAACAAAGAAATCCACATGAGAAGATTACTGAAGATGCCACAGAATGAAGAATGAAATATAAAAGAATGGGGAAGAGGGGGTGTTAGATACTTTATACTGGGGAGAGGAGTGGGAAGTCTTTGCATATTCATATTGGAAAAAATACATTCTAAATAAATATGGCAATCAATGATAGAAATAGGACAGGCAGAGCAGAATGCTGCTAGAGCTTGGAGCTACCAATAAGCATGTCTAAAAGCACTAATGCTGGGCTATCTTTGTAGATTTCCATTAGGGAGGAGGGGTAGGTTTCAAGAAGTTTTTTTTTTTATTATTCTCATGTCTTAAGAGGGAATGGTCATTAAGAAGGGTAGAGGAAGCATAAATTCCCAGTGCAGCTGTGGGCAAGGAAGTTGATAGGGTCAGCTAATGTGGGATCGAGAGGCCTTACTCAAAGTGAGATAGTTTACACTAGTGTAAGAAGTCGTGCTCAGAATATTCTGTTCAAGGAAAACACAGGCTTTGACCAGAATTTAACCCTAAGAATAAAAATTAAAAAAAATAAAAAGACAAAAAACAAAGGACTACATGGTGGCCAGGGAGTGAGAACACCAAGACGTATTGTCTTGTCTTGTCTTCTCCTCTTCTTTTAGCGTTTTTATTTCTGCTTCATCCCCCTTCACTCTACTCATATATGGAATCAAAATGGATAATTTAAATTGTACAAACTGGAATTTTAAGGGGTCACAAGACAGAGTTAAAATGAAGAAAACAGTAGAAGTTGCAAGAGAAAACAACTAAACTGTCTTTTATTACAAAAAATACACTTTGCAGAAACAGATTTTAAATACTTAATGAAGCTTTTCAAGGAACAGGAGTACACGCCTCATATTCCAACATGCCACAAGGCATAGCTATTATATTTAAGAATTCTTTACATATTGAAATGATAGATTATCTAAGCGATCCAGAAGGAAGGTATATCATATTGAAACTTAAGAATTCTAAGAAGATATTTTCATTAGTTCATATTTATGCCCCAAATGAAGAACATCCTGATTTTTCCACGAACCTCTTCTTAAAGATAGAACAGTTCCCTGAGCCATACATAATGGCTGGAGACTTCAATGTCACTTTAAAAGAGCTAGAGACATAGAAACATAGAATTTGATGGCAGATAAGTGCCGCTTGGCCCACCTAGTCTGCCCATTTCCCTACCTAATGGATAAACTGCAGATCCTAGTTAACCAATAGCCTACTTCCTCCTACCCCCCACTAGAATTGCCTTATGTCTGTCCCATGCATTCTTAAATCTCCCCCCCCCACTGTTTTTGACTCTACGACCTCCTCAGGAAGGCCATTCCATGCATCTACAACCCTCTCTGTGAAGAAATACTTCCTCACATTACCTCTGAGCCATCCCCCCTCTATCTTCAAATTGTGCTCCCTTGTTCTTGCACATCTCTTTTTCTGAATGATGCTACCCTCTTGGACTTTGTTGATTCCCTTGAGGTATTTCAAAGTTTCTATCATGTCCCCCCTCTCCCTCCTTTCCTCAAGGCTATACATCTTAAGCTCTTTGAGTCTTTCTTCATATGTGTTCTGGTGCAGACCCTGCACCATTTTGGTTGCCCTCCTCTGAACAACCTCCACCCTGTCTATGTCTTTGCGGAGATGGGGTCTCCAGAACTGTACACAGTATTCCAGATGTTGTCTTACCAACTGTCTGTACAGAGGGCTAACAACGTCCTGTTTTCTACTGGTGATGCCTCTCCCTATGCATCCCAGTATCCCCCCAGCCCTCCTTACTGCCTTCTCACGTTGCTGGCCCACCTTTAGGTCATCTGATATGACTACCCCCAGGTACCTTTCCATTTTTGTTGTTGTCAGTATCACACCCCCCATTCTGCACTCTTCCCCTGGGTTTTTGTTTGCCAGGTGCATTACTTTGCCCTTCTTTGTGTTGAATCTAAGCAGCCATACATTTGACCATTCTTCTAACCTTGCCAAGTGTCTTTTCATCCTTTCCACCCCACCTTGTGTATCAACCCTGTTGCAGATCTTTGTGTCATCTGCAAAGAGACATACTTTCCCTTCTAGTCCCTCTGCAATGTCACTTATAAAGACATCAAAAAGGACTGGACTCAGTACTGAACCCTGCAGTACCCCACTAGTAACCCCCCTTTCTTCACTGTGGACTCCATTTACTATTACCCGCTGTGTCCTGTCGTCCAGCCAGTGTTTTACCCAGGCTACCACCTTGGGACCCACTTCCAGGCTAGCTAATTTGTTTATTAATCTTTTGTGTGGGGCTGTGTAAAATGCCTTGCTAAAGTCTAGGTAGGCCATGTCCACAGTCCCTCCCTGGTCTACTACTTTGGTCACCCAGTCAAAGAAATCAATTAGATTTGTCTGACATGGCCGTCCTGCTGTGAATCCATGCTGCCTTGGGTCCTGTGCCCCACTGGACTCTAAGTACTCTATAATTCTTTCCTTCAGAAGTGATTCAATCGTTTTCCCTACCACTGAGGTCAAACTGACAGGTCTATAGTTTCCTGCCTCTGTCTTGCTCCCACTTTTGTGAATGGGAATCACATCCGCCCTTCTCCAGTCCTCAGGTACCACACCATCCTTCCATGATTTATTAAAAAGGGTAGTCAGTGGTGTCACTAGTCCTTCCCTTAGTTCTTTTAGAATTCTGGGGTGAATCCCATCAGGTCCCATTGCTTTATCCACCTTCAGTTTTAAGAGTTATTTTAGAACTCTTTCTTCTGTGAAAGGACTAATATCAACGTGTCTATCCAGAGTGCTTTTATTGACTGGATTAGATATCTCCCCCCTGCTTTTCCATTGTGAATACTGAGCAGAAGTATTCATTCAGTATCCCTGCTTTTTCACCGTTGCTCTCTGCCCAATCACCTTCCTCTTTATTCAGCCTTTGTCTTTCTTTGCTCCCTAATGTACCAATAAAAGGTTTTATTGCCCTTCTTAACTAAGTTGGCTATCTTTTCCTTGGTTTGGGCCTTTGCTATTCTGACTGCCTTTCCCACTTCCTTCTACTTTAACTGGTACAGTTCTCTGTCCTGCTCCTTCTGTGTTTCCTTGTACTTCCTGAATGCTATCTTTCTCTCCCTTACCTTCCCTGCCACTTCTTTTGAGAACCATAGTGTTTTTTTCTTTCATTTTGATTTGTTTATTTGCTTCACACAAAGGCTTGTTGCCTCTGTGATGGCGTTTTTTTATGTTTCCCCATTGTTTCTCCACCCCACCTTCTTGCCTGTTTGCTAGTGCTTTTTCTGAGGCACTCTCCCATTTTAACAAAATCAGCCCTTCTGAAGTCCAGTACCTTCACTTTTGTGTGGCTTGACTCTACTGCTAAGTTTATCATGAACCACACTGTTTGGTGGTCACTTGTTCCCAGATGGCTACCCACTTCAAGATCAGAGATCCTCTCTCTGTCCCCATTTGAGAGTACCAGGTCTAAGATTGCTCCCTCCTGAGTGGGTTCCAAAACTAGCTGTTTGAGGCATGCCCTCTGTAAGGCATTTAGAATAGCCCTGCTCTTGATGTGACTGCAGCAAAGGTGCTCCAGTTAACGGCTGGCATATTTAGGTCCCCCATCAACAATATCTCCCCTTTCTCTGCCATCCCAAGGATACCTTCTGTCATTTCCTTGTCCATTTCCTCCCCCTGAGATGGGGGTCTGTATACAACCCTTGTGTGGACTATGGAGCCATTTCCAGTCTCCAGGGTGACCCACAGTGCCTCCTCTCCTCCCTGTTTACCCTTTAGTTCTGTTGCTTTGATCCCTTCCCTTATATAGAGAGCTCCTCCTCCTCCTCCTCCTCCTCCTCTTCTTCTTCTTCCTCCCTGTCCCTCCTATAGATTGTGTACCCTGGTATGTTAACATCCCAGTCATGGTTCTCTGTGTACCATGTTTCTATGACTGCCATGATATCCAGGCATTCCTCTTCCATCAAGACCACCATTTCAGGGAGCTTTTTACCTAGACTATGGACATTGGTACTCATTACCCTCCATTTTTTTATGGCTTTATTTCTTTATGCCCCATCCCTGTCCCTACTGCCTTTGTCTTTTTTCCATTTACCCCTGCCCTTCTCCCTATTGACTGCTCTATCTTGGTGTTTACCTCACTAACTACCCTGATTTTTTTGGGGGGGAGCTACGATTTCCCTTCTCCTTTTCAGTTCCTCCACCCTTGGCTAGTTTAAATGTTTGCCAATGAAGCATTTAAACCTATCACTTAGGATCCTGGTTCCCCTCCTGGATAGATGCAGACCATTGTGCCTGTATAGGCCTGTATCCCTCCAGGTGGAGCCCCAGTCCCCAGCTAGATCAACTTTTTGGCAAGGAATAGAAAACCAAAATTGTGAATATAATCACAAAGGTTATGGAAGATATAGCTCTGATATACTCTTTCCACACTAAATTCCAAGACCTCAAAAAATATTCATATTACTCACCAGTACATACATAATACATACTATAGTACTGACTGCATTAATTGGATGATAGTCTCCTTCTTAAGGTTAAGAGAATAGACTATGACTCTATTATAATATCGGTTCATGCCTGCCCCATTTAGTCTATAAAATTACTGCAGATTAAAATGGATTTCATTTAGAAAATGGATTCATTTCTACTTAGAGATACATTTGGCCTGATTTTAAAATGACTGGGACTGGTGCAAGGGGCTTGCATCAAAGAGACATGGTGCAAGGGCTCCTTGTGCTGCACACCGCACCAATCCCAGTTATAGAAGGCACCCTGCACTACTGAGAGGACCCCTTCACCAACAGGACTTGTGCCATCCTTGTGAACATGGCTTGTGCCAGGGCAGTGCTGCAATATCCCCCAAGGCCGGCAGAACATCAGAAGTAGTCTGTCAGATGGTTCAGTGTTCCACAGTGGGGAGCGGCCAAAGGAGTGGAGTATAACTTCGAGAGTTTTGGCTGACTGTTTGTCCAAGTATGCTCCAGGAGGGATGCTGGATGAAGGAGAACAACTGGAACACTTGTGGCCTGTGGTGGTGTTTGTTCAGAGCTGGGACCATTAGAGAAGGATTGGAGGACTACCTGCAGAGCTGTGCAGGTGGAGTACTCATTCGGGATCCCGAGGACTGGAGCCTGTAGGTGAGCACAGGGCCAATGAGAGGACCATTAGTGTTGGCTAAAACTGAGACTGCCTTGGTTTGTTGCGGTCTGGGGGGGGGAGCTGAGAGGCCCCTGTACTACCGAGGCCTGATCTATGTACTAGGTTCTGGCTTTCCTTTGTGGAACGGCACTGTTGGGTCTGGTAGGTGTTCATCAGCTGCCTGTCTGACTGAACTTTGGATCTAGATTAGAGCACCTCAAATGAGAGGAGTGGTGTATTCCTGGATGCAGAGTTCATTTGTGGGACTTAATAACTCTGTATGAACTCTGGTTACCGTTCCTTGGACACTGGACTCCCTTTCTAATTAGTATTGCTTATCTTGCTGTACTTTTGCAGACTGTGATATTAAATAAAGTTTTCAGGGTGACGAGGGTGGGGGATTGTTATTCTGTAGGTTTTATGTGGTGGAGTTGGAGTGAGTGAGGAGAGTGTGGATGATAGTGTGAGTGTTGTGTGTGGTTGGGATAGTGGGTGGAGGGGTTTTGTTGGGGTGGGTGAGCTGTAGTGTGGTTTGTTTGGTAGGTTACATTATGTTCAGTGTTGGATAAGTTACTTTTTCTGTTACTTTCTATTACGTTTGGAAACTTGTTCCAGAAAGCTCTATGAAGTCACTAGCAAGGATGGAGAAGTGCTAGAAAAAGTAATACACCTTGCAATAATAGTTACTTATTTCTTTTTATACAAAACCAATACAAAAATAATGAATAACTATAACAGATTACATTTTTTGAAAGTAATAGGTTAGTTACTAGTTACTTTCAAATAAATGTAATTAGTTACAGTTATGTACTTCTTTTGTACAAAACGACATAAGTAATTGTATCTGTAAGGTATATTACTTTTCCCAGTACTTCTCCATCCTTGCTAGTGACAGCACAGAGATTTCTGGAACAAGTTTCCAAAAGTAATAGAAAGTAATAGAAAAAGTAACTCACCCAACACTGATTATGTTTTTAATATACCGATATGCAATTTAATATTACACTAAAGCATACAAAAAAATTTCGGTAATAGTACCGGACAGCAAGTGGTAATACCATCACTCATCAGTGATAATAGCACAGTTCAAAAGTGATAATAGTATCATTCAGAGTCTATAATACTGTTGTTCGGTGCTCTGAACGATACTATTTCACTGAAAGTGGAAAGCACAAGCGTAGCAGTCTTCGACGCCTGGCCATATTGGGAGTGCCAATCAAACAGCGTGGTCCATCATTGCCCACTTTCCCTCTGTGGGTAGGTGGAACATTTTTAAAAACATGGAGGCATCTCTTGGTTAGCGAGAGCGTATTCTGTCCTACGCTGTTTTGGCTGTCCCCCCCCCCCCAACACGGACATATCTCATTGATCTTTTGTGTTGCACAGAACCTAACAACAGGTATGACTACCAAGAAAAATAAAACATTTTCTGTTACAGCCTGCTTAGCAAGCAGGTGGGGGATGGGGCACAAAGTAACGACACAAGAATGAGACAATACGGCTGTCAGCCACAACCAAGCCTTTTCTGCACCTGCCAACTGTCCCACAGCAAAATACAAAAATTGGATCTATATATTAAAAAAAATAATGAACAGGTTAGTGTCCATTGCTGGTGATCCCATCTCGAGGTTCTAGACACAGGAACTTCTTGAGCTTCGCTCTCGAGGTTCCTATGTGTCCAGAACCTCTCGATGGTATTATTCACCGATAATGGACACTAACCTGTCCATTATTCTCTTTTTAATTAGGTTTTATTAGCATTGAACCTTAGTTGTGAGTAGTAGATTTATCAGAGTAGAGTCTGTGTTGGGCTTTTTAGTGCAGTCTCCTGGGCCCTGTTATTTCCCATCTCTCCTTAATGCCTTGTTCCCTTTCCATGATCCGCCCCTTCATGACACAGTTTACCAGCATTCTAGGGAGCTGGGAATTGTGAAGAAGGGTGGAAGAAGGGGAGGAATTAATGTGGATGGTAATGGAGAGAGACCGATTGGGATTGTGGGGACCAACAGATGCCCTGGGATGAGGGGGCAGATGGAACATTGTCCCCTGTGCCTTGTCTTTCTTTCCAGGGACTCTCCTGAACTGAGGGGGCAAGTAGCTAAGGTGTGAGCCTCTGCCTTTCATCCTCTTCAGGTAGTATTGTGCAATGCCTGGTTGATGGCAAATAAGACCGCCATACTGGGGGACCTTGTAGCATTGGTCGACCTGCCTTGTATTATGGACACCTGGTGGAGGGATGACTCCAGCCCAGTTTTGGAGATGGCAATCTCGGCAGGTTTTTTTGGGGTTCTTAAAAGGATTCTGGGGAGGGGGATCATTTCTGTTAGGTAGGAGCTTCCCCTGGCAGTGCATTCAGTTGGAGACACTCAGTCTTTTAAGTGTGTGGTGGTACATGGGGGTCCTGGGGTGGTCTTTAGGGTGCTCCTTATCTTCCATCCACCTGGTTGGGACAGGGACTTCTTACAGGAGGTGATGCCTTTCATCACTGAGAGGGTGTGGAATCACTGAGATGGCTTGTTTTTGGCAATTTCAACCCCTGGGTGGATGGCAAGGGTACGTTATGTACCAGGGACTTTCTATCTAATATGGAGGGCCTTGGCTCCTCTCTTGTAACCACAGCTGGGACTCACTGTTGTGGATATGCACTCAACCTGGTGTTCTCCCTGGGGCTCAAAATTGACACCCTCAAGACTGATCCAGTAATTTTTTCAGATCATAGCCATCAGGTTTAGTTTCAAGCCCTTCCCCCATCATCCCTTCCCCTGTGGAAATGGTACAGTTCTGCCATTTAAAAGGGTTATGACCAGAGGGACTGTTGATGGAACTGTGCATTTTGTCTGTGCTGGAGGCGTGCACAGACCATCCTGAGGAGGCTGTGGTGGCCTATAATAGGCCTGTCATGGAGGCCTTGGACCTTTCAGCACCGCTCTGTGTATGCCCCCTGGTCTTGCATCTTGGCTCGCCTTGGTTTGATGTGAGCTGAGAGCCCTGAAAACCAGGGGGTGGAGGTTAGAGAGGCATTGAAGAAAAAACAGGACTCAGGAGGAAAGACTGGTTCTGATGACTCATTACAATGAGTATCAAAATGAATCACCAGGAATAAAGCAGCTTTTATGTCTAGGGCAATTGCAGCTGGGAAGAACCAGTCGGCTCAGCTTTTTCAGGCTGTGGACAAGCTTTTACATCCGGCCTGCCTGGAACCCACTAGAGCATTTTCAGAGCATAAAAGTGAGGAGTTTGCTAGGCTCTTCTGAGACAGGGTGTCCTCTGACAGGGTTGGGCCTTGGGGAGACAGTCATGTTCAGTCCCCTTGAGGACAGTTCTGACTGATGATAATGATGGAGGTCTGTGGGGTGGTTTTGAGGCAGAAACCAACTTTCTGCAGCTTGGACCGAGGCACAATGTGATTACTTGTTCATTGCGCTGAGGTTTTGGGCCTAGCTTTTGCCAAAGTGGTTGGATGTTGCTTAGCAACAGGGGTTTTCCAGGAGCTTTTTAAACAAACTCTGGTGAATCCCATTTGGTTTTTTTTTTTTATTTTTTTAGTAGTACAAATTTATTGATCAGCATCACAGCTATTACAATATACACAAAATTAAAAAAAAATACAAAACATTAAAAAACACCCTTGGTTCAACAATACAGTTTTGTTTACAATATCAGGAAGCAAAGTCAGACAATAGTATTCTAGAGAGAACAGAAAATCAATCAGAGTATAAATATGGAATAAATATGGTGTAAAGGATAACCTTGCCCCGAATATGTGTTTCAAAATAGGTTCATTTCTACAAATATGTAGTCAACAAGAATTTTACTATTGCTTCTAATGTTTGCTTATCTCTTGCAGTAAATAGGTACTCTATTTTTTTTCCAGGGGGGAGACAGAGACCTCCAAGCAACCCACCAAACCATTTTTTCCTGTTAGTCTCACAGATTGTACATAATAAGACCACATGTTTTATGTTGTCAACTGTTTTAATCCCACATTTGCAGTATGGTGAAGAGATTCCATTTCTTTTCTGCCTATGCTGAATAAATTGAACATTATAACTTTCTGTTCTAAACCTTGTAAAGATTCTTCTGAGTTTGGAGCAAGTCAATTGAGATAAATAAGGGTCAAAGCCACTTATGGTCTTAAATGATTTGCAATAATCATGTAATTTAAGCAATGCTAAATGGGTAAACAAATGATTATTGTCCAAATCTCTAAGCCTTGTTTTGACCGCAAGAGTAATATCCTCCAGAAGTCTAATATAGATCATATGCAGGAGGTGACCCAGACCAGAAGGTATTAAGGTTTTTTTAATAAGCTGAATGAATGGATGTACATATCCCATTGTTGCTAATTTGATTCCTTCTTCTAGACACATTCTTGGGTATCTGTATTCCAGTAATAAAAATATTTTGAACAAGAACAAAATTTGTCTTTCTTTGATTAATGAAAGTAATGATTGCTGTCCTACCTCTAATTTAACAATACAATTCAGAGTTCCCTGGGGTAGCAGCAAAATGCATCTATATAATTTATTAAGTATAGTTTCTATGGTACTAACATTGGTATGGCCCCAAATGTCTGACACATAAATTATACTGGCTCTGATTTTAGCATTGATGACTCTCAAGATGCCCTTAACTGAGGATTTTCCCATTTTAGCATTAAACATTTAAAGAGCATTACCTAGTGGTGTCATTTTGTTTTGTATTAGCTCCAGATGTTCTTTCCAAGATGCATTATATGCAAATCTTACTCCTAAGTAATCGTAGCTGCCTGTAACCTCAATATTGTTTCTGTTAATCTTAAACCTTATTGAATTCCTGACTTTATTTCCAACAATCAGTATGTTTATTTTGCTTAGGTTAATTTTTAATTTCCTTTGATTACATAAGGACTCAAAAGAGTCAATTTCCTCTTGAGGCCCAGTGCTGAAGTTAAGAGAAGCACTAAGTCATCTGCATAAGCCAGACTGTCAATTCTATATTCATACATTTTTGGAGCATGAATGTCAGGGTTAGTGATTTGTTCCAGAATCATGTTGATATAAATGTTAAATAAAATAATAGCTAAAATGCATCCTTGTCTGACTCCTACATTGGTATAGAATTTATCTGTCACATGCCCAAACTGGTTGTACTATACTCTTGCCCAGGTGTTTTTGTGTAATCTAAGAAAAGAATCGAGAAGTGTCTTCTCCAAATTCAGTTACTCAAGGGTAGCCCAGAGAATCTTCCTACTAATGCTATCAAAGGCTGAGAAGAAGTCCATGAAACAGCAGTAGAGTCTGTTTTTCCTGTATCTTGGTATACTTCCAAACTACATAGACTTTGATGGCAGATAAGGACCACTTGGCCCACCCAGTCTGCCCATTTCCCTACCTATTGGATAAGCTGCAGATTCTAGTTAACCAACAGCCTACTTCCTGCAACCCCACACTATAATTGCCTTATGTCTGTCCCATGCATGTTTGAATTCCCCCACTGTTTCAGACCCCACAACCTCTCCAGGAAGGTGTTTCCATGAGTCCACCACTCTCTCCATCAAAAAGAATTTCCTCACATTACCCCTGAGCCATTCCCCGTCTAACTTTAAATTGTGCCTCTTTGTTCTTACATATCTCTGTTTCTGAAAAATGCTACCCTCCTGGACTTTGTTGAATCCCTTGAGGTACTTAAAAGTTTCTATCATGTCCCCTCTGCCCCTCCTTTCATCAAGGGTATACATATTAAGCTCTCTCAGTCTCTCTTCATATGGTTTCTGATGTAGACCCTGCACCACATTTTAGTTGCCCTCCTCTGGACTGCTTTCATCCTGTCTATGTCCTCGCATAGATGAGGTCTCCAAAACTGCATGCAGTACTCCAGATGGGGTCTCACCTACTGTCTGTATAGATGGATAACCACTTCCCATTTTCTACTTGTGATGCCCCTCCCTATGCATCCCAGTATCCCCCTGGCTCTCCTTACTGACTTCTCACATTGCTTACCCACCTTAGGTCATCTGATATGACTACACCCAGATCCCTTTCCATTATTGTTGTCGTTGGTACCTCCCCTGCTATTGTGTACTCTTCTCCTGGATTTTTATTTCCCAGGTGCATTACTTTGCACTTCTGCAAGTAAATGATGCAGCACATAGCAATGTTGCACTGTTGATCGATTTTTCCTAAAGCCATTCTGTGACTCATTAAGGATAGAATTCTCCTCAGCCCAGTCTGATAGTCTACCCAAAATTATCTTGGAAAAGATTTTCTGAGACACAGCAATAAGGCTAATAGGCCTATACATTTTTGGGTTATTTGAAACTTCTTTTTTATAGATAGGCAACATGACACTTCTGGACCACCTAGAAGAAAATGTAAAATTTTGGATGAACCCATTGAATGTTAAGACCAGAAAAGGGATCTACCAGTTCTGAAATTATTTATATACATCTCCAATAATTCCATCAGGCCTGGGAGCTTTATGGGACTTCAAAGACTTTAAAGACAGATAGATTTAATTCTCTGTGATTTTGATGGGCCTCGGATAGATAATTTTATTAGCTTGCTGAGGACCATACTCCATTACTTCTTTTTCTTGGAAGTAGTATAAACTAGAAAAATAGGAAGTCTAGATTTCGGAAGTGATATAAGACTCTACCCTTGTGGTGTATTTATTATATCCTTGGGCTACTATTTTTCAGAATTGCCTACCATCTCTATCGCGAACTGCCTGCCTTAATTTCTCCCATTGGCCAAAGGAATATTTGTTTCTTTCATTTTCAGGTGTTTTCATATATTTTTCTCTTTCTTTTTTTAGTAGAATATAGTCCTCTACGTTTTTATTCTTTTTTTGTCTGTACTGCCTAACTATCTTGCCAAATGTTTTCTTGGCATTCCTGCATTTTATATTAAACCATGCTTTTATGAAATTATGTTGTTTAATGTGTACTATTTTATTAGATTTTCACAGGGATCTCAATGTTGTATGTGTATTCTCCCAGATGTCATAGATGTCTAATACTTGAGATTTGTCAAAAATTAAGTTATAGATATTAAGAAGTTCACCTGAATTCAAGATTTCCTCAAATTGTATTTGATAAATAGGTCCCCATCTTATTCTTTTTTTCATTGATAATTTCTAAGTTCTCTCCCAGATGTGTCTCATTTGGGTAGAACTAACAAAAGGATTCTCCAGAGTTAGTGTTATTGGAATCCCCTGTTGAAGAAATCATCTTTGGACTCCAACATCATAGCAAATTACCAACCGGTCTTGAATGAATCTTCTCTTTTTAGGGAAGATTCTTGAGAAGGTGGTTGCAGAGCAGCTTGAGAGTTGCCTCACAGACTTCAAGATTTACAAACCTCTCCAGTTTGGATTTAGGGCTATGCACAGCATGGAGACCGCACTAGTATGAGTGCTGAATGACCTGCTCAGGGCAAAGGATAGGGGAGAGCGATCTATGCTTGTCCTTCTTGATCTCTCATCAGCATTCAACACTGTGGATCATGGGATGTTGTTGGACAGGCTGAGGTAGTATGTCAGACTCACTGGTAAGGTCATCAGCTGGTTTGAGTCCTTCCTCCAGGGTAGGTCCCATAGGGTGGTGTAGAGGATTATTTCTTAAGCCCAGTGGCCCTGTCCTTTGAAGCGCACCAAGGTTCTGTCCTCTCTCCCATGTTATTCACAGTGTATATGCTGCCCCTGGGTGAGATCATAAGGCAGTTTAGGCTTGGATTTCATTGCTATGCCAATAATACCCAGCTGTACCTGTCTTTTGCACTGGGAAGAACAGATGCAGTTGACGTGCTAAATAAGTGATTGTCCAAGATCCAGGCATGGATGTCATCAAACTGGCTTGGCATCAGCCCAGGGAATTCTGATGTGTTGGTGCTTAAGCCGGTTCGGGGGGGAGTGGGGGCCTCTGGGGAGGATTTAGGGCTTTTTATTCGCCCAGCCAAACTGGAGGCCTCCAGTAAGCTGAAACATTTGGGCATCCTTCTGGACAACAAGCTTACACTGAATGCTCAGGTGCTGGCAGTTGTCCAGAATGGATTTTACCATCTTTGAAATGTCACCCAAATAAGATCCCTTATCTCCCCTGATTACCTGGCCACACTGATACATGTGTTTGTTACCTTGAGGCTTAATTACTGTAATGCACTCTACCTCAGGGTCAAAGGAGGTGTACTGTAGTGCCTGCAGGAGCTGCAGAATGCTGTGGCATGGCTCTTGATAGGTCTTTTGAGATCTTGTCATATTACACTGGTGCTGCATGAACTGCACTGGCTGGCGCATCTCCTTTAAAATAGGTCTGTTGACCTATAAGGCCTTGCACAGGCTGGGTCGGTGTTACCTAAGGGAGCTTCTGCATCCCTATACCCCAAGACGCTGTCTCTGATCAGAGGGGTTGGGCCTCCTGGAGGTCCACAGAGTGAGACTGAAGTCTTCAGGGGATCGGGCTTTCGAGGTGTCCACACCTATCCTCTGGAACTCGCTGCCAGGATACCTGAGGGAGGCCCCCTCTCTAGAGATATTTAAAAGATAGTTGAAGTCATTTCTTTTTCAACAAGCCTTTGGGGAATTAGTAAAGCTAGGCAGTCTTGTTGTTTTAGAATGTAGGGTAAATGCTATTTATTAGATTTTGCTATGTTATGTTTGTTTGATATTGGATGTATGATTACATTATAATAAATTGTTTGTTCTTTTTATTTTGTAAAGGTACTCTGAGCCTTCGGGGAAGGGTGCCTCAAAGAAATAAAATCTACTGCTACTAGGACTACTACTACAGGACAGCCCACTAGCCACCAGGGCAACCAACCAGTGTGTCACCATCACTGGCCACTGCTGCTGCAAGTCGTTCCACAGCTTATGACATTCCCCCCATGCACCATTCCTTCAGCACAGCTGTCATCTTGCTGCAAACACAGAGGCTTTCATTCCAGGACCCTGCTTTTCAAAAATGATGTGCAGGATCTCTGGTGCACCCTGGTTTGTTGCAGCCAGCAGATCGCCACACCATGCACCTATCTAATGGTGCCTCTTATAATTGAGCCCATAATTCTTAGAGAAAATCAGCAAAGAAATTCAGTTCTTCTGGGAACAAGATCAAACTGATAAAGTATCGATCAACACACTCTGGGATGCTTTATGAGCATATATTAGAGGCTGCTGTATTTCCCAGGCCTCTTATAAAAAGAAACAAAAAATTAAAGAAACTGGATGATTTAAGGAAGATCATTTAAATGAACTGTTATACATAAGGGAACTCTATAATGAGGAGGAAAATGAGGAGTCTTGGAAAGCGGTAATCAGAGCTAGAGCCAGATCTGAATGCTATTTCTTTAGTGACAAACTTGATAAATTACTATTCTACCAACTTAAATGCGAACAAAGTTCTACTAGAATATTAAAAATTAAAGATAGCAATTGACAAATGCAATATGACCCAGAACAAATAAACTAGGTCTTTGCAATTTTTTATATAAATTTATATACTATAGACATACTGTACAAATGAAGAAAATGAACTAAAGCTGTTTTTTGAAAAAATATAATCTTCTACGGATTACATATCCTAAAGTGGAGACAGCAGAGGTGACAGGGGACTTACCCAACGGCAAAGCCCCCAGACACAATGAGTTCATTGCCAACTTTTTAAAAACCTTTTTTAAAAAAAATAGTCCCAATATTATACACTACCCTGTATCTTTAACCAGCTCTTTACTCAACAATCCCTTCCTTCTTCTTTTAATAAAGCTTTCATTTCACTCATATTGAACACATGAAGATGTCTGTCTTTGTGGTTCTTATCATCCCATTTCACTCTTACACAATGACTACAGAATACTTGCAAAAATTGTAGCAAAAAGGCTTAGTAAAATTATTAATAAAATCATTCACTGTGATAAGACAGGGTTTATATCTGGGAAAAGATTAACTCATAATAATAGAACTTTAAACATTATTCAACAGCCATCTCCTAAAGCAACCATCCTCTTTGCATTAGACACTGAAAATATGTTTGATACAGTGAGCTGAGTATTCAAGAAAGCTTCATTAAGACACTTGGGACCAGATATTCAAAGCTTTACACAGTGCGTAAACCATTTGTGCTGGTTTAGCGCGGGATTAGGGCAGGTCTGCCATATTCAAAAGGCCAAATAGCATGTGAAAACTGCATTAGCACCAGGCAAACAATAATTATATGCAAGGGACAAAGTGAACATGAATACAGGCGCTATGAGATATTCAGTGACTAGTGCCACGCTAAGGTGTTTAGCGCGACATAGCGCGACCCATAGCACGGTACAAATTACCACCCTGGAAAAGCTGGTCTTAACTCTGGGCAAATAGCTTTGCATGACATTGGTGCTTTGTGCAGTGTTAGCGTGGGATTAGTGCAGCTTGTGCAACCTTAACATATGATCATGACACTTAGAAAATGCCAGACATGGAGGGCACATGCTGCTCACTGATGGCACCACCATGATGCCAACAGCTGCCACTAGTCCCAGCCAAGCACAGACAGTAAGGAGTGATCTGACCCACAGGGGACCTCATGCTAGTGTGGCCATACAGCACACACCCGCAGACCATACGTCTGTGGTGACCAACAGATGCCAGCACACACATGCAGCACTGTGGGCATGATGGCAATTGACGGGAGGATGTATGGGTGGCCAGACCTCACCACAGCCCAGGTGTGGCCACAAGGCTGGGACACATCACGTAGTGCATATGGGCCAGTAGTGGGAATACCCCACCACCTGTGTGCCTGTCAGATCTTACATGCCTCCCCAGGCACCTCACAACTGTACAGATGCCACAGCACACACAGTCGACCATGTATATGTCACTGTGAGCATCCCATGCCACAGGTGCAGCATCTGTGGAGCACACAACAGCAAAACAGTACTGTCCACTGTTAGTAATCACCTGCAAGCTGTGCCTGTCTTTGTGTACAGTGCAGTGGTCATTACTGCCCTACATACCATAGGCATTGCTGTGTCCCTCACACTACCGGCCCCCCTGCTACTGTAGTGTCTGCTGTGCACTGTAGCATGGCCTACAGTGTGTCGGTTGCATGCAGCACCACCGCCGCCTGTGACTATGCTGTTTTGTTCCTTGGGGCACACAATGCTATGCGGAACTGCATGCATGTAGCCTGCAGCAACCATCATGCACTGTCAGACTGACCTACAGGTGGAGCTGCGGCCAGACCTGGCCAGCCCCTGTACTTCCAGACTGACCTACAGATGGAGCTGTGGGACCCTGCAGTAACGCTGGGCTAACTGCATGCAAATCAGGGAATAATGAGATGCTAATCTGGCTGTTTGCCCAGAGACTATCTAAGTCGGCTCATTTGCATGTCACTTTTGAATATGGCAAATCTTAGCGCCGGGCAAACGTGTTTGCACCAGGCAAACAGCTTAGCTCTATGCTAAAGCCACGCTAATGGGTCGGGAATTTTTATACAGTTTTGATCGCTGTTCTTTAACATCTGCTGCTGCCTGCAGCTGTACTGGGTCCACGCATTTGCTGGCACACACGTTGGCCAGCTAGTTCATCTCTACCTGCCCTCACATTGCTGTGCACGGTGTTGTTGTTGTGGTTTGCACTTTCTGGTTGCTATATTCAGTGCTGTCTTTTTCCAGGCCTACGTTTGCCCTGCACTCCCAGCCCAGTTTGCACGGCCTCATTCCCATGCTATATTCAGAAGCTGTTTGCCCCATGCTATTCCTTTTGAATATAGCTTGCTTTGTGCTCCGAGCTATGTTTGCCCACCTGGCAGTCTTAACTTAGCCCAGGGGCAAAGTTTTGAATAGCTGGCCCCTTGTGTTTTTCTGGTCAATTTACTGACTGGATAGCTTTACTCTACAATACTCCAGAAGCAAGAATCAAGATTAATGATAAACTTTCATGTTAAATACAGTTATAAAGAGGGACAAGACAGTGATGCCCCCTATTGCATCTGCTTTTTGCCACCTGGTTTGAAACTTTAATGATAGCAATTCAGATGCAGGGGATATAAAAGGGGTCATAATCAATGGTACAAAACATATAATATCACTATACACAGATGATATTTTACTATATTTACAAGATATTTCAAATTCACTACCCATCATTCTCGACTTAATAAATAATTTCAATAAGATTTCAGGTTATAAAATTAACTGGGAGAAGTATGTGACAATATCCCTGAATCCAGATCAAGATATGAACAGGCCACATCATGATTTTATTGGAAAGTTGAAAACAAATATGCAGTATTTAGGGGTTACCTTAAGTCATGATAGAGGAAAATTACTTGAATTAGACATAACTCCAGTAATGAATAAAATCTGTATGGATTTAAATAAATGGTCATTATTTCAGCTTTTTTTGATGGGATGTGTGAATATTATAAAAATGAAAGTGTTAACAAGAATTATTTTTATTTCCAAGCTCTTCCCATTTAAATAGGAACATAATCGTTTAAAGAATATGAATAGAGGTGAAGAGAATTTCTCTGGTTCAAAAAGAGACCAAGACTCTGCCTAGAGAAACTATATCTCTCACAAGTACAAGAGGGTTAAGGTTGCCAAACTTACATTGGTATTATTTAGCAGCCCAAAAATTAGGTTGTATTCATCTGGCTGAAAGCTTCAGAGACAGCACCATCATGGCTCTCAGAGGAAGTTCATCTAATACCATGTAAATCTTTAATTACTGTATTAGAACTAGATTTTAAGAAAAAGGTCAACATCAGAAAGGGTCACATTTCACTAAAGTTACAGTGTTAGCATGGCAATGAACAAATTAGCTGCTAGGGCATCATAATAAGATATCAAATATATCTTCTATCTTTTTTAATCTTCATTTTCCAGTCACAACAATCCCAAAGAGTTGACTACAAGATAACTTTCTGTTATTAAAATATTTATATAGCGATAATAAATGTATATATTTCAAACATTTTGGAGATTTGCTAGATCTTCCAGTCTGGAGTTTTATAAAATATCTCCATCTCAGAAAAATTACTAAAGTTACTATTGTTAATGTAGACCCTCCTGTATATACCCCTCTTGAACATTTATATTTAGCAATTATTTATTTCCTCAGACAAATTAATAGGGAAGATATATGCCTTAGTAAAGGATGGTATGGCCATAGAGCAAACTTCATTAAAAAAATGCCTGGGAATTAGATTTAGGCATAAGACTTCTGGAGCAACAGTGGAAAGATACTATAGTATCAGCTATTTTAGCACCACAAAATATAACGTTAAGAGAAATCCAATGTAATGCCAGGCTTAGAAGTTTATTACACACCTGAAAGAATAAATGCATCAGTTTCAGAATTTTCCCCAAGGTGTTCTGGGGCAAGAGGTGCCATGCTTCATATCTGCCACATGTACTGTACATTACTTTCCCAGTATTGGGAGAAAATATTTAAATTATTATCCAATATATTGAAAATGTCTTTCCCTTTGTTCTTGGAATCATCATGTTGGGTCTTACTGGTGACATTGATTTAACTCATTACTTATATCAACTTCTCCTTTTGATGATAATTGCAAAGAAAGTACTTTTGCAACAATGGAAAGACCCAAACCCACCTACTTAGGACAGTAGAAGTTTCAAAAATAGAAAGAATACTTTCAACCCCCCCCCAAACCAGTTCTACTTTTATAGGCACAGGATTTAACTGACAACAGGCACTTCCTGTTTGGGAGAGGGAAGTGAGCGATCACAGAGCCACCAAAGACTCACCATCCTAGAAGGGCAAGAGTAGCTCTCCGTCCCCGGCCCCCAGCTGCTGGAACTTCTTGTCTCAGAACAGGAAGATCAGGAGCTAAAATGGCACAGAGGCAGTAAGTAAGAAGGAAGAAAAAAAAGAAATAAACAAACAGAGGAAATAGTAAGTATTCCAAATAACAGTTAGGGGGCCAGAAAAAAGACATGATGGGAGTGGTGCAGTGCAGTGGCTGAGGAGCAGCAGTCTTCTGGGAGACGTTCTGGAGGATGCAGTTTTGTCCCATCTGCAGACACCTCTCTGGGCTGAGGGAGGAGGTTGCTCATCTCCAGGTTGAGTTGGCCAGGATTTGTGGGACCTCCTCTCCCACCCAGGGACCACCAGGGTCACTGCTGTTTCCTCAGAGGTTGCCAAGAAAGAGGAGCAGTTGGACCACAGTGGGCTCAGGGAGAGTGAGGGTGGTGGAACAGAGGTGCATCCCTCCAATTGTACCTCTCCACAATTTCTATGTCATTCTGGAAAAGTGTGGTTCCTCTATGGAGGCACCCACAGTGGAGACCAAAGAGGATGCTGGGAACCTCCACAAAGGAGACCCACAGGAGGGTGGCATGGGACCCCACCGGGGAAGGAAACAACTCCTGGTGGGGGACTCCACTGTTAGGAAGATAGAACTGGAGGAGGAAGGGGAGGGGAGAGGGAGGCAAGGTGCCTGCCTGGTGCCATGGCTTGGAGTGATAGGGAGTGAATCCTCAGGATCGCAGGAGCAGCTGCACAGGGGAGGGAGCTGGATGTCATTGTCCACCTAGGGACAAATTACCTGGCTAAGAAAGGGATCAGAGCAGTGCAAGAAGCATTTGTGGAGATGGGGAGGGGCCTTAGACAAATAGAACACACGGTAACCTTCTCGGAGGAGCTACCTGTCTATGGCACAGGTGAGGCTAGGGTGCTCCACACCTTGGGATTTAATCAGTGGTTGAAAAACTGGTGCAGAGCTCAGGGATTTGGCTTCATTAGGGACTGGGGGTCCCCCTGGAGGGATGCAGGCCTATACTGGCATGATGGTCTTCATCTGTCCAGGAGGGGAACCATGATCCTAGGTGATAGGTTTAAATGCTTCATTGGCAAGCATTTAAACTAGCCAAGGAGGGAGGCACTGGAAAGGAGCAGGGAAATCATAGCCCCCCCAAAAAAATCAGGGTACTAAGTGAGGTAGACACCAACATAGAGATGTCGATAGGGACAAGTGTAGGGGTAAATGGAGAAAGTGACAAATGCAATAAGGACAGGGATAGGGCAAAAAAGGGTAAGGCCATCAAGAAATAGAGGGTAATGAGTACCAACACCCATAGTCTGGGCAACAAGCTCTCTGAACTGGTGGCCTTGATAGAAGAGGGATGTCTGGATATCATAGCAGTCACAGAAACATGGTACACAGAGAACCATGAATGAGATGTTAACATACCAGGGTACACAACCTGCAGGAGAGACAAGGAGGGCAGAAGGGGGAGTAGCTCTCTATGTAAGGGAAGGGATAAAAGCAACTGAATAAAAAAGTAAACAGGGAGGAGAGGAGGCACTGTGGGTCACCTTAGAGACTGGAAATGGCACCACAATCCACACAGGGGTTGTATACAGACCTCCATGACAGGGGAAGGGAATGGACAAGGATATGATAGAAGGCATCCTTAGGATGGCAAAGAAAGGGGAGATACTGTTGATGGGGGACCTGAATATGCCAGATGTTACATGGAGCACCTTTGCTGCAGCCACATCCAAAAGCAGGGCCATTCTTGATACCCTTCAGGTGGCATGCCTCAGACAGCTAGTTTTGGAACCTACTCATGAGGGAGCAATCTTAAACCTCGTACTCTCAAATGGGGACAGCGAGAAGATCGCAGATCTAGAAGTGGGTAGCCATTCTGGAACAAGTGACCACCAAACAGTGTGTTTCACAATAAACTCAGCTACAGAGTCAAGCCATACAAAAGTGAGGGTTCTGGACTTCAGGAGGGCTGACTTTCGCAAGATGGGAGAGTGCCTTAGAAAAGCACTAGCAAACAGGCTAGAAGGAGGGGTGGAGCAACAATGGGGACATATCAAAACTGCCATCACAGAGGCAACAAGCCTTTGTGTGAAGCAAATAAACAAATCAAAATGAAAGAAAAAGCCACTATGGTTCTGAAAAGAGGTGGCAGTGAAGGTTAGGGAGAAAAAAATTGCACTTAGGAAGTATAAGGAAACACAGAAGGAGCAGGACAGAGAACTGTACCAGCTAAGGCAGAAGGAAGCAGGAAGGGTAGTCAGAATAGCAAAGGCACAAACTGATGCTAACTCCGGTTAAGAGGGGATAAAACCTTTTATAGGTATATCAGGGAGCGTAAAAAACAAGGGAGGGATAGTGAGGCTGAATAGAATGGATGGTGGTGGGCAGAGGTGACAGTGAAAAAGCAGAGATACTGAATGAATACTTCTGTTCAGTATTCACAAAACAAGAAGTGGGAGAGGTGCCTAATCCAATTAACAGAAGCAATCTGGAGAGGGGGGTCGATCCCAGTCCTTTTACAGAAGAAAGGGTTCTGAAAGAACTCCTAAAACTGAAGGTGGACAAAGCAATGGGGCCAGATGGAATTCACCCCAGAATTCTAAAAGAATTAAGCACAGAACTAGTGACACAACTGACTACCCTTTTTAACAAATCATGGGAGGATGGTGTTGCACCTGAGGACTGGAAGAAGGCTGATGTGATTCTCCTTCACAAAAGTGAGACCAAAACAGAGACAGGAAACTACGGACCTGTCAGTTTGACCTCTGTGGTAGGAAAAGTGATGGAATCACTTCTGAAGGGAAATAATTGTTGAGTACCTAGACTCCAGTGGGACACAGGACCCAAGGCAACATGGGTTCACAGCAGAAAGGTCATGTCAGATGAATCTAATTGATTTCTTTGACTGGGTGACCAAAGTAGTAGACCAGGGAGGGGCTGTGGACATGGCCTACCTAGACTTTAGTGAGGCATTTGACACAGTCCCACACAAAAGATTAGTCATCAAATTAACCAGCCTGGGAGTGGGTCCCAGGGTGATAGCCTGGGTAAAACATTGGCTGAACCACAGGACACAGAAGGTAATTGTAAATGGAGTCCACTCTGAAGAAAGGGGGGGGGTTACTAGTGGGGTACCACAGGGTTCAATACTGGTTCCAGTCCTTTTTAATGTCTTTATAAGTGACATTGCAGAGGGACTGGAAGGAAAAGTATGCCTCTTTGCAGAAGACACAAAGATCTGCAACAGAGTTGATACACAGGGAGGTGTGGAAAGAATGAGAAGGGACTTGGCAAGGTTGGAGGAATGGTCAGAAGTATGGCAGCTTGAATTCAATGCAAAGAAGTGCAAAGTAATGCACCTGGGAAACAAAAACCCAGGGGAAGACTACACAATGGCGGGGGAGGTAGTAACAACAACAAAAATGGAAAGGAACCTGGGGGTAATCATATCAGATGACCTTAAGGTTGGCAAGCAATGTGAGAAGGTGGTCAGGAGGGCTGGGTGGATACTGGAACGTACAGGGAGAGGTATCACCAGCAGAAAACAGGAAGTTGTTATCCCCCTGTACAGACAGTTGGTGAGACCCCATCTGGAGTACTGCATCCAGTTCTGGAGACCCCTCTCCGCAAGGACATAGACAGGATGGAAGCAGTTCAGAGGAGGGCAACTAAAATGGTGCAGGGTCTGCAACAGAAGCCATATGAGGAGAGACTAAAGGAGCTTAATATGTATACCCTTGAGGAAAGGAGGAAGAGGGGGACATGATAGAAATGTGAAAGTACCTCAGTGGAATCAACAAAGTCCAAGAGGGTAGCATCTTTCAGAAAAAGAGATGTGCAAGAACGAGGGGACACAATTTGAAGATAGAGGGGGGACAGCTTGGGGCAATGTGAGGAAGTATTTTTTCAAAGAGAGGGTGGTGGACGCATGGAACAGCCTTCCTGAGGAGGTTGTGGGGTCTAAAACTGTGGGAGAATTCAAGACTGCATGGGACAGACATAAGGTAATTTTTGGTGGGGGTAGGAAGAAATGAGCTGTTGGTTAAATAGGAGCTGCAGCTTATCCTCTAGGTAGGGATGGGAAGACTAGGTGGGCCAAGTGGTCCTTATCTGCTGTCAAAGTCTATGTTTCTATGTTTCTATTTGATAATTGGAGAAAAGGAAAAATTTGAATTAATGTGGCAACCTTTTTTTAGAGGCATTACATAAAAAAACTAGCCATTATTAAGACAAATTCCCTACTCTGTCACAGTTCTTCCTTAATTCTTTCTATTTTATGTCTTGGATTGCTCTCACTGGACAGGCCACCTATTTGGGTAAATGATGACTGCGTCTGGTCAAACTGAAAAGGGCTTTCTTAACTTGGGAGGAGACACCCATCCTAAA
Organism: Neoceratodus forsteri; assembly: GCA_016271365.2. Classification (NCBI taxonomy): domain Eukaryota; kingdom Metazoa; phylum Chordata; order Ceratodontiformes; family Ceratodontidae; genus Neoceratodus; species Neoceratodus forsteri. Next base: position 632,382,359 of record CM028131.1, read on the forward strand.
GGAATAGCCTGATATGATGAAGACACTTCTGACCCCCCCCCCCGTAAAAAAAGAACATGGGATATGACTGGCAACTGGAGTGCGGAGATTCAGGAGGAGTGAAAAAAGTTTTATTTTACAGAGAGGGTGGTTGAGCCATGGAACAGTCTGCCAGCTGATGTGGTTGGCACCAAAACAATTAATGGTTTCAAGAATGGTTGGGACACAGTGAAGGGATTAGTAGTTACTTAGGGCAGTAGCTGTAAAATAGGGAGCATGGGAGCCAATAGCGTGGGCAAAAAAATGTACACACAAAAGTTATCAGAGAATGATAAGGTGTTACAGGCAGATTGGATGCACCAATGGTCTTTTTCTGCCAACATTATCTATGTTTTGATGTTTGCCCCTCACTTGTGTCAGCAGGCCCTGCATAAAGAAACAGATGAGTCATATCTGTTGGGCATGGCACCAGACCCTGGGTGTCCTACATGAAGCAGCACACCCATTGGGTACTGACTAGACCTGTAACTTGCTTTGTGCTGGGCCTTGCAGCCCCTACATGAAGCAACAGACTTGTTGTGGATGCAAAGCAGGAAACCCATTGGATATGGTGCCAGACCAGCAGTGTGGTTCTCACTGAGCTCAAGGAGCCCTATGTGAAGTGGGAGACCTGTCAGGCTCAGATGGGATTTGTAAGATGTCTTGTGCAGAGCTCTGTGGGCCCTATGAGTAGCAAAAGGCATGTAAGATAGCTGTAAAAGTTCTCACTTTGGTGGTCCTGGTGGGTAAGTAGCCTTTCCCAAAAATTTTGCATTAAAAAGTTAGAAAACATTAACATTATGTGTGATAGAAAACAAAGGGGAAATAATTCCAAGTTCCTGAGCATGCACAGTTCATGTGTTTTGGAACTTATAATTTTTTAGAATACAAACATTCCTTCTATTGACTATGTTGAAAGACAGATGACGGAGAAATGGGAAGGGATTAGTTTTTACTGTTTACTTTTAAAGAGCTGCTGACACAATAGGGTAGGCAACTCATACGTGTAGTTGCCTGCTTTTGGAGCTTTTCCAACCGCTAATTAATATTTATTGCCAAGCATTTTTTTAAAATATTTCACTCATAAATCCCAGCACGTATCTTCCTGGTATGAGCTGAGCAGCTGCTGATCACTACAGCCCCGCCTCTGAAAATTCCATAATTATGACATGAGGTCAGGGATGGGGCTGCAGGCGCTCTATGGAAAATGGAATGGAATCGGGGAAAGAGGGCTGCCTAAATGTACTAAGATTGTCTTTGCTGGCATGTTTACATGCATGGGGCTAATACATAATGGCCCAGATATTCAAAAGGGTTGCGCATGGTGCAACAGTGTTGCACCATGAGCAACCCACTAATGCACTCTGGCATGATATTCAAAAGGGAAAAGTGCATGGCACAAATCCCAATGTGCCGAAGCGCATCAGTAATGTATGCAGGCACAGGTGGGGGGGTGTGCCCATGCATACTCTGCACAGCCCGAAATTCAGCCCGGGATGTGCGGAGCCATACATGCACAACCCCTACCTGCGCCAGAACAAAGTTGATCCAAAAAAAAAGGAACAACAGGTGGCCACCCACAGGTGAGCTGCCGCATTGCAGGGTGCAACACAGCAGCTGCCACCTGTGGGTGGCTACCCGAGCTCCAGCTGCACCTGGCGGCATCCCCCCATGCCCGATCACAGGCATTTGTAATATAAAATAACCCCTATATCCCTGGTGGTCCAGTGTACCTGCTGTCTGCCTGATCGCTGGCATTTGCAATAAAAAAAATGAAACTGTCCAATATCCCTGGTGGTCCAGTGGACCGCTGTCTGCCCGATCAGGGGCATTTGTAATAAAATAAAGAAATCTGTCTAATGTCCCTGGTGGTCCAGTGGACCTGCCCACCCAATCACGGGCTAAGTAAAAAAATAATATCCCCAAACTCCCTTGTGGTCCAGTGGACCTGCCCGCCTGATCGTGGGCATTTGTAATACAAAAAAATAAATATGTCCAATATCCCTGGTGGTCTAGTGGTACCTCCCCACCCACCCACTGGGCCCCACCTCCCGCTCCCTCCCGGTCAGCCAGTGGGCGGCAGCACCCACCGCCTGCCACCCGCCAAGTGACACCGTCAGTGGGGCTATGTGCCCATTGGTCCTGGCGTGAGCCAATGGGCATGCAGCCATACCATACTACATTCAGATATGTGAATGTGTCCATTCACATATCTGGAATGTGATAATATGCGTAAGCTGCACATCCATTGGCTCACACTGTGGACCAATGGGCGACAGACCACCAATGGTGTCGGTCGGCGAGCGGCGGGTGGAGTGAGTGCTGCCCGCCCGGCGACCTGAAGGCGAGGGTAATGAAACTCAGTCGGCGAGTGAGGAAGACACAGACCCACCTGAGACCAATGGTTTACTATTTTAATATTACAAATACCAGCGATCGTGTTCAATTCTGAACCACCGAAGACTGAGATATTCTTCTTTATAGCCCGATCAAGCGGGCAGGTCCACTGGACCACCAAGATTTCTATTCCCTTTTTTGCTGAAGTCACAATCAGGCTGTGGAGCACATTGCGGCTGCAGGGGGTGTCAGTCCCTGGCCGCTGCCTTGCAGGGTGCCAGGCACAAGTCACCGGGGATCGGAGCACCTGCATGCAAATGGGACCATAATGACATGCAAATGGCCCCATTTGTGCCTTGCATACATTATGGCCCCATGTGCATGTGCACTTTTGAATATCGCGGTTACTGTGCATGGTGCAATGGAACTTGCGCTAGCGCATCCCCATGCTCCACTCTTGCCACTTGAGCTGGCGCAGTGCCACTGTGACATGCACACTGTGGGTAGCCAGGGTGCGATATTCAATGATACTGTGCCATAGAGCAGCTCTGTTGAATATCACCCAGTCCACACTCCTGCGTTGCCAAGTTGCGCTGCACCCAAGCTTGTGCCACAGCCTGGTGCAGTTTGAATATCTGGGCCAATATATATATATATATATATATTAGCCTCATACATGTAAACATTCTAGCAATGATACTCTTAGTACATTTTGGCAGCCCCCCTCCACTGATTCAATTACATTCTCCATACAGTGCCTGCAGCCCTGTTCCCAACCTCACGTCATAATTATGCAGGGCTGCTGTGCTCAGCAGCTGCTCAGCTTGTACCAGGAAAGCACAGGCTAGGATTTATGAGTGAAATATTTTAAAAACCACTTGGCAGAAAATATTAATTTATAGCTATAAAAACTCAAAGAGCAGGCAACTACATATATGAGTTGCCTGCTAGGATCATGTCAGAAACTTTTTAAGAAAAGAAAATTACTGTTTTTAATAAAAAATTAAGTCAGTTTACACATTTTATGACAGTTATCTGACACTCCAAGTTGTTGGTTGACTAGTGTTCATGCACTTTCAGGTGTTAAAGGCACTCAGTGCAAGCACCTCATGCTTCACTATGAACCTGGACATGCATTAATCCCAGACAACCAAAGCTCTGTCATGCTTTATTACTTACTAGCCCCCAAAACAGCAACTGATGCCTCTAGAGGAACTTCAAAGAACAAAATAGCAAGGCAAGGCAAAGTTTATTTCTAAGGCACCCAATCCTGGAGGCTATGGGTGCCAGACATAAAAATATGAAACATACAATAGGCAGGGAATCAAATAAAATAAAGTCATAAATAAAACAAATAAATAATTAAAACAACAAATGCAATATCTTTTTTTTTTTTGAAATTCTCTTTTTATTAATTTTCAACTGTAGATACATCAGTTTGATCAGTAACATCTGAACATAATACAGACTTTCAATACATTCCAGAATTGGATATACTATATTAACCGGGCAAAGAAAGAAAAGAAGAATAAAGGTACCAAAAGGAATCAGAAAACAGTAAACAGGATAACCCAAATCCACTATCCCCCAATGAGGTGTCACCACTAAGGAGAGATATAATAAACTCACTCTAGTAGCTAGGTGTCCCAAGAGTTCTTAATCTAAAATATCAACGGGAAACTAGTATCTACGAAATCCCAGGGTGAGAGGTTATGAGATTATTACAAGAGGGAAAACAGGGGAGCTAGGAACTCAAATCTTGAGGAATGTGTTTCCTCACTCAGATTCATTATATGTCAAGGAATCCCTGTCAGTGAAGTACAGAGCATATAGTTTGCCCATTTTTCTGAAAGGCCATTGGAGAGGATCTAAAATTAGCAATCAGTTTCTCCACTTTGAAGCATTGGGACATTTCTTCTACCCAATCCAGGTATAAAATCTCAAGACTATCTGTCCAGTGTCGGAGGACCAGCCTCTTAACCGCCATAGAAATGAGTGCTATATGGTACTTCCTTTCTCTGACCTTGATACCTGTGTAGTCTCCTATGATACAGGTCTCTAATGTGAAAAGGGTTTCCAAGCCTAGTATGGGATCTAAGTTATCCTCAATTATCTTCCAGAGTGGAGCAATTTTAGGACAGTGCCAGAAAATATGAGGAAGGTCTCCCTGCTCTTCTCCACACCTGAAACATTTTGAGGGAGCAGAGGGGCCAAATTTTGATTTCCGCACTGGTGTGAGATACATGTTATTAATTATGAAATACTGAATCATCCTATTCCTATCTAGAGTATTGTAGATATACAGATCTTTCCAGATTTGATCCCATGGAAGCTGGAAACCTGAGGGGATAGTGCCAGGCTTTGGAACCAGTTAGAGGAGTGGGATGGGCAAGTTTCAGGAGATAGGTGTACAGCCTAGACACCCGTGAGAGTTTAACCGCACAGCCCTTAACCTCCTCTAGTAGTGGTTTAACAGCTGAGGAGGTACTGTTATTCCAACTCTTTGTCTACCAGGTGCTTTAATTGATATATTTTAAACAGGGCATTAGTGGGAATGTTCAAGACAAGTAGAAGATCCGCTATTGAGCCCTGCCTACCTTGCACATAAAAGTCTTCCACTGAGAGCCCCTGAATTTGGGGTAGCCATTTAGGAACCAACATTTTGTCCCCTATCCTGATATTAGGGTTACACATCAGTGGCTGACCAGAGTCCCTAATATATCTGATTCTAGTGGAGGAAAAAAGTTGGTTAAGCACTTTAACTGTGAGACCCACTGGGGAGTCTTGGATCGCTCGGGGGAGAAATGTGAAGCCACAATAAAAAAGGCTGGAGGGATTTATATTATGGCGTGTGATAAGGTCAAGATCCAGATTTAGCCATGCAGGGAAGTAAGCATCTTTCAAATCTCCTAGCCATTTCCCTGCTTTGATGAGATGACTAGACCAGTAATAGAGTTCGAAATTCGGTAATCTAAGACCCCCATTTCTTTGGGGAGACATAGTTTATCGAAGGCCCGCCTCGGAGGTTTATGATTCCAAATAAAATCAGTTAAGGTCGAATGAATTTTTTTGAAAAAGGACCTGGGTAGCCAGATGTCTAGGAGATTTAGGGGGTAAAAGAGCCGGGGAAGAATGTTCATTTTAATAATGCTGATCCGGGCCCCCACTGGTAATGGCAATTTCCCCCATCTTTGCAAGTCAGACTTAATTCTGTCCAATAAATCCTCTAGGTTGAGCTTTCTGATTAGGGAAGGGTCTCGTATGCCAGGTAAACACCAAGATATTTCAAATGGGATGGGTCCACTTCATGCCCAGGTGAGATACAAGCCCGGGTAAGATGTACATTAAGTGGGAAGATCTCGGTCTTTGCCAGGTTAAGTTTATAATTGGATAATTCTCCAAATTGTGTAATTATCTCCATTACCACTTGCAGGGAGTCAGCCGGATTAGCTAACTGTAGCAGAATATCGTCCGCATACACTGAAATCCTAGAGGTATGGCTGAGGACAGAGCATCCCTGGATCCCTGGGGCAGCTTTGAGGCTAAGCAGTAATGGTTCCAAATAGAGATTAAATAGGAATGGGGACAAGGGGCAGCCTTGTCGGGTCCCAGAGTGTAGCTGTATGGAGGCCGAGAGGATCCCATTGCAATAAATCTTTGCCGTAGGGGCCCTATATAGAGCTCTGATCCACCCTATGAACTCCCCCGGGAAGCCGAGCCTGGACATGGTATACCATAGGAACTCCCAATTAACTCAATCGAACGCTTTCTCCGCATCCAGGGCTACCAATGCCATAGGAACCAGAGAAGTTTGAGCTGCCCTAAACACGTGAGAGAGCGATCTAATATGATCCATCACTGACCTACCCTGTACAAATCCTACTTGCTCAGTACTCAATAATGGGGTCCACACTTGTTTGATACGGGAAGCTAGAATCTTGGACAGGATTTTAATATCACAGTTAAGCAGCGAGATTGGTCTGTAATTGGCCGGATTCCAGGAGGGTTCAGCCATCTTAGGGATCAGTATAATAATGGCCTCCAGTAAGGAAGGATCCAGGGTATCTGACAACAAATAGTTATATAGGTCCAGAAGCAGGGGAACCAAATCTGGCGGAAGGCCTTATAGAAGTTGGCTGGAAACCCATCCGGGCCAGGGGCTTTATCTGATGAGAGACTGTGAATGGCTTGTTCCACCTCCTCCTGGGAGAGAGGTGAAGAGAGAAAGGCCACTTGGTCCTCCGAGAGATGCAGGAGTGTCAGTGACTGGAAAAACTCCTCTAGCCCTGAGTGGAGGAGAGGGGATACTTTAGTGCTGTATAGATTTTGGTAAACGTCTTTAAAGATTGCTGCTATATCTTTGGGCTCTGTTTTGATGGATCCCTCTTGGTCTTCTAGAGCGGGAATCAGCCTAGAATTCTCCACTTCTTTCAGTTTCAGTGCCAGGAGTCTACTCGGTTTTTCTCCCTGATCCAGATATCTAGCCCTAGTTCTCAACAAAGCAAACTCCGTCTTCTCCCGAATCAGTCCTTCATATTCATTTTTAAGTTTGTGGAGATGTTCTAAGCTATTCAACGAGCTAGAAGTGACCAATATATTCTCTGCTGTTTTAATCTGGTTTGAGAGGCGGATGAGATTCTGAGACCTGATTTTCTTTCTCCTAGAGGAAATTTTGATACGTTCCCTCTCAGGAAGCATTTTAAAGAGCACCAAAAATATCCATCCTGGTCACTGAGCCGATTGGTTTCAGATAATCTTTAATAAGGTATCTAATCTGAGTGAGAGTGTTCTTCTTTTAATAACTGGGTATTGAGTTTCAGACCGTGTCACGGGAAGTTGAGGACTGGGGAGAATTTAAACCAGACTAGCGCGTGATCCGAAATTACTATGGGCTCAATACCTGCCGAGAAGACCTTAGTCATGAGAGAGGTAGATATTAGGAAATAGTCTAATCGTGACCAGGAATTATGGAGGGGAGAGAAAAAGGTATAGCTTTTGTTGAGAGGATAAAGGGTTCTCCAGGGGTCCACCAGGCCTAGCATATTACTCATATCGTTCATCGCCAATTGTGGTGGAAGCAGTGATCTTAGTGGCCTAAAAGTTTTATCTAGCTCCTGGGTTGGAGCTATGTTCCAATCTCCTCCTAGAATCAAAGGGGTGGGTAGAAGGGAGCTAAGCTTGTCAATTAGCTGCATAATAAAGGTCACATTTCCCCCAACTGGGCCATAAACTGAGCCTAAGACAATAGGAAAATTATAGAGAGATCCAGACACCAATATATATCTACCTTCTGAGTCCCAGATAACCTTCGTCGGGTTAAAAGGTATACTTTTCTTTATCATAACAGCTACTCCCCTGGCTTCTGACGAGTCCCCAGCCACAAAAATTTGGGAGAAGCCTCTGACTCTTATATTACTTTCAGCTACTGTAATATGGGTTTCCTGCAGACATAAGATGTCGGTTCCAGTATCGAGCAGTTAATCAAAATGGGACCTCTTCTTAGTATCTCTAATCCTCTCACATTCCAGCTAATCAGTTTAACAGTGCTACTAGCCATATTTTAGGACAAAGTGCAGTACGACACCCATTGACCTTAGCAATCTCATCTCACACCATGCAGTGGTGACACCCTCAACCCCCCCCAACACACCCCAAAATTTCTCTCCTAATAAAAAATAAAAGCCCGGAGTTAGTAACATTGATAGGCTGCCCAACTCTAGTATTAAACACCAAGCAAATACAATCTACAGAATTAAGTGGCAGCACCCACAAAAAGGTATTATTATTTCTATGAACAGTGTCCTTCCCCCCCCATAACCTTATCATATGAACTTTATAAACTTCAGTCCAAGTATGGTCTCTCCAAACATCAACAGTAGTATAAGCAGTTTCCCCTCCTCTCCCACCCCCCTGCCCCATTGCAAAACAAACATTATTTACACAGTACCACAGACCTATTGCCATAGCATCAGAAACCGTTCTGGTTGCTCCCATACATCCTCCCTCCCCAGGGTACCCCAATCTGACTCTTATAATAAGAAAATCATCCAAAACCTCGAAACCAGAGACTGCAGCCCACCTCATCAGTAGTCCGATCAGTAAGAAAATAATTTTCATAGCGGTGTAATATCTAAAGTGCCAATAACTCCCTATTTGGTCGCAAAGGCATGGCACAGCTACGACCTGCCTATAAGCCCCTACCCCTCTGGATGAAGAGGCACTGCCTCTGGGAGAAATAAATGAAATCGCCCCCAATCTCCAAAAGGAAAAAGCATTAGGTAGCATTACCTGGGAGCAGTTCCAGTGTTCTTGTCCTCTCGATCTAATCCCAGTGGAGACCTGAAGTGAAGGGGAAATCGCACGGGGACCAAAATGCTTATGGACCGAATCGTCCGACACAAATAGTCCTCCGGAACCGCACCCCTCCACTTAGTTCCTTCTGATGGGTCGAGAGGCTAAGACACGAGGAGAACAAGAGGCAGGCTGACTAGGCTTCACGGCCTACTACCACCAGCTCCATCACCACGCGGGTCCCCGGAGAAGTCCCCCACTGAAAGCGGAGGCGGTCGACCCCAGGACTACCCACGACCCAGCAGAACATCGCAACTGCACAGTAAGTGCTAAAATAGGGCCAATCTAGCCCAGAACTTGTAGGAAACAGGGAATTAACTACAGGAGTCTTTAATTTCAGCTGGTAGTCTATTCCAGTTTTATTCCTGGCCTAGATTTAGCTTCAGTCACTTAATTGAGAGTCCATTGAACAGGTCAGGCAGCAGTTTGGATAGGTCAGTTAGTGCTTCTTCCGGGGTATCATAGGAGTGCCAGGTGTTTACCACTTGTACAGACAGCTTTGCAGGGTAGATCATGCGAAAGGGCTTTCCAGCAGCTATCAGTTTGCTCACTATTGGGTGGAAGGCAGCCGTTTCAGACGAACCTCTGGGCAAGTCCTGGGTAATCCTCAGCTTAATTCCATTCCATAGGATTGCTTCCAACTGTTTGACTTTATCTAGAACGTGTTGTCTGTCCAGGTAACTTAGGAATCTGATTATCAGAGGTCTGGGGGCGCTTGGGGAGGTCTGGGTCGAAAGATCTGTGAGCACGTCTCCACATGATATTGCTGGTGGACAGGAGAAGGTCCCACGACCTTGTTTAAGAATTGCTGGACAAACTTGATAGTGTCTCCCCTTCCTCCAGTTCTGAAGACCCAAAATCAGGACGTTGTTTCTTCTACTGCCCCTCCAGGTCTTCAGATTTTAGTTGTAGTTTTGTATTTGCTGCTAAGTCTGACTATCTCGGGTCTATTTTCTGTTGCCATCTTTCCACTGACCCTATTCTGGATTCTGAATCCCCATCCTTCTTGAGAGGTCGGTATAATCTTGCCTCATTGATTTGATTTCATTGGAGATCTCTTGCAGGGTGTCTTTAAAGGGTGATAACTCCTCCAAAAAGCGCTCCTCCATCAAGGTAGTGCCTCCTGTAACATTAAGACCGCCAGTAGATGAAGTTTTGTTGGCTAAGGAAGGGTTGAAACCAGAATTTTTAGCTTTCTTTGAGGCTTTTTCTGGCGTTGTAGGTGGGGTGTGCCTGACTCCTGAGGTCTTCATTTCTGCATCTGACATCACGATGTTCCAGCAGGCAATATACACCTCCAACTGCTTCCACTGTCGATTCCTGGAGTAGCAATGGTGTTTAGACAGTGTTTGGTGGTGGATTGGTGGTTTTGGCTTAGCAAAAGTTGAAGATTAAGAGGGGAGAAACGGGAGCTCCAAAGCAGGCAGCCACTCAGCACCACTGCATCACGTGACCCCCCCCCAACAAATGCAATATCAAAATCAGCAGTTTATTAACAAGAATTATTGGCTGGTCAGATATCTCCATCCAGGAAAGCCTGGGAGAATAAATAGGTTTTTAGGTCACTTTTGAACCCCTCAACCGATGAGGACTTCCTGATATGAGCTGATAAAGGGGTTCACAGGATCAGCCTGGCAACACTGAAGGCCCAGTCACCGGAAGTTCTTAATCTGGTCCTGGGAACTTCAAAGAGGCCCCTGGTCAAGGAGCAGAGAGGGAGTGGACTGAGGAGGCAGGTATCAGAAGATAGCCAGGTAGCCAGGGCCAAGACCATTTAGGGCCTTATACTGTAAGTAAGTAAACTCACCTTGAAGGTCACCCTCCACAAGACCAGCAGCCAGTGCAGAGCTCACAGCACTGGAGTCACATGGCTGAACATAGATAGGCCAGTCAGCAACCTGGTAGCTGCCTTCTGCACCAATTGTAACCCATGAAGGGTACCTCCAGAGACACCCAAGTAAAAAGCATTACAGTAATCGAGTCTGGATGTCACAAAGGCATGCACCAGCGTGGGAATGTTCTCAGGAAGAACTAGGGGGTTTGATCCTGGCAATGTTCCTTAAGTTGTAAAAAACACTTTTTTTAATTTTATTTTTATTAAGTAGAGGTGACAGGTACATATGGAATTAATTCAACCATAGACCTTATGACATTTGTCTATTACAGGTTATTGATGTTTATTTGGTATAAGTTTATACTCAGAATAAATCAATATACAGTTATCTCTGATAAAGACTCATCAAACAGTCCATGCCTGAATGTTAACTGTTATGACTTAGTGCTTCCCTATCATATCTAGTTAATGTCTCCCCGAGGTCACGGATCTATAAAGAAAAATTGATTGGTCCATATTTCTAAAATCCGTTGGGACCACAAATACCCCCCCTTACCCCACCCCTTGATGTATGGAGAGGCTCAAGGGACAAAATCAGGATCACATAAGGAAAAAAAATATCACTCAGGACCTCCATAAAAGTTTGAATTGTGTTTGTTTATTTTAAATTTTTGTGGTGAGGGATTCCATAAGATATGTATCTACTACCAATGCTCTCCAGTCATAAACAGTTGGAATAACTAAGGAATTCCAATGTCTAGTTATTACCTTTTTGGCTGCTAAAATAAATATAGGAAGTAGAGTTTGGTGCCAGAGTGGGTTATGTTGGGGATAATTAGAGAGCAGCACAGTTTCTGCTGTGAGTTCAATTGATTCTCCCATACAATCTGAAATTACTTGTTGTAGAGAACACCAAGATGGCATCAATAGAGGACAAGACCAAAAAATATGACCATGGTCAACTACTTTATCAGAACATTTTCTCCAGCAAATCCTGAATGAAGATGGAAGATACTTGGTTAGTATTGCAGGAGAGTGGAAAAAACAGCTTCTACACTTCCATGTAAATTCACGCCACCTAGTGACGTGAGTGACTTTATATGCTTGTGTTGAAGTCTGGAGCCACTCCTGTTCCTGTATCTCCAGTTCAAGGTCTTTATTCCAACTATTCAATACAGAGATCAAAGGGTCTCCCATTTCCTGTCTTAAAATTCTATAAAAATAGCCCACCCGGTGTGGCCATAAACGCCCCCTAATGTTGTCCTCCAAATATCTCCAGGCCAACGGTAAGGGTTCCAGCAACCTGATATTAATATCTCTTTGGCGTAATAAGTCGTTTCTTACTTGACTGTTTCTAAAATAGTCATTATTGGATAAGCCGAATTTAATTCGTAGAGTTTCAAATGAGATAGCTCCAGAGGGGGAAAGAAACTGCTTAAAAAATTGCAACCCCATATGTCTCCATCTGGAGCATGTATGATCTAGGGATGCTGGGAGAAATCGGTCATGCTCTGAAATAAGTGTATAAAAAAAAGAATTCCCTAAAGACTTTTTGTTGTTTTAATCTGTACCATAATTTTAATATTTGGGCCATGAATGGGGTAAAGTCTCAAAGGAAAGGTAACCTAGTTACAGAAACCAGTGTGACCATATTATATCATAGAGGTCGTTTATGGTAAATTCTAGTTCTTTCCAGGGTGAATGATAAGTTGGTGATAACCACAGAGATAGAACTTTAAAGAAAGATGCCAACGAGTAAAACTTTAAATTTGGTAGGTTAGCCCCTCCCAGGGCGAGTGGAAGTTGGAGAAGAGACATTCTAATTCTTGGTTTCTGGCCATTCCAAATAAAGATGGAAATAAGTTTATCCCATGATTTAAAGTAAAAGTTAGAAGGAAAGGTGGGAATATTCTGGAATAAATACAGTAATTTTGGAAGAATTATCATGCAAATAATCTCTATCCTCTTGAAAAAAAAAAGGACAGTGGTAACCGAGATCATAAAACCAAATCTTTTTGAATTTGAATGGATAAAGGTTCATAATTTAACAGTTCTAATAAGTCTAAATTTTTAGGGATCGTAATACCCAGGTATCAAAATTTAGTTTTATACCATTTAATCAGGTATTTATTTTTAAGATTCTGTGAGGGAGTGAAAAATAGGGAGAGCAAATCTGTTTTGGCAATATTTAACTGGAAGCCTGAAATCTTGTTAAAGTTTTCTAGTAATTGCAACAGAGCTGGGAGAGATATTTCAGGGGAAAGGGCAGTTATCAAAATATCATCGGCAAACAATGCTATCTTATATTCCCTTTGGCCGCTGGGATCCCTTCTATATTAATGTTTCAGCTAGTGGCTCAATATATAACGCAAATAATGGGGGTGGCAATGGGTACCCCTGTCTTGTGCCTCTTTGAATTTGAATTGGTTGGGTCAGGGAACCATTGACCTGGATATAGGCAAGTGGTTGAGCATATATATTCTTTATGCATGTAATAAAAGGATTTGGAAAAGAAAATTTAGATAGAGTAGCCCATAAATATTCCCAGTCGACTTTGTCGAACACCTTGTCAGCATCTAAGCAGACAGTAATGCATGGGATCTTTCTAGCCTGAATATATTCTAGGAGAAGCATTAGTCGGCGTAGATTATCAGAAGTGTTTCTTTGTTTTATAAAGCCGGATTGATCCTGGTGTATTAAAGTAGTAAGAATAGGTTCCAATCTCTTTGCCCAAATGGCCATAAATATTTTATAGTCCACGTTTAATATTGAAATTGGGTGGTATGAAGATGGGAGAGTGGGGTCTTTATCAGGTTTAAGTAGAGGGGACAAAACTGCATCATTCCAGGAAAGGGGTGGGATCTCTCCCTCCTTTACTGTGAAGCAGGCTGGCAGCAAACTAGGGAGAAGCTGGGGGATAAAGGCCTTGTGCCACTCTGGGCCAAAACCATCTAGTCCCGGACATTTCAGGGGTTTTAAATTTTTGACCTGAAAAAGAATCTCTTCAGTAGTAATTGGCTGATCTAAAATTTCTTTTTGGGATTCCGTTAGGGTGGGTAGATGAAGGTTGTTAAATGAGGCAGCTATGAACTCTTTCTGGTTCTGGGATGGAGGAGGGGCAGTGTATAAAGTTTCACAAAATTGCTGAAATGCCTGTTTTAAACTCTTTTCTTTATAAGGGAAGGTACCAGAGGCCGTTGGTTTTATTTTTAATATTGTGGAGGTCCTCCTATTTGCTCTTAGTTTCTGAGCCAGTACTCTAGCACCTCTGGCACCCCCCTCGTAATTGTATTGGCGTAGGTAATTCAAACTCTGTAGAGTCCTATAATCTATTATTTTCTGGATATCCTGTTTTAAAGCTTTTATATGGCACTGTATTGTTCTATCACCCTCTCTGTATAACATTTGGTATGATGACAATAGATCCGTTAAGTAGTTTAATCTTGCTTGTATTTCTTTTTGTTTATAGGATGAGTATGACTGCAGCTCTCCTCGGAGCACTGCCTTCAGTGTGTCCCATTGTATTGCGTGTGAGACTTCAGGGGAAGAATTATCCTGAATTATTTGTGGAATGCGCTTTTTGAAGTGATCTAAAAAATGTTGGTCCTTTAATAAAGAATTATTAAATCTCCATAGTTAGAGCTTCTTTTGTTTTCCTAAGTTAATTTTAAGGATTAGAGGGTTGTGATCAGATAGGATTCTAAGTTCTATTAAAATATCTTGTACTAAGGTGAGGTGCTCCCCGTGACTGAAAAATAATCTAGGCGTGAGTGTGTGTTATGTCTCTCAGAAAAAAAAGTGTAACCAGGGGTAGATGGAAAAATCCTTCTCCAGGCGCCTTCTATACCCAGGAAGAATAAGTTTCCCTTCAGATATTTGACTGCCTCGGAAATCCTTTGTGGTTTAGGGTTCAAGAAATCAAGATGGGGGTGAAAAAAAACATTAAAATCACCGCCCATTATCAGTATGCCACGGAGCCTCTCCATCACCCTCTGCAAAAAGGTCCTGAATATGGGGAGCGAGGTCTGTGGAGGCAAATACGTATTTACCAAGGTTACAGTTTGTGAGTAGAGTGTGCCTGTCAGGATTATGTATCGACCCTGAGGATCCAGAAAAGTATCTTGGATTTCTAATGGTGTTGATGTAGGGATTAGAATTACAGCTCCCCTCCTGTGTCCGCTCAGATGAGAGGACACTAAGACATGGTAGCGCCCCTCCTCCAGTGGAGTTTTGAATGTTCCAGAGTGGACAGGTGTGATCCTTGTAAAAAATATAAATCAGCTCCCTGTTTACCTAAATGCTGCATTATTTTATAATGTTTAATGGGGGAATGTAGGCAGTTCACATTTTGTGAAAACATTTTTACTGGTACATTAACCATAGTCTCAGGGCAACATCATCTCTTTCATGTATCTGGCCAGTCGTCTGAGATCCCGGGGGATGTCCAATAAATGATCTAGAAATAAAATACCCCATTTCCCATCCAGGGGTTGTTTAGGACCAGCTCCAGCACACATGGATAGTATAGCATGTTCAGTTCCCCAGTCGCCCCAGTCCTAGTCGCCTATTGCCAAATTTGGGAGCACTTATCCATATATAAATAGAATGTCACCAACATTTTCTATAATTAACAATAAAAGCAAAAACCACACTAACTTACTAGTTTCAGAACCAACATAGTTCATAACCACTAGTCTCCCTAAGGGGAGAACTATATATGGGTGATCTTCTACTGTAGGGGGAGATTTATCGATCTCCAACCCGGGTCCCAGGAAAAAGAAAGCTCTTCTTCCTAGGTAAGTGGGAGATGAACCACAAAATGTGGATTTAAGCCCACTCGAGAGGGAACTCCTTCTCAAGGAACCAGCTCCTACTGTAGACTAGTCCTGTGGTGGTGGGACATAGATCTAGAACTGTGTCAGACCATTAGGTAGCTCTCCTAGTTTAAGGGGGGAGAGCTCCTCACACACCAATCTGGCAAATCTAGCCTCATCTGAAAATGTAATTGGATAACCTAATTTTATATATAAAAAGGGGGGGAAGCCTGATTGGCCTCATTCCTTACTTGCTAGCAATGCCCAAAAGAAACCTCCTTGTGTTTGTTTTTAGCCATGTATAAATTTGTGTAAAAGGGAGTGTTTTTGCTATGTCCTCTGGTGTTACACGTAAGAAAGCGGGAAAAACCTCCAAGTATCTAGTGAACTTCTGCAGGGTCAGATTCTAACAAAATTTAGAATAGTTCACTTAATGCGAGGGGTTGGGCTAAGGAGTATTCATCCTTTAGGGCAATTCAGCGTAAGGACGGATTGGGATAGGAGGGAGAAGAAGCTTATCTAGCCTCATTCCTTATAAGCAACCATTGCCCAGTAGAAAGACTTACTCACCTTAGTAATTATGTTTCTTCTAGTGGAGTCTTGCTGTATTCTGACAATTGCAGTTAGCCCCAGCCTTTAAACTGCCCCGGAGAACAAAGGGTTAACTTTTCTATGCATGGCATAGAATGTTCATCTCGAGCTCGGTTGAAGCCTCTGCCTGTTGTTATTCAAACTGCAACCATCAGATCTTTTCGAGCAAAATTCACTAGGTGTTCTGTGTGGAAACGGTAAAATTTTTAACTAGCCAACTGGCAGAAAAATAATGTTTTGGGTCCCCAAAGGAAGACTCAAGTCAGGAAACCCAAAAACAAAAACTAATCAAATGAAATAACATTCCACCCAAAGAAAAAAGAGGGTGTAAAAGGGGGCACCACTAGGGTGCCAACACTGCTCCTGCCCACCCACATCCCAAAAATATAGGTTCTGAGAGGGGAGGCCGGGGGAGGTCAGAATACAGCAAGACTCCACTAGAAGAAACATAATTACTAAGGTGAGTAATTTTTTTCTTCAAACAACATGAAGTCTTGCTATATTCTGACAATTGCAGACTACCAAGCAGTACCTCCATGGAGGAGGGACAGAACCTACTTTGGAAATAGGCTCTGAAGTACTGCTGTGCCAGACCGAGCATCACTCCTAGCCTGGATATCCAGAGAGTAATGCTTGGTAAAAGTATAAACTGTTTTCCAGGTGGCTGCTTGACAAATTTCTAAAAGAGGGATATCTCTGGCAGCAGCCAGGGAAGCAGCTGTACCTCTTGTGGAATGAGCCCTCAGGCCTGAGGGTGGAGTTTTACCCAGTTTTTCATAGCAGAATTGTATACAAGAAACAATCCACCTGGCAATAGATCTCTTGGTGGCAGGTTTGCCCTTCCCAACTTCTCCATAAGTGAGGAACAACTGGAGGAAGTCAAACCTGTGACCCTTGGTATGCTCTATGTAGTAGCTAAGGGCTCTTTTAACATCCAAACTGTGTAGCCTCCTCTCTCCCGAGGAAGAATGATCAGTGAAGAAAACAGGGAGAGAAATTGACTGATTGAGGTGGAAGTCTGAAACCACTTCAGGCAAGAACTTTCTGTTAGTTCTAAGGACCACTTTAACTCTGTGAAAAGAGTTGAAATCAGATTCCACTGATAGGGCTTGCAATTCACTGATACGTCTAGCAAAAGTAATGGCTACCAAAAACACAGTTTTCCAAGTCAAGTACTTAAGCTCTGCTGAGGACAAAGGCTCAAAAGGGCATTGCATAAGCTGAGCAATGCAAACATTAAGATCCCAAGCAGGAGCAGGATCCCTAAAGGGGGGATTGGTGTGAAGCAATCCCTGGAAAAACTTACAGAATACAAGATAGGATGACAGACAGGAAGACTTGCCTACTGACAGGAAAGCAGAAACAGCTGCCAAGTGTACTTTGAGAGTAGCTGGTCTGAGACCTAGGACATTGAGATGGACCATATAATCGAGAACCGTAGGCAATTCAGGAGAATCTGGAGAAATATTCTTCTTAGAACACCAAATGCTGAATCTTTTCCATTTGGAGTTGTAAGTCTTTCTGGTGGAAGGCTTTCGAGAAGCCTTAAGGATATCCAGAACCCTTTGGGTAAGATGCAGATCTGCAAACTCTAACTCTTCAAGAGCCAAGCCTTGAGATTGAGAGACTGAAGATTGGGGTACCAAATTCTCCCCTGAGAGGATGTTAACAGGTTGTAATTCCTGGGAAGAGATAGGGGAAGATGGACTGCTAGGGACAGCAACAAGGGATACCATGGCTGCCTGGCCCAGTCTGGAGCAATCAGAATCACTTTGCATGGTTGTGACCTTATCTTGACTAGCACTTTGAACAGGAGAGGGAAGGGGGGGAAAAGCATACAGAAACTTCCCTTCCCAGTTCAGAATCAGAGCATCCATGTGGACTGAGCCCAAGACTGGGGATCTGCAACAAAAAAGAGGAAGTTGGTGATTGTCTGGGGCTGCAAAAAGATCTATCTCTGGAGTGCCCCATCTTGAGAAAATCACCTTCAATACCAGAGGATCTAGGGCCCATTCAAGATGGCCCTGGGATATTCTGCTCAGTGCATCTGCTAGAACATTGTCCTTTCCTGGAAGGTGAACTGCTATCAGAGAGGTTTGCAGGGAATAAGCCAGGGACCACAATTTCATTGCTTCTGTGCACAAGGCCATAGACTGAGTGCCTCCTTGCTTGTTGATGTACCACATGGTGGTGGTGGTGTTGTCTGTTCTGACCTGAACCACCTTGTTCTGTACTAATTTGGAAAAAGCTTGCAGTGCCATAAACACTGCCCTGAGTTCCAAGAGATTGATGTGTAGAAGAGATTCCTGAGTTGACCACAGTCCCTGGGTGGTAAGTTCCCCCAAATGAGCTCCCCAGCCCAGCAGGGAAGCATCTGTGGTGAGGACCACTGAATGAGACTGAGTGGCAAATGGAACCCCTTGCCTCAAATTGTCCTGATCCTGCCACCATTGCAGGGCTTGGATCAGAGTTCGAGTCACTGGAATTAGTTTGGTAAAGGAATCCTTTCTTTGGGACCAAAAAGCTCTTAAGTGGAACTGAATGTCCCTCATTTGGAATCTTGTGCCTTGGACCACTGCTGTAGAAGCTGCCATGTGGCCCAATAGCTGAAGGAAGTACCTTGCTGGTCGAGACACCTGAAGGCTGAATGAAGAGGCCAGCTCCATGACAGCCCTTGCCCTGTCCAGGGGAAAGAAGCCTCTTGCTTTTACCATATCCAGCTCTGCCCCTATGAAGGTGAGGAGCTGCACTGGTTCGAGAACTGACTTTGGTAGGTTGAGAAGCAATCCTAAAGAAGTGAGCACTTGCTGGGTCACTTGCAGGTGTGACTTGACTTGGTCTAGGGACTGGCCCACAATGAGCCAGTCGTCCAAATATGGAAAAATGGAAATCTTTTGTCTTCTTAGGAGGGCAACAACTACTGCCAGGCACTTTGTGAAGACCCTTGGGGCTGATGTTAGGCCAAAGGGCATTGTTCTGAACTGATAGTGGCCTGAGGGCAACTTGAACCTGAGGTACTTTCTGTGAGAGCACCTGATGGGAATGTGAAAGTAGGCATCTTTGAGGTCCAGGGAGGCTAGCCAGTTCCCTGGCCTTAGAGAGGGAAGGATAATTCCCAGAGTTACCATCTTGAACTTTGGCTTTAAAAGATGTTTGTTCAGGTATCTTAGGTCCAGGATGAGTCACCACTCTCCTGTCTTTTGGGGGATTAGGAAGCACCTGGAGTACAATCCTTTGCCCCTTTGTAGGGTAGGCACTCTCTCTATAGCTCTTAGAGCTAGAAGAGAAGAAACCTCTGCCTCTTGGGTAAGGGTTTCTGATAGATTTGCAGGTGGAAAAGATCTGGCTCTCCTCTTGGAAGATTTTTTGAAGCTGAGAAGTCTCTGGCTTACTACTTCCAGGACCCACTTGTCTGATGTAACAGACATCAAGTCCTGGACAAAGTAAGCCAGCCTGCCCCCTACTGGGATAGGAGAATCGACCCGGGCAGACCCATCAGGGTTTCTGCTCGGCAGGGGCTTTAGGCTGAGGGGTGAATGCAGGTCTACTCATCCCCCTTCTGCCCCTCCCTCTGAAGAACCCCCTCTGTGAAAAGGAAGAAGAGGCCTGTGCTTGGTAAAAAGGCCTTTGGCCCCTGCCCCTGGACTGCTGCCTTTGAGGAGTTGCTTGCCTTTCCTTGGCCTGAGTGCTCCTGTAAGTGGTCCTGTATTCATCCATTTTCTTCATGTAATTCTCTGTCTGCTCCCCAAACAGAGAATTACCCACTACAGGAAAATCCATGGCCTTAGCCTGGGTATCCTGTGAGAGGCTTGAGCCAAGCCATTCTCTGAAGAGCCACTGATGTAGCCATGACTCTTGATGATACATCATTGGAGTCTACAGCAGCATGAACCTGAACTTTCGATGCCTCAGTCCCATCTGCAGCCACCTCCTCCAGCTCCTTGGCAAGCTGGAGGGAAGCCTGTTTAGCCAGTGCCAGTACAGTGTCCCACCTGGACTTCTGATACCTGGCTGCATAGGCCAAATAATTAGCTTGCCTGAGTCCCAAGGATGATGCCATGTACTGCTTCTTTGCCATGGCATCAATCTGCCTGGAGTCCTTGTCTGGGGGGTGTGATACCAAGGGAATGCTTGCCTTATCACAGGCAGCAGCCTGTACAACCCCAACATGGTTGCATTGCTGATAAAGGAACTCCATATCTGAGCCTGAAAGAGTATACCTCTTGTCCATTCTTCTGTCCACAGGAGGTATGGAATTGGGAGACTTAATAATTTTTTGTGTCTGTTTCCCAAAAGATTTGTGATGGGGAATAGACAGTCTCCTGGACTCTGGGATGTCCAGCATGTCTACATAGTCAGGCTCTTCCTGATCCTCCACTGCCTCCTCCACAGGGAGCTGGAGGGTATCAGCCACCTTTCTGTAAAACATGAAGTGTGAAGGGGACTCAGAAAGCCTAGGAGGAGAAACACCTGATGGTCTGTCTGGGGAGATGTCCGAGTGAATAGGCACATCCAGACTTTCACCATCACCATAATCATCTTCCAACTCTCCTTCTTCCTCAAACTCTGGTTCATAAAATTCTTTCAGGGTATAATCCGGAACCGGGGGAACCGACCGAACTGAGCCCCTGCCAAAAGGTGCCAGATCAGTTGGAACCAATCGAAGCGACTCCACAATACGAATCACTTTGGTTATTTCATCGGCGGTCGGAGTATGAGATTCTGGATCCAAACCGGTCAACTTGTCTTTTTGTTTTCTTTTTGTCGGAACCGATTCCTCGGAATCGGCTCTCCTTTTGCCTGAAGAAGTATCGCCCTGGTCGGAGGGCACTCCTTCTGGTTCGGTCGGAACCGAACCAAGCTGGCCATCCGGGTCAGCGGACTTCTTGGCCTCCCTTTCCCTCAGTCTACCTAATCTCTTTTGCAGGGTAGATTTGGGAAAAATGTTGCAAATGTGGCAGTCTGAATCGAGGTGGTCAAACCCCAGACAATAAACACAGGTGGTGTGGGGATCGGCCTTAGCAAAGACCTCCCCACACACATTGCAGTGTTGAAACCCAGTGGGCCCGGATTTTTTTCTTGGGTTTCTCAGACATGGCAAACCTAACAAAACTTACTCTTTTTCTCGGCAACCACCAGGCAAGACTCCCCTATTGGTTCCTGACTGTGTCACGGGTCTTGGGGAAAAAAAGTACTAAAACCTGTTTTTTTTAGAACCGATATGGACTGGTAACCACACACTAAAGTAAAGTACAAATTTTACCTGAAAATGATCGGTTCAGCCGAACCGATCCACACTTTCACAAGTTCCACACAGAAAACAGAACAAAACCTATCTAGTACTCACAGTACCACAGACATAGACTTGAACCAACTATGCGGAAACAACAATTTCAGTAGAAAAAACAACTGTAAACCGACACTTCAACCGACTTTGAACCAAGCAGAAGGAGAAATCTCCAGAGCGACTGTTCAGTGAGGCGGAGTAAAGAATCCGACGGTTGCATTTCGAATAACAACAGGCAGAGGCTTCAACCGAGCTCGAGATGAACATTCTATGCCATGCATAGAAAACTTAACCCTTTGTTCTCCAGGGCAGTTTAGAGGCTGGGGCTAACTGCAATTATCAGAATACAGCAAGACTTCATGTTGTTTGAATAACCCCACTTCTGTTTGTTTGAAGCCATGTATATATTTGTGTACAGGGAAGTGTATACACAGTGCCCTCTGGTGTTATATTTATGGAATGAGGTGAGAATCTCTAAATTTTTAAGTAGACTCCTGCAGGATCAGCTCTAATAAAATAAAATATAGTATAGCCACTCAGAGATTTGCGGGGCCAACAAGGACCACCTCCCGTTTTGACCCCACTAAGGTCCCAAATAACAATGAAAGAAACCGCCATATAGTCCACACAAGATCAATGTTTCTCAAGTTGCTCCTGCTGTTCGCTTCATTCTGAATCCCAAGTAGAGCAATTCAGGTTCACAGTATCAAGCGTTAATGTCTTATGACTGTTGCTCAGGCTTCCCATTAACCATGTTTGCATTTTTAATTAATTCGCTTAATGAGAGGGATTGAGGCAAGGTCTGATCATTCCTTAAGGCAGTCCAGCATTAGGCCAGTTTGGTTCCTGCTGTCAGAACATATGTTTGGGCAGGAAGACCAGAAGGAGAGGGTCGCTGACCCAAGAGGTGAGGCCCAGGGAAGGAGGGAAGGGAAACCAGTGCACTACCCCACGCAAGATGAGGGGAAAATCGAGCTCTTCAAAGGGCTTATCAGAGGGCCTTATGTTTAATATAGGCCCAAGGTATGGAAATAATATTGCCATTAGAGGAGCAATAGCTCGCTCTCAACCCCCAAATGCACGGATGTGGTCAGCAAATACCCCCCCTCGGAGCACGCCCCCCAACGTAAAATTGTACTCCTTCTAGTGTACTTAGCTTTTCACACTGCTTGTAGAGTAGGATTTCTGAGATTTCACTTTGTCCAACAGTTTTTGAATCCTCTGGTCTTCTGTATTCATTTGATCTGCATCTTGAGAAGCAAGTCCCGAGGGTAATTGCCAGTCCTTTGACAACAATTTAGGATCCTTATTTAATATTATGTCATGCTGGAGTAAATCTGATCTGGCCTCCGCAGCCGAGTTGTAGGTAATGGGCCATTGGGAAGAAGAACAGTCAGCTTTGCTGGGTGGGGGTCCAGAATCTTAGATTTTTTGTTCACAAGAGGGGGAAATAAGGGGGAATACTCCCTTCTCAAACACTGGGTTGCTGGAACATAGTCATTATCAAATAAAATGCGGTGATCTCCCAGCAATACTTTCTGTTTATGCCATGCCTTAGATAGGATTTGATCTTTTTGTGAGAAACTACCAAATCTAATTACAAATGATCTCGGTCTGGCATAAGGTTTGTAAGAGTGAGGCCCAAGTGCACGATGAGCCCTCTCAATGTCAATTCGAATCTCTGGGCCCAAATCCAAGGTCAGGCATAAGAAGTAATCCGCAAAAGCATTGGGGTCACTCCCCTCCTCCCCCTCCGGCACTCAGTAAAGTCTTATATTTTTACATCACCCCCTATTTTCCATGTCCTCCTGTCTCAAGGAAAGGTACAGCCGCTCCTCAGCTAAAGAGTAAACTGCCTGTTCCAGAGTGGCAATTTTGGTAGTGTTTTCTGATATCTGGCATCTACCTCAGTTACTCTTAGATCTGTATGGATCTCTCATATGGCGTCTCGCATTTCAGACCTGAATTCCAATATGGCAGAAAGAATGGCCTCCAAGGGTGAGTTCTCCATTGTTGGCTTTCTTTTGTCGCCCCTTTTTCCCCTTTTAGTTTCTGATTGAGAGGCAGAATGAGATAGTGTATCATTGTCTGGCAGGCCACTATCCTCGGCCTCAGGAAGGTCGAGTAGGGGCTGATAGCAGTTCTTCTCTTGGCATGCCATATCTTCAGAGGCTAGATTAATTTTTTGTAATGTCTGTCCCGTGATGCCCAGTGGTAAGCATTCCCAATTAATATATTTTTCTTTTAAGTTTAGCAGGAGAGATATGTTGTTTTAAATTGGTGATATGGAGGAGCTCATATCCCTGCATGCTCACGCCGCCATGTCTCCACTGGAAGTCAGTAAAAAACACTTTTGATGACAGCTGACACCTGAGCTTCAAGTGTCAGTCTATCATCAAGAGTCACTCCAAGATCTCGTACCCTAGAGAAGGTAGTCAACAATGCGGGTCCCAGGAATAACCCAGTGGCCACATCAGAGGCACTAGCACCACATCCTCATCCCAGCCCAATCACTAGTACCTCTGTCTTGTCTGGGTTGAGTTGCAGCCAGCTGGAGGACAACATCCAATCATTGATCTTGGCCAGGCAGATATTAAGTACTTCCTCAGCCTCCAATGTTCCAGGTGTAAAGGACGGGTACAGTTGGGTATCATCTGCATAACAGTGAAAATCCAAACTGTGCCACCTAATGGGTTCACCCAGGGACAGCATATACACTGCAAATAATGTTGGCAACAGGATCGACCCCTAAGGTACTCCACATGGCAGGAGCCTCGGATAGGAGGAGATATTACCCATCGCTACCCGTTGCATCCTACCAGACAGAAAGGACTCAAACCAGCGGATGATGGTGCAGACAAGTCCACAGTACTCTCTAAGATGATCGAGAAGCACAATGTGATCTAGAAGCACAGAATCATAGAAACATAGAAGTTGACAGCAGATAAGGACCACAAGGCCCATCCAGTCTGCCCATTTTGTCTTCCTTATGAATGTGCCATAGGCCTGTACTCTATCAATGGCCTATCTATTCATACTCATTTGTATTGCTCCCTTATGCCTATCCCATGCCTGTTTGAATCACTGCACTGTATTCATATCCACTACTTCCTGAGGTAGGCTGTACCATGCATCCACCACCCTTTCTGTGAAAAAGAACTTCCTCACATTGCCCCTTAATCTGCCTCCCTCTAATCTCATGTTGTGTCCTCTTGTCCTGCTATTTTTCTTATATTGAAACATGTTAGACTCTTTCACTTTGTTAATGCCCTTAAGATGTTTGAATGTTTCGATCATATCACCTCTCTCCCTCCTTTGCTCTAGGGTATACATATTGAGCTTCATTAATCTGTCCTCATATGTTTTCTGATGTAGTCCCTGCACCATTTCAGTTGCCCTTCTCTGGACTGCCTCCATTTTCTTAATGTCCTTGTGCAGGTGCAGCCACCAGTACTGCACGCAGTACTCCAGATGGGGCCTAACCAGTGTCTTGTAAAGAGAGATTATTATCTCCCTCTTATGACTTGTGATACCCCTACTAATACACCCCAACATCCCTC
This sequence comes from Neoceratodus forsteri, assembly GCA_016271365.2. NCBI lineage: Eukaryota > Metazoa > Chordata > Ceratodontiformes > Ceratodontidae > Neoceratodus > Neoceratodus forsteri. Next base: position 632,407,151 of record CM028131.1, read on the forward strand.
TAGCCTTACCTACTGCTTTAGTGGTCTGCTTGGATGATTTAAGGTCATCTGTGATGATGATGCCCAAGTCTTTTTCTTCCCTTGTAATTGCTAGCAACTCCCCTCCCAACCTATAGGTGGCTCCAGGGTTTCTCTTCATTATGTGCATGATCTTGCACTTCTTTGCATTAAACCCCAGTTGCCACTCTTCCAACCATTTTGCCAGTTTATTCAGATCCCTTCTTACTCTGCCCACCCCATCTGGATCATCTACTCTGTTGCAGATCTTGGCGTCATCTGCAAACAGACAAACCTTACCCTCCAGTCCATCTGCAATGTCACTGAAGAAGATATTGAAGAGGACTGGCCCCAGGACTGATCCCTGAGGTTCCCCACTTGTGACTTGCATCTCTTCTGACTGTATACCGTTTACCACCACTCTCTGTTTTCTGCCCATCAACCAGTTTGCCACCCAGTTGATCTACTTCCGACCCACCCTGAGCCTACCCAGCTTGTTAATCAATCTTCTATGTGGAACAGTATCGAAAGCTTTGCTGAAGTCAAGGTAGGTGACATCAACTGCACCCTCTTGGTGCACCAGTCTGGTTTCCCAGTCAAAGAAATCTATGAGATTAGCTTGACAGGACCTTCCTGCTGTAAATCCATGCTGTCTTGGATCCTGTGTACCTATGGATTCCAGTTGTTGCACTATTCTTTCCTTAAGGAGTGCCTCCATAATCTTGCCCACTACTGAGGTAAGACTGACTGGTCTGTAGTTCCCTGCCTCCTCCCTGTTACCACTCTTGTGGAGCGGAATCACATGAGCCTTTCTCCAGTCTTCTGGGACCTCTCCTGTGCTCAGAGACTCACTAAACAATTCTGATAATGGCTCTGCTAGTTCCACCCTTTAGTACCCTAGGATGTATGCCATCAGGTCCTATTGCTTTGTCCACCCTGAGCTTAGCGAGCTCTTGTAGGACCCTTTCTTTTGTGAAGGGACTTGTGCACACCTCCCTCCCCCCTGTGACCATGGTGCTGAGCTGTGGGCCCTGTCCTATCTTCTTCTCAGTAAATACTGAGCAGAAGCATCTTTTTAGGATAGATGCTTTTTCTTAGTTCTCCTCCACATACTCCCCCTTATCCTCTTTGATCTTAGCAATACCTCCTCTGGACTTTCTCCTATTACTAATGTAGCTATAGAAATTCTTGTCCCCTTCTTTTACTGTTCGTGCTAATGCTTCCTCAGTTTGGGCCTTTGCCTGCCTTACTGCCTTCCCTGCTTCCCTTAAGGAAGTTTGGTTGCCTCCCTATCTATGTCCTGCTGGGTTGCCTTATATTTCCTGAAGGCCAGCCTTTTGGCTCTGAACTTCTCTGCTACTGTTTGTGAGAACCAAAATAGTTTCCTCCTTCTTTCGCTCTTGTTTTTCTCCTTAACACAATGGGATGTTGCTTCAAGTGTCAATCTACAGTGTTGAAAGCTGAGGAGAGATCAATGAGCACAAGAACTGACCTGTCTCCTCTAGCTCTCGCCCTGAGGAGGTCATTGTGCACCCTAACTGACGCCGCTTCAGTGATATGCCTTGCTCTGAAATCTGATTGGAAAGGCTCATTGATGTCAAAGGACACAAGGTGCTCCTGGAACTGCTGTGCCACAATCTTCTCAACAACTTTACCCAAAAATGAAAGGTTGGAGATAGTATGGTAATTCGCCAGCATGTCAGGGTTGAGACATGGCTCCTTCAGAAGGGGCTTCACCAGAGCCTCTTTTAAGGCACCCAGAAAATCCCCTTCAGACAACAAACACCGGACAATCCTGACAAACACCGGACTGATGGAACCAATGCATCTCATCAAGAAATGGATTGGAGCCTAGTTCAGTTCACACTACGTGTGCTTCAGCTGTGAGATGACCTGAATGACCTCGGCCACCTCTACCAGTTTAAACTCCTCCCAGATAGGTGGAGTGCCCCAATGCAACTCGCTGACAGGATCCCCTGTCAGATAATGGACACTCTGTCTGAGAAGAACTGAGCAAACTCACCACATACAGTGATTGAAAAGGCTTTTTCCAGCTGTAAACTTGAAAAAACGAGGCAGCAAATCACAATTCAATGTATTTTATTCCTGAACAATTAGTTCATACAGTTCATCAAGTCTCAAAAGTGTAAGTGCAGAGTGCACCCTCCTTAGCTGCCCTGGAGGAAGAGCGTATGCTCGAAACTGGTCAGAGCAGTTGAGGAGGGTGCACTCTGCACTTGTACTTTTGAGACCTGATGAACTGTATGAACTAATCATTCAGAAATAAAATACACTGAATTGTGGTTTGCTGGTGCTGCCTCATTTTTTCAAGTTCATTGCCCTTTTGGCATTGCACAGCAGTACTGGAGCTGCCTTTTTGTCTAAATTTTTTCGGCTGTAGACAGACTAGATGAAGAAGTCTGTCAACATCCTAAAAAGTTGAGCAGGTCGGTTCTTCCTGGCAGCACTCTCCCTGGACAGGAAGTCTGCCTTCTTATGGTTGATGGTCCCCTTGTAGTCAGAATAATGAGTACGCAGGGCCAGCTTGTCCACATCCGACTGGGTGTTCCACCAGCAATGTTTCAGCCTCTGACCCCTGATCTTCATCGCCTTGAGATCCCCATCAAACCACGTGGATCTCAAGTGAAAGGATTTGGATCATACACAGACTGGTGCGAGGGCATCAAGTACCCCATAGACCACCCTATTACAAGTGGCCACTGCTTTGCTCGTACCCATCGCACTTGCAGCATCTACATTAGATTAATCAGCTACCACCAGTAGTGCCTCTGGGGACAGTCCCCTTAATGGGCGATAGCTGACCATCTCAACAGGGGAGGGACTCTCGGGGGGGGGCCCTGACCAAGAACTTCACCATACAATGATCAGACCATACAACTTGATCAATCTTGAGGTTACTTACCTCGAGCTCCAGAGAGAACACGGGTCCAGAATGTCCCCATGGTGATGGCTCACAGACGTAACTACTTGTGACAGGCCCAGTAATGACATCAACTGGAGGAGGTTAGATCCATATTGCGTGGCCTCATCATCAACCCAGGCATTGCAGTCCCCCAGAACTAAACATCTGGAGGACTCCAACACTGCATTGATAACGAAGTCTGCAACCTTCTGCAGGAATTCTCCCCCCCGCCCCAGGAGGGCAGTAAATAAGGAGAATCTTGCATCCTGCACCCGGACCCCCACACACTGCCACACACTCAAAGGATTTGGTTATCCCTACTGGGTGCATAGTGAATCCCAGGTCAGATTAAAAAGAAATGAACACACCCCCACCACTGCATTCCTGTCAAGGGCAGTGCACCACAGAGTATCCAGTGGGGACAGATGCCTCCAACAACGGCATCATCACCCAACCAGGTCTTCATAAGGCAAGCCAGATAGACTGAGGAAATAAAGTCCGCCATAATTGCAATCCTGTTCCTTATCGACCTGGCACTGCATAGCACTGCCCACAGGGAACTGGTAGGTGCTGCAGTCTCTCTGGCTACCTGTCCACTCAGTCTGGTGGGTACCCTGGGGACAGAGTCCAAACACATCTGGCCTCTCCCTAGGATCCATCTAAACCCAGGGTGTCTCCTGCACCCGACCACTCCAATACCTCTCACCTCTGCAGGGCCCACAGCACCCTACCACCAAGAACCTCTCCATTCCCTAGTAATGTCAACCTCCTGGTAGTGTTTCAGTGTTGTAGCTGATACTGGGAGGTCGGCAAAGGAACAGAGGTCACACAGCTGGGCAACACTGTAGGCTATCCACAAGGGTCCAAAACCCTGGCACATCCCGGTGGACCAGCACCATTACCACTACTGCTAATTGTCCTCAGTCTTATCTAAAACCAATATGAAGCACAGACATAACCACATACAGCCTAATTAATACAGAGCAAAACTTAAGTAACCAAGCACTCTACACACACACACAGACACACAGACACACACACCAATAACCCAGTTATTAAAACACAAACCCCTACAGCCCCCAAAACTAGAAGTCAGCAAAATGTGTTAATCAGGAGAGAAAATTCAGGTGCTACCAAACAAGTTAATGATGCTCCCTTTGGAGCAAGTCGAACAGTTTACTGACGACAAATAAATAATAAATCAGCAGATGTTATTTATTTATTTATTAGTGCAGCAGTTTGGGAAGACCTTTGAGCCAGAGGCTCATTTACAAAGGTACCTTGTCACATAAAGGTAGGTCCCATTACAACAGCAAGTAAGCAATAACGTGTACAGAAACAATGGGTGGTACATCAAGTGAAATAATAGCAAGCAATAAACAGAAAGTAACATCCAGCAGTCAACATACTGTAGTCATAAGCAGCTTTCAGGTTAAATCAAAAGCTGGTAGTCCCATGGCTCTAAAGTCCAACAGTCAGCTCACACCAAGACTGCAGGACATTACGGGGGAGTTACAGTAATAACAGTTCACACCCCAAGAGACAGATCACAGGATACTACCAAAATGCTGAAAACCAGAAACAAAGAGCAGAGGAATCCCTCAGGAGGACCAACTCTTGTTCAGCCCAAAACTCAACAAGCTCTCACCAATGCTGGGCCAAACTTCACAGAGCAATACAGAGCAAAACGTGGAGCTGTCAACAGGCGGGCAGACTCACCAGTCCTAATGGTGCTACTCTCATGAACACCAAAGTCCCAGTCTTCAGGCAATCTGCCTCAGGAGCACCCTGACAAAGCAAGCGATGCCAACGGTAGACCAGGGTTGTAACTTGCCGCAACTCTTACTTGCACTGAGCCAGAACCCAACCCTAAATTGTCCACTCCAGGAAAATCCCACCCAAACTGGTGACACTGATAGTGGGGATCCAGGAACTGCGGGTCACACACTCACAAGTCTTTCAAGTCCGGAGTGGTGATCTGAGATGAGGAACGCATTCAGGACTGAGCTTTAAGCTATTCAGTACCAGCTCCTCTTGTGGAATGCAAACACTGGCAGACTTCCTGTGCAATGAAAATCAAGGAAATCCTAGAACATCTCTCAAGTCCAGATTGAACCTTCTTGGAGAAACCCAGTGGTCACAAGGATGAATCAACAGCCCATTGCAGATTTCCAGCCCTGGGCAGATCCTCAGAATTCAACTGCCCACTCCCTGCTTCCTCAGCTCCCCGACCGCTTCATTCCTGAAGGTTCCTCAGCAGTAATGATAGGTAGGTAGCACTTGGAAAAAACTCTACCTTAAAACAAAAAAGCTGGCTCCTAACACTTCCTCACTATCTCCACCCTATATAATGCTCTTTGCTCTACTCCTTACACTATCTATTTAAAATAACAAATAAAAATTTAGGACTCAGGACTGGAGCAGCTGCCGAAGTCATGAACAAACCAATTTAACTCTCCTGAACACAGCAAAATAAAGAGTAAAGTATAATAAAATAAGGAAGGAAATCAAAGTATTCCAGATCATTTCAGAGTTCTTGCAAGCAGCAGGCCAGGATGGCCGCCATCTTGCTCCCCCTCATAATGGGCCCTATTCACAAAAGAAATCTGTGGCTACGCATCGCATAACTTGGGAGCGTAGCCACCATGCAACTGCCTACACTCACTGCACCCCTTCTGCCCTATGCAGGACACTGATGCACCCCCCCATACACAACCAATCCCCCGGCTGATCACAGAGCTCCACACGGGGGCAGGCCTTGGGGCGGTGCAGGGAAGGAAAGCTAGTACTCCGTGCATTCACAACACTGTGGAGTGCTGTGCGCAGGGGCTGCCAGTTCCACATCTGGCAGGCAGCCGTAAACCACCGGGGTTGGTTACGTGACCTCTGGGGGAGCTGCTGCCAGATGCAGTGGACACGGTGGAGGGCAATGGCCCCCCCAACAATGTTGTCCCTGCTGTTGGGGCATAATGGGAGGATGGGAGTTGGGCGGATAGGGCATCTCCCACATCGGCAAGGTCGGCACTCTGCATGCCGGCTGACAAAATGGCACCATGGATCACTGTCTGGGCAGCCAATTGGCTGCTCACCCAGATCTGCTGCTCCGCACCTGCCTGTACACATGGACCTGCATGCTGGGGGGATGGGGCCATGTATGGGAGCTGGGTGGGGGCCAGTGTTCGTGAATACGGCCCCAAATGGAAATCCCATGGGTGCGGAGTTCCATGCCCCAATATGTGCCTCATACATATCTTTTCATGAATCGCCCCAATATTTGGATTCAGTTCTACATATATTTCAGCTTAGTTCTGTATTTCTCCTCTCCATTTTTTATTTCTGAGAACATGTACATGAAAACAAGATCTTTGTTATTTGCAGGTTCATCAGCTCCTGTTGCTTAATCCCCACCATCACATTTATTACTATGACAACAGACTGTGACATCACAACAGAGGATTATGACTTCAAGTGAGAATACGCTGTACCCTCAGATGAACTCTGAGGAATAAAGATCCTGTTTCTATACAAATTCCCTCAGTAATAAAGAATCTGGAGGGGAATTCTATAAAACCTATATCAAACACAAGCTGAATTATGTCTAAATATTATGTTTTGCACAGTTTTCCCAGAGGTGTCAGCAGCTCTTTAACTCCCAGATAATCTGTGCACATGTACACTCTGTGCATGGCGTACACCAGACTGACAATACCAAGCAAAGAAAAACAAAACCCATGTGCATGCTGTGTAAGGGGGCATACCAGGAATCTAAAAAGAGCTCATGATACTTTCTGCTATACAGTACCAAAAAGTGATTTGTACCCCCAACATGTTTATAAATACAATCTACTTCCTTTCCACAGATTTCTTACCTGTTTCAGCTGAGACAAAGTTTTCCTGAGACTAGACTCCGCTTCTTGTCACCTACAGGTCTTTTTATTGTTTACAAAACTGTAACAGAATCAGAAAAAAAAAACAGAAGTAACTATAATCTTCTTAGCCTGAAAGACTTGACAAGCCAGAAATAAAATAAATACATTGCTATTACGGCCAGGCGTCAAGTCTCTAAGAGCTTTGACATTAAAATCAAGAGACTGAACATCAATGGGTTGTGAGAGGTTGGCACTTAATTTAATAGATGTATTGTTATAAATATGGAATGCAGCCCAGTCTTAGTGTCCATGAGATCATCTATAGAAAATCAATGGGGACATGCAATATAACAAAAAATAAATAAATAAAGCAAATTAGCTTGCTGTTACCTAAGAAGCACCTTGTACTAGTTTTATGAATGCCCGCTGAACTGAAAGAGATTTGTTAGTACTGTAGTTAATTAGATACAGAAGAAAGTAGGCTGCCAGGAGGCCCAGTGACAATGCAATATTGCTGCTATGCTGGCAAACCTGGTTTGAAAGAGGATCTAGGAAAAGCTGCCAGAAGCTTGCTGGTAACAGCACTGCCTCTGGCAATGCATCCCAATATGGGGGAAGGGGATGCATCAGCCAGTTCAGTGGGTAGCCATGAGCTTGATCTCCTGATGGGGACCATGCGCATGCTTGCAAGGCAAATAGTTACTGTATGCACCATCATGAGATGGGGCTCAGGAGGAAAATTGTGGAGAACAAGGGTGGTCACCAGAATGATGAGGGACACCTGGAACCACTGGACCACCATATCCTCAGCTGCGCCACTGGATTGTGCACCATGAGGAAAGAGAAGGAAGGCCCTCTTTCCCCAGACTCATCATGAAAGGAAAGCCATTTGGGAACCAAACATACAAATCTTTAAGACTGATATTTGTGTTTGTAAAAATTGCATATTTGTGTGTATTTTTTTTACCTAATAGTACAGTATTTATATTGCACAACCCAAAAAATGTTTAAATGGGCGCTAGGGAGAGTGACAAGGCATTCTTCTACATACAAAAGCAATGCAAAACCAAGGGAGGAGTGAACAGGCTAAAGAAGGGGAAGGAACAGATATAGGTGAAGAAGGGTAAGACAAAGCTACTGAATGATTATTTCTGTTCAGTACTGATGGTGGAGGACAGCGTCACTCTGCTAGACTGCAGCATGGCTGACAGAAGAGGACTGCTAGCAAGTGTCAACAAATACTGGTCAGAGCCAACATAGCTGCATAAAGCCACTGGTTGAATCCCATTCTGAATGTCTGTTGCATCACTGGCTAAAAGGTGCCTTACCCAAGATAGCCACCATGCATTAGTATACATGTACAAAGTAGTGCACATGTGTGGCACATGGCAGCCATGTTGACCATGGCATGCTTCTGTGTCATGCATGCACAGTGCTACGTTCATGCATACAAAGGCATGGCGGGAACCTTGGGTAAGGCAGTGTGTTACACAGTAGTGCAACAGACATACCTGCAAACAACATTACGTAATAAAGTCTTTGGTTTTGTATATTTTGACACCAAACTTTCAACATAATCTTCTTATGACCTCACCTTATAACCCCCATAGGTGAAAATGTTCAAATCCATGCCAAAACGCCATTCCTTGCCACAGGTGTAAAAACATATTTTGGACAGTATGCAAAAAATGACAGATATACTGTTCATCAGGTGGTGTGAAAAAATGGCTATGTTGAAAATTTGGTGTTAAAATGTTGAAAATTACCAAAGTTATGCACATGTGTAGAAAAAGGTGAAGGAATGTGCACAACTCTGCCATTTTTAGGAAATTTTTTCACCAGATTTTCAACATGGCCTTTCTGAGACCCCACCTCATGAATACTGCAATTGTTATGTCATTAATTGAACCCAAAAGGTGATTTTGCACAGTGACTGCAAAATAACCTTGTGGGCCCGATTAACCAAACAACAGTTGCAGTGTTTATGAGGCGGGGTCCCAAAAAGGCCATGTTGAAAATGTGGTGAAAAAATTCCAAAAAATAGCAAAGCTATGAACATAAGTTCAAAATGCTTTTGAAATACATTATACAGTACTCACTTTTATTCCTTAGTTCATGGTTCAGTGTTGAAGAGTGCGGACATGTCCCAGTCCACAGAAGATGCCAGCGTGCAACCCTTTTGAGGTAAATATAGGGTAAGGGGAGGGGGAGTAGTGGGTCCTCAGTGGGAGGGTTGGGTTGGGGGTAGGGAGATGGTGGCGTTGACGAGGGACTGTTTTCTTTTTTTCATGTTTAAAAAGTAAAAATCTTTGGGAACAGCTTTCTTTTTTGCAGGAAAAAGTGAAGAAACAATAGTACATTTCACCAAACTGTCAGTGCTACTAGCGTATCATCCCCACCCCATCATCCATTAGCCTATAAATTAGTATAGGAGTGGGTCACTTATTATATGGCAGTCCCCGAATCTGTTCCCATCACAGCAGAGGAGAGCACATCCCAGCTTCAGTCCCTGGTCCTGTAAAAGGTCTCCAAGCCTTGTAGGGCATGCTGTCATTCATAGACCAATGAGAACAAGGTTCTGGGTCACACCTGCCTGAGACATCACAATGGCTGCAGACCAGAGCAATCTGTGAGCTCAGTGGGAGGAGGTTCTACAAAGCCTGGCTGAGGTTGTTGCCCAGAGACCAGTGCCACATGCCTGACAACATTGCCTTAGCCATGGGGTTCCCAGATCACAAAGCATGACCGAAACAGGCAGTAGCGGCTAGCTTTTTAATTTTACCTCATAACGAACATCACAACCTCTCATCCCACAGTATAGATGCATAGAATTATAACTCCTTAAAATGTTATGTACAGATGCATATATAGAGATTCTACAAAGCCTGGCTGAGGTTGTTGCCAAGAGACTGATGACGCATGCCTAACAGCAATGCCTTAGCCATGTGGTGCCCAGATCACAAGCACGACAGAAACAGGCAGCAGCAGCTGGCTTTTGAATTTTACTCTGGAACGAACATCACAAACTCTCATTCCACAGTATAGATGCATAGAATTATAAGTCCTTATAATTCTATGTATAGATGTATATAGAGCACGTCATCAGGCTGTATAATCGTACTGGATGCAGCATTAGTGCATGTGTAGAACTGAATGCGGAAGTACTACATTAAAGTAGTGCACAGGGGGACAAGCACTCCATGGAGGGGAGCTCCATCCATAGAGGGGAGGGGCGGAGGAGACACTACATGCACCCAAAGATCCCAGCAGTGAGGACAACACATCACATCACTGTAGGAGAAGATGGGGACCATTTCCACTCATGGTACCTCCTCTCTCTCCTACAGTGATCCCAAAACACCTGCAAGGCTCCACCTATGCAGCTGTAAAAAGGAGCCCATAATGCAGGAGACAGTGCTAATGGGACTTTAAGCACCGAATGTGAATAAATCAATGGGTCCATATGGGTCTCACCTGAGGGTGTTAAGGGAGATTGAGCAGGTCCTGGATCTCTTCAACTGCTCTTTTGAGACAGCAGTGCCAGAGGATTGGAGGACAATAAATTGTACTTACATAAAGTGTTCTGCACCTTCTTCAGAAAAATGAGGGTGTGGGTCTATGGGGCAGTTAGCCCTGGCTTCATCTAATAATCCAAAAAGCAGTCACACTCAAAAACAACTCTTGCTGTTAATATATTTTGTTTGGGATTCAACGTGTTTCCAAGTAACAGCACCAGCAGACAAATAGGATGCCCAGAATGCCCCAGTGCTTTGGTTGTGAGATTTTTATCAGGGGGCCACAACAGCAAATGTGGTCCCCTTACATTACTGGGTACTCAGGAGGAGCCAAGCAACTATAGACCAGTCAGCCTGACATTTGTAGGTGGGAAGCTACTGGATTATGTAATGAGGAAAGGAGAGTGGAGTTCCTGAAGGCCTATGGCCTGCATTGTCTACCTGGACAGTTTTTTAAACTGATGGTGGGTAGCTGAAGCTGGAGACAGCCTTGTAGGCAGTAGATACAGGCTGACATCAGTGTAGGCTATCCCCATAACAGAAAAAGTGTGGTAGGTGAAGTTATAAATGGAGGGGGGAATTGGATAATAAGGGTGTACTTCAAGTCGGGGATGATAGGTTGATTGGCGAGGGAGTGAAATGTAAAAGGAAGAGAGTAAATAGGAGGGGAAAAAATTTGAGGAAAGTTTGGAAGTTGGTTTGCTTTAATACTAGGAGTCTATACATCAAGTTTAGTGAGCTACAAGCATTAATGGAGTCAACATTAGATTTAGTTGTCATCATGGAGACATGTGCGGGTGGCAAAAATGGCTGTGATTTAGTAATCCCAACATATTACTTACATAGGTGGGATGGGGCATCAGAAGAGGGAGGAGGGTAGCCCTATACATTAGGGATGGAATAAAGGTGATAAAGGATGCATCTATAAAAAAATAGGGGAAAGAGGCAATGGAATCTATCTGGCTACAGCTGAAGACAGCTGTGCAGAGGAGAGTTAAATTATGTGTAGAGTAGAAAAGGAGGATATGGCGTTAGTTCAGGACCTGAATCTGCAAGATATTGATTGGGATATTATGGCAGCTAAGAGTACCAGAAGTTAGACACTGCTGGATACTGTACAAGACACAGTCAGGAGGGATAGGAAGTATATAGTAAGGATAGCTAGGGCAATAGGTGGGGAAGAGGAGCTGGATGTCATTGTCCAGCTGGGGACAAATTACCTAGCTGGGGATGAGACAACAACAGTGCAGGAGGACTTTAAAGTAGCAGTGCAACAAACTAAACTTAAAAATAATGATGTTAAGTTTACCTTTTGTGTTAATAGAATAAATGTTCTGGTGCATGATTTTGCTGTTTTTTGACTTCGTAAACTTGATTAAGGTAGTGCATTTCTTAAAAGTAAGTATTTTTTTCATGCAAATTAATTAGCTGTCTGCCATGTTTTTTTCCTGTACTCAGTATCCCATAATTCAGTGGTCATACTATGCAGTATGCCATATGTGCTTGCCCCACTGCTGTAGGGTTAGTTTTAGTTTGATTGTCAAAGCTATAGCCACCACTTGTTGTTTGTTAAATGCTTTATTTGGGAATGGTAACATGTATTTATTTTACAACTAAATCCCCCCTACAAATCATACATGGTGGCGGCAGAGATACAGCTGATAAAGGCAGGACCAGCCAGTTACCACATTTGGCAAAAATCAGGGGAACTGTCAAATTACAAATATACTATGATTTGTCGAAATGCATCAGCCCAACACAACGTATCCTGACCCCAGGTGCCTGAAACACAGTTGCTTGACATCGAGATTTTACCCCAGCAAATGATTCGGGGGGCTTCACCCCCTGCACCCCCCATGTGGGGGCTCTGCACACACCCCCATCCTTAAGGATTCTCACTCCACTGGGGAAAAATCCTGATGTCAGGCAACCGTGTTTTGGGTGCCCGGGGTCAGGATACAGAGTGTTGGGCTGATGCATTTCGGCAAATCAAATGGATCCCTAAATTACATATTGCAGTACAACTGCCTATCTGTGTTGCTCCTTGGGTCTCACTCTCTGTGTCCTGTCACTTTCTCTTACCATATATTAGAAAGTAGAAGTATGTTGGCAAGAAGGCTGGACAAATGACAAAAGCAACAACTGGGGTTTTGCTAGCATTCAAACACATGGAGAGACACAGCAATACTGAACTTTCAAATATGACTGCATTTCCCAATTTCAAACTAACTGCACTCTGCTACACAGCATATCTGTGATGCGTTCGGGGGGGGTGAGGCTTTAGAGGCTCAGGGACATGTCCCTGCTGGACAGACAACTACAGCCTTGTGTGACAGGAAGAGGACAGTGGTGAGCTGCTCATGAACACTCTGCATCTTGCTGAAGTAGTAGGTTCTACTGCTCACTCTTTCATTATCTTTAACAAGCAGAGGGAACAACTTCTGTCTCTCTCCCAGCTGTTTATGGGGGACTGAAACTGATGAAAGGATCTCATAAGAGGTGACGACTGATGGTAAAACAAAACTTGGTCTTTCCTTGTGGGGTTTGTTATATGAATTGCTTAGCAGTATGTAAAACTTTCACACAAAAATGAAGTGCTGTGATCGGCATGGAGATTATAAGGGGTGCTGTAGGTTAGAGTAGCCAGCCTGCACGCAAACAACAGTAAAAAAAAAACAGCACTCATGCACCGTAAGCAGATAATCCAGATCTAAATGAAGGTACCAAATAAAGATATTTTATTATGTGCTCCAGCACAAATGGATCTTCAGGCAATACACAAAACAGAACACTCACTATCCTCAGCACTTCGACTCAGGAAAGAGTCTTCATCAGGTGGTAACAATAAACTGGAAGAGAGTGACCCTATATAGAGGGTCCAATTAATCAACTATTTAAATAAATTAATAACACATGTAAAAAAATAAACAGGGAAAATATTCCACTACAGACAGTGTTATAATATATCTTTAAACACTAGGTGGTACTGCTGTATAAAAGTGCAATAGAACCACAGCTGTATATATAAATACAACAGTTTATTTTTTTGAAAACACTGTGAACAGTGAAAAACACAATACTTAGTGGTATAACCAACAGAAAAAGTAAATAATGTGATTAACTAAATCACCAGCTTCACTTAATAAACTGTGGTAATAAAGTACCAAAAGTAAAAAAATATAAAAGAAGGACCTTCCAGAAAATGAGGACCAAAAGAACTGGAGGGTAAAATATTAATTAAATAAATACATCCCTCATATCACTGAGATATTAACTAATAATACAATTGGTTCATTAGAAAATGCAGCTAAAATAAAGTGCAAAACATACTCAGCAAGATGGATATAAATGTGAGACACTGAAAACAATGAATACAATAACAACACTGAATGAATGAAAACAAATTGGACCAAATCTCCAGCATGGCATGGCAACAGTCAGAATAGTAACTGCAAGGCGACCTTAATAGAGGACCCAAAAAAAACAACTGGAGGGCAGCCAAATGAAATGGAATGGAAACAGACCTGGGAAGAGATAAAAAGAGAAAATCTTTATGTTACCATCTTGTTCATAACATAAATTTCAATTGCAAAAAGAGTTTATATTTAATGCATGCAAAAGAAGCAAATAGAACATGTGAACAGCTATATGTCAGTAAATATAATCAAAAGAGAATAGTCTTGTTATTTTTTTAAAAAGGTTTTAAATCCCATTTATCATTAAATCCTTGGGGTTTTACACTGTGTAGAGTGTATATCCACTCGCTTTCACATTGTAGCAACAAATTTGGTCTGTCACCCGCATTTCTTAATGGTGTAACATGTTCATTGCCCACAAATTTTAAACCATCTGGTTTTGATCTGTGACAGTCTGCAAAATGTGCACCTATTGAGGTGTCCTGTTTACTACTTGTAATAGATCAAATATGTTCTTGTATCCTCTGTTTAAGAGGTCAGACTGTTTTCCCTATGTAAAGCAAATTGCAGGTGCACCACCGAGCATATACAACATAAGATGTGTCACAAGTGATAAGTTCCCTGACGTTTATTTTAATGTTTGTATATATGGAATGAGTAAATTCTTTGGCAGGAACCCCAAATTTACACATATTATAGCGATTACATCTATAATAGCCACAAGAATGCTGTGGTAGCCAGGTAGTCTTACCCATGCTAGTTGTAGACATCCTACTGTGAACCAACTTATCCCTTAGATTTTCACACCTATTGACGGTGACTCTAGGTTTTTTACCTACAGCAAATCCTACATTGTTGTCCCCTAAAATGATAGGCCAGTTCTTGTGTACAATACTACCTATCTGGCCTGCAATGTGATTGTAATCTGTGACAAAAGTGCAGGGGGTATTTTCTTTTTCTTCTTTATTCCTAACTGCTTCCTTGAGGAGATTTTCCTTATTCATTTGTTGAACTTTTTCTTTAGTCTGTTTTAAAAGTTCACTGCTATAGCCTCTGGCCCTAAATTTTTCAGCGTTCATTTGTCTGGTTGTTAAAAGTCTGTATCAGAACTACAATTTCTTCTAAGTCTCATTATCTGTCCAAATGAAATAGAGGTTTTAAGACTATAAGGGTGGGAACTACTGGCTAGTAGCAGGGAATTAATGGTTGTATCCTTCCTAAAGCACTTGGTCTCAATTTTGTTGTCATTAGCACTTAGGCAAAGGTCCAAAAAGGTAGAAGTAATTGGATCAGTGGAATATGTGAACCTAAGGTTAAATGTGTTACTAGATTGGTGGAACATCTGGTTGTCAATGGACTACAGGACCCAAGGCAGCATGGTTTCACCAGGGGGAGGTCATGTCAGACCAATCTCATTGAATTTTTTGACTGGGTGACTAGGGAGGTGGATCAGGGGAGGGCAGTGGACATGGCCTATCTGGACTTCAGCAAGGCCTTTGACACTGTGCCACATAGAAGACTATTACACAAACTGGGGAATATGGGTGTGGGCAGGACAGTAGTGTGGTGGGTAGGTAACTAGCTGGGTGGCAGGACACAGAGGGTGATGGTAAATGGCTGTCACTCCATAGAGGAAAGAGTGACCAGTGGGGTACCACAGGGATCAGTGCTGGGACCGGTCCTATTCAACATCTTCATCAGTGACATTGCGCAGGATCTAGAAGGCAGAATTTCACTGTTTGCTGATGACACAAAGCTCTGTAAC
This sequence comes from Neoceratodus forsteri, assembly GCA_016271365.2. Taxonomy (NCBI): domain Eukaryota; kingdom Metazoa; phylum Chordata; order Ceratodontiformes; family Ceratodontidae; genus Neoceratodus; species Neoceratodus forsteri. The sequence goes on from CM028131.1 coordinate 632,422,636, forward strand.
AGAGTAGACACACCAGAGGGTGTAGACAGAATGAGAAGAGACCTGCAGAAACTTGAAGAATGGTCAAGGGTTTGGCAGTTGAAATTCAATGCAAAGAAGTGCAAGATAATGCATATAGGGCACAAAACCCTGGCACAATATATCAGTTGGGGTGAGGATATAGCATGCACCAAGCAGGAAAGGGATCTTGGGGTTGTCACCTCTGATGACCTCAAGGTAGGGAAACAGTGTGACAAGGCATCAGGTAAAGCAAATAGGATGCTGGGATGTATAGGCAGGGGCATCACCAGCAGGAAAAGGAGGTCATAATTCCTCTATACAAGACACTAGTGAGGCCCCACCTGGAGTACAGTGTACAGTTCTGGAGACCATACCTACGTAAGGACATAGACAGGGTAGAGAAGGTTCAGAGGAGGGCAACAAAGATGGTGCATGGATTGCATCACAAGTCCTATGAAGACAGGTTGAAGGAACTGAACATGTACTCCCTGGAGGAGAGGAGGGATAGAGGGGATATGATAGAGACATACAAGTATCTTACAGGGAGAAACAGAGTGCAGGAAAACACTAGTTTTAAGCGAAAAAGATGTTCCAGGACTAGAGGGCATGGGATGAAGTTGGAGGGAGGACGATTCAGAGGAAACATGAGAAAGAATTTCTTCACAGAACGGGTGGTGGACAAGTGGAACACCCTGCCAGAGGAAGTGGTGGGGGCTGAAACAATCACAGGATTTAAGAATGCATGGGATAGACATAAAGGAATTCTAGAGGTCATGGGTAAGGGGAAACAGACTTCTAGGAAAACAAACTGAACTTACAAGCTCAAATGGGCAGACTGGGTGGGCCATAGGCCCTTATCTGCCGACACTGTCTATGTATCTATGTATGTACTATTAAGCCATCCCATAAATTCAGATATGTCATCCCTGGGTCCTTCCCAAATGCACAAAATGTCATCAATAAAGTGGTACCAATGTGCAATATTCTTTGCAAAGGAATTGTCATCGGAAAACACTACAGTTTTCTCCCAGAAGCTCAAAAATAAATTAGCATAGCTCGGTGCCATTGATGCACCCATAGCTGTGCCACATTTCTGTAAGTAAAAGTCACCCTGAAACTCAAAATAATTATGAGTTAGCAAATATTCAGTGACCTCTAAGATACACTCATGAGGGATACTATCTATTCCTGCTAGTTCCTCCATCCAGAATTGCATTGCTCTTAACCCCATATTGCATTGAATGGATGTATAGAGGGATTCAACATCTACGCCAATCCAGTTGTAATTTGTTTTCCATTCAATGTTTTTGACAATATTAAGTACATCTTTACTGTCTTTGATATAAGAAGGAAGTTCAGACACTTTAAACTGGAGAAAAAAATCAATGAATTTCCCCAGATTCTGTGTGAGTGAATTACAGCCAGACACCATAGGCCTACCAGGAGGATGCAATAAATCTTTATGAACCTTAGGAAGAATGTAAAAGCTTGGAATGGTGGGGTTATCCTGCCAAATAAACTCATATTCTTTCTCTGAAATCAAACCACTGTCAACAGTATGTTTAAGTAACTGAAACAATTCCTTTTTAAAATCTTGTGTAGGATCAGAGGGCAGTTTGCAATAATTATTACAGTCATTTAACAGTGAGAGCACTATATCACAGTACTGTTCTTTACTTAGCAGAACAATATTACCCACCTTATCTGCTGGTTTTACTACAACTGATTTGTTGTTGTTGCACAGTCCCTCTAGTGCAATCTTTTCCACCTTACTCATGTTGTAATATTTGGGGCTAACATGTGCTGCAAAGGTCTCCTGTACCTGCTTACAATCTGTCTTCTCAAAAAACTGAATAGTGGGGTTAAAAATATTGGGGCAGAAGGTGGAAGTACCTCTGAACCTATTTTATCTAAGGGTAGACACATGTAAGTTGGCATTCAAAATAGAATTACCTGAGGGTTGAGACTGGGAGGTCAAGGGGTCATTATCTATCTGTTCCTGAAAAATAAGTCCCTCCATTATTTCTAAATTCAAGTCCACATTTTGTGACCCCAAATCAAAATTCATATATTCCTCAGTAATGTCAGTATCACCAATCTGCATCCCATCATTTTGTATGGCTGAAATCAACAAGTCCAAGTCCTCAGTATCCCTTGTATTCTCCAGTGATAAAGCCCCCATAGTTTCAGAATTTTGTTTTTTGGTAAAAGAATGTTCTCAGTCTTATTTTACGAAAAAACTTGTGTAGATCTGCCAATATTTTGAACTCATTTATTGAAGGTGTAGGGACAAAATTGAGACCTCTACGGAGTACTGGGGCTTCAAATAGGAGTCAGAATGTGTTGTGATAAGTTTATGATTTGTAACTGACTTCCTTGTTACTGGTCCTTAACTCTCTCTCTCTCTGTTTTTGATGGATCTTCGGCTGCCCCTCCTGCCACTTCTGGTCTTCTTTTTTCTTTCCCTTGTCATTGGTTCCCTGTAGCAGTGCATTGAGCTCTATCATTGGATTGGAAACACACTCTAGATCTCCCCCTGCTGACAGAACGCTTTCTAGCCCAAGCAGTTATGTGCCCCTTCTCATAATCAGTTTTATCCCCTTAGTAGTCTGGTAGTTTTTTGTTGATAATTTCCAGGTCTTACTTTTGAACTTTGTTTTTTAGTTTTGATTCACACTCTTTATAATCTGGATGCTCAAGGAATGTAGCTATCAATGTTTTGGCCTCATTTAAATCTTTTAGTAGATTATCATATTTAAGCTTGTCAAACTTAATTAATAGCTCACATTTATATCCATCTAGCTGAGTATGTTTTGCACTTTGTTTTAGTTGCATTTTCTAATGAACCAATTGTATTATTAGTTAATATCTCAGTGATATGAGGGATGTGTTTAATTAATGGTTTACCCTCCAGTTCTTTTGGTCCTCATTTTTGAGGAGGTCCTTCTTTTATATTTTTTTACTTTTTGTAATTTATCACCACAGTTTAATAAGTGGAGCTGGTGATTTAGTTAATCACATTATTTACTTTTTCTGTTGGTTATACCACTAAGTATTGTGTTTTTCACTGTTCACAGTGTTTTCTAAAACACCTGTTGTATTTATAGACACAGCTGTGGTTCTACTGTGCTTTTATACAGCAGCACCACCTAGTGTTTAAAGATATATTATAACACTGTCTGTAGTGGAATATTTTCCCTGTTTATTTTTTTACATGTGTTGTTAATTTATTTAATTAATTGGACCCTCTATGTAGGGTCACTCTCTCCCAGTTTATTGTTACCCCCTGATGAAGACACTTTCCTGAGTCAAAGCACTGGGGATAGTGAGTGTTCTGTTTTGTGTATTGCCCGAAGATCCATTTGTGCTCGAGCACATAATAAAATATCTTTATTTGGTACCTTTGTTTGGATCTGGATTATCTGCTTACGGGCAAACAAGTGTTGATTTTTTGGCTGTTTTAAAACTTTCACGTAGGCAGTACTAGTTAGGTGCCATTCATATTTGAGCATCCATCCGCTGGCACTGCTGCTTCAATTTGTCTATGACACAGAATGAACACGTAGCACTACTGCTGAAGTGAGCTTTGTGTTCTGTCATTTTCACTGCAGCCTGACATCTACTGTGGACATGCACGGCTCCGACTCATAAACATTGCAAAGCATTCTGTGCTTACTGCACTGCATTATGGTCAGTGAGCAGAGCCTTAATATGCCCACAGTGCTCTCTGATTAAAAATGGTGAGCCTGGAGAGGATCTGTGCATGACGAGAAGTGAGTGCAGCTTATTTTCATTTAAAAAACATTCTTAGCAACAGACGGTTACTTTTTCAAAACTGAGACCATCTACAACTACTATTATTCAGTGTAACTACATTAAACATATTCGTTTTACTGCTGCTTTAAAGAGCTGGGAAAAAGTCTTGAACAGGTAGCATGCTCTGTAACTTTTACAGAGGTGCTGCTTGTATACAATAGGGGGAAGGAGAGGAAGCTCCACACAAAGGCTTTCAACTCATGGTTGAAAGCCTGGTGCAGAGAGGAGAGTTATGGCTACACTGGGGACTAGGGTCCACCTGGGAGAATAAAAACCTATACATAGGTGATGGCCTTCATCTATCTAGAAGGGGGACCACAGTTCTCAGTGGAAGATTTCAACATTTTTTGATGAATGTTTAAACTAGCCAGGGGGGAGGTGGAAGAATAAGGGGAAGCAGTAACCATCCACCCCCAAAGATAGAGATAGAGTGTATAGAGATTCTGGGGAAGGATTGTCCCATATTGGATAAAGTAGATCAAATTAATATGGTGTTAGAAAAGGATGATGTGGGGAAACTAAACAGACAGATGAAAAGAGGGAGCAAGGGGGAACAAAAGGAAAAAAGGGGAAGTAACAAACTAGAGGCAAACAAAATATGGGGGGGGGGCCATATGTGCAAATGTTAGGGGTCCAATTCACAAAGGTCGATGCAAGCTGCACTGAACGCAGCTTCCACCCACCATCGGTCCGCCAAGGACCCTGCACCCAATTCACAATTGGGTAGGGTCCCGGTGGAAATATCTGGCAGCTTGCGCCAACTTCGGCACTGTGCCAAACAGATGGCACACTCTGAAGGTGTGCCATAAGTTGCAGGTCAGCCCTGCACCAATAGCACCATGGACAGCAGTCCCTGGGTGCTATCCCCCCAGTCCTGATCCCCATCAATAGATAACTGAAATCCCTGGTGAACTAGCGGACCCCCCACCCAAGCCCGATCCCCTCAATAGAAATTGAAACCCCTGGTGAGCCTGGGATCCCCAGCTATACATTAAAGCCTTGCTGGGCTAGCAGCCCCCCTCCCAGCTCCAATCCCCAATATGTAAGTGATATCCCTGAGTGATCTAGTGGATCACCCATCCTCGATGACCAGTAACCTGTTTATTACTTCCCAATATCCCTGGAGGTTTAGTGGACTTCCACTCTCCACCCCACAGTGCTCTACCACCCCACTCCCCCCATCCCATAACTCAGCCAGTGACTGGCACAACCCAACACTCACTGGTAAGCAGTGGGTTGTGGGATGAGGGAAGTGGACTTGCAGGGCACTGTGGGGTGGAGGGCAGGGATCCACTACACCACCATGTATATTGGGAAGTACTAAAATGGTTTACTTGGCATCAGGGATGGGGCGATCCACTAGACCACTAGGGATATCACTTTTCCTATTGTCGGGGATTGGGGCTGGGGAGGGGTCCGCTTACCAGCAGGGCCTTAACATGTATATAGCTGGGGATCAGGGCTGGGTGGGGTCCCTAGCCAACCAGTGCTTTCAATGTCAAAGTAAAACATTAGAAGAATTTAAAAAGGAATTGATAAATATTTTCTTAGGGAGCAATGAAAGTGGTCCCACTATGGTGGAGGAACAGTTTAAATGGACCTATTGGTCTTCTACTGTTGTATGCCAAGTATAAATACCAAGTATAAATAAATGTCCATTGAGGGGATCAGGGCTTGTGGGTCTCCTAGCCCACCAGGGCTTTCAGTGTCTATTGAGGGGATGGGGCTGGGAGGAGGTACTCGCGGCCATTGTCACAGTGCTCGACTGTCCAGGAGTGACCTTTCTAGTACCTTTAGACCAGCTCTGGCTGGTCTAAGCGTACTTGGAATATATCCCTCTTGGGCATGTTTATGAATCCCCATATAGGGTATATGGCAGCCTGCATCTGCCGCAAGGACCCTAGCACCATGCTGCAGCCACATTTGTGGTGCAAGGCAGATGCAGGCTCCCTTTAGTGCAGGCATCCTGCGTTTGTCGCAGGCTGCCTTTGTGAATTGCTCTTGGGGCATTTTGGGGTGCAAACTGCACTTTGCACCATTCCTTGTGGTGCAAGCAGCTTGCACCATTCCCAGGAGATTTGTGAATTGAGCTCTAGGAGTCTTGGAAGTAAGATCTCAGACCTAGAGGCCATCATGGCCATCATGGCAGAGGCTGACTGGATGTCATGGTCATTACCAAGTCATGGTCCATGGAAAACCATGACTGGGACATAGTCATATCAGGGTACATGTTATTCAGAAGTGACAGAGTAAAAGGAAAGGCAGAGGATGTTGCTTTATGTGAAGGACAACATAAAAGCAACAGTAATACAGGGAACTCAGGGAGGGGTTGCGATGCTGTGGGTTACCCTGGAGTCAGAAAAAGAACCATTATTCAGACGGGTGTGATCTATAGGCCTCTGGCACAGGGGGAGGACTTGAATTGGGTAATGTTAGAAGAAATTGGAAATATGGTGAAAAAGGAAGAGGTGTTACTATTAGGGGACTTCAATCTGCCACATACAGATTGGAGCATCCCTGATGCAATATCAGCTAGTAGCAGGGACATCATGGCCTCCCTGCAGGATCATTTCCTTAAGCAACTAGTCAGGGAACCCACTTGCAATGGAGCAATACTGGACCTGGTGCTTACTAACAGAGACAGTGTTGCAGACGTCAGGGTGGGAGGCCATCTGGGGACAAGTGATCATTGTACAGTGTGGTTCAACAATAGAACAACTGCAGAATTTAACCATACAACAGTGAGGATACTGGATTTCAGAAGGGTTGATTTTACTAAGATGTGAGAATGCTTGGGGTGGTGGAAGAAAAGTGGGCCAGACTAAAGAACAGCATAGAGAAGGCAAAAGACCTTTGTGTTAAGCAAGTAAGCAAAAGTAAAAGGAAGAGGAAAGAGGAGACCATTCTGATTCTCAAAAGAGATAGCAGAAAAGATAAAAGTTAAAACAGCAGCATTCAGAAGGTACAAGGAAACACAAAGAAATGAGGACAGGGAAGTATATCGAGGAAAACAGAAAGAGGCAAGCAAAGCAGTAAGGAGAGCAAAAGCATAAACTGAGAAAAGAATAGCTCAGGAGTATCAAAAGGGGATAAGGCATTGTTTAGGTATGTTAGTGAAAAAAGGCAGACAAAGGGAGGGATTGTACATTTAAAGAAGGAAGGAGGGACAGTACAGAGGATGCTCAAGAAAAGGCAAACGTTGAACAAATACTTATGCTCAGTTTTCTCAGTACAAGAGAAATGGGAGGGACCACAAGGAAGCACCAGAAATGTAGAGGTGAGAGAAATATACAGTATCCTGTCTACAGTAGGAAGAGTCTGGAAAGCACTTAAAAGCCTGAAATTAGACAAAGCTATGGGGCAGGACAAGGTACCTCCAAGGATACAAAGAGACCTAGGGAGGTACTAGCTGCACCTCTGACAGACCCTTTTATCAGATCACTGGAGACAGGTGAGGTCCCAGAAGACTGGAGAAGGGCACATGTAGTCCCGTTTTATAGAAGTGGTAGCGAGGAAGAGGCGAGCAACTATAGGCCTGTCAGTCTGACATCAGTGGCCTGTAAGTTGATGGAAACATTACTGAAGGAAAGGATTGTGGAATATCTTGATTCCAACAGATTGATGGACCTAGGACAGCATGGTGTCACAGAGGGAAGGTTATGCCAAACAAATGTGATAGACTTCGTTGACTGGGTGACAAAGGAACTAGACCAGGCAAGTGCAGTGGATGTGGCCTACCTCGATTTCAGCAAGGCTTTTGACACCGTTCCACACATGAGACTGATGGGCAAGTTGGGTAACTTAGGGTTAGATAATAAGGTCATAACCTGGATAGGAAACTTTTTCTGGCAGATAGGACGCAGAGAGTAGTGGTAAATGGCGTGTGCTCAAAGGAGGGGAGGGTGATCAGTGAAGTTCCACAGCGTTCAGTGTTGGGACCAGTCCTAATCAATATATTTATAAGCGACATAGCAGAAGAACTGGAAGGGAAGGTCTGCCTCTTTGCAGATGACACCAAGATCTGTAACAGAGTGGACACACCCTGGGGGGATAGAATGTGCAATGATCTAAATAGACTAGAAGAGTGGTCAAGGATATGGCAGCTAGGCTTTAATACAAAAAAGTGCAAAATAATGCATCTGGCCATAGGAACCCAGGAGCAGAGTACAAGATGGGCAGAGTGATACTGACAGAGACCAAGAAGGAAAGAGACCTAGAGGTAATAATATCGGATGACCTGCAGGTAGCAAGACAGTGTGATAAGGCAATCAGGAGGGCTAGTGGGATGCTGGGGTGCATAGGTAGGGGTATCTCCAGCAGGAAGAGAGATGTGATTCTGATTTGATTTCACAGAGAGGGTGGTGGACTCATGGAACAGCCTTCCTGAAGAGGTTGTGTGGTCTAAAACTGTGGGAGAATTTAAGAATGCATGGGACAGACATAAGGCAATTCTTGTGGGGGGGTAGGAAGAAATAGGCTATTGGTTAACTAGGACCTGCAGCTTATCCTGTAGGTAGGGAAATGGGCAGACTAGGTGGGCCAAGCTGTCCTTATGTGCCGTCAAAGTCTATGTTTCTATGCCCCTACATAAATCACTTGTAAGACTCTGATGTGACTATTGTGCACAGTTGTGGAGACCGCATCTCAGAAAAGACATAAACAGAGTGGTGGCGACCCAATGGAGGGCTACCAAAATGGTAGAGGGTCTGCATCAAAGGTCCTATGAGGAAAGACTTAAGGAGCTGAATATGTACACCCTGGAGAAGAGGAGGGAGAGGGGGAATATGACAGAAACCTTTAAATACCTTACAGGGGTAAATAAGGTACAGGTGGACAGTATCTTTCAGAGGAAAAAGTACTCTAAAACAAGAGCATAATATGAAGCTGATGAGGGGTAAAGTTAGGAGAGATGTGAGGAAGTGTTTTCTCACACAGAGGGTGGTGGATACCTGGAATAGCCATCCATATGAGGTGGTGAGGGCAAAAACAGTAAATCGCTTAAAAAATGCTTGGGATGGGCACAAGGGAATTGTGGGATAGGGTAGAGAGCATAATAAAAATAAATTAAAAAAGAAAGCACACACAATTAGGCAGACTAGGTTGACCTAGTGGCCCTTATCTGCTGTCACATTCTATGTATCTATGTATCTAAGACTCTTTTGTTGCAAACGGTCAAAGATCCTACAAGAAATGATGCCAAACTGGATTTGTTACTCACCAATTTGGAGATAAAGGGGGAAGTGACTGCCAAGAAGCCTCTTGGGTCAAGTGACCATAACATGGTATGAGTGCAACTGGCTAGAAAGGAATTTTGTTCCCCTCAGAAACACTGGTCCTCAACTTTAAGAGAATGGATTTTAGGAAAAATGAGGGTAAAGGTGATGGATATAAACCTGATTGAGAGGGCAGAGAAACAATGGAGCATGTTCAAAGGTGCAATCCTCAAAGCACTATAAACGTGCTGAAAAAGTCACAAAAGGGAACAAATACAAAAGACTGATTTGGATTTCAAAAAGGCTGAGGGAAGCAGTGAGGGCAAAAAGAATCACATTCCTTGAGTACAAAAGGGCAACAGGGGAAGTAGACTGGCAGGATTAACAAGCTAAACTCAAAGATGCCAGAGTGGAGGTTAGGAAGGCAAAGGCAGATACTGAACTGAGGATTTTCAAGATATTAAAAAGTGAAGAAAAAGAATTTTTAGATACATCAGTGAAAAAAGAAAGAAATCATAGGTGGGGTATAGTAAGACTAGTTGATGGAGGGAGGGTAGTGGAGGATGATGAGCAGAAAGTGCACGTACTTAACAATTACTACTGCCCAGTTTACAGCGGAGAATAATGGTCCTCTGCCAGACAGTGGCATACGGGTTTTCAGAAAATGAGCGGAGTGCATGCAGGCAGGGTAAAAAAAAGGACTAGACACTCTCAAAGCAGTCATAGTATTATAGTAACATAGTAGGATATGAGTCATTAGTCTGGTGGCCATATAACTTGCCTTTCAGTTTATTGGTATAAACATTTCTTAGTACCCATGTAGTTATCCAGGGCCAGTTTGAATGAATCCAGTGTTTTACATGTTACCATAGCTTCAGGTAGACTATTCCATGCTGATACGACTCTTTGGTTGAACCAATGTGCCCTCCGTTCAGTTCTAAAGGTTGACCCTTTTAGTTGAAGGCTGTGCTTTCTGTTTGTTCTTTCTGAACATTTCATTTCAAAACCCACACACTGCCTTATAGTGCTATTTTGCACTACTTTGAAAACCATACATAAATCCCCTTGGATCATTTGTAATCCAGTGAATACATATTTAACTCTCTTAATCTGTCACCATACAGTTTTCCTGTTACATTCATAACTTTTCTTGTTACCCTTCTTTGTACCCTCTCCAGTAGTCTTATGTTCCCCTTTTGGTAAGAGGCCCAGTATTGCACACAATACACCAGATGGGGTCTTGTAAGGGTACTGTACAGGGGGACCCCAGCACATTACCCTTCCTACCGCAAATATTCCTGAATATGCAACCTATAATCTTGTTACTTTTGCTAACCGCTTCCCTACACTGACCTTCATGTGTCATCCTATTTCTTGTTATGATGCCCAGGTCTTTTTTCCTTGTTGTTTCATTAATTTCTTTCCCATTCATGTAATATTTTGCTTTTCTGTTTCTTGTCCTTATTTGCATGATTTTGAATTTCCCAAGTTAAATGGTAGTTTGTTAATCCTTGACAATTCACCTATTGTTTCTATTTCTTCCTGAAATAGTCTGATGGCATTGTCATTCTCTACCATAGCACCCACCTCCATATCATCGGCAAATTTGCTGTGCCAGTAACCACCTGTTGTTTGTAATGAGGTAATAAATATATTAAATAGAGCTGGCCCCAGGACTGATCCTTGAGGAACACCACTAGTCACTTCCTCTCATTTAGCTATGTGACATGCAATGTTCACCCTTTGCCTTCTCCCCTACAACCATGACACAATCCAGCTTACTATGTTGTTATTTATTTTCATTCATAAAGCTTTTGTGTTAATGAATCATGTGGCATACTGTCCAAGGCCTTAGAGAAGTCCACAAACAATACATCAGCCGGTAGGCCCACATCCATTACATTGCTGACTTGCTCAAAGAAATTTAACAAGTTGGTGAGACATGATCTACCTGTTTTGAATCCATGCAGATTTATGTCCTGTAACCCGTCTCTGTCAATGTGTCCAAGTAGTTCGTCCTTATAAATCCCTCTAACAGTTTTCATACTGTGGATGGTAAGCTGATTGGTCTATAGTTTTTAATATCCATTTTAGGTCTTTTTTTGTGTATAGGTATTATTGTTGCTTCTTTCCAAACTTGAAGTACTCTACCTTCAGGAACTGAGTTAGTGTAGATATCAGCAAGAGGACCTGAGAACTCATCTGCTATTTTATGTAATAGCCAGGGGTGAAGCCCGTCTGACACAGGTGAACTGTTTACATTTAGTGTAAGTATTCTACTTCTTACCTTGGCTTCACTAATAATAAATCCCCCATAGGGAGTCGGGCAAGCAATGTTCACTACCCACCCTGTTCCGTTATCTGACACAGACATGTTTGGGAAACCTTTTCTCCTGCTATTGTCTGCTCCCCTCACCTTTCACTTAACCTCTCTGTTCTGGACTTTTTCCCTATTTGTTTCTCCTAATCTGGCATGACCTCTTTCTTGTAATAATAATAATGTGATTATTGATATCTCATGTTCTTTTGCACAAGTGATTTGATATGTATTTGTATATGTTTTCTTGCTCTTGACACAACACAAATTGTTGTGTTATCTATGTAACCTTTTGTACTGTACCTAATTGACGTGGAACCTTTGTAAAAGAGCCTCAGGCTCAAAGGTAGTAATTCCTAGAACAATAAACTAAACTAAACTAAACTAAACTAAACTAAAACTTCCTTGTCTAAGGGCTGATAAATACTACTGAAGTAAGAATTAAATTCCTCAGCCATTTGGTTGGTATCACTGATTTCTGTGTTGTTTGATATTATGGGCCCAACTGGCTGCTTCCCCTTTTAATTGCTATTTACAGTATATATTTAAAAAAGGTGTTTGTTTTTTTTTATTTCCCTTAGCCTCGGTTGCTAATTTTAGTTCATATGTACGTCTGAATACTCAAATGTCTTGTTTACATTTTTTGCCAAGATCTTATAGCTTGCCCATGCTCTGCAGATGGTGTTTTTTATATGATTTGTGAGCTTTCTTTTTCTGCTTGATTTGATCTGTTATGTTTTTGTTAAGCCAAACAGGGATCTTACACTTATTATTGTATTTGATTATTTCTGGTACAAACAAAACTATACAGTGTTTAATTTTTGAGTAGAGTAGATTCCATTTGCCCTCTAGATTTATTCCATGAAAATCATATCTCCAATCCCAGTTATTCATGTCATTCTTTAGCTGTTCGATATTAGCTCTCAACACTTGGTTTTAGTACATCCTTTTATAATTCTCCATTTAGTCTGCAGATTAAACTGAACCATGTTATGGTCACCATCTCTAAGGGGCTCCCTCACACTACAATCTTTGGTATCTTCCCCTAGGTTGGATATTACAAGGTCTAACATATTACTACAAAACCAAAAAATCAGGAGGATTCTCTTGACAAAGCCTTAATTGGTGATGCGCCGAGGACATTGCACACAGAGTTTTGTTGTGCCTCTACTGATTCTTCCTTTCTATGTAACTATACCTACAATAAATTTAATATTGCAAGAAAGCAAGGATTTTTATATTTTATACTGACTTCACTGGAGGGTTAGTAGATCTCCTGGCTCATGCAGTGTGAGTGATTTTTGGTTTTTTGTTAATGTATTTTCCTATGAAGAGTCCCAATTGTCAATTAACTGGATTCCCAGTTTTGTACATGCATACAACACTCTTATATTAACTCTTTGAATTGTTTTATTTTTCTATGGGTGGCATTTACTTAATGGCAGTATCCCAGGTATATTGCATGTTTCCCTGCTCTCTATATTTGATTTCCAAGTTCCACAATACCCCCTGCTAAATCTTTTTCATGTTCCTTAACAATATCATTTATGCCTAAGCGCACTGCTACTGTAGATGCTTTAGAACTTTTGTAAGAAGTTTTGGTAGATTTTTGCTTATGTCCTTCACCCTGGCCCCTGGCTAGCAAGTAACCATTTTATTTATCTTATCATTTCCACAGATCTGGGTGTCACAACCTTTTATGATGGAATCCCCCACAACTAAGATCACATCCTTGTTCAACTCAGTGTTGCCATCATTGATAGGAAACTGCTCTTCCATTCCTCCAGATTGTCCCATACCGCTCCCTGCAAGGGCCTCATATCTACTTTTGGACAAGATATCATCTGTTCCAAGTGCATGTCTCCTTCTTTTTATAGTCTGTTTAGAGACTAATGACCACCCTTCCTCATCATCCTCCTCCACTTGGGGTATTTTATCTTCACTTTCTGTCCTTCCCCTTTTCCTGTTATCTATAGTGCTTATAGGCATATTTTGGATACTACTAGATTCCTCACTGTTCCTCACTTGTTCTTGGAGTAATTCCCTTTTAAGTTTACATACTTCATCTCTAAGAGTGCCATTTTCCTTACATTTGTAACATTTATAGTCAATTGTGGCCATACATTTGTAACATTTATAGTCAATTGTGGCCATATCACTAACTACAGTAGTGTACATGTGACATCCAACACATTTAATTGCAGTACCTTTCTCACATAAAATCTCTAATAAATTGTCCATGGGATCTTCCATGGTTGTGGCCCTTCTCAGTTTCTTAGTCAAAGCACTGCTGTTTATTACTAACCTCTGAGTTTGTTACCTGTATCCCTGCTGTCCCAGCAGACATGTGCAGAATGTGCATGTCTCTGCGCACAGCTCTCATGGGCACTTGCCCCACTCACACTCGCCCTGCTCATTAGTGTGGTGATTTAAATAGACTGCTTGGCAGGAAGTAGGTCACAAATCATGTAACCCCTCCTGATGTTGGTCTGACCTTCCAACTGTTAAAAACTGATTTAAAAATGTTTTCCCTTCAAGTACTATGCTATAAAGTGCTACAACTGTGCAAATCCTGTAATTAAGGTAAGAAAAGGGTGCAAAATAAAATATGTACAAAGCATGCAGTAGTTCAATCCTTCGTGGATTGAACTACACTTCCCAGAAGTCCTCTGAGCTTTTCACAGCTGTGGTGCTCAGGACTAACCCCCAGAGCAAATATCTATTGCATTAAACCCCACAAAAGCATAAAAAGCTCAAGAAACAATGTCAGGCAGTTAATACCAAGCCTAGATGGACTGCACCCTAAAGTACTTTGGGAGTTGGCTACAGAATTGACAGCGCCCTTAAAGGAAAACTGTGCTGAACCTGTTAGTCATTTTTAGAGCTGAATGGGTGGAGCCCTGTAGTCCTCTTGCTAGGACTAGTACAAAAGCAGCTTGTGAATGAACAATCTTATGAGGTGACAAAAGTCGCCTCCGTGTTTGTGCACAATGGACCACTTCACACTTGCACTACTTTTTTTATCCTTGTCCCATCCCCCCCCCACTACAGCCTACCTGAAGGAGGTGGTGGTGTCACCCCTCCTGAAGAAAGCTTCTTTGGACCCAGACTGCCATGCGAACTACAGACGAATCTCAAGAGAAAGTAGTGGCCGTACAACTGGAGGACCATTTGACCATCCATGATATCTATGAGCCTCTCTAGTTCAGTTTTTGAAAGAGGCATAGTACTGAGATGGCACTAGTTCAGGTGCTCAATGATCTCCTGATGGCTAGAGACCAGAAGAACCATTCCATCTTGGTTCTTCTTGATCTCTCTTTAGCTTTTGACACTGTGGACCATGGGGTTCTGCTCGACCATTTGAGGTTCATCTGTGGCCTGTCAGGTATGGTCCTCAGGTGGTTTTCATCTTTTCTCCCGGAAGAACTCAGAGGGTGGCGCTGGGATTTATTCCTCTGACCCAGTTCCGCTTATCATGTGGGGTTCCTCAAGGATCGGTGCTGGTCCCCCATGTTGTCTGTGAGGTACATGCTACCCCTCAGAGACATTGTAAAAAAGGTATGGGCTGAGGTTTCACTGCTATGCTGATGATACCCAGCTCCACCTGTCTTTTGCACCTGACCAGGATAGAGCTCTCTCAGTATTTAATAACTGCCTCGTAGAAATCCATGAGTGGATGAGTTCGAGCTGGTTGAGGTTGAACTCGGAAAAGACTGAGGTGCTGGTGGTGGACTGGGGTTGCCGGAAAGGGGGGTTGGGGGTGGGGTCATCTTTTTCTTGGGGGTTTGCCACTCCCGAACTCTGAATGGGTGTGAAATCTGGTGGTGATTTTCGACGAGGGACTGACACTGCATTCGCAGGTGTCAGCCATCATCAAATCTTCTTTTTACCATCTGAGGAATATCTCCAGAGTCAAGCATCTTGTTCCGTCTGGTGATCTTCCCATGTTGGTCCATGCTTTTGTGTCCTCGTGCTTAGATTATTGCAACACCCTAAACCTAGGTCTCCCGGGGTGGATATTCGCCATTTGCAGCTGGTGCAGAATGCAGTGGCCTGGTTATTGACAGGAACCTCCCGGTCCTGTCATATTTCTCCAGTGAAGTGCAAACTGAACTGGCTGCCAGTACAGTGGCAAATCACCTTCAAAGTCAGACTTTGGAATTATAAAGCCCTACACCGACAGGGTCCAGACTACCTGAAAGAGCTCCTGGTCCCTTACTGCCCTGGGTGATTGCTCCACTCAACTGACGAGGGGTTGCTAGAGATCCCAAGGGTTTGTTTAAAATCTTCTGGGGCCCATGCATTTATGCACATGGCCCCTACCCTTTGGAATTTTCTACCCCATCAGTTACATGAGTGCATGACTGTAGAGGAATTTTAACAGGCTCTAAAAACCTTCCTATGGATCCAAGCATTTTGGGAATAACTGGAATATATTTTTGCTTTTCTGTATTTTATGCTATTTATAATGCTTGTGATTATGCACTGTAGCTGTTTTAATTGTTATGTGCGGCACCATGGCAATTGAAAGGCACCATATAAATAAACTTGATTTGATTTGATACTGTGCATGTGCAGTCATTTCATATATATATATATATATATTTTTTTTTTTTAAACTTTCCTCCCCCCACTCGACCCTCCCTCTCAGCGCCCACTACCCACCTGAAACATAACAGTGACACTAGGGGTGCCCAATCCTCCAGTGTCAATCGGCATCTCAGTCTTTTTTTTTGGACTACCATGCATGTGAGGTCATTTTTTTTAAGCCGGACCATGAACTGAAGAAGCAGGTATGCCGTTCAATGTATTTCCATAGGGTTATCAACTTAGAGGCATAACTTTGGCATTCTTGTTTTTACCTGAATGGCAGTGTTCTCTGTGTGGGTGGGGTACAGTGATACTGAGTGAGCAAGAGCCGATGCTCACTGGAATGGCAGGATTCTCTGTGTAGGCCAGGGACAGTGAGATGGGACAGAGAGAACAAGAGCTGAAGCTCCTTGCCGGAGCACCCCTGCCCGTTCATCATCACTTACTGAGGCCCTTGACTGGAAGACCTTTCTGGAAGAGGATGATGGGAGATCACTGACATCACTGCATGCTGATCTAGAGCTGTGGAGGAACTCAGAAGAGCCAGTTCAGTTACAGATTCTGAAGGCGCTTTAAACTTTTTTAACAGGTATGCCACCATTGCCTCAACCCATTCAGAATCGTTTTTTATATACAGTGTGTGAGAGCTTTGTTCCCAGTCCTCTTTCTCCTTTTTATCTTTCCCAGGTTGTATGCTGCTGGAGAACATCTCAGTCCCAACATTGAGCTCCTGAACTTTCAAGATGGTTGGAACAGATGGATAGATCGTGTAAGAGAAACAGAGCTACTAGAATGAAGAGAAGAATGGAGCTCCTAGGACAAATGAACACAGCAGAACGGAGCTGAACAGAGTCGAACCCCCTCCCATCCCCCTTGTGCTAGCAGGGAACTTACACATTACACAGGAGCAAGGCAGCCGAAGCCAACGTGACCAGAGCAGTGGAGCAGGAAGGGAGAGAAGATGGTTTTCATCAGGCCGCTAGGTCACTGGATGCTGGACCTTTCCAGGAATACCAAGCTGCTGGTATCTTTTGGAAACTCTTACTATCTATTGATAACTATCTGTTTCATTTGAGAATTGCCAGTTTTCATTGCTGGTAACTATTAGGCACCTCGAGCACTGTGTTTTTCTTTTTTTTTTACCGTCGTTGATTTTATACAGTCCAGGCTGGAGAACACATATATTTCAGTACACTAAAAATGCATAGTATTTAAACTAAAAGGGCCTGCAGATGCATACAGGCAGTTTAACTTTGGAGGTACTTTTACTACATGTGTGCTCAACTGGGTCTTGGGTTATTACTGAAAGTGTCCCATTTTTTATTGTATGCTTCAGAGTGTGCTAGTATTTTAGATTAAGTTGTCTGGGGCCTTTTTGTTCTGTTTTTATCTTTAGGGATTTGATTTTTATGTTTGCTTGCACACATGTGCAAGAAACATAGTGCCATCATCTGAGTTTTCGGAGGTGTGGCAGCCCTCTTCCAATTCAGGCAGTGTGTTTGCAGGCACAGCCACAGTTCTCCATCACTGCTGGAGCTGTCTATGAGCAGCTCCAAAATGCAGTGGTATACAGTTGAAAGGGGAGCTCACGCCGTGAGCAGCGATAAGATATCACCTGCTCATTGCACCTCCCTACACACACACACACACACACAGGCACACATACTGCGTGCTCACCCCCCACGCACACACTGTGTAGCTGACGGGTGCCCAATCCCGTCAGATGTGCTGCGCCCCCACCAAATCAGAGTTCTTATGCCACGCCGTGCCCACCCCCAGCGTGGCTACACATGGTATAGCCGACGGGGTGCCCAATCCCCCGCTGGCTCCACTGGTCCCCCTCAGAGTACACAGGGTGCCACGCTGGAGCCCACCCCAGCATGGCAACAATGCTATCACCAACGGTGTGCCCAACTCGCTGGCTCCATGCCCCCACCAGCCATCCTTGTGCCACGCTGGGAGCCCACCCCAGTGTGGCAAACGCCCCAGCGCCATCCTCATTTTAAAAAACCTGAAACGCAAAACAGTCCTGCTGTGTCTCGCCCCCATCCGCACTCCACCCACTGTGCACCCCACCTCCCCACACCCCTCACCCCATACTTACCTCCGGACTCCAGCGCCGACCTTCGGTGGACCGGGAACACGCCTGCACTCTTCAAAGCCGACCGCGAACTGAGGAAATGCCGGTAAGCTGTATAATGGGATAGATAGGGTTTTTCAACTTTGCAGCATATCTCAGGCATTTTTGGAATTTTGCACCAAATTTTCAACATGGGGTTTTTGGGACCCCTTCATGAATGCTGTCACTGTCATGGTATTATCGGCCCCAAAGGTGATTGGCAGTCACTGCATGAAATCACCTTTTGGGACTGAGTAACGAAATGACACTGCCACTGTTCATAAGGTGGGCCTCAAAAGCCTATTTTGAAAATTTGGTGGAAAAATTCCTAAAATTACTGTTTTACGAACGTGCGTTGCGCAGTTCCTACACACCCTCGTAAGTTCGTGAATTTTCAATATTTTCACTCCAGATTTTCAACATTGCCATTTTACCACACCTCCTTATGAGCAGTACAGCTGTCATTTTTCACATCTTGCTCAAAATGTGTTTCCGTCCAGGTAGCACACAATGGCGCAATTGGTGTGCGAAATCAATGTATGGGATACATTAAGAAAATCACAGTGACACTGTTAATGAGCAGAGGTCTTAAAATGGCTATGTTGAAAATTTGGTGAAAAAATTCCTAAAAATGACTGTTTTACGAGCACATTGCGCAATTCCTACGCACACGCGTAAGTTTGCGAATTTTCAATATTTTCACTCCAGATTTTCAACATTGCCATTTTATTACACTTCCTTATGAGCAGTGCAGCTGTCATTTTTCACATCTTGCCCAAAACGTGTTTCCGCCCATGTAGTACACAATAGCGCAGTTGGTGTGCGAAATCAATTTTTGGGACACATTAAGAAAATCACAGTGACACTGTTCATGACCAGAGGTCTTAAAATGGCTACATTGAAAATTTGGTGAAAAAATTCCTAAAAATGACTGTTTTACGAGCACACATTGCGCAATTCCTACGCACACGCGTAAGTTTGCGAATTTTCAATATTTTCATTCCAGATTTTCAACATTGCCATTTTATTACACTTCCTTATGAGCAGTGCAGCTGTCATTTTTCACATCTTGCCCAAAACGTGTTTCCACCCATGTAGTACACAATAGCGCAGTCGGTGTGCGAAATCAATTTTTGGGACACATTAAGAAAATCACAGTGACACTGTTCATGAGCAGAGGTCTTAAAATGGCTACGTTGAAAATTTGGTGAAAAAATTCCTAAAAATGACTGTTTTACGAGCATGCATTGCGCAGTTCCTACGCATGCTGGTAAGTTTGTGAATTTTCAATATTTTCACTCCAGATTTTCCACATTGCCATTTTATTACACTTCCTTATGAACAGTACAGCTGCCATTTTTCACATGTCACCCAAAATGTGTTTCCGCCATGTAGTGCACAATGGCGCAGTCGGTATGCGAAAGCAATGTTTGGGACAGATTAAGAAAATCACAGTTATACTGTTCATGAGCAGAGGTCCTAAAATGGCTATGTTGAAAATTTGGTGACAAAAGTCCATAAAATGACTGTGTTACAAGTGAGCATTGAGCAGTTTCCACGCACCCTCGTAAGTTCATGACTTTGTAATATTTTCAGTCCAGATTTTCACCAGTGGCATTTTTCCATACTTCCTTATGAACAGTACAGCTGTTATTTTTCACAACATGGCCAAAATGTGTTTTCACACTTTCAGCGCAGAGATGCGGGTCGCTATGGGAATCATTGTTCGGACAGATAAAGAAAATCACAGTGACACTGTTCATGATCGGAGGTCCCAAAATGCCTGTGTTGACAATCTGCTGTAAAAATCCCAAACTAATTACATTCACGAGTTGTGCATTGCACAGTTTCTATGCACACTCATTGACTTCACCAGTTTTTATATTTTTACTGCAGATTTGCAACATTGCCATTTTTTACACCTCCCCATGAACAGTACAGCTGTCATTTTTTACATCCTGTTCGGAATGTGTTTTGCACCTGTGGTGCTAAATGCCGTAGTCGCTGTGCATAAGCAGCTTTCAGCTAACAAACTGATATTGCCACTGTTCATGAGGTGGGGTTACAAAAACCATGTTGAAAATTTGGAGTGAAAATACCAAAGAATGCCTGAGGTGTTAGGGTTTTCAACCATAATGCCCCACCCTGTAGAGAATGACAGGCATCAGGGGTGTGACTTGGGATTCTTGCCTGTAATGCTTATACCATTCCACACCCTGCAGCCAGTGAGAGGCATTGAGGTATGCCTTGGACTCTTTGGCCACAAAGTTCACCCCATTCTCCTATACCACACCCATCTCACCATATTTCCTGATGGAATGGGTACATAAGGGCCAAAGACCCCAAGGCACACCGTGACACTTGTCAGTGTCTGCAGGGTAGTGTGTGGTGAAATGGCATGGCCATTATGCCTGATGACCCAAAGGCACACCCCAATGCCTGTCACTCTCTGCAGGGTGGTGGTGGGGTTGGCTTCAGTTCAGTACTTCACTGCCATTTCTATTATGCAGCTCTGTAACTTCTGCACTACCAATGCCAATGCTAGCAAGCAAACATTCGGCATTGACAAATGCTTGTTGGTTTCGATAGTTTCTAAGCACAGACCCTGACATACTGTAGTTGATTACTGCTGATTGCAGTTGTTAGCAGGAGCTCAGTTAATTAAACAGGAGCTAAGGGTTAAGTTGTGCTACTGACCCCAGGAATAAACACAAACTAATAAATGAAGCTATTAGCACAGAAATAGCTGATGAAAATGACTGGTGTTTTGTGAATTCAGTTAAAAGGAAAAAAAGAAGAAGGAGCCCCTTGAAGGAGGCAGGTCAGTGTACACTACAGAATGTTTGCGGGAATCTGGGTGTCATAGTAGAACAAGAGGAGTGCTCAGCAGTACAAATTGGTGGAGATAAGTCTGAAGAAGATGTGGTTTGTCCTGACATACTACTTAACAATAGATATCGGGGTTACCACATAATGAGGTTAGCCAGGATGTGCAGTAGAGATATGCAAAATTGACAATTTCACCTAGCAAAATATTTCACATAATTTCTGTATTACGCAAAATTTTCTTTCACCTCTGATCCATTTTTCACGTAAGGGTGAAATTTTGCCAATTCCGCTTTCAGCAAGGTGAAATTTCACCATTGCTCTGAATTTTGCCAGTGTTTTCACTTTCGCCAAAATTGCACTGCTTCGTGGGTAGATTGCTGAAATATCACGTGCAGGCTGTTTCCTGCACAGTATATTGCCTGTTGAGTCGGAGAGCAGTTCAGTCTGCTGCATCACAGCCAATAAATCCTTCAAAAACATCTTTATTTATGATTTTTCAGAGTTAATTGCTCCCAAAATCTCAAGTTTAGTTCTTAGTGCTGCTAGTGAACATTTTTTGTTTCTGTATCTTTGGAGAATACTTAAACTTAGTTAGTGTTTTCAGTTTTCTCTGTGTCTATGAGGGAGTGAGTGGGGGAGGGTCAACCGTGGGGGGCGTGTGTGTGTGTGTGTGTGTGTGTGTGTGTGTGTGTGTGCGCGTGTGTGAAAGAAAGTAGAGCAGGCTATTTCCTAATATTTGATATATATTTCTCACAAGCTGTGAGTGAATTTCTGTAATTTCTTTTAAGTCTTAATATTTTTTTGTTGATGTGCTACTTACTTGTTATATTTTTGTTACATATTGACCCTTTTTGGGGGGTAACTTTGTGTGAACAGTTACTACATTCTGACTGAGTAGTTCTGTTCCTGTAACCTGTTGCTGTTTGCTTAATCACATTCTGTGATTTATTTTTCTATTTAACAGTATTCGTGTACATTGACCACTTGATTTGTTCATATCCTGGTATACTGCATTGTTGAATTGCTCACAGAAATGAAAATTGTGATCTAGCCTCTGCACTGCAGCGTTCCTGTTTTTCTATTGAATTTGCTTACTGTAGTAACCCTTTCCTGCCTTGCACCACTGTTGTTTACTACCTGACCTAGGCTACTATAAAAAACTACATAGTTTTCAAGTAGATAGTGCTGTTCCCTGAATGAGTTTTGGAGGTGACTTTGTTCATTTGAACTCTTGCTGTCCTTCCATCTGATATGAGCCAAAACTTTATTAATAGGTAAATACTAACACATTGTAGTACTTGACTTATCCAGACACCACTTATCTGGACTGTAGTTCAGATTTTGACTGAGAGGTGTTCTGTGAGGTTGGTTTAGTTTAGTTTTTGTGAACCTACCAGCACCCACCCTGTTATTATCAAGTTGTGTAATAATCATTCCATTTAAAAAGTGACATTTGATTAAGAACTACTTAAGTATTCTTTTCAGATTTACTGCACAACTTTGTTGTGGTGGTGTTCTCTGTCTGTTTTGTATTGAAAGTGTCTTACTTTTGTCCTCCTGTTAACCCATGTTGCTTAACTCATGGTTTTGTAATTGAAAATAAAATAATGTTTTCACAGTTGAATAGGCTACAGTAGCAGTTGTAGGTAGCGATATACACTACAGTGAGCTACCTGTTGTGATTTCTGTTTGCCCTTTGTAGATAGCACTGCAGGTGTTAAATCACACTTTTTTAATAGAAATACATAATAATATAGCTCCAGACTGAGGAAGCGAAAAGAAACAAACATATCAATATGCCTGCCAAGAGACATTCAACTTCAGGTAAAGGTGCTAGGGTGGGAGGTGGCTCAAAGAAGTCTGTTGGAAAAAGCAAACCTATTAGTGAATCAGTGCCCTCTGTGGTCTCTGCTTCTGCTGCTGTGGCAGCCAGTAGCAGCAAAATTGAAGTTAGAAGTGGCTTGAAGTCTGTGACTAATTTTTTACTGCCCAATCTGTAGCTAGTATGCTTGTTGGGGGATGGTACTGGGAATAAGGGAGACACTCACACCAGTGGAGGCACAGAGGTCCAGGAGGTGGTCGAAAATGTTGTCAGTGTGAGTGTTGTTCCTGCGCAAGGCGGAGCTGATGGTGGTGAGGGTGATAGTGTTCAGCTTCAGTCTGTTTCTCCTGGACAAGGAGATAAGGAAAGTCAGCTCCTCCATGGTGAGGAGATGCTAGAGAAGGGAAATGTTTGTCTGCCAGTAGACAGTGATAGGGATGAGGAGGAGGATATAATGTTTTGGTACAGATGATGATGAGGTGTTGGATCCCCTGTGGGAGCTAGAAGTGAAAAAGATAAAGGGTGATGATGTAGCCCATGTAGATGACAAGACTGAGGGTGAGGATGTCAGCAAGCCTATAACAAGTAGTCCAGTCACTCACCTCACAAATGTGGCATGGTGGATATCATGCAAGCAGCACAAAAAGCAAAAACTTCCACACCTTTGGCTACGCTTTCCAAGTCTCAGTCCCATATCAAATGTAGAGGTGCGAAGTCCCTAGTTTGGGATTTTTTCATGTTTGATGCAGCTGATGACACTGTGGCGATATGTCAGCTGTGTCAAGCACGTGTAAGTCGTGGAAATAAGGGCAGCCACATAGGCACTGGTGGCCAGCATGCACACTTGAAAAACAAGCATTATACATTAAAGAGAACATTGAATGACTAGCTAGCAGCACTAATGAGAATATTGATCAGATTGAAGTATTGTGGGTGAACACTACCGGCTTGAAGGTAACAAAATTCAGATTGGCTGTCTTTTGTAGACCACCAGGTACAGCTGTACATGAAACGGAACAATTTATTGAGAATCTAGCATCTGTAGCTGAGATTTCTGATGTATTATTAGTCGGGGGTGGTCTGAATCTCCTGGACATAGCTTGGGGGGAGGATTTATGTTCTAATTCAATGGGAAGTAGAATACAATCAACCTTATCATCATCTGGGATTGAGCAATGTGTAAACAAACCCACGTATGGACAGAACATGCTGGACGTCATTATGACTAATATGAGTGAGCACATACTAGACATTAAACTTGACCCCCCACTTGGTAATAGTGACCATGACATAATAAGGTGCACTATAAATAAATCCAAAAATGTTACAATGGGAAAAACAACTCATAAACTTTACACTAAAGTTAATTACAGTGCTATTCATCAGGAATTACTACAGCTTAATTAGAAAACATTGTTGAAAGGATTAAATATGGAACAGTGTTGGGACCTGTTCCTTAAAATAATTTACGACTTAGAATCACTGTATGTCCCTATAACATCAGCATACAACAAAAGGGAGAAAAAGCCATTATGGCTTAGTGAAAGGATCAGGAGACTTATAAACAAAAAGTGAACAGCATATTGTAAATTAAAGAATAATACACTGGTCATACAGTAAACAGGGACAGGTATAGAAAAACCTTGAGGACAATAAAATGTGAGATAAGGAAATCTAAAGTGCACACTCAATATAAGTTAACGAATACCAAAAATAATATGAAGGGCTTTTATACGTACATTAATCAGAAGAGGGGTACAGATAGAGTCATAGGACCACTTAACATCAATGGTACAGCATATAACACCCCCAATGATTTGGCCAGGAGTTCAACACATATTTTAGTTCAGTATTCAGTACTGAACAACATATAGTTTCATCTGACCCAGTAGACCAATCTATGCCAAATTTTAATGAGGTAATCTCAATTGAAAATGTTTATAGCAAAATTAAGGCCTTAGATGTGAGCAAGTCATCTGGTCCTGACGATTTGCACCCAAGATTTATGAAAGAGGTGGGGTAAGGAACTAGCTCCAATGATAGCAGATTTAGGGCAAAGATTATTAAAAAAAGGTTATGCCCCCAGAGACTGGCGAAAAGCAACTGTTGTACCAATATTCCAGAAAGGTAGTAAAAACAACCCTGCATACTACTGACCTATTAGCTTAATGTCGATAGTGGGGAAAATCATAGAAGGTCTAATCTCTGAGGTTATACGTGGCCATCTGGCTAATAAAGGTCTTGAAGATGTGACACAACATGGATTCACACAAAAGAGGTCCTGTACAACCAATCTAGTCAGTTGTTACAGTTATGTGGGGAGTAATATAGATCAGGGTAGAGCAGTGGATGTTGTTCTACTTGATTTTAGGAAGGCATTTGATATGGTGCTACATAGTGGTCTTGTCTTGAAGCTGGTAGATTTAGGGATTAATCACAAGGGTGATAAAATGGATAAAGGAATGGCTTATGAACAGAACCCACTCAGTAAGAGTTAACAGCTATTTAACCACTGAGGCCAGGGTCACTAGTGGCATTCCTCAGGGATCGGTACTGGGACCACTTTTGTTTAATATCTTCATAAGTGATCTAAGCATTGAGAGTAAGAACTAGCCGAGTAAATTTGTGGATGATGTAAAACTGGGGGGTATTGTGGATACCTTCAAAGATAGGCTTAAATTTGGGAAAGATATTGAGAACGTCACTGAGTGGGCAAGAAGAAATAGGATGCAATTCAGTATACTGTAGATAAATGCATAATTATGCATTTTGGTGAAAAATAATGTACAGCAGAACTATCATATCCAAGGGAACCAACTAAAAACATCAACTTGTGAAAGGGACCTTGGAGTATATATTAGTACTGACCTCAAGAGTAGTGCCCACTACAAACACATCACCAATAAAGCAATGCACCTTGTTAACTGTCTCTGCAGATCTTTTTTTTTCTAGAAACGTTAATGTATTACTTCCACTGTTTAAAACCTATATGTGACCACATATGGACTATTGCTCCCAAAGTTGGAGTCCTTATCTTAAGAAGGACAACATTTTGGTTGAAGGGCCACAGAGGTCATTTACCAAATTGGTATCTCAATACAAGGATAAACCATATGAATCAAGATTATCTGGTATGGGGCTATGGCATCTTGAGACTAGGCATGCCAGAGGGGACATCTTGTTGCTGCACAAAATTCTAAATGATAAAGTATTAAGAAGGGACTTGCATCCTTGTCCATAAACATATTAGATATGACTTAATGGGGCATAATCACCAGACCGTCATCATGCCCATCCTGAAGAGTAGTGATCCCACAGCTGCAAGCAATAATAGGCTGATATCAATCCTGCCACCCCTCTCTAAGGTCCTCGAAAAAATAGTATTGGATCAACTAACTGACTATTTATCCAAGTTTGACCTGCTCTGCCATGAACAGCATGGTTTCCGGAAGGGCCACAGCACCTCCACAGCTCTCATTGAACTTACCACCTTTATTAATGAGGCCCTAGAGCAAGGCTACATGGCAGGGGCTATCTACGTTGATTTGGCCAAAGCCTTTGATACCGTCAGTCACAAGCTCCTACTCCACACCATTCCATCCCTTAACTTTACTCCGGAGGTCACCACCTGGTTTAAAGATTACCTCTCCAACTGGATGCAACAAGTCAAAATAAATACTTTTATCTCAACATGCAATCCGGTTCACTCAGGTGTCCCACAGGGATCTATACTTGGTCCCCTTCTCTTTACCCTCTTCCTCAATTCCCTCCCTAAATCATGCACTGGTCACACGTTACTATATGCCAATGATGCGGTAATCTTTTGGAAACACCCCAACCCCAATACCCTCCAAGCAGCTCTCCAGGGCCACTTTAGAGAGATAGAAAAATGGTTCTCAGAGCACTGCCTTATCATCAACTATAAGAAAACTAATGCCATGATCTTTGCTCACCACCAAAGCCCTCACTGCCACGTGTCTCTAGTTGTACAAAATGCCCATGGCTCCACTTTCGACCAGGTCCCCTGCTTCAAATACCTTGGAGTCACCTTGGACACCTCCCTCTCCTACCACAATCACATTCAGCAGGTCACCTCCTCAGTTAACACTAGACTAGGGATCCTTTACAGACATAAACATTGCCTACCCCCACAGGCCATGCATCTTGCTGTGTCCTCCTCGGTTCTATCCTTGGTGGATTATGGAATAATCATCTATGGATCAGTGGATCAAAAGGCCCTGCACAGCATTAACCTCACACTTAACAAAGCCTGCAGACTTGCCTCGGGTAGTGACAGGTTAACTCACACATGTGAGCTTTATAACCAAACAGGCTGGCTAAATTTCCAAGGCAGACTCAAGTACTTTACCTGCCTTCTCGCCAAACAGATTCAACTTAAACAAGCTCCCATCGGTCTCCTCCCACTTATCCGCATAGCCCCCCATAGACGAACCCAAAGGCACACAGTTAACTCCACCCTGTTAGTTCCCCACTGTAGAACCTCACTGGGACAAAGATCCTTCCATTATCGGACCCCCTACTGGCTAAATGGACTCCCGTCCACCATCTCCTCAACCCACAGTCTTAGCCTCTTTAAATCTAGTCTCATAACCTGGCTCTTTGACTTGGCTACCTCTGACTGTAATTAGTCCCTCATTCATTCTATTTCCACCCCCCTCCTTCTTCTCAGAGAACAATGCTACTCAGGAACCCATAGGGAAAAGATTATCCTAATGCCAGCCTCCTCCCCTATGTTTCCCATTGCTGTATATTAAGACTTGGGATCCCTAAGGATCCTAGGATATTGTATCCTGAATTAGCCCTGGCACAGGCTTTCATGTGCTCCCTGTTGATGTAACGTAATGTAATGTCATTCTTTTTATACTAAATCCTAAATTTCCCGGACCTTGTAGTATTGCATTGCGATTGTACAAGTTGTGATACCTGTATATATAGTCTGCCTGTATGTTACCCTGTATGAATTTTTTTTTTACTTTCTTGACGAGGAGCCTTTGCAAATGAGTCTCTGACTCAAAGGATTGTAATTCCGATTCTACTCAATAAAATAAATAAAATTATTGAAAATCACACTAAAACAGAATACTGGAGGCAGGGTCATGTTACTAAAGCAGCTAGACTGTGGAATCAGCTACAAGCCGATGTAATTGATGCCCCTAGTGTTAATTCATTTAAGGCAAGACATAACTGATTCATTAAAGATGGTAACTTGCTACCTCCACTGTGAAGTGGGGGCAACATTAATAGGCAATTGCCTCCTGTTGTCCTAAATCCTGAGTACTATCCCAAGCTCTGCTAATTAAAATTGATATAAGCCCCTGCTGGCTCCCATCTGGGCCCCATTTTTATTCACTTTGTGGCTACTGTAGCAACCATTCCTTTGTGAAGGGGGCTCCTAAGCCACACATAAGGCATACCAATCTGTATCAACCATATTGGGGGGTATTTATTTCATTTTACTTCTAATCAAGTTCAAACCTAGATCCAGCATTTGATATTTAATGTGCTGTATTGTAACTAAGATCTTGACTCTGATCCAGTTTCCGGCGATGATTCCAACCGTTATATTGATACTGCAGACAGTCGTCTCCTTTTTATGTAATTATTTATCAAACTACTATTGACCCCAATGGTAAGCCTGAACTTGCATCTTTTAGTGTAATTCATCATTTTTTCTGTGTTGTCTCTGTGCTGACTGCAATGTTTTAGCCTGTACTGTTATAATGTGCAATAGCACAACAGCTCAATAAGAAAAGCATAGCAGCACAACAGTATTAATTTGAGTCTTACTGCATTTTATCACTTTAACCAGTATAGGATGTCCATAACATCCTCACTAAAGATTATTTGTTTTCAGTTATTTAGTTACCAATTAGCTGCCTTTTTCCTCGTTTCTGACTTTGTAGTTAAGATAAAACTTTTTTAATTTTTTTTATTGCAGCCAGCCCTCTGCACCTACTGAATTAATCTTGCTAACCTGCAGTAAAGCACATGTAAATCACTCCAGCCAGTCTGGGAAGAACAAGTATGAAATTAAGAGGATAAAACGATTACAAGCTTTGCTAGTAAAAAAGACAAAGGCAATCTAATCCCTAAACAAGGACCTAATGGTAACTCTAACAGTAACAGATGAATTACTATCTCATTGCTCCAGGTACACAGTTGGATATTACAGGTCCTAAAAATATTGTCAGGATCAAAGAGTCCATCCTGCCAAAAAATACATCCTCCCCAAACAAATATAGTACTTCTCTCCCACTTTCAACAGAGCACCCGCTCTTAGTTAAAATTAGAGATATGGAAGAATCACTTTCATCAGACATTACTGACTTGACACTACAAACCAAACAATTATCATTAAGACAGCAAGATGCTAGGGAAAATGCTAGGGTACCACAAAATGAGATTGCATCTAGTTCTAAGGGGAATATAGAGTGCAAGAATAGTACAGCGAACATTCCTAATAAAATTAAGAGCAAGAGGGAAGTCCAAATGTGAGAAGTCAAGGGAACTTGATTTCTGACACCCAAGTGGCTCCACATACAATACAGTATATAAAGACACCATTCTCAAAGAAAAAATAATTTTCTACAAGATTTTTAAAGCTTCATATCTCCTGTAGCGCTAAAGAGCTTACACCCACGGTCCTTTCTCCCACCAGACATACCTCACTTATGGGATGATGAAGTGGTGACACAGAAAGACAATTCAAAGGAAAAAAAATATCCTTTATATGCATATAGAGACAAAATTAATTCACATGAAATTATTTGAGTTAAAGGAATTAGCAATAAAAAAATAGTAAGACCCTTGAATTTCTAATGATTACCATAAAAACAGTTTTAAACTGATTGGATTTAGTTGGCACAGTACACCCTCAAGGGGCAAGGATAGTTGAATCCACATTTGAGAAAAATAAAAAAGATTGCATCTATTACAGAAAAAATAGGTAATCAGGAGGTATTCTCGATAAAGAACCTAGTGGATGGCCTAAAAAATAGACCTAATAAAAACAAAAAAAACAACAAGAACCAACAAGGCATAGTAGAGGAAAAAAGCTCTGAGTATGGTAATACCTGTGCAGAGGCTGTAAGCCTAAATCATTCACCTCAACTGAACTGGTACTTTAGAAAATCAAGGGATAAATTAAACAGAAATAAAATTACCTATGAAAAAAGAACTGTTAAAACTACAACAAGGCCGGTGGTCTCCAATTTAAATTCAAAAAAGGAACCATCTGACAAAATCTGTAACAGGTACAAAAATCAAACTGTAAATAAACAACCATTTAACAAACCAAGTAAAAGGGATAAGAAGGGCGTGATTACGTCACAACCCAAACAAAAAAAAAGAAGAAATTAAAGCTAGTTTAAGATGGCCCACTGTCTTTCTAGCTAGGTTACCTAAAGGAAAGAATGAAAACCCACTAACTCTGAAAATTTTAGTTTATAACATCTGCATGGGAGTATAGAGAGATGAATTTAGGTGAAAGGATGTGGCATCTACATACAGATACAAGGTTGGATCAGATAAAGGAATTATTTGTATTGTTCTTAGTACACAAATGACAAGGAATACATTACTAGCCAATAGGAATGAATTAATGTAAATTGGAATGACTCTTAATACTACTACAATAAATATGATTAAGCAGAACAAAGGAAAAGTACAAAATATAAAAGTTAGAAACAGTTAATAAGAAGAGAGCTAAAGAATCTATTAGAGCGAACATTAATAATCAACAAGACAACATTAAGCTACAAACAAGAATCACTGAATTCACTAAACCCATAGAACATACCCACATTATGGAGGGTGAAGGTAGCCTGCCTAGGAAATTTATAAGAGGGCATGTGATGAGGGGGACTAGAATCAACAATGAGATCATAATGGTAGTATCGTCAGAGGTTTCCACATATCAGAGTACACTTGAAGTCAGCCTAGTGCTGCCAAATTCTACAAATGAACAAAGCACAATAAGTATCAGTTCACAATGACAACAGGAAAAAATTACAATCATAAGTTGGAACACTCATGGTCTGGCTTCCAAAATCGGAGACCCTGATTGGATACATGAAATTGGAAAACATAGTATAATTCTGCTTCAAGAGACTTGACTGAAGGGCCCTGCCTTTCAATTTAATGGATGCACCAGTTGACAAGCTGATGCCATTAAACAATCCAATTTTGGCAGAGCACAGGGCAGCATGATTACATTAATTTGTACTAACACTTTTCATAAGAGAAAAAAATTGATTGTGGCCTCCCATACTTTTTGTGTGTTAGGGCTGTATCTTTACAATGTTGATATTTCATAATAATTAATACCTACATTCCACCTGCTAACATTAGTTGTATGAAGGCAGCCTTGGGTATCCTAGATACAGTACTATTACATATAAATATTACAGTAATTAGCCCTACAGTACAATAATTTTAATGAGCAATTTTAACACACATATAAGAATATGGTAGAACTGTGCACACATCAGTGGAATTTGGATGACGCATACAAGATTCCACTTAGGAACTCAAGGGACCTCTTCTTAAACAAAAACAGTGAATGTGTACCCAATTGGGCTGCATCCAACAACTTCAGGGTTGTAAATGTCTGGTCCCTGGTGATCATCTAAGTAGTTGAACATACCTAAACAAAAGAGGAGGTAGCCTCCTGGATCTGTGCATGACAGACATCTTTTCTTTTCAGCTCATTAAGAGTTTTTCTTTGAGATAAATCTGGGATAGTGACCACTTTCCTATTGTTCTGAGCTTAAGGGGTAAAGATATTAAGCACCCCATTTCCCGCATAGATCCTCAACTGGCTGAAATAGATATGACCATCAGAAACAAAAAAAAAACTAATAAGATGGTCATGTGTCCCTGCAGATTTGATCTCCAATGAGTTGGAGCTTTTAGTAAGCAATTTACCTGCATTTGGGTAATTCTAACCCCATACAGACATATGAGTATTGTATTAATGGTCTTAGGAAAAAGTATACAGCTACCCATCAAGGGACTTCAAATTCAAAAACTAAACTAGTGAGCAATAACCTATGGTATGATAAAGACTGCATTTCAACTAAATATATTGAGACTAGATTAGGTAGACTTGCACAGAACTCTTTAGCTGTAGCTCCCAAAATTGCTTATAAATCCATCAAAAGAGAGTATAGAAAGTTACTGGATCATAAAAAAAGGGTTCACAAAAAGAAATTCTGGCACCAACTGATAGAGTCAATCTATAAGAAAGATTCCTTGGGCTTCTTGGAATTGGTAGCCTTTGGTACTACTAATATACAATACAATACCTTTTCTGTAATCAATACACATACGTGGCACTCCTTTTTCGTAAACAAGTTCAAAGCTTTAATAAATGAACCTACAAATAGTGCTGTCCAACCTAACGAGCCACCCTTGAAAATGTGAGGTCGACATACAGTGACCAAATGCCTCTTACATCCTCTAAGGCACTTTCACCCACTAAAGATCCTTTTACAACTAAAGAGGAAGTCATTTGGGCTATTGAAGCTCAGCATAAAAATAAAGCTCCAGGATTTGATGGGGTATAGACAGAGGTGTTTCAAAGCAACCCAGATAGATGGACTGAGATTTTATGTGCATTATATAATTTTATATTTGAATGTAAAGTTATACCACAAGATTGGAAGAACAGTGTCATTGTCCTCTTCCATAAAAAGGGTCCCTATGACAATCCTGACAATTATAGGCCAGTTAGCCTACTTGTATCAGCCTTAAAATTATGACAAGGATCATGCTACGAAAATTGGAGTCCTGGGTAACTGACAATAATATAATTTCTGAAGTCCAGGCAGGATTTTGCAGAGATTATGGTACTACTGATCACATCTTCACTTTAAGATTTCTCTACGATAAAAATGTTAAGAAGAGTAAAGGGGGCCTTTATTTGGCCTTCTTAGATCTCAAAGCAGCCTTTGATAACATTAATAGGGCCCTGTTGTGGGATATTCTTGAATTCCTAGGTCTGAACCATAATATGCTGGAGATATTGAAACTTCTGCATAAAGAAAATCGTGCTTTTGTAAGAGTGTCTAGGGAAGACAATATAACCGATGGCATTGAAGTAACTAAGAGTGTCAAACAGGGATGCATCCTGGCTCCCATGTGTTTTAACATATATATATATATGTATTGAACAGCTGGTCCACAGAATAAAGGAAACAGAAACCCACCCTCCGAATAGAAATAACCATAAAATTGCTATTCTTTGCTATGTGGATGACATTGTTTTGTGTTCCCAGACCCCAATTTGTTTAAAAAGAGCATTCAAGACAACAGTCAACCAGTTAGAAAATATGGACCTACATATTAATGCACAAAAATTGAATAGTATGGTCTGTGGTTATATACAAAACGAAGAGGTATCTACATGGAGGATAAATGACTTAGAGTTTAAATTAACTAATAAATACAACTATCTGGGGCTGATTTTTGAGAAGGGAGGTAATTTATCTAGCCATACTTCACATACTAAGATGCAGACTCAACAAGCTTCATGGGCAATTGCAAGATTTGGGAAAATGTTTGTCAGCATCTTGTTATATGGAGCAGAACTGTGAGCACTAGATAGAACTGCAACTTATCTCAAAGCCATACAAAATTCCTTCTATAGGCAAATGATGGGCCTGAACAACATTACTGCTACCACATTCATTAGAAGTGAATTCAATTTAAAATCTGTGGTTTTGATGGCTCAGATTAGGGCCATCAATCTATGGAAAAAGATAGTCCACCTGCAGGTCAATAGATTAATGCATTTATGTTGGAAAGATGACCAAGAAAGAAGAATGATAGCATGTTGGTTTTCCAAGTTAAATATATAGTTGAAAAAAATGGCTTAATGGAAATTTGGGAAACATAAGTTATACAAAACATCAACGGCTATGCTAGGTTAGCAACTGAAAGATTGGAGGACAACATTTTCCAGGCAGAATGTGGTAGGCTGAGAGAACTTAATTACTTTGGCACATATTGTAACCTTAAAATGGCCATGAAGAAGGAAACATATTTGGAATTTCTACTAAATGAATTTGATTAAAACACCTACTGTAAATTTAGGGCGGGCATAGTGACAGATATATATTACAGGCACAAAGGTGTCAACCAGGGGAGTGACCTGAAGTGTAAATGCATACTTGATTGTCAATTGTTGGTCACACATCTGATTTTTGAATTCCCTTTAATACGCATCAGAATGCAATGGTTGCATCCCTTATGGGGTGATAAACTAACCCAAGAACCTAGTCTTGTTACTCTACCATGCATGCTCTTCTGTGATAATACTACCCACATTTTTGCAACTGCTAACATTGCTAGGATTGTGCTTGGTAAAATAGGTATTTAGATAGATTTACTGGTGCAGAGGGCTGGCTGACTTGCTACTTGTACACTGCTTAGTTAGGTTTATTATTCAGCTAAGTTTAAAATCCTTATGTTTCACTTTTTTTCCTTGCTCTTATGATTTAATCAACTTTTTGTATCTATCCTATTTTTATAATTGTGAAGCTTTTATATGGTTGTATGTACATTGTTTTATACATACTTGAAATAAAATTGATTCTGATTCTGACAGAGTGAGAGCTGAAGCTCCTTGCCGGTGCACCCATTCATAATTGCTTACTGAGGAGAGAGAGAGAGAGAAAGAGAGAGAGACAGAGACAGTCAGTGACAGCCAGGGACATTTTCCTTAAGTGTTGTGTCTTTCTTTCTGTCTCTCTTGATTTGTTAGCAGTACCTGCTCTGTCAAAGCAGGATCCGAGGACAGACAGCAAGGCAGTGAAATGAAATAGTTTGTAGCAGCTGCACGGGGAGTAAGAAAGGCCAGTGTAGTTACCCCTTTCCAGAACTCCCTGTGTCATGGCAGTAAAATACCAACCATGACATCCCCTGGTACTGACAGCATTATGCAGCACCTTAGACCCTGTACATTGCCATGGACTACAATGTCATTAGGAGTCCTCCTCCAGATACCACAACTTGTCCTCTCAGCATCTTCACAGCTCCTTTATGCCCCACCTCTGTGTCTGTGTATGTGTGGGGTGGGGAGCAGTAAACATGGTATGCAGTGTAGAGCACAGTCACTGTTTTTTTCTTTTTTTACCTGTAAAAAAAAAAGTCTGTCAATGTCTATTGCAACATTACACTGACCCCTACCCGGCCCTCCCACTCAGCACCCTCCACCCCACTCCCAAGCCCTTACTTACTGATCGGGAGTCCAACGTTGTAGTCTTCTCTGGACTGCAGACACATCTTCACTCTTCAAAGCCAGACCACAAACTGAAGAAACAGGTATGCTGCTCAATGTATTTCAATGGGGTTTTGAATTTAGTGGCATAACTTGGGCATTTTTGCATAATTTTGGCCCACATTTTCAACATGCCCTCTTCAGGGCCCTACCTCATGAACAATTAAACTGTTATTAAGCAGACCTGTCCCGAAAGGTGAGTTCATGGTCGCTGCACAAAATCACCTTTCTGGCAGGATTGGAAAATTTTCTCTGCCCTTGCTCATGAGGTGAGGTCATAAGCAGGCTATGCTGAAAATTTGGTGTAAAAATATTAAAAAACAAAGTTATGAGCCTGCATTGAATTTTGAGAATGCAGGCTCATAACATTGGTAATTGTCAATATTTTTATCCCAAATTTATAACATATCCATATCTTTACAGCACTTCAAGAATGTGACAGCTGTCATTTTTCAAATTCTGGCCAAAATGTTTTTTTTACATCCGGAAGGTGATTTTGTGGTTCTTGTGCCAAATCACCTTTTGGGAAGGATTTGAAATTTTTCTTTGCCATTGGCCATGAGGTTGGGTCATAAGAAGGCTATGTTTAACATTTGGTGTAAAAATATTACAAAACATTAAAGTTATGAGCCTACATTGAATTTTGCAAACGCAGGCTAGTAATTTTGGTAATTTTCATAATTTTTCCCCAAAATCACAATATAGCCATATCCTTATAGCACCTCATGAGTGTGACAGCTGCCATTTTTCAGTTCCTGCCCAAAATTTGTTTTTGCATCCCGAAAATTGATTTTGCAGTCCCTGCCTAAAATCACCTTTTGGGCAGAAGTTGCACATTTGTTCTGCCCTTCTTCATGAGGCTGGGTCATAACAAGGCAATGTTGAAAATTTGGTGTACAAATATTACAAAACAACAAATTTAGGAGCCTACGTTAAATTTTCCTAATGAAGGCTCATAACTTTGGTAATTTTCAAAATGTTTACACCAAATTCCTCATCTGCAGCCCTATCGGCTCTGGCCAGAGTTTGTTTCCAGTGGGAGCTGTTTTTCAAATACTGGTTACAATTCGGTTATTGCTCTAGCTATGCAGGCTTTTTAGTTGTCCTAGTGGGAATTTCTGACTTACATGCTGCTAGTAAGAACCATTTTAGAACTGCATGATGCAGTTTATATCCCTTTTCTACTCTTCTGTTGTTGGCCCAATGCATTTATGTTCTACTATAGAACTATGATGTTGTTTGGGACATAAACTGCATCATTCAGTTCTAAAATACTACATACCACCAAATTGTAAAGCAAAAACACCCACAGATGCTACCAAAAAGCCTGCATAGATGGAGCAAAAACAGAAGGCTAACCAGGACTTAAAAAAACTGCTTCTATTGGGAAAATTGCCTTAGAGGTTTAGCGCAGTTCTCCTTTAACCGGTCTATGCAATAACTCAGTGCAGTCTAGAGTTATGTCATCAGACTGGCAGTCAGCCAACATGGTACCACTTCATATAGTGGGGGGGGGGGCAGGGAGGATCTAGGCAACTATAGGCCTGTCAGTTTTTCCTCCACAGTAGGTAAACTGATGCAGACCATATTGAAGGAAAGTTTGGTGGCCTGTGTGGAGGAAAATAGACTCCAAGGTGGAAAACAGCATGGTTTTGTGTAAGGGAGGTCATGGCAGACATACCTGATAATGTTTTTTGATTGGGTCAATAGGGCAACGGATAAGAGGCAGACAGTAGATCTGCTTTACTTCAGCATTAGTAAGGCCTTTGATTCAGTACCTCACTGGATGCAGCTTAAGATCTGAGAATGGATAAGGGTTTAGTTCAGTGAGTTAAGAACTAGCTTAAAGAAAGGCAACAGAGTGTAGCTGTAAATGAGGCTAAATCAGGAGATAAAGTGATCACAAATGGAGCATCACAGGAATCAGTCCTGGGACCTGTCCTTATGTACATAGGTGACACTGGAGTGAGTATCCAAGGTAAACTGTGTTAATTTTCAAACTATATGAAGCTGTGTGGAAGGAGGGAGTGCAGGAGCTCCAGAAAGACCTAACAATTCTGGAGAAATGGACTAAGGTCTGGCAGTTGAGGTTCAACAGCCAAAAACATAAAGTTATGCACTTAGGAAGACGTAATCCTCATACTGAATATTCTATAGGATGAGTTAAACTAGCTAGTCAATCAGAAGCGAAAGATATAGGGGTCATAATTAGTTATTTCTTAAACAGACAAGTCAGTGCAACAAAGCATACAGCAAGGCTTCAAAGATGCTGAGTTGCATAGGAAGGGGTTTTGATAGCAGGAGAAGAGGTGATTCTACCACTTTACAGATCCCTTGTCAGGCCACAACTAGAGTATTGTACCCTATTCTGGAACCCTCATAAGAGAAAGGATATTGATAGACTGGAATCTGTGCAGTGTAGGGTTACCAAGACGATCCATAGGCAACAGAGTGAATCCTACAGGGAGCGACTGGAAGACCTAAACATGTTTTTTTGTTTCGTTTTGTTTTTTCCAATTGTTTAACCAGGTGAGACACACTAAGCTGAAAGCTTTTTACAGGTGCAACCTGGGAGCACAGGGAAGTTAAGTGACTTGCTCAGGGTCACACAGTATATGCAAGTGGGGTCTGTGAGATTCAAACTCAAGTCTCCAGATTTGCAGCTCAGAGCCTTAAACCACTGTGCTATACTGCCCCCGAAAAATGCCTGTTTTCACTGGAGACAAGATTAAAGAAGGGGAATATTTTGGAAACATACGTTTCTTAGGGGTATAAATTAGGTAAAAAGTGAGGATATAATTTAAGACAGTTAATAGGTGCACAGGTCTTCTATACAAGCATAAAAATAGTCTGACCACAGAAGCTCTTACTACAGCTATCCTCAGTTCGGTGATCTCGCTACTAGACTACAGTCTAATAATCTATGGCTCCACAACTGACAAAGCACTCCACAGGATTTTAGTAGCACTAAACAAAGCCTGCCGCCTTGCAACCAGTTTGGCAAGATTCACACATACATGTGAGTTGTATGTTAAGACAGACTGGCTCCAGTTTGAAGGAAGGCTCAAATTCCAAACCTGCCTAATGGCTAACAAAATAAGAATTGTCCTGGGGTACAGAAGCTCCTCACCCTGCATGATAATTTATTTATTTATTTATTTGCTTTTGTTAACCAGGTAAGCCCACTAGACAGCAAAGTGCCTATTTTCAGGAGCGACCCAGGAGAGTTACAGGGTATCCATAAGACACAAGATATAGGGTAGGGGTGACATGCTGGAGCCATGGGTTACATACAGGAGCCATGTGCTCCAACAGTTGGTAATACAGTAGAGGTTACAAACAGGAGCCATGTGCTCCAACAGTTGGTAATACAGTAGAGGTTACATACAGGAGCCATGTGCTCCAACAGTTGGTAATACAGTAGAGGTTACATACAGGAGCAACATGCTCCACCACAGGGTAATACAGAGATAACATCAAATAACAGTTAGGAATTCACAGCAAGAACAACACAAGCAGAAGCCGAACATCAAAGTGGTTTGGAGAACATGACTGAGATAACATCAAATAGCAATTAGGAATTCGCAGCAAGAACAACATAAGCAGGAGCACATCATCAAAATAGTTAGGAGTACATAGGTGTGTCATAGCCTGCCTAGCCACCTGTAAAGAGAAGGAGGACTTGGTACTAGACCGGGTTAGGATAATGATTAAGAGAGATGACGCCACTCCACGTGGAGTGGTAAGTGCGTAAGGAGGGTAATCAGCAGCGGAGATTACGCTGGGAGAAACTGCACGCGGGGGGAGGGGCCAGGTATATGCGTAACACAGGCAGGTGGATGCGGTTTTTAGGAAGTTCCATAAGGAAGATTTGAAGCAAGGGTGGGAGGGAGAGGCACGAACACGAGCTGGGAGAGAGTTCCACAATTTTGGTGCATGAACGGTGAAAGCCCAATCGCGTGATCGGTGTAAAGAGTTAGGTGCCCATTGGTAGTGACGGAGGGCAAATCATTAATGAACAGGGAGAACAGGATTGGTCCAAGGATGGATCCTAGGGGCACCTCACTGTTCACTGGGGAGAGGGTTGAAAGGGTTCGATTAAAGCAGGTGTATTGTTGCCTACCCCCTAGGTAATTGGTGAACCAGTCAAGGGCATGGAGGGAGAATCTGTGAGACTGCAGGGCAGAGAGGAGGAGGGGGTGGTCCACCCGGTCAAAGGCCATAGATAGATCAACGAAGATGGCCCCTGTCAATTTGCCTTGGTCAGTTGTGGACTGGATCTGGGAGGTGACCACGGTCAGGGCAGTCGATGTGCTGTGCCCTTTTTGGAAACCGTGCTGGGTAGGGGATAGAACATCATGTCCCTGGAGGTAGTGAGAGAGTTGCAAAGCAACCGCCTTTTCAAGGAGCTTGCTAGCAGCGCATAGTGTAGCAATGGGGTGATAATTATTGACATCTTTTGGGTCGCCATGTTTAAGGACAGGGATGACCCTAGCAATCTTCCACATGTCAGGGAGGATCCCTGAGATAAGTGAAGCGTTGAAGATGTGGTCGATTGGTCGGGTGAGGAGAGAAGCCCCCAGGCTAAGAAGCTTCAGCTCTAGGTTGTCATGGACAGCTCCCATGTGGTGGGAGAGGCTGGCAAGGAGTTTCTGGGTCTCATCAATAGTGATTCGTTTGAGGTAGAAGGGGGGACAAGTGGGGGGGTGCTCCCAGCGGTTTTGGTGCAGAGGGTAGGGAAGGAGTGGGAGCCGGCAGGTCTGTAAACAAGCAATTAAAAGAGGTGGCGATGGTTAGGGGGTTGTTAGAGTTTGTACCCCCTATGAGCATATCAGTGAGTTGTTCCTTGGCTGACCCTCTGACAAGGTTTTTCATGTTTATTCAGAAGCGCCGGGGGTTATTTGCCAAGACAAGCAGGGCAGCTCTACAGTACTCACTTTTTGCAGCACGTATAGCTCGCTTGGAGGAGTTTCTTAGCTGGCAATACTCCAGGAGGTCATTGTTATTATGAGAGAGCCTGTGTTTTACCCAGCTTTTGTCACGCTGCTTCATGAGGGAGAGAAGGACACCATGGAGCCTCTTCGTGGCTGTGCCTCGAACTCTCCTCTTTGAGAAGGGTGCGTGCCTGTTTTGCAGTGGGACAAATATTGCAATAAAATGGTCTAAGACTGCAACAGGGTCATTTGTAGAAGTGATCCTAGACCAGTCAACCCCCTGTAGGTCATCGAGGTAGTTGTTAGTTGAAAATTTAGAGTAGTCCCTCATCAGGAGCACACGACTGGGGACTTTGGGAGAAGTAGAGCCCCATACGCAGTAGGTTGGGGAGTGGTCAGAGATGGTATCAGGGAGTATCCCTGAGTGGATGATATTGTCGAGTCGGTTGCTCATCACCCAGTCAATGAGTGTCCCAGTGTCTCCACGGCGGGAGGGCCTAGTGGGTTCAGTGATGACCTGACTGAGAGCAAGGCCAGAGAGCAGCGGCTTGAACTGCTTATGGTTGGGCCCCAGCCAGTTGAGATTTAGGTCCCCTAGGATGAGGAGCTCATTTGGGCTGACCCTGTCCCTAAGTTGCTCAAGCAGGGAGGACAGTCCTAGTATGCCACCCTTCGGAGGGTTTTAAGTGCAGACGAGATGCACCTTTTTTGTATTCCCTAGGAAGAGGAGGTGTGGAGGAATGCGCAGGGTTGGGGGTCAGGGTGAGTGTGCAACTATGGACATGTTTGGGTGCACCTTATAATAAAGGAATACACCCCTGCCATGCTTACTACCTGCCCAATCGCACCGGGCAAGGCTGTAGCCCGGGAGGGAGCAAGCAGAGTCAGGGGTGCTGGACTTGAGCCAAGTTTCAGTGATGCCCAAGATGTCAGACTTATAGAGGGCAACCCAAGCTGTTAGTTCCACAAGATTTTGGAGGATGCTGTGGATGTTAAGGTGTGCTATTTTTAGACCTTTGGCCACACACCAGGCAGAGGGGAGAGTGACGGGAGCCGGGGTGGTGAGGCACCCAGGCAGCTAGCTGAGGGACCAGTCTGGAGTGTGAGGGCCATGTCCCTGGGTCGAGAGCTGGCCAGTGGCGTTATCAGCAGGGGAGAGGTACCAACAGCAGGAGAGGACCAGGCAGTCGGTGGCCGCTGCTGATGGAGGCGGGGGCTATTGGGAGCCAGGGGGTTAGAACCTTCCTGCAGGATGGAAGGCGCAGCAAGAACTGGAGGCAGGCTGAAGTAAGCAGGTAGGACTGGGTGGGGGGGAGGTCTTAGTGGTATAACAGAGAAACAGGAATCAACAGTGATGGAATAGTAGGAATTGATTGCAGAGTCGAATAGCAGAAATGGGAATGCCCCTAGTGGCAGGAGAGTATAGCCTGCCAATGGCAAAATGGGCTGATAGTTTTTTTCACACACGTGACCTCCGCTATAAATTGGAGTGATGACCATGGGTGGTGGTGGGGGCGGTGGGGCAGCCGGCACAGTCGGCAGGGCCAGCACTTCCCACAGCAGCAGCAGCTCTTGGCAGCAGCAGCAACTTGCAGGGCCAAGGCATGCAGCGAGGCAGAAAACCGGCTGGGCCAGGCGTACTGGCGACATGGGAGCTGAAGGTATGACTGTAAAGATTGTTTTTAGCAGCAGTAAAAGCAAATTTTGGTCCCAGGCAACAGTAAAAATAACATCCGGAGTGCTGGAGTCGTGCTCTGCAGGCCAAGATTACCTGGTGTGTTCCGGGTTAGATTGGAGCTTCGGGGGACAGAGCTTTGGTGGGGGTGTAGGGGAGGATCCGAGCAGGCAGCCCTCGCGGTATGACCTCATCCTTCTGGGTAGTCAGTCCTAAGGGAGAAAAGAACAGGGGTGAGCACTTATAACTGTTGGCGTGGGGGGAGAACAGGACAGGGTGTGAGTGGTGGACGTGGGGGGGGGAGCTGATAACTTTCATTGGGTAAGAAGTCCTTTATGAGGCTAATCCTTTAACGAGGCTGGTTGTACAAATTAAAAGTCTATGCAAAGGAAGCTCTCTAAAGTTGTGGCACTAGTAAAATTGGTTACAAGTCCTTTACGAGGCTAATCCTTACGAGGCTGGTTGTACAAATTAAAAGTCTATGCAAAATAAGCTCTCTAGAGTTGTGGCACTAGTATGTTGCTTTAAACGGGTTACAAGTCCTTTACGAGGCTGGTTGTACAAATTAAAAGGCCTTACAAAGTAAGCTGTCTAAGGTTGTGGCATACAGGGACAAAATGGCAACCACAGGCATACAAAGGGCAACTGTAGTGGCTGTACAAGATGGCGGTGCTACGTGAGGCTACCAACGATTTTAAATAACATAACTTTAAATGCACAGAACAGATTGAGGTAGTAATGTAGAAAATGACTTTAAATGCACAGCATATACAAGGTCTCTATGTGGCACTTGTAGTCTAAGGCTACCAACGTCTTTAAATAAGAATGAGTTTAAATGCAGCACAAATTAATAACTATAAGCACAGCACAGTTAAGGTAGCAGCCAGAGTTGCCATAAATCGCAAGCCATCGGGCCCTTTAATTAAGGCAACAGTATCAACTGGCCTGCACCTCGTCAATAAATGATGAAATAAGATAAAAAAATAGACTGTCTTCATTCGTGTGCCGACCAAAGGGCACCAAGGCAGCACTTCCCACAGCAGCAGCAGCTCGTGGCAGCAGCAGCAACTGCAGGGCCAAGGCATGCAGCAAGGCAGAAAACCGCCTGGGTCAGGTGTGTTGGCAACGTGGGAGCTGAAAGTACCACCGTAAAGATTGTTTATAGCAGCAGTAAAAGCAAATTTTGGTCCCAGGCAACAGTAAAAATAACGTCCGGAGTGCTGGAGTGATGCTCTGCAGGCCGAGATTACCTGGCATGTTCCGGGTTAGATTGGAGCTTCAGGAGACAGAGCTTCAGGGGGGTGGGGAAGTACCGATAGTATGGTTTTCAAAACTCCACACTATTGTACCTACCAAGGGCAGAGGACTTTCTCCCATCGAGCTCCATACTGGCTTAACTCCTTAACCCCGGACATTTCTTCAATAGCCACATTATGCCCCTTCAAACAAAAGCTAAACAACCATCAGGTTGCAAATTCCAGCTGTGACTGCTTTCACTAATCCCTTCCCTCTTACAGGAATTGGCATATATACTTTCCTCCAGGGCAACCCTTAGATGGCCCACAGTTTTTCTACTCTTGGTTCCTAATTTCCTTGGCCTTCCAAAGCAATTTTCCCTAGTTATCCACTTCTCTAATATATCTCCCCAATCCTCCCTATATCTTCCCTCCAATTTTCATCCCTAAAGTTGTCTGCCACCTGGACCTGATTCCACAACTTGTAAATATATCCTCTTACCCCTACCCCTTATGATGAAGCCTCTATGGATGATGTTTTCACCCTCCCCTATGTAAGTCTTCCACTCTATTATGTATGTCTTAGCCTGTCTCACTTAACTGTTACCTTTGCTACCCCTCACTCTCTTGCATCTAATTGTATTTTTGCATACATTGTACAATGCCAGCTTGATGTCTTGTTACCTTACTTGCCTAAGTTTAACATTGTGTGTATTGTTTACTTGATATTTAATTCTTGCTGGTTAACAGCAATCACTTACGTTTACACTGTTTGTCTAACTCTGACATTGCACCTATGTAATGAACTTGTTCTCAAAAGGTGTTAATCCGAGATCACAATAAATAAATAAATATATTTAGAAGAAATTAAGGATGGTGACACTAGGGGTCATGAATGGAGACAGTTGGGGCATATAAATAAGAAAAATGTATTTTACAGAGAGAGTGGTGGATCTCTGGAGCAGTCTACCATCAGACATGGTTGTGGCAACAACCCTTAAAGAGTTTAGGCATCATTGGGACAGGGTAAATAGACAAATATGCCATAAGATGTGTAATAAGGGAGTGTGTAATGGTTTAGCAATAGGGAATAGAAAACACCCACTAGGGCAACAGGTCAGTGTGGTGAGGTAATTATAGCAAGTGAAAAAAAGAGAACAAAGGCACCGTAGGTATTATAAAATTAAAAATTATTTTAATCAGTGCACAACATATGCACAGCCACTCAGCAATACAGGCTTGCAACCTCAACTAGTTTCGCACCAATGTAAGGCCATCCTACATCTACAAGTTGGCACACATGAGTGGAGCTGAGGATTTATTGTACTTAATTATAACAAGTGCAGGCTAGATGAACTTTTTGTCTGCTTCTGCCATCAGATTTCTACATATCTGTGTATTATTCCAGACAGCACTGATGTACCTGTACCAGTAAGATGTCATACCACACAAACCTGATTATATTCTTTGCTTGGGCAACAAAGATCATGAACAAGGCTCAAGCAGTTTATGTCTTTACACAGACTTCAGAAAAACATACTACTCCATCCCATATGGGAGTCTGATGAAAAGGCTGGGTGACCTGGGGGTGTGGAGAGGATTATGGAATGAATGAATAACTGCTGAGTGGTAGGATCCAGAAGGTAGTCCTAAATGGAGAACTAATGGGGGGGACAAGCCAGGTAACCCAGGGATCGGTTTAGAACCAGTTCTCTTCAATATATTTATTTGTGTTATATGGGAGGGGTCAGGAAAGATGTGCCTCTTCACAGATGACATCAAGATCTGTGGAAGAGTGGACACCAAGGAGGAAATAAAGGCCGCAATGAAAGATCTGGA
The DNA here is from genome assembly GCA_016271365.2 of Neoceratodus forsteri. Classification (NCBI taxonomy): domain Eukaryota; kingdom Metazoa; phylum Chordata; order Ceratodontiformes; family Ceratodontidae; genus Neoceratodus; species Neoceratodus forsteri. The sequence goes on from CM028131.1 coordinate 632,467,326, forward strand.
AAATTGGGAGAGGTGGTTGAGGGGTGGCAGCTGAAATTTAACATGAAAAGTGAAGTTAAGGCATGTAGGGGCCAAGAAACCAACAACAGAGTAAAAGATGAATGGAGTGGTGGTGTGAGGCACACCAGAGGAAAGGGGAGACATGACTGAGATGCTAAGCAGAAAAAACAAGATGGACTGTAGCAAGTTGTTTACAGTGAATGGTAACACAGGTACTATGGGTAACTCCCTGAAAATGGGGATAGAGGGGTCCAAATGGGATGTCAGGAAATATTTTTTTTTGCCAAACAAGTGCTGATGGACTGGAACAAGCTTCTGGATAGGTCAATGGGGGCTGAAACAGTGGGAGGGTTCCGAGATGAATGATACAGGCACATGGGAATAGTTTGTAAGGGGGTAGACTGGGGGAGGAGTACATAGATACATAGACAATGTCAGCCGATAAGGGCCTACGCCCCACCCAGTCTGCCCATTTGAGCTTGTAAGTTCGCTTTACGTTTTCCTAGAAGTCTGTTGCCCCTCACCCCTGACCGCCAGAATTCCTTTATATCTATCCCATGCATTCTTAAATCCCTTGGTTGTTTCAGCCCCCACCACTTCCTCTGGCAGGGTGTTCCACTTGTCCACCACCCGTTCTGTGAAGAAATTCTTCCTCATTTTTCCTCTGACTCGTCCTCCCTCCAACTTCATCCCATGCCCTCTAGTCCTGGAACATCTTTTTCACTTATAAATAGTGTATGCCTGCACCCTGTTCTTTCCTGTAAGATACTTGAATGTCTCTATCGTATCCCCTCTCTCCCTCATCTCCTCCAGGGAGTACATATTCAAGTCCTTCAACCTGTCCTCATAGGACTTGTGAGGTAATCCATGTACCATCTGTGTTGCCCTCCTCTGAACCTTCTCTACCCTGTCTATGTCCTTCTGTAGGTAAAGTCTCCAGACCTATACACTGTACTCCTGGTGGGGCCTCACTAGTGTCTTGTATAGTGGAATTATGACCTCCTTTTCCTGCTGGTGATGCCCATGCCTTTGCATCCCAGCATCCTTATTCTTTACTGCCTGCCTTTTGCTTTCCCTACCTTGAAGTCATCAGAGATGATAACCCCAAGATCCCTTTCCTGCTTGGTGCATGCTATATCCTCACTCCCCGACTGATGTATTGTGCCAGGGTGTTTGTGCCCCATATGCATTATCTTGCAGTTCTTTGCATTGAATTTCAACTGCCAAACCCCTGACCATTCTTCAAGTTTCTGCAGGTCCCTTCTCATTCTGTCTACACCTTCTGGTGTGTCCACTCTGTTACAGAGTTTTGCGTCATCAGCGAACAGGGAAATTCTACCTTCGAGATCCTGCACAATGTCACCGATGAAGATGTTGAGTAGGACCGGTCCCAGCACTGATCCCTGTAGTACCCCACTGGTCACTCTTCCCTCTGTGGAGTGACAACTATTTACCACCACCCTCTGTGTCCTGCCACCCAGCCAGTTACCTACCCACCACACTACTGTCCTGCCCAAACCAATATTCCCCAGTTTGTGTAATAGCCTTCTATGTGGCACAGTGTCAAAGGCCTTGCTGAAGTACAGATAGGCCATGTCCACTGCCCTCCCCTGATCCACCTCCCTGGTCACCCAGTCAAAAAATTCAACGAGGTTGGTCTAACATGACCTCCCCCTGGTGAAACCATGCTGCCTTGGGTCCTGTAGTCTGTTGACAACCATATGTTCCACCAATCTCTCTTCAGTAGTGCTTCCATGATCTTCCCACTACCGAGGTGAGGCTGACTGTCTGTAGTTCCCGCTCTCTTTGTTCCCACTTTTTGTATAAGGGGACTACATCTGCTGTCCTCCAGTCTTTTGGCACCTCCCCTGTTTCCAGTGATTGGCTTAACAGGATTGCCAGAGGTTCAGTCACCACCTCTCTTAGTTCTTTAAGGACCATGGGGTGCACCCCATCTTGCCCCATTGCTTTATCAACTCTTATTCCTTCCAGTTCCTTCAGGACCCTTTCTCATGTAAAGGGACTTGTGTCCATTTCTGCATCATTTCCCACCCTTGTACTCCTTCAGGCCCATCATCCTCTCTTCCTCAGTAAAGACTGTGCAGAAATACCTGTTCAATATGTCAGCTTTACTGTTGTCATCCTCTATGTGGGCCCCATCCTCCCTTCAGTCTCCACTATCCCTCCCTTTGCTTTACTTTTTTCCTTATGTACCTGTAAAAATTTTGTTTCTCTACTAAATGATTTTTGCAATATGCTCTTCTGTCTGAGCTTTGTCTTCCTTTACTGACCTCCTGCCTCCCTTTTCTTCTCCTGATACTTCTCCCATCCCCTTCTGCCTGTGTCTTTTGTATTGCCTGAATGCAATCTTTTGGCTTTCGCTTTTCTGCTACCTCCTTAGAAAACCATAATGGTCTCCTTTTCCTTTTCCCCTGCTAACCGATTAATGCACAATTCTGTTGCTCTGTAATACCCATTTTAAATACTGCCCACTGTTCCTCAACCCCTGATTCCTGCCCATTCCCTTAATGCCTCTTTCTCAAGCATCTCCCTCATTTTCCCAAAGTCTGCCCCACTAAAATCCAGGATACGTGTTTTTGTGTGGTTTGGTTCTGCTCCTTCTGTGATTTCAAACCACAGTAGGGAGGACTGGCTAGTGCACAGTTCCAAAATTAGACAGGTTTGGGCAGACTGGACGGGACACTAGGCCTTTGTTTGCTATCATTTTCTGTTCTATATGTCCTGATGCCTGTATGGCCACTAAGGTTTGCTGATGCCGATAAATGCAAATGCCAAGTAATCTACTGTATGAGGATCAAAAATATAGGTTATGTTGATCAGGCCACAGCTGAAGATCATTCTGAAACAGTGTTTTTTCTAACCCACCAGATCCTCTAGATTAGGGTCATGCTCTATCCAATCTGCCCAGATATCTGGTGGTTCTGATAGTGCGCAATCCAAATGCATCCAAGCTTCTTGACCTAGATAATTGATTTAGATAACAGACAATACACTCCAGCTCTGCAGATTGTTAACACAATCTGAACTCTCTGAAACTGAGTGGTAGCAGCTGTACAAACCTATTCCAGATCCAACACCAAACTTTATGAGTCAAATTGTAGCAGCAAAAAGGGCAAGAGTAGCTCTTTGAATGTTTTATTTTTATTTATTTTATTTTATTGAAATCTAGGATTACAGATACCTTTGAGCAGGAACTGCTCGCTTACAAAGGTTCCACATCATGTTCACTGTCAATTAATAACCAAATGCATTTCAATGCCTTCTGAACTCTCCTTACCTGCTTTGCTTTTAAGAAATTTTTAAGTGATGAGACAAGCGAGTGCCCTTCCAGTATATATGTAACCAGGCCCCTCAAGGTTGTACCCCAGTAGTGAGGGGCAGGATTTCTGTAGTTAACATTCACTCAAGGCTGAACATGAGGAAACTGCTAAGAAATTCTGGAAAACACTGTACACCTCTGTAGAATTACAGGTCAATGTAGATGTAGCAGGTACCTGTATGAGCTTCTGTGGTGGGCTCGCAACTGGAATCCAAGCACTCAAAATCTGAACTGTCCAGTGGAGACCACTACAGGACACAGACACCAATAGTCACTTCACAAATGTATCTCTATTCACCAATGCAACCCCCACCCCAGTGGGCCATTATGTCTCAGCATTTGAACCCATTCTGGGACTTGGACTACGTGGGTCTAGCATAGGAGAAGAGTGGACGAAGAGGAATATGGGTTTTCTTCACTGCAGCTGTAGCATGTGTCTTAAACCCTGGTTCCATGCTGCACAATTATACCAGCTGATGAGTAACTGGACATGCATGCCTGTGGCATAAGGGATCACTCTCAAATGAAGCCAGACATTTAGTTAGTACCAGTCAGGGACATCAGAACTGTAAATGTGGACTCCTGCATAAAATAATAAACCCAACAACTAAGAACAGCAGTTTTCTATTCCATAGGGGATAGCCATGTTTGTCACCTCTGACCACACTCATCCAGGCATCAGGGTCAGGAGGTCAACTTGACAGTCAATCAGGACCTGACTTGAGGAGCATTGAGGAGTTGGCACAGTATCATAAGCTTTCGGAAGACTGTGTTTTTCCACTTAAGTTTGTGCATCCCCTCTTCATTTCACTGACTTGGAACTGAGCCAATGGGAAGCAGGATTCTCAATTAAAGAGTTACATAGTAGCAGTTTTACAGCCTATGCATAACTGAGTGTTGAGGCAAACCTATCACCTGTACAAGCTGAGAAACTGTACTAACACATTTGGAAGAAGACGTATGCTTTCACAGCTGAGAGTAGTATTGAATGTAGACACATCAAGAGAAGAAACCCAACAACTGGAGAGAGACAGTCTATTAGGGTAAGCCACCCTACAGCTGTGCTCTCCAGTGTTCCCTGAGAAACGTTTAACTGAAACAGACCTGAGAATCAGCAACCTCAGCCAATCTGAGATGGAACAACAGCCAGTACAACCTGATAACTAGACCTCAATGCTGGTAATTGCCTTGCCTTGCATATACTGGTATAGTGAGTGGGTTCTCCTCAGCAAGCACTGTATCTGATACAAAAGTGAGCAAGTGATGGAGACAGTGTCAGAGTGATGCTGATCTGACAGGGTTTGGAAGTTGAACCAACGAGAAGCTAATCCAGAATCTGCAGCTCGAGAACTGGTACATCCCCAGGGGCTAGCATAGCCTGGAACAGTGATAACTACACAGGACAGTGATCCCGCAGCACTAGTTGGTTAGACAGGGTTCAGTTATCATTTGGGAACCTGGATTATTGTGTAATCCCTCACTAGGATTTTAAAATTACAGTTTAGCCATCTGGACATGAATACAGTTTATTTCAGGGTTGCTTGCAAGTGCATATCCCTAGGCTGTTGTCACATGTGCAACACAGTAGTTGATACACCTGCAATGTTACAATGTCTGTGTACTCAGTGAAGCACCAGGAGCTCCCAAAAGTGCTAGGGGTGTTATACTGAAATCAGTAAGGGTTTAGCTTCGGAGACACAGTGGAGCCCTCCAAGATGCAGTTCAGAATACTGCAGAATTTTGCACAGGCCAGCAGAAAAACATTGCCATTTCAATGGCAGTTAATCCCTTTGTCACGCCAGCATCTGTGACACTGCATTGCATCCTGGCAAGCTCTTTAAACAGTGAGGAACTGAAGAGGTAAAGGGAGGAGAATGGCTTTGGTAAACATCTCCATCACTGCATCCCTTTGCTGTAATGATTATTGTTATTAAAGAGTCACTGAACATTTTCCCTACCTTCCCTTCTCACTGGTATCATTAGAAGATGCATTAGCAAGATGAATCACAATGTTCCCTCACTAGAATTATGCTACAATCCTTGTAGAAAACATTCTGTTTTTCTCTTGTGCCTGCACCTTGCCTGTGCCTCCACACCAGTCAGGCTACTGTAGTCGCACATTTGGGATGTGAGGTTAGGATCGTCACAAGTGTGACACAGTGTAACCTGTATATAGCTGACACATAGTGGCTGGCGCATGTTTCAAAGTTTTTATGCTGCTTGTTGAGGATTTCTACATAAATTGAATAGTACATTGGACTTTCAGCACAATTTGTATTGGACAGCTGTTTTGTAAATGGAAGGGCAGTATTCATGGATTTCACAGTGCAGCACTTGAGCTGTTTTTATACACACAAGCACAGCCTGGGTGTGCCTGTGTTGATAGTGATACCACTGAGAAGTTGGGGCAAGCCATGGTGTCTTCTCATTTTGATAATGTGGAAGGTGACAATATTGCAATTACCCAAGCTCCACATACTTGCATACTCAGCCCCCAAGGCATGCTGTGTATGTGGATAGTCAGTCCACAGTTTGTCAGTATTCTCCATTGTCAGTGGGTGCTGTTGTTGGTCCTGATGACACAGTGATGGATTTAATAGTTTCAGTGACAGCTGGCAGTGACACAGAAACCCAAACTGCAGGTGCTATTTATTGTGAAATCACTGTATTTCTTGAGAATACAGGGGTTGGTGTTAACTGCCAATCATATGACAGCTTTGATGCAGTATTTATGTTAGGGGATCCTGAGTTTACAGTAGCAGCAAGTGATGTATGCCATAGCTCGCATGTGGCTATAGAAGTGTCACAGCACAGTCCTCTGCTCCTGATGATGTGTCCAGTGCTGAGCAAGGCAGTGTGGAAACTACTGTGCTGTGCAGTGAGCTTGATGGGCAAGTACTTCCTATGGATTCATGCACTGCTATGTCTGCCAGTTATGCAAGGTGTGAAAGTAGTTCGATTTTGTGCTTGATGTTAATGTATCTGATGCCAGTAATCCCACCTCATGTGATTCCTGGTACATCAGCAGTGGATGATGAGCCTACCATACAGTTTGCTCGACATTCACCTGTGCTTAATCTCCACACATTTCAACTAAACATGTTCGGGCCGTCCTTCCCACGGGTGCTGAAGGGGCAATGGTGAAGGTAGCGAAGGCAATGGAAATGGCAATATACAGGAGAATGATGAGTGTTTGGGTAACACCTTATGGTATGTTACTGTACTATTCCCATGACACATTGTGTAATTTCCTCCCCTGTTGTACCTTGTTGCCATTGAGTACATATTCCTGTCTTGTTGGTGATTAAGTAAGGAAAGTGGCATCATCCATACTGAAAAGGTTGTCCCCCCCCCTCGGGCCCTCCCCCCACCATGGTAAGTATTTCCTAGGATTTCTAAATAAATATATAAGTTTTGGAGAGCTCATGACTGCTATGCCCATATAGTCTGGCCACTGTCAGCGTCTACAGTGCACTGTAAATGATGCAGACCCTACTTGTTCTGTCATAATTTAATTGTGTTTCTAGCACCACTACCTCTGGTGGTAGTAAATGCCATGCACCCATCACCGTAATTGTGAATAAATGCTTGCTAACAGTAACCGTTACTATGCACCCATCAAACTTCATGTCATGCCACATCGTTATTGGAAGTCTCATGTTCTTTTTTTTTTTTTTTTGTACCTCCCACACCCTTTCTGATCCCTCTTTCAGGCCTCTCATGGACCTGCTCACCCAGCTACTCCAAACCCCACCACCCCACATCGCTGCCAGCCCAGGTTACCCCGATGTATCCCTTCATCAAGAGGGTCCCTTACCTTTGTAGGGGATAGGCCTTTCTAGCCATGCCAATGATCCTCAGTGCTGCTGAGGTGGTAGATGGATATCCGGGAGCCCAACGATGAGGGTCCAGTTAGGCCGTCACCCGATTGGCCAGGGCACTATTTTCCACTTTTCTCCCTGGGGAGTGGTGTGCCACAGACGTCTAGGAATACGCCGACATCCGCCACTCCCTAGTCACCAGTGACCTGATGTCCTACTGTGCTCCCAGCCTCCACCAGGGACCAGCAGGCACCAGGCTGCATCCCCACCCTCCCCCAAGAGAAGGCGAGCTGTCGCTGGATGCTTCATCCTTCTCCACCATCTGGACCTCCAGCGATCCAGGTCTATTCCCAAACCCGGGTCGCCAGCATTGCAGATGGAAATCCAACTGCTGAACCGACAGGCCAGCTAGACATCTCATGTTCTGACAGATGCTACCCTCTGGTGCCATATTAATGCCTCTGACATATTTTTATGCTTCTGTCATATCTCTCCTGTATTTTCTGTCCTTCAGGTTATACTCATTCCTCAGATGATTTTTGGTGCAGGGCCTGCAACATCTTTGTTGCCATTGTTTGAACATCCTCCACCATGTATAAACCCTTGACAGTATGTGTGCTCCAAAACTGGTCACCGTATACCAATTCAGACATCAATAATGATCTTTACATGGGCCATCACCAACTTCTTCCTCCTGGTTGTGATAAGTCTCCCTATGCAAGCCAGCACCCCTCACAGTAATGTTTTACTGTTGTGTTACCATCACTATATCCACCACCACCTTGCCATCTTGTGGTACCCTGAACATGTGTGCTTGCAACTAGCTTGTTTGCCTTCACATTAATATGTACAGCCCCACCAGTTCTACCTGCAGTATGTTCCAGACTTGTACCACCATTTCAGTGAAGAAATATTTCACTACATCTATCCCCCACACCCCCAGCTTCGTCACATGTCCCGTTTCTGTTGCTTTCTTTAATTTTAAAGAGACTACATCCCACACCATTTTTACATGTATGAGGTACTTTTTAGCCTCTATCAGACATAACATTAGTTTAACCAGACATTACTACTGTGCCTGTTTTCAAATCTGTATTGCTTTATTTGGGTGATATTTTTGGCTGTGGAGAGACATAATTAATTCTACGTCACAAATGGCATCTGTAAACTGCTCTGTCTGTTCCCCGAGTGTTATCCTTTCTGTGATATCCAGTACTGTTTACATGCTCATTCCTCACTGCCCCTTGCCCCCCCCACACCAAACAGACATAACACTACTAACTGAACCACAAGGCTGTACCACCTTATCTGCATGACAACGCTTCAAGTGTACCAGCCGGGATATCAAGTGTCATTGCCTCTTCTCTTCTCCTTGAGGGAGTAGGAAGCAGTCAACTGGATACAGCCAATATAATACCTGCTTTGCTGTTGCATTTCATGCCTGATTATCAGGTCACTGAAACCTGTCTTTGCATCATTGCTATGACCCATGCCTCGGGCACTGTGCCTATTTACACTGGACAGTGAAAATTACTCCGTCCTCACCCCCACCAGCAGGACAGCAGTGCCTACTATGCTCAATAACCAGTACAGTCATATGCCGGTGACAACAAAATCACAGTGTTTGTGGGTTTGTTATGGTATCATGCAGTTTCAGTTTCACCATGATATGCATCTATATAGCTTATGTATGCAGTGTACTTACAGTATGCAGGGCCCCTGGTGTTCTGCGGCAGAATTTTCTGATTTCTGCGGCAGGGCTCCTTGACTTCTGCGGCAGCATTTTCTGATTTCTGCAGCATGATTTATTCATTTCTCTGGCAGAATGCAGTCCTGTCATTGGCTAAATATGATGTGATGTCATCGATGACATCATATGCTGAGCATAGAGAAGGGGCTTCAGGATAAACGAGGTGGGAAAGAAAGCCTGACACTATGAAAAAACAGTATATTTACTGTATATGAAAATTCACCAAAAACAATGAATTCTGCAGCACTATATATATTCTGCGGCATGATGCAAATTCTGCAGCAAATTCCACAACCTCAGAACCGCAGAATTCAAGGGGCCTTGACAGTATGCCTGTATTGATTCCAGTCTGCCATGAGCCAACGCTGTAACCCATATTTTCAAGCTGTTATGTGCCTCACAGTGGTGTACTGCTGCTCACAGTGACAGTTCAGTATTTAGTTACATGAGTATACACTAAGTATACCTACTCCATATCTGTAATTGTTGTGCAATCAAGTATAACCTACATTGTGTCCACCCCAAGAGGGACGCTTACAATTATTATTACAACAACAGTACCTGACTGCATCTTCACATGTTGTATGGCTGTCTGGCAGCTGCTGGCACCATGTTGACAGTGTCACTGTGATCACCATATGAACATACGAAGCAGCCAGCAGAAGAAGGCCATCTGGTCTATCAAGTCTGCTCGTATTGCAGGTTCCACAGCTTAAGCAAATGTCCCTGCCCCCTCCCCACTCCTCCCATCCTCCCTTCCCATGATCCTTACCTTCCTCTATGCCTATCCCAGCCTCTGTTAAAGCTGGCCACTGTCTTCAACGAGATGACATCTTCCAGCAGTGCATTCCAAGTGCCCACCACCCTCTCTGTGAGGAAGTGCTTCCTGACTTCCATCCTAAACCTCCCACCCTCCAGCTTAAGACTGTGCCCCCTCATGTTATGGTTGCCATTTAACTTAAATAGATTCTCATTGTCAGCATTATTTATCCCTTTCTGCCCTCCTGAAATCTAAGATTTTTGTCTTAGTCTGGCCGCTTTCCCTGCCCATATCCAACTGGAACCACACTGTGTAATGTTCACTTCCACCCCGTGGCTCCCTGACCACTATTTCCTGTACATGTTCCCCATTTGTGAGCACCAGATCAAGATTTGCCTCAACTCTTGTTGGTTCAGTGATGCAATGAGTCAGGGACAGTCTCTGCAATCCTTCCATGATCACCCTACTCCTGGCATATGTTGTGGAAGGTATGCTCCAGTCCTCCTTGGGCAGGTTGAAGTCCCTACAATTACCACCTCTTATTTCTCGCAGCTTCAATATTTGTGAGCTCAGTTCCTACATATCATGTTAGATATCATGCATTAAGAAAGTACTTTCTTTTTAAGAACAAGACACTACCTGTATATTTATGAAGCTGTTCTTCTTATAGGTGTCATTGAAACAATTGTGTGAATATGCCCACAGTTGAGGAGTGTGTTTGCTGCATGGAACAGCAGCTGGTTCAGGAGAAGGCACAAGAATATCCGTGTATAACAATGCACCCTGGTTTTGCTACAGTGTGCCTTGATGTCTGGGTACTTCAGACCGCTTATTTTGTGTTCTGACAACATTACGGTATATAAACAATATACCCATTCATGAATAAGTGGAATTCAATGTAAAAATAGTTATATTTGTCAACACTATGTGCGTAATGTAACTTCCCTACATGTTCCTAACAAGATGATGGCTATTTCTGTAACATAAGGTTACTGTTCTGTCTTTACTGACAAAATAATGTATTTACTTAGAATACTGCATTGTGGTCATTAATGCATCCAAAGTGCAGGAGGAGTAATGGTACACAGCCATTGAAGAGGGTGGGTGAGGGGTGTCGAACTTTTGACTACTGCCGTGGGGAAGGGGAATGTGACTGACAACTGGAAGGGGAACCTAGTACCTCAACAGTCATCCACACCACCATCCACAGTGGAGTACAGCCAGTCAGTTTGATGGTGTATTCTCCTCCCCCTGGCAGAGAGTCCAACAACTGAAGTTGTTCCCACACCAGGGTCATTGTCAAGGTAAACGGCAAGGCACCAGTGCATAACCCCTCTACAATATCTGTATGACATCATAGTCTAACAGTTTGACTTACTATTGGCCCCTAATCAGAGGCAACAGAAATTCACAGCAGGAAGGTGTTGTCAAACTTACCATATATATTTTGATGATTTTGTGACTATGGAGCTTAATCATTATGGGCCATTATAAATAGTCTGCCTACATTTCAGCCAAGAGTTATCTAGTGTCTCACAGAAGGAGGGTTAACTACAATGGTAGTGTGGTGACAGGGCATAATGTGACACATTTTATTAAAATCCCTTACAGTGTGAAGGCAGAAGGTTTGTAGTATATGATCTAACATCACTGAATATAGTGTTTACCAGTGAAGTACCTAAGGGATCAATACTGTGACTACTCCTGTTGAACTTTTTCATGACATTGCAGACATACTGTTACTGTGATCTGCAGCTGTTAGCAATATTTGAAACCTGCATGACATACACAATGGGTTGCAAAAAAATTACCTTGATAAGATTGAAAGACAGCTGTAGACACAGCAAGCGATGTTCAATAGAAAAACATGGTAGCAAATTCACCAGGATATGGTAAACCCTAAGGATAGCTACATAAATGGGATGTTGGGTCACTATCTCATATTAGAAAATGGTCTAGAAAATCCGGGCTCTGACTGGCTGATAGCCCTGGCAAAGTGGGCATCTATCAGACAGCAGAGCCCGGAGTTAGAAAAGTGTAGTCCCAAATGACCCCATCCTGAAATAATGTGGCAAATTAGAATTCTGAGATTTAAACTGCCACCATTTTCTTTCTCACGTTAGTTGGCTCACCATGCTCCTGACTGATAGCTACACCAAAAGCCAAAATAAAACCAAAAACACAAGTGGCAGATCAGTTGTTATTATATTAAATTGTACTCTTTCTTTTTTAATATTTCGATCCTTTGCACTTCGCATTTTCAAACAGTTCGACTTTCTGGCACACACACACACAAATATGCCTGCTCTACTTCCAGTGTGTACCTCGGCTCGCACACTTAAAATGTTTTCTCCACTGGTGTTTGGGAGGGCACAATGGAATGCCTTCAAATACCTGCAGAGTTGAAATAAAAAATAGCCACACATTTAAAAAAAAAAATTAAATACACAAATGAAGAGAGAAAAACGAAATCACCAGTCAGATTGGCTTCACCTAACTTGCAGTGGGCAGCGTGACCCTTTCTATGGCAACTACACTCAGAATTACTGTTGCCAGTGCTGCGTGATTGCCCTGGGTGGCACCAACAAAGAATCACAAAATAGCCATCTCTTCACAACTTACTGCGTTCGGGGGGCTTGTGTTACTGACAGGTTTGTGAGCACAATCTGTAATGTGCACTTAGCCAGACTGCTTAAATGCTGCCAGTCTGTTTCTGTAGCTGCTGTTCGCTTGATGCCTCCCAATGCTTGCAAAGACGGATTCAGTGTTTTTCTGTGACTCCTGGTTACCGTCCTCTTCTGGCAAACTTGTCCTCTCTACCAGCCCGCTCTTTCCCACTGATTGGTTTTGCTTGCACTTGACATCAACAAGCTGGAATTAAAAAATAAGCTGACATGCAGACATCATGACAGCACAACCACAGTTCAACACACAATGGGGGGGGCATACTGAGAATGCGAGAATGATTGCTACTGTCAACATGACATAATGTTGAAATGTATAGGACCAAACACTGATTCAGAGTGGTTTGTTCCTGTGAAAAACTCATGTAATACAATGTTCTAAACTTTGCAAACAATGAAAAATGATATAATTTTTGTGATCTTTTTCTTTGTTACAAATGGTGCCAAGTAAAACAACTTGCAAAATTGTTTCATGACCTACTTCTATAACCAAGGTACTTTGGGTTCATTTCATACTCCCCTGGTGGCCCCTACATCCATCACCTGAAGCACCCACTCAAGGCTCACCCGATTCATTCCTTTGAGATATTTGAAGACCTCTATCATATCCCCCCTGTTCCTTCTCTCCTCCAGTGAATACAGGTTGAGCTCCTCTAGTCTCTCCTCATATGGCCTTTCCCCTAGTCACAGGATCATCCTAGTCACCCTCCTCTGGACCATCTCCAGAACAGCAATTTTCCTCTTTAAGTCGGTATGTCAAAACTGCACACAGTATTCCAGGTGTGGTGTAACCAGGCAATTGTACAGTGGAAGGAGCACCTCTCGACTCCTTGAGTTTATCCCCCTGGCTATGCACCCCAGCATTTAATTTGCTTCGGCTGCAGCCCTTCTGCTCTGTTCTGCTCTAAGTTATTCATTTTGGCATACACCACCACCCTGAGGCCCCTCTGCACCCTACAAACCTGCAGTTCATCCCACCCACCCCAATGTGTATACATGAGTCATGTTTTGGGGCCCCAGGTGCAGAATCCTGCATTTCCAATCATTAAACTTTAGCTTCCAGACTTGTGACCACCTCCCCAGAGTCTCCAGGTCCTCTGGAAGAGCCACCTTCCCCTCCTCCCCTTCCACCACCGCCCACAGTTTCGAGTCATCAGCACAGAGGCTCATCCCACGCCTGATACCACTTCTAATGTCTGAGATATAGGTGTTAAGCAGGAGTGGGCCCACTACCGACCCTGTTGTACCCCTGTAATGACTATCCTGGAGGATGAGCCCTCCCCACCAACCCTTACCTTCTGTACATGCCCCACTAGCCAGTTTCCTATCCACCTGACCATCTGCACCCCCACACCCATATCCTTCATCTTCTCCAGCAGACCATGATATTGTCCCACCTTGGGGGAGGATGAAACATGATGCATAGCCGAGTGCCTCAACCACACTATAATGGATGTTAGCACACCATAACGCACCACCTGTAGTTTTATTTATTTATTGAAATGTTTCACCAGGAGGGCACACTGAACAACAAGTTGCTCATCTCATGGTGTGACCTGGGAGGAAGGGTTACATAGGGTTGTGAAGGATGATCAGTTTCAATAGCATGTGGGTAGTACAAACAATACAACATTGTAAGATTGTGCAACAGTTGGAACACAAGATATTGTACAATAAACAGTAGTGGAACATTGAGTAAATTACAATAAATGTCCAAAATCATACAAAAGAACACATGAATGTACAAAACAGTAATAGTGCGATAGAACCATTTATAGTGCATGGGTGTACCAGGAGCAGGCTCAAGGTAGTACGCAAGTGCTGTTGAAGTAAAAAGGATGGAGTAGGTTGTGCACATGGGTGACCCAGAAGAGCAGGTGGAGAAGAAGAGAGAGGCAAGAACTGAATATGAGGAGAAGGGATAGACATTTCTGATTTCCCCTTCAGGATGTTGAGAACCCTGCTGGGGAGTCATGAAAGGAAAGCAGAAAGTGGGGATAGGTATTAAGGTGGGTTAAAGCAGGAACAGCTGAGGGAAAGGTAATTGTGTAGGGCAGATGTAAGGGAGTAGTTGGAGGAGGAGTGTCATATTTCGGGGGGGGAGGTAATTCCAGATTTTAGGGAAACGATGGGCGAAACCAGTCTGACCAATGAGGGTGGAGTGGAGTGGAGAGGGCCCGTCAAGGAGCAGGCGTCATTTGATCTGAGATAGTGGGTAGGGGGAGGTGGAATGGAAAGAGAGAGGATGAGAGATAAGAGGGGAGCTCCCCAAACCAGAATTTGGAGGTTAGTTTGGCACAGTGACAGATGCGCCTGTGAGATAGTGGAAGGAAGGTTAGAGGCGATAGAGTTCACAGTGGTGGGAGCAGGAAGGGAAGTCGTTAGCACAGCGGCAGAAGGAGTTAAAGAGAGTGTCCAACTTGGTCAGGGAGGATTTGGGAGCAGCACCATAGACTATGTCACAGTAGTCAAAGATGGGGAGTATCATCTTCTGGACAATTTCACACCTCGCAGTCAGCGGGATGCAACTATGATTCCTGTACAGAGCACCAAGCTTGGGGCATAGTTTCTTCAAGATAGCATCGATATGCACAGAGAAGTTGAGGTGCTGGTCCAGCCAAACTCCAGATATCTAAATGAGGAGGTGTCCTCCAAGATGGTCCCATCAAGGGCTTGAAGGTGGGTAGGGCCGGGGCCCAGAGAGTCTCTGCCTGGTGCCAAAGGTCATTGAGACTGTCTTCTTGTTGTTTAGAAAAAGCTGGTGAGAAGCAAACCAGAGCTGAACTTGGTTGAAGTCATGCTGTAAGCTGGCTTGCACAGCAGCAGGGTTTTTGCCAGAACTGTACAAAACAGTATCGTCAGTGTACATGTGGATAGAAGAAGATGAGCAGGCTGTGGGAAGATCATTAAGGAAAATTAAGAAGAGTAGGGGACCAAGCACTGAGCCCTGAGGGACATCAGTGTTGATGGGGAGTGGAGGGGAGATGGAATAAAGGATTCTCACCGACTGGGTCCTGCCAATGAGGTAGGATTTAAACCAGTTGGTGGCTGACGGTGCAAGGCCAGCTGAGAAGAGTGAATCAAGAAGCAGGGGACGGGAAACTGTGTCAAAAGCTTTGGCTAGGTCGACAAAGATAGCCGAGGTGATCAGGCCGTCATCCATCCCTGAAAGGATGGCGTCAGTAAGCCTGTAGTGCCATACTGCTATTGGGAAATTGTTAATTTCGTTATATTTCTGCATTTTTGTCAATCTGATCTATCTTTTTCTACCATTTTCATAATGATATAATAACAATGTTTATAAATGTAATTTGTTAAATGTCTACATTTTCAACGATGCTCAATGGGTCATCGTGTCCAAATATACCACACAATGTGGCCTGTCAAATACAAAGCACAGGTGCATCATGAACAGGTCTGAATACATGTAATGGAAATGTGCCACCGTAACTGTAGATGTGCCGGCACACATTACCGATATTCAGACCAAAAAAATGCAAGTAGGCCTATTATGCATGCAAAGCTCAAACAGTGACATTTGCATGTCAATATGGCAACATTTGCATGAGTTGGCATTGATGGCTGGTTGGAATATGCCTGCCGCCCTGCACATGCACACTCAATAGCAGCTACTGGTAGTCCAGTGGTACACCCCTCACTGTCCGTTAAACTGATCATAAAAAAATAAAAACTTTTGCCAGTAATACATGGTAGAGCAGCATTCCCAAAGCTCTATGCCCAGGACACCAAATATAATAAAATAACACATCAAATTGATCGGGATAGTGCAGTGGTACCCTCCACCCACCCCACCCCCACCCACACAGGATCTGAATCACACTCTGCCTCCCACCACCCAGGTCTTTGATGGACAGCAAAACACACCATCACAGTAGGACCTGCAAGACCATTGGTGGACACTCTCAACCAATGGTCTTGCAGTGTGCATAAAGTTGTGAATGACTATTATAGTAGACACTGCAAGACCATTGGTCAAGAGTATCCACCAGTAGTCTACCAATGGTCTTGCAGGTGGTACTGTAACCTATCATTCATGAGACACATGCGTATTTTTGCTGGTGGCTTTTGCTTGCTGCCATAAATCTGTTGTTGTGGGTTAGCATGGTGGGATTAGTGTCCTGTGGAGTGGGTGGGTGTGTGGGTTACCACCAGAGTACCATGGACGATTGATTTTTCCTTTTTTTTTTTTTTTCTGATGGGTGCTGCAGTCATGGAAGTGGGTAACAGTAGACTACCATGGATGGGGCACATGTTTTTATTTGTCTCTGATCAGTGTACCAGATGGAGAGGGTGTTACCACTAGATTACCACTATATTGCCATGTTGTACAGGGATAATGTTTTATTTTTCTATAATTGGTGTACCAGTTGTGGAGGGTGGTTCCACTACACTACCAGGTCTTTAGGGTGAGAATTTGTTTTGCAATTCGTTCAGTGGTATTATGGATATCTGGGATGCCACATGCGAGTTCCAATCCCATCGTGTTTACAATAAGCTTTAGGTACAAACAGTAATCCATACTTTGTCAAAGATAACAAGGAAATAATACATTTGAATGATTACTCAAAACAGAGTGGTGCTAACCCAACCATTTTTATATGTGCCATTCAACAACCAACACTTTTGTTCTTTACATTTTGTGCAGCATATCCAATTATAAGCATATCATAGCTTAAGAATGTTTACTGTCCCATTGTATTGTTAGGTACATTGTGTTTACCACTTGAAGTAATGGATGTTATTTGTTGAAACGTGATATGTGGCAAAAACAGCCTCATCTTTGACTGGATGATGGTAGGAAGAACATAAGGGTTCCGATGTTATCTGTAAAAGTCAAGTTGATACATATGTTAGTTCTTCTTTCACAGCATTTATTACTCCAAAACTTGTGTCATGAGATCCTCAGTATATCCTGTGCAAAAAAGGGAATAAATATGAATATAAACTATTGAATGAGTCAAGAAATCTACTATCATACATGTAAAAAAATGGTACATTTTTAGTCATGATTCACAGTTATTTGTTCCTATGGCAGTATGCCCCACTACCTGATGTGGTGTGTTATCTGAGGCTGTCACCTGACGTGATCAGAGTGACCTGATACACCCTCCAGTGGTTCCAATTTAAGCAGTGCAGAACCTTGCACTTTCATTTATTTATTTCTTGAAATGTTTCACCAGTAAGGCACGCTGAGCAACAAGTCACATGCCTCCCAGTGTGACCTTCGGGGGTAGGGGAACCTGAGGATAGTATACAGATGTTTGGTACACAATATAGATATACAATTTGATTACACTCAATAAAGTGAGCAGACTATACAGAAGTACTAAAAAGGAGGAATGCTAACATATATGAACTAGATGGATATAATGCTAACAGACTTGAACTAGATAGATACCATAGCACAAATATCTTTTGCAAACATCTGATGGGACATAGCTGGCTGGATAGAATACAAAGAGGTTGAACTAGGGCAAGATTGCAAGAAGAGACACAGATAGAACAAAATTTAGCAATGTGTAACAAAAGTGCAAGGTTGACTGTAAGTGCATTAGAGAGTAGGAATTAGCCAATAACTATGGCTAGGAAGGGAAGGTGGGTGGGAGGTGGGAGGTATATAGGCAGAGAGCAGGGGTGGAAAGGTGGGTATTTGGAGGAGGAATGCAAGAGGTGGAGGAGAAGGGTCTGCTGGACCTGACCCTCCAGAATGCTGGGGATCCTGCCTGCACCAGGTGGAGGTAGAGCATGACAGGAGGGTAGTAGGTTGTACTCAGCAGAGGTAGAGCATGACAGGAAGAAAGTATGCAGCAATGAGGAGTAGGCTTCAGAAGGACCAAGAGAGAGGGATGTGGGAGAGAAGATGGGCCAAGACACAGCCCTTTCAGGAAAGAATGGGGTGGGACTAGGAGGCGAGGAAGATGTTTGCCTAGGTTCAGGACCCTTCCAGGATGCAGAGAACCCTGCCAGGGACCTAGGCCAAGCAACGGTGAGTGGGTAGTGTGGGTAAGGTGGTGTACAGAGGAGGGAGATAGGGGAGCTAAACATGTGGCTCAAAGGCTGGTGCCAGGAAAAGAAACACAGATTTGTGGGAACTGGCAATAGTTCTGGGAGTGAAAGTTCTTTAAATTTGATGGACTGCATCTGACTAAGGAGGAGTCAGTGCATTGGGGCAGAAGTTTGACGTATTTGCAGAATATTTAAACTAGCAAATGGGGAGAGGGGTGCAGCACCCGATATGTCGAATGGGAAGAACACCCTTCCCCCGTCAGCTAGTGGTCAAACAGGGATTCAGTATGTTTGCAGTTCATTTGCATCACCAGGTAAGAAAAAAGGTCAATCTCCCCATACAATGCACAGGGGAAATGCCAAACCTCACCCAACAACTAACACACCGAAATCTGGCCAATGCAAAATCATGTACACAAATGCTCACAGCCTGGGAAATAAGATCCCAGACCTGCAGGCAATAATGTCAGAGGCTAAACTGGACTTAGTAGCAATTAGTGAGACATGGTTTACCAGTAACCACACTTGGAAGACTTCAGTACCTGGCTATGTACTGTTGAGAAGAGACCGAGGTGCAAAAAGGGGGGATGGAGTGGCCCTGTATGTCAATGAAAATATCAAAGCTACAGAAATTCAGAATGCACATGAGGAGCCAGAAGAACTGTGGGTCACCCTGGAAACAGGAAATGGGATAGCCATAAGAACTGGGGTTGTCTACAGGCCCCAGACCAGGGGGAGGACATAGACACATTACTGTTAGAAGATATACAAAACATGACAGCTAAAGGGGAGGTTCTGATAATGGGAGACTTCAACATGCTGGATACAGATTGGTCAATACCAGCAGGAACATCTGCCAGAACTAGACACATGGTGGATTCCCTGCAGGGGGAGTGCCTCAAACAACTGGTACAACAACCCACAAGAGACAGAGCTATTCTAGATCTAGTACTGACTAATAGGAAGGGATCACAGATCTCCAGGTAGGTCACCTGGGTGCTGGTGACCATCACATGGTATGGTTCAATTTGGCCACTAGAACTAAATCATCCCATTCCAAGGCAAAAATATGGGACTTCAGAGATGCTGACTTTGATAAGATGGCCAACAGAGTTAAGCTAGCCCTGGCAAAAAGAAACATAGGTGATGGGGTACAGGCAAAGTGGGCAAGCATTAAGGATGCAATACTTGAAGCAACAACCCACTGTGTTAGACAGAAAAGGAAGTGAAAAAGAAGAAGGAAACCACTTTGGTTCTCAAATACAGTAGCAGAAAAGTTCAGAGCCAAAAGGCTGGCCTTCAGAAAATATAAGGGAACACAGCGGGATGAAGATAGGGAGGCATACCAAACTGCCCCTAAGGAAGCAGGAAGGCAGTATGGCAGGCAAAGTCCCAAACTGAGGAAACACTAGCATGAATAATATAAGAAGGTAACAAGACTTTCTATAGATACATTAGTGAAAGGAGAACGTCCAGAGGGGGTATTGCTAAACTCAAAGGAGAAAAGGGGGCATGTGAGGAGGAGGACCCTGTAAAAGCATCTATCCTAAATAGATACTTTTGCTCAGTATTTACTGAAGAGAAGGTAGGGCAGGGCCCACAGCTCAGCTCACTAAGCTCAGGGTGGACAAGGTAATGGGACCTGATGGCATACATTCCAGGGTACTTAAGGAGCTAAGGGTGGAACTAGCAGAGCCATTAGCAGAACTGTTTAGTGAGTCTCTGAGCACAGGAGAGGTCCCAGAAGACTAGAGAAGGGCTCATGCGATCCCGCTGCACAAGAGTGGTAGCAGGGAGGAGGCAGGGAACTTCAGACTAGTCAGTCTTACCTCAGTAGCGAGCAAGATTATGCAGGCACTCCTTACGGAAAGGACAGTGCAACACCTGGAATCCATAGGGACACAGGATCCAAGACAGCATGGGTTTACAAAAGGAAGGTCCTGTCAAATTAATCTCATAGATTTCTTTGACTGGGTAACCAGAGTGGTGGACCAAGGGGGAGCAGCTGATCTCGCCTACCTTGACTTCAGCAAAGCTTTTGACGCTGTTCCACATAGAAGATTGATAAATAAGCTGGGTAGGCTCGGGGGTGGGTCAGAAGTTGGTCAACTGGGTGGCAAACTGGTTGACGGGCAGAAAACAGAAAGTGGTAAATGGCATACAGTCAGAAGAGATGCAAGTCACAAGTGGGGTACCTCAGGGATCAGTCCTGGGGCAGTCTTCTTCAATATCTTCATTAGTGACATTGCAGATGGACCAGAGGGTAAGGTTTGTCTGTTTGCAGATGACACCAAGATCTGCAACAGAGTAGATGATCTAGATAGGGTGGGCAGAATGAGAAGAGATCTGGATAAACTAGCAAAATGGGATTTAATGCAAAGAAGTGCAAGATCATGCACATAGGGAAGAGAAACCCTGAAGCCACCTATAGGCTGGGAGGGGAGTTGCTGGCAGTCACAAAGGAAGAAAGAAACTTGGGCATCATCATCACCGATGACCTGAAATCATCCAAGCAGACCTCTAAAGCAGTCGGTAAGGCTAGGAGGATGTTAGGGTGTATTAGTAGGGGTATCACAAGTTGTAAGAGGGAGGTAATAATCCCTCTTTACAAGACATTGGTTAGGCCCCATCTGGAGTACTGCGTGCAGTACTGGAGGCCACACCTTCACAAGAACATTAACCAAATTGAGGCTGTCCAAAGAAGGGTAACCAAAACGGTGCAGGGACTGCATCAGAAGACATATGAGGACAGATTAACGGAGCTCAATATGTATACCCTTGAGCAAAAGAGGGAGAGAGGTGATATGATCAAAATATTCAAACATCTTAAGGGAATTAACAAGGTAAAAGAGTCTAACATGTTTAAATATAAGAAAAATAGCAGGACAAGAGGACACAGCATGAAATTAGAGGGAGGCCGATTAAGGGGGAATGTGAGGAAATTCTTTTTCACAGAAAGAGTGGTAGATGCATGAAACAGTCTACCTCAGGAAGTGGTGGCTATGAATACAGTACAGGGCTTCAAACAGGCATGGGATAGGCATAAGGGAGCAATACAGGTGAGTATGAATAGATAGACCACTGACAGAGCAACGGCTGAAGGCACATTTCTAAGGTAGAAAAATAAATGGGCAGACTGGATGGGCCTTGCGGTCCTTATCTCCCGTCAACCTCTATGTTTCTCTGTTTCTATGGATGTAGGGAAGGGTTTTGTAGGAAAGAGGTGGGTGTGAAGCTGAAGCAGGCTCATAAAGGGAACAAGGAGATTTAGTAGGAGCAGCTTGAAGACAGAAAGTTATCTAAGGCAGAGGCAAGGGACTGGGAGGAGGAGAAGTGTGCGTATTTGAGGTGGAGGTTCCACATTTTGGGGAAGTGATGGGAGAAGCCTGATTGGCCAATGAGGGTGGTACAAGAGGAGACTATCATGGTGCGACTGTCAGAGTCTGTGTCTCTATCATTCGGCTTTTCACTTCAACCTCAACTTAGTCATCACATCCGACGTCCTCACATTTCTGAGCGACAGCTGTCTCCGCTTCATGTGCATGTTATAGGATACTGGACACTATCTACAGAGAGAATATTGTCAGAAGTTTAATTCAGATCAGTGTTGTAATAAAATAAAAAATAGAAAAAGTTCCCAGTACAGACAACCTCGGTAAAAAGCAAAAATAACAAGCATTTGTCAATGCCGAACGTTCGCTTGCAGGTATTTGCAGTGGTGTTTGGCATGTATGGTGCTTTACCCTCATGCCCTGTGCTATTGCTGGTATGTGCACAATAAATTGTCAGCATGACCTTTTTGTTACCCCCATTGTGCGCTACATAGGCGGAAACACGTTTTGGGCAGGATGTGAAAAATGACAGCTGTACTGCTGATAAGGAAGTGTGGTAAAATGGCAATGTTGAAAATCTGGAGTGGAAATATTGAAAATTCGCAAAAATAGGAGCGTGCTTGGTAACTGTGCAATGCAGCTCGTAAAACAGTCATTGTTAGGAATTTTTTCACCAAATTGTCAACATTGGCATTTTAAAAACTCTGCTAATGAACAGTGTCACTGTGATTGTCTTACTGTGTGCCATACATTGATTTTGCACACCGACTGCGCCATTGTGCACTACATGGGTGGAAACACGTTTTGGGCAGAATGTGAAAAAATGACAGCTGTACTGCTCATAAGGAGGTGTGGTAAAATGGCAATGTTGAAAATCTGGAGTGAAAATATTGAAAATTCGCCAACTTACAAGCGTGCGTAGGAACTGCACAACGCACGCTCGTAAAACAGTTATTTTTAGGAATTTGTTCACCAAATTTTCAACATAGCCATTTTAAGATCTCTGCTCATGAACAGTGACACTGTGATTTTCTTAATGTGTCCCATACACTGAGTTCACACAGCGACTGTGCCATTGTGCACTACATGGGCAGAAACACGTTTTGGGCAAGATGTGAAAAATGACAGCTGCAGTGCTCATAAGGAGGTGTGGTAAAATGGCAATGTTGAAAATGTGGAGTGAAAATATTGAAAATTCGCAAACTTACGAGTGTGCATAGGAACTGCACAATGAACACTCATAAAACAGTCATTTCTAGGAATATGTCACCAAATTTTCAACACAGCCATTTTAAGACCTCTGCTCATGAACAGAGTCACTGTGATTTTCTTAATGTGTCCCATACATTAAGTTCGCACACGGACTCAAGCCATTGTCTTCGCAAACGAAACACGTTTTGGGCAGGATGTGAAAATGACAGCTGTACTGCTCATGAGGAGGTGTGGTAAAATAGCAATGTTGAAAATCTGGAGTGAAAATATTGAAAATTCGCAAACTTACGAGCGTGCATGAGAACTGCGCAATGCACACTCGTAAAACAGTAATTTTTAGGAATTTTTTCACCAAATTTTCAACACAGCCATTTTAAGACCTCTGCTCATGATCAGTGTCACTGTGATTTTCTTAATGTGTCCCATACATTGATTTCGCACACCGACTGCGCCATTGTGCGCTACATGGGCGGAAACACATTTTGGTCAGGATGTGAAAAATGACAGCTGTACTGCTCATGAGGAGGTGTGGTGAAATGTCAATGTTGAAAATCTGGAGTGGAAATATTGAAAATTCGCAAACCTCACGGTGTGCATGGGAACTTGTACAGCTGCCCTCATTAAAACAGTCATTTTAGGAATTTTTTCACAAAATTTTCAACATTGCCATTTTAAACCTTTACAATGAATAGTGTCACTGTGATTTTCTTACTGTGTCCCATACATTGATTTCAGACACTGACTGCGCCAGTGTGCACTACATGGGTGGAAAGATGTTTTGGGCAGGATGTGAAAAATGACAGCTATACTGCTCATAAGGAGGTGTGGTAAAATGGCAATGTTGAAAATCTGGAGTGAAAATATTGGAAATTCGCAAACTTATGAGCGTGCGTAGGAACTGCACAACGCACGCTCGTAAAACAGTTATGTGTAGGAATTTTTACGCCAAATTTTCAACATAGCCATTTTAAGATCTCTGCTCATGAACAGTGACGCTGTGATTTTCTTAATGTGTCCCATACACTGTGTTCGCACACCGACTGTGCCATTGTGCGCTACATGGGCGGAAACACGTTTTGGGCAAGTTGTGAAAAATGACAGCTGCAGTGCTCATAAGGAGGTGTGGTAAAATGGCAATGTTGAAAATCTGGAGTGCAAATATTGAAAATTCTCAAACGTACGAGCGTGTTTAGGAACTGCACAACACACACTCGTAAAACAGTCATTTTTAGGCATTTTTTCACCAAATTTTCAACATAGCCATTTTAAGACCTCTGCTCATGAACAGTGTCATTGTGATTTTCTTACTGTGTTCCATACATTGATTTCGCACACCGACTGCGCCATTGTGCTCTACATGGGTGGAGACATGTTTTGGGTGAGATGTGAAAAATGACAGCTGTACAACTCATAAGAAGGTGTGATAAAATGGCAATGTTGAAAATCTGGAGTGAAAATATTGAAAATTTGCGAACTAATGAGCCTGCGTAGGAACTGCGCAACGCACGCTCGTAAAACAGTCATTGTTTGGAATTTTTGCACCAAATTTTCAACATGGGGTTTTTGGGACCCTTTCTCATGAATGATGTCACTGTCATGGTGTTATTCGAGCCCAAAGAGTGATTTTGCACAGTGACTGCGCAGTGCCTGTGAAATCACCCTTCAGGCCCGAATAATGGCATGACAGTGACATCATTCATGAGAAGTCCCAAAAAACCATTTATTGGTGCAAAATTCAAACAATTACTGAATATGCAATAAAGTTGAAACCCCTATCTAGCCCATGATACAGCTTACCGGCATTTCCTCAGTTCGTGGTCTCTTTTGAGAATTACGGAAAGTGTTCGGTCCACGAAGATCGTAGTGCCAGAGTCCGGAGAGTAAGTATGGGGTGGGGGTTTGGAGAGCTGGGTGCACAGTGGGTGGGTGCAGGTTGTGGGAGGGGGGCTGGGAGGCGTGCCGTGGGACCATCTTAGTTTACAGGTGTTAAAACAAAAACAACGATGTGGGGCGTTTGCCACGCTGGGGTGGGCTCCAGAGTGGCACAAGATGGCTAACAGGGCAAGGGCGACGGGGATTGGGCACCCCATTGGCAAACAATGTTTGCCATGCTGAGGTGGGCTCCCAGCGTGGCACCAAAGCTTTGGGGGGGCGCGTGATGCGAGGGGGGGATGGCGTGACAGCGGTGCTCAGTATGGCAGCGGTGCTTTCCTTTGAAGCAGAGGAACACCGCTGTCATACAGAGCTCCTGCACCCACTGATGCAGGACCGCCATGCCTGCTCAAGGGAGCAGTGCATTGGATGGGAGAGGCACACCTCCAAAGTGTGCTACTCTCCCAAAACGTTCCTTGCGCATGCGCATAAGCGAATGTAAAAATAATTAAGGGAGTAGCTCTCTACCAATAAAGGCAAATAAACAAATCCAGACAATTGGTAGATGAAGAGCCACTCACCAAATGTATTTTGTATCACAATTTTTTATTTTTTATATTGTTTTCTTTTCCCATCAGAAATAAATCAGATTCATAAAGTGCAGGGATACAGGATCAATATCTCTTAAACATTTTGGACCACGTCCTTCCTCAGTAAGATTGTACTGTATCTAAAATTAATATTTATATTAGTAAAAATCCTTCAGAGTTTCAAAAACATTTGTTATATAAATATTGTATTGAGACTCAAAACTCTTACCAAAAGCACCACTTAGGCTCATTTCTTTTTAGGTCAAAGTAGTCCAAACTAATGAATTGACTGTAGGGACAACCCAACATTGATTAGCACAAACACCAGATTCACAAAATAATAAGGTAAAACAAATAATTAAGGTTCCCAGGTCTATTTCATAACACCACCACCAATGATACAGGTAAACATACTTCTTAGTCTACTAATGTCAACATTTTACATCTTAAATAGATTCTTCTAATAAAAATATATTATATAAACACTTTCATGTTCATTATTCCAACCACAGATTACTAGACTATGTAGCATTTGACCCAATTTACATCCAAAAGATTTTATCACTTGATTTTCCTTGCAATGGATTCTAAGAAATATTGTTTTGCCTACCTAAATTATTTACATAGGTTCCTGTGCACTGTAAAATAGATGAAAAGCAAAAATGTGAAGGGAAGCTGATATCTATATGTACCATTAGTTTAAATATTTTACATAGATTCATTCTTGTGCTACTTTCCATATAATACATCCCTGAAACAGGCATATCAAATTTTCAATCAAAATTCCAACTTCTCCAGTTCCATATCTAAATTCAGCATTTCATCACGAAAACCATTGAAGCTAGTTACACATGTATAGGATCGCCATAGCAGATTTACTTCCACATTCAATCATGATACAGCTATTTTGCTTCCCAAAAGAATGTTTAGACTTTTCTTTATATACAAATGCCCCACATTAATTCCATATAATTCAGCCATACCTGTCTGCTGTTTGTTTTAGGTGAGTCCCTGAATAATCTGTAAAACAGTGATATCAGTTCTGTTGTTGAGTAACTCTTTAGGGTAAATTTGTTTACTGAAAGAAACAACACAAGCATCTCGGTTGCAGACACTTCCAACCTTAGCTTAAAAAATAACGTTTTTCCTTACTTTTAAGTATCTAAACTCCATTTCAGTATGTCCAGCAGACGCACTGTCTCCCATTATTCACTCGTGTCATGGAGATCTCAGTGTGGTGCATGGCGCAGCTTTTTAAACTAGATTCCTTCTTGCTGGATGTCCCTACAGGCAATTCATTACTTTGGACTACTTTGACCTAAAAATAAATTAGCGTAAGTGGTGCTTTTGGTGAGAGTTTTGAGACTCAATACAATATTTATATAACAAATGTTTTTGAAACACTGAAGGATTTTTACAAATATAAATATTAATTTTAGATTCAGTACAATCTTACTGAGGAAGGACGTGGTCCGAAAAGTTTAAGAATATTGATGCTGTATCCCTGCACTTTATGAATCTGATTTATTTCTGATGAGAAGAAAACAATATAAATAATAAAAAATTGTGATACAAAATACATTTGGTGAGTGGCCCTTTGTCTGCCAATTGTCTGGATTTGTAATAAAATAAGACAAATAACTATACAATCTAACTTTTGTACACAGTTGAGATTTAAGTGCAATATTGCCGCATGATTAACCACATAATAAACCACCTTTTTGGCATGAAAATAAACAACCATGCATTAATCATTCATATGACATACTTACTTTAGGAAAGCATGCATGTTGTACATTTGTAAATGTGCTTACAATTAACATTTACATTGTTGGAATGCAAAGAAGAAATACAATTATACTATACGATGTTGTAAAGCAATAGTGAAACACTGTGCTTGCATGCTGACATGATGTACAGTTGTACTCACCATTGTCAGAAGAGTATCCAATGGGCATTGTGGATGTAAGTTGTCATTAGCTGCGACCATTCACGCTTTGCATATTTGCTGATAAGCAAATTGCAACACGACAATGTCAAAACATTCGCTATACAGGAATGGATAGCCTTTATCACAGTGCAGCTGACTGCTCAGGTAGCCAACAGTATGATCAGCAATGGTCAAAATGATCAGTTACCAGGAACAGCCATCTGCTACTCTGTGTCTATGACATCTATGTGTAGCAGTAAGACTGGAGCATACCAGTAAAGAAATGGAATTTGTGCCTCTCACAAAATTTGCTCAGCATCCACCAGAGGAACCAACCAGGGATGCAACTGTCAAAATATTGAAACAGAAAGTGTCTAATTTAAAGTATTCATACAATAAAGTGCACACATGGAAATTGTAGAATGTCAAACATTGATAAATGGGGTTCTCCTAGTTTTCAAACTGGATTTTCAATGACAGAAACAGAATGCTTTACGTGCCATACAATAGCAATGCAAATAAAAAAACTAGTATAAACATGTGATTACAAACAATTTACAGCATATACTATGAACACTATTGTTAGAATTCATGCAGTACAATGATATGTAACCACGTTACAGGCAAAATTGCTAACATTGCAATGTAATTATATGTTTTGCATATGGGTGTTGGTGCCCCCAACAAAAATTAAGAAACAGATGAGTCTGTCATGTACAACATAAACTTTTTACATTTTAAACATTTTGATTTAAAGTAACATTTTGTTCAGAGTTTTATTGAAATCCAGATTCGAGCAAGCCAAACCACCAAATGCCAAGGTGGAACCCCACGGTTTGGTCCTAACAAAGTAACTGTCTATTTAACCAATAAGGTACAACATAGTGTTCTTTATTGGACGTTTACACACAACTTTTGAGGGTGTGACAAGAGTCACTGCACAGTGACTTAAGCACAGAAAAAGTGGTAAATCACAAAATAACACACACAATGTACTGCCTTGTAATAGATAACCCACTGTAAGGTGTGTAGTCACGCTCTGATATACGCACATTTGGTGTGTGTTGTTATGCACGAGGCCATGGCCAAGTGCATCAACAACACAAAGCGTGAGTATATCAGAGCATGACCGCACATCTTACAGTGGGTTATCTATCTTATAAAATGGCTACATTGTTTGGGAGGGGTGAAAGTGCAGGTCTGCGGTCACGCTGTAATATATGCACAGTCATGTGATGTGATTCAATCAATCAGCAGACATAATTTTTCCCACCCATTTTATAAGGGTGCATTTATGCCAAATTACCACACAGTATACAAGCACATTACAAGACTAGCAGTGTGTTCAGGGCAGAAATGAAAAACAACCACAAATGTACAACACATTCCAGCATTGTTGTCTCAGGTGGAGGAAGTGCACCAGCCACAGACTCGTACAAAAGTCTGATACAGGACAGGCAGTTGGGTAAACAGCGAGTTCGAGTAACAAGACATGCCTAGTGAGAGGAATTAATGACAGCGGGAAAGTGTCCAACTATCTGGATGGCATGCAGCAACATACCACAGGATGCTGTTCGGCCAGGGCCCGCCTTGCTGCTGCTACCGGAACTAGCCATGTCTCACCAGCTCCTCTAAAAGGCCCTGGAAGTAGGTGAACAAGCAGTGCATGTAATGAGCACATAGTCAGAGATAACATAAATTTAAGCTGCTCCTGTCAAGATGATGAAGGGCAAAACCACACCACCACCCCCAATAATGCAGACTGAAAACAGTGTGTGAGGCGTGTAATATAGACATTACTGGATGGGTGTTCTGCCACAAGAGGGATCTGATTCCTCTGACCTCAAAAGCAAAGCTCGAGGTCCATAGGAATCAGAACATCAAGGTAGCAGAACACACTGGTTGTGTATAGAGTTGCATATCCTGTATTTTTATAGTGTATAGTACTATGTGAAATATGTGCGCATGAGTTATTTTGTTTTCAAAATGAAACTGACTCATGCAGTTTCTTGAGTTCTAGAATGCTGTTCTACCATAGTACAGTAGAATCACATTCCATGATCTTTGGAACTGTGGTTGAACAGCATTTTGAAAGGGATGGACTTCTATACAGAACATATAGAATAGTGGATGGGTGAACATCCACAACAAAGCTGTGTTTCCATCGAGGGAGTTGATGACATCACAGAGACCTCGAGAGCGAAGCTCGAGAGGTCTCGCTGATGTCATCAACTGCCCGAGATTGGAATACAGACTTAGTTGTGGATGTTCACCCATCCACTGTTTTATATAGTATATGGGTGTTTTGTTCGGGTTTTTTTTGCAATATTTTCCTACGTTACTTGCTGCAGGCACTGTTCCCTTTCCCACTGGTGTTCCTGCTCGCTCCCGATTCCACTTGTGCCGCTAGTACTCCCTCCGGTTCGCATTTTAAAATTAGGGAAAAAAAAAATTATAGTATTTTCAGAATGGGAGACATGTATGGCTCTCCATGTCCCGACTCCCGATTTGAAACTCACTGGCTCCGCTGCCCGGCGCTCGCTAAATCATGCCGCCATGTTTGTTTTCTTTTCAAGCGAGGCGTCGTCTGAAACCAATCAGGTGGCAGGAGTCAAGGTAAAAATTGTTGTACTATCGATGTGATGTCAGAGCGATAGTACAACAACTTTTTTGACCTTTGAACTGTACTACAACAAGATTTCAGCAGTTGCTGAAATCCATTGAGAATAGGCAGCACCCATATACTATAACACTCTTCTATACACTATAAAGAATTACTTCTCTCTTGGTGTCTGAGTGTGTGTGTGTGTGTGTGTTATTATACATGCTGAGAATATTAAGGGAAAGTAGCTGATGTTTCATAGGGAGGCCATTAATTTGGATCCAGCCAGGAACATCATTGCCCGAACAGTGCGGCCCAATATAAAGCGGGCAATATCATGTCGACAATGCTTAAGCCATGCAAACTAATGTCACCCTGCATATTGCAAGAAGGCAGTATGAGGCACTGCCCTGGTAGCTGGTGTGCCCCTCAGCCAGCTGCCATGTCCACCACAAAACAGACCCCCAGTAATGAAGCAATGACCACAGTGCCTTCCCACCCCTACCCTAACTGCTGGCGGGTGACCAACCAGCTCACCACTCTCCAAGACAGCTGGCCACCCAACTGTACTGCAATGCATGAGCGATTATCCAGAGCACAGGGTATGTGCTCACTCAGCACAGTTCAGTTGGGCAGTCAGCTGAGGTGGAGAGTGGTGGGCTGGCTGGTCATCCACTAGAGGTTGGGGTAGGGTTGGGAGCGAGGTGGTGGAGGACTATCTGGGGGCCAGGGGGGCCACTAGACACCAGGAAGTTGTCACCCATTGCAACTGCTGTGACAGAGTGGTGCGAGGGGGGCCAGATGATCAGCAATCTGTGATGGGGGGGCACTGCAGTCATGACTGAACCAACTGGGCACACAACATTCTGGGACACAAATAATGTTATAAGAGCAGGAGGCCTTCTTAAAATAAAGACTTTGGCTAGTGTCATAAGGACTAAAAAAGGGAAGTCATCTTGCTCACCATCTGCTCTTAACATGATAACATGGTCAAAGAGCATCACATTAGCCAATCAGGTTCTAAAGTCTGCCAGGAAGACATAGAGAGCTTGTGGGACATAGAAGGATTCATTAATTCACCTGGCACTAGGTGGTCGGTTAGCCATTGAGACAGACTGACAGGGGGAGTTACTCAATCAGAAGGCTGTCTGTTGGCTGCTAGACAAAGGAATTTTCCAGCATATTCACAGTCTGTAGAAAGCAGAGAAGAAGAGGAGGCCAATCTTCTACAGAGGTATTATTACTTGGTATTACTTGGTATGAAAGAACAGAAGAAGGCCAGAGCCCATCGAAACTGTTCCCCACACTATGTGGGACATTATTTATCTATTATCCCTCAACCAAACATCTAATTTGTTTTTAAAGACAGTGGCACTAGTTGTCTCTACCAATTCTTGTGGCAAGGTGTTCCATACAATGGATGCTCTTACTGGAAAAAAGTTTCCCCTTTTGCTGGTTTTATAAGTTTTTACTTCAAGCTGTTTATTATGCAGTCTCGGAACATGTCTCCTTTTGGAGAGTGTTAGACCACATTTTGCCATTAGATCTGGTGAATTTATTAAATTAAAAACTATAAGCATGTCACCTCTTAATCTTCTAGTTTGAAGAAAGAAGAGACCAGTAGCTTTTAATCTGTTCTGATAATCCAAGTTTGTTAATCTTGGAATCATTCTAGTTACTCTCCTTTGAACCTGTTCAAGAATTGCTATGTCTTTTTTTGGTTTGGATTCCAGAAAGGGGAGCCATAGTCTAGATACGGTCTAATGTATGCCCTATACAATGGAATAAGGCATTGTTCAGTGCGATTAACAAAAGTGCATTTTATTTGCCTCAAAAGTCTGTTGGTCATGCAAGCAGTTCTAACACAGTGATCATTTGATGTAAGTTTATTATTAACATATATCCCTAAATCTTTTTCACAATTTGATGAGGTGAGCTGAACTGCCCAGACTCTTTGGAGGCAGAAGTGTACTTTTACAGTAAAGGAGGCGGAGAATGCTGATTGCAACACAGAGTGTGTGTGTGTGTGTGTGTGTGAGAGGGTGAGAGAATTCTGCAGCTGAAAGCTGAGTCTGCATGGCTAAACTGGAATTTACAATGTCTGTATGGTAACTATTCAAACAAATTCTCATCAAAATAATTATACTTAATATTGGATTACATTATTGTGAGTTTTTTTGTTTATTCTTTTTTTTCCACCCTCCTCGTGCTCTCTGGCCCCACTCCTTCAGGCTCCATGATCTCCCACTAACCCCACTGTCCCTAACCCAGCCCTCCTGTAACTCCTCATATTGCAGCCGATCCCCGGGATATACTGGTGTATCCCTTTGCTGAGCGGGTCCCCCTCCTCCAAGGGGTAAGGCACCAGGGGGAGAGGGATGACCCCAGCATACTCTCTTCTTAGGGCCCGGGGATGCTGCCACAGAGAAGGAGGCCCCAGGAAGGCACTGGAGGCATTTGGGGACAGAAAGCCATCATCCAGCAGCCAGCGAGCGTTATTTCCTAGTTTCTGAGGTGCATGACGTCCGGACATCAAGGCATTAGCTGACTTCTGTCACGCACCGCCCAGCAGTGTACCCCGATGTGTTGCCCTACCCCTGGCCTCCACCAGTGGTCGCTCAACACTGGGTTGCAGCCCTCCTCCCTCCCTGGAGACAATGGCCGGTTATGGGATGCTCAAGTTGTCTCCCGGCCGACACTCCAGTGACCCGAGCTCATTCCAAATCCGGGTTGCTGGCCCATGGCCGAAATCAACTCGCTGCGCTGCAGGCCAGCTATTGTGAGTTTTAGTGTTAGAGATTAGACTGAAATTTGGTAAACCATTATTGTTATTTGGAGGATATGGACCCCAACATTTTAAAGCAAGATGCAGTCTTTACTCTAATTTCCCCATTCTGCAACGTATGGATTGCTCTTTCTAGGGATTTGTTTTGGCTTGGTTGCCTCCCCTGCCCATACCTGGCAGAGGCTTCAGCCCCTGCCCCTCAATCTCCCTGCCCACGCTTACCTGTCCGGGAGGGCTACTGGGCAGGAACCCGCTCCCCAAGTTTTTTTTTTTTTTTAATAGTTTAACCAGAAGTGGCACACTTAAGCTGAAAGCTTTTTACAGGTGTGACCTAGAAGCACAGGAAGTTAAGTGACTTGCTCAGGGTCACACAGTATGCAAGTGAGGGCTGTGGGTTCAAACCCAGGTCTCAGATTTGCAGCTCAGAGCCTTAAACCACTGCTGCTATACTGCCTCTAGCTTTATTTTATTTATTTATTTATTTATTAGATCATCAGTTTACAGACCTTTGAGTCATAGACTCATTTACAAAGGCACCTCGTCAAGACAGCAATACATCACAGCAAACAAAACAGTACAGTACATAATGCTTAGATTAAAAAAAGCAACCAGTGTTACAGGCATTCACTGGTGGTACACGCTTGGTAATAGGTAGATCACAGTAGTCATAATATAGGTACATGAGTACCACGTCAGGTAGCAACCAGAGATATTTTATTACATTAGTCAGCAGATGTTGCATGAGTCACCAGGTATATACAGAAAAAGTAGACAGGGCATATCCAGCCTAGGGGCGATGGTAAGGGGCAAGTGGGGGTTTATGTGCAGTTGCAGCAGTGAGTGCTTGTCAGATGGCTTCTGAGGAGACCTTTGTAGGAACCAAGCTTAGTGGAGTCAGCTATATTGGCTGGAAGGAATTGAACTAGGAGGAGCCCAATAGTAAAAGGATCTATGGACCATAGAGGTCCTTACCCTGGGGACAATAAGGTTAATGGTCTCTTGCTCAGGCTTACCCTCTAGGGTGGGACCATGGGAGTGGGACCTCCCTGGTGGACATAGGTTGCAGCAAGAACAGTGGCGGAGGTGGAGGCATCATGAACAGAGCCGGATTTGTTTTCAGTATGCTGATGGAGATCCCTGGGGTGGGGACATATAATGATGGCCAGCATCTGCCCCACCTCCCTGATGTGAGGTGCCAGCAGAGGTGGCACCCCGGCCTCCACCAGAGGTCTGAAGAGTGCTAGTCACTCTTCTTCCCTCCCCCCAGAGAAGGAGAACGGTCACTGGGATGCTCAATCCTTCTCCCCCTGGCTGGCCCTTGACTCCTGAGTCTGTTTCCAAACCCAGGATGTTGGTGCCGCAAGCAGACGCCCTGCCGCTGCACCCATGGGCCGACCTTGATAGGTGAATTTAATAAAGACTGATTAGATAATAATGGGCCTAATTTTATGAAAAATATTGCTCTTAATTTGGGCTTGGAACAACTGATTAGTGATCCTTCCCATATTAATATCAAAAAAACTGTTAATTCTTCTTTATTAGACTTGATTTTGATAAATACACCACATAATTATTTAGAAGCTGGTATTTTGGTTAACATGAGTAGTGATCATAGCACAATATAGTGTATTAGGGAAGAAACAGAGTTTCTAATCAACAAAGGTTTGTTACTTTTCACTTAGTTAAACATTTAGATTATTTAGCATTTGCAAAAGATTTAGATAACATAAATTGGGAGAGATGACAGTTAATTCCATACTAAGATTCATACTAAGGTACAAGCAGCTAAGAAGGCCAGATAGCCCATGTGCTGCTCCCATCCATTTACCCATAATATACTGTGCTATTTCTTTCTAATATGTATTTATCCAACCTTCTTTTAAACTGTGCTTTATTATTACTAATCACTACCTCCAAAGGCAGCCCATTCCATTGCCCCATTATCCTCTGTGTAAAAAAATGCTTTTCTTTTGTTTGCGTTTAATTTTATTGGTCTAAACTGTAATGGAAGTCCTCTGGTACACCTTTCCGGGTTTTTAAAAGATAAATTGAATTCACTTAATAAATTGTCACTATGTAGTATATCATAACACGCTAGTAGGTCTCCTCTCTTTCTTTTAGTCTGCAGTGATGTTAGTTTTAAGCTCTCCAATCTCCCCTCATAAGGAACTATTCTTAGATTATACACCATTTTTGTGGCATGTCTCTGCACCCTCTCCAGGCATCAACTCCTCCCCTTGATATGGGTCCCCACCCTTACTGCCATCATTCAGCAATGGTCTCATATAAGTCCAATACTGTGGCAGAACCACAGCCTCACTTCTACTCCTAAAGTTTCTTTTTATGCACCCCAGTACTTTATTTCCTTTGGTTATTTGTTTTTTATAGTGTACTTCAAAGGTTAATTTATTATTTATGGTGATTCCAAGATCTTTTTCCTCTTCAGATTTTCTAAGATTTTGGCCATTTAAAAAATAGTTATGTTTATTATTTCTTTTGCCTAGGTGTATGACACAGCATTTATCAGAGTTGAAACTCATTCCCCTTTTAGCTAACCAATCCTGGATACCATTTAGATCCCTTTGAGGCAGAGTCCACATTTTCACTACTTGTAGCAAGGTCAACAAGTTTTGTGTCATCTGCATATTTACTCATCCAATTTGTTGATTCATCTCCCATACTATCCATAAACATCCTGAACAGCACGGGCCCAGCACCAACCCCTGCGGCACTCCACTAGTCACTGGCACTGCTCTGGACAGATACTCATTTATGCTCACGCTCTGGTCCTATTCCCCAGCCACGCATCCACCCATCCTAGTATTTGTTTATTAATACATTTACTTTTTAAGCATTTGATGATTTCATCATGAGGTACTTTGTCAAAGGCCTTGGCAAAGTCCAAATAAATACAGACCTCTGGTTGCCCCTCATTTAGAGCTGAAGATATATTTTCATAGAAACACAGTAGATTTGTAATACAGGATCTTCCTGCATGAAACCCAAGCTGATTCATGTCCACCTGGCCTGCAACTTCCAGGTGTGTGTTTATGTAATCTTTAATTATAGCCTCCATTAGTTTTCCTGGGACAGATGACAGACTTATAGGTCTATAGTTTGTGTGGTCTGCCCTGTCACCCTTCTTATGTGTTGGCACCACATTGGCAGTTAACCAATCTAATGGTAGCATGCATTCTGTTTAGAGATGCAGTGAATTTAAATTCCGCTGGTGAAGTGAGCGTGAGTGGGCGCCGCATTGCCAATCCGCTACGCGGAGTGTGCAATGCAAAGTGCTCACTCCACCTTGTCATTACCACTTCGCGTTAAGGCGGAATGGCAACACGAAGTAAGGTGAAGTCATTGTTTTTAATGGACTTCGCGTTCCTCATTATGATTC
This sequence comes from Neoceratodus forsteri, assembly GCA_016271365.2. Lineage (NCBI taxonomy): Eukaryota > Metazoa > Chordata > Ceratodontiformes > Ceratodontidae > Neoceratodus > Neoceratodus forsteri. The sequence continues at coordinate 632,503,428 of CM028131.1, forward strand.
TAAGTGATCCACTTGGTGTTTCAGATTTGGCAGCCCCCCCACACATCACAGGGCTTGTAGTACTGTAAGTCACATGCTCTTTAACTAGGCAGGAAGAAAGTGAGTCATACAAGCAGACATTTTTACTTTCACCTGTGCAGACGGAGAGAGAGTAGTGTGTTTTGTGACTGCTGATACACTGAGATCAGAGAGAGGAGGAAATTTAAACTTTGATTTAGACCCAACAGCTTTTTTAAAAGCTCAATTTTTTTTTCTTTTCTGTACTCTTTTTTACTTAATTTGTTCTTTCTGTAAATTTTATTTTCCTTACCTTTGTAAGTAGTTAGTTGTTTGTGTGACTGTGTGTGTGTGTGTGTGTGTGTGTGTGTGTGTTGTGTGACAGTTTGAGTAGTAATTGCTCAGACTGAGGGAGCTCAGTAGGAGAGATGGACCAGAGTGAGGGAATGTCTGAGGCAGGGGCAGCTCTGGGAGAACATGGTAGTGGTAAGCATCGTACCGTGCACATATGTGGAGGGCACGGGCACCCATTCCTGTTGGACCGCTCGATACTTGTCAGTGTCCCCCCCCAGAAGCAGGACTAGCACCGCCTCCAGTCCTGACTCTGAGGCAGTTGAACCACCACCACCACTACCACCACCAAGTCCAGGTTCTCTAGAGCAGGATGTGCCTGTTCCCCTGGGCCCAGGTGTGGATCTCATCCCTGTTCAGCACTGTGACCAATGGGCTGTCAGTTCATCTGGCCATCCCTTGCCTGTGCTTGGTCCTCCCCGCACCTCCATTGTTTGGCAGTTTTTTAACTGTGTGTGGGGGACAGCAGTGTGGTCAAGTGCTACCTATGTGAGGTGGAGGTGTGCTGTGGCCCCCAGGGGACTCACCTGGGGACTGGGGGCCAGCGCACCCATATGCTCAATCACTAGCAGTTTGAGTGGCAGGCTGCCACAGAATGGACCATGCCTGTACCTGCTGGCCATTCTGTGGCAGAGGGTGCAACTGTGCATTGCGGCATCCCTAAGAAGAGAAGGCCAAAGCAGCACCTGCTGCTCCACCAGCACCCCACCAGCAGGTCAGCCTGTAGAGCGTGTGGACCCCAGAGAACTGTGTGTAACACAGGCTGACTTAGCAGTTCTCTGGAGTGCTGTCAAGGAGAACAACAAGAGGGTGAGTGCTGTGGAGCAGTGGCTGGATCACATAGAGGAACATCAGTTGCAAATTATGTCCATGCTGGAACTGCTGCTGGATCACCATGGGATCCCACATTATTTTTTTTTTCCTCACACCATGTGCCCCCGACACCTTCCTTGCTGTGTTATAAAATGTATACCTCCACTATCCCCAACCCTTGTATGTAATTATGCCCTTTTTTTATTGTCTTCCGTATGCGTGACACTTTGTATACTGAGCAGTGCAAGTATACTGTACCAAACTGCATGTGTGCAGTCAGTCTTCTTTCCAGTCTGCTTATGTACTGCAGACACTGTCCAACTCCCTGACTTAAAAACATTTGTGACCGTGATGATGAAGAAACATGAATGCCTACAGCTGTATTTCCCCGAGCCCCGATGAGGTGTGGCACAAAACTCCCCGACTTGAAAACAAACACTAATGAGTACAATGGCGGGGTGGTGAAGTATGGAGACATACTACAAAATGGGCTTACAATTCATCCAAGTAACTATTAAAAAAATTAATGTTGTGATTTGTGATGTGATAGTAAATCGTGATTTGTGACTGTGATGATGAAGAACGTGATTTGTATCACAAGTGACTCTTGATGATGGTCCTGACTTAAAAACACATATTAATGTGCACAATGTTCATGCAGAATTATGCACCACACCTGTCCAGTACTCTGAAGAAAAGCCAAATAAACAACTGTGACTTAAGATAGAGATGGCGATCGGGCCCTAAAGAGATGCAAATGCACAGACAGATTAAGATTGCACTGCACACTGAAGAGATACAGATGCAAAGGCACAACACCTAACTAGTGCTCACCATCATAAATTCAAATCTGGAAAGAATACCTTTGCCGGTTGGGGCGGGCCGCGGGGGGGGCAGTGTGCTGCACTGCTGCAGTAACAGTCACTAGTACTAGTACCAGTAAAGATACCACAAAGAAGTACAAAACTTACACAGCTGCAGTGGATAGCAGGTTCACATTGCTGAAATTATGTGGCACAATAAAAGGTGTCTGATTTGATGACACGTGTCACACACATACTCACACACACACTAAGTAATGCATAGCAAATTGAAAACTTCAGTAATATAACCACATATTTTAAACAAACTAAAATTATGCACTGCTGCACCACAACAATCAAGCAAAAAATGGCAAGAATTATTGAAAATATTACTGTGTGTACATTAACACAGTTATACAAGAAAAATATCACCAAAACAGAAAGCACTGTCTTTTTCTCCAAGTTAATCTATCTACATCACAGATCGCCCTCCCCAAAGCTCACTTCCACTGTCTCTCAGTACACAGACTGAATGTTGTACATTAACATTCAAAATCCACACACAAACAATAAATGCTTGATGATATGAGCAAAGGAGGGTTTCTTATAATTGATGAACTAAAGTTCCAGCAAAAATGACTCAAAAGGCTTTTTAACAGCTTTTAGAAGGTTTGAATTGCAGAGAGCTCTCAGAGCAGATTGTCTCTACAACTTCATACACACACTACCCCAAACTGAGGCTGTGCAGAACAATCTAGAGCCCATGTGACCTGAAATCCCATGAATCACTGCAAAATTCGCCTTTGGAGGTTAAAACAAGGCAAAGTGAGTGAGTACATTGTTTCAAAGTACTTAGCCTTAAGAATGGTTGGAGCAGTGGTCTGGGAAGGCAGAGCTGAGAGAAGTCATTGTTTTCAGTGGACTCGTGTTACCCATTCTGTAGCAGGCACTCCGCCTGCTATGGGAGCACTCCAGCGAATTTGCCTTCACTCCACGGAGCGAATTGGAGCTACTTCGCCCATCACTAATTCCGTTAGTGACTTTAAAAAAAAATGTCAGCAGCTTGGCCACTTGTGGGGAGAACAGCTTAAGTATAGTGTTAGAGATATTGAGTGGCTCTGCAGACTGTGTATTTTTAGTCTATTTATTTTATCCACAATTATTTCTTCCAATATGTCTATACAGGGTATCGAGGTTTCCTTTTTTATTTGTGCCATGTTAGGTTTCTGCAAGAATATGGGTCCCAAATATTCATTAAATATATAGCCATTTCCACCGGGTCATTTACTATTTGTTTCCCAGTTGTTATTGAACAGAGACTGGTGTTTATTTTATGCAGAGAATTCACATAGCCATAGAATTCCTATGGCCTATGGGCAGACTGGATGGGCCTAGTGGTCCTTATCTGCTGGCAATTTCTCTGTTTCTATGTAATTCCAGCATATTATATTTTTTATCTGAACCTGCTAGTTTTCATTCCATTTTTGTTTACTTTTCTTAATTAGCTTTTACATTGGCCGGATATTCAAAGGGTTGCGCCATGCGCAACAGGGTTCTTGATGCCATAGTCCAAAATGAACCATTTTGCGATATTCAGAAGGAGGCAGTTCGCACACGAAAACATGCTGAGCAACAGCGCAATGCAAATGAAGGCATGCACAACCCGAAGGGGTGGATCCATGCATAAGAGCATGCATATTCAAAGACTTGAATGCGCAACAGCGAACAGCCGGAAATTGCGCGATTAGTGGAAATGAGCCAAAACAAAAGGCTCAAGGGAAGCGCGCAAGAACGCCAAGGATGCCAAGTGAGGGAGAGAGAGAGACAGACAGACAGACAGACAGACAGACAGTGACAGGCTAGGGCAGGCAAGGCAAGTGTGGGCCATAGGCTGTAGAGGCCACGGGGGTGCCGGTGCAGTGGAAGTAGCAGTGAGGACAGTGGGGTAACACAGCAACAGCAGCCAGGGGTCAGAAGCCAGGGAGATGGACAGTACCAGCTTCCACATGGAAGCTGTAATGAGGGGTGAGAATGCATGCTACAGGGGCGTGGCCGTGGAGGGCCCGTCGGTATGCCCCAACAGGCAGTACCGTGCCGCATCAGCTTTGAGCTGCACACAGATGTAGAGATCGTGGGCGGTACCGCCTGAACAGGGCAATACTGAGACGACTCTGTGAGCTGTGCAGTGATGTGATGCAGGCACCCTCACAACGGAGGCACGCTCTGTCAGTGGAGACCAAGGTGACAGCCTGCATGTGCCTGCTCACCACGGGCACCTTCCAGAGGCCCACATGGGACACCACAGGCATCACACAGTCAGCCACGTCACACATCCTCACCCAATTCCTCAGCGCACTGCTGCCACATGCTGTGGAATACATCCATTTCCCCAGCACCGTGGCAGAGCGTACAGCAAACATGCAGGAGTTCCACAGGGTATCACGTATGCCTGGTGTGCTAGGGGCCATAGACTGCACCCATGTGGCCATTCGCACGCCACCTGGCCCCGATGGGGCTGCATATAGGAACAGAAAGAGCTTCTCCAGTGTCAACTGCCAGGTGGTGTGTAATGCCACTGGGCGCATAATCAATGTCTGTGCCACACACCCTGGTGGAGCACATGATGCCTTCATATGGTATCAGTCCGCACTGTGCCATCGATTTGAGAGTGGGGACATCCCTACAGGCCATCTAGTGGGTGAGTACGCATGTATGGAATGCAAACTCGGGGCAAGGGTGGGAATGCCACAGGTGCCATGGTAGTGGCACACAGGGATATGGGCAATATGGACCTGAACATGAGACTGATCTCCACTATCTCCACACAGGTGACAGTGGATACCCAATCCGTCCCTGGCTGCTCACACCGTACCGGCGCCCCATGACCCCATCGCAGCAACGCTATAATGAGGCACATGCTTCCACATGCAACATCATAGAGCGGGTGTTTGGGATGCTCAAGGCACGCTTCTGATGCCTAGACACCTCCGGCGGTGCCCTACAGTACAGCCCCCAAAAGGCCTGTGGGATATTCCTGGCCTGTTGCATCCTGCACAACATGGCCAAAGACTATGGGATAGCCCTACAGGTTGAAGAGGGGGACAGCGATGGGGACGCCAGTGGCGCCGGTGTTGATGGTAATGAGCAGCCCCCCCTAGGATGGCGGGACCCCGACTGATCCGGCAGGCTCAGCTGCACGGGACACCATCACAGAGGGCACTATGCAGAACACAGGTAAGTCAAGGGGACATGTGCACCGACACTATCCATCGCAAACCACAGGCACACAGGGTAACACACCGGGGTGCATGACAGCCAGGAGTGGAAGGGTCCAGGCATGCAAACATACCATCAGGAGGGTGAACACTCATATGGACACACACACACCAGGCACAGGCGTACATGGGCAGATGCACAGCACAGCAGAACCGACATTGCTAACACACAGAACCCGACCACCCCACCACCTGTACTGTCCAAGCACGTGTGTCAGATGCTGGGCACCTTGCACCAGTGTACAGTACAATGCAGGCATCATCATGCACACGCACTGTGGACAGAAGTTGGGAGGTGTGCAGGTGGTCCGTGTGTCGGGCGTGTTGAGCAGAGCACCCAGCAGTGCACTGCCCACCATGACACACATTGCACACAGGGCAGCACCAGACAGGGCCTGCACTGGGAGACAGGTCAGTCATGTAGCACTGTCCCACGGCCACCGCGGATGCGTGGGCGCCCACCGTGACCCAACAGCCCTGGCAGGCTGAGCAGGGCCACATGGGGTGGCACTGTTGGACCACCAGGGTCCCACTGCGCAGCGACCTTGCCCGCACAGGGTCTGCAGCATGCCGAACAAACCTGCACCAGGGGTGCTCGGGATGGCCACAGCAGAACCGGTGTTGACAGGCCTGGTGTCACACGACGCCGGGAACGGGGAGTGGAGAGTGAACTGTGTGGGGTGTGCGGTACAGGGGCACCTGACTGTGTGCCCAATGTGTCCACGACAGAGACCACTGCCTGGGTCAGCCTGTCAATGGCGGCGGTCATATCCGTCCGCATATGAACCAGCTCTGCACGGTCCAGAGCACACTCCCTGCTGTGCCGCTCCACAGCCACAGACAGTGCCTCCACGGACATTGTAACCCGCCTCTGCTGCTGTACTGATTCCTGCAGCAGGCGGGTGTGCTTGTCCAATGGGTACTGTGCCCGAACGGCATCCTGTCCCCCAATGTGTGGAAGGTCCTGATGCACAACACCCCTTGAGGGTGGGCGCTGTTTGCCAGGACCAGGAATGGGCGGATCAAAGGGCGGCGGACATGTGCCACCGCTTGACACTGTACCCCCAGACCTGGTGGGTGACTGCTGCTGCTGCCCCTCCAACCGCTGTGCCCAAGGGTCCACTCGTTCCACCGCTGTGGCGCAACAGTGCCAGACACCTGCACAGCCACCAGTGCTGCCCACGGTGCTGACAGGCACAGCCTGGAACTGTGCCAACATGCTGGTACACAAGTTGGAACCAGAAAGGCCCAGGGGCACATGCTGGCCTGCTGTGTGTCCTCATGGGACACCACCTATCACTGCCCATTGCAGTCCGCATCATCAATGGTGCAGGTCGTGCTACAACCACAGTCACAGCGTGCTGGCATGCTTGCATGCCAGACTGCTGGACACAGGCTGTGCACCCCCACCCGAATCACCGACACCAGAGTTGGCGGCCCAGCGTGCATGCTGCTGCAGTGCATGCTGGCTGGTGACAGAGGTGGATGGACCCTCCTCCATGTCCAGCAGGTCATCATCACTGCCTGGACCCAGCACCACTGTCTCCTGAAGATGAACAGGATCTGTAACAGAAAGAGAGTACATGTGAGTGCATGTGAACAACCTTCCCCCCCCCCAACACCACCACCATGTCATACCGTGCAGTGATGGGCTTCCACCTGTCTGGAATCCACCTCCTGGTACGCCCTCAATAGCGCTCCGCTGCATTGATGCAGCCAGTCTCTCCTCAGCCGGGGTCAGCTCCAACACCGCTGGCTGGCCCCCGCCAGTGCCAGCATGTGCCACCCTGAAGGCTGCCACCTTCTCCTTCAACCTCCTGCGGTCTGTCCCCATCTTCTTCTTGCATTCCTGCACAGAGCGCTGGTGGCTTCTGTGCAGGTTCACGGCCTGAGCTACCCCCTCCCATGCAGCCGCACGGGACTGAGGGGTGCCCTCCGTCCACTCAGTAGTGGCTCCTCCTCCAGGTAGGCCTGGAAGAGGGCCTCTGTCTCTGCTGGGGTAAAGTTGGGCCTCCTCCTATGCCCACCATCCTCACCCTCACCTTGTCTCTGCTTGGTCATGGCGATCTTTATGGGGGGAAGTGAACACCTGTCACTGTGCAGTCTACAGCATTTTCCCATGACCATTGTCCAGAACATCACACAGCATGCAACTCACCTCTCACCTGCAGTACCCGAATCTGGCCAGCGCAACCCAATGTCACACATTTATAGCGCAATGCTGCAAATTAGAGTGGAGCAACTATAATGAGATGCAAATCGTGCCACTGCGCCTTTGAATGGCTGATCAGATGATTTGCATGTGTCGGCTGAATATAGCAAAGTTGCGCTTTGTGCAATACGGTTGAGTCGGCTGAGCCAATGGCGCAGAGCTGTGACTGTGTGGTACACTGCATTGCGCATGTCCAGATAGCTTACGCAGGCATCTGCTGCGCTGCTGACGTGCTGTGCGTGATTGGCAATTCAGGCCATGGCCACCATTGTGCCAGTGGTGCTACAGCACTGGGCACTATATGGCGCTGTGGCACTACTGTGCAATAGTCCACTGTGGCACTGGTACGCAGGGTGGTCGGTCACGCAGGATGCGTATACGTCAGATGGCGCTGTCGCTGGCCTTGCGTCATTGCCCATGACCTGGTGTCCGACCTTTTCCCCTGGCGCTGTTCGGCTGCCATGTATGCAGCCCTATTAAGCTGTCTGGTGACAGCGCTATGTGAGAAATAATGACGCTGTTGAACAGGCGATTGGAACTCTATGGTGGTCTATTGCGCAACATCTCCGCGGGGTTATGGCGCAGTGGGGCACCATATTGCCTGCTGTAAAGTTGGTACCATAGCACGCCGGGAGGGCAGTGCAGTGGAGCCCGTAAGTGGCCAACTTGGTGGCCCTGGTGAGCCCACTATTGGGCACTGTATGGTGAGGTGACCCTCACCATTGCTGGGACAGGTCTGGCAGCAAGTGGCCAGTGACCTGGTGGGGTCACTGGGCGGTGCCGGTCAGCTGAGCAGTGCGGCACGGTACAGTGACCTCCGAGGAGGATCCTCATCTTCTGGAGTGGCTACGGTCACGTGCCAGAAGGCGTGGTGCCCTAGGCCAGGTGGGTGTACCATCTATGCCTGTATTCTCTGTAGGGGTGTGGAGTGTGTTTTGGTGGCTGTGCATAGGTGATGGCTCTGCCATGGTTGGCTGTGTCAGTGTGTGCAGGTGTGAGATGCATGGGTCTGGCTGTGTGGGCAGGCACTCTCACTGGGGCAGGGGACAGTCTGCTTTGGAGTCACACTGATGTTTTTCTCAACATATATCTCCCACAGGCCGGGATGTGAGGATGCAGGCACGGGGTGAGGAGGGCCATGCCAGGGCCCCGGTGCCGGTCGGTGGTGCTGTGGGTGGTGCGCCCCAGCAGCAGCAGCAGCGGCGAACCCAGCTGCTTGAGGAGTGTGAGTATCATTACTTCATGGATGCTATTGCATGCTGGGGGCAAGACCACCAGCCATGACAACACAACCATGCGACATAGGTGACATGCATCACTGTCCAGTGTCACAGCCCGCCTGTGTATGCATCACTGGTGGTCCATGCATGCACTGGGCACATAGCTGTGTAACTGGCATCGCACCACGTTGCCACATCACTTGACAGCCTTGTTTGTGCTGTGATGGACATGGGCAGTGTGTGTGTGCAGTGGTGCACATAGCTGGTGCCGCCTGTTTGTGATGGCCATGTGCATGTTCACTGTGGGTGGGTGCATGCCATCACAGGTGCGGGACATTGGGCTATATGGCTTGCAGGTTGGGTGGTGTTCAGGGTTGTGGTCAGTCACAGCCATTGACTGTGTTCCCATTTTCCTAGGCCTCACTGTTCTCAGGAGGATACAGCGGGAGATACGTGGGCTGACACAAGTGTCCCTAGACAACCAGGCCATCCTCAGTGACATCCGTAGACATGGCCTGCGGAGGAGGCATCGCCAGGAACAGCGGCACCGGGTGGAGGAGGACCAGCCTGCTGGGCCTTAGGCCACATTACCCTTCCCACTTCACCCATCCCTACCACCCTGCCTTCCCTCTCCAAGTTGTTCATCCCTACCCCTTGCCCACCCCTACCTTGTACCCGTACCCCCCCTTGTAAATAGTTATGGTTGATTGTTTTGTGCTTTACATTTTGATAATACATTTATATTTTGATATGAATACTGTGTTGGTCTCTGATTTGCAGCTGGCTATGGTTGCTCAGTTGCAGTGGTGTACATGCCATCTGGGGTGGTATGGTCCTGGGTATATGTGTGTGTGTGCGCGCATGTGTGTGCATGGGGGAGGTATCTCCAGCATGGCAGTGACTTTCTGTTGGTCTTGCCATCTGCTGCCACCCACTGCTGGGTGCACAGGGTGTGTCTGGCTTGTATGCTTCTCTGCTGCACGGGGTTGACATGTGCCAGGGGGGATGCATGGTTCCTGCAGTGCCAGTCACTGCACATGGGTGGTGTCTTGGGGTCACGGTGCAGGGTGTGCTGTGAGTATGGGGGGCTGATGTGCACTGTGGTTGTCAACCCCCTGTGTGTGGCACTCTCAGCCTGCCAGTGGTTGTGCTGGGGCGTCATGGCTGTGCTGTGCTTTGTTGGCTTGTCCCCATGGGCCAGTAGATCATCCGTCCCACCCCCCAGTGATGCTGTGCTTGGGGTGTGCAGGTGTCTTGTTGGTTCTGCAGTGTGTTCCTGTGCCCATGTGTGGCATGGCTGATGGTGAGCCCCAGCCTGCCTCCCTGGATGTGCAGTTCCATTGCTTTGCTGGGGGGGGGCTCTGCTTGCGCTATGGCACCTCTGGACTGCTCAGCTGGGCTGCCCTGGTTGCGCTATAGCGCAACCTTTCTGCTCAGCTTCTCCTTCCTGGTTGCGCTATGGCGCAGTATATGCGATATTCAGATGTTGGCTGCTTAGCAATTTGTTCTGCTCCATGTTTGAATATCGCGCCTGTTGTCTTATGTCATGATTGGTTTGTGCTTGCTCCTGCTGTTGCGCACATTTTGGGCTGGTTTGAATATCTGGGCCATTGTCTCTGTACTAATTTAAGTTCCTCCCAGAGTCCTTGCATTCCTAATGCCTTATGTTTTCATATAGTCTTTATTTTTTTCCATTAGTTTTTTATTGCTTTGGTTTTATGCCCTTATTATTATATTTTACTTTTCCTTATATTCCTTTCACATTACACTTATGTGGTGTTTAAAGTTTTCCCACATCTCATTTACTGATTTATCTGTGAAGATTTCTTCCCAATCTAGTTTACTGAGCTCTGTCTTTATATTCTTAGTATTGGCAGTTTTAAAATTATAAACTTCCCTACATCCTTTTATTATAGGAATATATACTTTAATAGTAAAAAACACACTGTTATGATCTCTACTTCCCAAGCGAGGGTTAACTATGCAATTAATAATCTATAATTCTTTGGTTGATAGTACGAATTCCAGAACATTTTCTCCCCTAGTGGGTTCTTCCACACTTTGAGTGAGCCCTAGTTGGTCTATATTGGTCAGGAAGGTTTTACTAATGTGTTTATTAGCGTCTTGTCTTTCCCAGTTTATGTCTCCATAATTGAAGTGCCCCATTATAACCACTTTTCCATTTCAAGTGCTTTTCTATTTCATGATTTATTTTGACTGATCTCGTCATTCATTCCTGGCATTCTATATACAGTATAATCCCCAGCACTATGAATGTATTTTTGTATTCTCCACTCTTATCCATAAAGTCTCTGTCTCTTTTTCACTTTGATTTTTAGAAATATTAATAGTTTTAGTTGTTTTGGTACATATACTGCTGCCCTCCTCCTCTCCTCTCCATCCTATCAAGTAGTGAAGTGTATATCCAGGCAAGTCCTTCCCCAGTCATCACTGGCTGTCCACCAGGTCTCAGTTAACCCTATGATGTCAATGGTATTTTGTTTTGTTACTAGTGCCTCCAGTTCATCTTTTTACTTTGGATACTTCTAGCGTTAGTGAACATACACCTCAGGGGTGCCTTAGTTTAAGGTTTGGACTTCTTACTATTATTTTTTATATACTGTATATATACTGGTTTTGGAGTGTGGTGAGTTTACTATTCCTTCCACCACCTCCCCACCCCCATAACTAGTTTAAATGTTTGACAATTTCAAGTTGTATCCAGTTGGCCAGTGTAGTGGTTCCATTTTTGTTTAGGTGCAGGCTGTCTTTTGCAAATATAATGCAATAGCGCTACATGGTTATGATGCCTTTAGACTAGACAGAGCAGATAAAAGGTGGGGGCTGTCTGATTTATGTCCGGGAATCCATTCAAGGAACTGTTCTGCCCATAACAGGTATCTCAGGCGACCACGAGCTACTCACTGTCAAACTTCACTGTGGCAACAATAACAAGTCTCTAACTATTGCCACTGTTTATTTACCACCAAGTAAGGCTAAGGCAGGGTTTGCCATAGTATTGGAGGCTCTCTCCAAAATCGATAAGAACTCTGAAATCGTCGTCACTGGGGATTTCAATATAAATTGGCTCAGGAGTTTGACACCTGGGAGGACCTTGTCACCAATGTGTACTTCACATAAATCCAAACCTACCAGACTGAACTATAAAAGTGGCAACAATACTCTAATAGACTGGATCCTTGCCAGCTGCCCTGAATGTATCACCAGTGTATCAGTACTACCAGTCTCTTTAAGTGGCCACTCTCCAATTATTTACATGTAGTCAAATAAATTTAAAAAAGCCGCTCCCACCTGCATAGAAAGTAGAATCATCAGGAAGGGTCAGATAAGTGCATTTAAAGTAGTGCTATCACAGATCAACTGGACCCCCATTGATGAGCAGTAAGACTTAGACCTCACACTGAAGTATTTCATGGACAAATTTAATTCTATATGTAATTCATTTGCCCCCCTCAGGAAGAGAAAAATCAGGGGTTACAACAATGGGTGGATTACTGGGGACATTCTGGATCAGATGTGGCTCAGGGACAGTCTCTGGTGCAGGGCAAGGCTCTCAGGTAGACAAGCTGATTACCAAAGAAACAGAGCAGCCAGAAATAGGTGCAGTAACTTTATTAGGACTGCCAAAGCTAACTTTTATAAGGAACAGATGAACATGAATTGGGAGCGGCAAGAGATTTTGGGAGAACATAAAGGATCTTTTATGTAAAGAGGATAGAAAGCACCCTACAATGCTTAACAAGTGGCTCATCCACCTCGGACCCCATACCATCGCGAAACATTTAACACAGCATTATCAGATCTGAGCTCTGTACTCCCCTAGCTACCTCCAGGCCACGAACCCTCCTGAATACCCTAGCTGTGACTCTCATCAGACAAATTTCTACTTTAAACATGTCACTGTTAAGAAGGCTAGGACTTATGTAAACAAACTCTGGCCAGAGCCAATAGGGCTGCAGCTAAGGAATTTGGGGTAAAAAATATTGTAAATTACTAATGTTACAATAGACATATACAGTATGCCAAAGGCAGACAAACTTTTCAAACTGGGGAAGGCTTGTTACATTAATACCCCAGACTTTCCCAAGCTGTGTTGGCAAATCCCGCTAACTGCTGAGTCCCATGAGAAAGTGGTCTTCGCCATTCCATTTGGCCTATATCAATTTATTGTGCTTCCTTTTGGATAGCACAGAGCCCCAGCCACCAGCCAGAGAATGATGGACTACATCCTTTGTCCCCTTAGACTGTATGCAGAAGTGTACCTGGATGATGTTGTCATATTTAGCCCTGATTGGGACAGCAACCTGAAGGATGTGGCCATGGTACTTCAATCACTCTGGGAGGCAGGTCTCATAGCCATTGCTTAAAAGTGCACTCTACGGTGGCAGGAGACTAAATAGTTGAGCTATATCATTGAGATTAGACAGATATGCCCTGTTATCAACAAAGTAGAAGTCCTAGCTGACTGCCCCATCCTAACTATTAAGAAGCAGATTCGTCCTTTCTTGGACCTGCAGGATGTTCCACCAGCTCATTCTGGAATTCTCAACCCTTGGTACCCCACTGATTGACCTGATCAAGAAAAGTGCTCAGAAGGAGATCGTTGGTCACCTAAGTGTCAGATGGCATTTTAGGCCATCAGAAATGTGCTGCATGAGGGGCTAGTCAAATGGAGTCAATATTTCAACCACCTCTTACTTTTATACAGAGATGCTTCTGAGGTGGGGTGGGGGCAGTATCATCACATGACTTTGAGGATGCGATTCACCCTATCCTGAATCTCCCTCAAAATTTTCCCCCAGGAGCAGTGCTATGTCACACTGGAAAAAGAGTGCCTGGCTGTAAAATGTGGGTGGTAGTGACCCTACAGTACTACCTGTTGGGATGGAAGTTCACCCTAATCACTGACCACGCCCTCCTGAAGTGGTTACATGCTGTGCAGGATACCAATGCCTTGGTCACCTGATGATATTTGGCATTACAGCCTTTCTCATTTGATATGCCCCACTGGGCAGATAACCAGCATGGCAATGCAGATTGTTTTCTTTCAGGAGAATGTGTCTCTTATGGCCCATACTGAAGGTGCCATGGGCATGACTCTGAGGTGGAGGTTATGTGATGAAGTGTGTGTCCATACACTCCTTTCACACATAATTGCTTCACAACCCTGCCATACAGACAAAGCAGGTTTTATCAGGGGCTGTGGTGGCTCTTTCAGGCCTCACTGCACTGAATGGTTAAATGAGTAGTACGCCGAGAATTTACAAAAAAACATATGTTGTGCAGAGTGTTTTGATTTGTGTGTGAAGTCCTAGTGTGTCCTTCCCTCTGTCTGCAATTAGGAGATTTTCCTAAATTAGCCTGCTAGCTTTATAGTAGTTTTACAACCCCTGGGAATCTCCATGTCAGCCAGATTTATTGCTTTTCTTGCTCCTACAATGCATCCTGTCTCATGTGACAATTATGTAGTGGTCAGTCAGTTCATAACAGCAGATCTGTGTTACTTTTCTTATCCAGTGAGCACAAATGGCTTCATTTACAGTTTAGCAGATACCTGAGGGCTAACCAGGTGGGGTTTCTGTAAGAAAACAGCTACTAAATAGGTCTAATTCAGTATTTTTGTTTTCTATGTGTGTCAGGTCCAGTTAGCAGGAGTGAGTGTTTTGATTTTAAAACTTATAATTTCGTCAAACTACACATAACCATAAAAAGCACAGAAATCATCCCAGATCACCAATGCTATATTTAATAAACACTCTAGCTGTTTTCTTACAGAAAAACCCACTCAGTTAGTTCTCAAATATTTGCTAAACTATAAATGTAGGTACAGTACCAGCATTCTGTTAGGTGAACTAGCAGTTAGTGCTGATTTTGCTCTGTCACATGTTTTCAATTTTTTTTGTTTTACAAATGTGAAGTATTTGATAAAATATTTATTTCTTATCAAAAATAAAAGTGTGTGTTATTTAATTAGATTGGTGAATAAAATGCAAAATATGTTTTGTCATTTGTAAAAGTGTGATACACTAAGTTTGTAGTGCAGTGAACCATCCTGAAATGGAATCAAATGTGTAGCCAAAATAGTCCCTGTCAGTTTGGGGTCCTGTTGCTTTCATGACATACTGTACCACACACAGGAGTGTAACTGAAAGTATTTTGCAGTTTCTAGGCTGCAGATTCATACCATACACTTCATATATTTGTTCAGTAAAAATGTATGAAATAGGCTGGCCCAGTGGCGCTGAGGATTGAGACACAGGACTCCACAACTCGCGCTGCACTGGCGACCCAGGTTCAGGAAAGAGCCTGGGATGTTGGGGGTCAGTGAGGGGGGAAGGAGGAGGAGCTGTACTGAGCTGTCATCCAACAGATCTCCTCTCCATGGAAAGGCTTGGCACTATGCTGGATAGTGGATGGTGTCGGGAGGGGGAGGGGGCTGCTGTGTGCTTGGTCCTTCATGCCAATGCCTTCTGAGAGGGGGTTTAGGGACCACAACATAGCTCACGCACCAGGATAAAAAGGGGGAAAAAGTCCACCATGTCCTGCAGTGAGCAGGGTGCTGTACTGCACACATGCTACAACTGCCAAAATTGGAGTTGGAATTCAGGAACATCAGGGAAGTGCCACAGAGAAGAGGCTGTTACAGCTTTCTCTAACTTTTGTTTTAGGAGGGAGAACATAAAGTTATGTAGTGCTTTGCTTTTTTCCATCAGATCAACCGTATCAATGAAGCATGCAATCGGCAGTAACAGTCTGCATGGTTCAGTGATGCCACTCATCACAGGGGAAAAGGCTGGTGATGAAATGGCCGTGTCATGATTTCTGCCTCTGTTATGTGGTCACCTGTGTGCCTAGACTTCATACAGTGATGTTATTGGGTAAAATCATCACTGTTCCAGGCACCTACTGACCAATCAGAGTGCTGGAAATGTCCTTGCCATTGTATAATATAATGTAGCATGTCAGTCTCAAAAGCATAGAAAGTTTACAAAATTCCATAACATAGAGAATTCTGGATGGGCAACTATGCTGAACCAGTGTGTTCTGCCATGGAGGGGTTCTGATTCTCTGTGTCTTTGAGAATGAAGCTCAAGAGGTCCTTGGAAGACAGAGCCCCGAGGTGGCAAACACACTGATTGGGCATAGGGTTGCACATCCAGTACTTTTTATAGTATATAGTGCCCCTTTGAATAATTTTATTTGCTTTTAGCAGTTTATATACTTTTTATATATAGAAAATACATTTTTCAGTGCCCCATCTTATTTGGGGACTTAGGGCTAGTTGCTAATGGTGAGCTGTGTGGTTGCTAAGGACTAGACATCCCTACTTTAGTAGAGCACACTCCCATTGGTTATCTATCGGGTTTGGGTGGGGTTTTCACACAAAAAAAACATGGCGTCTGTAAGTCTGTGTTAGCGAGCGGAGGATTGGCATCTATTTTCGTAAGTTTTTATAAATATCTGGTTGATCCTGCATTTAGTTTTTTACATTGGAGGGTTATAGCTGGTTGGTCCTGCATATTTGTTAAAGTATCTGGTTGATCCTGCATTTGCGGGTCTGGTCAAGTTTCTGTCCATGCTGTCGCAGGGTTGGGTCATTTAATTTGTTAGATCCTGCTGTTGGTAAGTGTGACTCATGCGATTTTCAACTGAGCTGGAACACTGTTCTATCACTGAAGGGTTGAACAGCAGTCCATCACTTTTGCACAGTGGTAGAACAGCATTTCAGCTCAGCTGAAACTCAGGTTAGAACAACATTCCACCATACGCTAGAGTTTAGTATGAAGAAAAGCATTTTGCTGAATGTTCTAGTAAGTATCAGAGGGACTACAGTGTTACTAACCTTGCTGACCATGGGAACAGATTAATCTGGTTTGGAAGCAGGGTTCTTTTTATTTTTATTTAAAAATAATTTTTATAACTTATATTTTGAGTACAGCAAATGCACCATGCAAGTTTTGCAGTATTTTTTCCTGATTTTAATCAACACAAGAAAGATTGCTGTTGTTATTTTGAACAGTTCATTAGGAATTTACAATTTTATGTAAAAGAAATTGGCTTTAAATAGTTATTTCATATTTTTTTGTATTTGTCCCTTGCCTCAGCCCCAGGGGTACCTCCACTATCCACGTATTCAGCTGGGTCCTGGCAAACTGGGATCCGGTGTCATAGTGCACAATGCCAGGAAGTTGTTTGCATTTTTCTCTGCTTTTCTCCCAGTGCATGAGGCTATATTGTGGTCTCTAAGCCCCACTAAGGGCGCCAGCATGAAGGACCAAGGTCCAGGTGGGAAGCTTTGCTTGCTGCCAAGCATCCAACAGTGCTCTCCACCTCTGACACCGTCCGCTATCCAGCACGGTGCCAAGCCCTCCCATAGAGAGGAGATCTGTCAGATGACAACTAAATCCAGTACCTCTCCCTTCCCCTTCCTCTGCAAACCACTGAAGTCCTGGACTTGTTCTTGAACCCAGGTCGCCAGTACATTGCGAGGTGTGGCATTCAGCACCTCAACCCTCAGCGCCACCCAGCTGGCCCATTTCATACATTTTTACTGAACAAAGATATGAAGTGTATGGCATAAATCTGTAGCCTAGAAACTGCTGAAAGATTGGCCATGTTCTCAGTTCTATATGGTATCATGCACATTCATGGCAGAGAGGACAGATGAATGACACAGCTTTGGGACAGCCTGCTATTTGACTATGTAGGATACTTGGTGATTCTGAAACCTTTCAAAAGTAAATGTTGCAAACTGACACTTGTGTATTTTTTTCTCTTTGTTTGAGCCTAACAGTCCAGTTATAAATTTATGCACATCTGAGAGCACACCTTATAGCTGACTAAACAAACAAGCACAATACACTGAGAGTGACTTTTGGTCATTTCAAAATGCAGTATGAAGCACCCCAAACCAGTAATCATATCATATTGCACACTGTATTTACATGCAGTAATATTCATGTATTTTTATTATGAATGCATTTAACCATGCTGTATGATTATTGATTTCAGGGTTACATACATTGACTAATGAAAAATGAATTATGAGACAAGAGGTTTTAGTCCCACCACTTTTATGTCCATTCAGTTACCAAAACTATCTCCCATGTGATTCTACTAATAAACTTAAGAGATGAATGAAACCATAATTGTATTACAGAAAATGTAGATGCCTGTAATACTACACTCATTATTACCATTTTTCCCTTATTTTTGGTGATACCATTTTCATACACTGTTTGCATTACATGGAAATTTCCATATAGCGTTCACACCAAGGCACACCCACATCACTGTCACTCTCTACAAGGTACAGGTCCGATCACTGTCACTTCAATATCTCACTGCCACTCTGACTATGCATCTCGCTAACTCCTGCAGTATCAATACCAATGCAAGCAAGCAAACATTTGGCACTGACAAATGTCTTTTATATTCTTATTGATGAGGATAGAACCACTGTACATATTTTCAAGATTTGTTGATGATTTTAGCAGTTTTGTGATAAATACTTAGAGGCAGGACTGTCATACAATTGTTAAAGATGGGATTGTCCTATTAGAAATCTACTTTAGCTAACATGTCAACAACATCTGCACTGAATTAATCTTCTTTCATGTTCTGATCTCACCATTCATCCTTCAAAAGCAAAAATCGGACTACCTGTCTCTTGTCTTGATCCCAGCTGCAATAAGAAATTGAAGGGCACAACACAACTTAAATATTTTTTATTCTTTTGGTAACTGGGTGAGGCCTGTTTTCAGGGGCTATTTGGGAACACTGGGGTGGTTAAGTGACTTGCTCAGAGTCATACAGTATACAAGTGGAGGTTGTGGGAATCAAACCAAGGCCTGCTACATGGACCAAGCTCATTCATAGCTCATTACGCTAACCTCTAGGCTATACTGCCAGCTCCCAATTACTCAGATGACAGCCATAAAACATAGCCAGTGGGTGACATTTGCTTTTTACTTGTTTTACTATCAGTGTGCATATTATGTAACAAAGTAGAAAGTATTTGTTTTAAGTTGATTTCTAAAGCAGAAGTATCTCTCAGCAAAAAACATTTCACTATATTCTGTTAGTACTAATGTATTTTAGAAAAACATTAATATATCTGTCATTTAATTGTGTTTCACTCCTAAACTAAGATATGGAGATTTGAAGTTTGTAAAAATCCTTACTCTTGGGTCATGCCAACCTTGAGTAAATTAAACATTTTGGCATGGTGCTGTTTACCATCAGAAATGTGTGCCAGGACCCTCCTAATATAGCCTCAGTAAGAATCCAGTATGTAAAGTCAACAGGTAACCTCCAGAGAAAGGATTTAAAAAAAATTATAGTGGTAGCCATCATTAATAACATAAAATCTGTAATAAAAGCTGTTTAAACAAGCATTTGTCAATGCCGAATGTTTACTTGCTGGCATTGGCATTGGTAGTGTAGGAGTTAGAGAGCTGCATAATAGGAATGGCAGTAAAGTATTGAACTGAACAGTAAAGTATTGAACTGAAGCCAACCCCACCACCACCCTGCAGAGAGTGACAGGCATTGGGGTGTGTCTTTGGGTCATCAGGCATAACGACCATGCCATTTCACCACACCCTGCCCTGCAGACACCGACAAGTGTCACAGTGTACCTTGGGGTCTTTGGCCCTTATGCGCACCCCATTCTATCAGGAAATATGGTGAGATGGGTCCTGTATGGAGAATGGGGTGAACTTTGGGCTGAAGAGGTCCAAGACACACCTCGATGCCTCTCACTGGCTGCAGGGTGTGGAATGGTATGAGCATTACAGGTGAGAATCCCAAGTCAGACCCTTGATGCCTGTCAATCTCTACAGGCTAGGGCGTTATAGTGGAAACCCTAATGACTCGGGCGTTCATTGGCATTTTTCACTTCAAATTTTCAACATGGGTTTTGTGACCCCACCTTATGAACAGTGGCAATATCAGTTTGTTAACGAAGCTGATTTCGCTTTAGCGACTATGCCATTTGGCACCACAGGTGTGAAAACACATTTTGAACAAGATGTGAAAAATGACAGCTGATACTATTCATGGGGAAGTACAAAAATGGCAATGTTAAAATTCTGCAGTGAAAATGTTAAAAAACTGGTGAAGTCACGGCGTTCATAGAAAATGCACAACACACACCCTAATGCAATTAGTTTGGGGATTTTTACAGCAGATTGTCAACACAGGGATTTTGGAACCTCCGCTCATGAACAGTGTCACTGTGATTTTCTTAATCTATCGAACAGTGATTTCCCACAGCGACCACGCATTTCTGTGCTGAAAGTGCAAAACAACATTTCAGCCATGGTGTGAAAAATCACAGCTGTACTGTTCATAAGGAAGTGTGGAAAAATGCCAGTGTTGAAAATCTGAACTGAAAATATTAGAAATCCATGAAGTTACAAGTGCGTGGAAATTGCGCAATGGTCGCTAAATAACACAGTCATTTATGGACTTTTTTCACCAGATTTTAACATAGCCATTTAACACCTCTGCCCATGAACAGTGTCACTGTGATTTTCTTACTCTGTTCCGAACATTGATTTCAAGAACCGACTGTGCCATTGTGCACTACCATGGAAACATGTTTTGGACAAGATGTGAACAATGACAGCTATACTGCTCATAAGGAGGAGTGGTAAAATGGCAATGTTGAAAATCTGGAGTGAAAATATTGAAAATTTGTGAACTTACGAGCGTGCGTAGGAATAGCGCAATGCATGCTCATAAAATAGTCATTTTGGGGAATTTTTTCACCAAGTTTTTAACATAGCCATTTTCACACCTCTGCTCATGAACAGTGTCACTGTGATTTTCTTAATCTGTCCTGAACATTGATTTCACACACCAACTGCGCCATTGTGCGCTACATGCACGGAAACACATTTTGGGCAAGATGTGAGAAATGACAGCTGTACTGCTCATAAGGAGGTGTGGTAAAGTGGCAATGTTGAAAATCTGGAGGGAAAATATTGAAAATTCACGAACTTATGAGCTTGCATAGGAACAGCGCAACACATGCTCGTAAAACAGTCATTTCTGGGAATTTTTCACCAAATTTTCAACATAGCCATTTTAACACCTCTGCTCATGAACAGTGTCACTGTAATTTTCTTAATCTGTCCCAAACATTGATTGTGCACTCCAACTGTGCCATTGTGCGCTACATGCAGAAACACATTTTGGACGACATGAAAATGACAGCTGTACTGCTCATAAGGAGGTGGTAAAATGGCAATGTTGAAAATCTGGAGTGAAAATACTAAAAAGTTGCTAAAATTACGAGCGCAAGTGAGGAACTAAGCAATACACGCCAGAAACAGTCATTTTAGGAATTTTTCACCAAATTTTAACATAGCCATTTTAACACCTCTGCTCAAGAACAGTGTCGCTATGATTTTTCTTAATGTGTTCCATACATTGATTCGCACACCATTCTGCGCCATTTATGCGCTTCTACATCGTGGAACACATTTTGAGCGAGATGTGAGAAAAGACAGCTGTACTGCTCATAAGGAGGTGTGGTAAAATGGCAATGTTGAAAATCTGGAGTGAAAATATTGAAAATTCGTGAACTTACGAGCGTGCGTAGGAACAGCGCAACGCATGCTCTTAAGACAGTCATTTTGGGGAATTTTTTCACCAAATTTTTAATATAGCCATTTTAACACTTCTGCTCATGAACAGTGTCACTGTGATTTTCTTAATCTGTCCTGAACATTAATTTCTCACACTGACTGCGCCATTGTGCACTACATGTATGGAAACACATTTTGGGCAAGATGTGAGAAATGACAGCTGCACTGCTCATAAGGAGGTGTGGCAAAATGGCAATGTTGAAAATCTGGAGTGAAAATATTGAAAATTCGCAAACTTACAAGCGTGCGTAGGAACAGCTGGCAGCTTGCTCTTAAAACAGTCATTTTGAGAATTGTTTTGCAAATTTTTAACATAGCCATTTTAACACCTCTGCATATGAACAGTGTCACTGTGTTTTTCTTAATCTGTCCCAAACAATGATTTAGCACACCAACTGCGCCATTTATGCGCTACATGGATCGGAAACACATTTAGGCAAGATGTGAGAAATGACAGCTGTACTGCTCATAAGGAGATGTGGTAAAATGGCATGGTTAAAATCTGGGTGAACATGTTGAAAATTCACGGAAGTTACGAGCTTGTGTAGGAACAGCGCAATGCATGCTCATAAAACAGTCAATTTGGGAATTGTTCACCAAATTTTCAACATAGAGTTTTTGGGATCTACCTCTTGAACTGTGACACTGTTATTTCATTAATTGGTCCAAAAGGTGATGTCATGCAGTGACTGCAAAATCACCTTTGGGCCGATCTTTCATGACAGTGAGAGAATTCATGAGAGGGATCCCAAAATCCCATGTTGAAAATTTGGTGCTAAACTCAAAAATGCCTGAGACATGCATTAAAGTTGAAACCCCTATTTATTGCATTATACAGCTTGGGCATTTCCTCAGTTCGCGGTCGGCTTTGAAGAGTGCAGGCGTGTTCCGGTCCACCGATGATGACGCCGAACTCAGGAGGTAAATATGGGGTGAGGAGGGTGTGGGGAGGCAGGGTGCACAGAGGGTGGGTGCGGGTGGGAGGAGCGGGTGCAGGACACTCAGCAAGGAGATTTTTTTAAACTTAGACAACAGAATGTTTGCCATGCTGGGTGGGCTCCCAGCATGGCACAAGGAAGGCTGTTTGGGGGCTGTGGAGCCGACGGGATTGGGCACCCCATCGCCATACGATCTGTTGCCATGCTGGGGTGGGCTCCAGCATGGCACCCTGTATGCTCTCTGGGGGTACAGTGTAGACGGGGACTGGGCACCCCGGCTGTATGATGTGTTGCCACTGGGGTGGGCACCCAGCATGGCATGTGGAACTCTGTTGGGGGGCGCAGCACAGCCGACAGGGGATTGGGCACCCCCATTGGCTATACAGTGTGTGCGTGGGGGGGCGCAAGAACGCAGTATGTGTGTGTGTGTCGGGGAAGGGCGCATGAGCAGGCGATATCTTATCGCTGCTCACTGAAGCGTAGCGCTCCCTTTCAACTGTATGCTACTGCATTTTGGGATCATGGCACAATGTTTCTTGCACATGCGTGCAAGCAAACATAAAAATGTCATGGCAATAAAAAATGCACTGATGATCAATCTAATCATGTCTGAAATATATTAATGCTAAAAACAATATGAAGAAATGTTTTGACTAATACAGCTGCTTTAATGTCACTGTTTATGAAGTATTTCTAAAACATATTCACCACTGCACATTTCTGTCCCCTCCCTAGCTTACAGTGCAGCTGCTATTATTGCCACACGGGAACTAGAGACAACACATTAATAGTACTTTTATTACTATAGAAAAGCAATAACTGCTGTCCATGTACATTTAATTAGAGAAAGTTAACCTCTAAAAATAAACGGGTTTACGTGGCTTTGTCTGCAAAATGTGAACTGCAAAAATGTCTGTGTCTGACTGGGCTAGCTACCAGCACAGTTCTTCTGCGATGCATAGCATTCTGAAGCAGCTGTCACGTCAGTCTGACAGTTGGAGCCCAATGTAAACCTATCAACTAACTCTGCTACCTAGCCCTAGAGTACTAGTAAACTGCTGGAAATAAGCAGGGTATTTTATCAAAAATCCTGTAGTAGTGCTGAAACTAAAATGGCAGCTCCTTATATACTGTATTGTAAGACAACCAGCACCTCCACTATGCAACATCTTAGCTTATTACGGCAGGCAAAGGCAAAAGAGATAAACAGGAAAATAAATGCGGCAGCCTTGAATCGGACATAAAATAAAGGGTATTAGACGTTTATTGAATGACGTGACCATGCCTTTCCTTTTATCTCTTTATTACTGAACTGAAAATGAAACAATTGCCTTTTGAGTATTAGCAATAGCGGACTTTTCAGATTGTGATTACAGCCCCACACTTAAACAATTTCTGCAAAATTGAAGCACCCATTAACATACGTGTAAAAAGTACAAATTAATCATGCTAGTTACCAGTCCAGTGTCCGTTTCAAACTATTACAGTATGTTTTATGTGGCAGTTCTTTTTGCCAGTTTTAGAATGGCCAGAATATCTGAATTTTTTTAACTGCTTCAGTAAATCCATAATTAATATTTTTAGCATTTGTGATTTACTGTACACATTAATCATACTATAGTTTTTATGTGGTGGTTCTTTTTGCCAGTAATAAAATGGGCTGGAATATATGCACATTACACACTCAACTTATTTAGCCTGGAGAATAGAAGGCAAGGCAGTACGGAGAGGATCATGCAGTTTGGAATACGGGACAGACAGGGTGCAGGATATAGAATACTGGTAATTGCATTAACAGAACTAGCGCTCATGCACTAAAACAGTTTTTTTCCCTTGTTTATAAAGACTGTAGTACTGTTCTATCCTGTGTTGTCTCTACTACAGTAGGAAGGGAATGGAAGAGGCTCAGAGTGACATTTGAAATTATGTGATTATACACTCACACTCACCTTATCACCTAATGGAAGGGGTTAGAAGGAGCAGGACTGCAAGTACAATTGAAGTTCAAAGTTCAGAATTAGGAAAACCTGGAGTGGAGATGACTTAGCAGCTGATCACTGGGCAGTTGTGGCAGAGTAGAGCAGCCGCTGCAGAAGGGTGGTTGAGCAAGTGACCAACCTGGGGGTCAGTCAGTTTGGGCAGATGTCAGGAGGCGGAGGGCAGTGGCTCAGTCAGGCAGCAGACAGGAGCACAGGGCATTGCTTTTGGAAGAAAGGAGGACAAGGACTCGTCTTGGTCGGACCAGACTCTCTAAGTAACTAGCTAGCAACAGAACTAAGGGATGAATGTTGTCCTGATCAAGATTTATGCAGCATTAAGCCCCTATTGTTTCCAGGGTGAGAGCCAGGCAGGGTACCATCAAGAGTGAGCTTCACGCTGGTGCCAGAATTTACAGCAAAAAAGCACAGCCACAGCAACTGGCAAGCCAAGGTGTGAATTTTCTGATGCTTGAGGGACTGGGGGTAATGGGTTCTATTACTGTCTGAGAGACAGTGGGACAGCAGCAGCAAAGATAACAACTACCGGATGAACTTCAAAGGCAGGAAATAAGCGTATGTATGTAATTGTTCTCAGCAGCGCTGGGGCTGGGGGTTACTCACATACACTTGTAACCTCCTGCAAACGGGGTTCACAAAAACTTCCAGGAGCTTGCTTGAATGCTCCAAGCTGGAATGGTGTTTGGCATTTAAGCCATTTATCTTTGAGTGCTTTTAGAGCCTCTGGTACTGTCTCTTTGGCTGTCTGCTTGCAGACATAATTAGTTTCTATGGGGGGACTGTATGTTTCCCTGCTTGAGTCCCACTCTTGCTGCTGCCAAATCACTCCATTTCTGCTGTTGCTAAGTTGGCAGAGTGAACACTTTTCAAAGATGTAACTGTTTGCCAGAAATAATTTAGAGTAATAACGAAAATACAATCTATCTAACCTGCTTTTCTTTGCAGTCAGAACTGTGTTGCCTAGCCCTCCATTCTGGTTTTGAACTGCTGAACTGGACCAATCAGTGTGGGGGACCTTTGAAATGGAGCTGCTGCTGGCAAATCAGAGCTTGGACTCTTAAGTTGAGCTAGCCACAATGGGACTGTATGGCAGATGCCCTGGAAATTGTAGTTTGGACTTGTGGCCTTTTTGTACCAACAGGGAGTTTATTGTGAGTGACAGCCAGACCAGCCAACTGAACTGGGAGGAACTCAAAGGAAATGCCCAGCTCTGTCTACTGGAAAGATTAGATCAGTTTGGGCAGTGAAGAGACATGGAGCTGTGTGCTTCTTCGGTGTGTAGTTTTAGCGCGGGAATCACGTGTAAGGCCCTAAGTTTCGGTCTGCAGCTTGTGCAAGCACCTGTTCGGACTGAATCCAACCTGTGAAGAGAATCAAGGAGATCTGAAGAGTTGAAACCAGGCTCACCCTGTACAAGACTGGAGAAATTGCTGAATTGCACTCAGTCTGTCAGGAACTGACTCTGCTGCGTGTTTTCGGTATTGTGCAGTAATTGTGATCGGGATAGAGAAGCAGCCTGCCTGGTATAGTACTTTCCTTTTACATATAAATGTGTGTAGTGCTTGTGGGGAATCACGTTTCAAATCCCCTGTACAGTGACTTGAGTGCATGAAGCTGAAAGTAAACCCCAGCTTAATCCAGACTACATCCATTTGCTCTAAACTGCAGTGGGGTCCAGTCACAAGGACCTTGTCCACAGGGTCTGCTCCTCTTGGCAATCCAGGACAATCTGCCTTCCATTCAGTTCCCAGCATTGAGTTTGTGAGTACAAAGCAGGGTAGCTCCCTGCCATCTTTATCGAACTGCAAGTGTGTCATCTAATTGTTTTTTTAATTTCTTCACGAACTGAGCCAACCAGCTCTGAATTACAATTTGGGTATTGTGCCAGTGTTTCCATCACAGGGCCCCAACCAGCTGCACCGATCCTGGCTAGCACCCCCATCCTGGGTACCCATTGAAAGTGACAATTTGGGACTCTGACTATGCGCACAGTACTGTGATTATTAATGTGTTTAACCTAATTAACCTGATTTCCCCCTTCCTTGTTACAGCTCGTTAAATAAATCAGATCTGTTTGTTTCAGCAAAGTTACACTGTCTGAGGTATTCATTTATGTTAAAGTATTGTACTGTGGCTTTTGCATTGTATCATCTTGTTTTACAGGGGGTCCCCAGCGTCCAGTCAACAGAGCCAGTCCTGGGGTAAGTGTACATTGTGAAGATATTCCTGATGCATTGTGTGGGCCACTAGTGGGAAAGAGTTACAGTGTCCCAGAGGGCTGTGACCAAGTTAGTTTACCTACTGCAAACCCTGACCTCTGGGTGGAGGCACTCACCATTGGACCCAAGCCCCTCAACCTGTCAGTAGTCAGTCAGGCAGGGGTAGTAGCCCTTGGGATAACACCACCTGGGGTTACACACTAATTTCTTACAAAAGAAAACAGCTTTTCAGTTCGTTCTTGTTTTGTGTTTTCTAAGTAACCAGCTTTGTTAACTTGCATTTGCAGTTTCTTGCAGTTATTTTAAAGAAATGGTGGGGGGGAGGGTGTTGCAGCTTTGATCATGACTGTGTGTTTGTATTAGGATTCTCAGCTGAAATGTCAAAAAAATGCTGGCAGGGCAGGCTGAGGAGGTGTAATGGCATTCCAGACTGTTCCACCTCAATTTAACCTCTTCTGCAAGCACTTGTTTTTTATACAGGTTTTGCCTTAGTTTCTGGAGTTTTTGAAATGGTGGGAGACAGTCAAGAGAATGACTGGTTTTGCTAGATGATACCTTGTGTTACTTCAAACCATTTCAACATCAAATCTATCTCCTCTCCAGCTATATTTATAATATTTGTTTACATTGCTGGGCTGAGTGACCTAAACTGCAGCTCTCATCCTTCGCTGAGCAAACAAGTCTCCTTGAAACTGTTCTCAGGCCTTGCAGCACCTGAATCATCTCAATCTACTGTAAGACACACTGTATGTGTAATCATGAATTTTATATACACAATTATATGCATTTTCACAATATGGCTGATACTGAATCTCAGGGGTGCCAATAGAAATTCCTGGGCAGGCACACCTTTGGGCCTGGGCCCCTTAACCTCACATCCTGTTACAGGTCCCTTATGGGCCCCCTTGGGCCCCTGAGCCACTGGGCCTGGGACAGTTGTCCCCTGTCCCCCATTGCTCCCCTGCTGAATCTAATTTAAGTGAGAGAGATCCCCCAATAAAAAACTTGAACAGAGAGGTGTTTAGGATTGTTATGCTGGATAGTAAAATTCTCAAAAATTAAATGATGATCTGCTGCTGCATTGTTTCTTACGAATGCGCATATTAAAATTGTATCATTACAGTCTGTTTTAAGGAGTTTGCTTTCCTTAGATGCAGAGCTGTCCCCATCATCCTGTTCAATACACAGTGACACAAACAAAATAAATGTTTTCAGTTGACATAAGCGAGGAACTTCTAACAATTAAAAGGCGCATGCCTATAGTTATGTGGGGGAAGAGCTCCTCCCCCACATCCTACTTAAACTAGCAGGCTACTGCCGCTCTGCTTAGAGCAAATTGTACTCGCTGGTGTGCCGCCACTGGTCTGTGGCTGCTCTTCATCCTTGCTTTTGGCCCCCTCCCCTTGTTGTCCTGCCTTGCTTGTTGTTTGTTTCTGTCCCCCCCTTCTGTTCCTCTGCTGGTGTTTCCTTGTCTGTATTCCTTTTCTTTTTTTTGGGGGGGGTGGTGTCTATCACTTGCTCCTTCCCTGCTGTGCCTTCTGCTACGCCCTTTCCGACGCTTCTCCTGCCCCTTTGCTTGCTGCGTACTTGCCTTGCTTGTTCTCCTCCTTTCCTCCTTTAAGCAGCCCAGCTCCATGCCCAGTCCATCGCCGCTTTGTCAGCTTGCCTCCTGCTCGGATGCTCCTCATTTGTTAACACCTTTATCACAGTCCAGGCCACACATTTTCCTGCCCCAAGCATTCCTTGCCCCAAGTGGTTCTACTGGTGAGAACGCCACCACAGCCAATTCAGCCCCTTTTCCTGTTGCTGCTATGAAGACCTTCTCTCCAACCTCATGTTTCGTAACACCAGCCTGCTCAGATCTCTCCATGGGTGTCCCTCTACAACTGCTGCCAGCTCCTGTTTCAGTCAGACTTGCTTCCTTTCATTCCTTCTCAACTATGTGGCTCTGTCTCCATTATACTGGGATTTGGGCATGCTGGGACTACATGTACTTGGCAGCTGGCTCCCGACTAGACAACCATTTTATAGGGACTGTTATTTATTGCCTATCTCACTCCGCATCCTGCTTCTTATTGCAGCAGGCAGATCATATAATTCAGACCCTTGTAATAAGCCATGAGGAATACAGGACAACTCTGACTTCTTGCAAGCTCCCTCTACAACACAAAATATGCAAGTATCAATACTCCCTGGTTAATAATAATTAAATGCAAATGTCTTTGATTATATCAAGTCCTGCGTGGCAGAAACCAGTGATAAGGCCATAGGAGGTAATAGGCTCTCTAATGGACTAACACAAGGTCTTACCTGAATTCCACAATTTGTATTGTCTTTGAATGTGGCAAAGACACAGCTGGGATGACATCTAAGCACGATGCTGGTACTAATGTCATCCTAACCATAGCTACTGTACTGCTTTCACCAGTCAAAGTCAAGAAAGACCTGCATATGACTGATCCCCACAATCACCAGGGTAGTCCATTCATTCCACAATTCCTGCTGACGAGACTTCCAGGATGTGGCCTCAGTACTACTCTGCTACCTTCCCTGGCCCTCTGGGTCTTGGGTTTCCATCTACCTGCTGCCCTCCTTCTGGATATGCTGCACTGTTACCCTTTGGCTAGGCTACCTCATTCCTGGTGGCTTTAATTTGTTTCTGTCACCCATAGACCATACACGAGGAGCAGAACTATTCAGTGCTCAGCAAGATTACTTAATCAGCTGTCCCTTGGTGCTGTGGCTTACTGCCGCCTCTGCAGGCTTTCTTCCGGCAGACCCTAGATGTCCCTGTCTAGCCTCGCATCGCTGGCTGATGGCCAGTGAGTTCCTAGCTCCTGCACTGCATTAGCCACATGGAGGGCTTACCTAGCTAACTGCCTTGCTCCTTTGCTACCCTGCATCGGGGGTTTTCGTGGTTTTGCTAGCCTTCGTGGGGCTCGCTACCACTCTACTCTTTCCTCCAGCTGACTTACATGTGATCCAGCCGCTCATCTTACCTCACTCAGGGGGGCCTAACTGGTTGCTATGCCTTTATTTTGAGACTCCTTTCTTCGTCCTCCAGCCCTGCAGTCTATCATGGTGCTTCCTGCTTGAAGCCTTCCTGCCCTGTTACTTACTCATATCGAATTTCATTAGGATTGGATACATTTACCACCGATTCTTGCCTTCAGTCACATTACCAGAGTCTAGATACTGCAGCCTCATCTTGCCTACTACGCACCTACTTTATTCGTCAAAGATATCCTCCTTATTCATTTGGACTTCCATCTGGATTACAACTCAGGACAATCGCAATTAATTCCTTGGATACTTCTTGCTATGCTGCTTCAGTTTGTATAGATGTCCTTTAACTCCCCTTTGCCAGCACTCTCAGCCGAACTCAATCCATTAAAGCCATTCTATCTCATACGTAGGCCTAACACATTAACCACATATTTCTGCCATACTTCAACCATCAGGAGCTCAACGTTTGTTTGGACTTGCTTGACCGATCTCAGGTGTTCACCTTGTCTGCTAGCCGCCTTGTCATGCTCCTTCCTAAACATATGTACATACCACCCATACAGGGATATTTGCTCAGCTGACAGAGGGCTTCTAATTATCGGCTTATTCCCATACCCTCAGTGGTCTTTATGGTACCATGTACAATCTACTCAGTTTACTCCTTTGTTACTACTTCTGCATTCCATGCAGGTTGTCACTTACTACTACTACTACTGACCCACGTGCAGGTCTATACTTGCTTATGCAATAATTGCTCTTACCTACCAGCATCCTCGGTTTTAGCCTCTGGTATCACTGCTGCACTCTCTACCACTGCTTCACAATCTGCCTTGCCCCATGGAGCTGAAGGTGTCACGGCATCGCATTCTGAGCGACCTGTGCCCCTATGGGGCCCGGAGGTCCCTTGAACTTCTATTACTAATGCATATTATCTCGACTGCTTGCATAACCTGCTTCACCCATCTGGGCCTGGAGGTTCGATTACTTCTACTCCATACCTGCCTTGCCCAGCATCGGTGCCTGGAGGTTCGCATATTCTACTCTCTGCCTGCCCGCCATATCTGCTAGCCTTCAGAAGCTCCTTGTTCCACTATGGACTTACATCTGGATTAGTTGGATATTCACCATCAATTCCTTGGATACTTCTGCCTTACCGCTTCAGTTCATATGGATTACTATTACTCTGCTCCTGCCAGGACACTTAGCTGAGCCCTATCTAAGACCTCTATCTCTTGTTTTAGGCCTGACATTACTCTACTCCAGTACTATAAGGCTATTAGATTCTGTTACATCACTACTTCATCAATTCAGTCCTCAACCATACAGATACAGTCCTCTAGTGAGCTATATTACTCAGAAAAAGAAGCTCTTTGATTTATGTGTAATTACATTCCCTCAATGCTCTGCTGTGTACCTTACATAATCTATTAAATACTACTCCTCTGCTACTATGCCTGCATCATGCAGGTCAATTTTACTACTACTGTACAGCTGACCTACGCAGGTCTACTCATTTACTTTATCTGTTCATACTTACCTTCTTAGCCTCACAGGGCCTGGAGGTTCATCACAGGCTGTTGCCTATTTCTATGACCTGCTTCACCCCTCAGGGCCTGGAGGTCCATCAGCTTTATGTCTACTCTATTCATACAAAAATTTATTGCCTAGTCACTTTTACTTGCTTCACCCACTCCGGACCGGAGGTTCCTCCTACACCACCCTTTCCAGCTCTTGTAGCCTTCATCTAGCTCCTGTGCTCCGTCATCAAGGCCTTCATTTGCAAACATGCCAATCAGTACATCAACCACCAGTCTTCATATTCTGGGTCTAGAGACACAGTCATTTGGTCACGGGTGCTCTTAGAGATGACTTCCTCACCTTTGGATTGCTTGACTAATGTAACTGTCGACGCTTCGAAATGTTTATGCTCGACCATGGTTTCAAATCTCCTATCAGATTCTGCCCCGGACATGGATTTCTTGGATTAGGAATTCACTGGAAGGATGTGCTGCCATCTTCACTGATGCTCAAACATCAGTACTTGATTCAGCTTCTTGCTTTAAGGGATCAGGATCTACAACTCTGGAATTCAGATTAGCCGACAACTTAATATAGTTAATTTAGGATTATTCTCCTTTAGCATGCCCAGAAGGACGGGCAGGTCAGTAGCCATGGGTCCTCAGAGGTTTTCCCCCAAGGGGGATTTTCCTCTCCTGCATGCTACTGGCCACACTCTCCGGAGTTGGAGGAGATAATCATTTGATAATCATTATTTTTGGGGGATCTCTTCCTGCTCGACTAAGCATCCTTCCTACGGTGGGATACAGAGAAAGGCCAAAACATCAATTCTTAACAAGTTACTCATCAGTTCAAGCATCTAAGCACCATGCCTATACTGTCCAGTTCACATATACTATAATCACTGACTTGCTCATGTCTATGCTAAGTATCTAAGCACTAATCACTTCATACAACTAATACCTTGTAAGCATCATCCTACTTACTGGTTTGGCCTCTGTATCCAAGCACAACCTACATCATTCAGCTACAGTACATAGCACAAGCCCGAGCTATGAACCACACTAATGTATGCCTATATACCCCTTTGAATGAGTATATGCTGTGCCCTGCTGTAAAGGTATATATATATGGCATTTATACATACACAGTGTTTATACAGTTACTTTATACAGTATTTCATTTTATGTGTGGGTTGAAGTCTGATTTAAAATCTTAACATTTTAGCAGGACTAGCAAGGGACACCAGGTAACTGTGGAGTTGATGTTATTATTTTAAATGATCCGATGCAGTTGCTCTAAACTTAATTATTGTATTATGTGGTTGGCTATAGTATATTGAGAGGATTCTGGAGCTGAGAGACCTGAGAACAGTTTCAAAGGAGGCTTGTTTGCTCAGCAAAACAATATGAATGGTGGAAACATGGCACTCTGATCGGTCTTCGATTGTTTTATTGCGATTTGATAAAAGGGAGCAGTGCCTATAGGTTCATTTTTAGTTCTGCAGCTTGCAGCTGTGTTCTGGTCCTTTTTGCTATATTTGGAGTTTAAATATTATTTTCTGACCCCGTTCCCAAAAATCAGGGTTTTGTAGCAAATTATGAACGTTGAAGGACAATCTTTTCAGATTTAATATGTTGCTGGGATTCTCCTGGGATGGGGGTGGGGGTCTTGATTGAAAGCATCAACTATGCCTTTTTAGATTGTAATGTAGTTGCACTGGGGGGTCCATTTCCATGGCTATGCTTCACCCCCCCAACCACCCCACAGCAGCTATTGCTCTGGTGCCACTGACCAAGTTCCCATGGATGACATTTGTTCCACTTTCAAAAGAACTACAAAGAGCATCCGTCTTTGCTATCTCTGACCCCTAAAATCACAGAATTACATGGTAGGGTTGGAGATGGAATACCATAGGGTGCAAGCTAGACAAGAAGGATTCACTCGTGATGACTGTCACAGTTGTAACATCTGTAAATCATGAATATTTATGAAAAGCAACTAAATAACTATATGCTGAAGGAACACTGAATCAAGAATCACATCATCCACTTACTGTATGTTGGGAAAGTTTATTAATAATAGGGTGTATTGCATGTGTGAAACAAGCACTGCACATACTGATAGGCTTTTGTTTTTGGCCTATAGAAACCGTAGCTCACAAATAATAAAATTATCTGAATCCAACCCAGTTCTCACACACACACACACACACACACACACATGTGTACTCAGGTACAAGTTTGATATTTTATTGGTTTGAGTGTGCCTGGAATTGTAGAAAAAAAGCAAGTAACATAGCAAACAGTTTGGCTTTAAGCCTACCCTAAACATGGCTCCTAGTGTAACTCTTACATCTGAATCCACCATGCTCGATACAGTGACTTCAGTGGGAATGAGATTGAGGGCAGATGAACAGTGAAGACAAGCGGGCACAGCTCAGACATGGCAAATTACTAAATGCACTTAGGATCAAAACAGTGTCCTCAGCCCTCATATTGCATGTTTGGAATGCCTGGTGCTTCATAGTTATGGGCAGCCGCAAGCTATGGAGGAAGAAAAAACTCTGCAAGTGTGAAGGTAGATACAGCTAAACATGGCTCCTAGTGTAAGTCTAAGTTTGAATCCGCCATGTTCCATACAGTGACTTCAGTGGGAATGAGCTGGAGGACAGATGAACAGTGAAGACAAGTGGAGCACAGCTCAGACACGGCAAAATACTAAATGCACTCAGGACCAAAACAGTGTCCTCAGCATCTCATATTGCACGTTTGGAATGCCTGGTGCTTCACAGTTACAGGTGAGCAGGTGGGTCCCTGCAGCCATAAAAATTGCAGCACAGAGTGCTTCTGGTTCTCAGGCTCAGAGGCAACTATTGACACCTTATCAAGTTATCGGTCACAAGAAATAACGTAGTCATTTTAATGCAATAAGTCTGCATGGCTGCACCACTGCAGCCCTAAAAGGTCCTTGAAAGACAAGGTAGGGCAGTGATAGAATCGACATGAAGCTGGTAGCCATCACTTTGAATGAAGTCATAGTCCCAATTTCGAAAATGTTTAACAAATCCCTGGCTATAGCTAAATTCCCTTCCGTATGGAAGCTGGCACTAGTGATCCCAGTGCATAAAAGTGGAGACCAGTCGTGTACTGCCAATTATAGGCCCATCTCAATACTCTCCCCTCTCTCCAAGTCACTGTAGAGGATTGTTGCAGACCAGATCACTGACTACCTTCTGAAATGTAATCTTTAATGCCCCCACCAACACGGCTTCTACAAGAACCATAGCACTACTACTGCCCTGGTTGACTTCTCTGAATATGTCCATAAGGCCCTGGACAGTGGTAACTTGGTGGGATCTATTTTTATAGATCTCACCAAGGCCTTTGACACTGTAAACCACCCCATCCTGCTAGAGCAATTGCAAGCCTTGGGGTTGGCAACAGGTCCAGTCAAGTGGTTTCAGAACTACCTGGCTCTCAGGTCACAGAGTGTCAAAATTGGAACAGTCATCTCTAGTACTAAACAAGTCACCTCAGTGTCCCTCAAGGGCCATCTGGAGCCCCTCCTTTTCAGTCTATTCCTGAATGCTCTTCCTGCAGCTTACAAGACCAAGATAATTTTGAACTCAGATGATGCGGTTATCCTTAGTAACAACTCCCAAATCGAACTTCTACAAAGTGAACTACAGGCTACCTTTCACCAACTGGAGGACTGGTTCACTTCCAAAAAACTACTGCTCAACTACAAAAAAACTAAATCCATGATTATCTCAAGTCATCAGTGCAAAAAAAACACCCTTCACTATTTATCACCAACAATAAGGCTGTACCTATTGAACCAGTGCACTCTTTCAAGTACCTTGGGGTTCATACAGATGATACCTTCTCTTTCATGCTGCACATAGACCAGGTAGTAAAAGCGGTAAATGCCAAATTAGGGGTCCTTTACAGACGTAGGCAGTACCTAATACCTTGTGCCCTCCACCTAGCTGTGTCCAGCTCCATTATGTCAATGATTGATTATGGGCCGGTCGTGTATGGGGCTGCATCTGACACTGCACTCAAGAGTATAGTCACAGCCCTCAACAAGGCATGTAGACTAACACTGGGAGAACCTAATGCACTTTTGAGCTCTCTATGCCAAAACAAAGTGGGTCAACCTGAAGAACAGGATAAAGTATCAGTATGCCTCCTTGGAAAAAAGCACTGCTTGGCCTAACACCACCCTGCATAGCTGATACTCTTCAAGCTACCAGATACAGCTATGATACAAGGGATAAGACAGGATCCCAGCTTGTTGTACCCTTCAGAAGAACCACTCTTGGCCAATGCTCTTTTGCCTACAGGGCCCCCTTTGGCTGAATGACATCCCTGCTGAAAAAAATAACATTGCAAATCTCCCATCTTTCAAACCTGAACTGAAATGACACTTTGCTTCTTGGGAACCTGTGCCTGTAGAAGGTGGCCTGACCAACCCACTTGCCAACTCTACCTGCATATCACTGATGCACTTCTGCCATTGGTACCACTGGAAGGATACCTCTGCTAGCAACCCATCAACCCAATCCCTTATGGCATACCACCTTTCCCTTTTCCCCCTTCTCCTTCTCCCCTCCCACTCCTGTACATTACCCACCAGTTTTCTTCCTCCTCTCTATTATCTAGCACTTACCCACCCCTCCTCCTCCTCCTCCTCCTCTGGGACTCCAACTCATACTCCTGCTTTTCCTCCATCACCTTCTTTTACTGAAACAGACTTACTGACAATGTCTATCTACCTTGGCTGATCTTTGAAAATGCCTGATTGTTACCCCCACTCCTGGGAGAATTTGTAACTACCTCATACTTGTGATTATTATTGACATTATCATTGTTGTAAGGTTAAACTCTGTTTGTTCATGTTACCAGACATAGTACATTTGTAAATGAGCATCTTGCACAAAGGTTGTTTCGAAGAATGAAATAAACAAATAAAAAGTACTACAGAGTATAGAAACCTATTGGGAGGTAGCCATCCTCAACTTAATATTTATCAACAGGGACAGTGTTGGGGAGGTAATGGTGCTGGACCCACTGGGAACCATTGACCATCAAACAGTTTGGTTTGATGTCAGACTTGAAGCAGAGAAGAATCAGCCCCAGACTTACCGGTAAGTCTCATATTTTAGGAGGGCTGACTTTGTAAGGATGAGTGAGGTATTGCAGGGGAAACTGAGTGGTAAGTGATAAAAAGGGGATAACAGTGGTCACAAATCTCTGTTTTGTGGTAATTTGAAAGAAGAAGATGGGTAGAAAAACATTGCGATCCACGAGAGAAGTCGGAGCACCTGAGAAGGCAAAGAAAAAAACAGCATTTAAAAAATACAGAACCAGCCAAACATAGGTGGATAGAGTGAAGTTTCATAGCAAGAAGAAAGGCCAGTAGGATGGTGAAGAAGGCTAAGGCTGACACAGAGTTAAAATAGCAGAGGGTATGAAAAAGGGGGACAAGAACTTCTTCCATTACATTCGTGAGAAGAATAAGACTAGAGAAGAAATAGACTGAAGCAGAGAGATGAGTAAGAAGTGGAGGATAAAAGAAAGGCAGGCATTCTGAACAGATAGAAACATATTTCTGCTTGGCATTCACAGTGGAGGAGAAAGGGCCAATGCCTGGTTGTGCCATCTGGACAGAGGGAGAAGGAAGGGGTTATTGTGGATCCAGTTTCAGCAAAAAGTGTACTAGTGGGCTTAAGCACACTGTAAGTGGATAAGTCCATAAACCAGATTTTTGCATCCTCGTGTGCTTAAGGAGATGGAGCAGGTCCTGGCTGAGCCATTAGCTGAGCTATTCAATAGCTCACTGGAGACAGAGATAGTGCCCAGAGACTGGATGAGAGCAAATGTAGTTCTCCTACACAAGAGTGGGAGCAGGAAGGAACGAGCAAACTGCAGACCTGTCAATTGAACATCTATTGTGGGTAAGCTGTTATAGACCATAAAAAGGGAAAGGATAATAGGCTTCCTGGTGGCAAATGAGACTGCAGAAAAGACGGCTTACTGTAGGTTCATGGGGGAAGGTTGTGTCAAACAAACCTAAATGATTTGTTTGATTAGATGACAAAGGCAGTGTACAAGAGCCAGGCACTGGAGATACTGTACCTGACTTCAGTAAATAGCCTTTAGCCTCGTTTACACTGACCAAGATGTTATACACCATTGTGGATCACATCAGTGTGAGGCTGAACCTGGTTGTTTTTCAAGCCAGTGGTGTATACCCCTTAAGGACAATGGCTACCACACTGGTATCACGCTGGTGTGTTCTACACTGTGGAACTCATCCTGGAAGGAGTTCCCTGTGTATTGTGATGCTAAGTTACCCTCAGGCAGCAAAGTGAAAAGTATCCACCATTTACACAGCACCTGAAACCACCTAAACCATTTTCAGCTCCTCTGTCTTGTAGAGGAGCAGAAGAGCCACACCAGTTTGATGCCTGTGCAGTTTACACATGCAAATGTACACCAGTGTGGCTCTCCAAACTACCTATACTAGTGTAGAAATGGCCAGTGTAAATGGGGCTTTGATTCTATCACACATGGACGGTTGGTCAAGAGATGGCATGACCTTGGCTCTAACAAACAAACCAATTACTTAATTTACTGGTCATTGGTAGCAGAGCAAACACAGTTGGAGCAGTCAGATATTTGGCTCCATGCTATTTAAATTTAAATCCTTGAATTCTGGGCACTTACAGTATAGCCTAGAGAGTTAGATTAATGCACTGTGAACGAGCCTGGTACACCCAGCAGACTTGGGTTGATTCCCACAACTTCCAGTTGCATGCTGTGTGAGTAAACCAGTCACTTAACCTCCACAGTTCTCCTGGGTCACTCCTGAAAACAGACATTGTGCCTAGTGGGCCTTACCCAGTTACCAAAGAATTAAAAACAGACCTGAGCACATAATCACTCCTAACCAATCCCTGGTTGCCTCCAGGTGACCCTAACGTGACATGAGACATATTCAGTTAGACAGAGAGAAATACAACACAAATGCTACTTTCTTGTTACATGTAACACATATGAATACCTCCACAGGATAAACAAAGTAGATAGAGTAAAATCAATTAGACTGAGTGGGAAAACAAACACAAGGGTAATTCCAAGAAGTCTGTGGGGAAGGGGAGGATTTAATAGAGATACCAGGGAATACTTTTTAACAGAAAGAGTGGTGGAGGGGTAGAATAAGCTGCAGAAAGAGGTGGTCTGTGCAATATCAATGATGAGATTCAAATACGGGTGGAACAGATACAAGGGCTTGGGAAAGATGGTTGCAGAAATGGAGGGGAGGAGTGGGGGTGTGAAGAGCCACTAGGACTGGGCAGACAGTATGTGCCAAAGGACCTTTTTCACCCAACAAGTTATATGTTTCAAATCAAGGAGCCCATATTTGTTGTCAGTAAGAGGAATAGTTGTGTTTGGAGGATGTGTGTTGACAACCAAACACTTAACAAGAGGATAATCCCAGACCAAGATACAATGCTAAAAGGACACTTTGGATTGCCTGAACAGAAGCAAGTGGTTCTCCATGCTTGACCTCATAGTAGGTATAATTAGATCCTGATGGTCAAAAAAGATTGTGAGAAGACAACCTTCATATGCCCACTCGGCTTCAATAGATTCGTAGGAATGCCTCAAGGAATTCTAGATGCCCCAGCCACCTTCCAAAACCTTGTGGAGCAAGCAATAGTGGACTTGAATTAAGCAATAAGACCCAATGAAGATGGCCTTACTGGGTCCTTATAAGGACCTGGGAGGAGTAGTGAAGGGCCTCAGCACACCTCTATGGAGGGCCTTACTGGGTTATTAGGATGAGCACATCTACTGAAAGGTCTTACTGGGTTATTAAGGATTTCAGAGGGTATGTTAACACTGGAGTACCTCTATGGAGGGCCTTATTTAATTATAAGGACTTGGGATGGTAGAAGCACCTGAATGCTCTATGGAGGGCCTGACTGGGTTTTTAAGACCTGGGTGGAAAGTGAAGTGCCGAGCTCCTCTATGGAGGCCTTACTATGTCATTAAGCACCCAGGAATGTGTGAGTACCCAAGCACCTCACTGTACACTGAGGGCCTTACTGGGTCAGATAAGGACCCATGAGGGTAGTGAAACACCAAGTGCATCTACAGAGGACTTGCTGGGCTATTAAGGATGTAGAAGGGTAGTAAACGCCCAAGCACCTCTACAGTGGCCTTACTGGGTTATTAAGGACCAAGCAGGGAGGTAGTGAAGCACCTGAGTGCCTCTATGGAAAGCCTTACTGGGTTATTAAGCAATGGGAAGGTAGTGAAGCACCCAAACATCTCTACAGAGGACCATATTACCAATATAACCAAAACAAATAGTAACATGGATAAAATGGTACCTTGACATATCTGGCATCTGTTTAGGATGGCTTTGTTGTCAGTGTGAATTGAGCAGTACTTGGAGTGTAAAATAGTGCAGTTGACAAGTCTGTGCAATTGAAGAACTAATTAAGAGGATGCGAATCAGACACCAAGTGATTAGGGAAAAAAACACAACTGGCTGAAAACTGTATATGATGGTTCACAACTGGGACAGGGAGTCAGTTCAGACTTCCTATTTGTTTATGTCTTGTAATCTGCATAAAACTCAGAGACTGCATGTTGCAAAGTGGGTAGGATTGTGGCACAGAGTACAGCACACTACCATTGGTCAGTATACAGTAGTTTCAAATGGCATACCTAAAATTGGTCATTGTGGTGTGAACGATTGGATGCAAGTCAGGCATGTGTACAGAGTGTTCTGTGATGTGTTGTGTTTCAGGATGGAGGTTTGAGGAAAAAAGTTACAACAGTAATCTGATAAATGTGTAAATGATAGTATGACAGACAAATGCCAGTTTAAGAGACTATATACGGCTGTGAGAGTGCACTGTATAACTGAGTTCAATGCTGGGTGACTGGTTGATAGCATAAGTCAAGGTAACTGATTAGTCAGATAGGCATTGATGGCTGCTTCAGAGCCAGTTATTTCTGCAGATATGTTTTTTTAAAGTATTGCCTTTTTTAATGTATACTAAGCAAGTCTGACACAGTGACAAGAAAAGAAGAGACCCCCAAGAAATACATTAGGTACAATGGAAAACATTTACTGGTACTCAAACAGGAAATTAGGAAAACATATTGGGGGCTGTATTTGAACAACACCAGCATTTAAAATACAAGAACTGAAGCAGCATCATGGGGGGGGGGGGTGAAAGATGTGGCAGTTCATTACATGTTAGGCATAACCACAAAACTGTACGAACAAATAAATGTGTATTGGGGGCACTGACGTTGTACCAATTAATCTAATTTATGCGTGTATTAAAATAGTGCAAAGTCAATTTCCTCTTTCAGTCCTCTAGTTGCCAATTATTTTCATCTGAAGATCCACTATGTTTCCTTTTGGAGTACTTTTCTGTATGTGATCGCCCCCTGTCTAATGCTTTTTTAACCATCTCAATACCAGCAAACCAAAATCTTGATAGGTTACATAGGTTACCTCCTTGTGTCCTTCAAATGTGGATACAGGACATACAGTGCTACCAGGGTACACATTCACAATGTCCCTGATGCTCCTGTATTCAGATTAGGCATGGTACTAAAATACCCAACCCTCAAGACTACCCGCGGATACCTCTAAAGTACCCTAAAAATGCCCAGATGAAAAACAAGTAGTTGGTTTGGGTTAGATAGTTACAACCCGATCTGTTCTGCTACCCAATTACCCGACCCTGACCATAACAAAAATCATGTGAAAACTGTGTTTGACTATTACACTGCTTGTTAGGTGCCCCAAGCTGTTATACTCATGGCAGGCATTGCTCAGGCAGGTACGAGAGGGTAGCAGCTCTTAGCATGCCTGCTGCTGTTTCCAAAAATTATACTCATGGCGGGCATTGCTGAGACAGGTACAAGATGGACAGCTGCTCTTAGTGAGCCTGCTGCTGTTTCCAAAAATTATACCCATGGTGGGCATTGCTGAGGCAGGTACAAGAGGTGCAGCTGCCGTGAGTGAGTCTGCTGCTGTTTCAGAAAAGTATACCCATGGCAGGCATTGCTGAGGCAGATATGAGAGGTGCAGCTGCTGTGAGTGAGTCTGCTGCTGTTTCAAAAATTATACCCATGGTGGGCATTGCTGAGGCAGGTACAAGAGGTGCAGCTGCCATGAGTGAGTCTGCTGCTGTTTCAAAAAATTATACCCATGGCAGGCATTGCTGAGGCAGGAATGAGAGGTGCAGCTGCTGTGAGTGAGCCTGCTGCTGTTTCCAAAAATTATACCCATGGCAGGAACTGCTGAGGTAGGTATGAGATGTGCAGCTCCTCTGACTGAGCCTGCTGCTGTTTCCAAAAATTATACCCAAGGTAGGCATTGCTGAGGTAGGTATGAGAGGCCCAGGGTATGAGAGGCACAGCTGCTCTGAGTGAGACTGCTTCTGTTTCCAAAAACTGTATCAATGGTGGGCATCAAAGTTACATTATATAAAACTGATGACTGACAAAAGAAAACTAAGAGCAGTGTGGCATATGTGGCTGGCATGGTGGCAGGGCTGATGGTTCTCTTTGTTTCATACACAACCTAGTCATCATATTCAGTATCACTGTTTGCAGGCTGTTGTTCATGTTCAGGGACAGAATCGCATAATTCATTGTTTGAGACAATTCAGAAATTGTTAGCATTCATTTTGAGAAATGTAAGTGTAACCCCCCTGCAAATGGGGGTTCCCAAAAGACTTCCAGGAGCTTGCTTGAATGCTCCAAGCCTGAATGGTGTTTGGCATTTAAGCCATTTATCAGTGAGTGTTTTAGAACCTCTGGTACTGTCTCTTTAAGAGCTGTCTGCTTGCAGACATAATTGATTGTATGGGGGACTGTGTGTTTCTTTGATTGAGTACCACTCAAGCTGCTGCAATTCACCCATTTTGCAGTCACTAGGAGTGCAAAGGAACCTGTCTGAAAGATGTAACTGATTGCCAGAAATCATTTACAGTAATAATAAAATTACAGTTTGTCTAACCTGCTTTCTTTGCAGTCAGAACTGTCTGCCTAGTTCCCATTCTGGTTTTGAACTGCTGAACTGGACCAATCAGTGTGGGGTAAACTAGCTCTAAAATGATGCCTTGGACCGAATCAGAACTTGGGACTCATAATCTGAGCCAGCCACAAGAGGATTGTATGGGCAGTGACTCTGGGAGATGTAGTTTAGACTTGATGCCTTTTTGGACCAACAGCAGCAGTCTATTGTGAGTGACAGCCAATCCAGTCAAGAACTGGGAGGAACTCAAAGGAAGTGCCAGTTTTTGTCTGTTGGGAGTTTCAGTTTGAGATCTGAAAGTGAAGGGGAAAGAAACCCTGTGCTCCTTCAGTGCACAGTTTCAGTCAAAAACGTGTGCAAGGCCCAGAGTTCCGTCTACAACTTGTGTAACTGCTTGTTAGGACTGAATCTACCCTGTGAAAAGAATCAAAGGATCTCTGAAGAGTAGAAACCAGGCTCACCCTGTAGAAGACTGAAGAAATTGTTGAATTACACTCGGTCTGTCAGAACTGAATCTGCTGTGTGTTCTCCTGGTTATTGTGCAGTAATTGCGATTGGGATACAGATGCAGCCTGCCTGGTATGGTGCTTTCTTTTTACCATATAAATGTGTGAGGAGTCTCTTGGAGATCAAAAGTAGCCCTGCTGACATTGAAGGACCATATCTTCTTTGGAGGTCGTGAGTACTAATTGGGGTCGCTCCCTGTTGAATTGCCACATTAAATCCAAATGGAATTACTGTACTGCTGACTGTTTAATTTTCCTTTTCTCTGTGTGAAAGGGCCCTACCAGCTGCCACGGTTTGGACTAGCCACTAGGGCCTGGGTACCCAGGGACAGTAACTGGTAGAGGATAGGCCTGTGCACAGAGCCATAGGTAGATAGTAAAGTGATAAGCTAATTAACCTGATTTCCCCTGTCCTTGTTATATCCCTAAATAAATCAGGCTGTTTGTTTCAACAAGTTATACTGCCTGAGGTATTTGTCTATGTTAAAGTACTGTACTGTGATTGTTGCACTGTATCTTATTTTACAGGATGTCCGTTGCCTGAACCAGCCTTGGG
This sequence comes from Neoceratodus forsteri, assembly GCA_016271365.2. NCBI lineage: Eukaryota > Metazoa > Chordata > Ceratodontiformes > Ceratodontidae > Neoceratodus > Neoceratodus forsteri. Next base: position 632,546,598 of record CM028131.1, read on the forward strand.
GGTAAGTGTATACTGTGAAGGTAATTCTGCTATATTGTGTGGGCCACTAGTGGGAAGAAAGGGGTTGCAGTGTCCCAGAGGGCTGTGACCAAGTAAGTTTAACTATTGCAAACCCTGACCTCTGGGTGGAGGCACCCGCCATTGGATCAGGCCCTCAACCTGTTGGTAGCAAATCAGGCAGGGGTAGTAGCCCCTGGGATAGCGCCATCTAGGGGTTACATTTTGGAGGCTCACCGCTGGGATTTGTGTGTCCTCTAGTGTCATATTTACAAACCACTGTTAAGGAAAATAAATAAATAAATAAATAAATGGGTACCCGACAGAAGTGGCTGTGCACGGCTGGTGGAGTGGTGTACTGGGGAGGAATCGACCCCAAAATGCTATGCTTATCCTGGACATCCCCTGGGTATCAATACGGACACTGTGCAGGAGTACTTTCAAGGTGGAAGGTTTACAAAATCCTGTGGTGGTGGGTCGGCACGCTAATCTGCTCCCCACACTTTCCTGGCCTAGTAGAGTTTAAGGATCCCATAGATAGCTCCAAAGTACCACAGACCATTACCCCAGAGGAGCCCTCACTGCTTGGAAGTGATAACTAAGGACAGTAAAGACCGGGGAATGAGCCCCCACCACTATCTGAAACTTTTGAGGAGAAATTTGCTAAATGGTTGCTGGGAGAAGGAAAACTGTGGAGGACTTGAAGAAACTATTCTTGCCACCTGGGGTGTTCCTCCCCAACACCCTCTCCTGCTCCAGTACCCGTAATGGTGGCTGAACCAATGCAGACTCCTATTTCTGCACCTGCCATTAGTCACGACTCTTACGAAGGTTGAGGATCTTCTCTGGCACCCTCCCACCCCCCAGGGAGGATGACTGGGAGACCTGGATAGACTATGTTGCCCCAAGTGCTAGAATGGCAATGCTCGGAAGGGCGAAAGAGGGTTAGTGAGAGCCTCCGAGGTCCTGCCCTGGCTACCATCCGTGCTAAGCAGGGCCAGTAACCCTGGTCGCGACTGCACAGGCTATCTTGAGGCCTTGGAGAATGTGTATGGAGCCCAGATTCTGATGAGGACCTATGGTGGAGTAAGAATGCACAACAGTACCAAGGGGAGTTGTTGTCTGTGTATGTCTCTCGCTGGAAAAATTTGTTGCAGAATGCCTCCAGAAGGTGAGTTTGCCAGCGATTGAACTAGACCGAACCAGACTGGACAGAATCCTTAAGTCTGCCCCCTTCTCAGAACTGCTGTTGCTTCAGTTCGCCTGGCAAATCGACTGGAATCCCCACCCTCCTATGATGAGTTAATGAGAGAAATTGAGGAGTTGAGAAAAGGCGACCTGGGAGGGACCTGCACCAATAGCTGTGGCTATGACCCGAGTGACTGGTGGCCCATCAAGTGAAGTTCAGGGGCAGAGGTTGGCAGTCAATGAGTGCTCTGATAAGGAAAAAGATATGCCACAATGGGTGAACTGTTGAGAGAGATCCGGAATTCAAAAACAGTCCCTTTATGAAGGCCACGCCTGCAAGTACGGGCCCCGACTATATCCGACTGCATCTGCTATGGGGGTGGGATACCCACCCATGCATCTCCTGCTGATAACAGCTCTGAACTCGATTCCTTGACCATGGAAGTGGAGAAACTGCGAGATGTCTCCAAATGCTTATCACGCCCGCAGACAGAGATGGCACCAAGGTTTCCATAGTAATACCCCGCCCTGGCTCCCAGTGTGGCACCTCGGCCAGCTCAAACTCCAAAAGTATGTTTTGCTATAATTGTGGGAAGGATGGGCACATGAAAAGAATGCCAATCCCAAAAGACACTGACAAAGTTGCATATAGGCTACAAGGAGAGCTTGGAGAACAAATCAGTGGTTAGAGTTGCGCAGAAATGATCCCAGTGAGGGCACCAAAATGCTAATTCACGTCCTTTTGTGGCAAGGTCATGTTGCCCAGGCCCCCACTACCGCCTCTCAGACTGGTCCAGAATAGTGGGTCCCTCCATGGAGACCACTGTAAAGGTAAATGGAGTGTCTACAAGAGCTGTATTAGACAGTGGCTCCCAAGTGACAATTATGTTTCAAGATTGGTATCAGAAGCATTTGTCAGGCGTACCTTACAACCATTAGAAGGACTGCATGTATGGGGGTTAAGTGAGAAGGCCTACCCTATTCTGGGTATATCCGAATTTGGCTGTCTTTCCCCACCTCCGTGGCTGGAGTGGCGAACAAGTAGAGACCCTAGCCTTAGTGTGTCCCCCACTGGACTGTATGATGGTGTCCCTTTGTTGATTGGAACAAATGCTCATATGTTCGGAAGGCTGGCACATTTGTGTTATGAAAACAGGGTCAAAGACTAGTAGAGCTTTAAGAGTTCCGGCTTTAATTAAGAAGGCCTATGAGGCACAGAGAGATGCTGAAAATATAGAACCAGAGGAACCGGTTGGAATTGTATGGAAGAAGGATCCTGAGTCTCTGATCCTGGCACCAAATGCCAGTGTACCTTACAGGAGAGGTCCGTATCAGAAAGGATGTTAAGAATAAAATATTAATGTTGGATGCACAGGCGTGAAATTGCCAGAGGGACTGCTGGTGTCAAGCCTAGTATTTTGCCAGCTAGAGCCCATGCTTATGCCAGAAGGTAATGGTCCAAGTTCATAATGTGTCTGAAGAGACATTCGAGTAAATAGAGGTTGCATCCTGGCTAATGTGCATTGTGCAGACACTGCAGTGCTACCCAGCAGCAAGAGTTCAAGGAAGAATGACAGAGTAGCGCTGACTTGTTTGATTTGGCAACTCCCGCTGCCAGCTGAATGGAAAGTGAGGATCAGTGAAAGCTTGCCCAGAGAGACAGGTGTTTCTTTAAAGGAATGGGGCGTGGGATGCGTGCAAGAGCTGAGCACAATATCGGCTGCATGACGAAAGACCATTTCGTGAGAGGTCTCGGCAGCTTGGCACCTGCTGACATAGATGATGTGAGCCCGGCATCTGCAAGAGATGTTAGCTGCTGGTGTAATACAAGAATCCAGAAGCCCTTATGCTTCCCCATTGTGGTAGTGAGGAAAAAGAATGGAACAGTAAGGATTGTGTGGATTATCGCACCTTAAACCGCGGACTATCCTGATCAGTACACAATGCCCCGCATTCAGGATGCTTTGGACTGCCTAAGCGGGAGCAAGTGGTTCTCTGTGCTGGATCTCCATGAGTGGGTACTACAGATCCTGATAGCCCCAGAGGACCGTGAGAAGGCGGCCTTTATCTGTCCGCTTGGCTTCTATGAATTCATGAGGATGCCTCAAGGTTTCAGGTGCCCCAGCCACTTTCAACGATTGATGGGCGTGCAGTGGGGACATGAACTTACTAGAGTGCCTGGTATACCTAGATGATGTTATTGTGTTGGCAGCTCACTGGAGGAACATGAGAGCAGATTATTTAAGGTATTGGACCGACTGGAGGACTTTGGCCTTAAACTGTCCATTGATAAGTGTCAATTCTTTCAAACATCAGTAAAGTATGTGGGACACATAGTATCCACCGAGGAATAGAGACCGACCCAAGTAAAGTTGAGGCCTTGACCACCTGGCCTGGCCAAAAATCTAAAGAACTGCAAAAGATTCCTGGGATTCTGTGGTTATTATCGAGCTTCATCAAGGACTATTCAAGAGTGATCCACTTTACTGTAACCTTACTCAAGGTGTCCCCAACCCACAAAAAATACCAAAGTCAGCGTCCCTCAAGACTGAAAGAGTGTATTTTCATCCGGTGAAGTATTTGGGGCCGCTGGACTCCTGATTGTGAGACTGCTTTTCATGAGATCATATATCAACTTACCCATGCTCCAGTGCTGGCCTATGCGATCCAAGAAAACCTTACGTCCTGCACACTGATGCTAGCATTGCAAGGGTTGGGGCTGTGTTGTACCAAGAGCACGAGAATGGCCTGAGACCAGTGGCCTGCACAGTAGAAGCCTGACCCCATCCGAAAAGAACTATCCTGTACATAAGTTAGAGTTCCTAGCTTTGAAGTGGGCTATTGTTGACCAATTCATGAGTACTTGTATGGGGCTAAAATACTAGTAAAACTGACAATAATCCTTTGACCTATGTGCAGACCTCAGCTAAGTTGGATGCCACTGGCCATAGGTGGCTTTCTGCATTATCTACATATGACTATGCTCTCGAATACCGAGCAGGTCTGAACCACATAGATGCTGATGCTCTCTCCCGAGGCCTGTTCCCCAGAATGATTGGGTCCGATTGGCAGAACCTGACATTCGGGCACTCTGCGGAGGTTTGACAGGGAGGAACAAATGTCCCACGGACTTGATGGACTGCATGGTGGATTGCTTGGGACCCTCTGAGGAATTGCATACCTGCTGCTTATTGCCACTTTTCTGCAATAGACATTGGTGCACTGCCTCAGCTGGACAATGACAGTATTCGTGGCCTCAATCCGCGATCCCATAGATCAAGCAACTTAGCAGCCTCTATGCAGGAAAAGATGTGTCCAAATTACGCTCCACTGATTTGAGAACTGCACTGTTATACAAAGAAGGTCCTAAGTTGAAACTGATCAATAAACTGTTATACAGAGAAACAGTAGACAGAGGGGACAAGTAGACAACAACAACTAGTGCTGCCCTGCCTTTCGAGACTCAGTACTGAGGTCCTTGCACAACCACATGGGGCACCTTGGTATAGACAGAACACTTGACTTGGTGAGATCCAGATTCTATTGGCCTAAGATGGGGGCTGATGTGGAGCAACACATTCGAACTTGTAGTACGCTGCTTACAGAGAAAGCTTTGCCCCAGAGGCTGCCCCTTGTTAACATCACCACCAGTGCACCCATGGAGCTGGTCTGTATTGATTTTCTGAGTTTGGAGTCAGATCAAAGAAATATCAGTAATGTGCTGGTGGTCACTGACCATTTCACGAGATATGCCCAAGCTTTCCCACCAAAGACCAGAAAGCATCCACTGTGGCCAGTACTTGTAGAAAACTTTTTGTTCACTATGGGGCTCCACAAAGAATCCATTCTGATCAAGGGAGACTTTGAGAGTCGTCTGATCAAAGAGATGCTTTCTCTGTGGGGAGTGCAAGTCAGAACCACTCCTTACCACCCCAGGGGACCCACAGCCTGAGCGTTTCAACCGCACTTTGCTAGATATGCTAGGCACCCTGCACCCAAAGGACAAGCCTAGATGGAGCCAACAAATTAGCACCCCTGGTACATGCTTATAACTGCACCAAAAGTGATGCCACTGGTTCTCCCCTACCGCCTGATGTTTGGAAGAGAAGCTCGACTACCAGTAGATGTGTGTTTGGGGTCTCTCTGATGGGGTTCAAGCTGACAACTATTTACAGTATGTGCAAAAGTTAAAGGCCCAGCTAACTCATGCGTATCAACTGGCTCAAACCATGGCTGCCAAAAGAAATCTGGCCAACAAAGAAAGGCATGATAAAAGGTGAAAGCACAGGAACTCCAGGAGGAGATCGGTATCTAAGAAATCTGGGACTGCATGGCAAGCACAAGATTGCTGACCGATGCTCACATCTCCCTCACATTGTAGTGGGCAAACTAGATGATCTGCCAGTGTACAAAGTAAGGCCTGAGAATAATTCAAAAGATGTAAAAACAATACATAGAAATCATTTACTGCCCATTGGACAAATCTTAATTGAGTCTGAGCCCCTAGAAGATGCCCCCTCTGGACCAGTGACTAGAGCTGCTGCTAAGAAAAGATCAAGAAAGTCTGCACCTACAGAAGCAAAGTTAAAGTGTTCCCCTCCACAAGTCCCAGTTGAGCATGACTGTCAGTCCATATCGGAAGAAAGTGAGAGTGACTTTGAATACTATCCTTCTTACTAACTGAGTCAATTGTTCTGGGCAATCCCTAGTCAATACTGGAGACAAAGCTGGGCCTTCTGGACTGTCTAAGCCCCAGCTTGTCCCTGGAGCCAATGCTCCCAGAAAGTGAAGTGCAAAGCATCAGATCAGATGAAATGGAATCATTGTGCATGGTTGAACTGTTTGAGCTTTCAGGGAGGAAATGATAGATTGGGGCAGACTGGTGATACACCGAACAAGAAGAGTATTTTGAGTGCCCCGACAGTCCACTGCCAGTGTCCAAGCTCTCCATGCAGCCAAATGTTGTGGACTCAGAACTGTAACTCCTGGAGCTGAAAGTGCCCCAAGTTCTAGCCTCTCTACCCCATGGAGACTCCCTGACAAGTGAGGACAATGCTGAAAATGAGGCTCAGAGTGCAGAGACTATACAGTTCCCCTAGAAAGACTGGTCGAGCTGTAAAGCCTGTGGTGCACCTCAGTTATGATTCACTTGGGGGCCTGTGGACTTGCCTCTCAATGTTGTCCATAAAGGGTGTATGTGTCCCAGAGCTCACTGCCCAAACTGAGCATCAGTGCTAACTCCAAGTTACTTGTGTTGCCCTCTAAGTATGGTGCCCTTGCCCATCAGCCTAAGGTAACTGATAGGAAGGGCCCCCTCTCTTCAGGTTTCATGTACAAGAGGTAATAACTGAGTTATGGTACAATGTGTATGTAATACTGTGTAAAGAGAGCGTACTGCAATGTTTCAGAAATGTGTTCTTGGTAAAATGATATATTGACTGATGATTACATGTAGAACTAATGCAAATGTATATGGTTGCAGTTAAACTTATAGAGTACTTGCTTGAGCGACGCAGCTTTCCCAGACCAGGAAGGGTGTAACCCCTGCAAATGGGGTTCCCAAAAGACTTCAGGAGCTTGCTTGAATGCTCAAGCCTGAATGGTGTTTGGCATTTAAGCCATTTATCAGTGAGTGTTTTAGAACCTCTGGTACTGTCTCTTTAAGAGCTGTCTGCTTGCAGACATAATTAGTTGTATGGGGGACTGTGTGTTTCTTTGATTGAGTACCACTCAAGCTGCTGTAATTCACCCCATTTTGCAGTCACTAGGAGTGCAAAGGAACCTGTCTGAAAGATGTAACTGATTGCCAGAAATCATTTACAGTAATAATAAAATTACAGTTTGTCTAACCTGCTTTCTTTGCAGTCAGAACTGTCTCCTAGTTCCCCATTCTGGTTTTGAACTGCTGAACTGGACCAATCAGTGTGGGGTAAACTAGCTCTAAAATGATGCCTTGACGAATCAGAACTTGGGACTCATAATCTGAGCCAGCCACAAGAGGATTGTATGGGCAGTGACTCTGGGAGATGTAGTTTAGACTTGGTGCCTTTTGGACCAACAGCAGCAGTCTATTGTGGTGACAGCCAATCCAGTCCAAGAACTGGGAGGAACTCAAAGGAAGTGCCACGATTTTTTGTCTGTTGGGAGTTTCAGTTTGAGATCTGAAAGTGAAGGGAAAGAAACCCTGTGCTCCTTCAGTGCACAGTTTCAGTCAAAAAAGCGTGTGCAAGGCCCAGAGTTCCGGTCTACAACTTGTGTAACTGCTTTTAGGACTGAATCCGTCCTGTGAAAAGAATCAAAGATCTCTGAAGAGTAGAAACCAGGCTCACCCTGTAGAAGACTGAAGAAATTGTTGAATTACACTCGGTCTGTCAGAAACTGAATCTGCTGTGTGTTCTCCTGGTTGTTGTGCAGTAATTCGATTGGGATACAGATGCAGCCTGCCTGGTATGGTGCTTTCTTTTTTACCATATAAATGTGTGAGAGTCTCTTGGAGATCAAAAGTAGCCCTGCTGACATTGAGGACCATATCTTCTTTGGAGGTCGTGAGTACTAATTCGGGTTGGCTCCTGTTGAATTGCCACATTAAATCCAAATGGAATTACTGTACTGCTGACTGTTTAATTTTCCTTTTCTCTGTGTGAAGGCCCCTACCAGCTACAGTTTGGACTTAGCCACTGAGGCCTGGGTACCCAGGGACAGTAACTGGTAGGGATAGGCCTGTGCACAGAGCCATAAGTAGATAGTAAAGTGATAAGCTAATTAACCTGATTTCCCCCTGTCCTTGTTATATCCCCTAAATAAATCAGAGCTGTTTGTTTCAACAAAGTTATACTGCCTAGGTATTTGTCTATGTTAAAGTACTGTACTGTGATTGTTGCACTGTATCTTATTTTACAGGATGTCCCGGTGCCTGAACCAGCCTTGGGGTAAGTGTATACTGTGAAGGTAATTCTGCTATATTGTGTGGGCCACTAGTGGGAAGAAAGGGGGGTTGCAGTGTCCCAGAGGGCTGTGACCAAGTAAGTTTAACTATTGCAAACCCTGACCTCTGGGTGGAGGCACCCGCCATTGGATCCAGGCCCCTCAACCTGTTAGTGGCAAATCAGGCAGGGGTAGTAGCCCCTGGGATAGCGCCATCTAGGGGTTACATAAGCCATTCTGCATTTACAGGACTTAGCATTGTTCTTTGATCAGTGACTATTCCTCCTGCTGCACTAACTACATGTTCTGAAAATATGCTTGAAGGTGGATAACGGAGGTACATTATTGCAAGATTTGCTAGAACTAGCCTTATTGTTCTCTTTTGTTTGTAATAGAGTAATGGATCTTCCTCAAGACCAATCACAGTATGATGTGCAAAATACTCCAGGATCATTGTGCTGCATGAGACGGTTAACAGGCTGGCAGATGAATCAGCTGCACTTTCTTTACAGGATACTAGTCCATGTTGTTTCAGGTGACTCAGAAGTGATTTGTCTTTCTGACATTGAACTGAGGATGCCCAAAAAGTAGCTGTAGATGTCATTTCCCTCACTGATGACACTGGTGATTGTGAAGAATTGATAGATGTGCTATTGTGTGCACCAGAGGCACACTCTGATGGTTCGGCAAGGTTTGACAGCTGTATATCAGTAATGGTGTTGGTGGGGCAATGTCACATTTGGTTAGCAGAAGATCTCTCTAATAGTCAGTGGCTTCCCCTGCAGGAAGGATGGTTTCAATGTTTCACTTAAAGCAGGGATCTAGCAACCTAGTCAACACATAGGTGTCATTCTTAAACATGGCATTTCTCTGATCACCCGACAGTCTGAGACTCAAGTCATTTGCCAGCATAACAGTGGTGGTGATGCCTTTCTTTAAATCATTAAGGAAAATGTGAAGAAATTTTATTTGAGGAAGTGACTTCACGTGTGGCAGTCTCATGTGGCTCCAATAAGGTGACCAAAGATTCAAGTAGAATCCAGCTGCTAGAAATGAGCATGATGTCTACTTCACCTATTTGATTCTGCATGGTGCAGTCTTGTACAGTTTTTTTCTGTTCAAGAAGTGTTTCCAACATGTAAAATGCTGAATTCCATTGGGTTGGAACTTCCTGCTTTAATGTATGCTGTGGTAAGTTGTTTGACCTCTGCAGCCCCTTCAGAATGTTTTGTGCTTTCACAGAGTGGCTGAAATGCTCACATATTTTCCTAGCAAGACCTATCAGGTTTTCGACCATTTCTGTTTCGTTTAAGAAACTATGGATGAGAAGATTTAAACAATGTGCAAAACAAGATATGTGCTGGTAGTTACCATCTCTAACTGCTCTGAATATGTTGGCACCATTATCTGACACTATGAACCCTGGAGATAGAAATACAGAGTAAGGAGTAATTACATTTCTGGAATTGTTCTTCCAGCTCCTGCAAAATATTTACAGCAGTGTGGCTTTCCTCGAAAGTGGTGACGTAATACTGGCTGCTTCCTACTGCTTACAGTATGGATTATTTCTTTCTTACTGAAAACATGCTCAATGAGCTGTAACAATCATGTAGTCAATTTTTTGGTAGCTGGTCCATATATCTGTGGTTATGTGAACCTGCTTCACCTCAGAGAATTTCAACTGCCTAATGACTGCAGTATACACCGTGTCATACAACTGTGGAACAGCCTTTTTCAAGAAATATGTTCGACAGGGAATGGTGTACCATGGTTCAGTCTGGCTCATGAACTTGAACCTTTTTGGGCAACAAAAGCAAAAGGGAGTTGGCAATGTGCCAACAGCTCTGCAATGGCTCTATTTAACAGCTGGCATGTTGGATGCTTGCTGGTAAATTCTGATGTCCTTGCAACATTTTCTTTTAATGTTAGTTGAGAAGAATCACAAGATATTTTTAAATTTTTTGGGAATGTATTTTTCACCTTTTTCACGTGGAGTTCTACTTTGGGATTTTGCAGTACTTGGTGTCAGAAGAAAACAATCTATGTTTATCTGGGAAGACTGCAAGGACACTTCAAGTGATTCAATGTCAGTTCCTGCTTCCAGACCATTGTCACTATGGTCACTGCCACCACCACCTCTGCTACTGCCCATACCAACCACACTGCTCCTTGCCCTGCCCCACTCAATTGGGTGTTTTGCCTTTGCATGTCATATCATTACTGATGTTCCAAAATATCCCACTTTGCCACCATGACTGATGCTATTTTTGCACAGACAGCATGCAGCTATAAAGCTGCCAGCAGGGTCAACATATAAAATAAATTCCACACTAAAGATTTACCTTTTTTGCTTTGTACCATGATGTCTGGCACTATTTCTTGTACAGTCTTGGGACCTGAAGGAAACCGTACACTGCCATTTCCTTGTTATGATGAATTGTTCTTATTCATGCTCGCCTTGTTATTCTTATGTCTAGTATATGATTTTTTTCTACGCTTGCTTCTCATGCCTCACAGCAGCATCCTCTTCTGCCCCCTCATCAAAACTATAGATGTCATCGCCACAAGATTCAGAAGAACTGGAAGTGCCATCATCATCATGTGGGACATATAGTAGCCTAGGGCCTAGGCCAACCCATTCCTAGTTCCCATTATCACCATCTCTAACAGCATTCACTGTCTCAACATCTGAGCTTATATTTGAGGAGGATGCCTCCTTGCATATTGCCTCAGCAGCTGGAAGTATCCTGGCACATGTGACAAAACATTCAGTACCTCTATGAGTGACTTCAGTCAGTTCTTGCTGAAACTCTACTATCATTTCATTGCTAACATGCTTTTTTGGTTCATAAGGGCATTTAGTGCCAGTCCTGGTGATGTTACTATTTATGTTGCTATGTTCTTCATTAGTGGTATGATTCATATTCGCCCATATCATTAACAGTTGCATGTGCATCAGCAGTGTGCTTCCTTTTTTGTAGGAAATATGAGACATAGTAGACACAGCCATGAAAGCAATGAATATTGTTTCACTAACTGTTGCAGAGACAGACAGTGCCTCTGACTATGTCACAATAATAAATGACAGGGCCCGGTGCACCTTACAAATAATGTAATACAGCCTAAATGACTTACACTATGCTGCAGAGACACATAGTGTACTGTAGCTATGACATGACACGGCTTGGGCACCTAACAAGCAGTGTAATACAGCCTAAATGGCTTTCACAATGCTGCAGAGAGACACACAGTGTAGTTATATCACAGTAATAAATGACAGAGCTCAAGGCTCAGGGCTTGGGGGACGTAACAAACAATATAATACAGACTAAATGACTTTCACTATGCTGCAGAGACACAGTGTAGCTAGTTGACAAATACAGTAAATGACGGGGCTGGGGCACCAATACTTTTTAAAACCAGCTGCCAGTGCCTTGCCTTCTGTGTTTTTTGGTATCCCCCTCCCGATCCTTCTCTCCCCAGCACCACACCATCCACCTCATCGACTGAGGACAATCCCCAGATTCCCCCCTCTCTGAGATCGTTTCAGTCCCCAACCCTGACCCTTTTGTGGAGGTTATGTGTTTTTTTTACTCAAAGTTTTTGAGTTTGCCGTGATTTAGCTGCAGGCTGCAGAGCAAGCGCCTGATTCCTCCTTCCACTCCAGAGTCTGGCTGCACTCAGCACAACAGGGCTCACAGCAGATGGAGCACAAACACCACTGACCAATGAGGTTGTCAACCCCGTGTCATGTGCTTCTAATTCTGCTGTGAGCTCATGAAGGACCCCATAGGCTGCCCTTTCATGCCTGTTTCCAGCCTGAGAAGTCCTGGAAGAAGTCCTAGGACCCCATAGGCTGCCTGTAATGCCTGTTTAAAAAATTACCTGTTACCCATGTCAAAACTACCCAACCCGAGAAGTACGTTGTTATGCTAGGTAGGGTAGTAAATTACTTGAACTACCCTACCAGGCCAAAAATTGTCGATACCCAACCTACCCAATCCAGCTACCCAATAGGTAGCCCATGCCTAATTCAGATGGAGATGTATTGTACATTCCACAAACAGCAAGAGACAAGAACACATAAGAACAAATATAATTTATAGGCATACCAAAGGAGGCATGATTTGCTTCTCACAGGGCCCTGAGCCCTGAGCAAAACCACAGAGGAGTTATGCCCATTGGTCACGGCACCAGACCTGCTGCTTGCTTCTTGCAGGGCCCTGTGGGTCTTCTGTGAAACAGCAGATCTGTCAAGTACAGCACCAGACCTGTGACTTGCTTTGTGCAGGGCCCTGTGGCCCCTACATGTAGCAGCAGACCTGCTGGGGATGAGAAGCAGCAAATCTATCAGTATAGCACTGGACCTGTAGCTTGGTTCACACAGAACCCTGCGGGCTCTACACAGAGTGGAAGAGCCATCAAGCACAATACTGGACATGTAGAATGTCATCCACACAGCTAAGCAAATCAAAGGACCTGTCAGGTAAGTGGGAAAGTTGTCACTTGGGTGGTCATGTGGATGGGTTAGTAAGTAGCTTATCCCCAAAATGTGGGCTTAAAAATTTTAAAAATGTTAACATTATTTGTGATATTGTGATAGGAAAATAAACAGTGAAAACAATTCTATGTCCCTGAGCATGTGCAGTTTATGTGGTTTTTTGGGGGGGACTTAGAAAGTTTGAGGGGTATCTTTTTCAATCACCAATAACATTTTTTTTTTCATTTTTTCATTTTTAACCACATTTGAGGGCAAGGGTGATAACCTCCCCCTCATAATCACATTACAGTGGTGTTTGAATTTGTCCCAAAATACATTTTCAGGGGCACCGAATTCCATTTATTTTTGCTTAGAATAAAGCTATGTCCTGTACATGCACAATAGGTTTTGTTTAGACTTAGTTTTTTTATAAACATTTTTTTCTTTAAGGTTGATGATTGGTGGCACAGGACTTAAGCAAAAGATGACTGTGGTGGGGGGCATGTTGTACCAGTTGCCCACCATGAAACACTAGGAACAGTAGATGTGTAGGCAAAGGGAGGAGGAGGGGTTGTGGGTGCTAGAGGGTGGATGAGAGTGGGGTGTTATTTTAACATAGGTGCAGGGGTGGCATGGTTGCTAGAGGGTAGGGTTTATTTTTCATTTTGTCTTTATAGATTTGAAATCTGCTGGAATGCAGAATACAGCAGTTGGAAGACGCTGAGGGAGGGGTGTGCCTGTCACACACCATGGGACCTAAACTGTATATACTGGGATGGGTATCTGTACAGAATCCAGATGCCCAAAATACTGATGCTCATGGTGAATCAGAAGACAATGACCAGCTGAGGTAGAGGGAGGACTTTTCCAGTCACCCACTGTGGGATTCCACTAGATGTATGTACTGGGATACCAAGAGGTGGGTAGAAAGGTGGCATGGTTGCTACAGGGTGGTGGTTTGTTTTTTTTAACTTGTACTGGGGAGGTTTTATGCAGTATTCATCACTGGCATTGGGAACCAGGTATTGGAAAGTTGTTTCTGGGGGTTGAAAGCAGCACCCGACACTGGGATTGGAGGAAAGGGACCTAAGAGTAATAATAATGGAACACCTGAAGAAATCAACACAGTGTAATTGGCCTGTGGAAAGACAAACTGGATGCTGGGATGCATCATGGAACACCTGAAGAACTCAACACAGTGTAACTGGCCTGTGGAAAGACAAACTGGATGCTGGGATGCATCAGAATGGATCCTAAGCAGTAAGAGTGAGGTAATGCTGAAGTGAGGTTGGTCTGGGGGTGTGAGGGGGAAGGGGGAGGGACTGAGAATAGTTCCATTGTATTGCATACTTACCAACAAATGCACATTGTTTTGCTGGATCCTTTCTCAATATTATTATTGTTAAAAATGTAATAAACTTTAATTTGGAAGAAAAAAAAAGAGTGAGGTAATGTTGCCCCTGTATAACTTTCTGGTTCAACTGCTGCTAGAGTACTTTGTGCAGTTTTGGAGCCCACACTTGAAGAAGGACAGGGATAGGCAGGAGGAAGTGTACAGAGTGGCTACCAACATGATACAGGGACAACAAAGAAGGTCTTATGATGAGCACTTGGGGCAGTGGCATCATTCCCATAGGGCACAGGGAGCATGTGCCCCCCAAATTCATGCCACTACCACAAATAAAAACAATATTTCCTGTAAACTATTTCCAGCCATAGTGCACTGAGATTTAAATGGTCTTTACGTGGAGGAGGAGGACTCAGAGTGTGCAAGAGCAGTAGCAAGAGCCAGCATACTAGCAGGGAGGGAAAGAGAAGTGAGGCATGAGCTGCATGAGGGCAGGCAGGCTGGAGCCTGGAGCTGTAATAGCAGGACTGCTCACCACACAGGGAGGGCTGAAGCAGCAGATCACTGAAGACCACTCAAATGATGAGCCAGCTAGCGAGAGACCTGGCAGTCTGGGGGAGCAGACAGCAGCAGGGAGTGGCTGAAGCACGGACCATGGGGTGGGAATCTTTTTTTCTATATAGGTTTTCTCCCCATCTGGTGGGTCTGGCAGGCAGCATTGGCCCCTCCCTTGGAGGTACTCATTCTCTGATCCCCTGACTCTCCTGTGCCTGACTCTCCTGGTAAGTCCCCCACAGGTTACCCCACCATGGCAGGGCCAAGGCAAAGGGCATTGACTCCCCCCCCCCAAAGATCAACATCCAGACTCGGAGGCCTGCACAGGTGCTCTTGAGGGGCCATCATGGATCAGCTCAGCTCCAGTTTTCACCTTTCCTCTCCTCCTCTTGCTGTGGCCGCCAGGCACCTGTGGAGACACGCACACGAAGCGATCAGTGGCACCTCCTCCCAACTCTTGCCACTCCCATCTGCATTACCTCTGGCCTCCATCCAGGGGAGGTTCTGCAGCAGTCACAACTGGATCCCACCAGGGAGAGGAGGCTGCCTAGCAGTCGCTCAATCCATCTCCTGGCTCCCCCCAACCCCAAGCGACCCAGGCTCTGCTCCTGAACCTGAGTCGCCAGTGTGGCACGAGGTGTGGCATCCAGCGCCAACCCTCAGAACCACCGGGCCAGCTGGGGTGGAAATCTTGACTGGGGAAAAAGAGAGACCTGGCTAGTAGAGAGAGCAGACCCCTTAGTGGCTGGCCCTAGCAGCCTGGGCCTGACAGGCTGCACTGTCATAATTGTAAATTGAAGCCAGGAAGAGGCCTGGAATGGAGGGAAGGAAGTGTGGATTGGACAGAGCCTCAAGCCTTGGAGGTGGTAGCAGGAGTACGAGTTCTGCAGCTGGGCATGAAGAGAGGGGAGATGAGATGAGAGAGTGGTACATCCATAGCTGGAGCAGAAGAGCCTAGAGGGGAGAGTAATGAGCCAGAAAGGACTTGATGATTTGAGGGAGTCAGAGACAGAGACAAAAATGTCAAAGAAGTAACCACCATGCCACACTGACTGATTCCTGCTGCCACAGGTATTTTTTTCATTTTCTAAAGGCTTAGCTCATGCAATACAAGGCAACAGGCTGCTCTATTGGCACAAGATAGTAGGCGCTGAGACACCCAGTCACCTCAGGGGCTGGCGGCAAGCAGCAGGATGCTTGACGTGTCTGAGTGCTGGACAAGGTCATCTCTCAACTGTCCCTGATCTGGCTTCATGAATTTCAGCTTTGAATTTCTCCATCCCTCCTAAACTGTGTTTCAAGTCACTAAAGAGAAGGGATTTACTTAAAGAATAACACAATACAAGACATATTAGTCAGTGTTAGTCTAGTTATCCATGAGAAAATGATTTTCATAAGCCACACATAATTGTAGGAAGATTTTATTATTCACTGTGACTTTGGTCATATGCCCCTAATTTTCTAAAGCCCTGCCCTGATTTGTAAGGCAGGAGATTTAGAGGTATGCTCAGGGGACACTCAGATGGCCAGATGGTTTTAAGGTTTAAATGAAGGGTGTTGGGAATTGAGGAATCCTGAATCGTTTGGGTGATGGATCTTGCTGGCTTCAAGCCAGGGAATGAGAGAGACCTGGCAATACCCAGGTGACAGAGCTGAGCCAAGACCATGACAAATTTAAATTTAAGCAAAATGGCTGGGGGACGGGGGGATATTATATTTTTTAAAAGTGTTCTCACAGTACAGAACAATGTGGGTGGCATTGTAACTTTAATCATTAATTATACAATACTAACAGTATAGCATTGTGTGAAAGCCTCATCATTCTGCTAGATATTAGGAGGCTGTGAAGATGATTTGTCCCTGGCTAAAAGCCAGCAGAGCAGCTGTGTTTGTACTATATTTCCCAAAATTGTCTTTAAACACACAAACGGTCACTGTCCAATAACTTCACAGACATTAAAAATACAACATTGCACCAGCCTGGTGGAGCTGAGGGTTGAGGCGCTGGATGCCACACCTTATGCCATGCCAGCGATCTGGGTTTGGTGACGGACTCGGGTCATCTGGGGTCAGCTGGGGGAGAGAGGGATTGAGTACCCGACAGCTGGTCTCCCTCTCTGAGGGAGGGTTTTGAGCTAGCCCCGCTGCATTACTGCCATCTCCTGAGTGAATCTAGGCATTGACAGTGTGATCAGGGAAGCAACTGAATGGGAGGGGAAGATGTCGGCTGAGGGTCCTGAGTGGAGGCATGTCTCAGCATGCCTCTGTCTCTTGGCCCTACTTGAGCATCAGCATCAGCAGAGGAGGGCACAGAACAGGGAAAAACCCTGTCCAGGATCTAGGCAATGAACCCCAGCACTGAGTCCAAGGCAGGAACCGGGGGCAGACTCTGATGTGTGTGCTCCTCAACGATGATCAAGGGGAGGTTTGGGGCATACCTCCACCTCCCTGCCCAGAGGGTAATCCGAGGCCCTGAAGGTAAGAAAGAGAAGTGTAACACTCTAAGAGAAGACACCTGGGTACTGCTGACTGGGTTTGGTGAGGGGAGTTCTGTAAGAGTGATCTGGTGCAGCAGTAGGAGTATAAAGAATAAGTTAAAAAAAAAATACAACATTGCCTTACCATTCTGCTGACGTTTAGCATGTTGTGGAAAAGCTCAATAGCTTGCTAAAAGCCACCAAAATGCAATATTTGCTTTCAAGTTTTCATGTTCCTGGACCCCTAGAGAGGTTTGAATTTTGTGCTTCTCTAATATTTGTGTTTGCATGACACCCCTTGCTTGGGGGATCTCGATATGTACACGTGGGAGAAAAGGAGGTAGAGGGAAGATATGACTGAGGCATTAAAGTACCTCCGGGGGATAATAAGGTGGACTGCACCACATCTCAGCTCAAAATTTGCTTTCAATTTGTATTTGTAGAGCACAATAAAAGGAAGGGGAAGAAAAGAATAATTAGAAAACAGAGCAGAATGCCTTGAATAAAGAAATGGTGACCAACTTGAAACTTTGAATTTCAGTTCACAAACATTTGCTGTCTGTTGATAATTTTGCTTACCATTTTTTAAAAATTTTCAGAAGCATATTACATTTGCATATTTTTTTCAAGAGGTGGACTCAGTGATGGTGTACTATATATTTATCTTTCTAGTGATATAAATATTTTCATGATTCCCTTTGCCACAAAGTGGTCAAAAATGTTAATTTTCTGGGATGTTTCAAAAGCAAGTCTCAAAGTCCTAGGTGCTAAGATGGCTCAAATATAAGCTGTCAGAAAAAAAAAAGCACTGAAAGAAACATTAATTCAGCCCTAACATACTGTTGCTACCACACCTGTATAATATATATATTTATTGAAAAAATAATGCATGTTTTAGGATTACAGCCACAAAAGCGGGAAATGTAGCTAGGGGTTTCAACCCTATTGCCCACCTCCCTTCTCAACCACTACCCTTGTGATCTAAGGCCAAACTTCAGGGCAGGTGCCATGCTACACATGTCTGTTGCTTCAAGCTACAGGCCCAGAGCCGTGCCCCACAAGTCTGCTGCTTCATATAGGGTCTGTAGGATCACTCATAACTTTCTTTGTACAGGGCCCTGCCCATGGTACAAGAGCAGTCATAACCTTCTTCACGCAGGATCCTATGGGCCCTGCCTGAAGCTGGAGATGAGTCAGAGCTTTCTTCACACAGGGCCCAGGGCCTTTAGCTTAAAGCAGCAGATCCATGGAGCACAGGATACCTCTCTACTGACCCTGATTTTCAAGAATGTCCCTAATTTTGATTAAAAAATTTGTTCCTCCTAAAATTAGTGTTTGTGTCACTGAAAAGCAGGGATTTAAATCCCAACATAATTTTACAAGTTACAGGCTTGTTCCTCTTCAGAAGATGCAGTTTACACTATGCTATGTATTCTATAAGCTTCAAGAAATTACTATTACCATTTATAAAGATGTGTTCCTAATGTTGGTAATTTGTCCCTGATCTCTTTCAAGCATTGTCCCTGATTTGTAACAGAAGAGGTTGAGATGTATGGGGTGTGGCCCCAGCATGGGTGTTTGCAGGCATACTCAGTGTACTGTGCTGAGTATAGTAAAATCTGAAGGACAACATGAGCCACGGGACAGGACAACAAACAGAGCTTGTTATTCCTGAAGAACTGTTTTTCCTCCTTGGATACTTTTAGTGTGAGTTTGTGAATGATGTTTGGAAGATGTGTGGTGCTAAACTTAGAGGCCATGATTGTATGAGTGACCTGATCGACTATGTACAGTATGCATGAGTGCTGCTGTGAATGGACTCCTGTAAGGTTGGCTACCTTGATGTGGTACAGAGGCTTATCAGATTGTATTCTAAACATTGTATTAAAAACCAGCCAAGTTCTGGCTGGTAGTGTGTGTGTGTTAGATAAAATAAAATGTTGTGAATCTATTAGGATCATTTGCTTACTACATATTGTTCACTGAAATGGGGTGGAGCAATGTTTCTGTGGAGGTGCAGCACATCTTTTGGTTTGTGTTTATTGAGGGGCAAAAGTTTCATCAACTGTCAAGTACAAATTTAAAATTCCTGGCTACACCCCTGGACCCCAGACCTGTACCTTGGCCTTGGAGTCAAGAGAGTAGGTGTTGAGGGAGGGTGGTGAAGCGTGTTTGGGTTAAAAACAAACAAGCGGCATTTCCTCCTGTTGTGGCTTTGTAACCGAACACATGCATTAATATAATTTTTTTCCATGAATTTCCTTACTTTTTGAGAAAGTAAGAATCTCATAACTCATATCAGTGTCAAGCAAAAGTAGAGTCCCAATTTGCTTTGTACAAGGGCTCTGTGCAAAGCATGACATGAGACATAACTTTCTTAATATTTTCTTTGTGTATGACTTTAAATGTAGTACAAAATGCACACATTGGGGGGTTTCTTTGGTTGTGTTTACAACTGTTGTTTGTGTTTTGCAGCTTTAAACAAATGTTTTTGTGTAGAATTTAATTTTCTTTTTTGCCATAAAGGTGTTTTTTGTTTTGTTTTTTTTTTTGTTTGTTTTGTTTTAATTTTTAGTACATACCATGGTGCTTGCTTAAGTACAGAGAAAATAGTCATGCAACGAATTACTTACAGACAGATGGATTAGCCTATACATAAACATCTCACAGTGACATGTGTAAGCAGTACAAAAGATTATAACCTGGAAAAACAACTGCATTTAAAGAACAGTTAATATACCAGTAGACTCAGAACACTACAATAAAATGGTCTTTTGTATCCATATCAGAGTTCACAGCCTAGAATCAGACAACCAATAATGTACTTTTAGTAAACTATGAATATTAAAAAGTAAACACAGTATCACAGAAACAAAATGTGTTTTTCCCAAAATGGGGGGAAGGGGAATGGCTGGGGGAACATGAAAAATGTACATAAATCTTTGTCTAGTAATAAAAAGTAGGAAGACACTATTATACAAACATACAAACATGTGAATCTACCATCAGAAACAGTCCTCATGGGATATCAAGTCTGCTTCGAGTGTGCAGCTAGCACCCCTATAGTGCAGCTTCCCCACCCTCCTCCCCTCCCTTTACCCCATGCACCCTACACCATGCCTTTTTGAAACCGTCTACTGTCCTGCAGGATACCACTTTCTCAGGTAGTGTGTTCCACTTTTCCACCACCCTCTCTGTGAAATAGTGCCTTCTCATCTCCTTCCTACATCTTCCACTCTCCAACCTTAGACCGTGCCTCTTGTGTCTCTTTCCTTCTCAGTACAAATATCCCTTCTCTGCCCATTTTGTTAATCCCTTCATGTATTTGAAGGTAGATATCATATCCCCCAATCCTCCTCTCCTCTCCTCTAGGGTGTACATGTTCATCTCAGTCACCCTGCCCTCGTAGGATCCTCTCTCTAGTCCTTGGATCATTTTCGTTGCCTGGCGCTCCATCCACTCCAGCAACCTGATATCCTTCTTCAGAAAGGGACACCAGTACTGCGTGCAATACTCCAAGTGTGGCGTGACTAGTGATCTGTACAGTGGCAGGCTCACATCCCTATGCCTGGATGAGATTCCTCTCGTAATACACCCCAACATCTTGTTAGCCTTGGCCACTGCCTTCCTATACTGTGCTGAGTAGTTCATGCTCCACGTTATGACCACCACTAGATCCTTCTCCTCCTTGGTGACCCCTAACTGAACCCCACCCAACTGGTATCCCTTTCTGGGTTCTTGCTCCAAAGTGCATCACCTTGCACTTCTTTGCATTGAAGTCCAATTGCCACCTCTCCAACCACTCTTCCAGTTTGGTCAGGGCCTCCTGTAGCCTCTGCCACCCCTCAAAATCATCCACCACCACCCTCATCTTAGTATCATCTGCGAACAGACTGATTTTGCTCCTAACTCCATGTGACATATCTGACATGAACAACGCAAACAACGCTGAACCCAGCACAGTGCCCTGCGGCTCCCCACTTGTCACTGCCCTGGGGAATGAGAGTTCCCCCACCATCACCACCCACTGCTGCCTCCCCTGCAGCCAGTTCATGATCCTGTTTGCCATCTTTGTCCCTATTCCCATATATTCCAACTTTCCCCCCAGCCACCTGTGAGACACTGAATTGAAGGCTTTGCTGAAGTCCAAATACAGGACACCCACCGCATGGCCTTCATCCAGCTCCCTCATTACCCAGTTGTAGTTCTCTATTAGACTGATCTGACAGGATTTCCTGAGACGAACCCATGTTGGTGACCGTCCTGGAGTCCATTCACCTCCAGAAAGGTCACCAACCTCTCTCACAGGATTGCTTCCATAAGTTTGACCACAATGGAAGTGAGGCTATCATGACATTGCCTATTGTATGGCTATGTAGGTATGGCTTTGGGGGTGGTTCCATGGTAAATCTACCAGTCCTATGACATGACACTTTGATTGGCCGATAAGGTGTCCAGTTACAGTAAGTAAGAGATTGTGACCACCCTCATGAGAGGAAGATAGGGTGGAGGAAGGGGAGAGGGGTCCACTATAGTGGGGACCGTTCAGATGGTTCTCAGTAAGATACTCCCTTCCTGGGGAGGCTGAGAGTGCTGGCTCCACCTTAAAAGAAAATGACCTAGTAGTCTAAATGAGACTCCTCTGGCAGGCAGAGGGAGAAGGTTAGAGATAATTCCACCATCATCCATTTGCTCATCCAAGCTGGGTGGGTGGGGTGGCAGGTGGCCAGCAAGGGCCCCAGATTTTGTGATATAACTGGAGCTTGCCCATAGCCATATGTGCTGTTTTTTTGTATCTTGCAATGAATGCAAGGAGGTTGGACCATTCTTGGACAGTTGGGAAAATGGGGTCTATCCAAAGACATATTAGTACTCTTTTTGCCAGTGCAAATGATCCATTGATCCAAGTAAGTTCACGCTGTGATATTTCCATATATTGTGAGGGGAGTCAGAGCAATGCTAGGAAGACATCCTGTGCAGGACAGATGAGGGCCAGCAAATGCACATACTTTCCAAACATCTGTCCAGTACTGATCCAGTAAGGCAAGGGCGGAGAACATGTTCAAGTGATGCCTGGAGGGATGCACACCTACAGCAGTCAGTATTTCCTAGTAAACTTGCACAGCATAGCCATTGGGAAGCTTGATGTGCTTTGTGTTGTATTTTATATTGCAGGTCTTAGCCTGCAGTTCTCAGTTGCCTTATAGGCATTCATCAAACTTGGTCCCACTCTGGCTGTGCTAAAGAAAGGTCAGGTTCCCATTCTCATTTCTCTCTAGGGCCAGTAGTAAGGTCAGGAGGAGGAATGTTTTCAGTTTTCGCGTTTTAAATTAACAGGCCACATGTCATGAGGAGGAAACAGACTGCATCCAAGACTCTGTAGGTCCAGGTGGTGGAAGGGTATGCACTGGGGAGACCTTCTGCCTAAGTATATTCCTCAGTTATTGATATCACCAAAAATGGGAGCAGGGGAGGTGATACAGTTGTTGTAGGTCTTCAAAAGACCGTAATGCCCTAGTGATGGTGTGATAAAGGTCTCCCAAGTTTTGTAAGTCCTGCTGTTTCCAAAGGTTCCATGGCAGTGGCTGATTGTCAGCTGTCACTTGTCAGTTGTGGATTGCACCACAGAGACCTGTTGGTAACTGTGTTGGATGTCCATCCTAGCATTGGTGAGTGTTTATCCTATATCCATTTGGCATATCTAGCATAAGGGGATACTTTAGTCAGAGGCCAATCTGGTGACACAAGTGCAGGTGGTGGCAACTTACCCTGCATTAATTCTAGAGTGACCTACCTAGGTATTGGAATTGAGTGGCAGGGTATTGACAGAGTATGGCTTATCTCAGTACCACACATTCAGGATAAAATCTGAGGCACAGGAGACCAAAGCCGCCTTACTCTATGTTCTTGCAAGGTTTTAGGGTTAGTTTTAGGCACCTTCCTTGAGCAAATAAAGGAATTTAGTTTGGTATGGAGTGATTTGAAGAAGGAGCCCAGAACCTGTATAGGAAGGTTAGACAGGACATATTGGAGCTTGGGAAGGGTTATCAGTTTTAGGGCATTACTATGCTCCATAATAAGAGGATGTGGGTGACTTACCTGCTTAGTCAGAGTCTAATTTGTCTAATATAATTTGTACAGTAGCTGCAACTGTGGCTGAGATGGTAGCTTCTATTGTTGATCCCAAGGTACATCACTCTCTGGGGACCATTTATAGGGACAGTCAGCAAACAGATCTTTGGTACACCCAACTAAGAGGCAGTACTGAGATTTAGATCCATTCCGTTTGTAACCAGACGGTGTGGAATATTCCTTTATTACTGAAAGAAAGTGGAAGACTTGACCCGAGGCAGCATGGCTTCATAGCAGGACTCTTGTGCCAAAGAAATATGATAGAATTCTTTGACTGGGTCGCAAGAATAGTGGACCAGGGTGCAGCTGTGGACATAGTATACCTAGACTTTAGCAAAGCATTTGATACGGTTCCACATAGAAGGCTTGCAAGTAAATTGGAGAAAGCAGGTGTCAGTCAGTGAGTAGTTGGCTGGATCAAAAGCTGGCTACAGGACTTATCGTAAATGGAACCTTGTCAAAGGAAGGAAGAGTTACCAGTGGCATTCTGCAGGAATCGGTGCTTGGCCCAATCGTCTTCATCAACATATTCATCAGTGACATTGCTGATGAACTGAAAGGGAAGGTCTGCCTGTTCACAGATGATACAAAGCTCTGCAACAGGGTGGACACAGGATAGAGCCTTGTTATGGAGGCAGATCTTCAAAAGCTAGAGGAATTGCCAAGGAACTGGCTGTTTTGAGATTCAGTGCCAAAAAGTGTAAGGTAATGCACTTGGGGAACAGGAACCCAGGAACTAGATATGTCCTAAATGGGCAGCAATTAGAAGAGACAAAGCTGGAACGGGATCTAAGGGTTATGATATCAGATGATTTAAAGGTAGAAAAGCAATGTGAAAAAGCGGCACTAAAGACAAGCAGCATCCTTTGGTGCATAGGGAGAAGTATTACTAGCAGGAAGAGAGAGAGGTAATCATCCCACTCTATAGGTCTTTGGTGAGACCACAATTAGAGTACTGTGTGAATCCTTTGAAGCTAGGATCACCCAGCTGAATCTATTCTCCCTACAGCATAGAAGGAACAGAGTAGACATGATAGAAACATTTAAATTTGTTAAAGGGATAAACGCATTACAAACTGGAAATCTCTTCTAAAAGAATAGAACTGTGCATACAAGGGGGCACAACTTGTGACTGATAGGCGATAAGTTCAGAAAAAATGTTAGGAAGTACTTTTTAACTGAGAGGGTTGTGGACCCTTGAAACAGCCTGCCACAGGATGTAGTGGCAGCAAGGACAGTCGGGCAATTCAAACGGGCATGGAATAGTCAGTGTAGTCACCTCAGCAAGTTCAGTAGTTAAGGGGGGGTAGATATCTTGGGCAGACTAGATGTACCACACGGTCTTCTTCTGCCGACGAATTCTTAATGCTCTTATGTTCTTATTATGGAATGTAAGCTAGATTTGGTATGTCTGCTAGATACTACGGGGTGATATCAGCTGCAAAGAGCCATATCTTGTAGGTGGTTTCCTCAAAAGAGATGCCTTTATAGTCAGATGCAGTCCTTATTTTTTATGCCAGTAGCTCCACTGCCCACAAGAAGAGGAAGGAGGACACTGGAAACCCCTGCCTTGTGCCCTGATGGACGTGGAGATAGTGACACTGCCATGATGGTAATCACTGCTGCAGTTGGTGAGGCATACAGGAGATGGACTAGAGCTAGAAATTTGTCCAGGAACCGAATCTGCCCATGACATCGAATAGATATGCCCACATCACCATATCAAATACTTTTTCTGCATCTACAGACAGGTTGGCACTGGGGACTCCATAGGATCTGGATTGCCACATCAGTTCCAGGGTGTGACAGAAGCAGTCCAACCCCAATTACCCTAGAACAAATTCAACCTGGTATGGATGAATAAGGGTGGACATAATGCCCTCCCTCCACCATGCAACAAGCTTCACAAAGATGGTGTGCATATTTATGGAACACATACAAACAGAAGAGAGAATGAAGCAAGTGCCTCAGCTGGGACCTGAAACCAGCTTCCACAGAATACCATTTTGGTTGTTCTACCAGCTGCACCACCAAAGCAGCTGGAAGTCAGGCCATCCCAGAGCACATTACTCTTTCTCCAGTGCATAACCTTGTGCTACACAGATAATTACATTTTCATTCACAAGTGTGTGGTGTGCATACTGTATTTATGGAACACATAAAAACAGAAGAGAGACTGAAGTAAGTGCCTCAGCTGGGACTCTGACACAGACTGCCCAGAATACTGGTCCATTTGCACTACCAGCTTAGCCACCAAGGCAACTGGAAACTGGGCCATCCCAGAGCCTCAGCAGTATTTCAGGTGACCTGGGGCACTCTTGTGATTGAAAATGTAATTACCTGTGCAGCACCAGGTTGTGCATTGGAGAAAGAGTCATGTGCTCCAGGATGGCCTAGTTTCCAGTTGCCTTGGTGGCGCAGCTTGTAGTACAACCAGAATAGAATTCCAGGCAGCCTGGGTTCAAGTCCCAGCTGAGACACTTTTTTCTCTCTTCTGTTTGCATGAGCTTCACGAAGATCTTGGTATCCATGTTGATGAAGTAGATTCGGCAGTATTGGGAGCACAAGATGCTGTCTCTCCCCTTCTTTGGTATAAGGGTAGTACTGTAAGTGCCTGTGAGAAAGAAGGGTGGAGGGCAACCCTGCCCATTGCCTCATTAAATACTATTGCTAGCTGGGTGCCACAGTCTCTACAAATGCTGCTTAGAAGTCTGAGGGGTTGTCATCTGGACCAGGTGATTCCCTTTGGTCATAGAGTGAATGAGTCCTCCACTTTTTAGGAAATAGGTTGAGTCAGTTTGGCACAGTAGTCAGGGGGGACAGTGATGTCCCTATAAAAGTAAATGTATTAGTGTGGCAGGGGGAACCTCAGAGGAATAAAGGCTGTGGTAGAAGTCAGTAAATGCCTTATTTATATATCCAGAGGGCGTAATCCTGTCTCCACCTGCAGTCTGGATCCCTGGAATACATTTATTGGCCTCCTGTGCTCTGAGACGGGCTGCCAGTAGTTAGCACAGCTGCTCTCCAGCCTCCTGGTAGATTTGATTTAGACAACAGAGGTCATACAGTTTTGTGAAGGAGCACATCAGCTGTCTCTGCTTTGAGCACAGCAATGCGAGGGCATAATTCCTCCTTCTTGTAAAGGTAGTTAGATAGGTCATGTTAAATTTTTTCAAGTCTTGCTCTTTGATACTAAGGTCTGTGTCATGGTCCTGTCTCAGCTTAGATTAGTGAGCGATAAGTTTTCTTCTAAGTACCACTACTGCTTCCCACTGGGTGACCGAGTGATGTCAGGGGTGTAATTAAAGGAGTAATAGTCAGAGATTTCCTCCTGGAGCCAATGAACAAATGATTCTTGATGGAGGAGTGACATATTATGCTGTCATTTGTTCCTAGGTCCCATTGCCCGCCCCACGCCACAGAGAGCAGCACCAGGGTGTTATCGGAAATGAGAATATTGTTGAGTGCTACTCCCCATGTCCAAGCAAGGCCACCTGAGACACAAATATAGGAGTAGTGTGCTGAGCAGTGGTAGGAATAGTCTATGTCTCTGGGTGGTTAAGACCTCGGACGTCATAGAGCCTGCTCTATCTAAAAGTGGTGAGCAGCTGCTATGTCACTGTTTCTTCATTATGTGGGCCAGGGCCAGTCTTGTCCAAGGATGGCTCAAGGGCTATGTTAAGAGTCTCCAAGCACCTATATGAGCAAGGCTTCCAGACAGCTCAGAGAGTACAAGTCCAAAAGAAAATAGGGTCCAGGACATTGGAAGCATAAATACTTCCCTAAGGAGGTCCCTTCAGTATAAACCACTTGCCCCCTCCTGATCCCTGTATAACATACTGTATGTGTACCCAAACGTGGTCCCTTTCAGACTAGTACAGCTATTCCATGCTGTCTAGAGTAGAAGACATGGTCAAACTGGGTTCCCACTCGCATACTGTGGAGGTGGAGTGCCTCTTATTCTAAGAGATGAATCTCTTGTATGACTGCTATTCTATGTCACAGTGCAAATCTTTAAGTCTTTGGAGCACTTTCCACCTCTTGTTAGGGGCGTGAGACCTCGACGTTCCAAGATAAAATCTTCAAATGGCAGTGAGGCCATAAGTTTGTGCCCATTTCAAGCAAAGAAGTGCACCCGTCTCCCCTCTCCCTACCCCCAAACCCACATACACCACCAGCAACAGACGCAGCAATAGACCTGTCAGTAGTACTAATTTATACCCATGAAAACCCACACTTAGTAAAATGTTAGGTGAAATCTATGCCAGCAGTAACTGGAGAGTTCTGGTGCAAGGGCAGTATCTGCAATAGTAGCGCACAGTTACTATAATGTAAGCAGAGCAAAAATTAAAAATGAATTAAAATCATAATCAATTAGGAGTAATCCCAACTATCTGAGACACACTAGACACTGTACACTAATGGTAGTAATGGGAGGCAGCTATGCAGTTGCTCACACAGAACCAGAGTAGAATACACTAACTTGTGACCCTGACTCTCCCCTTACCCTGCCTCCTTGCCACCTAAAAATGCAGACTGTGGAGCCTAGTCAGGCAGGGTCAGACTAGGAAAAAGGACAGTGGAGCCAGTAGGCACATAAAATCTCCCCTAGGGTTAGAACAGGGCACTAATATAGAGGGAAAGAGGGGAGGTTGTCCTTCTGCCATATGGAACCATGACCTCTACACTATACTGTCTGTTGTAAGCAAGCTTCAGGTAGTGCAAGATTAATAGACGAGTTGCTATAAGATGGTCTGATTACACCTCAGCATCCCATCACACTATCTGAATCCAGTGCCCTAGGTTTATGCAGTGATCTAGGTGTTGGGTGGAGATCAGGGGTATACCATCAATAGGCTGAATGAGTGAGGGTGGTATAATGTGGGCACCAGCAACAGTGTGTGGGCAATGTGAGTGTATGGCAGTTTGGGGTGTAGTGCACTGTGTGCATATTGTGCCACTGTGTATTTTGTGTGCAACATCACTGTGTGGTACTTTCGTTGTTGTACAGTGAAGTTCCTGATTTCTAATAAACTCCACACATTCATCCTTCCACTGCTGGTCTTCCTCCTTTTGTCTCCATGTCAATGTTTCTGCCTGTGTCTACATTTCACTTCTCCTCCCCAATGCAGGACACGTGGAGGCAATTATATATATTTTAGGGGGATGCATGGGGCACAGCCCACTGTGATGGGGGATGCTGGGGGCTGATCCCCCTCCCATATAGGACAGATGAAAGATGCAAGGTGCACTATGGCAGTCTACACAGTATTGCACGCTTTCCCTTGTAGGCTGCTTACTGGCGCGGGGTGGTTTCACTGTCATCTGCATACTGTATGTGTGTGCTGCCACTATTGACTGGTGGTGCTTTTCCTTGCGGCCGTTTAGTTGCAGTCTCATTTTCTGCACTGTGTTTGCTTTCACTCTAAAGTGGATGAACCAAGATCAGGTAGCCCTCAAGCCTAAGAGTAGATGGCAGGACATGGAATCTCCTCTGCGAGGTGGCATTCTGTGTGTTATTAGTATGCTAGCCCACAGAAGAGAAATGGCAGAAAAACAAAACCAGCATTTGGGGTGAAGCACACTTTGAAAGCATACTGTTGCTTGTGCTGTAAGGTAGAAAACCTATTCAAGCAACTATATACAGTAAGAACATACGAAAATGCCAACAGATTAAAGCTATTATGGTCTATCTAGTCTGCTCAAGAGTGGAGCTCAGCTGTGAGATTTCAGTGCAGCAGCCACCCCTCCCCTTCCCCTCTGTCTCAAAATTCCCTCTCTAACTCCGCTTCCACCATCCCCCATCCTCAATGTGATTTTCCCGATAAGCCTATCCCACCCACTTTTAAAGCCTCCCACAATCTTGGCAGAAACCAACTCCTCTGGAAGCTTATTCCAACCTGAGACCACCCTTTCAGTGAAGAAATGCCTCCTTGCATCTTTTTTAAATTCTCCCCCTCCAACTTTAGTTGATGTCCCGTTGTTATCCCTGCACCCTTTATGTTAAACAAGCCCTCGATGCTGACTTTGTTTATGCCCTTAAGGTACTTAAAGGTTTCCATAATGTCCCCCCTCTCTCTTCTCTCCTCTCCTCTCCTCCAGTGTGTACATGCTGAGTTCTTTTAGTCTCTCTTGATAGGGCTTGTGTTGTAGGCCCCGAACCATCTTGGTCACCCCTAAGCTGCTCTCTCCAGCAAGTTTATATCCTTTTTAGGTGAGGACACCAGAACGGACCTCGTGACTCCATGAGCGGTCTCACCAGCGATCTGCACACAGGCACTATGACCTCCCTCCTCCTAGATGTGAACCCTGGCTATGCATCCCAGCATTCTTGTAGCTTTAGCCACCACTTTGCTGCACTGTGCAGATTGTTTCAAGTAATTGGTGATGATCATCTCTATCCTTGGGGTTCATCTACCTTCCCCTCTTGTCCCTCTTGCCCTCTTTCCCCTTAGTCAACCTTCTTAAAATAAACATTATCACCCAATCACGACCTCCTGGGCTTTGAACCACTCACCTTTTGCTCCTAAGGCTGCAATTCTTCCTTTCACCTATTCCAGATGTCCTCCTATAGCCTGATGCTTCTGGCCTCCTTACAACCCTCCTCCCTACATCTCAGCTAAACAAATTACCTTATCACCCTATCCTGACCTCCTGGACATCGAACTTCTCACCTTTGCTCCCAAAGGCAGCAACTCTTCCTTTTTCCTTCCCATCTGTCTTCCTGTAGCCTGCCATTTTAGCCCCCTTATAATCCTCCTCCTCCCTATACTTTAGCTAAATTAATTACAAGCTTTCACCCCCCAAGATTTGAACTGTTTACCTCAGCTTCCATAGACAGTAGTTTTTTCTCTACTTAATCCAGCAGCCCTCCTGCTAGCTTACTTTCCAGCCCTTCCACCTATTCTTCCTCCTTGGCCAGCCTTTTAATTTAAACATACTACCTAATGACCCTATCCTGACCTCCTGACTTCAAACCATTCACCTCTGCTCCTTAGGCTGCAACTCCTCCTCTATCCTTAGCAGCTGTCTTCCTGAAGCCTTCTCTTTAGTCCTCCTTATATTAGTAGGGCTGCTTCTCTACCTGTACTCTACCTGTCACCCTACTGCCCTGTCAATCTCTAAAAATTCTTTCTCATTCCCCAGATACCTCTGCAGCCTGTAACATGAAAATGAATACACTCCCATTTCTCCTTACACTGATATTCATGACTTGCCTGCTCTTTGCCACAGATTTTTGTGCCTCGACACTCGCTGTCAATCAACAAAACCTACACTCTTACACCATCACTGGCACACCCGTAGCCACCCTGCTAACAGTAGCCAGGCATGAACATACTCTTATGTGTTCAACTATGCTAGCACTCCTGTCTAACTACGAACATTGCCTGCTTGGACTGTTAGTACACTCCTTCTCAATCTAGCCCCATCCACTGGCGCCCTCCCTCCTGTCCTATCCACTCCCTCTTACTCCTAGCCAGAGATATTGAGTCAAACCCAGGCCCTACAAATATCCTTATTAACCACACTGATAATATCTAGGTGAGTCATTCTGGCCTTCGTGATGCCGATCTGAATGTCTGTAGCCTCACTTCTAAGTTTTCTAAGCTTGAGGTATGGATATCCTTTACAAACCGTAAGTGCTAGGTCTCTCCGAGACTTGGTTGAAATTATACCACACTGATGTCTCACATCAACTACATGGTTACTCCCTCCTATGCCAGGCAGAAAGAGGGGTGGGGGCGTAGCACTGTACATCCAAGATCACATCTCTACTGCTTCCACCAGTTGTTCAAACCCCTCCTGTCCATGTGAGTGGCTCCTTGTGGACCTAACCCTGGGAGTGGCTAAAAACCTCTATCTTGGGTGTTGTTATAAGCCCCCCCCTACAGGAGGCATCCAGGGTCTATCAAACTTCCTAGATGGACTAGGCAACCTTGTACCTCCAAGAGATACCATCGTACTCAGTGACTTTTAATCTCAACTGGCCAAGTGCTCTTCAGCCAGAATACACAAGCTTACTAAAAATGCATCACCTAGAACAGATCATCACCTCCCCACCAGGCATAACCCCTACTCACATAACCACACCATCCTTGATTGGATTGCCCAAGCTGGAAGATTTGGTCCTCCAGGCTGGCACTATGTCTGACTCAATTTGTGACCATACCCTACATACATAGTTCTCTACTAAATCTACCCATCCCCATCCAAACTTCTTTCCTTCAGAAAATCCAACTGCCTGGATCATGAAGAGATTCTCAGAGAGACTAGAGCTATAAATTGGACTGACCTATACCACCACAGCAACATCTCATCTGCTGTTGCTTTCCTCACTACTGCCCAGTAAAAGCTACTCTACATGACAAGCACTTCCCACTTACAACCAGGAGGGTTAGAGGGGTCTGTACCCACTGGCTATCTAAAGAACTCTTAGCACAAATGAAGGACAGGGACAGCAAATGGAAGGCCTACAAGGCATCACCCTCCCCCCAACTCTGAGATGCCTATAGGAGGATGCACGATTCATGTAAGCAGGCAGCCAAATCACTCAAATGCAAATACTACCTAACCCAACAAAACAATACTCTCCGCAACCCTCACAATTTCTGGGCCTCTATAGGGTCCTGCCTCAGTCCCATGTCCAACAAACAAAATATCCATCTGTCATCCCCTTTGGGCACTATCTCAGATCCCATTAGGATTGCAAACACCTTTAACACTGTGTTCACCGACATGTCCTCCTACCTCAGGCAACTCTCCCCCTCAACCTCCCCCAGGCCTGAAGTATCAGACATATTGTCCCCTTTAACCACAAATGATGTTCCACTATCCCCTTTCTACTTTACGGTTATTGGGCAAAACATCACTGCCAAACTCTTAAGACCCTACCAGCCAGGGAAGTCCTGGCAGCGACGGACTCTACCCCTTTCTCAGAATATCGCCTCAGCCATCATTAAACCACTTACCTTCATTTTCAGTCTTGCCCTCTCATCCTCCAATGTGCCTGACTCCTGGAAAGTTACACATGTGGTACCAATCGTTAAAGCAGGTGATCCCCTCTCCCCTGAAAATTACAACCCCTTCTCCCTCCTCCCTCATTTAAGTAAACTACTGGAAAAATTGTACACCATCAGCTATCAGAACACCTTGATAAATATAACCTCCTTTGTCCCCTACAGCATGGTTTCCATAAACATCATAGCACCTCCTCTGTTCTGGCCCTCTTTTCTGACCACATCCTTAGGAATATAGATATGGGCAAGGCCACAGGTGTGGTGGTCGTGGACCTATCTAAGGCTTTTGACCTAGTCTACCACCACCTTCTCCACTCCACTCTACTTCACTTTGGATGCTCCTCGGAAACTGCTGCGTTGTTCTGTATCTACATCTCTGGCAGGTCTCAATCTGTCTTAATAGGCAGACTCCCCTTCCACTCTACCTTTTCACACAGGGATACCCCAGAGTTCCATACTTGGCCCACTACTCTTTTCCTTGTTTGTCAGTGCTCTCCCAGCAGATAGCCTCACCTGTAATGCCCACCTTTATGCAGACAACCTCATCCTGTACCATAGCGACAAGTCACTCAAATTAATCTCAGCCACCCTCACACTAAATTATGCCTCTGCACACCAATGATTCCTCACCAGCAAACTCCTGCACTGATTCTTGACTTAACCAAAACAATGAGGTAATCTGTCTGGGTGACTTTCACCTTGACTGGCTTGGACCAAACTCATCCTCACTTGCTTCTACTATCAGTATGGCCAACCTCTTTCAATATCTCTTCCCCTACTCGGATATCACAGAATTGCTACGTCATACTCTGATAGACTGGATCCTCACAAACAGGAAAGACTGTTACTCTCCTGCTGGGGTTCTACCCTACTCCATCAGTGACCACTGTCCAGGCTACTGTGTGCGAGAAACTTCACCTTCTTCACATCCTCCCAAACTTTTATCCTTTGCCAACGTCTCGAATCTTGCTCCAGCCAAGTTCCTATATGATCTAAAACATGTTGACTGGGCTCCACTGTTTACAACCAATGAAATCAATCTGGCCACCAAATATTTCAACAAGACTTTACTTGCATTACAGCACAAGCACATTCTGTACTCTATGTGTAGGGTCTGAGGGAGAGTGACCAAGTGGCTGATGAGCCCTGTCCTGCAGCTGCTCAAGCAGCGCGACTAGCTATGGTCAAAATGGAAGTCCTCCACCAGTCAATCTGATTTTGTTGAGTATCATGCCTTGCATAACACTTGTAGGAGGAAATTCATGCTGCCAAGAGCTGCTACTACCATGGACTCCTACGTTCCTCGGCCTCTGACCCCAGACAATACTGGAACCAGATTAATGAGATCCTGGAGAACACTGGGCCACTGACTCCCAAGGACATGCTAATAAATGACTCTGCTTGCAACAATGCCCGCACTATTGCTAATGCCTTCAACGCAGTCTTCACCGAGGTTCCTAATATTCTCCCTCCAGTAGCTTGTGTCACCCAACCCCTTCCAACAGCTCCACTGGATGCTCCTCCAGCCCTGGTTCTTTCCCCTATGCCGTACCTGAACGTTCTTAAGTTACTTCAGTCAATTCCCGCTCAATGCAGTGCTGGTCTGGATGGTATTGAACCTATGATCCTCAGGCTTGGTGCCCCGCTCCTAGCCACCTCCATTACTCAGCTTTTTAACTTGTTCATCAGCACCTCCACAGTGCCATTGGCCTGGAAATCTGCCAGGATTGTACAGATCTTCAAGAAAGGGGACCATAGAATTCTGTCCAATTGTCATCCCATTGCTTTACTGCCTACCCTCAGCATGACTTTGGAGAAACTTATCCACTGCCAGATCTCTGATCATTTACAATCTTCAGTCCCCGGTTCAGCATGGATTTAGGTGGGTCACAGCACCACTCACGTTCTTACTCTACTAACCACTGAAGTTAAGTCCAATATGGATACAGGCCTACTTACCGTGCAGTGTTCATTGGCTTCACCAAGGCTTTTGACCTGGTTAGCCATCCTCTACTTGTCCACAAACTGCATTCTTTTGGTACTTTTAGTTCCACTATATCCTGGATCAGCAACTACCTCACTGGCCGAGCCCAATCTGTCTCCTTCAACAGAGTCCTTTCATCTTCAGCTCCTATCACCTTTGGTGTCCCGCAAGGATCCATTCTGGGACCCTTGCTCATCTCCATTTTTGTAAATGATAGTCCTGCTTCCTTTACCCACTGTTGCTCCATCATGTACACCGATGACCTGGTGCTCTATGCATCCTCTCGCTCAATCGCCGACCTTAATGCTCACCTGTCATCTGCGTTCCAACAGATTCAATCCTGGCTCTCTCTAACTCCTAGTCCTCAGCCTACCAAAGACTCAGGCCATGCTCTTGGTCTGCTAGAAAAGTCCATGCCAAGACTCCCAGGCTACATGTACTGTGTTGTGATGGGTCTGCAATCACGTCAACTGACTCTTTCAAATACCTTGGAGTGACACTTGACCCTGCACTTGGTTTCTCTCTCACATAAATGAGGTCTGCAGATCAGTTAACATAGAAACATAGACTTTGACGGCAGATAAGGACCACCTGGCCCATCTAGTCTGCCCATTTCCCTACCTACAGGATAGGTTGCAGATCCTAGTTAACCAACAGCCTATTTCTTCCT
The DNA here is from genome assembly GCA_016271365.2 of Neoceratodus forsteri. Taxonomy (NCBI): domain Eukaryota; kingdom Metazoa; phylum Chordata; order Ceratodontiformes; family Ceratodontidae; genus Neoceratodus; species Neoceratodus forsteri. Next base: position 632,581,370 of record CM028131.1, read on the forward strand.
ACCCCCACAAGAATTGTCTTATGTCTGTCCCATGCATTCTTGAATTCTCCATAGTTTTAGACCCCACAACCTCCTCAAGAAGTCTGTTCCATGCATCCACTACCTCTCTCTGTAAATAATACTTCCTCACATTGCCCCTGAACTGCCCTTCTTCTATCTTTAAATCATGTCCCCTTGTTCTTGCAAGTCTTTTTTCTGAAAGACGCCACCTCTTGGACTTTGTTGATTCCACTGAGGTACTTAAAGTTTCTAACTTGTCCCCTTCTCCTTTTTTTCCTCAAGGGTTTACATATTAAGTTCCTTTAGTCTCTTCTCATATGGGCTCTCTTGCAGAACCTGCACCATTTTAGTTGTCTCCTCTGACCACCTCTATCATGTCTATGTCCTGCAGAGATGGGGTTCTCAGAACTGAACACAGTACTCCAGATGGGGTCTCACCAACTGTCTGTACAGAGGGATAATAACTTCCTGTTTTCTGCAGCTGATGCCTCTCCATACATCCCAGTATACCCCCAGCCCTCCCTACTGCCTTCTCGCATTGCTTGCTAACCTTAAGGTCATCTGATATGATTACCCCCAGTCCCTTTCCTTTTGTTGTTGTTACTACCTAACCACATATTGTGTATTCTTCCCTGGGTTCTTGTTTCCCAGGTGCATTATTTTGCACTTCTTTGCATTGAATCCCAGCTGCCATACTTCTGACCATTCCTCCAACCTTTCCAAGTCCCTTTTCATCCTTTCCACGTCTCCTTGTGTATCAACCCTGTTGCAGATCTTTGTGTCACCTGCAAAAAGGCATACTTTTCCTTCCAGTCTCTCTGCAATGTCACTGATGAAGACATTAAAAAGGCCTGGACCCAATACTGAACCCTGCAGTACCCCACTAGTAACCCCTCTTTCTTCAGAGTGGACTCCATTTACAAATACCTTCTGTGTCCTGTTGTGCAGCCAATGTTTTACCCAGGCTACCACCCTGGGACCCACTGCAGGCTGGTTAATTTAATCTATTAATCTTTTGTGGGATTGTGTCAAATGCCTCTACAAGTCTAGGTAGGCCATGTCCACAGCCCCTCCCTGGTCTACCACTTTGGTCACCCGGTCAAAGAAATCTATTAGCTTCGTCTGACATGACCTTCCCACTGTGAACCCATGCTGCCTTGGGTCCTGTGCTCCACTGGCCTCTAGGTACTCAACTATTCTTTCCTTCAGAAGTGACTCCATCACTTTCCCTATCACAGAGGTCAGACTGACAGGTCTGTAGTTTCCTGCCTCTGTCTTGGTTCCACTTTTGTGAAGGGAATCACATCCGCCCTCCAGTCCTCGGTACCACACCATCCTCCAATGATTTATTAAAAAGAGTAGCCAGTGGTTTCACTAGTTCCTCCTTTAATTCTTTTAGAATTATGGGGTGAATTCCATCAGGATCCATTGTTGTCCACCTTCAGTTTTAGGAGATCTTGCAGAACCCTTTCTTCTGTGAAAGGACTGGGATCGACACCCCTATCAAGAGTGCTTCTGTTAATTGGATTAGGCACTTCCCCCTCCTCTTTTGTGAATACTGAGCAGAAATATTTGTTCAGTAACTCTGCTTTTTTACTGTCCCCCTCTGCCCACCCACTGTTCATTCTATTCAGCCTCACTATCCCTCCCTTTGTCTTTCTACGCTCGCTGATGTACCTATAAAAGGTTTTATCCCCCTTCTTAACTGAGTTGGCTATTTTTTCCTCAGTTTGGGCCTTTGCTATTCTGACTTCCCTCCCTGCTTCCTTCTGCCTTAACTGGTACAGCTCTCTCTCCTGCTCCTTCTGTGTTTCCTTATACTTCCGGAATGCTATCTTTTTCTTTCTGACATTCACAGCCACCTCTTTTGAGAACCATAATGGCTTTTTCTTTCATTTTGATTTGTTTATTTGTTTCACAAAGGCTTGTTGCCTCTGTGATGGCAGTTTTGATGATTCCCATTGTTGCTCCACACCTATTTCTAGCCTGTTTGCTAGTGCTTTCTGAGGCACTCTCCATCTTGCCAAAGTCAGCCCTCCTAAAGTCCAGTACCCTCACTTTTGTATGGCTTGACTCGTAGCTGAGTTTAATGTGAACCACACTGTTTGATGGTCACTTGTCCCCAGATGGCAACCCACTTCTAGATCTGAGATCCTCTCACTGCCCCATTTGAGAGTACAAGGTCTAAGATTGCTCCCTCACGAAGTGGGTTCCAAACTAGCTGTCTAAGGCCCGCCACCTGTAGGGGCATCAAGAATGGGCCTGTTTTGGATGTGGCTGCAGCAAATGTGTCTCAGTTAACATCTGGCATATTCAGGTCTCCTATCAACAGTATCTCCCTTCTCTGCCCTTCTAAGAATGCCATCTATCATATCCTTGTCCATTCCTCCTCCTGATATGGGGGTCTGTACACAACCCCTGTGCAGATTGTGGTGTCTTCCAGTCTCCAGGTGACCCACAGTGCCTCCTCTCTCCCTGTTTACTCTTTTGTTCAGTTGTTCTTATCCCTTCCTTTACATAGAGAGCTACTCCTCCCCTCTTCTCCCTGCCTGTCTCTCTTTGTAGGTTATGTACCCTGGTATGTTAACATCCCAGTCATGGTTCTCTGTGTACCATGTTTCTGTGACTGCTACTGATATCCAGGCATCCCCTTCCATCAAGGCCACCAGCTCAGGGAGCTTGTTGCCCAGACCACGGGCATTGGTACTATTACCCTCCATTTCCGATGGCCTTACTCCTTTTGCCCCATCCCTGTCCTTCTTGCCTTTGTCACTTTCTTCATTTACCCCTGCCCTTCTCCCTATTGACACCTCTATGTTGGTGTTTTGCCCTTTTACTACTGTGATTGTTTGGGGGGCTAGGATTTCCTGCTCCTTTCCAGTGCCTCCCTTGGCTAGTTTAAAAGCTTGCCAATGAAGCATTTAAACCTATCATCTAGGATCCTAGTTCCCCTCCTGGACAGATGCAGCCCATCATGCCAGTATAGGCTTGCATCACTCCAGGTGACCCCCAGTCCCCAATGAAGCCAAATCCCTGAGCTCCACACCAGTTTTTCAACCACTGATTGAATCCCATGGTGCAGAACACCCTAGCCTCTCCTATGCCATAGATGGGCAGCACCCTAGAAGGTTACCGTGCGCACTTCTTGACTACAAGGCCCCTCCCAATCTCCACAAACTCTTCCTGCACTCTAATCCTTTCTTAGCCAGATCATTTGTCCCTAGGTGGACAATGACATCCAGCTCCCTCCCCTGTGCAGCTGCTCTGGCAATCCTGAGGATTCACTCCATGTCCCTCCAACCCATGGCGCCAGGCAGGCACCTTACCTCCCTCTCCCCTTCTTCCCCCAGTTCTACCTTCCTAACAATGGAGTCCCCCACCAGGAGTTGTTTCCTTCCCCTGCAGGGTCCCCTGCCACCCTTCTGTGGGTCTCCTTTGTGGAGGTTCCCAGCATCCTCCTTGGTCTCCACTGCAGGTGCCTCCATAGAGGAACCACACTTTGCCAGAATGGCATAGGAATTGTGGAGAGGTACAACTGGAGGGATGCCCACTGTGGTCCAACCGCTCCTCTTTCTTGGCAACCTCTGAGGCAACGGCAGTGACATTGGTGGTCCCCGGATGGAAGAGGAGGACCCACAAATTCTGGCCAACTCAGCCTGGAGATGAGCAACCTCCTCCCTCAGCCCAGAGAGGTGCCTGCAGATGGGACAACACCACATCCTCCAGAACGCCTCCTGGAAGACTACTGCCCCACAGCCACTGCACTGCACCACTCCAATCATGTCTTATTTCTGGCCCCTTAACTGTTTGCAATCCTTACTCTTTCCTCTGTTTTTTTTTCTCTCTCCTTACTTTCTGCCTGTGTGCCCTTTAAGCTCCTGATTGTCCTGTTCTGAGACAAGAATATCCTATATTTCTCAGTAGATCACTTACTTGCTCAGAGGCAGACCTCCAGCAGCTAGAGGGGGCGGAGAGCTACTCTTGCCTTCTAGGATGGTGGGTCTTTGGTGGTTCTGAGATCACTACTCCTGCTCCCAAACAGGAAGTTCCTGTTGTCAGTCAAACTGTGCCTATAAAAAATAGAACTAGCTTTGGGTGGAGGGGATGGAAGGAGGGCAAATAGTTCCAGTAGAGAAGTCCAGTCACACAGCAGTCATTTCTCCTGTTGTCTTCGCCAAGCTATTAGCAGAATCTTTCTAAGGCAGTCTTAAATGTAGCCTTCTAGCTGCCACCCCTCCTTACTAGATCTTTCTACAAGTAATTTAAACTCACAACTATTAAGTCCTTTCAATCACCTGAGATTTACACCTAGATAACTGTTCAGATACCCATTCAGTTCAGTTAACCCAGACAACCACACTCTTTTTTTGTTTTGTTTGTTAGTTTTTTTTACCCTAAATTAAGGGTCCAAGTACAAAAGTTCTTCTTCTTTAGTCCCAGCAGAGAAGTCCAGTCTCACAGCAGTCCTTTCTCCTGGTGTCTTCTGCCAAGCTATTAGCAGAATCTTTCTAAGGCAGTCTTTAAATGTAGCTTCCTTCTAGCCAAGCCTACCCCCCTACTTTCATGATCTTTCTACAAGCAATTTAAACCTCACAGCTATTAAAAGACTCTCTAGTCACCTGGAGATTTACACCCAGATAACTGTTCAGATACCCATTCAGTTCAGTTAACCCAGACAAACACACACTTTTTTTTTTGTTTTGTTTGTTAGTATTTTTTTACCCTAAATTAAAGGTCCAAGTACAAAAGTTCTTCTTCTTTAGTCCCAGCAGAAGTTCAGAGCAGTCCTTTCCTGGTGTCTCTGCTGCTATTAACATTAGGATAGGTGCCACTCCACCGCATGTGCTACTCCCTCACCCCTGCTGCCAGTATCCAGTAGTGTGTTTGGGTTAACTGAACTGAATGGGTAACTGAAAAGTCATCTAGGTGTAAATCTTAGGTGACTGAAAGGACTTAACTGCTGTGAGGTTTAAATTACTTGTAGAAAGATCTGCAAGTAGGGGAGTGGCTTAGCTAGAAGGAAGCTACATTTAAAGACTGCTCTTAGAAAGATTCTGCTAATAGCTTGGCAGAAGACACCAGGAGAAAGGACTGTTGTGTGACTGAACTTTCTGCTGGGACTATATTGCCTCTCCTTCCTCCCTCCACCCCCCATCCAAAGTTAGTTCTATTTTATAGGCACAGGATTTGACTGACAACAGGAACTTCCTGTTTAGGGGCAGAAAGTGAGTGATCACAGAACCACCAAAGACCCACCATCCTAGAAGGGCAAGAGTATCTCTCCAGCCCCTCTAGCTGCTGGAGGTCTGCTCTGAACAAGAAGTGGTCTACTGAGAAATATAGGATATTCTTGTCTCAGAACAGGACAATCAGGAGCTTAAAGGGCACACAGGCAGAAAGTAAGGAGAGAGAGAGAAAAAAGAGGAAAGAGTAAGGATTGCAAACAGTTAAGGGGCCAGAAATAAGACATGATTGGAGTGGTGAGTGCAGTGGCTGTGGAGCAGCAGTCTCCGGGAGATGTTCTGGAGGATGTGGTGTTGTCCCATCTGCAGGCACCTTTCTGGGCTGAGGGAGGAGGTTGTTCATCTCCAGGCTGAGCTGGCCAGGATTTGTGGGACCTCCCTTCCATCCAGGGACCACCAGTGCCTGCTGCTGCCTCAGAGGTTGCCAAGAAAGAGGAGCCAAGGACCACAGTGGGCTCAGGAGGGTGAGGGTGGTGGAACAGAGGCACATCCTCCAGCTGTACCTCCACACCCTATGCCATTCTGGCAAAGTGTGGTTCCTCTATGGAGGCACCTACAGTGAGACCAAGGAGGATGCTGGGAACCTCCACAAAGGAGACCCACAGGAGAGTGGCAGGGGACCCTGCAGGGAAGGAAACAACCCCAGTGGGGACTCCATTGTTAGGAAGGTAGAACTGGGCAAGGAAGGGGAGAGGGAGGGTGCCTGCCAGGTGCCATGGCTTGAGGGACAGGGAGCTAATCCTCAGGATTGCCGAAGCAGCTGCACAGGGGAGGGAGCTGGATGTCATTGTCCACCTAGGGACAAATGACCTGGCTAAGAAAGGGATTAGAGAAGTGCAGGAAGAGTTTGTGAAATTGGGGAGGGGCCTTAGTCAAGTAGCACGCACGGTAACCTTCTCAGAGGTGCTAACCATCTATGGCATAGGAGATGCTAGGGTGTTCTGTACCATGGGATTCAATCAGTGGTTGAAAAACTGGTCTGGAGCTCAGGGATTTGGCTTCATTGGGGACTGGGGGTCCACCTGGAGTGATGCAAGCCTATACTGGCATGATGGGCTGCATCTGTCTGGGAGGGGAACCAGAATCCTAGGTGACAGGTTTAAATGCTTCATTGGCAAGCTTTTAAACTAGCCAAGGGGGGAGGCACTGGAAAGGAGCAGGAAAATCCTAGCCCCCCCAAACAATCACGGTAGTAAGTGTGGCAAACACCAACATGGAGGTGTCGATAGGAGAAGGGCAGGGGTAAATGGAGAAAGTGAGAAAGGCAAGAAGGACAGGGATGGGGGCAAAGGGGTAAGGCCATCAGGAAATGGAGGGTAATGAGTACCACGTTCGTAGTCTGGGCAACAAGCTCCCTGAGCTGGTGGCCTTATTGGAAGAGGGATGCCTGATATCATAGCAGTCACAGAAACATGGACACAGAGAACCATGACTGGGATGTTAACATACCAGGGTACATAACTTACAGGAGAGACAGGCAGGGAGAAGAGGGGAGGGTAGCTTTCTATGTAAAGGAAGGGATAAAAGCAACTGAACAAAAGAGTAAACAGGGAGGAGAGGAGGCACTGTGAGTCACCTTGAGACTGAAAGGGCACCAATCCGCACAGGGTTGTGTACAGACCCCCATGTCAGGGGGAAGGAATGGACAAGGATATGATGGAAGGCATTCTTAGAATGGCAGAGAAAGGGAGATACTGTTGATGGAAGACCTGAATATGCCAGATGTTAACTGAGCACATTTGCTGCAGCCACATCCAAGAGCAGGGCCATTCTTGATGCCCTACAGGTGGCAGGCATTAGACAGCTAGTTTCGGAACCCACTCGTGAGGGAGCAATCTTAGACCTTGTACTCTCAAATGGGGGCAGTGAGAGGATCTCAGATCTAGAAGTGGGTTGCCATCTGGGGACAAGTGACCATCAAATAGTGTGGTTCACGTAAACTCAGCTACAGAGTCAAGTCATACAAAAGTGAGGGTACTGGACTTTAGGAGGGCTGATTTTGGCAAAATGGGAGAGTGCCTCAGAAAAGCACTAGCAAACAGGCTAGAAGAAGGTGGAGCAACAATGGGGAATTATCAAACTGCCATCACAGAGGCAACAAACCTTTGTGTGAAGCAAATAAACAAATCAAATGAAAGAAAAAGCCACTATGGTTCTCAAGAGAGGTGGCTGTGAAAGTCAGGAAGAAAAAGATAGCATTCCGAAGTATAAGGAAACACAGAAGGAGCAGGACAGAGAGCTGTACCAGTTAAGGCAGAAAGAATCAGGGAGGAAGTCAGAATAGCAAAGACCCAAACTGAGGAAAAGATAGCCAACTCAGTTAAGAAGGGGATAAAACCTTTATAGGTACACATCAGCGAATGAGAAAGACAAAGGAGGAGATAGTGAGGCTGAATAGAATGAACGGGTGGGTGGGCAGAGGGGACAGTGAAAAGCAGGAATACTGAACAAATATTTCTGCTCAGTATTCACAAAAGAGGAGGGGAAGTGCCTAATCCAATTAACAGAAGCACTCTTGATAGGGGGTCGATCCCAGTCCTTTCACAGAAGAAAGGGTTCTGCAAGAACTCCTAAAACTGAAGGTGGACAAAGCAATGGGTCCTGATGGAATTCACCCAGAATTCTAAAAGAATTAAGGAAGGAACTAGTGAAACCACTGGCTACTCTTTTAATAAATCATGGAGGATGGTGTGGTACCCGAGGACTGGAGGAAGGCGGATGTGATTCCCCTTCACAAAAGTGGGACCAAGACAGAGGCAGGAAACTACAGACCTGTCAGTCTGACCTCTGTGGTAGGGAAAGTGATGGAGTCACTTCTGAAGGAAAGAATAGTTGAGTACCTAGAGGTCAGTGGAGCACAGGATCCAAGTCAGCATGGGTTCACAGCAGGAAGGTCATGTCAGATGAATCTAATAGATTTCTTTGACTGGGTGACCAAGTAGTAGACCAGGAGGGGCTGTGGACATGGCCTACCTAGGCTTTAGAAAAGGCATTTGACACAGTCCCACACAAAAGATTATTAGTCAAATTAACAGCCTGGGAGGTCCCAGGGTGGTAGCCTGATAAAACATTGGCTGGACAACAGGATACAGAAGGTAATTGTAAATGGAGTCCACTTGAGAAAGGGCGTTACCAGTGGGCTACCGCAGGGTTCAGTATTGGGTCCAGTCCTTTTAATGTCTTCATCAGTGACATTGCAGAGGGACTGGAAGGAAAAGTATGCCTTTTGCAGATGACACAAAGATCTGCAACAGGGTTGATACACAAGGAGGCGGTAAAGGATGAAAAGGGACTTGGCAAGGTTGGAGGAATGGTCAGACGATGGCAGCTAGGATTCAATGCAAAAAGTGCAATAATAATCCTGGGAAACAAGAACCCAGGGAAAGAATACACAATGGGTGGGAGGTAGTAACAACAACAAAACAGGAAAGGAACCTGGGGTAATCATATCAGATGACCTTAAGGTTAGCAAGCAATGTGAGAAGGCAGTAGGGAGGTCCGGAGGTATACTGGGATGTAGGAGAGGCATCAGCAGCAGAAAACAGGAGTTGTTATCCCTCTCTACAGACAGTTGGTGAGACCCCATCTGAATATCTGTGTCCAGTTCTGGAGACCCCATCTCCGCAAGGACATAGACAGGATAGAGGTAGTCCAGAGGAGGGCAACTAAATGGTGCAGGGTCTGCAAGAGAAGCCATATGAGGAGAGACTAAAGGAGCTTAATATGTATACCCTTGAGGAAAGAAGGGAGGGGGACATGATAGAAACTTTCACAGTACCTCAAGGGAATCAACAAAGTCCAAGAGGGTAGCATCTTTCAGAAAAGAGACTTGCAAGAACAAGGGACACAATTTAAAGATAGAAGGAGGGCGGTTCAGGGCAATGTGAGAAGTATTATTTCACAGAGAGGGTAGTGGATGCATGGAACAGCCTTCCTGAGGAAGTTGTGGGGTTCTAAAACTGTGGGAGAATTCAAGAATGCATGGGACAGACATAGCAATTCTTGTGGGGGGCAGGAAGAAATAGGCTGTTGGTTAACTAGGATCTGTGGCCTATCCTGTAGGTAGGGAAATAGGCAGACTAGATGGGCCTAGCGGTCCTTATCTGCCGTCAAAGTCTATGTTTCTATGTATCTCCATGGCTAGAGGTGTCTTGCTCCCTAGGCTACAGTGCCCTCTCTATCTTTTCCCACACCAGTGCTTGTATTCTTCATAATTGGGACACCGCTTACAACAACATCTGTAGATGTGCCCTATCGGCCCCTCACCTAACTCACCACTGCCTCCTGTACTCCTCTCTACACTGGCTATTCCCCGAAAATCTGGCTCATACTCCCTGGCCTGTTTCACCAACTCCATGACTACAAACCCTCACCCTGACAGTCTTGGGACCTTGCTCACCACTGTGCCTCACTCTGCCCACTGAGGACTTCTAACTCCTTACAACTCTCCATTCTGCTCTGTTCAATTAGAATGGGGAAGCAAGCGTTCTCTTATTTTGCCCCTAAATTCAGGAACTCTCATCCTCCCATCTTAAAAGCTCTTTATCTCACTTCTCCTTCAAGTCCACACTTTTATGCACTTGATTCCTGTGACTGCACCTAACCTCCTCTGACCCCTGTTCAAGCATCCTACCTACTTCTACTTGGTTCATGTTACCTATGCATTGTGCTGTACTGTCAATCTGTTCCCTTCTCCATCCCTGCAAGGATGCTTACCACCTGTAGGGTTAAATCCCCTTCTATCCCTGTGAAGACATCTATGTTATTAAGCACTCAAAACTGTCTGTATTTTATCTGTCTTCAACCTGTATGCCTTAATTCCTGTAATATTCTGCAGAATCTCTGTTGTATGAATTCAATAGCTGTTTGTATCCTTCTGATGTTTTGCTAGTTGATTGTATCCTGTACCTTCCCGGGTCGTGCTTGAAAATAGGTAGGTTATTGCCTAATGCACCCACCCAGTCAACAAAAACTGCTAAATAAATTAATAAATAAATGTAAAAAAGATGAAAGCCATGCTCTTTGGCTTCAAACCATTCCTAGCCAAGGTCACCAAATCTGCCTCCTCCCTCCCTCCTGATACTCACCCCATCGGGCCGACCCCTGGAAAATGTTCGTACCTTCAAATATCTAGGTGTCACTCTTGATGCCCCCTTACTTTTGCTGAACATATAAATAACACTGTGCGGAAAATTCACCAAAAGTTAGGTGCGGCTACCGTATCAAACAACTCTTGTCCCCTGAAGCTCACTTTGCTATTGTGCAAGGGAACCTACTACCCTTCCTTGATTACTGCTCCCCTGTCTACTCCTCTATGCCCACTATCCCACTCTCTCAACTAAATCCATCTTACATCACTATCTGTCACCCATTCCACCCACCACTGTGTACTCTACCAGTCACAAGGGTGGCTCCCACTACAAGGTCATTTTGATTACACCTTGGGTTGCGTAGTGGACATTGCACTCAGAAGCAAACAGCTGTCACCCTACACTTCACTGTTAACAGATAGGGTGGTTTCTAGGAGCCTTAGGGCCTCCTCCATCCCTCCTCTTATAGTCCCATGCACCACCACTGCTGTGGGAAGCAAGGCCTTTTCTAAGGGATGTAGTAGGTAAGGAACAAAGATCCTAACAGCAAGGTACAGTCACACTTCCAACTGGTAAGTGCAAAACATGAACATAAATGGACCAAATATAAACGTACCCATGGGAAACCTTAGATAGTCTTGTGTCCAGCTTAAGAAAGAGCTAACAGTCACTGAAAACTACTTACAGTTCAGGAGGAATTGTACTGGCTCCCAGTATCTGAGTGTTCATGGAGATTTCCAGCTGTAACTCATCTGATGATTGTGGGTGAGGTGAGTGTGCCAGCCTCAAGTGCTGTTTGAGGCAACAACCTGCTTCTTCGGGGGTCTGAAAATGAATGACTTTTCCCTGAAGGTTTGTGGCTAATGTTGCGAGGTACAGAAGAGAGTACATGATTCCACTCTTCCTCAGGGCCCGTTTGACTTTGTTATAAGATTGCCGTTTTCCAGGACACCACATAGGTGGTTGGGATAAAAGGACAAGTGGCTACCTCTGATCACGATATTGAGCTTCATTGCCTTCCACAGCACTAGCACTTTGTCCTGGTAGCACAGTAACTTAAAAATGAGAGGTCAGTGTTTCACTGTGTTCTTGGCATTCTGATGTCCTGATCCAATGTACCCCATCAATTTCAAAATTGTACTCCTGGTCTTCCAATTTCAGCTACACAGCGAGATTATCTTATAAATATTGCACTGGGTCTTTACCTTTAAAGCCTTCCATCTAACCAATGATACAAAGATTCTTCCTCCTTCCCAGTCCGCCCTCTAGATCTTCCATCTTGGTGATGAGCCACACAGTCTGGGTCTCTGCAGCTAGAAGATCATTGTCATGGACCACTTGCTCTTCAGCCAGCACCATTAGCTTAGTTTCTGTCTCTGTTATCAGGTCAGTTAGTGCTGAGATACTGTTCTAGATCTCCATCACTGCTTGCCTGATGGTTTTGACCAGTGCTGCCATTTGCACAAGGAGGTTAGCGTGGCAAGAAGTCAGACGGAAGAGCTGTTCATTCTCTGGGAGCAGCCATCTTAGCGTCGGAGAGGCAACTTGTAGGAGGTTAGGTATTCAGTTCTTTTTCTTTCTTTTTCGGGGGTTGTAGGCTCTGAAATAGTGGCCCTGTCTGATGGCATAGTCTGCAGTCTTTCTCCCAGTGTGCTTAATAGTTGTCTGCTGCTGGCTAATGAATGGATGAAGGCGGATTTATCAGAGACAGCTGGGAGATGGAGATTTAGGTAGACATTTCAACCAGGCACTCACAGGACCTCCGAACTTAAATTATTTTATTTATTGGGGGCTGGATGTATAGCCTAGAAGTTAGACTAACAAGCTGTGAATGAGCTTGGTAAATCCAGCAGACCTGGGTTTGATTCCTAGAACCTCCACTTGCATACTGTGTGACTCTAAGCAAGTCACTTAACCTTCCCAGTGCTCCTGGATCACTCCTGAAAACAGGCAGAAACATAAAACATAGAAACATATTCTGGAAATATATTTCAGAACTGAAAAATCCAGTCAAAATACCTAATGTGATCTGCCTTAAGGAAGGAGGGAAACTTATAATGGAACAGCTGGAAGTGGCTGGTTTGTTTAATTCTTATTTCTTGGATCTTCCTGATCTAAAAGTGCCAAAACCCATGAATAAAGCAGCTGATTTTCTATATCAGAAATACCACGGGAAATAGGAAGTTACAGGGTAGAGAGTTAAAATCTAGTTTCAACTTTAGGCAGTTAGATATAAAGTAAGTAGCAAATGAGTTACAAAAATTGTATATTGCTAAGGCGGGGAGGTCTGGATGGATTGGATGCATGGTTCTTAAGGCTGAGGGCTAATATCCTTGCTCCCATAATTACCTACCTTCTTAATTGGAGCTTACAAAGTGCTACTGTTCCAGGAACATGGAAACAAGGAAAGGTAATACCTATGTTTTGGGGAGGGGCTAACTATAGGCCAATAGCCCTACTACCAGTTTTAATGAAGGTGCTAGAAAGAAGCATGCATCATCAATTTAGCCAGTACTTGAAAATAAATGGACTGTTGACTAATAACCAACACAGCTTCAGGGCAGGTAAGTCCACAAACACCGCCCTCCTGGATTTTAATAAGCTTGTAACTACATCACTGAATCAGGGAAGGAACATGGGGGCGGTGTTCTTGGACCTTAACAAAGCTTTTGATTTGGTCTAGCATAGGGGACTATTAGAAAAGTTTAGAGACCTGGGGTTTCAGGAGGTGCCATTATGGTGGATTCAGTCCTATCTGGCTGAACGTATGCAGAGTGTTGCATTGGGGACTCAGTGTCGAGCCTAGCCAAAATAACAAGGGGGGTTCCTCAGGGCTCGATACTGGGCCCCCTGATGTTCAATGCTTATGTAAATAGCCTTGTGTAAGTTATAAAACATACAAAAGCTAGACTGTATGTTGATGCCACTGTATTAGTGTCATCAGCTGAAAGCAAGGAAGCTATGGAGCTTCAGCTGCAGGTAGATATGGTATACATGGAGGAGTGGTTCTGTGGCTCGGGTCTGCTCCTCAATTAAAAAAAACTCAGTGCATGGCATTTGGGGGGAAAAACGCAAGAGGGGGTGGACCCAGGCCATGGATTCAACTACAAGATGGTACTGTTATTACCAAGTGTGGCTAGTTACAAGTACTTGGGAGTTCAGGCAGAATCTGGTTTGACTTATGAGGAACATACTTCCACACAGGTAAGGAAAGTAAATCAAAGACTGGGGGCCCTAAGAAAGGTGCCTGGTTGCCTGTCCCCTGAAATTAGAACGAGGTTGGTCAGACAGTTACTAATCCCAGTTCTTGAGAATGGTTCAATTTTGTATATGCACACTACACAAAAAGTGTTGAAAAAAGTAAACCAAACATATTACAGATCAGGAAAAGTTGCCACCAGAAGTCAATTTAAAATACACCATTGCATAATTTATAAAAAGTTGAATTGGCTTTGCCCTGCAGAGCAAAGAAGATATATTTGGCTTACTACTTGCCATAAAATATCATTTAACAATGGTAAGCATCCTTTACAGAATTTAGTCTCAAGAGTCCACCCTAATGGTCCAATGGTAACCACTAGAGCTGCAAATAGCAGAATTTTGACGTTCCGATCCTGTAATAAGATGGGAGATATAACACTACAAAACAGGGTAGCAAATCACTGGAACAACCTGCCACAAGAACTGAAGCATACGGTAGCCTAAGCACTTTTAAGATAAAACTATATGAATTGTTGAGAAAAGATAGAACATGTTTTGATTGACTTTCTTAATTGTGTAAATTGTTTTGTCAAGTGTATGTAATGTCTGTTTTTTTGTACTTGGAGCTTGTACAGGACTTTGTTGTAAGCAGGATTTGTAGCCTAACAAATTATTGCCTGTCTAAAACTTAATTTTTATCAAAAAATGTTTTATTATCATAGAATTTGATGTCAAATAAGGATTGCTTGGCCCACCAAGTCTGCTCTCACTTTCCCTGCCTACTGTAACACAGTAGGCCCTTCTTGATCTCCAGCTTAGCCCTCTCTTTCCTAACTACTAAGGTTGTTTTATGCCAATCCCATGCTTTCTTGATTTCCGCCACAGTTTTTGCCCCACCACCTCCACTGGAAGGCTGTTCCAGCCAGGCATTCCCCACTCTCTCTCTCTGTGAAGAAGTACTTTCTTAAGTTTCCCCTGAGTCTACTCCCTTCCAGCTTCATAGACAGTTGTGCCTAGTGGGCCCTACCCAATTACCAAAAGAATATTTGTTGCTATAGTTCTGACAATTCCCCAAGTAACTCATGAATAGTCACATGTGTTTTTCTATTGACGGGTCATGTTAATTCGAAGAAGTGCAAAATTATGCACCTGGGACATAGAAACCCTGGGGAGTGCTACAGGATGGGGGGAAGTTACTGGTAGTCACCAAGGAAGAAAGGGACCTGGGGGTTATTATTTCAGATTACCTGAAAATGTCAAAGCAGAGTACAAAGGCTGCAGGGAAGGCCAGTGGGATGCTGGAGTGCATAGGCAGGGGTATCACCAGCAGAAGCCAGGAGGTAGTTATGCCATTATGTAAAACCCTGGTCAGGCCTCACATGGAGTACAGTGGGCAGTTCTGGAGGCTGCACCACAGAAAGGACATTAACAGGCTGGAGACAGTCCAGAGAAGGGTGTCTAAGAGGGTACAGGGCTTGCACCACAAAACTTGCGAAGAGAGATTAAGGGACCTCAATATGTATTCACTGGAGGAGAGAACGGAGAGAGGGGACATGCTAGAGACATTCAAGTACCTCAAGGATATAAACAAGTTGCAGGGGGAAATATCTTCCAGTACAGGAGGAGTACAGGAGGAGCACAGGAACGAGGGGGCATGACATGAAATTGGAAGGTGGCAGGTTAAGAGGGAATGTGAGGAAGCTTTTCTTCATGAAGAGGCTGGTGGATGCATGGAATGGTATGCCACAGGAGGTGGTGGGAGCAAGCACTATGGTTGGATTTAAACATGCATGGGACAGGCATAGGGGAACAATAGAGGTAAAGCAGAGGCAGGGTCAGATGCCATAATCAAGTAAAGGGCTTACAGGTAGACTAGATGGGACTAGTGGTCCCTATCGGCTGACAGTTTCTGTGTTCACTACTATTTTTATTTATTTTTTAACCATGCCTCACCAAGCATATGTGCTGTCTGCTGCACATGTACTGAGTTAATCAGAGTCCACCTCCATTTTTTTTTTGTTTTTTTTAGGCTGTAACAAAATGTTTTCTCTAATTAAAATACCGACTGTAATTAATCTGATTAAGTTCAGGTATCTCATTAGACTGCCCTTTGAAAACCACATAACTGTCAACCTTTAGAGTTAACTATTTTTCACACTTTTAGAATTAAAATGTTTTCTTCATGTCTGACATTAAGTCTGGGGAAACATTTTTTTTTCATTTGAAGTGTTTTAAAACACTTATTTATATGTTTATTTATTCATTCATTCATTCATTTGTTAACTGGGTAGGTACACTGATCTCAGAGACTATTTTCAAGCACGACCTGAGTCATAAAGATGGCACTTACAACGATACAAAGGATACAAGACATGGGTAATTAGAACAAACAGTATAACAGAGTAAAAATATATGCGTAACCCCCCTACAGATTGGGATTTACTATAATGTCTTCCTGGGCTCCTTAATGCCCACTGTCAGGCTGGTGTTCTGTCTTAAGTAGTACTATCGATTTGTGTGAGAGTGCCCTAGTGATCCTCTGCACCTGTCTCTTTAAGAACACAGAGCTAATCTGTGTTTAGAAATTAGTCTGGGCTGGGTCTGAGTGATTTAAGGCTTGTGACTGGCCAGACAGTGTGTTATTTTGCTCCATTCTGCAGTCGCTACTGGCGCAGAGGGAGCTTTCATAGGAACTGTAATTGTTTACTGTTTATTTGCTGTTATAATAAAGATTGAGAAGTTTGTCTAACCTGCTTTTATTGCAGCTTGAACATTTGGATGGGAGTCACCATGTAGGGTCTTGGACTTCCAGCACTTGGACCAATCGAACTACTGGGGACCTAAAATTGAGACTATCCCCAAGGGTTTTGTGGAAAAGAAATTCTGTAGTTCTGTAGTTTTTGACTGTTGGTGCCTAAACTGGCCTGGAGAGGGAGCCCAAACTGTAACTGACAGCTCCCTCAGACAACTGAACTTTTGGATTACCAGGGAAATCCCCAGAACTGCCTGAAGCAATGGATCAGTTGAAGCTGGAGGTTGAAGAGCGAACAGTTTAAGCTTTCCAGCGGCTGCTCCCTGAAGGAGTGTAGGGGAATCGACGGGAAGAGACACTGCTGGCCTTCCTGCCATGTTCCCCAGTAGTTCGAACTGCCTATTGCAGAAGTCGGGCCTGTCCAATTTCCAGCCTTGGAAATGTGGTAGAAGAAAGAAGAAGTTTGTTATTGCTACTTGTGATTTGGACCAAAGACTTGCTCCAGAAGTGATCGACCCATCTTGTGATTGAATTTGTCTCGGATTTAAAGGTTTACACAGTGAAGCTGTCAATTTGCAACCAGACTGTATCCGAACTGTTGTTTAAAGAAGTTAGTGATTTAAATGTGCTGAATGTGTTTTGTGGGTCGTGATTTGGTTCCCCACGGTCAAATCTGTTACGCTATCTGGAGGCTGCACCAGCAGAAGATCACAAACTTTTGCAGAACTGTTCATCCAGCCTGGGCCCTACCATCTCAGCCTAGGCCACTACTCGTGCAACAGAGACCTTCTCGCTGAAAGAGCAGCCTGGGGATTTGGCCCTCTGCCCAACACCATCGAGCAGGTAGAGACCACCTGGAGGTGAGCCATGTCGGCCCTGCTTCTTGTGGCCTGCAAGATTATCATCACGAGGTTTACATCTCACCTGTCCTGCATCCAGGTTCTGGTAGTATGAGTACAAATGAGGATAGCTCCCTGCAACAAAAGCAAAAATCATTGTGGCACCAACTAATTGTTTCTTTCACTGGATTGTTGCAATGGACTGAGCCATCCAGCT
Organism: Neoceratodus forsteri; assembly: GCA_016271365.2. Taxonomy (NCBI): domain Eukaryota; kingdom Metazoa; phylum Chordata; order Ceratodontiformes; family Ceratodontidae; genus Neoceratodus; species Neoceratodus forsteri. The sequence goes on from CM028131.1 coordinate 632,598,712, forward strand.
TTGATTACAAATAATTGGGTTGCGTGCATGTTTAACTGTTTTCCTTTCTTAAGGGCCCCAACAACAGCTGCAATGCTGGCCACCCCTGGGCAATGCTTCAGGCTAGCTTGCATGACATACTGGGTACCCACAGTTGTTGAACTGTCTAATTGGGACTTACAGTGCATGCTTAACAATCCTGATTTAAATCAGATTGCTAATCATTCTGCTAGATTCATGCCCCTCCCTTGTTCACTTCCTCTAAGTAAATTTGATTGTCTTTTTTCATGTTTAACCTGGCTAGTGTGCATATTATTACTTGAGTTACAGTGGTAAGATTCTATTGCTGCATTACCAATCTTATTTTCCAGGAGGTCTCCAGGGTAGCTGCCGCAGATTGAGCCCTGGTGGTAAGTGAAAAGGGTGTGAGCGCATTATTATTACTGTCTACTGATTGTGAATGTACCATTGTGTTATTCCTCAGGCCACTAGAAGGGTTGGTGCGTGGTTATAGCATCCCAGAGGGCTATACCAGAACAGTTAAGCTACCACAATATCATTCCTCTAGGTGGAGGAACCTGTTTACAGAACTCAGGCCCCTTAACCTGTGTATTGCCAATACAGGCAGGGGTAGTAGCCCTTAGAAATGGCACAACCTAGGGGTTACATCTTGGAGGCATCACTGGGATTAGCACTCTCTAGTGGTCAAAAGTTAAAATTTCATCCAAGTGCAAAACTGAGGTAGGATTTGAAATGGAGGTGCTTACTACGCCCAAATGGAAAATGTCCCCCAACAAGCTGGTCATGCACTACATGTTGGAGTGGAATGAGGCAGAAGGGGTAGACCCCTGCCACACCATACTACTACTTGATATCCCCATGGGGACCATTAATTAAACTATGGAAGAAACAGTGGGGAAGGTTAAGTGTCTGGGAAAGATTGAAGTATGGAGGCAGGACTCAGATCTATTTGCTCAGACATTGGTGTCCCTCCTTTCTTGCAGCCTCCCCATAGACCCTGAGGCAGTATCCCATGGTTATCATGCTGGAAGGATCCCAAAAGGGGTAGAGAGTTATTCATCTATATAGTGACCCATCTTCCCCTGGAGGGTCCCCGATGGTATAGAGGTTCAAGGACAAATTATTGAGTCTTCTAACTGCTAAAGGACAGATCATTAAGAAATTGTAAAAGGCTTTGGAGGATTCAGAGGAGACCACTCCATTGCAATCTCCTAGGGCCTCTCCAGCCACCCCCAAGGCATCCTCTATTGTAGTGTCCCCCATTGTGATACCCTCTGTACATCTGGACTCCTATCGCAAGCTCATATTGTTCTCTGGTGCAGTTCCTGTGCCATTGGGGGAGGATGACTTAGAAACATGGATGGACTATGCTACTCCCCTGGTTCAGGAGTGGCAGTGCTCTGAGAGGAAAAAGGAAAAGAAACTTATGGAAAGTTTAAGGGGCACTGCACTGGAGGCTATATGGCACCTTCGATCCACAAACCCAGGGGTCACTGCAGCTGAGTAGCTATCCGCTTTAGAAGGGGTGTTTGGTAGCACCAAATCTGGTGAGGATTTAATGTGGAAGAATGAGAGATTGTCTGCTTTTGTCACCTGAACTGAATGGGCCTGCAGAGAGCACATAGAAGGGGGATGTCCCAGTTAGTGAACTGAATCATGTCAGGCTGGAGCACATCATCAGATCTGCCCGTTACTCAAGTGTGCTTATGTTAAAATTTAATTTTCAGGACAGGAAAGCTAACCCTCGTGAATATTGTTGGTTGATGAAGGAAATCCTGGAGGCTGAGCACTTTGAGGATGGTCGGGAACCATATGCTGGGGTTGCACGCACTACCCCGACCCCAGACTGACTCAATGATAAAGAGGAAGCTCTTGAGACAAAGCAGGTCCGAGAGCTGCTGAAAGAGTTAAAAAAGATGAGAGCCAGCCAACAAGCCATGGCTGAAGTGTCCAGAGACTCTCGTTTTTGCCCTGCTAAGACCAAGACTGGCAGTGAAGCCCACCCGTGGGTGTGGGGGCTCATGCACTTGCCACTGAACCACGAGCTGAATTCAAACTGGTGGAACAAATGAGAGAACTGTGAGCTTTGGTGGGGGACCTCATACATGCAACATGAGCCTCTGCCTCCTGGCAGAACTGCAGGGAAAGGGAGCCTGAGGTAAAACTCAAAGAGGACAGTAAAACTCCCACCCTGGACCGCTATAAGCTTCGGAAGAACTGAACCATCCTGGCGATCTTGAAGAAAAAGTGTTCAGTTACAGGTGTGGAGAGGACAGGCACACCTGACAGAGTTGCAATTCCCTTGAGGACTTGTGGAAAGTCACTGCGAAGCTACTTAATCTGGTTCGACAGAGCAATATAAAACCACAGCTGGGCCCACCCCAAAAATCTTTTTCTTCTAAAACTACTGTAGGACAGTCTGCAAAACAGACTTCCCTGGATTGGTCTGAGACGGTGGACCTGTCCATGGAAACCACAGTGACTGTTAATGACATCTCTACCCAAGCTGTGCTAGATAGTGGCTCGCAGGTCACCATCATATTTAAAGACTGGTACAACTAACACCTATCTGATCTCCCACTCTTACCCCTAGAAGGACTGCATGTATGGGGGGGGTTGAGTGACAAATCCTATCCCTACTAAGGGTATGTACGAATTTGGTTGTCTTTTCCTACTGCCATTGCTGGGGTGGATGAACAAGTGGAGACACTGGCTCTAGTGTGCCCACCGATGGGGATGTATGACGGTATCCCCTTGTGGATTGGGACCAATGCTCATATGTTTGGAAGACTAGCCCAGCTCTGTCAAGAGAAACAAGACAAGTGCACTGGGAAAGTATTATACATTATGGCCGTCATGCACAGAGCATATGACTTGCAGATGAAAAACAAAGAGGTTGAGAAAGATGAACCAGGGGGAGTGGCATGGAAGAGAGATCCAGAATCCCTTGTGTTGCCCTTCAATGCACAGTGTACCATCAGTGGCAAAGTGCATCTTAAAAAAGATGTTAAAAATAAATCCTCATGTTGGACACCCCAGAAGAGGGGGAAACTCCCTGAGGGACTGTTGGTCAAACCTAGCATCCTACCAGCCCGAGCTCATGCCTATGCCCGGCGAATGGTGGTACAAGTCCAGAATATGTCCAACTGGGATATCAGGGTAAATTGAGGTTGCACCCTGGCCACTGTATATTGTGAAGACACAGCTGTGTTGCCTAGCAAGAAAGGCACTGTAGACACTGATGAGGTGACTCCCAATCTGTCCTACTTTGGAGAGTCTCCCATCTCCGAAGAATGGAAAACTAAAATCAGCCAGAAGCTGGCTCAGAAAAGCAAGGTATTCTCTTTGAAGGAGTGGGATGTGGGATGTGTCACTGGGGCTGAACACTACATAAGACTACATGATGAAAGGCCTTTCCATGAGAGATCTCGGTGCCTAGCCCTGGCGAACATCGATGACTTTCAACACCACCTCCAGGAGATGCTCACAGCTGGCATTATACAGGAGTCTCACAGTCCATATGCTTCACCTATTGTAATCCGGAAGAAAAATGGCTCGGTGAGGATGTGTGTGGACTACCGGACTTTAATAGAAGAACCATTCCTGACCAGTACACTGTGTGTCGCATCCAGGATGCCCTGGACTGCCTTGATGGAAGTCAATGGTTTTCTGTGCTGGATCTCTAGAGTGAATATTACCAGATTCCAATATCCCCCAAAGATTGAGAAAAAGCAGTATTTATCTACCCTTTGGGTTTTTATGAATTTCTGCGCATGCCTCAAGGTATTTCGGAAGTGCCCACCACTTTCCAGTGGGTGATAGAGCTAGCTGTGGGAGGCATGAACTTATCAGAATGCCTTGTTTACCTAGATGATGTCATTGTGTTTGGTCAGACCCTTGAAGAGCATGACACTCATCTGTTCAAGGTTCTAGACCGACTGGAGGATTTGGAGCTAAAATTAGCAATAGACAAGTGTCAGTTTTTCCAGAAGTCTGTGAAATATGTTGGTCATATAGTGTCATCTGAAGGGATCCAAACTGACCTGAGCAAAGTGGAGTCTCTAACGACCCGGCCCCAGCCTAATAATCTTAAAGAGCTGCAAAGGTTCTTGGGGTTCTACGGATAATATCGCGGGTTCATAAAAGACTACACCAAAATCATCTGCCCTTTGCTCAACCTAACACAAGGTGACCCACCTACAAACAAGAAATACAAGAAAAGTGCAGTCAAAGAGGAGGGAAAGGTCTACTTTCAGACAAATGAATCCTTTGGAATCAGGTGGACTCACTAGTGTGAGGTGGCATTCTATGACATCATCCACCAACTCACTCATGCACCCATGCTTACTTATGCAGACCCCGGCAAGCCCTATGTGTTGCACACTGATGCCTACTTGAAGGGATTTGGTGCTGTTCTATATCAAGAATAAAAGGAAGGCTTGCACCCTGTGGTGTTTGCTAGTCAAAGCCTAATGCCCTCTGAAAAGAACTACCCTGTACATAAACTTGAGTTCCTTGCCTTGACATGGGCCATGGTGGATCAATTCTATGAATATCTGTATGGTGCAAAAATTCTAGTAAAGATTGGTAACAATCCCCTTACTTGTGTCCAGACATCAGCAAAGTTGGATGGCACAGGGCATCGCTGGCTATCTGCACTCTCCACTAACAATTATTCAATCAATCAATCAAAGTCTTTATTTCAATCAAAGTCCTTATTTAACCAGGCGATCACTGTTGAGCAAGCTCATTTTTGAGGTGGACCTGGGTTTGTTAACAAGGAACAAGAGACAATATACATGGGATGCAACACATAAGAAAATAGTAATAATACAAATAAATTGAGATACAATAATACAGTATATACAAAGTATCAGCAGGTAGCATTGACAGTAGTATATGTTTGGAACAGAAGATACAGCTAGTTTTGGGTAGGACACAATTTTTCATAAAAGTAAAGAAATATACATATCAGGTGCATCGAACACAAATAAAACCTAATATAAAAAGATATATAGTGATACGGTATGGAGAATTTAGAGCTGGAACCAGGATCAAAGGAATGTGGAAGGGACAGATATGGGGTAGAAAAAGGGGAGAGGGAAGAGTCGATTATAGATGTGATCAGTCTTTTAACAGTAGTAATTAGAGTGTGCTTGTACCTATAGGAGTTACTATTTAGGGTAGACAGGCACAGGACTCCTTATTATGATGTAGATATAGAGATTTAAAAGCTGCTAGGCTGATGGGGTGAGATAATTTTAAAGTTTTTTGCAGCTTGTTCCACAGTTGAGGGAGCACAGAGCTGATGGCTGCTCTGTCAATGTGAGATTTTGCTTTGTAAACATAAAGGTAGATATATGAGGTGCTTCTCAGGGCATACTTACCCAGAGTGCACAAAGGTAAACAGACAGAGATATACTGGGGCAGTTTATTTGAGATAGCTTTGTATGTCCAAACCGCAGCATTTTTTGCCATCTGTGTTGGGGATGACCATCCCACTACTGTGTACAATGCACAGTGGTGGGTTGAGTATGAAGACCTGTGATAAATCTTATGGCTCTGTGATAAAACGTATCGAGTTTGGCTAGGGTACCTGCAGGTCCCTGACTATATAGAAAGTCTGCATAATCCAATAGGGAAAGAAAGGTAGTTTAAACCAGTTTCAGTTTAGAATCCTTTGTGAGGAGATTATTAATCCTAAAGAACAGACCAAGTCTTTGTCTAAGATTCTTTGCCAGTTCTTCTAAGTGATCTGTAAAAGTAAGTCTATGGTCTAACCAGACCCCCAGGTATTTGAACTTTGGTATATAGTCCAACTGCTCACCTAGAATGGTAGTGATCTGTGAGAGTGTCCCAGCAATTGCAGGATATATTGCATTTTGAAGGGCCGAGAGGAACATTGCTTTGTTGTTTTTTTTTTGCATTTAAGAACAGTTTCTGATTTATAAGCTGATGTTGCAGCAGATTAAATTCATTTTGAAGGGCTTTACAGGCCACTTCAGGTGTGGGGCTACTAGCATAGAGTACCCTATCATCCATGAATAGGTGTATTTGTGCTTCTTTGATGGGGGCATCTACGTTGTTAATATAAATGATGAAGAGCAAGGGATCAAGAATGGATCCTTGCGGTACACCCCTCAATAGGGGTTTTGGTGGAGAAACTTCCCCTTCTGCCTTTACTTGTTGAAGTCATCCTGAGAGGTAGTTGAAGAACCATTTAAAGGATAGGGAATCCAAACCAATGTTCTGGAGGGACGACAGAAGCAGTCTGTGATCAACGGTATCGAACGCCTTGCTTAGGTCCAAGAAAGCTGCGCAGACAAAGTTTTTTTGTCTAATTCAAGATGCCAGTCATTTGTCACCTTGGCTAGAGCAGAGATTGTACTGTGCTATGCTGTGCTCTAAAACCGGATTGTAACGGGTTGAGTAATTTTTCTAATTCCAGGTATTTCCGAAGCTGGGAGTTCACTATTTTCTCCAGCATCTTTGACAGGATTGGAAGTAGAGAGATTGGCCTGTAGTTATTGAGGTCACTAGGATCTTCTGACTTAAACAAAGGTATCACAAGTGCATTTTTCCAAATGGGTGGTAGGTCACCCTGGGACAAGGATAAGTTGAAGAGATGAGTAATTGGGACTGCGAGGACACGGTAGCCGACCTTTAAGAACTATGGGTCAATGAGGTCAGCCCAAGCACTTTTTCTAGTGTCCAGCTGAAGGAGAAGATCTTCGACTTCTTTCAGGGAGGTAGGCTGCAGAGAGAGAAGGATGGACTGAGGATAGGTTTTTCTTGTGTATCCAATCTAAGTTGTTGGCAGAGGATATTCGCGGGAGAGGAGTCAAAGGCTAGCCCTGCAGTGGCAAAATGATTATTGAGAGCACCGAGGATAGACGGTCTGTTGGAGATGACAGTATTGTTGATCAATAATTTAGTAGGTAGGGAATTTACAGTGGTGTGACCTTCAATGTCTTTGATAGTCTTCCAGAATTTGGAGGCATTTCTTGAGGAGCTCTCCAGCTGAAAGTGGTAGAAATTAGCTTTGGCTTCTCTGACCATTTTGGTGCAGAGGTTCCTCACCCTCCGGAAAGAATTCCAGTAATTTATTAAATTAGTTTTCCTAGCAGTTCTCCAGAGTACATCCCTACTCCGCAAAGCATCTTTCAGGTCTTCTGTAAACCACCAACAGGATTTGTTTCTGGAACAAACTTTTACTATGGGAGCATACTTGTTGAGAGCTCTTAGCACAATTTCTGAGAAAATATCATAAGCTGTAGTCAGGGAATTGGCTAGATAGAAGTCTTGCCATCGAATGGAGCCTCTTAGGTATGATATATACCCATGGAGATCAAAGTTACGTATGCACCTTTTAAAGGAGAATTTTGGTACAGTTGTGGATTTAAGAGTGGATCTTACACATGCGATGAAGCAATGGTCGCTAATATCAGAGAAAAAGACGCCAGCATGGGAGAATAAATGGGGTTTGTTAACTAAAATGATATCTAAGAGAGTACTGTTATTAGGGATGAGCTTGTTAGGACGAGTAGATTTGTTTATTAGCTGTGACAACCCAAGGGACTCACAGAACATTTTAAGTGGGGTGGATGCACTGGAGTGCCAGTCAAAGTTGAAGTCCCCTAGTATGATACACTCTGAAGATCCCGAACCCAGGATGTTTTCGAGATGTTTTAATAACTGTAGTCCAGCTGATGGGGGTCTGTAGCATCCTATTATACATAATGAGACACCGGTGGCAATTTCAATCTTTAATGACAAGCTTTCAAATTCTTTTGGGACAGAGGTTGAGTCAATTATGGTGGCAGGGAATTTATCCTTGATGTAAATAACTACCCCACCACCTCTGGTTTGCCTGTTGGCTCTGAACAAAGAGTAGTAGGGGATGTTAACTTCATTATTACTGGTCGCCGGTCAGAGCCAGGACTCCGTAATCACCAGAACATCTGGAGCTGTATGACATACCCAGGCCTGAACAGAAGTGATTTTTTTTAATAGGCTACATACATTAACATGCAAGAATGTAAGCCCCTTGAGGCTTTGTAGCTCTGCTGGGGATTCCATGGGTGCCAGAGGGCCTGGATTAAGCTTAACATTTCCTGAGCATAGTAAAAGCAGGAACAAGAGTTTCCTGCAGAGTCATAGGAGAAGTGTGGGTGGTTGGGTCTTCTTTCGGTTACATGATTTGTCTGTGGCAGTATAGGGAGTTCTGAGGCTAGTTCCCAGTTTTCCTGATGCTGCATACAATAATACCCTGACCAAGAGAGTCAATGGAAGTAGGGGGGAGTATGCAGAAGGTGGTGTAGCCCTGTGGGCAGGCTCTAGGAGAGTTTCTGTATGCCGGTGCAGGTGAAGGACCAGCAGTGGGCTAGGGGAAGTTAGAGCACATACAAGTTCTTCTACTTGATAGGAAAAGTCCCGGTCAGACAATGTAAAAAGAGAGCCATTCTCCACTCTAGGAGTGATTTTTTGATTCACGTTCGGGTCCAATACATGTAAGATGAGCAGGGACAAGCATAGAAGCAGGTAATATGCCCTTATTATTGGGCACTACAAGTGCAGGCAAGAGAAGGGATTCTAAATGGAGGAGAATTTCTTAATCCCTGCAGAATACTACTATAGGCAGTGGAGCCTGAAGCAGTAATCCTTAAGTACAGCTGCTAGTCAGGCTAATAGGAAAAGAGTTCACCTGACTATAGAGTAGTACTAGGGGCAGAGAGGCTTTGAAGCAAATTTCTTAGCTACTACTCTGGAGCAGACTAAGTACTAGAGAGATCACCTGACCTAAATCAACTGCCTTAGCAAGACAGGATATGCTAGTCAGCAGTAAGCAAACCTAAAATACCAAAATGGTATGCCTCAGCAAGACAGAATGAGATAAAGCTGCTAGAAGGCTTAGTTGCAAAAAGGGGATGGGAGGAATTGCAGTTGTTGACAGTAAGTAACCAATAAATTGAAACACAGATAGGAGTGGGTGGAGACTGTGTGCATTTAAAGGAGGCCTGGGGAGCGGGGGGTGGGACGAAAAATCAAGGGAAAGTTTGCAGAGCTAGCACTGAATCAGTGCACATACAGTTGGAGAGAAACTCCAGCGGGGGGAATGGTAAGTTACTTTACACAGGCCGAGCAGAACAGGCTAAATTAAAATATATAAATTGGAAGCTGAGTACAGGGATGCAGGCTTACATTAAGCCACACGTCTCGGGTGCTCCTGTCTCAGGTAAGTGAGACCAGCCAATCAGGGAGCTTTACACAGGCATGGAGCCAATAGCGCTACCCTGAGAAGGCCCTGAAATTGAAAACAGCAAATTGCAAGTGATGATTCGGTTCAGTGTTCACAAAGCCCAGAGAAATTGTGGCAATTTTTCAAGCATCGTACTTTATCTATCTCTTTGGAGGGTGGGTGGATCAGGCTCCTTGCACCATAGAGGTGCTATGTCTGGATCATGACCTCTGCCCATGGGGGCAAGTGGCACCTTATCTATCTCTTTGGGGGGGTGGGTTTATCAGATTCCTTGCACTGTAGAGGTGCTATGGCTGGATCGTGACTGCTGCTCGTGTATCAGCCGGGCTTCAACCACATTGATGCTGGCACCCTTTCCAGGAGACCTGACGCTAACTTGAAGTCAGTAAGAATGTCTGAGTAGTCTGTCAAAGCTCTTTGTCAAAAGTTTGATAAAGATGAACACCCCTCTCCTGAAACAGTTGACTGCCTTGGCCCTCCTGACACTTGTTTCCCTGCCACCTACTGCAATCTTGCAGCCCTGGACCTCAGCACATTGCCACAACTTACATCTGATAGCATACAATGGGCTCAGTCACAAGACCCCATGATCATGCCTGTACTGTATGCTATTCATGATGGAAAGGGTGTATCTAAGCTGCGTTCTTCTGACCCCCAAACTGCCCTGCTGTATAGAGAGGGACCCAGATTAAAGTTGCGCAACAACCTGCTTTACAGAGAAATTCTTAATCGACAAGGTCAAGTTATCAAACAACAGCTAGTGCTAGCTACTGTTTTCAAATGTGTGCTTCTACGTGCCCTTCATGACCAGATGGGATACTTAGGCTATGACCGAACTATTGACTTGTCCCATGCTCGATTCTCCTGGCCAAAAATGAGGGCTGACATTGAGACTCACATCAGAACTTGCAGTCATTGTCTCCAGAGGAAAGCTCAGTCCCAGAGGGCTGTACCCTTAGTCAATATCTCTACCAGTGCACCCATGGAGCTTTTGTGTATTGGCTTCTTGTGTCTTGAACCAGATCAAAAGAATATTGGCAAAGTGCTAGTGGTGACTGATCATATTATTCATTATGCTCAGGCATATCCAACCAAAGACCAGAAAGCATTCACAGTGGCAAAGGTCCTGATTGAAAAGTTCTTTGTCCATTATGGTGCCCCCCAGAAAATTCACTCCGATCAAGGGAGAGACTTTGAAAGCCACTTGATCAAGGAAATGCTCTCACTCTGGGGAGTATGAAAGTACAGATCCACTCCCTATCACCCCCAGTGGGATCCACAGCCCAAAAGATACAATCGAACACTACTAGACATGCTGGGTACATTCCACCCCTGGGACAAATCCAAATGGAACCAACAGATAAGCACATTAGTCCATGCTTATAACTGCGCTAGAAGTGACGCCACTGGATTCACCCCCTATCACTTACTGTTTGGCTGAGACAGAGAATTGCCTTCAGTATGTTCAAAGATTAAAGGCACAGTTGAACCATGCCTACCAATTGGCACACACCATGGCGGCAAAGACGAACTTAGCAAACAAAGAAAGGCACATCAGACATGTCAAGGCCCAAGAACTGCAACCTGGAGACAGAGTTTTGTTGCAAAATGTGGGACTGCATGGGAAACACAAGATTGCTGATAGATGGCATCACACCATTTACATTGTTGTCAGCAAGCTGGAGGACCTGCTAGTCTATATAGTGTGTCCAGAAAATGTAGTAGTAAAAATACTTATTCATAACATTTCTTTTTATGAATTAGGATAAAACTCGATTGAGTCACAGACTCATTTACAATGGGGTCCTCTAGCAGTATTACAAAGTGTTACAAAACAGAACAATAAGTTCATATATATGTACAATAAATGTTGAGTTAACAATTACAAAAAGACAGGGTCAAGTATTCATACATCATTTAATATCTTCATGCAGGCCTTTCCTCTATCTAATCAACAAAGTCAATGCTTGCTATCCAACATCTAAGCCACTATAGTGACAGCATTGTCCTTGATTATTACTAGAATGCCTTAACCACATTTGAAATAAATTCCAGGTTTTTATCTCCACTGGGTTTCTTAGAACAGATGGAATTTTATTCAGCAATAATGCACCTTGGTAGTACACCGTTTGGCAGCCCACTTCCAGGTTACATACTGGGAGCACCAAATCCAATGATGTTGCAGATCTTAATGAAGCAACTTTATCCCTTTTTTCTAAATGGGAAACTATGTATGAAGGAAGCTTACCGACCATTCCTTTATGGATAAAGGCAAGCAGATGCTCTTGTCTTCTCTCCTGGAGAGTGCTCCAATCTAATCTACCGTACAACTGACACCTATGGAATAATCTTGGGGCATCTAAGATGAACCTAGCTCATCTACCATATTATATGTCTAATCTCTCTAGGTCTCTTTTTAAACCATTCAAATATACGATATCTCCATAATCAAACAGAGGTATGATCATGGAATTTACCAACTCCTTTTTTATATCTGTAGTCAGGCAAGATCTATTTCTGTTTAGGGCCCCCAGTCTTTTTCCTATGTTCTTTGCCAGACTGTCTATATGGACATCCCACTTCAAAGAACTGTCCAACCATAAACCCAGATATTTATAGGACCACACCTGTTGAATCGGGGAGCCCCCCAGGGTAACCACTCCTAAGGCCCAGCCCTCCTGAATTTCACTAATTCTATAAAACAATATGGTTTGTGTTTTTTTTTTTGCATTAAGAATCAATTTACTGTTCTTGAAAAATATCTGTAATTAATTAAATGCTTTTCATTTGTCCTGTATTCTATTTACAGTATCATCAGATGTGTATATAATAGTATCATCTTCATAGAGATGAAATTAAACAGATGGGTCTGAAAATGATACACCATTTATGTGAATATTAAAGAGGAGCGGGCCCAGGATAGAACCCTGGGGAACCACCGAGACAACAGGCAACGGACCCGATATCAAATTCCCCTTAGAGATCACCTGGACTGTGCCAACCAAATATGAAGTCAGCCATTTCAAAGCTCCTCCAGTGATTCCCAGTGAGGCTGCCCTAGACAGGAGGATGCCATGATCCAAGGAATCAAATGCTTTAGACAAATCTACAAATATTGCACCCACCTGGGTCCTCCTGTCCAGGGCGGCCTGCACATCCCCCACGACTTTAACCACAGCTGTTGTAGTGCTATGATATTTTCTAAAATCAGACTGCATGTCATTAATTCTCCTGTGTCTCTAAATGGTCCTTAAGTTGTATGGATACCAATCTTTCAAAGATCTTTGAGAGCTGTGGAAGTAATGCAATTGGGCAGTAATTCCCTATCTCAGTTACTTTACCCCCTTTATGTATATGCACGGTCTTAAATAGCTTCCAGGCATTGGGGTATTCTCCAATACTTAATGATAAATTGAAGATGTATGCTAAGGGATATACAATTATTGGTGCAGCATATTTTAAAAGCCTTGAGGGAAAACGACCAATGAGCTGTAAAGACAATGCGCAGAAATCATTTGTTACCTATTGAGCAAATCATCATCGAGCCTGCACCTCAAGACACTGCCCCTCCCGGGCCTGTAACCAGGGCTGCAGCTAGAAAGAAACAGTTAATCTCCTCTCCAGCTGTTAAAGATTCAAGGCTTTTCATCAGTCATATCCTAAGTGAAATGAACTGCCGATCCAAATCTGACGACAGTGAGTGTGAGGCCCCCTATTACCCATCCTATGAACTGAGTCAGTTGTTTCAGGGTAACCCCATGTACAATCCTGCAGATGAAGCTGGACCTTCAAGACTGTTTAACTCTCCAGCCTTCTCCACAGACCCTGTGCCCCATGAAAGTGAGGTGCAAAGTGTGACTTCCGATGTAGATGTCTCCTTGTGTCTTGTGGAATTAATTGAGCCCCAAGAAAGAGAGCCAGAAACAGATAGCATCACATGTGACATACCGGAAAGTACAGAACTATTTGCAACCAATGACTCTGAGTATGTTGTGGTAAATGATGTTAATGAAGGTAATGACATTGAAAGTATCAGTAATGTACTACAAGACTTAAATTCCATGGAATTTCCTCTAGATGACAAACCTGGAATTTCTTCAGAGCCAAGTACTGAAAGTAATATTGTTGAACCAGAACTAACAGAGCAAGAAGCTGAAAGTGCTTCCAGTCCAGAGCAGAAAACCAGTGCAGAGGTACCCTTTTCTTCAGAAGTAGACTTATTGACCAGCAATGTTGAAAGAATTGAGCCTGTGCCTGCCCCTCCCAGAAAGTCTGGAAGAGCCACAAATCCAATGATATACCTCAGTTATGACTCCCCTGGAAGGCCCGTATACCTCCCATTACGTGTAGTTCACAAAGGAGTATATATTCTGAAAGCTGTCTCCCAAAACTGGATTATTCTGCTACATCTAAGCTAATAGTAAAATCTTCCAATCAGTGAACTAATGTCCTTGCCCCATTCAGCCCTAGTGTAGCTGATAGGGATAGGCTCCATGCCAGTGGGTTAGTATGGAGGAGATAATGCAAACCAGAATTCTAAGGGTAATGTGTCTAAATACTTGAATATGTTAAACTGTTCATGGGAAATTTTTATTTATTTATTTATTTTATTTCGGAAGAATCAGATATACCTTTGAGTCATAGACTCCTTTACAAAGGTTCTACGTCACGTATAACAAATCAGTTGGTACAGTTACAGATACAAATACAGTGATTATGACAAAGTAATGCTATGAAAATGTGTCCATATGGGACTGTCATTACTAAAGTGAAAAATATAGTAGAACTGTTGTCATGATGTGTCTGTCTTACTGATGCATCAGCTTTCATTTTTTATAGTATGCTAATAGAAGATGCATGTATTTTCATATAATGTATTTATGTAGACTTTAATAGTAAGTGTAGACTTGACATGGACAGCAGGTTTTTCCAGGCAGCAAGAGTGTAACCCCTCTGCAAACTGGGGTTTACTATAATGTCTTCCTGGACTCCTTAATGTCCACTGTCAGGCTGGTGTCCTGTCTTAAGTAGTGCTATCGATTTGTGTGAGAGTGCCCTAGCAAAGCCTCTGCACCTGTCTCTTTAAGATCATTGCTAATCTGCATTTAGAAATGAGTCTGGGCTGGGTCTGAGTGATTTAAGGCTTGTGACTGACCAGACACTGTGTTAGTTTGCTCCATTCTGCAGCTGCTACTTGCACAGAGGGAGCTTTCATAGGAACTGTGATTGTTTACTGTTTATTTGCTGTTACAGTAAATATAGAGAAGTTTGTTTAACCTGCTTTTATTGCAGCTCAAACATTTGGATGGGAGTCACCATATTGGGTCTTGGACTTCCAGTATTTGGACCAATCGAACCACTGAGGACTTAAAATGGAGACTGTCCCCAGGGGTCTTGTGGAAAGGAAATGCCGTAGTTTTGTAGTTTTTGACTGTTGGCACCTAAACTGGCCTGGAGGGGGAGCCCAAACTCTAACTGACAGCACCCTCAGCCAACCGAAGTTTTGGATTACCAGGGAAATCCCCAGAACTGCTTGAAACAGTGGATCAGTTAGAGTTGGAAGTTGAAGAGAGAACAGCTTGGGCTTTTGAGCAGCTGCACCCTGAAGGAGCACAGGGGAATCGGTGGGAAGAAGCTCTGCTGGCCTTCCTGCCATGTTCTCCAGTAATTCGAACTGCCTATTGCAGAAGTCAGACCTGTCTGATGTCTATCCTTGGAACTGCGGCAAAAGAAAGAAGAAGTTTGTTATTGTGACTTGTGATTTGGACTGAAGACTTGCTCCAGAAGCGATCAGCCCAGTTCGTGATAGAATTTGTCTCAGACTGAAAGGTTTGCGCAGTGAAGCTGTCAATTTGCAACCAGACTGTATCCGAACTGTTGTTTAAAGAAGTTAGTGATTTAAATGTGCTGAATGTGTTTCGTGGGTTGCAATTTTGTTCCCCACGGTCATATCTCTTATGCCAGCTGGAGGCTTCGCCAGCAGAAGATCACAAACTTTTGTAGAACAGTTCATCCTGCTTGGACCCTGCCATCTCAGCCTATGCCACTACTCGTGCATCACAGATCATCTCAGTGAAAAACCAGCCTGGCGATTCGGCCCTCTGCCCAACACTATCAAGCAGGTAGAGACCACCTGGAGGTGAGCCGTGATGGCCCTGCTTCCCCTGGCCTCCCAGATTATCACCACGAGGTCTACATCTCACCTGTCCTGCATCCAGGTTCTGGTAGTATGAGTACAAATCAGGGTAGCTCCCTGCAACAAAAGCAAAAATCATCCTGGTACCAACTAATTGTTTCTTTCACTGGGTTGTTGCAATGGACTGAGCCATCTGGCTTGGATGACAAATAATTGGGTTGTGTGCATGTTTAACTGTTTTCCTTTCTTAAGGGCTCCAACAACAGCTGCAATGTCGGCCACCTCCGGGCAACGCTTCCGGCTAGCCTGCATGACATACTGGGTACCCAGGGTTGTTGAACTGTCTAATTGGGACTTACAGTGCATACTGAACAATCCTGATTTAAATCAGATTTCTAATCATTCTGCTAGATTCACGCCCCTCCCTTGTTCACTGCCCCTAAATAAAACTGGTTGTCTTTTTTCACGTTTAACCTGGCTAGTGTACACATTATTACTTGGGTTACACTGGTAAGATTGTATTGCTGCATTGCTGATCTTATTTTCCAGGGGGTCTCCAGGGCAGCTGCCGCAGATCCAGCCCTGGTGGTAAGTGAAAAGGGTGAGCACATTATTATTACTGTCTACTGATTGTGAATGTACTATTGTGTTATTCCTCAGATCACTAAAAGGATTGGTGGGTGGTTATAGCATCCCAGAGGGCTATACCAGAGCAGTTAAGCAATACCATTCCTCTGGGTGGAGGCACCTGGTTACAGAACTCAGGCCCTTTAACCTGTGTATTGCCAATACAGGCAGGGGTAGTAGCCCTTAGAATAGTGCCACCTAGGGATTACATATGTAGGGTACAAATACAAATGTCCAGTGTAAAATGGGTAGAGATAGTAAAGCCACCTGATTGGCTGACAGCCCTTTCAAAGTATGCTTTTTATTTTGGTTATACCACGGAAAATAAGTGCCAGTATTGGGCCCAAAATACAAGAAATATCCCTGTGCCATGGAGAAAATGGTTCCCAACAAAAAAATGATTTGCCTGCCATGTTCTTTAGTGAACCACTTACTTCCAACCCCTAACCTCAGCTTACATGTCTCTGTGCCTCACTCCCAGTCAACAAAACAATCGCCAACACAATTGTTTCTCCCTCCCAACCCATGCACAATCTTTTTTTGTACCTAAAACACCTGCAGTCTGTTGCTGTCCTGGAAGACCTGCAGAGTGTGAGACTGCTGGTACTGTTATGAAACTTGCAACTGCAGATAGAAGCATGCTGCCAGCAAGACTATTAGGAAAGCTCAGTCTTGCTGACAGCCTAATGACCTGTTGTGGTCGTTCTTTACCACAATGGCAGCTCTCTCTCCTAATGTCAGTGCCACATTTGTTAGAGAAAAAAGTAAACTTCATTTGAAAAAAGAAACTATGCAAATATTTTAAGATAGGAGCAGGCAGAGTCAAAGTAAACATGAGAAGTCGGCTGAGCAGAGTGAAAGGAAGTGGAAGAAGTTTGGCGAGCAGCCAGTGGAGACAGACAGCATACCTTTAACAAAGAAAAAAAACATTATCTTTCCCTGACCAGCACTCCTCAGCTGACTCAGCGCCAGTCTCTCATTCTCTGTTCCCAGTGGCAGAGAGTGAGACCCCTGCAGTTTTACACAACATGTAACCGCAGGTGGTAGCCTGTATATGATAGGGAGAGGCACATTTGAGAGAAAGCACTCTTAAAACAAATGCACAATGAGCTCAAAAAGTGAGTGGAGGACAAAACAGGGTGTGCATGAAAGGGACAGGCAGGTCTGAGATGAAAGAGTGGCAGAATAAGTAGACAATGGGTGGAGCAGAGGAACTATTTTACTTAAAAAAAATAAAAGCTTTTAATATTTGTTACTTTTAAAAAAAAGCTATAATATTTCTCAACATATACCCAGTTTATAAGTACATTAACACACTCTAGGTATCCTTTCTTCTGGAGAAACACACTTCTAGGGGCTGTAAGGCACTCGGCCTGCATCTGCCTGCCTCACTATGCCCCTAGGCCTGCATTTATCCAAAATAAACCCACACCTCACCATGTGTTATTGCTTACGTCTTACATGCAGAAACTTTAAAAACATTTTTAACTTATAATATTTAATTTTAGAACCAAGTTCCATGGATCAAATTCTAATGAACCTTTAAATTTCATAATTTAACTCTGTCTAATTTTTTTGCTAGTCACAAGCAAAAAAGAGTGACAAACATCTGGTGCATTTATAAATGAATTAATAAATACATTTTGAACTGCTAAACCAAGTTTTACCAAACTTACTAAACAATTTGCTTCTAGAACTGTGACTGTGCACACAAATTTCTGCAGTCCTAAGGAATCAAATTACTAAGATATAAGAAGTCAAAACCCCAATTCTGGCACAAACAATAAATCCTAACATACAGCTGAAGTGAGCCAGGAGGTAGGAGGAGATAGATGGGTGGTAATATTTGGAATGAATGAGAATCACGTGATTCTGAGATGCCAAATGAATGGAGCCGAAAGATATGAATGCCAGGCTATTCCAATGCACCCACCCAGGTGGTAAGGCAGTTCTTTTCCATTTTGGCTACGTGATGTAATTGTTCACCAAAATGCAGAGGCAGGATGCACGTTTAGAGAAAAGGAAATAGTTTATTAGCATCTGACCATGGGGTAGGGACACAAGAGAGGAATAATCATATATACACAAGCTACTACATATAGGCAACAGGAATAATCAGCTGTAACAGCTACACTGTAAGAGCATCTTATTTTGTATTTCCTTAAAAGAGGGGAACTGTATAGTACAGGAGGTCAGACTGAATTCATCGGCTGTAACAGCTATACTGCAAGATTATCTTTCTTATCTTCGGATATCTACTTTTAACCTCGAGGTGCACCTCTCCCTAAAACTTAGGTCTTTTTAGAATTACAGTCATTCCAATATTACAAGAAGAGTCTATGCAATAGATGATCGTCAGTTGGTGCACGTAACTTTCTCTGTCGACGAAAGAAATGTGGAAACACTCCACTGGTTTCCCAGTGAAAAGCGGAACCTTGGCGGGAAGCTAAGGATGCAGAGAGGATTTAACAGACCATGGGTTCTTGGCTACACCCCACCTCTCTAGGGTTGCTGGAAGGAAATTCAAGATCTGGTTGCAGTCCGCTTCTAGACTGCCCAGAAAGAAAAAGCAATGCAAACCATCTGGCCACAATCTGCTTCTGGATTGCCAAGTGAAGGGATGAAGAAGCAGAAGAACCAACAGTCCACTTCTGGACTGAAGATGCACTCTGGACTGATGAACACACTGGATCAGGAGAATCGGAAACTCTGGACCAGTCTTGGACTCCAGGCAAGCACTCCCTCTGGGCTGAAGACACACACTGGATCTGGAGAATTGGAACCTCTGGACCACTCTTGGACTCCAGGCAACCACTCCCTCTGGACTGAAGACACACACTGGCTGGTGCTCCCACTGGATCAGGACCTCTGGACCACTCTTGGACTCCAGGCAACCACTCTCTCTGGGTGTCGAAGTGTGTCAGTCTTCTGAATTCCAAGACCGGATGAGCCGAGGCACTCACCAAAACAATAAATCGTATGTCGAACTGCGACCAAACTTGGACTCCACAGCCGGACGAGCCAGGACACACTGAAAACAACTAACTGAACGTCACTCAGAGAACTGACACTGACGAGTTGAACGGTACTCCACTGTGGATGTGAAAACAAGAAAACGGACGGCAGACATCTGCACTGGGCCAAGCCATACTGGGAAACTGTGAGAGGAAAATGACAGACGGGAAGATGCAACTTTGAGGCAACTGCAGTATGGCTCTTCGTGGATTGGCTACTGTCTGCTTCTGGATGCACTGGAGGATGATTCTGGAAAGACAGGTGAAGACTGACAAGGTTGTGCCTGGGTGAAGTGACTCCGAAGACAGTTGAAGACTGATTCAGATGGTTGTCCAGCACCGAAATGCTGGCACACAGCAATGCAAGACAGTTCTGACACTCAGTAATGTTCTTGGAATAACTAATAAATCAGGCAAATACAAACAAAGTCTCAGTTCCCACTGTAGTGGTCAATAAATATACAGTCCAGATGTCCATACCACAGCAAATATGCAGGCAATTTATAGTACTGATTCAACCCTAGCTCTGGTGGACCTAACTCTAATAGGGTCCCTTCTAGCTAAATTGGGTCCTCCTGTTACTGTGGAAACACTACAGTGGGGAATAGGCTGTCTGGAAGATTATACACTAGATGGGTAACCGGGCCCCTTTAACACTGGAGGGCTTACATGGCTAGCTAGGCTCCTATTAGATCTGGGGTCGCTCCTATCTCTGGGCCCCAAGCACAGCTGTGGGCCTACATAGCCAGCTACAGGTCCTGAGCCTTATGTTGTCCCTCTAAATATCAGTGGTCTTTCGCTTGAGTTGGCCCCGTCCAAGTACAGGTAGGCCTAATCATTCCTTTGCTTCATTACTGTGGAGCCTGGTACCAAACTTGCTACTGGGTCTGGTGCCCTAATTACTACTGGGCCTGGTGCCTTTTGTTTCACTGGGCCTTGTGCCCTACTTGCTTCTGGGCCAGGTGCCCTTTAGTACCACTGGGTCCGGTTTGCCCTAACTTGCTAGGCCTGGCACCTTATTTATTGCTAGGGCCTGGTGTCCTCAGTACCACTGGGCCTGCTACCCTACTTAATTATGGGCCTGGTGCCCTCTTAAATGTGGGCCTGGTGCCCTTCTTAAACATGGGCCTGGCACCCCTTGAAATGGGCCTGGTGCCCCTTTTAACTGTGGGCCTGGCACCCTTCTTAAACATGGGCCTAGTGCCCTGTCTGGTGCCCTCTCTGAACTGGGCCTGGTGCCCTCTCTGCACTGGGCCTGGCACCCTCTTTGAACTGGACCTGGTGCCCTCTCTTAACTGGGCATAAAGTTGCCCCTTTTAATTCCTAGGAGGCAGGGCTCCTTTAATTATTTTGCTCACTGAGCCTACTGTCACTCCTCCGACTTAGTTCCACTCTGTCCTGCCTCCCTCATGAGTATTTAGGGCCTCTTCTGTGGCCCTGCTTCCCTGGCCCCTCCAGTGGGCATCATTACTTCCCTGCCCTTCCTGAATATTTAATTAAGGGTCTCAGATCCAATTCCCCTGCAGTGTTCAGCCGCTCCTCCAAGCACCTACTGCACTAAGTTAAATTAAAAAAAAACAGTCTGTCTCTTCAGGTAGACAGCACAAATCACGTGCTACCACCAACTCACCACTCCGTTGGCTGCTCTGGTGCAGATCGGGAGGTAAACGGGAGGCAGAAGGTGTTCAGGCAGTGGGAGGGATCTTAACAGGCAACAGGGAGTGCAGCAGGGGGCCTTGAATGGCCGACAGCTTCTCGGTGATGCGGCACTGGCTAGCCGACAACGGCGGACTGAAATTAACTTTTTAAAATTAAATGGGGTAGCTAAAATAAAAAAAAATGACGGGGCTCACAGCCAAAAATGGCCAAACTGTACAGTTACTTTCTTCGTGGTGCCATGATGGCACCACCAACCGCACCATGTGGCTTCTGAGCAGTCTTCAGCAGCTGAAGAAGGAGC
Organism: Neoceratodus forsteri; assembly: GCA_016271365.2. Lineage (NCBI taxonomy): Eukaryota > Metazoa > Chordata > Ceratodontiformes > Ceratodontidae > Neoceratodus > Neoceratodus forsteri. The sequence goes on from CM028131.1 coordinate 632,619,708, forward strand.
AGACACGCAAGCAAGCCTGAAGAGACGGCTTCAACACCAGGTAAGCCTTTTTCTGGTCCCCCCCAAACCTGCTACATCCTCTCTCCTCCCCAGCTACCAGGTTTTATCTCTAACTGAACTAATTTTTAAACCCTAACATTCTCCTTCTAGAACGGCTGGAATGGAATGCTGTGCATGAGCAACTCTGCACAACATTCGATCCAGGCCATTGTTGCTTATGCTGAATATAAAATCTATTTTGTTTCACATTTTATTGTGTGCACTGGGCACCTTGCTGGGCACACTGGGGAAACTGGGAACTAATGGGGAACTGCTGGGGTAACCCCAAGTTTGGCATATTACAACGGCCACTCCCCTACCAGTGCTGCACTAGGCAACTGTGAAAGCTGACTTCTGTTTGGTTTATTACTCCGCTGTGATGAAACTAATCTTCAAGATATCAGTTATGGAAACACTAACAACAGTTGATAGCACACATGCCTCTAAGCTATAAGGACATCAGTTCTAATCCAGCACAGGGATTGGACTCATACTATAAACGCTGGCACCCGAGTGTAGTACGGCACGGGGTGATTATGTCACATGTCAGAATGCTGTGTGGCACAATCGCATTGCGTGATTTCTTTATATATAATGTTCTGTGGGGGTCTCTGCCCCCACACCCCCGTTATGGGAGGCTATGCCCACGGAACCCCCCCACTAAAGATTTCAACCCCGGGGGATCCAACTCAGAGACCGCACAGGTCTGAGTTTCGCCATAATGCCGTATGCTATTAAGAGTACGACATTATGACCCGGTACGGTGTAGTACTAAGGGAATGCTGTACTGTTGGTATGTGCTGTCCTTCAGATTAGACAGTAAACTGATGTCCTGTCTGCCTTTTCTGGTGATTGTTCAGGTGGACATTAAAGATCCCATGGCATTTCTCGAGAAGAGTAAATGAATTCCCATGGTGTCCTGGCCAAATTTCACTTATTAACTAAAAATATACTACCAACAATTTAGTCTGGTTCAATTTCACTTGGTTTCCAACTTACCCCCCTCCACTTCCTGAGATGAGTCTGAAAATAGGCAGTTTTGTCTGTCCCTCTTTTCCCAGCCAACAAAAACTAAATAAGTAAATACATAGCTAGTGGTTAGCTACTAAGGTAAGTACCCCTTGTTATCTTGCCATGTTTATCTCAACTGGTGTAGTATAAATATATTTCTGTTTACCAAGGGAATCACTGGTAGTACAGTGGATATGGAACCCATATAAATTATTACTTCTTTGCGTATGATGGTTATTCATCACTGTGTTTGAAGTGAGAAGGGGGCAGACATGGTGGACTTAGAGTCCTTTCTGACTTTAAGGTACTATGCTCCTATGCTACATTTTAAAGAGCACCTTTCATGCTCTGTTACAAAATTCATATCCCCCCCAAAAAAGGCACCAAGGATCCTTACCTGCCCCAGAGTCCAGGGATGCTTAAAAATAGTGTTTTTATTTAGGGGTTTTAGGGAGGGAAGGGATTGTATTTAGACTCTGTGGAGCCGAGACCCCAATTCATTCATCTTCCAGATTTGGATCCTCACTCCTGCATGCTCATGTTTTGTGATGCAATAGTTAGCAGACCGGGGGGAGGGGGGGCATTCTCCTTAGACTTCCATTTAACCAGTTTTTAATCTCCTCTTTTTCATACTTAGGAGGCTGATTCAATCAAATCACAGTCGGTGCTCAACTAACAAGGCCCTTATTAGTTCAGCACTGGCTGGGATTTGTTGGAATTGGCCCTCTAAAGTATTTAAAATAGTAGTTTAAGAATCAGCTCCAAAGAAGTCTATGGAACCCCCCCCCGCCGCACTCTCCCAAATATTGCATCACAAAACACTGCAGGGTTGGGGGGGTGAGACTCTGAATAGGGAAGTGGAAGGGATCAAGCTCTCAGCTTCATGGAGCCTAAATATTATCAACCCCTTCCCTCCTGAAAACCCTACAATAAAAAAAAAAAAATATATATATATATATTTTAAGCATCCCTGGACTCCAAGGCAGGTAAGAGTCCTTGATGCTTTTTGTATTTTCAGCCTGGAAAGGTGCTTATTAGAAGTCATACTAAATGGACACATGATGTGATTCAACCAGTCACGACTTTTGTTTTCTTGTTGCCATTTGATATACGACTCCAACATGTAAGCCCACTTCCTCTGGGATGAGATACAGATAAGGCACACTGAGGAGCCTTTGCAGATTTTGTGAGATGCCATTTGCTACAATGAATTCCTGCTTTGAGCAGACGCAGACATGGAAAAAAGTGTGGCACACACTGTAAATAGAAAAAGTACATTTTTACTCAAAACAAGCCATAAAACCAGCAGTGAATGTAGTGCAAGCAAAATCAGTCTATATTATGTTGTGCTGATTTGCATATAGTTCTCATGATTCTTTGCATTATTGGGGTATGTGTGATTTCGTATTTCTTTGAACCTGTCTTTATTGTTGAAGCCCTTTCTGGGTAACCCAAGCCTCAATGCTTTTATGCTGAGGTCATTTGTCTTGAAACCTTCCCAATGGTCATGAATTCAACATACAACAAATAGCCAAACACCACCTTTAAGTTTTGTTAACAGTTTAATATACAGAAGTCAGATATTTCCTGAATGAATTACATCATGTATATACAGCCAACACAAAGGAAATTATCCTTTCATTAAGTTGTTTTACAGTAATTAGAATACTTACCATATACAGGAACTTTCTGAAAACCATGGTCTTGTGAATGAACAACAGTAACAACCTCTTTGCAAATAATAGCTTTTAGCCCTGCATCTCTCATTGCAATTTTGCACTATTGTCTGATTAAGTACACTAGTGTTCTACTCATTAAAAGCAGGCAATTTTCTGTGACTAATTCTAATTATCCAGCTTTTATCTCTACTCTTCCTTGTTTCCTCTAATTGCATATTATGAAACAGGGCTCAATTAGCAGTAGGTTCAGCATTTCCAAGGTATTTGTGGCCTGCTGTTTATAGAGCTCTCATTCCTTTATTTACCACACACAGCAAGAGTTCTGATGGAAAATAACCAGTGAAGTCAAAGCTATTAGAAAGCTGCATTAGTATCAGATATCTGAGCTGTTAAGATGACAGCATGCATTGAGGCTGTTTATTGAATTATAGACTTATGAGAAGGTTATGTTTGGAGACAGTGAACAGCAATGAGATACTGTATGTACATTATCAAATTTAAAGAAGTCCTGCAATGAGATGGTCCAAGAACCATTTCAAGCTATGGAAATATCTAATGATACCACCACAGTTTGGAAAATGTTTCTAACATAGGTTTCTGTTTCATTGCATACCTGTATTCCACATGATAATAGCAGTAATCAGTCTGAAATGTGTGTTTATAGTTTAATAGGTTATGTATTTATTTATAGTCTGGTAAGGCCATGGGCTGCATAGCCCATTAACATTGTTAGCCAGATACACAAAGAATGCACAAGACAGTAATACTTTTTTTTTTTTTTTTATTTAAACATTTGATAACTAGGAATGGTACTCCTAGCCAAGGCTTCTTTCCAGGTGTGAACCCGGGACAGGGGTAACAACTTTTGTACACGTGAGATAGATACATATATACATATGGATACATATAAGAGCAACGACTAGTTTTGCTAGACAAGGTAATACATTTATACAGAATTCATACAGCGGCAACATTTTACATGCATGGATAAACATTTTGCGGGGAGGTTTGGATGACCAGGAGTTGAGACTGGGGGAGATGAAAAGCAGGAGCAAGAGGGGGTCGAAGCAAGCAAAGTTGCTGTCTGATAGAGTTATGCGAGGGAGAGTTTCTTAGGAGAGTAATATACATCATAATAGCACAAATAAAAACAATCACAATTTGAGTTAGTTAAAAGGTACTTTTTAAAGATTCCCTTAAATATAGATAATGATCTAGCACAAACAATTAGCTGAGGCAAGAACTGAAGAATTTGGGGAGTTTAAAAGCAAAAGAATGTTGCTCTTTAGTAATTTGCATCAAAGGGAGAGAAAACAACTTACAATTAATAGACCGAGTCAGGACATGCTGCTCTTGCAGTGGAAAAATTCTATGAAACAAATGTTTTAAGCCAAGATACCCAGCTTATAACAAAACCTTTGATCAAGGGAGAACTAATCAAGGGACTTGTAGAGTTTGTAATGATGAGTGTGAGAATAAAGCTGTGAAGCAAATCGAGCAATTCTGTTCTATAGGGTTCTCACTGTGGACATTGCCTGTAGAATAATAAAATAACAACCCATCATCCAGAACTGGTAACAAAAAAAACTGTGACAGTGTTATTATCTGGGATAACATAATTTCATGGGTGAATGAAGGCCCTTAGCTATGCCTCATACCTATCCCATGATAACACACACACACACACACACACACACACACTGTGTGCTTCACAATGAGCACAACCATGGAGATAAGCCATACAAAAACAAGGATACTGGACTTTAGAAGGGCTGACTTTGGCAAAATGGGTGAACACCTGAAGAATGCACTAGCAAATGGCCAAATAGGAGGGGTGGAAGAACAATGGAGAAAAATCAAAACTGCCATCATAGAGGCAACAAGTCTTTGTGTAAAACAGATAAAGAAAACAAAGCAGAGTAAAAAACCACTATGGTTCTCAAAAGAGGTGGCAGGGAAGGTTAAGGAGAAAAAGGCTGCATTCAAAAAGTATAAGGAATCACAGAGGGAGCACGACAGGGAACTGTATCAATTAAAGCAGAAAGAAGTAGGAAAGGCAGTCAGAATGGCAAAGGCACAAACGGAGGAAAAAATAGCCAACTCAGTCAAAAGGGGATAAAACCTTTTATAGGTACATTAGGGCATAGAAAGGTTAAGGAGGATAGTGAAGATTAATAAAGGAGAGGGAGGTGGGCAGAGGAGATAGTGAAAAGGCAGAGATACTGAATGAATACTTTTGCTCAGTATTCACACAAAGAAGATGAAGAGCAGTTACCTAAACCAGACAATAGAAGCACTCTGGGTAGGGGGTTGATACCAGTCCATTCACAGAAGAAAGAGTCCTGAAGAACTCCTAAAACTCAAGGTGGACAAAGCAATGGGGCTGACGAGATTCACCCCAGAATCCTAAAAGAACTAAGGGGGACCTAGTGACACCACTGACCACACTTTTAACAAATCATGGCAGGATGGGGTGGTACCTGAGGACTGGAGGAGAGCAGATGTGATTCCCTTTACAAAAGTGGGAGCAAGGCAGAAGCAGGAAACTACAGACCTGTAAGTTTGACCTCAGTGGTAGGGAAAATGATGGAATCACTTCTGAAAGAAAGAATTGTTGAGCACCTAGAGGCCAGCGGGGCACAGGATCCAAAGCAACATGGATTTACAGCAGGAAGGTCATGTCAGACTAATCTAATTGATTTCTTTGACTGGGTGACCAAAGTAATAGACCAGGGAGGGGCTGTGGATATGGCCTACCTAGACTTTAGCAAGGCATTTGACACAGTCCCGCACAAAGATTAATAATCAAGTTAGCCAGCCTGGTAGTGGGTCCCAGGGTGGTAGCCTGGGTAGCAAACTGGCTGCACAACAGGACACAGAAGGTAATAGTGAATGGAACACATTCTGAAGAAAGGGGGGTTACTAGTGGAGTACCTCAGGGCTCAGTACTGGGTCCAATCCTCTTTAACATCTTTATAAGTGACATTGCAGAGGGTCTGGAGGGAAAGGTATGCCTCTTTGCAGATGACACAAAGATCTGTAACAGAGTTGATATACAAGAGATGGTAGAAACGATGAGAAGGGACTTGGCAAGGTTGGAGGAATGGTCAGACATATGGCAACTTAGATTCAATGCAAAGAAGTGCAAAGTAATGCACCTGGGAAACAAAAACCCAGGAGAAGAGTACACAATAGCAGGGGAGGTACTAACAACAACAAAAATGGAAAGGGACCTGGGAGTAGTCATATCAGATGACCTAAAGGTGGGTAAGCAATGTGAGAAGTCAGTAAGGAGAGCCAGGGGGATACTGGGATGCATAGGAAGGGGCATCACAAGTAGAAAAGGGAAGTGATTATCCCTCTATACAGACAGTTGGTGAGACCCCATCTGGAGTACTGTGTGCAGTTTGGAGACCTCATCTACACAAGGACATAGATAGGATGGAAGCAGTCCAGAGGAGGGCAACTAAAATGGTGCAGGGTCTACATCAGAAACCATATGAAGAGAGACTGAGAGGCTTTATGTATACCATTGATGAAAGGAGGGACAGGGGACATGTTAGAAACGTTCAAGTACCTCAAGGGAATCAACAAAGTCCAGGAGGGTAGCATCTTTCAGAAAAAGAGATGTGTAAGAACAAGGGGGCACAGTTTAAAGATAGAGGGGGGACGGCTCAGGGGTAACGTGAGGAAATTCTTTTTCATGGAGAGAGTGGTGGATACATGGAACAGTCTTCCGGAGGAGGTCGTTGGGTCTAAAACAGTGGGGGAATTCAAACATGCTTGGGACAGACACAAAGCAATTATAGTCCGGGGTTGCAGGAAGCGGGCTGTTGGTTAACTAGAATCTGCAGCTTATCCAGTAGGTAGGGAAATGGGCAGACTGGGTGGGCCAAGTGGTCCTTTTCTGCTGTCAAAGTCTATGTTTCTATATTTCTATGTTACTGTTGTGTATTATTGTGTAACTAAGCTCTTGAAGCAGTAGTGTTGCATTCCTCTCAGATAAAAAGTTGCCGAGGTTCTTGTGAATGTACATATTGGTGGGGAAATAATAAGTGATATGAATCTGGACTCTATGACTTTTGTCTCAGGGTTTGCCCATGCATAACACTTTTTATTAATAATCACCATTATAATGTACCTCCTATTCCTAAGTCACCCCACTACTACTGGCATTCTCCATAAGCTACTCAGATAACCTGCATAACAAGAATTATATGCACTCCAGAGTAGTGGCTCCAGGGCCCCACTCAGGGCCATTTCATCCTTTTGGTGGGGATATTTTTCATATTTTCATTCCTTCCAATTTCCTCTTTGATAAGACACTGTTAAGCCACAACCAGTCTTGCACCTTAAGGGTAGGCACAACACATACAGAGACATGCATCAGTGACTCCACCAGTCCCACTGAGTGGGGCCTCTGATGTAGTACATGCTATGCATCTTCTATCTGGAGTACAAGTGGACTGTCTTTACAGCATGTCCATGACTCTGCCAGCCCTGCATGTGGGAGTGAGGGTCAGAAATCAACCCTGCATTACCGACATGGAAGGTATCGGCCATGTACTTGGCTGGCTCATTCATAGTACTGTAATTCTAGTTTGGTGGCGGATGGTAGTGCTACCTAGTTTGAAATAATTATCCCTGGCTCAGGGGCATAACTTGTACTAGTAACATGTCCTGCAAGTCATGGCAAGAAAACTTTTATTTCTATAGCCAATCCAGAAAGTTCAATGCATGTTACAATTCAACAGACATCAAGAAACAACAGCAAGGAAAAAATGCAACTAAATACAAGACTCATTCAACGTCTGTACATAATATTCAGATAAAGCAGCAGGGCAGACCTGAAAATAATAGTAACCCATAGCACACTAGTATCATTCAGGAAATGTTTTGGTGAGGAGGAGCTATTTCAAATTATGGTTAAACACTTCCACCAAAGGACAATAATGAAGTTGAGTTTTTTTTTTTTGCAAACTTTATTTTGAACTTGCAGCGATACAACAAGTTAAACATACATCAATCTTGTCAACACGTGAACAAATAGGGATTTCATGTTGCACAATAGAGATAGAATTGATATGCAGGGATTAAATAGGCCCATTGTCTATATTCCCAAAGTCTAGACATTCTTTTCCTTTCTTCCTTAGACTGGACCATAGCTATGTATCACCTACAAGGGTTCCAAACAGAGTTTTAGAGCGATACTAGTCAGATTATATACATGCCGAGGTCATCTAAGTTATGTTTGGAACATCAGGTTCATCAGACAGTTTAACCTTTTCCCTTACTACAGGAATGGGAACCAAGGACAGGTCAAAGATTGTTCCAGTAGACCCCACAATTTTTGAAACTTACCCTCCCTCTCCATTGCTTTATATTGGGTATGTTCTAGTTTCATGCATTGCAATAGGTGTTTAGCCCAATGTGCAATTATGGGGGTAGACTCCAACCACCAGTGACTCACCAGCACCTGTTTACCTACTGCTATGGCCAATGCCCATAGCAGATGGTCCAAGCCCCCTGTCCCCCTCATCCTCCCAGGCAGACCCAGCAAGACCTCCTCTGCTCCTACCTTCGGGGTATCTTGCAGTCTATCTGCATTATGGAGGCTATGCCATACCAATAGGTTGAAATCCTCAGGCATTCCCATACCATGTGAAACAAGTTCTAGCCAGAGCCGATAGGGCTGTGAAAAGCTACCAAATGACTACAGTCGTTTTCTTGTTGGTGCCATATAGTGCTATTTAGTCACAATCATCACAGTGCTCCCAGATCCAAATAACCATTTTCCTGTAACAAGCCCTCATTTTTCCTGTATTTTCCCTGTAGAGGCAGCATCAAATCCCTGTATAAATCCCTGTAGATTTTCTTCATAAGTCACTAGTTTCTTATTTGTGACTTTGTTGTTTATTTAAATGTAATATGTTGGCAGCCTTTTATCAGGAAAAGGGTTCTGATTTGCTGTTAAATATTAAAATTATATGTCAAGCTAACAGTGAAATCACAGGTGAATGACCTGGCAGTCACTGAATTGCTGTTCCTAAGTAGCAGTGATGACACAGTCAGTGAGGTCACAATGCTGGTGATGTAGAGGGGGCAGTATAGTTAGCTACGTCAGCTACCACACAGAGTGCTGTTCCACACATCACACATATTAACATCAGGTAAACAATCTTCTAATTAAACAAAGGGAAAAGATAAAGTACCTCAAATATAAAAGGTAATGGTTGACTGCTTTTAAAATCAAAAATTTGTTTTAGGCAGTACACAAGCTCTTTAACCCACATGCGTAGTGTGGGGATACAACCCACAGCCTTCTGATCTTCCAGTCTCAGAGGCCAGTGTGCATGCTATTTTTTGCATCTTTCATTTGTTAGTTTTTACACAAATTCTCTCAGACTTTTTTCTGACCACCTGATGGAATCTTGAATGAGTTACATAAATGTTATTATTTTCTTTAAGGCTCTGACCCTGCAACTAAATATACATTCAGTACATCATATTATAAAATGAGAAAAAAGTATTCTATTTCCAGGGGTTGCCCCCAACTTGTAAAACAGAAAGGAATGTCAGTCAGCTAATGAACTGGAATGGAATTCCACTGTCTGTAATCTGACACTGAATCTGACTTTCGTTTTCACAAAAAACAAAAGGAAATGAGTTAGCCCCTAGGTGGTTGAATTAAACAGAACAAATCTGTTAGACTGAGCTGGACAGATGATAGAAACAGCAGTTTAAAAAGTTGTTTTTGTTAACATCCTGAGAAGTTCTGAGGTACAATACAGTAGCACCCCCTCCTCACTTCAGATGCCTTTAACATAGAGCAACAAATGGCAAAAATCAGAAGGGGAGTACAGTACTTTGCAGCTGCGGGGAAATACATACAATGTCTAAAATGGAAGTTCTAGGAAAAGCCGTTTTTAAGCTACAGATGATAGAAGGGCTGTAGGCTCCGCCCACAGCCCTAAAAAAGTGCCTCTTTGTGCATTGCATTTCTGGCAGAGGTCCAAACAATTGGGATCTATCCCATGAGCTAATGCTGCAGTAAAATATGTTTTGTGGAGAATATTAAAATGCATGGCTCAGCCTATTATTAACTAAACAGTCCATCCCCCTGCTAAGCACTGATTCCCAATCTCCCCTGGTCAGCCCTCCCCCCCCCCAAGTCTTGGTCCCACTTCTTCTTCAGAGACTCCAAAGGGTCCTACAGACCATTCAGGAGGGTCTGGTAACATTTAGCCAGTGGTCTGTTTGATCATATTTGGGACTGCCTTTTAGTATCTCTTCCAGAGGGGATCTCCTTAGTTTCTGGGCAGGGTCTCCCGAGTCATCATTATCTAGAAGCCTGGCACAGATCTGCAGGTAGGTGCAGAACTGGGATGGATAAAGATTGAAATGCTTGGACAATTGCTGATATGAGAGAAGGCCCTCATGGTCATAAAGTTGTGATATGCAACACAAGCTTACCCTTCTCCATGCCTGGAGTGTTTTTCAGGTGGGGTCTGGTACCCGACCTTCATCCCAGATATTGCATGCATTATGGATGTGTCAGGGAGTAATGTAGTTGGGTGATTCAATATGTGGTGAGCTGACAACCAGGCCCACATTGTGGCCCTGGTAAAAGGATTGGGAATCCGTTTCACTATCCTTCTGCTCAAGGTGGCAACAAATAAGGATAGCTCAAGAGGGACATCAAGTAACACTCCCTCCAATACCACCCATGCTCTCTCTGGGAAGCTGTTCTGCACTAACTCAGTTAGGGGGGCTATCTGGGCTGCCAAGTAATTGAGGTACAGGTTGGGGTGTCCCAGACCCCCTTTACCACAGGCCTACATAAAATTTCTTGCTGAATTCTAGGTTTCTTGCCCTTCTATAAGAGGGTAGTAATTGATTCCTTCTGGGACTTAAAATAGGTTGTGGGTACATGGACCAGTAAAGTTTGAAAGAAGTAGAGGCACTGAGGTAGTATACACATTTTGACCACATTTACTTTCCCTATCAAGGTGAGGGGAAGGCTTCTTCATCTTTCACATTCCTCCCGAACTACCTTTAAGAGAGATTTATAATTTATTTCAGAGAGTTTTGAGAGTTTTCTAGGGAGGTAAATACCTAAGTACTTTTATGGATGATGTGGGAGTCAGTATGCAATTCTTAATGCAAAGAGTGGCATCTCCCCTACCCTATGGCATCCATTCACATTTTAACCAATTAATTTTATGGCCTGATAATGGCCCATATGTGTCAAATAATCTCGTCAGTGCTGGGATCGAGGTCTCTGGCTCTTTAAGGAATAGCAGGACATCATCTGCAAACCGTGATATCACATAGCATTGCCCCCCACCAGAGTACCCCCTAATGTCTGGGTGATGGCCGATGGCCACGGCCAAGTCCTCCATGGTTAAAACATATAACAGGGATGACAAAGGGCACCCCTGCTGCGTGCCCCTAGTAAGGACGAAGGGTACTGACAGATTCTCATTTGTCAGAATGTGTGCTTGGGAAGAGCTGTAGAGAGTCTGGACCCACGCCTGAAACCTGGTACCCAAATTATATTTCTTGAGTGTAGTGAATATAAATGGCCATTCCACATGGTTGAAGGCCTTCTCCACATCTAAGATGAGACGGCCCTGACCGCTGTGTTTTTTTGTCTGCTACCCACCCATGGATGACATTTAGTGTTCTGCAGATGTTGTGTTTAACCTGCCATCCCTTTACAAAAATGCAACATCCCCTTTCACTTTCCTAATATAGTTACAGACTCGTTTTCACTTGACTACTGCGTTTAGACCCCTGACATTCCATGTTAAACATTTTAAAGGCCCCGTTGTAGTACCCATGTAAAATGTCCTCTGTAATACACTTTACATCTCATTGCAACATGACATTTATCATTTCTACTGTTGATCGCTGCTTTTTGTTGTTTAGTAACCAAACTTAATTCACAGATACTAAATCTTGAAACTTTTACGTAATTATAAAACCTATTTACAAATGACTCCCTCTTAACTTGTCCACCATCCTCCCCAACATACGTTTCCCTCCCTACCATTGTCAGTTCCCCATAAAATTCATTAACAACAGTAGCATAAGATACATTGGACTGAGACAGTTGACAAAGAAGACTCCCCAAAACAAAAAACCCTCCCTCCTTGCACCTATCCTGTAAACTAAGGTGCATCTCATATCCCACTACTCCTCGTGGATGAGCCTAAGGACTTCCCGTCCAGCCTTGTCCATAATGTAAAGTGGTATAGACTGAAGTCCAGTGCTCTTAATAAACTAGGGAGGGTACTAAGTCCCCCAGGGCAAACATCCAGCACAGCAGTGCAGGGACTCCCCAGCCCAACCCCGTGGGTGAGCCTGGGAAGGGACCCTGTGACTGGTAGCCCTGTTGCAGCCTCTGAGCTCCCCGAATGGAGCTCCCCAATGCCCAGGCTCCATCAATAATGCTCTGCTCAGATTGTCTTCCTTTGCTCCAACCTATGTATTATTCTCAGTCCCCATCCCGGGACTTGCCCTGGATGAGTTCCACTAATAGCCCACCCACCCCGCACAGGTGCCCCAAGTCCCCCACCCACAACATAGGCAATCTATTTTTTTAAATTCAAGTTTATTTATTTAGCAAATCATGAACAAACAGAACTATGTATACAGATATCAAATATCAGTTTCTGGGATAAAAAAACAAAACACCCCAAGACCCCCTCGCCCCTCACCCCCCACGCCCACCCTCCTCCCCCAAATCATCCACAGAGTGTGCATTACAGTTGTAGGCTAGGTTCTATTGTCGGGTTAATGTTGGGATCATAACTTGGTCGTGAGATTGAAGGTAAGAGGAGCAGGAGAAGGAAAGGGAGCAGTGTTGGGTGTCAGAGGAGGAACCAAGAGGTCAGTGGTGTAGGTATAGCGCATACAGTTTGTCCCATTTTTTATGAAACAGATCCATACGATTGCGAGAACTAGCTGCGAGTCTCTCCATGTTAAAGCACATTGATAGGTCTTTTAACCATTCAGCATAGGTTAAGGTCAGCTGATCAGTCCTATGTTTGAGGACCAACCTTTTGACTACCATGGAAATTAAGGCCATATGATATCGACGTTCCTGGCAATCTACAGGCAATCTATAACATGTCCCCTTAAGGACTAGCAGATATTGAAAACTGCACTGCTATCTGAACAGTTAACTCATTAAAGAAAAAAAAAAACACAAGAGTTCTGCAGATGCATTGTTTCATCAGGGTGTGGTCTGGTACCCACATCACAGGATCCAGATAAAACCTTATTAATATTAAAAAAGTTTCCTGTAGGCCAGTGAAGGATTTTGTTTTTTTCCCCTAGTCAGTTTTAGCACTTGTCTCATATGCAAGTATAGTTCCACCACAAGATATGGCACAACTTAAACATGTTTGCATCTTATTCAAGTTTAGTGTCACCTGATGCATACTGGGTGTAAATGCTAGGTAGAACCATCGCCAAATTTGTCTTTTATCCATCCAAATCTCTCCCAGCCACCTCAGTTGATGAAAGAAGTCCCGTCTTTACTGTAGTGGTCCCACTGTCTATTTTACCCCCTCCCGCAGTCCCCAAAATGAGTCATTGGCTGCTTAAATGGACCCAGTCCCAGGGAAGAGGAAATCCCAGCCCAGCCACTAGGGGCTGGAGATAAACTCCATTACAATCCAGGAAATCAGGCTCCCCTCCCTGCCGGTGCCCACAGCAGCCTGGTAAGCATAAAAAGAGCAGATTATAGTACCTCAAATGATGGAAGTTCAGGGGTTGGTATTTTTAGATCTTATTGAAGAGGACTCCTTCTCTAGTATTTGAATTATGTAAGACAGTGCCTCTTCAGGATCCGTGAAGGCCTTTAAGTCATGGTTTTGTGGCCTGATAATAAGACATGCGGGATAAACCATTGCAAATGGGCATTGCAGAGCATGTAGTTTCCTTTTCACAGCGCAAAAGATTGTCACTCCAGCTGAAGTTTGCGGGAGTAGTCTGGAACAATACTTATTTTATTCCCCTTGACCAGGATCGGATTGGATTTTCGTGCAACTTCCAGAACAGCCTGCCAGTCCTGATACCGGAGGAATTTTACAGTAATGTGAAGGGGCCTTTCATGAGGGCCCAGGCGAAGTCCTGGGAGAACAATGTGCCCTTTGTATTTCCAGGCAGACAGATTCTGGTAAGTTTAACTTTTTAGATAGCTAAGGCCCAATGAAAGTCCCTCAGTTTCTTCCCTCTGTCCCTTCTCGCAGCCCCACCAGCCGAATTTTACATCTCCTTTCCCGGTTTTCATGGTCATCTATGGCCGCCTTGAGGAATTCAGTCTCCTTAAGGGCTTTCTGTAAAAGGGGTGGAAGAAAATTGGTTTTGCTAATCCTCAGCAGCATTAACTTGGGTTTCAAGGTGATCCAGCCTACCAGAATGTTTCTCCATGGTCTCTCCCATAGCATTAACCATTTGCTGGCGGTGCATGAGTCGGGCTCTTAAATTTCAAAGCCTACCAGCATTTGTGTAGTCAAGTCATGTTTTAACGACTGAATTAATTTCTCCAGAGAGCCTTGAGAGGATTTCTGTAAAGAGTTCATTTGTACTTCTGCCCACCCGCGATTCTTCAACACCCGTGTGGGAGGCCACTCGCATAACAGGTAGTTCCAGGCCCACTTGTCCAGTGTTGTCTGTGGCCAGTTTAAAGTTCAGCTGTGCCTGCTTTTTACTGGATTTAGAACTGCTAGCCATATTAAATGTTGCGGTCGAATTTCATTATTTACTCCATCCGTGAACGAGAGATGGCTTTGATATATTCTGGATTGTCCCAGAGCTCTGGATTCAGATGTCCATTACTCTCCTTGGCTTGGCCATGCCCCCCCCTTGCAGATGATTTGGCAGGTAATTCCACAAGACAGGGCACAACCACAAACAGGTAGTCACCAGGGGTTGGAGTTTTAAACCCCCAGAAATCAGTACAGGTGCGGGGAGAAACACGCGCAAGTGGGGCTTCATTTGCAGAGTTGCAGTTTTTCCTGCAGGTGCCATACTTTCAAAGCTAGAGCTGTTTTACAACCAGCTCCATGATTTATGGCAGCTTCTGTCCAAGTTTTAGGCAGAGCTGTGCCAAAATGTCATGCCTGGTTGGACCAGGCATAACATCCCCTCACAGCTGTGGCTGCCACCCCTGCAGAGCACGGGTTAAAGATACAAATGTCCACAGGCATGGAGAAGTTGTAGTGCAGTGATGGCTGCACTGTGGGACTTAATCCCAGAATGGCTAAACATTGGGCCTCATATGCGTTTATATGGGATCCTAGAACTTACAGCACATTGTCTTCAGAGGAGCTGAGAGGAGGACAGCAAAATAATGACACAGGAACTCTTTCAAATAAAAACTTCCAGATTTATTGTTGTCTCCCATCTGGAATTTGAAAAATATCAGCATGAACAGTAAAGAATAAAAATTATTCGTAGCATCTTTATTGTAACAGTTAGATTTCAATCAATTACACTTTTTATGCAACATTTTATGCACCATCTGTCCTCTTTTATTTTCAGTGCTCAAACGCAATTTGTCTTACTGGCACAGTTCTTTGCTACCTAGCTTTCTCTCAGCAATAACAAATACCTTACTGTTCATATCAGTGTAGTTTAATTGTTAGCACTCTTGCCTCCGAGACAGATAGTCAGGGGTTTAAATACTACATAGGAGATTTGAGCTCATATCTAATGCCAACACTGCAGAGCAATACTTTACAGCTGCTGTGCTGTTTGAGGTGCCATTCTTTAGATAAGCCATTAATCTGAGGTTCCTTCTGCCAATCTCTAGTGTTGTATACATGGAAGTAAATGAATTCATGGCATTTTTCACTAGAGTAAAAGTAGTTAAACATGTTGTGTTGCAGTTGACATCAGCTTGTTATATGAAATATACTCTAATCCTTTTTTTTACATTAAAATGCAAATTAAGACCAGGGTTAGAGATATTGCTGTTAGCTTAAACATATTTCATCTTTAAAATGTTACTGTTGGTATAGACAAATTAAACCTGCCATCAGCTGGAATATTATTTGATATGTATATCCAATCCTCTCGTGCAGAAAGCTATTACTTGGTTTCAAATGTAACTTTATGAAGCAAGTTACATATTTTTTAGAGAAAATGCCCCAGCATTAATTCAAAATTTTGCAAATGTGGTGGCCAATTAGTTGATGATTTGAAGCATATTAGGTTTTTGGTCCTTTATTCAGACACAAAAGATCTTTTTGGCTAGGACCTGTTTTGGCTAAATGCTGTCTCAATTCAGATCAAATAATTTCTATGTTATACAATTCACATGATCCTATGACTTTGAAAAGGCTGACTGGCTTCCTTTTGTCATTAAAACTATAAACCACAGCATATTCCTAGCTAATAATTATTATAGATACATAGAAATTGTCATCAGATAAGGACCGCTAGGCTCATCTAGGCTGCCTGTAACCCCTAAACATGTATGCAGTAACTGACCCTAAGTGATCAATGGCTTTTCATCACTCTTTCCCCACCCAATGTTCCCTTGTGCCTGCCCCAGGCATGTTTAAACCCCTCCACTGTGCTTGCCCCCACCACCTCTTGTGGCAGAATGTCCCAAGTATCCACCACCCTCTCTGTGTAGAAGATCTTCCTCACATTACCTCTTAATCTATCCCCCTCCAATTTCACATTGTGTCCCCTCGTTCTGATATTTTTTCTACATTGGAAAAGATCCCCCATCTGCAGATTGTTTATGCCCTTGAGGTACTTGAAAGTTTCTGTCATGTCCCCCTTTTCTCTCCTCTCCTCCAGTGAGTACATATTGAGGACTCTTAGTCTCTCCTCATATGTTTTGTGATGCAAGCCATGCACCATCTTTGTCACCCTTCTCTGGTTAGCCTCCACCCTGTCTATGTCCTTACTCATGTGTGGTCTCCAGTACTGCATACAGTACTCCAGATGAGGCCTTACCAGTGTTTTGTACAATGACATAAACACATCCTGTCTCCTGCTAGTAATGCCTCTGCCTATGCATCCCAGCATGCTACTGGCTCTCCCTGCAGCCCTTGTGCACTGCTTTGATACCTTAAAATCATCAGATATGATAATCCCTAGGTCCTTTTCCTCTTTGGTGACAGTCAGCACCCTCCCCCATTTTGTAGCTCTCCCCAGGGTTCCCCCTATCCAGGTGCATTATCTTGCACTTTTGTGAGTTGAACCTCAGTTGCCACACCTCCAAACAGCTTTCAAGCTTCTCCAGGTCCCTCTTCATTTTCTGCACCCCTTCTGGAGTATCCACTCTGTTGCAGATCTTGGTGTCATCTGCAAATAGTCAGACCTTTCCTTCCAGCCCCTCTGCAATGTCACTAATGAAGACATTGAACAGGACTGGTACCAGTACTGATCCCTGTGGTACTCCACTGGTTATCGCTCTCTCCCTGGGTTGGATCTCATTTACCACCACTCTCTGTCTTCAGTACATCAGCCAGTTTCTAACTCAATGTATCACCTTATGCCCCATGCCCAGACTACTCATCTTGTTAACTAGCCTTCTGTGTGGGACAGTATCAAAGGCTTTGCTGAAATCTAGGTAGGCAATGTCTACTGCCCCACTTTGATTCACTTACCTAGTCACCCAATCAAAAAAATCTATCAGATTTGTTTGACAAGACCTTCCTGTTGTGAATCCATGTTGCCTCAGATCCTGGGCACCATTGGATTCCAGGTGTACCATTATCCTTTCTTTCAGAAGTGTCTCCATCATCTTCCCCACCACTCAGGTGAGGCTGACTGGCCTGTAGTTCTCTGCTTCCTCCCTACTGCCACTTTTGTGCAGTGTGACTACATATACCCTCCTCCAGTCCTCTGGAACCATGCCTGTAATGAGTGATTCTGTGAACAGGGCGGCCAGAGGTGCTGCTAGTTCCCTTCTTAGCTCCCTTACTATCCTCAGGTATATGTGGTCTGGCTCCATGGATTTACCCACCTTCAGCTTTGTGAGTTCTTCCAGAACCCTCACCACAGTGAATGGACTGGTGTCCACCTCTTCCCCCCTCACTGTCTCTTCTCCCCAACTGTGGTCCTTGACTCTCTCCCTCCTTAGTGAATACTGAACAGAAGCATTTGTTCAGTATTTCTGATTATTGATATAGACCGGAGAGTATCTGAGGTTCCCCTTTTTTTGTTAATTAAAGCTTTTTCCTCCAAAATACTTTTTCTTTTTTGTTCGTCTTTTGGATGGTATGAGATTATGGAACATAATACAGTACTTATTCGGGAGGGTAGGTAATTAGACCCAAACCCATCTAAGTTCTGTTTACTCCTGTTATCAGGACAGCTGAAGATTACAACCTCTTATACTCTCTGTGCAACAATTATAATATTCCAGTATAACTAAAATTGGTTTACTTGCTTGTATATGCTTTGATTTATGTCAAATTTCTTCTCACGATGATACTCTAGAAATTGTGCTTCCTTATTCCTATATTTGTATCAATTCAATCTAATATTACAACTTTACAATTTTTACTACTCCGGTATTGTCATCTAACTACATGCAGATTTTGTACTATCCCTGACAATTTGTTACTGCTGTCATTATTAAATAGTTCTGTCAGAATAAATGGCTAGAAGAGAAGTTCTGTGAAATGGACAGAATAGTATTCTTTGACTTTATTTGGTAGTAAACTATGCAGTAATTTTGAAATTTTTTTTTCTACTATTATGTTTTTCAAATTAATGAAATGTTTATGATGACAACAATTGTTTTTTACTGTATATATTGCCCTCTTTGAACTGTATGTTCACAAACAAAGTTTAATATTAATTTATTCATTTGTATTGTGTGGATTTTCGATTTTATCACATTGTAAAGACACTTGTGACTCGATAAACCTAAAACTTGAACTTGAACAGTTGGCATTAACCATGCCCCTTGGAGAGTGAGGATCTGGATTCTTGATGAAGCAGCATCCACAACACAGAACATCAGTGTCTCAAGATCATGTTAGAACCCAGGTCTCCAGTGTGGCTATATTATAGTAGCACAGTAGTGACACTATATTTAGGGTTGAATAGGAATGCTAATGTTAAACCACAAATTTTGAACTTTAATATCTTCACAACCATTCAACAGATTTCCATGAAATTTTGCTTGTACGGTCTCATGGGTAGATCTCTTGATGTGCTAAATCTCGTTCTGGTTAGATGTACGGACTATGAGATATGGATAGTGAAAAAATGCAGAAATCACATTTTTTGCTTTTTTTTTTGCCGTCATGTAGCGCCCAGATGGTTTGGCATTTTGTCTTAAATTTTCAGAGTAGAAAAAGCTTAGCCCACAGTAATGCCTTTTATGGGTTTGGTAAAAAGATATTAATCCCTTCCAAAGTTAATACATTTTAAAAATCCGAGTTCTGAGCATGCTTAGTCAGCACTTCAAAAACAGCCATACAAATCATTATTCATGAGCTCATGAATAATAATGAGCTGATTTACATACTTTTTTTAATTGAAGGAATTTAAAAAGTTGGGCGAAAACTACAAGTTATCACTCTTTGGGAAGCTTGGTCTGTTCAAAATCACTGTTTAGAAGAATTTCTTTTTGGATTCACCTGTTCATATTGCAAGAAAAACAGTTTCTTATGCAGTGTTGGGTAAGTTATTTTTTCTATTACTTTCTATTACTTTTGAAAACTTGTCCCAGAAAGCTCAGTGCAGTCACTAGCAAGGATGGAGAAGTACTGGAAAATGTAATACACTTTACAGTTACAATTACTTATGTGTTTTTATACAAAAGAAATACATATCTGTAACTGATTACATTTATTTATTTATTTATTTATTTTTATTTAGCTTTTGTTGACTGGGTAAGTGCACTAGACAAATCCTGCCTATTTTCAGGCACGACCCGGGGGAGGGGGGATACAGATGAATGCCAACGGACCTTGAACCAGATTAAGCTGTTGGTGGTATTTTTAGTGAATGAGGGAAATTTGGCCAGGACACCAAGGAAATTCCCTACTCTTTCAGAGGGGAATACTCTGTCCAAGATGGCGGATGCTCTGGTGACCACGGCAGAGCTAGCTGGTGAGGCAGGGGACTTGGTCTCTGCTCCTGTCTCCGATTTACTAGAGACCGTTTCAGACAGAATTTTGTACGAACATGTACTTACTGTGCCTGAAGCTGCTCCCATGGATTGTACTGTTCTTCCTCCTGCTCGATGCAGTAGCCCTGACGGTGATCGTAGAGATGCCTCTGCAGTTGTCTCCAGCAAATTGGAGGTGCTGAAGCCCGCTGTGCACAGTGGGCTGGTGGAGGTAGTGAATGCTACACGCTTGGTGGACGATGGAGAAAACTTGTCTGTGCGGATATCACAACAAGATGCGATGTCTTTTGCGAAGGCAGCCATGAGGGAGATCGTCCCCTGGCAGTTCCTGGATCCCATCCTATTTTTGGACCTTCTGTTGACCCGCTGTTGCCCCGAACTGAGTCAACGTCTTTTTGTTCACTGCCTGCCTGCCTTGCACGCAGAGGGTGCAAGCTCGGGATTGCATCACAGGATTCCTCACCTACTATGTTGGAAACTGACAGCCTGATGTCCTTTTCTGAGATATTGCCCCAACCTAAGCCTGTGTGGTCCATGGAGCAGGCTTTGCAAGGGGCAGGCTGGATACAGGACCCCAGGAAGAGACAGTGGATCTCTGGTCCATCCCCTATTCATTCCCCTAAACCTGAAGACTTCCTGGAGGAACAACTGAAGGGACCATAATTGAATGACTCTCCTGACCCCTTGAGTTTGCCAGGGGAATTGTCACTCACCCAAAACCCTGTATTATCTCTCCTACAGGATACGACCTCTAAGGCATCTCCTATGATGGAATCCATGGATTTTACAGCTGCGGACCCTGATCTACCTTTCTCTGAACAGGAAAAGACTCCACGTTCCTTTTCTTCCCTCTTCAAGGCACCTGTTGTGACTGCTAAGTGACATAATGCTGTCCATCTTTTTATAGAGGTGGACTATCTGACCCCCCCGGATCGTGTCTTTGTGGCTAGATCCCTGATAAAAGACTCTTTAAAATTTTTTGCTCACAAGTTATATGCCTTGATACATGTGTCTGGAGAATCTTCCTTTGATGTCAGTTTTCAGACATCTCGTGGACTTGAACGATTTTGGTCTAGATACCATGCTTTGAAGAATACCCCCTTATGGACCCCCTTCCAGGCCATCCCCCTGTCGAAGCCTGCCTTTAAATTTATTATGGTTATGTTCTGTAATGAAGGTGTTGATGTCTCTGATGTGATGTACTGGCTGAAACAGCGCTGCACGGTACAGGATCAGCCTGAAGCCATTCTAGACACTGAAAATATTTGGACTGGGGGTTGGAGGTTTCGGGTGCTGTTGCACACAAATGACTCAGGTCCTGTGCACCTGCCCAATTCCTTTTTTTTAGGATGAGACAGGGGAGTTTGTTTTATCCTGGCCAACCCAAGGCCTGTTATAGATGTGAGGATCCTTCACATCTCAGTAGTGTCTGTGATAAGATTAAATGTAATAATTGTGGTGAAATGGGTCATGTGGGGGTTCACTGTCGGAATGCTAGTAAATGTAACTTGTGTGATGAATTAGGGCATCTATTCCAGACTTGTCGCTGGGCTGCACATGCTCAGGAAGACCATGATGGTGGGGATGATCAACGCTTTGTGATCACACAAGCACAAAAAGCACAGTTATGTGCATCTGTGGCTAAGCACCCCTCTGATACGGGAGATTCAGCAGTGCAGTCCCTACTGCTAGCACCCCCCAGAACCCTGTTCCTCAACCTGACAAGAGGGTACCACCCTTATCAGTACCTGACCCCCCCCGAATGGAGAAAATCAGGCCTGTTGCTTCTGACGTGGACTCTGTCCCAGGTCCTAGTAAAATGCTACCTCCCCGTGAGCCTACTGCAGGTACTCACCGTAGGTCTCTGAGAACTGCTTCTCGGCCTTTACCGCTTCCTATGGCATCCTTGTTGCCTGCCCATACCCCTGTCAAATCCTTTTGAATTACAGCAGAACCCGGATGACACAGGTGGTGAGTCTGACTCATCCTCAGTGGCGTCCTCCCTCCCTGATGGTCCTGCTGACACTGGACCTCCAGTGGGCATTGGACTTTCACAGAGCGTAAGGCTAAAGTTAGGCTGAAAGGGAAGAATATAGTTGGGAAGAGGAAACTGTGATATGTTATACTTTCCTGTTGTCTACATGGCGCAGTTTACTTGTCACACTATTAATGTTAATAGTATGAAACGTGTTCCTAAGAGACGGTTAGTTTTTTCTTTTTTAAGACTTTTACCATTGGGTATTTTCTTATTGCAGGATACCAGACTCCATACGACTCAAGAGATCAGACAAGCGAAGAATGATTGGCTCTTAGGCCCCTCATTCTGGTCCATAGGCCACGACCCCTGTTCAGGCCTTGGCATTTTGATAAATATGCCTGACTTTCGTCTTTTGAAACTATTTGATTTGGTACCCGGTAGGGCTCTGGTTTTGGACTTCACCATAGGTAATTGCCCTTATCGAGTTATCAATATTTATGCGCCACAACTTAAATCAGCACACATAGTTCTTTTTGTTGAGATCCGCCCTTCACACTTCATTCCAAGTTTTATTTTCTGGTGACTTCAACTGTGGCTTGAGTCTTCAGGATAAAAGTTCCTTGCCACTACTAAAAACTGTACTGTGACTCACAAGAACTGAGCAAGCTAATACATACTGCCCACTTAGTTGATGCTTATTTTCTTTTGCAACAACATACCCCTACGTTTCATAAAGGTAAATTGGCTACCCGCATTGATTTTGTTTTCTTGTCCCGTACTTTACCAATTGTTTCAGCTATGGTGCAGGCAGTGGCCTTTTCAGATCATAGCTTGCTTTCTGTTGGTGTGGGTACTACAAATCCTTATTCAAAAGGGCCGGGGTTGTGGAAATTTAACACCTCCCTATTGCAGGATAAGATGTTTTTGTCGACCCTTCGGTCCTTCCTTTTTGCATGCAAATCTGTGTTTCTCTGTTATGAAGACCTGATACAGTGGTGGTTTGATACAAAACATGCATTGATATCATTCCTGAAACGGTATAGTCGTGCAAAAAGTAAGAGCCAATATTTGAACTATTTACAAAGAAGAACGCATCTTCAATCGCTTCTTTCTTTATCATATACCACAGGTCATGACCTTTCCTCTCAAATTCAATTGACGCGGGCAGCTATGTTGCGCTTCCAATCTCGACAATCACGGCAATTGTACCACCAACATAAATTCCAGGTTACTGGACCTCGGGAGATCATTTGTCCCTTTGAGTCTAACTCTCGTCGGACTGGTCAAAAGACGATATTATGTCTTACAGATTCCACGGGGACTATATGCTCTACTCAAACAGAGATTCAGAAGATAATTGCTAACTACACGACTGCTTTGTTTTCCCCCTTTCCTGCTGATCTACCTGACCCTGCTGCCCTGTACGAGAATTTAGACATCTCACTCCCTTCTACAACAGCAGTGGAGATGGCGTGCCAGTCCATTACAACCTTGGAGTTGTTAACGACTATATCCTCTCTGCCGTTACGTAAAACTCCTGGCCCAGATGGTCTTCCAGCAGCTCTCTATAAAGTTCTGGGTGACCACTTACTTATTGAACTTACCTCTGTCATTAATTCTTTGTTGAACAGCGAGTCTGTCCCTTTAGAATTTTCGACTGGTGTTTTGCTTATATATATATAAACAGAAGGGGGAAGCCCACTCTCTTGAGAATTGGTGCCCTCTTTGTATGCTAAACACTGAGTTTAAGATATTGATGAAGATAATAGCAAAACGTTTAACTGGTATTGCAGAAACTGTTCTGCATCCTGCTCAATCTTGTTCTGTCCCCAACAGGAACATCTCAGATCATTTGATTCTGATCCATGAATTGTTCTCTCACGGGTACTCAGCTTCGATTTCTGGATTTGTAGTATCTGTGGATCAACGGGCAGCATTTGATTTGGTGAATCATGATTTTTTATGGCAAGCACTCAGTTTTTTGCATATACCGGCTATCATTATCCAATGGTTAAGTAATTTTTATAGGACAGCTACGGTCATGCCAGTAGTGAATGGTTGGGTGGGACCTCTGATACCTGTTCGAAGGGGAGTCCGACAGGGGTGTCCTGCGAGTCCATTACTATATGTACTGTTTTTGGATGTTTAGCTCCACCGTGTGAATATGCTTCCACAGATACATGCTGTATCATGAACTGTAACAACAGCACCTTACAAAGCCATTGCATATGCAGAAGATATCAGCTTTTTGGTGGCGGACGAGGATTCGGTGATAGCCTCCTTGCAGGAATGTTCCTTATTTGGGACATATTCGGGAGCTACTCTGAATTTTGAGAAAAGTGTTGGTATACAGCTGGGATCTGCTATTGCACTGATTAGGAACATCGGACCATTGCAGATTGTAGATGGTCCTGTTCATATTTTAGGGATTTATTTTGGTACTCGAGCCGATGACGTTTATAATTGGACCTCCAAACTACAGCAAGGTCGCATAAGGTAGCCTCATGGAACAGGAGTCAGATTGGAAAAGAAAAAGAATCTATTTAATTAAGACATATTTACTTTCCTTTTCTCTATGTTAGCTATATCTTTCCTGTTCCAAAACAATTGGAAAGCGGCGATTCTTAGCCTTTTTTCCAGGCATTATGGGGAGCAGGTTGAACCCAATAAAGCAGGATGTCACCTATCTCCCTCTCATGGATGGTGGTGTTGGCATGACTAACCCCCTTTTGTTTTTCACCAGTATTTTTTATGGCGAGCGTTAGACGCTTTTGATTAAATCGCAGAAAGGATGGGAGAGCGTGGTTCTATGATTCTTGTAAAATATGGTTTCACCAATGGGAACGACTCCTACGTATATTGTGCCTCGGAACACGCCACCTTATGTGAGGTATACTGTTACGTCTGAAGCAATGGCGGTTACCCCACAAATGCTTCTCACTAATGAGCACAAATCCCTGTATAGATTGCTTCTTTTCTCTGTGTGTGCAGTTCAGTCCCCTTTTTATAAATGTCCTGCCCAATATTGTCCCTCTCTGCTTATTTTGTTGCGTTGTGTGTGAATCCCAATACATATGTGGGACTTTCATTGGTTATCCTGCCATGAGAGAATTAATGTTAAATCGAACCATAAACATAAACAGCTTCAAGACAGGCTGTGTTCTAGGCCCTCCTGTATTGATGAATTGGAAACTATTTCTCATTTATTTTTTGATTGCCCCTTTATACAATGTTGGTGGGCCTTTCTAGTCCAAAAATGGCGTATGCCATTGCTTCAATTTGTCTCTTACCCGATGATTATGTATGGAGCATTCCCCCCTCAATGGTCTCTGTGGAACACTGATACTTTAAATCTTATTTTTGTTGTGATTAAATGGCATATTTGGATGGCAAGATGCCAGTTCACCCTGCAGCAGAAAATTTGTACATATATAGAAATTGAACAAAAGATTGTTCTGGATTTGAAAACTGTTTATGCACGTGAACTTGTATCTCATTCCAGGCCTGGTCTGTTCGCCCTTTGGAAAGCCCTACCTTGGATTACAGACTCGGATGCACTGGTGACTTGAAGGACTTTTGTTCTTTCAGTATCATTTCCTTAGTTTTCTTTCTTTGTTTTCTCCCATACCTTTTGATATGAACACTGTTGTATACTGTCTTGATTTTACCTGGTTTGTTCTTCTTGTGTTTTCTTTATTGTATATTGCCTGATTTCTTGTTTCAATAAAACTTTCCCCTACTCTATTCGACAAGTGCCATGGGATCTTTAACATCCACCTGAACTACCACCAATCCAGGCAGATGGGACCTCGGTTTAACGTCTCATCCGAAAGAAGGCACCTCAGAAGTGCAGCACCCCTCTCATGCTGCACTACAGTGTCAGTACTGGGATATTAACCCAAGTGCCAGATGTGGGAACTGAATCCACAGCCCTCTGATCTCCCGGCCTCAGAGGCGAGTGGCGCTACCTACTGAGCCACTGACAACTAACCTATTTTAAGCACTGTAAGAAGGTATACATTAGATAGAGAAAGTCTAACTGTATGTTGGTAGGAATTTGTACTTTTACTTGTTTCTTTTATGTGATTGTTTGAGTTTTGATATATTGTTCTGTGTTTACATTTTACCTATTTTTATCCATTTTCTTAGTAAACCTCTTATTTTAAAGAGACTACCGGGTGTGCCTTTGAAATTCTTTATTTTTGCATGCAAAGCATATATGATTAAAGTTGACACTGTTCCTAAGCTTAATGGTATACCAAACTGGGAAAAGGTAAGAATTTATCTAAGGTCTTTCATAGAGTTTTTAAGGGTTCATGTTGTATACCCGTTTAGGTGCCCTTGGTGAAAGATATCTGGCATTTCCCCGAAGAGCAGAATTATCTGAGCCTGTACATTTGGGTACGCTAGCATAAGGTTCACAGTTTTAATCCCTCCAGAACTTGAGACCAAAGGTGATTCGGACCCACAAAACACACAAGAGGGTTCCCCTGTTCTATTACCCTATTCACAATACTGTGCTCAGAGACTGGCACTGTGGGAGCAGAGGGCCTGACCTGCTGAGTGGGGCTGTGACATCCGGTACTGGATTAGAGGGGGGTAGCCAGGGACAAGAGGGAGAGGGCTACATATGACACCCAGATTGTGGGGGGTGCAAGGAGTCGGCTGAGTGGTGAGGCCAGAAAAAAGGACGAGAACAGGCATGAAAGGATTGGTAACTTGGGGTATGAACCTGGAGGCAAGGGGGAGGTTAGATGCTCCTGTTGGGAGATTCTATGATCAGGGGTATCCAGTGGGAGGGGTGGGGGAAGGTAAAACCTGTCCGGTAAGGACCAAATGTAACACTGGCCTGATGGCGCACAAGGCCAAGCATCTGGTATAGTCACTAGCAAAGAAATGTGGAGGTTCCCCCAGACATTCAAGTGCACCTGGGCACAAATGACTTAGAGGTAAATAATGAATTAGAGATACAGGCAAGGTTTTGAGAACTAGCCAGGGTTTGCCATACCATAGGATGTTCGATCTACTTCTCGGAGATCCTGCCAGTGCCAAGGGCTAGTGTGGAGAACAAGTGAAAAATTAGAGTGGTGAATCAGTGGCTCAGGGACTGGTGTGAGGCTAGGGGGTATGGGCTTGTGGCGGACTGGGGTGAAACCTGGGAGGATAAGAGTCTGTACGCTAGGGACAGGCTCCACCTTAATTTGGAAGGGAGGAAAATTCTAAAGCTGAAAATAGCTGGATTTGTCCATGAAAGGTGGGATTTAAATTTGTGAAGGAGGGATGGACGGAAGGTGGGGCTGATCCAGGAGGGCCGACAAAAGAGAGACTCAGTCACCACTCCCCTAAGGGGATGGAGGGATACAGAACAAGGCCAATGGGCAGGGTGCAGGGGGGGCATGTGGCCACACAGGAATACGAAGGTTGGATATGGGAGGAGGGAAAGGGGTGGAAGGTGGTCCTGATCAATGCCAGAAGCTTAGGAAATAAGATGCCTGAGCTCCAGGCGATGCTCGTAGAGGGGTCAGTGGATGTGGCAGCTGTCACTGAGACCTGGGCCACCCAAATGCATTACCGGGACCCAAACCTGGAGGGCTACACTATGTTCAGGAAGAATAGGATGGAGGGAAGGGGGGTAGCACTGATAGTCAAAAATGGCATTGGTATAGGTGGGGTGGAGGAGGTCAGTAAGTGAGTAAAAATAGGGGTGCTATACAGACCCCCCCACGCTGGCGGAGGATCTGGAAAAGAGTCTGGTGGCTAATGTTATGGGCCACTGTAGATTGGGCAAGGGAAGGGTAGTGGTGATGGAAGACCTAAACATGCCAGGGACTAACTGGGGGACTATTACATCCCCAGTGGCCAAGGAGCAGAGATTGCTTGATGTCTTTCAAGACACGTTCCTAACCCAGCAGGTGGAGGAGCCGACTAGGGTGGCCTGGATACTGGATGTAGTCCTGGCAGACAGTGACCAGATTAGGGGCCTGGAGGTGAGGGACCCACTGGCGGAGAGTGATCATGCCACGGTCTGGTTTTCCCTGGACCTGGGGGGGGAAGAAAAGCACACACAGATGGTGGTAATTGACTTTAGGGGTGCAGATTTCAGAGGTATGTGAAGGATCCTTAAGGGTTATTTGGATGAGATAAGGTTAGGCATGGATGCTGACAGTAGGTGGGAGATGATTAGGAGGTGGGTACAGGAGGCTTCCAAGCCCTGTGCTAGGGTGAAGTGCAAATTCGGTAGGGTCAGAAAACCGTGCTGGTGAACCCAGGAGGTTCAGGAGGCAGGAAGGGAAAGAAGGCTGCCTGTAGGCACTTCAAGTGCTCAAGGAGTGAGGGGAAATAAGGGGAGTGTGAACTACGGGGAAAGGCTTGAGGAGCTCAACATGTACACTCTGGAGGAGAGGAGGGATGGGGGAACATGATAGAGGTCTTCAAGTACATAAAGAGGATTAATAAAGGTTGCTCAGATGGGGTGTTCCAAAAGAAGGGGAGGCAACTAGCAGACACAGGTGGAAGCTAGAAGGGGAGACTCAGGGGGGGGAGAGGAGGAGGTGTTTCTTCGCTGAGAGGGTGGAGGAACCATGGAATGCGCTGCCCAAGGAACTGGTGGAGGCAGACACTGTAGAGGGGGTTCAAGAGGGGCTGGGACAGATATAGGGGGTGGGAGAAGCTGAGTAAGTCCAATTTGGGGGAATATCTTGGATGAGGATAGGGAAACCCAAGAGGGTGGGGGGGACAACTACATCGGCACCCAGTATGGGTGCTCACTACCGAGCAGACACAAAAGACCATAAGGCCTACTCTGCTGGCATTTTAGTATGTAAGTAAAAAATGGTGGATAATGGGTTCTGCATGAGCATTTGGAAATTCTGTAAATATCCTTTGCTGAATATGAACCATGCATGGAGCCTTATCTATCCACTTTTTCATTCTTCTCAGCTTTCATTATTGTCTAACCATTATGGTTTTCCTGCTTGTTACTATCCTCAGGTGATGGTCGAATGGACAGTCCCGGGCATTCGGCTCAGTATTGTACCTACATCAGCATTGATCTACAAACAAAGGAAATTATATTGGTCAATGTTGTAGACAAAAAAGAAACAAGACTAAAGTCTACCAACATGGAGAAATTGGCATTCCAGCACAGTATAGATACACTATTTTACAACGATGTCATGGATGCCCATGTACAGATAGCATGTTTGATGCCTAGATGAACTTTCCTATCTCACCCTTGTGTGACTCACTGTCTGTGGAATTAGTTACTTATTATTCTTTACTTTGCACTTTTCTGGTAGGCAATCAATATTCCACAATCAAGCATTCCTATGACATTTGGCATGGTACAAACAATGGGGCCAAGCCCATCATGGCAGTAAGACATCCTCAATTTTTACCCAGTGCAGTGCAGGTAGATAAAAAACTGTCCCTGTGTGATTCACTTTTACAATCATTTTGTTTTTTTGCATGCATCGTAGACAAGCAAGCAACGTAACTGCAAAATGCTGTGGTCCTGGTGCCAGAATATTGTAAACCACTTTTGGTACTGCTGTAAAGAAACAAAAAACTACCATGAGTTTATGGTAATTATGGTATTTTCAGTAAATTATTGGGCTGTGCTGGTATCTTCTTACTGAGTATTTTTCAACTAATGCATCTGTTGCCACTTTGAGGCACAGTGAGTTGGCATATTAAACCACATTGGAGACGTTCATGAGTGGACTTTTGGCAGTGACGTGGGTGCTGGCAGATGCACACATTCTGCACTAGAAACTGAGCGAGACAAGTAGTGACTGGTGGCTGGATCAGTACCACATCATGAATTGTGAAAAACAGTCACAGGCTAATGCTTCCTGCACTCCTTGCAATATTATGTTCCTGTCAGGTAGTGCCACACAGACTCTGACAAGCTTTCAATCATACCTGACAGCTATATATATTGCCATATATTGTAGTGAATTCTTTGCTACTGTTGCCCGATGTCAATACCATGTCTACTACTGCATCTCTACCCTTAGGAGCACATCTGACCTAGAGCAGTTTCAGCAGCACATCCTGATGTACTGTGCAAAGAGGTATTCTTACACATTTCCAGTCTACTGTGCTCGGAACTATCTTGCAGCAGTCGACTACAACCACCATTTATCCAGACCATACCGACAAAAAGCAAGAGGTGAAAAAATGTATCAATAGACCAGCAACCATACCACTGCTTAATAGTATGCACAAAGCTTAGCAAACATCTGTATTAGAGAAATACAAAATCACACATACCCCCATAACGCAAAGCATCATGCAAATCACCACAGAATATTATGCTGGTTCAACTTTAAGCAAAAATGCATGGTACCAAAAGGCCTCTCACTCAGTCTTCAAAGGGTGCTAACAGAAGACACATACACGTGTTTTGTCCTACCAGGACTCAACAGTGTGCTTCGTCTGTGTGACACCCCAGTGGAATGAACCAGCTACCCTAAGATGGTCTATCTGGGTTACTTTGTGGTGAGCCCAATAAATACATAAAACAAGCTCAAAGACAAAGAACCTCAGCATGAAAGCACAGAGGCAATGGTTACCCCAAAGGGCATTCTGTATTGAACATCTGTATTGCTGTGTTAAGTGTGATTATACAACTGAGCATCCAGCCTGAGCAGTATACGCATAGATTCATGCATTGTTGGCAGTTACACGCACATTGCACCAACAAACCTCTTAAGAGTAGGCTTTGTTACATCACAGAATTGAACTGCTCACCCAAAATGCTGTATATAGATTGTGTCACATTGCCAGAACTGCAATGGTGGAAAAATATGAGCGTGTTTACCAGATACCCTTTGGCCATTTCTGATCAACAGGTCACGCATAAAATACAATGTAGGTTAATAATGGATTTTCGAAAATCCAGATGCATGCACTGTAAGTGTTGCCTAGTGCCAGTGGTTACATAAAACGGATTGTTCGTGGGCCAGCAGTGTACAAAACTCCAAAAAGGACAATTGTGACTGAAAAGCAAAAGACTTATGCATGATCAGTGGGTAATGCCATAAAAAACATTACCTTTGGATGTGTGTGTCTGAAGTTTACATAGTGTATCTGAAACGTTCTAGAAAACAGGTATTCGTAAAACACATCAATTTGATGTAATGCATGTAAAGGTCACTGTGTACACTCAACAGTCCTTTTTACCCATGAATACTGTCTTACATTACTGTCTACCTGCTCTGTGAGATACATTTAGATGATTGCAACTGTAGCAGCCTGTTTACCAATAGTGGCATGAGTATTCATTGTATTCGTGTGACCTGCATCAGTTGTATTGGTGGTACAAAGTTTTGCACGCTTATTAGAAAAGTGAACAATGCTGGCCCAGTGGTGGTGAGGGCTTAGGCACTGGACACCACACCTCACGATGTGGCAGTGACTAAGGTTCGGAAATGGACCTGGGCCATTGGGGGTCAGATGGGGGAGGAGGACTGAGTGTCCCAATGGATGCTGTCCTCCTCCATGGGTGGGTTACCAGGTTGCTCCAAGCACCTGTAGCTCCTATGCCTGTGGAAGCATGGGTGGTAGTGGCACATGGCTCTCTGGAGTCAGGGAAGGGAGGATGCTGTCGGGCGCCTGACGACAGCATGCGTCAGCATATCGTTCATCTGGATGCATGTCCTCTTCTTCGGCGTCCTCAGTGGATAGTGGGGAAAATGGGGGAAAAATTAATACACACCTGGCCAAATAAGCAGTGTGAAATGAGGGGGATACTGGTAGCAGGGACCTGGTGGATGGAGTAGGAGGGCATACGAGGTCCCCACTGAAGCCGTTGGAATAAAAAAAAAATGTGAACAACATGTGTTCAGTTCTGATGAAGTCTGCCTTTTATGCATGGGTGGCAAAAGACACACAAGGAGGAACTCGAGGAGGAACACGCCTTTGTACTACCATAGTTGTGATGTCTTCTGAGGAGCATATGTTTGTGTGTGGGGTCACAAACAAAACATATTTCAATGTGTTGTCCTGTAGTTCTCTGAAAGAAAATGAGAAATTTCATAGTACAGTGAATCCAACAGCAGTTCACCTTAGAGTAGTGCACATTGAGAATAAGTGCACGTTCGTCCTTGTTCCAACTTTTCTTTAATATTCACATAGTACAAAACTAGTCTGTTAAGTGCACACTGGGTAGGTGCACATTGGAGTAAAATTCAGTTTCACAGTTCGTCAACACATCTCTTCCTAAGCAGTGATTCAGAGTCAAGCAATATTACTGACTATAGCATTCAGTTGGCACTTGCAAGCATACTAACTCAATTCATTTTTTTGGGATCTACAACCAATAGATACACTACAGATGGATGATGGCCTTTTTTTTCCCGGATAGCTTTGTGCTTCATGAAGTTATCTGCCAATGCTGCACAGCAGTACATTTTAACATTTTTAACACTGTAAGTATACTGCTATGATACCAAAATATGGAATACCATTACAGTCTCGGGTTGTGATTATTTTCTATATAGTCCCAGTAGAGAAGTCCAGTCACACAGCACTCCTTCCTCCTGGTGTCTTCTGCCAAGCTACTAATAGAATCTTTCTAAGGCAGTCTTTAAATGTAGCTTCCTTCTAGCTAAGCCACTCCCCCTACTTACTAGATCTTTCTACAAGTAAATTAAACTACACAGCTATCAAGCCCTTTCAATCACCTGAGATTTACACCTAGATAACTGGCCAGATAACCATTCAGTTCAGTTAACTCAGACAAACACACTAATTTTTTTTGTTTTGTTTGAGCTGGTGGCCTTGATGGAAGAGGGATGCCTGGATATCATAGAAGTCACAGAAACATGGTGCTCAGAGAACCATGACTGGGATGTTAACATACCAGGGTACATAACCTATAGGAGAGACAGGCAGGGGAGAAGAAGGGGGGGAGGAGTAGCTCTCTATGTAGAGGAAGGGATAAAAGCAACTGAACAAAAGAGTAAACAGGGAGGAGAGGAGGCACTGTGGGTCACCTTGGAGACTGGAAAGGGCACCGCAATCCGCACAGGGGTTGTGTACAGACCCCCATGTCAGGGGGAGGGAATGGACAAGGATATGATAGAAGGCATTCTTAGGATGGCAGAGAAAGGGGAGATACTGTTGATGGAAGACCTGAATATGCCAGATGTTAACTGGAGCACATTTACTGCAGCCACATCCAAGAGCAGGGCTATTCTCGATGCCCTACAGGTGGCAGACCTCAGACAGCTAGTTTCGGAACCCACTCGTGAGGGAGTAATCTTGTACCTCATACTCTCAAATGGGGGCAGTGAGAGAATCTCAGATCTAGAAGTGGGTAGCCATCTGGGAACAAGTGACCATCAAACAGTGTGATTCACGTTAAACTCAGCTACAGAGTCAAGCCATACAAAAGTGAGGGTACTGGACTTCAGGAGGGCTGACTTTGGCAAGATGGGAGAGTGCCTCAGAAAAGCACTAGCAAACAGGCTAGAAGGAGGGTGGAGCAACAATGGGGAATCATCAAAACTGCTATCACAGAGGCAACAAGCTTTTGTGTGAAGCAAATAAATCAAAATGAAAGAAAACCAATATGGTTCTCAAAAGAGGTGGCTGGGAAAGTCAAGGAGAAAAAGATAGCATTCAGGAAGTATAAGGAAACACAGAAGGAGCAGGACAGACAGCTGTACCAGTTAAGGCAGAAGGAAGCAGGGAGGGAAATCAGAATAGCAAAGGCCCAAACTGAGGAAAAGATAGCCAACTCGGTTAAGAAGGGGGATAAAACCTTTTATAGGTACATCAGAGAACGTAGAAAGACAAAGGGAGGGATAGTGAGGCTGAATAGAATGAATTGTGGGTGGGCAGAGGGGGACAGTGAAAAAGCAGGGATACTGAACGAATATTTCTGCTAAGTATTCTCAAAAGAGGAGGGGGAAGTGCCTAATCCAATTAATAGAAGCACTTTTGATAGGGGGGTCGATCCCAGCCCTTTCACAGAAGAAAGGGTTCTGCAAGAACTCCTAAAACTGAAGGTGGACAAAGCGGTGGGGCCTGATGGAATTCACCCCAGAATTCTAAAAGAATTAAGGGGGAAACTAGTGAAACCACTGACTACTCTTTTTAATAAATCATGGGAGGATGGTGTGGTACCCGAGGGCTGGAGGAAGGCAGATGTGATTCCCCTTCACAAAAGTGGGACCAAGACAGAGGCAGGAAACTATAGATCTGTCAGTTTGACCTCCGTGGTAGGGAAAGTGATGGAGTCACTTCTGAAGGAAAGAATAGTTGAGTACCTAGGGGCCAGTGGGGCACAGTACCCAAGGCAGCATGGGTTCACAGCAGGAAGGTCATGTCTGACAAATCTAATAGATTTCTTTGACTGGGTGACCAAAGTAGTAGACCAGGGAGGGGCTGTGGACATGGCCTACCTAGACTTTAGCAAGGCATTTGACACAGTCACACACAAAAGATTAATAGTCAAATTAACCAGTGTGGGAGTGGGTCCCAGGGTGGTAGCCTGGGTAAAACATTGGCTGAACAACAGGACACGGAAGGTAATTGTAAATGGAGTCCACTCTGAAGAAAGAGGGGTTACTAGTGGGGTACCGCAGGGTTCAGTACTGGGTCCAGTCCTTTTTAATGTCTTTATAACTGACATTGCAGAGGGACTGGAAGGAAAAGTATGCCTCTTTGCAGATGACACAAAGATCTGCAACAGGGTTGATGCCCAAGGAGGCGTGGAAAGGATGAGAAGGGACTTGGCAAGGTTGGAGGAATGGTCAGAAGTATGACAGCTAGGATTCAATGCTAAGAA
Organism: Neoceratodus forsteri; assembly: GCA_016271365.2. Taxonomy (NCBI): domain Eukaryota; kingdom Metazoa; phylum Chordata; order Ceratodontiformes; family Ceratodontidae; genus Neoceratodus; species Neoceratodus forsteri. The sequence goes on from CM028131.1 coordinate 632,654,333, forward strand.
GTGCAAAATAATGCACCTGGGAAACAAGAACCCAGAGGAAGATTACACAATGGGGGGAGGGGTAGTAACAACAACAGAAAAGGAAAGGAACCTGGAAGTAATCATATCAGATGACCTTAAGGTTAGCAAGCAATGTGAGAAGGCAGTAGGAAGGGCTGGGGGTATACTGGGATGCATAGGGAGAGATATCACCAGCAGAAAACAGGAAGTTGTTATCCCTCTGTACAGATGGTGAGACCCCATCTGGAGTACTGTGTCCAGTTCTGGAGACCCCATCTCCACAAGGACATAGAGAGGATAGAGGCAGTCCAGAGGAGGGCAACTAAAATGGTGCAGGGTCTGCAAGAGAAGTCGTATGAGGACAGACTAAATTAGCTTAATATGTATACCCTTGAGGAAAGAAGGGAGAGGGGGGACATGATAGCAACTTTTAAGTACCTCAGTGGAATCAACAAAGTCCAAGAGGGTATCATCTTTCAGAAAAAGAGATGTGCCAGAACAAGGGGACACAATTTAAAGATAGAGGGGAGGTGGTTTCCTGGGCAATGTATGGAAGTATTTTTTCACAGAGAGGGTGATGGATGTGTAACCCCCTTGCAAATGGGGATTCCGGAAAGCTTTCTCAGAGCTCGTTTCCATGCTCCATGCCTGGTTGGTGATCGGCATAAAGCAGTTTAAATGGGTAGCCAGTGAGCGCTTTTAAAGCCTCCGTATGCTGTCTCTTTAAGGGCTGCCTGTTGCAGTCATAATTAACTGAAATGGGGGGGGCTGTGTGGTTGTATGCCTGAGTCCCGTCTGGGATGCTGAAAAATAGCTCCCTTCTGCCATCGCTAGTGGTGCAGAGGGAGCTCTGCTGGAGGATGTGTTTGTTTGCTTGAAATAACATAAAATAATAATGATAATGTAGTTGTTCTAACCTGCCTTCCTTTGCAGTAAAGACTGTTTCGATTATCTCCTCCATTTTGGTCCAGAACCGCTGAATTGGACCAATCAGTACCTCGGGACTCTGGAGAGTTGTCTGACCAATAGAGGAACTGCTTGTAAGTTGGGAAAGGCATTATGGGCTATAGCACTTTTTCACACCACTGAGGGGCAAAAATTGGTTGACTGACAGGTATGCCAGCCAATAGACTCGAGTACCTTACTTTAAAGGGGGTCCCCAGAGTGAGCTGGGAGATACTACCAAGGGGGTAAGTGTACTGGTGAAAAGAATTGTTGGTACACAGTGTGAGCCACTAAGGGGACAAAAGGGGGGTTGCAGTAACCCTAAGGGCTGTGACCGAGGCAATCTCGACAGTATTAACCCCAACCTCAGGGTGGAGGCACCCATCAATGGATCTGGGCCCCTCACCCTGTCTCAGTGGAGGCAGGCAGGGGTAGTAGCCCTAAGGTAGCGCCCCCGGGGGTTATAAATTGGAGGCACCATTGGGATTAGTGTCCCCTAGTGGCCAAGTGAGGAAGTGCATAAGAAATGGAAAAATTGGAAGGGGATATGTTGGGAAAAATTAAGTTGGGGCCTATCAAGACAATGGTACACAGACTGATAGGGTGGGGTGAAGCTGAAGAGCTGGACTCCCAAAAAACTACATTACTGTTAGATGTGCCCCTGGGAACCCCAACAGCGGACATCATTTCCTCAGCAGAGCGAGTAAAATGTTTAGGCAAAGTGGAGGTGAAAGGGCGTATGGCTGACCTGCTTGACCAGGCGTTGCAGGTGCTGCTCCTGTGTAGTGTGGCCATCGACCCCGAGAAGGTACCTCCAGCGATTTACCCGGAGGGTGTCTCACAGGGTTGGAGGCTAATTCATATTCGGAATGGGTCAGTCACTCCTGGAGGGTCTCCCCAGACTAGTAGTTTTAAAGAGAAGCTGCTTAAATTGCTGGCTGTGGAGGGGAGGACTACCCAGGAATTGCTGCAAGCATTGGATTTTTCTAGTGATGCAACCCCCAGGACTCCCCAGGTAACTTCCCCAGCCCTCCCAAGAGTTCTATTTTGGCTCCACTGCCCTTAGTAGTCCCTCCTATTCGGCTTGATTCCTACCGCAGGCTGAAGCTTTTTTCTGGCACAGTGCCAGTGTTTCCAGGGGAAGATGACCTGGAAGCTTGGATGGACTATGCCACCCCCTTAGTTCAGGAATAGCAATGCTCTGAGGGGGAGAAAAGGAAGAGACTGATGGAGAGCCTGCGGGGTCCCGCGTTAGAAGCCATTAGGTTTTTGTGGGTCACCAGTCTGGAAGCCACCGCCGCAGAGTACCTCTCTGCTTTAGAAGGGGTGTTTGGGAGTACCGAGACAGGGGAAGATTTGTTATGGAAGTTCAGGTCTGCCAAGCAGTGGAGAAATGAGAAGCTATCTGCCTTTGTCACTAGGGTGGAGCGGGCTTTGCAGAAGGCCTATAGGAAGGGGGGAGGCTCTGCCACAGCCTTGAATCAGGTCAGGTTGGAACATGTTTTAAAGTCTGCTAGATTCTCTAGTGTAATACTGTTAAAATTTAAGTTACATGATCGACGGGCTACCCCACCTGAATATTGTCAATTGATGAGGGAAATTAGAAAGGTGGAGACCGATGAAGAAGGGTGGGAGCCTTGTGTGGGGGCAATGAACTCTAGTGGGACCCCTGAGCCTAGCACCCCCGAGGAGACCAGCCTGTCTGGAGGGTCTGAGGGATCACCAGATTTTCCAGGTACTGTGGGAATACGAGTTATTTCCTCCGACCCCCACGTAGAGAGTGAGTTGAGGGCCGAGGTCAGGAATTTACGGGAACTGGTGAGGGACTTGAAGCAATCTACTATGTACCCTGTTAGGTCCGGGGCCCCTGAGTCATGCAGAAACCAGAACCCCAGCCCAAGGAAGCCCCGTCACCCCTCTCAGGGTCCCCCACAGATAAGGTGCCCACCATTAGATAGTGACCCCCAGGGCCCCAAGTTCTGTTACCATTGCGGAGAAGATGGGCATTTTCAACCCAAGTGCCAGAGGCCGGAGAATTTAAGGAAAGTCAACATCAGACTGATCACTTGGCATCGCCAAGCCCAGTCTCGGCCCCTCAGGAAAAGTTTTGTGACTCGGGCCCATGCTCAGCCAACTATCAATGCTGTGGCTCCCGACTGGTCTGATGTTTTTGGGCCTTCAATGGAGACCCCGGTGCGGGTAAATGGAATTCCCACCCAAGCTGTATTAGACAGTGGCTCTCAGGTAACCATCATGTTTCAGGACTGGTATCAGACACACTTATCTGAGGTGCCCCTGCAACCCTTGAATGGTCTACATGTGTGGGGGGTTGAGCGACAAGGCGTATCCGTATTTGGGGTATATCCGAGTCTGGTTATCCTTCTCTGCATCTGTGGCTGGAATGGATGAGCAGGTGGAAACCTTAGCTTTAGTTTGCCCACCCACTGGACTGTATGATGGGGTGCCTTTGTTGATTGGGATGAATGCTCATATGTTCAGACGATTGTCTCAATTGTGTTCAGAAAAACGAGCATTTCAGACCGGGAGAGCTTTAAGCATATCCGCTGTGATTCAAAAGGCAAGTGCAACTCAGAAGAAGGTTCGCTCGGAGGAACCTGAAGGCCCGGTGGGTGTGGTGTGGAAAAAGGATCCGGGCCCCAGTGATACTTGCTCCAAATGCCCAAAGTGTCCTGCATGGAGAAGTACGACTAAAAACAGATGTTAAGAATAAGTTGTTGATGTTGGATGCGCCTCGGAAGGGAAGATTACCTGAGGGAGTGTTGGTCAAACCCAGCATCTTGCCGGTTAGAGCTCATGCTTATGTTAAGAGGGTGATGGTTCAAGTGCATAATGTGTCCGACAAAGAGATTCGAATAAGAAGAGGGTGCACCTTAGCAAGTGTACATTGTGCAGATACTGCAGTACTACCAAACAGCAAGGGTTCCAGGACAGATGACAGAGTTACTCCTGACTTGTTTGATTTCGGTGACTCCCTGTTGCCAGCTGAATGGAAAAAAAGGATCAGTGAGAGGCTTGCCAAGAGGGACCAGGTTTTCTCCCTGAAAGAGTGGGATGTGGGATGTGTACAAGGGGCTGAGCATCACATTCGGCTGCATGATGAAAGGTCTTTCCGAGAGAGATCCCTTCGCCTGGCCCCAGCTGATATAGATGATGTAAGGTGGCATCTGCAAGAGATGTTGGCTGCTGGTGTAATACAAGAGTCCAGGAGCCCCTATGCCTCCCCCATAGTAGTAGTATGGAAAAAGAATGGGGCAGTTCGGATGTGTGTAGACTATTGCACTTTGAATCGGCAGACCATTCCGGACCAGTATACCATGCCGCGCATACAGGACGCTTTGGATTGTTTGAATGGTAGTAAGTGGTTTTCTGTGTTGGATCTTCGCAATGGGTACTACCAGATCCTGATGGCCCCAGATGACCGGGAGAAGACTGCATTCATTTGCCCCCTAGGTTTCTATGAGTTCATTCGGATGCCTCAAGGGATTTTGGGTGCCCCAGCCACCTTTCAGCGCCTGATGGAGTGGGCCGTGGGGAACATGAATCTGCTCGAGTGTCTGGTCTATCTAGATGACGTCATAGTGTTTGACCGCTCATTGGAAGAACACGAGCAATGATTATTCAAGGTTTTGGATCGGTTGGAGATTTCAGCCTCAAGCGGTCTATCGACAAGTGTCAATTCTTCCAGACTTCTGTGAAATACGTGGGCCACATTGTGTCCACTGAGGGCATAGAGACTGACCCTAGCAAAGTGGAGGCTTTGACCACTTGGCCTCAGCCCAGGAATTTGAAAGAGCTGCAATGGTTCCTGGTGTTTTGTGGATATTATAGGTGGTTTGTTAAGGACTGTTCTCGAGTGATTCGCCCCCTCCTCAACCTCACTCAGGGGTATCCTCCTATGCACAAAAAGTATAAGAAGGTTGTGTGCTCTGAGATGGAGAAGAAGTATTTCCGGCCGAATGATGTGTTTGGGGATCGTTGGACTGCTGAGTGTGAGGAAGCTTTCTATGACATCATATATCAACTTACCCATGCCGCAGTGTTGGCCTATGCTGACCCGGCCAAGCCCTACATTCTCCATACTGATGCCAGTCTACAAGGATTGGGGGCTGTGTTATATCAGGAGCACTCGAACGGTCTGAGACCCGTAGCTTTTGCCAGCAGAAGTCTGACTCCTTCAGAAAAAAATTATCCAGTGCACAAACTAGAGTTCTTGGCCCTGAAGTGGGCCATTGTTGATCAGTTTCATGACTATTTGTATGGCGCCAAGATATTGGTAAAGACTGATAACAATCCTCTGACATATGTACAGACCTCTGCCAAGTTGGATGCCACTGGCCATAGGTGGCTCTCTGCCTTGGCCACCTACGACTATGCTGTTGAGTACAGAGCGGGCCTAAACCATATAGAGGCGGATGCTCTCTCTTGGAGGCCTATGCCACAAGCTGATTGGGTCAGGTTGTCAAACCCTGACATAAGAGCCCTCTGCCAGAAATTTGACAAGGAGGAACAGGTGTCTCCTGATGTCGTGGACTGTATGGTGGATTGCTTGGGGCCATCTGAAAACTGCATACCTGCCACCTACTGTCATTTCTCTGCATTAGACACTAGCTCACTGCCCCAATTCAACAATGATAGTCTCCAACGGGCTCAATCCTGTGACTTTATGATAAAAAAGGCTGTGGAGGCTTTGCAGGCAAGGAGGGATGTGTCCAAGTTACGTTCCACTGATCTGAGGACTGCCTTGTTATATAAAGAAGGGCCAAAATTAAAGCTGATTAACCAACTACTATACAGAGAGACTGTGGATAAGGAGGGCCGGGTAGACAAACAACAACTGGTGCTGCCCTCAGCTTTTAGAGAACTGGTCTTAAGGTCCTTGCATAATCAAATGGGGCATCTCGGCATAGACCGAACACTTGATCTAGTACAGACTCGATTTTACTGGCCAAAAATGAGTACTGATGTAGAGCAATATGTCAAGACCTGTAGCCGTTGTTTGCAAAGGAAAGCTCTCCCCCAGAGAGCTGCTCCCATGGTCAACATTACCACTAGTGCCCCTATGGAACTGGTCTGTATTGATTTCTTGAGTCTAGAACCAGATCCGAAAAGTGTCAGTAACATATTGGTGGTCACTGATCATTTTACCTGGTATGCACAGGCTTTCCCTACTAAGGATCAGAAAGCAACCACGGTGACTAAGATACTTGTCGAAAACTTTTTCGTCCACTATGGGGCCCCCCAGCGGATCCACTCCGACCAGGGAAGGGACTTTGACAGCTGCTTGATTAAAGAGATGCTGTCTTTGTGGGGGATACGAAAGTCAAGAACCACCCCCTACCATCCTCAGGGAGATCCCCAGCCTGAAAGGTTTAACCGTACATTGCTTGACATGTTGGGCACATTGCAACCCAAAGACAAACCAAGATGGAGCCAGCAGATTAGCACCCTGGTCCATGCTTATAATTGTGCAAAAAGTGATGCCACAGGATTTTCCCAGTATAGATTGATGTTTGGGAGAGAGGCTAGACTGCCCGTGGATGTGTGTTTTGGAGTTTACCCTGATGGAGTGCAAGCAGAAGATCATCTACAGTACGTACAGAAGCTGAAGGCCCAGTTAAACCATGCTTATCAGTTGGCCCAGATCATGGCTGCCAAATGAAACTTGGCCAATAAGGAGAGGTATGACAAGAGAGTAAAGGCAATGGAATTAAAAGAAGGGGATAGAGTGTCACTGAGGAATCTGGGACTGCATGGAAAACATAAAATTGCTGACAGATGCCATCCCCTCCCCCACATTGTTGTGGGAAAACTGGCAGATTTGCCTGTATATAAAGTGTGGCCTGAAAACAATTCCAAAGATGTGAAAACTATACACAGAAATCATCTGCTGCCAATTGGGCAAATTCTGATTGAAGCTGAACTTCCAAATGCCCCCCCACCCCCTCCAGGCCTATGACTAGATCTGCTGCCAGGAAAAGAACCAAACCCAGTGATTCTTCAGCAAGCCCACCAAGAGAGCCTTGCCCAAACCCTGCAGAAGGAAATGATCAACCATCGGTGTCAGAAGATGACAAAGATGATATTGAATACTATCCCTCTTATGAACTGAGTCAGTTATTTAGGGGCAATCCCCTTGTTAACTCGGGAGATGAGGTTGGGCCTTCTGGACTGTTTGAGCCCCGTACTTTGTCTCCGGAACCAATACCTCCAGAGGATGAGCTGGGTGGCAGCCAAGCCCACGGGGTGGGGTCCTTGAGCCTGGCTGAGCTGTCTGGCCCAGCTGAATTATCTGACTTTTCAGAAGAAGAGAGTGAGATGGGGGAACAAGCCAGTGATATGCCAGAACCGGAAGAATATTTTGAATGCCCTGATGGTGCCTCACTAGTATCTAGACAGCCCTCAGCTGAGCCCAGTGGGGTGGGTCCTGGGCTAGAAGGTCAGGCCCCCAATAGTACTATGAGCACTGGGCCCTTTTCCCCTGTAGAGATTCCCGTTGCTAATGTCAATGAAACTGAATTGGAATCAGGGCCTGTTTTAGGATCTCTCAAGACCCCTAGGTGCTCCAGCCAGGAAGTACGGCCGGTAATAAAGTTGAGTTATGAGTCACTGGGTCAGCCAGTGGACTTGAACTTAAATGTGGTCCACAAAGAGGTTTATGTGTCCCCGAGTTCCTTGCCTAAGTTAGCATTGGGGGATAACTCCAGGTTGTTAGTATTGCCCTTTGAGTGTGGTGCCCCTGCTTCAGGTAACCCGCCAGTAACTGAAAGGGAGGAGTCCCCCCAGTCCCGGTGTCATGAGCAGGAACTAATGACCTGATTTAAAAAAGGGAACAAGAGTTTGTGTGTATAATGTTGTATAGTACACTGTGAATCTAATATTCATGTATGTAATGCAAAGTGTGATATAGTGTTAATTAAGATATTTGCCTTAAAGTGATTCAAGGGTAACTACTTGACACGGACGCAAGTTTTTCCAGGCCAGGAAGGGTGTAACCCCCTTGCAAATAGGGGTTCCGGAAAGCTTTCTCGGAGCTCGTTTCCATGCTCCATGCCTCGTTGGTGATCGGCATAAAGCCGTTTAAATGGGTAGCCAATGAGCGCTTTTAAAGCTTCCATATGCTGTCTCTTTAAGGGCTGCCTGTTGCAGTTGTAATTAACTGAAATGGGGCCGGGCTGTGTGGTTGTATGTCCAAGTCCTGCCTGGGACGCTAAAAATAACTCCCTACTGCCATCGCTAGTGGTGCAGAGGGAGCTCTGCTGGAGGATGTGTTTGTTTGCTTGAAATAACATAAAATAATAGTGATAATGTAGTTGTTCTAACCTGCCTTCCTTTGCAGTAAAGACTGTTTTGATTGTCTCCTCCATTTTGGTCCAGAACTGCTGAATTGGACCAATCAGTACCTTGGGACTCTGGAGAGCTGTCTGACCAATAGAGGAACTGCTTGTAAGTTGGGAAAGGCATTATGGGCTATAGCGCTTTTTCACACCACTGAGGGCCAAAAATTGATTGACTGACAGGTATGCCAGCCAATAGAATCGGGTAGCGCCCGAATTGTAAGGAGAGCCCCATGCTGAGAAGGGGCAGATGCGTTGTGACTGAGGAGAAGAGAGGAGCTCTGTGCTTCTGCGCTGGAGTAGTGTTCGTGTGGGAAGCGTGTGAAGGCCTGAGGCGGCCGTTTTTGCTTTCAAAGTAAATTGGACTAAATCCGCCAGCTTGCAGTTGGAGGAGGCTGGTGCCAGCCCAGCTACCTACCAGGTTCAACCTGAGAGGACTGGAGAATCTGCTGAATCGCGCTCGGTCCACCCGTGATGTTGAAACTGCCGTTTACTGCCTGAGTCTGCTGCAGGTTTGCGTGGGGCCTAGAAGCAGCTGTCTGGTATGGCACCCCTCTGTTGTTTGCCATATAAATGTGTGAGGAGGCTGGTGAGATTCAGGCTCAGCCCTGCCAGTGGTGAAGGAACCATTGTTACTGGAGTTGTGAGTACTGAATCAGGGTACCTCCCTGCCAAGTGTGTAAAGAGTGGTTTCAAGTTGTACTGTTATACTGCTGCCTGCCAAATTGAACTGTCTTCCCAATCTGACCTTTTCAGGATTGTCACGCTATCTGTGTCAAGGGCCCCAACCAGCTGCCACGGTGGACTAGCCATTAGGGCTTGGGTACCCAGGGACAGTAAATATTAGGTCCAGGCCTGTGCACAGAGCCCTAGGTAGATAATTATAGTGATAAGCCAATTAACTTGATTTCTCCCCCTCTCCTTGTTGTTGGCCCCTTTAATAAATCAGATTGTTGTGTTGTAACTACATCCTGGCTGGTTTGCACATCCCTGGTGAACTGCTGCATAGTGACTGTGATATAACTGTACCTTACTTTACAGGGGGTCCCCGGAGTGAGCCGAGAGATACAACCCGGGGGGTAAGTGTACTGGTGAAATGAATTGTTGGTACCCATTGTGAGCCACTAAGGGGACAGAAGGGGGTTGCAGTAACCCAGAGGGCTGTGACCGATGCAATCTTGACAGTATTAACCCCCAACCTCTGGGTGGAGGCACTCATCAATGGATCTGGGCCCCTCACCCTGTCTCAGTGGAGGCAGGCGGGGTAGTAGCCCCAAGGGTAGCACCCCTTGGGGGTTACAGATGCATGAAACAGCCTTCCTGAGGAGGTTGTGGGGTCTAAAACTGTGGGAGAATTCAAGAATGCTTGGGACAGACATAAGGCAATTCTTGTGGGGGGTAGGAAAAAATAGGCTGTTGGTTAACTAAGATCTGAAGCCTATCCTGTAGGTAGGGAAATGGGCAGACTAGGTGGGCCAAGCGGTACTTATCTGCCGTCAAAGTCTATGTTTCTATGTGCTCCTATGGATTCCAGGTGTTGCACTATCCTTTCCTTAAGGAGTGTCTCCATAATGTTGCCCACTACTGAGGTAAGACTGACTAGTCTGTAGTTCCCTGCCTCCTCCCTGCTGCCACTCTTGTGAAGCGGGATCACATGAGCCCTTCTCCAGTCTTCTGGGACCTCTCCTGTGTTCAGAGACTCACTAAACAGTTTTGATAATGGCTCTGCTAGTTCCACTCTTAGCTCCTTTAGTACCCTGGGATGTATGCCATCAGGTCCCAATGCCTTGTCCACCCTGAGCTTATCGAGCTCTTGTAGGACCCTTTCTTCTGTGAAGGGAGTAGTGCATACCTCCCTCCCTCCCCCCGTGTCCATGGTGCTGAGCTGTAGGCCCTGCCCTACCTTCTCTTCAGTAAATAGTGAGCAGAAGTATCTATTTAGGATAGATGCTTTTACATGGTCTTCCTCCTCACGCGCCCCCTTATCTCCTTGGATCTTAGCAATACCCCCTCTGGACTTTCTCCTTTCACTAATGTATCTATAGAAAGTCTTGTCGCCTTCTTTTACTGTTCGTGCTAGTGTTTCCTTGGTTTGGGCCTTTGCCTGCCTTACTGCCTTCCCTGCTTCCCTTAGGGAAGTTTGGTATGCCTCCCTATCTTCATCCTGCTGCGTTCCCTTATATTTCCTGAAGGCCATCTTTTTGGCTCTGACCTTTTCTGCTACTGTTTTTGAGAACCAAAGTGGTTTCCTTCTTCTTTTGCTCTTCCTTTTCTCACTAACACATTGGGATGTTGCTTCAAGTATTGCATCTTTAATACTTGCCCACTTTGCCTGTACCCCTCACCTGTATGTCTTTTTGCCAGGGCTAGCTTAACTCTGTTGGCCATCTTATCAAAGTCAGCTCCTCTGAAGTCCCATATTTTTGCCTTGGAATGGGATGATTTTGTTCTAGTGGCCAAATTGAACCATACAATGTGATGGTCACTGGCCCCCAGGTGACCTTCTACCTGGAGATCTGTGATCCTTTCCCTATTAGTCAGTACTAGATCTAGAATAGCCCTGTCTCTTGTGGATTTTTGTACCAGTTGTTTGAGGCCCTCCTCCTGCAGGGAATCCACCATGTGTCTAGCTCTGGCAGTTGTCCCTGCAGGTATTGACCAATCTGTATCTGGCATGTTGAAGTCTCCCATGATCAGAACCTCACCTTTAGCTGTCATGTTTTGTTCTAATAGTAACATGTCTATGTCTTCCCCCTGGTCTGGAGGCCTGTACACAACCCCAGTTCGTATGGCTGTCCCATTTCCTGTTTCCAGGGTGACCCACAGTTCTTCTGGCTCCTTATGTGTATTCTGAATTTCTGTAGCTTTGATATTTTCATTGACATAAAGGGCCACTCCACCCCCCTTTTTGCACCTTGGTCTCTTTTGAACAGTACATAGCCAGGTACTGAAGTCTCCCAAGTGTGGTTACTGGTAAAAAACGTCTCACTAATGGCTACTATGTCCAGTTTAGCCTCTATCATTATTGCTTACAGGTCTGGGATCTTGTTTCCCAGACTGCGAGCATTTGTGTTCATGATTTTCCATTGGCCAGATTTCAGAGTGTTAGTTGTTGGGTGAGGTCCGGCATTTCCCATGTGTGTCGTATGGGGAGCCGGACCTTTTTCTATACCTGGTGATGCAAATGAACTACAAACATGCTGAACTCCTGTTTGACCACTAGCTGAGGGGGGGAGAGGTGTTCTTCCCATTCGACATGTACAATCTGTTTTGAGGTTATTTCTTTCATGCAACACATCTGAGGTTCTAAGTGCAGTGCAACACTCCGAGGAATGTGGTCACCATGATTTAATACATGACCAGGGTGCTGTAAGGTCAATCGTCGTGTGTTAGCATGTCTCCCAATGCACACAAGACATGTATTGTGTGACATTCACCGTATTCAATGCCCAGGGTTACTGTTTCGTTAATACATTGGCTTGCATAGCTTCCACAATAGATTGTCTACATGTGCACTAGTTAACAAAACTGTTTAAGTATTTGTGTATTGAACACTGCTAAAAGCAAGATCTCTCTACGTTGCTAGACACCGGTGGCTGTACAACAAGATGAGCTGGCGATGGACAGTTGTGGCAAAGAAGGAAAGAAAGGAATATGGTTACAACCCACAGTGATGTCTGAAGTACTGCACCGATGACTGACATCGAAAATAACTGTTGGCATGCGGTCAACACTGTTCAAAAGACTCATGCCGCATTCAGACCAATATAGCTGCAGTGCCACCACCTCCCACAAAAACTCTCATTGAACAGCATGTGTCACTCTTTGGGCTGTGATGACCACCCTTTGCAGTGGGCGGCATTATCGTATTATTATTGATTGAGCAATCTGAACAGTGATGGACCACACACATGACTTTTGATGTTGACACAGTTGTGCACTATACAGCAGAACAGTGTTCAAGTTGTATGTATGATTGTACCCACTCATTGTATGTAAATGGCATTGAAAGACTGAAACTACCGTGCTGCGCCATGATCCTGTCCTTTTGTATCCCAACAGCAAGACCCCTAGAATTCTGCTGCCGCGGAATTTTGCACAGAACTTGCAATCTACCGCAGAACTTCTGCGGTGCCGCAGAATTCACTCATCTTGGTGACTTTTTTATTAATATTTCTGTTTATACATAGAATCTGGTTCCTTTCCCCTCTTTTTATATCTAAAACCCCCCTATATGTTCAGAATGTGATATCATTGCTATAATATCATACATCTGCTAATGAAATGACTGCATTCTGCAACAGAAATGAACAGTCACTTACTGTATCTAACACAGCTCCCACTGCCAGAGACGGTGGCACAGCACATCATGCATGGTGATATTTGCTCAACCTGCACTACAACCTAATACAATTTTCAGTCTTACATTGTTGCACTAGGGCCAACCTAAACAAAACCTTGTCAATAGCACAGACCTGTTAGGTCCATACCTCACTTTGTATAAACCTATTTGTGCTTTTAAGGTATAGAGACACCATCTGAAATGAATAACTGGTAAAATGAATTTAACTGTCTAAATTTTTAAGAAAAATAAAGTAATTATGCCCAGAAAAGTGAAATATAATAATGTGTAGGCCTGTTGAAAGAATAGACCTGTTAAATAAATAATTGCATTGTATGCATTTTTGCCAGGGTTATTGATTACATATTGTCATTGGTTGATGGAATCACCTAAAAGTTATGTTGTGTGCAGGGACAGCTGTTAGGCCAGAGGGTAGCATGTTGTGTTTCTGTGCTGGCAACTCAGGTTCAGAGATTAGCTTTGGGAGCTGACTGGGCAGCACAAGGATTGGTGGAACACATCACTGCTCGGAGCCTGGGAAGGTGTGGTGCAGTGTTCTGTCACATGGTGGACACATTGGGATGGGCCGGAGAACTGTATCTCACAATTGGTTCACATGCATGACATGGCCTGATGATGTTACGCAGTGTATCAGGGAAAGCAGGTTGACACGAAAAATTAGTTTTGCAATAACTCCTCTATTCCATTTTCAATGGGACCTGTATGAATGAGGATGCAAGTTCATGGAAATTAAAAAAAAATATACATATATATATATATATATATATATATGTACACACTCACACACACATATATGCAGTATTTATGTCTCTCTCACCACACACACAGGCATATTTGTATGTATGTTACAGATTGCATATAAATACTGTATATAAGAGATACACAGTGGGAACCTCATAGGTGGTGTAGAAAGCATATACAAATATATAAGTGATAGACAATGGAAACTCCATTAGTGGGATAGATAGCATGCATATAGAAATACCTCATTTATCACATAAGAGCCCCTCTGCATATGTCATTTATGCAACAGGCTAAGACGTTAAGGGAGAGACATTTGTTTTGCCTTTTTAGGCATAACATTATTTTTATGTCTGTTACTTTTTGAACTAGTGTTACTGTACTTTCCACCATCCTGATTGCTATAACCACTGCCATGAAAGTGAAGTCAGGATGACAAGCTGTCACTGTTATGTGGTAGTTTGTTAGTGCCGCAGAATTTCCGCAGAAATTACTAACCACCGCCGCAGAAGTTCTGCGGCAAATGGTAGTCTTGCTGCAGAACTTGGTCCCACTGTGCCGCAGAAAAGTAGGGGCCCTGCCCAAAAGTAATTTTGCTGTCCACACAGTGTTTGTTATACAAAAGTGTCTACAACTGGAGGGAGTACATTAGCAGGAACAAAATGGAGGTCAATGTATTATTGAACACAACAAATAAGAGTTCCATGCTCTTCCAACGACATATAAGAATGGCCTCTGGGCATAACCAGTCTAATCATATTACACTGGTGCATCAACTCACGATACCAACCATGGCCACCCTCCCATGGGCGCACATTTCCTCCGTGGGCACTTCTAATGGTACTTAATTCACACATATAGACAAAACAGTGTCACCCCATGATGTCAACAGGCTTTATCAAGACAGTGGAATCAACAAAGTCCAAGAGGGTAGCATCTTTCAGAAAAAGAGACGTGCAAGAACAAGGGGACACAATTTAAAGATAGAGAGGGGGGGCAGTTCCTGGGCAATGTGAGGAAGTATTTTTTCACAGAGAGGGTAGTGGATGCATGGAACAGCCTTCCTGAGGAGGTTGTGGGGTCTAAAACCATGGGAGAATTCAAAAATGCATGGGACAGACATAAGGCAATTCTTGTGGGGGGTAGGAAGAAATAGGCTGTTGGTTAACTAGGATCTGTGGGCTATCCTGTAGGTAGAGAAATGGGCAGACTAGGTGGGCCAAGCGGTTCTTATCTGCCACCAAAGTCTATGTTTCTATGTTTCTATTACTTTCAAAAAATGTAATCTAGTTATTTATTATGTTTGTATTGCTTTTGTATAAAAAGAAGTAAGTAACTATAAGTGTAAGGTGTATTACTTTTTCTAGTACTTCTCCATCCTTGCTACTGACTGCACAGAACTTCCTGGAACAAGTTTCCAAACATAATAGAAAGTAATAGAAAAAGTAACTTACCCAACACTGTTCTTACTGTATGTGCCCCATGTTTTCAAAGATGTCAGTGCAGGCATAGCTCATGAATAATCAAGAGGGTTGAGCAATGTTTTCTGCGTTAAACCACAAATTTTGCACTTTAATATCTTTGCAACTGTTCAACGGATTTGCACAAAATTATGTGCACGTGGTCTCATGGGATAGATCTCTTGATATGATAAGTTTTGTTCTGGTCAAATATGCAGATTCCAAGATGTGGATAGTGAAAAACTGTAAAAAATTGCTGTTTTTTTTGTCATTGGCTTGCACCCAGAGGGTTTGGAATTTTGGTCTGACATTTTCAGGGTAGAAAGGACGTGGCCCACAGATGTGCCTTGGCTGGTTTGGTGAAAAAATATAAATCCATTCTAAGGTTAGTAAATTTTAAAAACTTCTGCTTCTGAGCATGCTCAGTAAGCACTTGCCATGTGATCTGTCATTTGCTGCTTATACGTTTCCTTCGAAACCGAAAAAGTGGCTCTCAGTTGGTAATCTGGTTCACAACCCCAAAACTATGGTTCCAGCTAGTATCTTTAGCTCTGGATGCAGAAAATTTGCTCCAGCCCCTGTGCATGCGCTAAGGCACAAGGCACAGCTGAGTGCTTTCAGCCTCTGAGTATGGGTAAGGCACAAGGCACAGCTGAGTGCCTTACTATGCCCCTGGGCATAGTAAGGCATGATACACAGCCCAGTGCCTTCAGCCCCAGTGCATGGGGTAGGGCACAAGGCAAATCCAAGTGCTTTACTACACCCCTTGGGGCATAGTAAGGCATGAGATGCAGCTGAGTGCTTTCAGCCCCTGGATATGGGATAATGCACAAGGTACAGTTGAGTGCCTTACTATGACACAGGGGTGTAGCAAGGCACAAGAAGTAGCTTAGTGTTTTCAGACCCTGCATACCATTGTTCTATCTCAAAAGTAGACATTCTTTGTAAAAAAAAAAAAAGCAACATTTAGGATTAAGCCTAAATCTACAAAAGTAGAGACATGTGGTTTTAGGGTTTCCAACCTTAAAAGCCCACCCCCACCTCAGAAGCAAATCAGAGGTGGAGTCTTCCTTCGGGTTATCAACCCTAAAGCTCACCCCACTGTAGCAGCAAGAAAGCTCAGATGTGATGGACACAAGTGTGTATATTTCAGGACTATATAGAATGGGGTAAGCTTTAGGGTTGGCAACCCCAAGGAAGACTCCAACCCTGATTTGTTCCAGGGAGCTGGTGTGGGGTTTTAGGATTGAAAACCCTAAAACCACATTTTCCTTCTTTTATCAGTTTAGACTTAGCCCTAAATGTTGCATTAACACAGATTTTTTTTTCTTGCAAAGGATATATCTCTATTCATTGCAAAAAACTTTGTTAATGCATCAGTTAGGGTTCATATTAAAATGACAAAAGTATGGAAATGTGGTGTTAGGGTTCCCAACCCTAACACCCCACCTCATCCCCCCCCCCCACACACAACCTTACCACATCACCCCACCTCCACCGTTCACACACCAACAGATGTCAGGGTGTGCCTTGGGGTCATTATCACCCAATGCTCACCCCATTTCATTTGTAAGGAAAGTAAGATGGTACAGTATAGAAGAATGAGGTGAACATTAGGGATGACGACCCCAAGGCACACCCTGACACCTGTTGGTGTGTGGATGGTGGGGGCGGGATGGTAGGGTTGTGTGTGGGGTTGAGGTGGGGTGTTAGTGGTGTTAGGGTTGGAAACCCTAACACCACATTTCCATACATTTGTTGTTTTAATATGAACCCTAAATGATGCATTAATGAAGTTTTTTGCAATGAATTTCCTTACTTTTTGAGAAAGTATAATAGTATACCTATTTTATTGTGGGAACGCAGGGTCCTTTGGATGCTGCACTCCAATCCTGCCATAGATGCATATATGTAAGGAGGTGTGGAAGCGCATGGCTCTCTGGGCCCTACCCTTCCATGTGTAGAACAACAATGACCAAATTGTAAGCATAGCCATCTTATTAACCCACCTCATATACCTTGGTACAGAGAAATTGTGAAATGCAAGCCAAAATGTATTTTGTGTGCAACTGCAATGCCATTCTGCACCACAGGTGCGAAAACATATTGTGGGCAGGGTTTGAAAATAAAAGCTGTGACATACATGAGGTGGGGTAATAAGAGGGCTATATTGTAAATCAAAATGCCATTCCGCGCCACAAGTGCGGAAACCCCTTTTGGGTAGGATGCTGTCCATGAGGTGGTATGGAAAAATGGCTATGTTGAAAATTTAGAGTGAAAATATTAAAAATTGGCAAAGTTGCATGCGTGTGTAGGAAAATTTCAACGACTGCGTGTAACTCAGATGTTTTGGGGTATTTTTGCTCCATAGTTTCAACATGGGCTTTTTGGGGACCCACCTCATGAACACTGGCACTGTCATTTTATTGCTAGGTCCTGAAAGGTGATTTACTGCAGCGTCCGTGAAATCACATTATAGATCCGACTAATGAAACAACAGTGACAGTGTTCATGAGGATGGGTCCCAAAAAGGCCAATTTTGAAAATTGGTGCAAAAATACCTTAAAATGGCCAAAATATCAACATAAGTTCAAAACACCATTGACAGCCATTATACGGCACTTACCTTGATTCTTCAGTTCATGGTTCAGCTTTGTTTTGTGTTTTTATACTTCTTTATTGAAGTTCACAAACACAGTAACAGTGTAGTACATATTAGCATCTGGAAATACATTTGAACATTCATATGCAATTGGGTCTCTTCTAAATGAATAGAAAAGAAAAAGAAAAAAGAAAAATTACATTGGTGTACTTGTGATATACTGTTTCTATTCTAGTTCAGTTATATCCATACATTTTCTAGGTCATTTAAGTTCATTCCAAGATGTTGACATACATTTTCTGTTGAGTTCATTTACTCCTTTGTATAACCTATAAACGGCTGCCTCCAGTTCTATATTAGTAAGTTCCTACATGTTCCATTTATTATTATAAGATTCCATTCTCTGAACCAGACTAAAAGTAATTCTTTCCATATGTTGTATGGATCCCACTATGCCCAGCCATTCTGTCAGGTCGGGGGGCTTCTGTAACCATTTTTTAGTAATGGTTTTCAAAGCTGCTGCAGTTAACACTGACCAAAGGTATCTTTCGTCCCTCACCTTAATATCTTCTGGCACAAGCCCCAGGATCAAGTGTTCCAGACCTATTGGAATGCTTGTTATAAATAATTTATTTAAATGAGCTGTAATCTTTTGCCAAAAATCTCTCAGAGCTGGACACTGCCAAAAGATATGGGACTGTGTGACCAGAGGAGCACCACAGTCCCTCCAACAAGATGTGAGCACCATAGGGCAATAGTGAGAGACCTGTGCAGGCATCAGAAAAAAGCAGATTCTTACTTTCCAAGAGAACTCTTTCCATATTGGGGCTGAGGAGGTACTCCAAGTTCCCCTCCATACCTATAGCCAGTCCCTCTGGAAGAGTGGAATTCCCAGTTCGATCTCCCCCCCTTTTGTGTATGTGTTCCGTAGAAGCAGCCCCATCTCCTATATAGTTACTATATAGGAGCGTGATGGCCCTCTTCCCATGCAAAGAGGCTCCGATCTTTGTAAAAGGTACTTAATTTAGTGTTTCTCCTAGGGCAACTGCCTTGACTCCCTTTAGAGAAAGGGTATGGTTTCCTTAGCTGATAGTATCTAAGCCTCTCCACTGGTCCCCAACTGAAAGTTCTCTGGGCCTCTTCAAAAGTCAGGAGGGTACTCTGAGGGATCAACTGGTATGGAGAGGTAAGGCCCCTCCCAGCCTGTATGGCATACCATCTATCTTGTTTAGCTGGGGGGGGAAATCTGGGTTATAAGCCCACCATACAAAATATCTCATGCAGCCTTTTGTGTTCCCTTTCAGAGTTCCCCTCCACCAACCCTCCAGAACTGCCATAGTGCCTGAGTATTTTATTCCCTCTGTCATTCTTACCAGTTGCAAGAAAAGTCAGGCTTGCAAGGGAGGATCCCAATGTGCCCAGATATCTATTCTCTTCCAACTGGAGTCACATGCCTTATAGGCAAAGAGCAGGGCCACCCTCATCTGTGCAGCTGACCAATAACCTGACAGATCTGGGAAGGCAAGTCCTGCCTGCCATTTGGGGAGTTACAATACCGTTCTTTGCACTCGGGGACGAGTCATACCACAGGCAAAATTTAAAAAAGCTTGTTGCCAAGCTGCCAGCTCCCTTAATGGTACCATACAAGGGGCATATTGAAAAAGATACAGAAACCTTGGCAGCACATTCATCTTTAAAGCCTGTACCCTGGACACCAAAGGTAATGGCAGAAGGGACCATTTAGTAAAGACATTCTTAAGGGCAGTGACCAGTGGGGTGTAGTTTAGAGACAACAGTTGACCCATGCTGGGTCCTAAATTAATGCCTAGGTACTTCATTTTCTTAAGGCCCCATTTCATTGGAAATCATTGGGAAAACTCCAGGGGGAAGTGTAATAGAAATGAATCACTTCTGTCTGTTTAATTTAAAGTGTAACCAGAGAGTTCAGGGAAATACTCTAGGTGCTGGAAAACCACTGATAGGATTTCCTGCAGGGAAGTCAAATATAGTAGCATGTTGTCGGCATAACGTGTGCATTTATGTTCCATCTCCCCCAACCTGATCCCCTTTATCTGGTGGTTTTGCCTGAAGCTCTCCGCCAGTGGTTCAATATATAAGGCAAAGAGCAGCAAGAGGAGGGGGCAACACTGTCTGGTCCTTCTTCCCAGCATGAACCTTGGAAAGACATGTCCATTTACTCGAATTGACCCCTGTGATTTATCATAAAATTTAAAAAGTACATCTATAAATGGTTTGAGGAACCCAAACCCAGAAAGGACCTGTCTTAAAAAGGGCCATGAGACCTTATCAAAGGCCTTCTCTGCGTCCAAGCTAAGCAAGAGTGAGGGTGTCTTAGAGGCATTTATATGGTCAATGATATGAATTGTACACCTCAGATTGTCTTGAGCCTGTCTTCCAGGGACAAATGTGGTCTGGTCTAGGTGCACAAGACTGAATAAAATGTCCCTCAGATGGCTGGATAAGATGGAGGCTAATAATTTGTAATCATTATTTAGTAGAGAGATGGGATGGTACAAGGGGTATTATGTGGGGTCCTTTCTGGGTTTGGGTAGAACAGAAATAACCATCTGTGTCCAGGATGGTGGAATCCTCCCCTCTCCCTTATGTATTTCATGGAAGACCCTTAATAGCAATGGATGGATGAGATCAGAGAAACACTTATAAAATTCAGGTGCCAGACCATCACTTCCGGGGCATTTGTCCATCTTAAGTTTAACCACTTCAGTTATAAATTCTTGGGCTGTGATGGGGAGTAATAGAGTCTCACCTTGTTCTTTAGATAGCTAGGGGAGATGTAATTGTTGCAGAAATTTCTGCACCTCTGTTGATCTAGTGGGTAGTCCTGGGACATATAATTCCTCATAATAGAACCTTTAAGCTTCTGCTATTTCAGGGGTTTGGTGAACTATTTTTCTGGAATGTGGATGGTGTAGTGCTATTACTAGGGCTTTAGCTCTCTGCATTCTGAGCCTGGTAGCTAATAGTCTCAAGGATTTAGAGCCCCCTTCAGAGACGTTTTGTCACAGAAACAACATTTTCTGCTCTACCACATAGTCCAGTATTTCCCCCAATTCTCTCTGGTTTCTGCAGTTCCTTAGCTCTTTCCCTGACGTACTTCATTTTTTGTTGATCTTCAAGTGCCTTAATTTGTGTTTGTAGACAGAGTTTCTTAGCCTCCCTATCCCTTTTTTTGCAACTAACTGTTTCTATGAATTTACCTCTTAACACTGCCTTCGCCTTGTCCCAAAGTATTCCTACTGATACGTGTTGCCCACTGTTTTCTGTTATAAAAGTTTTGTATGTATCTTTAATGGCCTCCCTGATTTCTGGATCTTGCAGCAGGGAGACATTTAAGCGCCATAAGGTGTTTCTTTGAAAAGCCCCCAGTTCCATTCTAAGGAAAATGGGAGAATGGACCGAAAGTACCAAGTTCCCCATCCATGCGTACTCTACTTTACAAAACTCTTCCTTTGATGTAAAAAAATAGTCCAGTTGGAGTACATTTTTTGGGGAGCTGAAAAAAATGTGTAATCCCTTTTCCCTCCATGTAGTCGCCACCACACATCTATCTAGCACAAACAGTAAAAAAAGGTGACAAGACTTTCTATAGATACATTAGTGAAAGGAGAAAGTCTGGAGAGGGTTTTGCTAAGATCAAAGGGGATAAGGGGGAGTATGAGGAGGAGGACCAAGGAAAAGCATCTATCCTAAATAGATACTTCTGCTCAGTATTTACTGAGGAGAAAGTAGGGCAGGGCCCACAGCTCAGCACCATGAATGCGGGGGAGAGGGGGGGTGTGCACTAGTCCCTTTACAAAAGAAAGGGTCCTACAAGAGCTCACTAAGCTCAGGATAGACAAGGCAATGGGCCCTGATGGCATACACCCCAGGGTACTAAAGGAGCAAAGGGTGGAACTAGCAGAGCCATTATCAGAACTGTTTAGTGAGTCTCTGAGCACAGGAGAAGTCCCAGAAGACTGGAGAAGGGCTCATGTCATCCTACTTCACAAGAGTGGTAGCAAGGAGGAGGCAGGGAACTATAGACCAGTCAGTCTTACCTCTATATTGGGCAAGATTATGGAGGCACTCCTTAAGGAAAGGATAGTGCAACACCTGGAATCCATAGGAGCACAGGATCCAAGACAGCATGGGTTTACAACAGGAAGGTCCAGTCAAACTAACCTCATAGATTTATTTGACTGGGTTACCAGAGTGGTGGACCAAGGTAGAGCAGTTGATGTAGCCTACCTTGACTTCAGCAAAGCTTTCAATACTGTTCCACATAGAAGATTGATTAATAAGCTGGGTGGGCTTGGGTTGGGTAAGAAGTTGGTCAACTGGGTGGCAAATTGGTTGACGGGCAGAAAACAGAGAGTGATGGTAAATGGTATACAGTCAGAAGAGATGCAAGTCACAAGTGGGGTACCTCAGGGATCAGTCCTGGACCCAGTCCTCTTCAATATCTTAATCAGTGACATTGCGAATGGACTGGAGTGTAAGGTTTGTCTGTTTGCAGATGACACCAAGATCTGCAACAGAGCAGATGATCCAGATGGCGTGGGCAGAATGAGAAGAGATCTGGATAAACTGGCAAAGTGGTTGGAAGAGTGGCAGCTGGGGTTTACATAGAAACATAGACTTTGATGGCAGATAAGGACCGCTAGGCCCATCTAGTCTGCCCATTTCCCTACCTACAGGATAGGCCGCAGATCCTAGTTAACCAACAGCCTATTTCTTCCTACCCCCCACAAGAATTGCCTTATGTCTGTCCCATGCATTCTTGAATTCTCCCACAGTTTTAGACCCTACAACCTCCTCAGGAAGGCTGTTCCATGCATCCACTACCCTCTCTGTGAAATAATACTTCCTCACATTGCCCCTGACCCCCCTCCTTCTATCTTTAAATTGTGTCCCTTGTTCTTGCAAGTCTTTTTTCTGAAAGATGCTACCCTCTTGGACTTTGTTGATTCCCTTGAGGTACTTGAAAGTTTCTATCATGTCCCCCCTCTCCCTTCTTTCCTCAAGGGTATACATATTAAGCTCCTTTAGTCTGTCCTCATACGGCTTCTCTTGCAGACCCTGCACCATTTTAGTTGCCCTCCTCTGGACTGCCTCTATCCTGTCTATGTCCTTGCGGAGATGGGGTCTCCAGAACTGGACACAGTACTCCAGATGGGGTCTCACCAACTGTCTGTACAGAGGGATCACAACTTCCTGTTTTCTGCTGATGATGTCTCTCCCTATACATACCAGTATACCCCCGGCCCTCCCTACTGCCTTCTCACATTGCTTGCTAACCTTAAGGTCATCTGATATGATTACACCCAGGTCCCTTTCCTCTTTTGTTGTTGTTACTACCTCCCCACCCATTGTGTATTCTTCCCCTGGGTTTTTGTTTCCCAGGTGTATTATTTTGCACTTCTTTGCATTGAATCCTAGCTGCCATACTCTGACCATTCCTCCAACCTTGCCAAGTCCCTTTTCATCCTTTCCACGCCTCCTTGTGTATCAACCCTGTTGCAGATCTTTGTGTCATCTGCAAAAAGGCATACTTTTCCTTCCAGTCCCTCTGCAATGTCACTGATGAAGACATTAAAAAGGACTGGACCCAATACTGAATCCTGCGGTACCCCACTAGTAACCACCCTTTCTTCAGAGTGGACTCCATTTACAATTACCTTCTGTGTCCTGTTGTCCAGCCAATGTTTTACCCAGGCTACCACCCTTTAATGTAAAGAAGTGCAAGATCATGCACATAGGGAAGAAAAACCCTGAAGCCACCTATAGGTTGGGAGGGGAGTTGCTGGCAATCACAAGGAAGGAAAGAGATTTGGGCATCATCATCATCACAGATGACCTGAAATCATCCAAGCAGACCACTAAAGCAGTAGGTAAGGCTACGGAGATGTTGGGGTGTATTAGTTGGGGTATCACAATTCGTAAGAGGGAAGTAATAATCCCTCTTTACAAGATACTGGTTAGGCCCCATCTGGAGTACTACCTGCAGTACTGGAGGCTGCACCTTCACAAGGACATTAACAAAATGGAGGAAGTCCAGAGAAGGGCAACCAAAATGGTGCAGAGACGGCATCAGAAAACATGAGGACAGATTAATGAAGCTCAATATGTATACCCAAGAGCAAAGGAGGGAGAGAGGTGATATGATCGAAACATTCAAACACCTTAAGGGCATTAACAAGGTGAAAGAGTCTAACATGTTTTAATATAAGAAAAATAGCAGGAAAAGAGGACACAGCATGAGATTAGAGTGAGGCCAATTAAGGGTTAATGTGAGGAAGTTCTTTTTCACAGAAAGGGTGGTGAACTCATGGAATGGCCTACCACAGGAAGTGGTGGATATGAATACAGTGCAGGGCTTCAAACAGGCATGGGATAGGCATAAGAGAGCAATACAGATGAGCATGAATAGATAGGCCATTGACAGAGTAAAGGCCTTTGGCACATTCATAAGATAGAAAAGGAAATGGGCAGACTGGATGGGCCTTGCGGTCCTTATCTGCCATCAACTTCCATGTTTCTATGTTTCATTGTTTCTACCACTCCCATTTCTGACAGAAGTTTACCCACCCGCTTAGCCATTTTATGCTCACCTCTGGGGATCCCTGAAATCCTGATAGCCCACAGCTCATTTGCTCTTCTCCCCACACCCACTACCAGCCCGCCCCCAGCAAGTTAATCTTTTGCCTGTGCTTGATCTTTTTTTTTTTTTTTTGAACACCCAACTTCTCCATTAGCTCCTTATATTGTTTTGCCACTAGAGGGAGCCTGATTAAGTTTGAACAATTTGCTCCCAATACCTCACTTGTCACATTTTACTGCGCTCTAGTAGCTGTTTTCACTTGGTGATCACCCCCTCATCACCCCCTCTCCAATCGTCGAAAGCTATCCCGCCATTGTGCACTCCCCAGATCAGCCCTCCTCCTCCTGCTCCTGTCAGGCAATGTCCACCCAATCCCGGCCTGGCAGCACTGGTCCTCCCCTGAAATCTCCTGGGCTGCACATTGCTTCTAAACATCTGTAGCCTTCTGAAAAACTGGACTCTCTACACTGCTGGGTGGACCTTCATAAACCTGATGTTGTTGCCCTGGTTGAAACCTGGCTGTCTCCCTCTCTCCTAACTCTCATGTCTCTCTCCCGGCTACACTCTCCACGGTTGGACTGTGTCGGCAGGAGAGGTGGGGGCTGTGTCTTCTATTTGAAGGATTCTCTCATGGGGCTACCACTCCCCAGCCTGACCTCGACCATGAGGCCCAGGCACTTACTCTAAAGCTGTCCCCTGACCCAGCTAGAGGCCCATTATTCCTAACCGTAGCCTACATACCCCCAAGAACCAATCCCAGGCCCTGGGCCCACTAATTGACTACCTCACCTCCCTACCCAACTCGTCGGACCAAATCTT
This sequence comes from Neoceratodus forsteri, assembly GCA_016271365.2. Classification (NCBI taxonomy): domain Eukaryota; kingdom Metazoa; phylum Chordata; order Ceratodontiformes; family Ceratodontidae; genus Neoceratodus; species Neoceratodus forsteri. The sequence goes on from CM028131.1 coordinate 632,679,240, forward strand.
GGTGGGCGACTTGAATATAAACTGGCTCTGCCCCTCGTCCTCCTCCCACCATGAGGCTTTCGATTTAATTGACCTAACTCAACTGGTCACACAGCCTACTAGAAAAAACCATGGGGGGGGACAAGCACCCTCCTGGATGTGGTCCTCACCAACAGGCCAATCCGCATCCACAACATCCAAATCCTCTCTGACTGCCTCAGTGACCACTCCCCTGTGCTTTTCAACTGGGAAACCCCTCGGCCCTCATCCCCGGTCAAAACCACCTCTCGAAGGTGGCTTAGGCCTGGGGGACTCATAGGCCTTAAGCGCTTCCTTGCCCACACTGATTGGTCCCCTCTGACGAGGGCAACCAACATTGACTTGGCCCTGGCCTTCTTTGTAAGCACTTTCAACTTTGCCTGTGATATCTTTGCTCCCATAACTGCTAGGAGGTCCAAAGTGAAACATGCCCCTTGGATCACCCCTGCCCTACTGTGGCAACTTAAGCAACGCGACAATCTTTGGCACCTTGCTGTTGCTACTGGCCGTTCAGCTGACAGGCAGTCCTATGCTGCCGCCCGCAACCAGTGCACCTGGGCCATCCGCAAAGCAAAGGCGGAATACTACCAAGCCTCTCTTACCTCCTCCTGGGGGAACCCCAGGTGCTTCTGGGACAACATCAAGCAACTGAATGGTCACTCCCAGTCCCCCTCTCCTTCTCTTCTCAACATCAATGATACCGTCTCCTCTGACCCTGCCCTCATTGCCACCCACCTCAATAACTCCTTCCGACCTTAGCTCAGTACTTCCTGGTAACTTTTTCAGTCCACCTCCTCCATCTGTACCACCACCCATTGCCGCCCCTCTTTCCACCTGCGTCGTGTCACCATGCAAGAAGCTAGGCCTTACTTGCTAAAGCCTAAAGGTAACACCATCAGTAATGACTCACTTGATCCCTGCCTTTTACGTCAGGTCCTGGATCAGGTCCTCTTACCTATTACGTGCATTTTCAACAAATCACTCTGTCTCGGACAATTCCCCTCTGCCTGGAAGATTGCCACAGTTACCCCTGTCCATAAAGGTGGTGACAGGACTCTTCCGGGTAACTACTGACCCATCTCAATCCTCTCCCCCCTCTCTAAGGCGTTAGAGAAAATTGTGGCGTCCCAAGTTCTGACTACCTCTGTAAGTACAATGTTCTCTGCCCTGAACAACACGGGTTCAGAGCAGGTCATAGTACCAATACAGCACTCCTGGAATTTTCCAACTTCCTCCATGCCTCCTTGGACTCTGGTGCCCTGGCTGGTGCTATATTCATTCACCTGTCTAAAGCATTCGATACCGTTGCAACCTCTTTGCTCTCCACCCTCGACCTAATAGGCTTTGCCTCAGGACCTGTTCCTGGTGCACCAGCTATCTCTCGCCTGCTCCCAATGTGTGAAAGTCAACGGTATTCTCTCTGAAACATGCCCCATTCGCTCTGGGGTGCCGAGGGCTCAATTCTTGGACCCTACTATTCTCCCTCTTTTAACTCCCTACCCAGCAGTTGTACTGGTAAGATGCTTCTCTATGCTGATGATGCTGTTCTTGTTGCCTCCCACAATGACCCCATGCTGCTACAGAACTCCCTCCAACTAGTCTTTGACTCTGCAGCTACCTGGTTCACTGAGCACCGACTTGTTATCAACCTTAAGAAAACAAAAGCGATGCTCTTCTCCCACCCCAAAATAAGTACAACAAGTTTCCCTTAGCTGTCCACTCCACACCAATCTCGTCATTGACCAGGTGCAGTCCTATAAATATCTTGGTATAACCTTTGACCCTGCACTTTCATTCCATGGACATATATCTGCCCTAAATTCTGTCGCCAACTCATGGCTAGGCATTCTTACCGACACAAGAAATGCCTCCCCTCTGATGCCCTCCGCCTGGCACTGCTCCTCCTCTGTCATGTCTCTCGTGACTATGGCCTTCCGGTTTGTGGCTCAGCAGATCAGACTGCCCTCAACAAGGTTGCCTCACAGTTAATAAGGCCTGCAGACTTATCACTGGTGCTCCCAGACTCACTCACACATGTGAGGCTGGTACACCCTGGCTACCCTACTCAGCCTGGAAGAGCAACTCATGTATCAGATGTGCCAGCTCACCTTTAAAAGCCTCTTGTGGCCTATCCCCATAGGCCTATCCAACTCCATTCGCCCGTACTGCACCGACCTGATCATGCGCGAGCTGTCAAGAGCTACCTTAGTTATTCGAGAGCCAGGACCTCTCAAGGTCAGAGGGCATTCCCCAACCGTGCGCCCCACTGGTAAACTCCCTCCCTGCCAGTGTCTCAAACTCACTAACCTTAGCTTGCTTTAAGCCCAGGCTCAGAAACTTCCTGCTTAGCTCTCGCAAATGCAACTGCCGCTAGCCTAGTGTAAAAAAAAAAAAAAATATATACTCTGTTTGACAATGCTCACTGAGCGGCTCCCCCCCTTCCTTTCCCTACTAATTCCTCCTCCCCTATCTCCCTCCCTTCTACTCCCACCAGCTCTCCCCCGACCATAAGCTTTGCACCTTTTGTTATCCTTTGCTTCATTGGAGATTGTATTCTATTGAAACAAAATTGTAATTGAACTGTAACTTTTTTGTTTGTAAGTACTGTGTCCCTTGTACTACTGTTCTGATGTCCTCTTTGTGACGAGGTACCTTTGTAAATGAGCCTCTGGCTCAAAGGTTTCTAAACTGATGTTTAACTAAATAAATAAAATAAATAAATAAATAAATCATGTCTATGGCTGGATTAAAGGCTAAATTAAAGTCCCCTCCACAGATCACTGTTCCCTCTCCCCAGCTCTGCAGTGTGGAGAAAAAGTCTGATATAGTCCATATAGTCCTAATATGCAGAGCCTGGGACGAAGTACACCAAAGCCAGGGTGAGTTTTACTCCACTATATGTCCCCTTTAATAAGGCAAATCTGCCCTCTTTTTCCGTCAGCATATCCTCCTTTTGGAAGGGTACTCTCCCCGGTACCAGCACAGCCACACCCCTTCGCCTGCCCCCTTTGTAGAAAGCCATCGCAGAGCTGTCAAATCTCATCCCAGCCAACTTCTCATGTTCCCGTGGTGAGAGATGAGTCTCCTATAGGAGGTAGAATTCTGCCTGAGATTTTCTAAGGTGGGAAAGCACTTTACTTCTCTTGACCGGGCTAGTAAGTCCGTGAACATTATAGGAACATATGTTGTTTGTTTGTTGAATTTTGTTGACCCAGTAAGCCCACTGGGCCTAGAAGTCCCTTTTTCAGGGGCGACCGTGGGGGGTGGAAGGATACAGATGGTAAGCAACTGAATTTGAACCAGATTAAGCTGTTGGTGGTATTTTTTTTTTAGTGAATGAGGAAAATTTGGCCAGGACACCGGGGAAATTCCCCTACTCTTTTCGATAAGTGCCATGGGATCTTTAACATCCTCCAGAACTACCACCAATCCAGGCAGATGGGACCTCGGTTTAACGTCTCATCCGAAAGACGGCACCTCAGAAATGCAGCACCCCCCTCTCATGCTGCACTACAGTGTCAGTATTGGGATATTAACCCAAGTGCCAGATGTGGGAACTGAACCCACAGCCCTCTGATCTCCCAGCCTCAGAGGTGAGTGTGCTACCTACTGAGCCACTGACACTGTTGAGTGTGCTTTGTTTAGCCATGATCAAGACAGGCATGTCTTATTATTAACAGTACACTAATTATCCTGTGAAGATTCATCTCTTTATAGCTGAAATGACTTATTTGCATCCAACTGTAAACAATAACAAAAATGGGCCTCCAAATCAAACTAAACAATACAGCCAACAGGGCAACCTTTATGTACATAAATCCCAAGGTAGGAGGCCCAAGTAATAAGGGCTTCTAGTCCTTGCCCAGATTGGTCTAGGACAGGGTAGGATGGAGATGGGTATGCCCTTATAAGATACTCTCCTCCTGAGACAAAGGTGTATCAATACGGCTCAAATGGTAATCTGCCAGGTCTGACGTCAAAGGACCTGTCTTGCCTAATATGTTAGAAAATTAAGGCAATACGAACAAATATTTGTAGCTCCCTCCAGAACAGTAAATAGCTGTCACCTCACGAATTATTCCCTATAACCCCACCCCCGTTCCCAAATTTATAAAAGTTTAACAGGATCAAACTGTAAGGCACTCATCACTTAACTTTCAGACAAAGATATGTATGATTAAATATCAATGTGTTAATTAAACAAATAATCAGTGTATGAAATTAAAGTCATGCTAGCCAAATTTGCTCTCTTTAGGTACAGAGAATAAGAAAGAATGTTATACTATGGACACAGAGCATAAAAGGAGGAGATTAGTGTACTTAAAGTTTGCTTTTAAATCCAGTCTCCAGCATGTCCAAGATTTAATTACACTAAAAAAAATAGATTTTGAACTTAGAAATTCCGGCATCAGCCTCCTTGAAAGTGTCCATCTGGTAGCGGTGATATCGGGCAAAAAAAACGCCTGTTCCCACGACAGTTCACTTGGCAGTTTTTAAATCTTTATCATCACTTGCTTTTAATCAGTGAAAAGTCGTTGTGTCAAAAAAATGTTCGCCCCCCCACCCCCACTCCGACAGTATCAGACCTCTAACAACAATGGCACTGATACTCGTAGTTCTGAGAAGCTCTGCTAGGCAATCACTCAGCCTGGCTGTCTCACACCCTCTCAGTGATCTCCCTTGCCTGCTTTGTTTGCATGAGCAGCCAGTTTTCGAAAAAGTTCTTGTGCTGACCTGATATCTGATCCTCCTCTTTTCCTTGGTATCACCACCTGCCAGCCCTCCTGAAACAGATGGCTCCTGAAATTGCAATCCGGGGGTAGATCAGGGACTGCCACTTTCTTTTGTAACATAGCTTTCCAGGCTTCTTCTGATGTATTGTAAAGCTCTGTGCCATCCAAAAAACCCTCAATCACACAGGATATGGAGTCTGGAACTGGGTTCCTTGTTCCTTAAGAGCTTTCAACAGCAGGGCATAATGGAGCCTTGCTTGGAGCACCTCCAGGGGATAGTCATGGTCGAAAGTTAGTTTGAAAGAGAGGTATTTGATTTCTTTTTGGCCCAGGTTCTTTGAAGAAGATCCTCTTTCACCCAATAGCTAGAGACCTTGAAAACAATTGATCAGGGTTTGGCTTTTGGATCCGTGGGTCATGGTATCAGGGATCTATGGGCACACTTTATGACCAACTGGAAGTCTGCAGGTAATTCAAGTACATCACGGAGGAGGTTTTCAATAAAGTTTGCCACAGGTTGTAGTTCAGCTCCTTCCATTAAGCCATACATCCAAATGTTGTCCCTTCGGGAGCAGCCCTCCAGGTCAAGGTATTTTTGGTACAGAGAGATGTTCTGCTGGTATAGCATTAAAATGGCCTGGTCCAGCTGCACACCCTGATCTTCCACCATCGATATTCTCTCCTCAGTTTGTTCGACTTGTTTCTCGAGGTTTCCCAATTTTTGGGAGATGTTTTTGAACTCTCTTCTATTTTCAGTTTGAGAGCCCTTTATTTCTTTTAGCAGGGTCTCAAATCTGCTGTTTGTTAGTCACTCACTTTCTCCCTCCATGTCATAGTCAATTCATGCCCGTTGGCTGGGGAGTGACTACTGGCCCGCTGCATGTCTTCAGTCTTCAATCGATCTCCATCTGAAGTTGTTGCAGCTGATTTTCCTGAATTTTAGTGCCCCTTTCTGGTTTTCCACCTCTCCCAGCCATTTGTATTATTTTTGGTTGCAATTTTCTATTTTTGAAGAGGTGTTTTAGTCAACCAGGGAGTGGAACTCTGAGATCAGCCGGCTAAGGGAGCCCGTGACATTACCGAATGTCTGTGGTTCAGCTTTGAAGAATGCAGACGTGTCCTGGTCCACAGAAGATGACACCTGATGACCTCTGTTGGTAAGTATAGGGCAAGGGGGGTATGGTGTGGTGGGTGATTAGTGGAAGGGTCAAGATGGGGGAGGGTCATGGGGAGATTGCAAGGGACCATTTACTTTTTTCAGGATTTAAAAAAAATACACACATGATGGATAGATAGATAGATAGATAGATAGATAGATAGATAGATAGATAGATAGATAGAAATAAATATTATAGGAGCATGGTCGCTCCAATATAGTTAGAGTTGAGAAGAATGTTTAATGTTAAACCTCAAATTTTGCACTATAATAACTCTGCAACTGAACAATGGATCTGCACAAAATTTGATATGGGCTGTCCTGTGGGGTAGATCTCTTGATGTGGCAGGTTTCATTCTGGTTGGATATGTGGATTCTGAGATGTTTTGCACTGTCTGGATCTCAGAATCCACATATCCAACCAGAGTGAAACCTGCCACATCAAGAGATCTACTCCACAGGACAGCCCATATCAAATTTTGTGCAGATCCATTGATCGGTTGCAGTTATTATAGTGCAAAATTTGAGGTTTAACATTAAACATTCTTCTCAACCCTAACTATATGGGAGCGACCATGCTCCTATAATATTTATTTCTATCTATTTGTCTGTCTGTCTGTCTATCTATCTATCATTCATTCTATCTATCTATCTATCTATCTATCTATCATGTGTGTGTGTAGACAGACAGATAGACAGACAGACAGACAGACAGATAGATAATAGTGGTGCAGTAGCACCACTATAGTTAGGGTTGAGTACAGTTTAATGTTAAACCTCAGTTTTTGCACTTTAATAACTTTGCAACTGTTCAATGGATTGGCGTGAAATTATGCATGTGTGAGTTTGTGGGGTAGATCTCCGAAACCGCCATGTTTCGGTCTGGTTGGGTGTGCAGATTCCAAGATCTGGATAGTGCAAAAAGTGAATTTTTGCTGTTTTTTCTGACTCCTATAGTGCCCAGATGGTTTGGAATTTTGGTCTGAAATTATTGCTGGTTTGGCAAAAAAAAGTATTATTCTGTTCCAAAGTTATCAAGATTTAAAATTGTGAGTTCTGAGCATGCTCAGTTAGCACTTCAAAATAGCTGTATGACACAAAAAAAAAATATTTTTTGTATTGGGCCAGTCCTTTTTCATGAGGGGGAAAAATCCTTTTTGTTTGCTGCCATCTTGTTTTCCATTAAAAAAAAATCTAAATCCCCAAAAATGGCAGCCTCCACAGAGACCAACACATGCATCTTGCTCATCGGGACCCCATTAGGTGGATTCTGCACTTTACTATTGTTAAAATGACCACCATTTTTTTTTTTATTTTTATATCCTTTACGTGATCCATGTCCACTTTTTTCATATGGCCATATGAAAAACGAATTTGGCCATTCAAAAAAGGATCCATTTATAAGTAACAAGTTATACAGTAAATATTTTCCTGGTGTCTAGTGGCACCTCCACTCTCCAATCACCATCCACATAATTATTGCATATTCTTCTGGTGTAGAGTGGCACCCCCACAATCGCCGTCCCCGAAATTAATATATATTTCCCTGGTGTCTAGCAGCACCCCCCAATCACTGTCCCCATAATTATACATATATTTCCCTGGTGTCTAGTGGCACCCCCTCCCTCTGATCGCTGTCCCCATATTGTGTTAAGTTTCCCTGGTGTCTAGTGGCATCCCTCCCCTGATCATCGTCCCCGTACTGTGTTATGTTTCCCTGGTGCCTAGTGGCACCCTGCCCTCTTATCATCATTCCTGTATTGTATGTTTTCTTGGTGTCTAGTGGCACCCCCCTGATCATCATCCCTATATTGTGTTAAGTTTTCCTGGTGTCTAGTGGTTCCCCCTTCGATCGCTGTCGCTGTATTGTGTTAAGTTTTCCGGGTGTATAGTACCACACCCTCCTCTGATCGCCATCCCCATATTGTGTTAAGTTTCCCTGGTGTCTGATGACCCCGCCCCCCCAATATCATTACCATGTAATAAAGAAAAGCATCCTTTGGTGTCTTTTTAAACCTGCAATAAAAAAGTCCCTCATCGATCCGACCCCCCAGCCCAACCTCCCACTAAGCACCCACCACATTGCACCCCCACACATTTCCCTACTTTTGTTGCTTTAACTCTAACTGATGCATTAACATAGTTTTTTGCAAAGGATATATAAATATGGTATACATCATGGGTCAAAGTGAGAGAGTAGAACTATCTTCAAGAGCTATACTTGACCTCCTGACCTCATGAGTGGCAAAGCCACGAGTAATGTTAGAAGAAGTCAAGTACGGCAAGTAAAGATTTTTCTACCATTTCACTTTCACCCGTGTCATATTTGATTTGTACAACAGGTGTTTAGGTGATTTTCTGATAGAAAGGATCAAAAGTTACAAAATTAAAAAAGTACAAAATGTAAACTGTGCTCTTCTGATCAATGGTTCAGCACAAGAAAAGTAAATCAGTACATTACAAATCAGTACAAAACAAAGCAATACAGTCAGTACAGTACAAGTCAGTACTATCAAAACAGATACAAAGTAGAGAGAGGAGACAGATTTCAAAGCCAGCTCTGGATGGCTCTTACAATTTAAGAACAGGGACAGCATACGACAGCTGGGGCTTCAAGGGGAATCTATGTCGGCTGATACAGCTGCATCTGAAACCTTTAAAACAACCCTAAGGGCAGTCATTGATGACCATGGACTTACCCAGGACCAGCTCTTTAACTGTGATGAGACTGGTCTATACTGGCATCTCCTGCTGAACAAAACACTGGCGGATGGTAGCAAGATGCTGGTTAAAAACTTCAAGAGCTGCAAAGACCATGTTACCCTAATGGCAACAGCTAACACTACAGGCTCCCTCTAGTGTTTATTCACAAGAATGCGAAGCCAAGATGTTTTGCTGCTGTGAATATGCTGTCTCTCCTTGCTCATTATTACAGCCAAAGGAGCGCATGAATGGACAGGAATATTTTTTTGGATTTTTTTTTTCATCATTTTGTGCCACTGGTTAAATAATACTTGACAGCAAAATCTCTTCCACTGCATGCTGTACTGTTATTGGACAATGCCCCCCTCACCCCACTTCTGAAAGCTTGACTATGGCTGTCGGTTGTTTCAAATGCCTGTTTCTCCCACCCAATGTCTCCAGTCTGATCCAACCTCTGGATCAAGGCATTCTTGAAAACCTAAAATTATGCTATAAAAGAAATCTGCTGAGCCGGCTGCTTCTTGGGTCAGCAGAATACAACAATTATGCAGCATTTGTGAAGCACCTCTCTATCAAGGAGGCCATCTACATGTGTGCCCAGTCATGGGCCAAGATCAGCAACAAGTCTCTCTTGCAGTCACGGAACAAGATTTGGCCCAACGATGAAATTGTGGACATACAGGAGATTGAGGAGAGCAACCCCAATAACGAGTTACTATAAGTCAATTTACATGATGAGATGTTGCCGTTTGCACTCACCGATGAAGAACAGGAGGAGTGGCTGACTGCTGACAGTTCAGAGAACGGACATCAGATCCTGAGTGACACTGAGATCATTAATTTTGCCAGGGATGTGCCCGCTGACAGTGGGAGTGACACGGATGAAGAGGAGGAGGAGACAGCTGTTGTGCCACACAATAAAGCCGTGGAGTGCTTTGTAACCTGTGTGCAGAAGAGACAGGCAGGGGAGAAGAGGGGTAGGAGTAGCTCTCTATGTAAAGGAAGGGATAAAAGCAACTGAACAAAAGAGTAAACAGGGAGGAGAGGAGGCACTGTGGGTCACCTTGGAGACTGGAAAGGGCACCACAATCCACACAGGGGTTGTGTACAGACCCCCATGTCAGGGGGAAGGAATGGACAAGGATATGATAGAAGGCATTCTTAGAATGGCAGTGAAAGGGGAGATACTGTTGATGGGAGACCTGAATATGCCAGATGTTAACTGGAGCACATTTGCTGCAGCCACATCCAAGAGCAGGGCCATTCTTGATGCCCTACAGGTGGCAGGCATTAAACAGCTAGTTTGGAACCCACTCAGTGAGGAGCAATCTTAGACCTCATACTCTCAAGCGGGGGCAGTGAGAGGATCTCAGATCTAGAAGTGGGTTGCCATCTGGGAACAAGTGACCATCAAACAGTGTGGTTCACGTTAAACTCAGCTACAGAGTCAAGCCATACAAAAGTGAGGGTACTGGACTTTAGGAGGGCTGACTTTGGCAAGATGGGATAGTGCCTCAGAAAAGCACTAGCAAACAGGCTAGAAGGAGGTGTGCAGCAACAATGGGGAATTATCAAAACTGCCATCACAGAGGCAACAAGCATTTGTGTGAAGAAAATGAACAAATCAAAATGAAAGAAAAAGCCACTATGGTTCTCAAAAGAGGTGGCTGTGAAAGTCAGGAAGAAAAAGATAGCATTCCAGAAGTATAAGGAAACACAGAAGGAGCAGGACAGACAGCTGTACTAGTTAAGGCAGAAGGAAGCAGGGAGGGAAGTCAGAATAGCAAAGGCCCAAACTGAGGAAAACATAGCCAACTCAGTTAAGAAGGGGGATAAAACCTTTTATAGGTACATCAGCGCGCGTAGAAAGACAAAGAGAGGATAGTGAGGCTGAATAGAATGAACAGTGGGTGGGCAGAGGGATAGTGAAAAGCAGGAATACTGAGCGAATATTTCTGCTCAGTATTCACAAAGGAGGAGGAAGTGCCTAATCCAATTAACAGAAGCACTCTTGATAGGGGGTCGATCCCAGTCCTTTCACAGAAGAAAGGGTTCTGCAAGAACTCCTAAAACTGAAGGTGGACAAAGCAATGGGTCCTGATGGAATTCACCCAGAATTCTAAAAGAATTAAGGAGGAACTAGTGAAACTACTGGCTACTCTTTTTAATAAATCATGGGAAGATGGTGTGGTACCCGAGGACTGGAGGAAGGCGGATGTGATTCTCCTTCACAAAAGTGGGTCCAAGACAGAGGCAGGAAACTACAGACCTGTCAGTCTGACCTCTGTGGTAGGGAAAGTGATGGAGTCACTTCTGAAGGAAAGAGTAGTCGAGTACCTAGAGGCCAGTGGAACACAGGACCCAAGGCAGCATGGGTTCACAGCGGGAAGGTCATGTCAGACAAATCTAATAGATTTCTTTGACTGGGTGACCAAAGTAGTAGACCAGGGAGGGGCTGTGGACATGGCCTACCTAGACTTTAGCAAGGCATTTGACACAGTCCCACACAAAAGATTAATAGTCAAATTAACCAGCCTGGGAGTGGGACTAGGGTTACCACCTGTCCTGCGTTTCGCAGGACAGTCCTGATTTGGTTAGCTGTGTCCTGCAAAAAAACATGAAAAATACTACATGTCCTGACTTTTTAATAGAAAAAATATTTTCTAACTTTCATCTAAATCTTGTAGAAAACTATAGTACCTTAACTAAAATACATTAAAATGATATGAAACCATAGAAGCAACCAAGAAAGTACAATACTTAGCCTTAATTCTGATTATACAGAGAAAAAAAGTCTGTTGAACTAGTCGAGCTTACGTACTGTCCTGCGAAAAATCATGTTTTAGTAAGAAATGTCCCACTTTAGGCTTCTTAAAAGGTGGTAACCCTAAGTGGGACCCAGGGTGGTAGCCTGGGTAAAACATTGGCTGGACAACAGGACACAGAAGGTGATTGTAAATGGAGTCCATTCTGAAGAAAGGGGGGTTACTAGTGGGGTATCACAGGGTTCAGTATTGGGTCCAGTCCTTTTTAATGTCTTCATCAGTGACGTTGCAGAGGGACTGGGAGGAAAAGTATGCCTTTTTGCAGATGACACAAAAATCTGCAACAGGGTTGATACACAAGGAGGTGTGGAAAGGATGAAAAGGACTTGGCAAGGTTGGAGGAATGGTCAGAAGTATGGCAGCTAGGATTCAATGCAAAGAAGTGCAAAATAATGCACCTGGGAAACAAGAACCCAGGGAAGAATACACAATGGGTGGGGAGGTAGTAACAACAACAAAAAGGAAAGGGACCTGGGGGTAATCATATCAGATGACCTTAAGGTTAGCAAGCAATGTGAGAAGGCAGTAGGAGGGCTGGGGGTATACTGGGATGTATAGGAGAGGCATCAGCAGCAGAAAACAGGAAGTTGTTATCCCTCTGTACAGACAGTTGGTGAGACCCCATCTGAGTACTGTGTCCAGTTCTGGAGACCCCATCTCCGCAAGGACATAGACAGGATAGAGGCAGTCCAGAGGAGGACAACTAAATGGTGCAAGGTCTGCAAGAGAAGCCGTGTGAGGAGAGACTAAAGGAGCTTAATATGTATACCCTTGTGGAAAGAAGGAGAGGGCGGACATGATAGAAACTTTAAGTACCTCAGTGGAATCAACAAAGTCCAAGAGGGTAGCATTTTTCAGAAAAAGAGACTTGCAAGAACAAGGGGACACAATTTAAAGATAGAAGGAGGGTGGTTCAGGGGCAATGTGAGGAAGTATTATTTCACAGAGAGGGTAGTGGATACATGGAACCGCCTTCCTGAGGAGGTTGTGGGGTCTAAAACTGTGGGAGAATTCAAGAATGCATGGGACAGACATAAGGCAATTCTTGTGGGGGGTAGGAAGAAATAGGCTGTTGGTTAACTAGGATCTGCGGCCTATCCTGTAGGTAGGGAAATGGGCAGACTAGATGGGCCTAGCGGTCCTTATCTGCCGTCAAAGTCTATGTTTCTATGTTTCTATGCAGTGTCTTGCGCAATAAGCTGAAACAACTCCGATGAGTCTGATGTTGCTTCAAGATCTGCACACACTGGCTGCCAAAAAAGATACAGCACCTTAAAACAAAGCTCAATCAAGCAGTTCTTTAAGCCAGCTAACATTCACTCTATGGCTAAGTCTTAAGTAACAACTGCAGCACGTACTGTAGTGTACTGTATTGAAAAACAGTTTTTTTAAAAAGCATTTTTTAAGCACTTTAGTCACTTTATTTTGTATCAATAAAGGTATTGAATGTCATATATGGTCCGAGTGTGTATTGCATGATTACTAATAGCCTGCAAATATTATTTCAGAGATATGAATTTTTCATAGTTATGAACAACTGATTTTCCATACTGTTCATAACTCTGGGGTTCCACTGTAAGTCTACAAAGCATCTCACATACTGTATGAAAAAATTACTCATCTTAGTAATTATGTTTCTTCTAATGGAGTCTTGCTATATTCTGACTATTGCAGTTAGCCCCAGCACTCAAACTGCCCTGGAGAGTAGACGGCTAATTTTCAATGCAGAGCACAGAACGTTGAGCTCGAGCTCTGTTCATACCTCCATCTGCTGCACTTTGAAGCGCAACTGTCAGATTCTTACGAGCTAATACTAACTAACTACTATGTGGAAATTGTAAAAATTTTTACTAGCCAAATGGCAATCAAATATTTTGGATCCCCAAAAGACTCAAGTCAAGAAATCCAATATCAAAAACCAGGTAGTGAACAACTTAAGACTGTTAAATTAATAATATAACTTATTCCTGCTCTCTAAAAGGAAGAAGTACCCAAATGCACCCTTGGGGTGCAACCCTGCATCTGCTAGCAGACTTCCCAAAAATAGGTTCAGAGGGGGAAGGTAGGGAGGGAGGTCAGAATACAGCAAGACTCCATTAGAAGAAACATAATTACTAAGGTGAGTAATTTTTTCTTCAAATTACATGAAGTCTTGCTGTATTCTGACTGTTGCAGACTACCAAGCAGTACCTCCATGGAGGAAGGAATCGAACCTACCTTGGGAATAGGCTCTGCAGTACTGCTGTACCAAACCGAGCATCACTCCTAGCCTGGATGTCCAGGGAGTAATGCTTGCTAAATGTATGGACTGTTTTCCAGGTGGCTGCTTTACATATCTCTAGCAAAGGAATATCCCTGGCCACAGCCAGGGAAGCAACTGTACCTCTAGTTGAATAAGCCCTCAGGCCTGAGGGAGGTATTTTGCCTAGCTTCTCATAGCAGAATTGAATACAAGAGACAATCCACCTGGCAATAGTTCTCTTAGTGGCAGGTTTGCCCTTACCCACTTCCCCATAAGTGAGAAACAACTGAAGGGAGTCAAACCTGTGAGCCTTAGTACGCTCAATGTAATAACTAAGGGCTCTTTTAACATCCAAACTGTGTAAACTTCTTTCTCCTGAAGAAGAATGATCAGTGAAGAACACAGGGAGAGACATAGATTGGGTCAGATGAAAATCTGAAACCACTTTAGGTAAAAACTTCCTCTTAGTTCTAAGGACCACCTTACCTCTATGGAAAGAGATAAAATCAGGCTCCACTGACAGAGCTTGCAATTCACTGATACACCTGGCAGAGGTAATAGCTACCAGGAACACAGTTTTCCAAGTCAAGTACTTAAGCTCTGCTGAAGACAAAGGCTCAAAAGCGGGTTGCATAAGCTGAGCAATGCAAACATTAAGATCCCAAGCAGGGGTAGGATCCCTAAAGGGGGGGATTGGTACGAAGCAATTCCTTGAAAGATTTACAGAATACAGGGTGAGATGACAGTGAGGAAGGCTTTCCCGCTGACAGAAAAGCAGAAACAACTGACAAATGTACTTTGAGAGTAGCTGGTCTGAGGCCTAGGCAATTAAGATGAACCATATAATCCAGAACTGTAGACAATTCAGCAGTGTCTGGGGAGATATGCTTCTTGGAACACCCAATGCTAATCTTTTCCATTTGGAGTTGTAAGTTTTTCTGGTGGCAGGCTTTCAAGAGGCTTTGAGAATATCTAGAACCCCTTGGAACAGATGCAAATCTGCATACTCTAACTCTTCAAGAGCCATGCCTTAAGATTGAGGGACTGAAGATTGGGGTTCCAAATCCTCCCCTGAGAGGAGGTTAACAGGTTGTAATTCCTGGGAAGAGACAGGGGAAGATGGATTGCTAGGGACAGCAACAGGGGGTACCAAGGCTGCCTGGCCCAGTCTGGAGCAATCAGAATCACTCTGCAAGGTTGTGACCTTACCTTGACCAGAACCTTGAACAGTAGAGGAAAGGGTGGGAAGGCATATAGAAATTTCCCTTCCCAGTTCAAAATCAGAGCATCCAGGGGGACTGAGCCCAATACTGGGGGTCTGCAACAAAACAGAGGAAGTTGGTGATTGTCTGGGGCTGCAAAGAGATCTATTTCTGGAGTGCCTCCCCTTGAAAAAATCACTTTCAACACCAGAGGGTCCAGGGACCATTCATGATGGCCCTGGGAGATCTTGCTCAATGCATCTTCTAGTACATTGTCCTTCCCTGGAAGATGGACTGCTATCAGAGAGATCTGCAGAGAATAAGCTAGGGACCACAATTTCATGGCTTCCATGCGCAAGGCCATGGACCGAGTGCCTCCCTGCTTGTTGATGTACCACATGGTGGTGGTGTTGTCTGTCCTGACCTGAACCACCTTGTTCTGCATTGACTGAGAGAAAGCTTGCAGGGCCAGAAAGACCACCCTGAGTTCCAAGAGATTGATATGAAGAAGGGATTCCTGAGGGGGCCACAGTCCTTGGGCCTTGAGAGCCCCCAGATGGGCTCCCCACCCCAATAGAGAAGCATCCATGGTTAGGACCACAGAGTGAGACTGAGTGACAAATGGGACTCCTTGCCTGAGGTTGCCCTGATCCTGCCACCATTGGAGAACCTAGATCAGAGTCTGGGTCACTGGAACTAGTTTGGTTAGAGAATCTTTCTTCTGAGACCAAAAGGCCCTCAAGTGAAACTGAATGTCCCCCGTCTGAAATCTGGCCCCTTGGACCACTGCTGTAGAAGCTGCCATGTGGCCCAGAAGTTGAAGGAGAAGCTGCCATGTGGCCCAGAAGTTGAAGGAAGTGCCTTGCTGGCTGAGAGACCAGAAGGTGGAATGAAGAAGCAAGCTCTACAAAAGCCATTTCCCTTCCTAGGACAAGAAAAGCTCTTGCTTTGACTGTATCCAACTCTGCCCCTATGAAGGTGAGGAGCTGTACAGGCTCAAGAACTGACTTGGGAAGATTGAGAAGGAATCCTAGGGAAGTGAGCGCTTGCTGAGTCACTTGAAGGTCTGACTTGACTTGGTCTGGGGACTGACCCACCATGAGCCAGTTGTCCAGGTATAGAAATATGGAAATAATTTTCCTTCTTAAAAAGGCCACTACTACTGCTAGGGATTTTGTGAATACCCTTGGAGCTGATGTCAGGCTGAAGGGCATAGCTTTGAACTGATAATGGCCTGAAGGCAATTCGAACCTGAGGTACTTTCTGTGGGAGCACCTGATGGGAATGTGAAAGTAGGCATCTTTCAAGTCCAGGGAGGCTAGCCAGGCCCCTGGCCTTAGAGAGAGAAGGATTATTCTCAGAGTCACCATTTTGAATTTTGGTTTTAAAAGATGTTTGTTCAGGTATCTTAAGTCTAGGATGGGTCACCACTCCCCTGTCTTTTTTGGGGTAAAGAAGTACCTGGAGTACAGACCTTTGCTCCTGTGCAATGTAGGAACTCTCTCTACAACCTTTAGAGCCAGTAGAGATGAAACCTCTTCTTCTACGGCAATGGTTTCAGAGATACTTGCAGGTGGAAAAGATCTGGCCCTCAGCTTTGGAAATTTCTTGAAGCTGAGAACCAGCCCCTGGCTTACCACCTCCAGGACCCACTTGTCTGAGGTAACAGACATCCAGTCCTTGATGAAGTAAACCAGCCTGCCTCCTACAGGAATGGGGGAGTCGACCCGGGCTGACACATCAAGGTATCTGTTTGGCAGAAGCCTTAGGTTGAGGGATGGATTCAGCCCTGCTCATCCCCCTTCTGCCTCTCCCTCTGAAGAACCCCCTCTGAAGAAAGGGAGAAGAGGCCTATGCTTGGTAGAAAGACCTATGAAAAGGCCTGCCCCTGCCCCTAGCCTGCAGCCTTTGAGGAGTTGCCTGCCTTCCCTTGGCCTGTGCACTCCTATAGGTGGTCCTATACTCATCCATCTTTTTCATGTAATTCTCTGAGTGCTCCCCAAACAGAGAATTGCCCACCACAGGGAAATCCATGGCCTTAGCCTGGGTGTCCTGTGAGAGGCTAGTACATCTGAGTCAAGCTATTCTCTGAATAGCCACAGATGTAGCCATGACTCTAGATAATACATCATTGGAGTTCACAGCAGCATGGAACTGTACCTTAGATGCCTCTATCCCATCAGCAGCCACCCCCTCCAGCTCCGAGGCTAGCTGGGGGGAGGCCTGCTTAGCCAGTGCCAGTACAGTGTCCTACCTGGACTTCTGGTGCCTGGCTGCATAGGCTATATAATTAGCCTGCCTGAGTCCCAAGGCGGATGCCATGTACTGTTTCTTTGCCATGGCATCCAGCTTCCTAGAATCTTTATCTGGGGGGTGTGAAGCCAAGGGTATATTAGCCTTATCTCAGGCTGCAGCCTGCACAACCCCAACATGGCTGCATTGTAGATACAAGTACTCTGTACCAGAACCTGATAAGGTGTACCTTTTGTCCATCCTTCTGTCGACAGGAGGTACAGAATTTGGAGTTTTTAAAATCTTTTGTGTCTGTTTCCCAAAAGACTTATGAAGGGAAATAGACAGTCTTGTGGACTCTGAGATGTCCATCATCTCCACATAATCAGGTTCCTCTTGTTCCTCTACAGCTTCTTCCACAGGGAGCTGGAGGGTTTCTGCCACTTTCCTGTAAAATATGTAGTGGGAAGGGGACTCAGAAAACCTAGGAGGGGAAACACCAGAAGGCCTGTCTGGGGAGACGTCCAGTTCAATGGGTTCAACCAGACCTCCCAAACCATTGTCATCATCCTCATCATAATCTTCAACCCCCTCCAAATCTGGTTCATAGAAATCTTCAGGGGCATAATCTTGAACCGGAGGAACCGACCAAACTGAGCACCTGCCAGAAAGCGCTGGATCAGATGGAACTGGACAAAGCAATTCTACAATCCTTATCACATTGGCAATCTTTTTAGTGGTCGTAAAATGGATCTCTGGAACTGAACCAGCTGATATTTCTTTTCTTTTTCTTTTTGTAGGAACTGATCCCTCAGGATCGGCTCTCCTCTTGCCCAAGGAAGTATCGCCCTGGTTAGAGGGCACTCCCTCAGGTTCAGTTGGAACCAAACTAGGCTGGCCATCAGGGTCAACAGACTTCATGGCCTCCTTATCCCTGAGCCTACCTAATCTTTTTTCCAGGGTAGACTTAGGGAAATTTTTACAGATTTGGCAGTCTGAATCGAGGTGGTCAAACCCCAGACAATAAACACAGGTGGTGTGGGGATCAGCCTTAGCAAAGGCCTCCCCACACACACACTGCAGTGTTGAAACTCAGTGGGCCCATTTTTTCTTCTGGGTTTTTCAGACATAGCCATCCTAACCACAAACTTACCCTTTTTATGGCAAACAATCAGGCAAGACACCCTTATCAGTTTCTAATCGTGTCACAGGCATTGGAAAAAAACACAAGAAAATGCATTTTTTTTAAAACCAATAAGGACCGGTAACCACACTCTAAGTTTAAAAACAAAGACAGAATATATAAATCACTAAACGGCCAGTTCAGCCAAACAGGTCGAAAAATCAATTTTACAATTTGCACAAGTTTACTATGTCTAGTTCACTACCAAGTACTTACTGTACCACAGACAGAGATCTGAACCAAAACTTACGAAAAATAATCAGTAAAACCAAAGACTTTAACAGACTTACGAACCGTGAGCAAAGGAGAAATCTCCAGAGCAGCCATTCAGTTAGACGGAGTAAAGAATCTGACAGTTGCACTTCAAAGTGCAGCAGACAGAGGTTTGAACCGAGCTCGAGTTCAGTGTTCTATGCTCTGCATAGAAAATTAACCATCTACTCTCTGGGGCAGTTTGAGTGCTGGGGCTAACTGCAATAGTTAGAATACAGCAAGACTTCATGTTGTTTGAAGCTGACTTTTGTGCTGCACATGCTATTGTGATGTAATCAGCATTGTTAAAGCTGCTCTCTGATTGGTTTAGTATTTCATTGTGACATACCCAGCTTTGCAACATAGTAGTACTAAATCTTGCAAGCTGATCATAACATTGTTTTATCTTGGCCAATCCAGACCCACACTTGTTGTATAAATTAAAGGGGTGGGGTAGCACCCCTATATTTAGGGTTGAGCAGGGCTTTCTATGTTAAACCTCACATTTTGCAGTTTAATAACTTCACAACTATTCAACAGATTTACACAACATTTTGCACGTGCTGTTTCATGGACTAGATCTTTTGATGTGCCAAGTTATGCTACAGTCGGATGTGCAGATTCCGAGCTTCGCATAGTGAAAAAAATGTAAGCATTTGCCCTTTTTGTTGTTTTGTCAGTGCACTGCACCTAGACAGTTTGGAATTTTTGTCTGAAATATTCAGGGTAGAAAGTGCCTTTTGCTTGTTTGGTGAACAAATATTAATCCATTCCAAAGTTATAAAATGTTAAAGTTATCCATTTTTTTGAATAAGAATTTCACTCTCCAGGATAGCAAAATGGAATAAGAAAAGAATTTGCTCAAACGAAAAGGTTTCTTTTTCATCAGTGGCCAATCCTTTTTCATGAAAAAATTCCTTTTATTTGTTTTCTGCCATCTTGTTTTGTGTTTTTTTTTTCACAAACAAAGAATGTCAAAATCCCCCAAAAAGAGATTATGTTCAAACATCAAAACATGTATCTTGTTCAGCAGGACTCCATTTTCTGGATTCTGCACTTATCTGCAGCAAAAATTAGCTTGGAATGTGTTTTTTACTTTAAATTCTTTTCATGACTCACTAAGATCCTTTTTCATGAATCTATTTTCGTTCAAACAAAAAAGCATGATCACGCCTCATGAAAAAAGATTTGTAACTTTGTTTTTTTCTGGTTCTTTTTTTTTTTTGTGCCAAGGGAACCTTTTTCATTTGATACATTTGTTCACATGAAAAAGGATCCCTAGGCATGAAAATGGAATCAGAAAATTAACTAAGTCTGAAATCCTTTTTCATGCCAAGGGATTCCTTTTTATTTGAACAAAAGTATGAAATGAAAAAGGATCACTTGGCATGAAAAAGGATTTCAGACTTATTTTTGTTTCTGAATCCTTGTTCATTTCCAGGAATCCTTTTTTGTTTCATTCGGGAAAGGATTCCTTGAAATGAAAAAAGGTATGTGGTTTCCTTCCCATTACTTTTCTTTATTATTCCTGGTGTCTAGTAGTACCCCCACCCTCTGATTTGTGTGCTCCTTCTTATATTATTTATCCCTGATGTCTAGTGGTGCCCACCACCCTCCAATCATTGCCCCAGTATTTCTTTCCTTATGTCTTGTTCCCTGGTGTCTAGTGGCACCCCCAACCTCTGATCATTTCCCCTATTATTTAGACATTTTTCCCTGGTATCTTGTGGCACCCCCCATCCTCCAGTGGCTGTCCCTGTCATTTAAGCATGTATCCCTCTTGGCTAGTGGCTCCCCCATGTGATTATCTTCTCTTGCTGTAGTAAAGAAAACAGTCCATTGATGTTTTTTTTTCACCTGTAAGAAAATGGTCCTTCACTGATCGCACCCCTTCCACCCAGACCTCCCACTCAGCACACCACCCCTCATCCCCCTCAGAACACTGCCACACACCTTCACTTACCTAAAGAGGTCCTAGACTGAAGATTCACTCTCTGCTCCCAGACATGTCTTGTTGCTGGAACCATCAACTTCAGTATGAGAAAATAAGGTAAATGCAGTTCATTGTATTTCAACAGGGTTTTCAACTTTGGTGCATAACTTTGTCATGTTTCAACATTTTGGCAATCAATGTTCAACATACCCTTTTTGAGTCCCTATCTCATGAATAATGTTTGGTGTCATTTTGCAAATCCTGCCCAAAAGGTGATTTTGTGGTCAGTTGGCGAAATCACCTTTCAGGTGCGATTTCAAAATTTTCACCATACTTGTTCATGAGGTGGGGTCATAAGAAGGGCAAGTTGAAAATGTGGGTTCAAAATATGCAAAAATGGCAAAGTTGTGCACATCTGTTTACATACAATCACTTGTAACTATCTTAATTTCTTAATTTTCAGTATTTTACCCCCAAATGATCAACATAGCTATTTCTTTTTTATTTATTTGTATTAATTTTTCATTTTCATATACACATCATAAAAGTATAAGTCACAACAATAACTAAAGAAGAGAAAACAACTTAATTTATAATACATATACGGCATATCTAGGCCAAATCATTAGAGGGGGAGGAATATACTAAACAAAGTAACTTCTAATTGTCAGGCTTAGTTGTTAACTATAGTAATTTCAAGATACATATTAATTTATACATATGATATATCCATTCACTAAACCCTCTCTTTTTTTAATTTTCTCATTATTTATCAAAATATATGATATAGCTAGACCCAAACCATCTCCCTTAACCACAAAATTCAAAAATTATAATAAAGATTAAGTGAGATCCAAATGAGAAGAATACTAATAAGCTTTTCTCTTTAATCCAGTTTGATTCTTATTTCACCTATTCATCATTTCATCTTCAAAAAGGATTGAAGAATCAATTTCATCTTCTTTTTCACTTGATTGTGCCCTGATGAAATCTATTACTTGAGCAAGCTCAAAGAAAATGTACTGTTTACCCTTAAATTTTATTTTCAGCTTAGCTGGTGCTAACAATTGGAATTCTGCACCTAACTCTAACAGCTCTTGTCTATATGAAAGAAAACATCTGCCTATTTGATATGTACAACAAAGGAGCTTTCATTCTTGATAAATGAAATATAGGTCTCTGTCAGTAACGAATGAGAAAGTTACCATAATCATTATTTTCTTATTTACAGAGTTCCCATGGGTCTCTTCATGCTGCCTTCTTTGTTTCACCGGGATTCTGTATGCTCTCATAACAAAGGGGAGGGTTTCTACAGAGAGTTCAAAAACATTCACAAAAATATCCCTTATCAGGTCTCGAGTTGTCTGAAAATCATCTTCTAGTTCATAAGAAGACCTAAGAACCTCAAGTTTTTTATAACGCTGCTGATTTTCCAAATTCTCTATTTTCCTGGCCATAGCATAATTGTCCTGAATAAGATTAGCAGTAGTAGCTTTGACTCCCATTATCTTATTTGCTGATTTTTCAATACCTTTTTTCACAATATCAATGTCATTTGTTACTTCCTCAATTTTTCCTTTATTTACTTTTGCATTATTTTGTAGACAATCTATTTTTTGAGAAAAGGCATTAAACTTTAAATCAAAAGTTTGTGCTCAAGTCAACAATTTCTCCAGTTCCTCTGCAAGTGAATCTATTGTATGATGACCTCCAGTGTCCATCTCAGGTTGTTGCAAAGAGCTCTCACTCAAAGGTTTTCCTTCAGTTTGACAAGTTCGATAAGTTCCAATGGTTCTTCTTCTTTATTTTTATCTTGAGCAGAATCCGAAGAAGCAATACAAGAAACAATATGATATAAGGGTGAAGATGAGGATAAAGATAAGCTCTTATTATTTATATTCTTTTCTGTAGAGAAAGCTGATACAGATATGGTGACCAGAGATGGTAATTGCTTCCTGGTTGTCAGTTCGGTACAGGAAACACTCGGTTTCTCAACTGCTTCTGATGTTTTAATGTTTGGTTAAGGGATAGAAGGATGAGGTTGTCTGGTTTACTTTAAAATGTTTAACTCCATTGAAACTTTCCTGAGCTGTAGCGATCGGGCCGACAGCGTTCCTCTAGAGTCGGAGCTTCTCTAATCAACCCCTCTGCCATCCAGGCCTGTTTCAAGTATGAAATATTTCTCCAATGGTCTGATACATGGAGATATGTATTCTTTAGAGGATGTTGATGATTTTGCTTTCCTTTTATCTGCCATTAAGTTCACAGAAATGTTTTAATCTGAACAAAAATCTAAGACCGTTTCAACTGCTCTTACATAAAGCAGCCACCTGCCGCCATGCTGAATACTCCCCAACACAGTTATTTCTTTACACCACCTCATAAATGTCACTGTTGTCATTTTTCAAATCTTGCTGAAAATGACTTTTCATGCCTCTGGTGCCACATGACGTTTTTGTGGGGATTTCATAATTTTTACTACCAGCTTCATGAGGTGGGATACTAGGAAGACTATGTTGACAATTTGGTTGCTGTTGTCCATAAACATAAATACATGCATGCATCTGTAGAGGCATGGAAGCACAGGGCCCAGAGGGTGCTGCACTCCATCAAACAAATAAGGATACAACTATCTCAAAAAGTACAGATGCATGGGGACACGGGCCCTATGCTCAAACAAGAAAATAAGGATATGATTGTACTATCTCAAAAAGTAAGGGAATTCTTTGAAAAAAACTGTGCTAATGCAACAATTAGGGTTCTGGCTAAAGCAAAAAAGGTAGGGAAACCCTAAAACTCCAGTCCTACCCCTAAAACAAATCGGGGTGGAGTCTTCCTAGGGGCTGTCAACCATAAAGCTCACCCCATTCAGTATACTGCAGAAACATACTACAAACATAATGGGGTGAGCTTTAGGGTTGACAACCCCTAAGAAGACTTTGCCCTTGATTTGTTTTAGGGGTTGGGTCGGGGTTTTAGGGTTGGAAACCCTAAAACTGTATTTCCCTACTTTTTCCTACTTTAGCTGACACCCTAAATGTTGCTTTAATGCAACTTTTTGCAAAAAAAATATATATATATATATATATCCTAAATATTGCTTTAACACATCTTTTTGCAAATCATATATATATATATATATATATATATATATATATATATATTTGTGAAGAAATGCATTAATGCACCAGGTAGCACTCAACAATGCAACAAAAGTAGGGAAATAGGGTTTCCAACTCTAACTCCCACCTCCAGCTCCCCAAGCAGCAAAAGGACAAGACCACATGAGCAACCATAGTCAGCCATCATCAGGTAAGATAAACAACATACAACTGTTACTAGATGACATAAATGCAGTAGCACTGATGTGTTACCTTTGTTGATTTGTAGCTGTGACAAGCACACTGCAAGACATGCACACTCATTGTTGCATCACACAAAAATCCACAAATAAGGTACTCAGATCTCAACTTACTTCTGTGTATGGAAGCAGAGGCCTCTGCAGCCAAAGGCAAATCCACAGTATCCAAAATAGAAAGAGTTATTTTGTCCACAGATGCACAGGCCACTATGGGGCCAGTGCTTCTCTAACCTCAGATTCTAATGGACAATGTAAGAGATGCATACACTTGACTTGCCTGCGTTTCTGCAGCAACAGGTGCAAGATATACACATTTACCTCTGGCTCCAGAAGGGCAGGCATCTGTGGGGCCTACAGTTACACAGACAAAAGTACTGTTGCAGTGTATGTATCATGGTTTCAGCAGCAGATCTAGACATTTTTCAAGGAGGTAGCAGATTGTCAGTTGCACAGCTACAGTATTTATGAAAAAAACATGCAGTAGCATATCATGTGCTATCTAGTGAGGTAATTCATACAGCATGCATGAGTATATTTGGCAGCAGAGGTACAGACCCCAGTGGGGCATCTACAACCACATGTACTCATGCACACTGTACAACATACACACAAAGGTGTGCCTGCATAAGCACAGGCCCTGTGAGGTCAATGCCTATGCAGCCACAGCTACAAATCTACAAATGTAGCACATCAGTGCTACTGTATTTGTGTCATCTGGAAACACTTGTTTGTTGTTTGTCTTACATTATGATAGCTGGCTGTGGTTGTTTGTGTGGTCCTGCCCTTTCGCTGTTTGGGGGTTGGGGTGGGAAGTTAGGGTTGGAAACCCTAATGCCACATTTCCTACTTTTATGGCATTAGGTTGAACCCTAACTGGTGCATTAATGCAGTTTTTTAGCAAAGAATTCCCTTTCTTTTTGAGATAGTGGGCTTGTATCCTCATTCACACAGGTCCCTGCATGAACAGACTCAGATGCATAGGGCCCTGTACCAAGGGAAGACTCTCTCTACCTGCAGAAGTGCAGGTGAAGTGAGCCCAAGACTTGAAGATGAGTGAAGTTGATGCTAATTGTAGATCATGTAGTAGTTTAGTTGACTTTGTGGAAGATGTTGTGGGAGTTAGTAGGTAGAAGACATACATTGACTTGGTGGTAAGGCAGTTCTTTGACTATTGGCTACACAGTGTTAATTTCACAAAAATGGAGAGGCAGGAGGTACAACTCATGAAAAGGACCAGTTTATTGAGCAACTGACCACAGAACTTGGAGCAGGAGAAAAAGGGGTGTTACAACATTCATTTCTACTTACTATTTCTACTATAAATTTATAGAAACATATACTACAACTATCAGTACTAAGATTACTATTATCACTAAATAAATCTATTGCAATACTCTTAAGACTCTAATACATGACATCAACATAATTTCTGCCCCAGACTATATTTGGGTTCACTGGGCACCATGAATAGCAGAGGGATGCAGAACAAGAAAACCTCTGCACACATGCTTCTGTTGGCCAGCTTGTGGAGCAGGTAAGGGAATGACTTGGCCACTTGGTGTCAATTAAACCAAGTGATATGAGTAGACACACTTATATTCCAAAGGACTGATGCAAACTAAAAACTTCCGGGCTTTCACCACTAACCCAGGAAAAAAGAATGAAGACTGGAGAACTGAACACAAGAACACCTCCAGGCCATCCCCACTGACACAGGAAACTTCAAGAATGAAGACCAAAAATTCAATAAACTGAAGACTGTAGCACCTCTGTACTATCACCACAGACCCAGGAAACATGAAGACTGAAGGTGAAAATTCAAAGAACTGAAAACAGTAGCACCTCCAGGCTATCACCAATGGCCTGGGAAACATGAAGAAAGAAAACTGAAGATTCAAGGAACTGAAGAACAGGAACCCTACTGCTGAAGATCCACTGGAAGGGTGAAGACCTGCAACAGAAACCCCAACCCACTGGGTGACGGATCCCCATCTGTGAACCGGTGTAGTTCTCTGTACTACCTAGCTCACTGTTATGGAGGGGCTGGTTTGAAGATCTTGATGAAGAAGAAAGGGACAAGGAGTTCCTTATCTGTCTGCACTATTCCTATACTGACAACTGGCCCCAAATTGTCCATAGGCAGATGGCTGCCACAGACTCTGGGTGGTCTCTGTTAGAGACAGTCTTTAGTTCGAGCAGTAATTAGGATGAAAGTTCATAAATATGCAGGCAGTTTGATGGCATGCAGGACAGTTGATCACAAGCAGGGCAAGTTCTGGGTTAATCCAATAGTCTTTGGAATAAATTAGGCAAATTCAAGCAAGAAAGGAATTTGGGGCATGCAGGGCAATTTCACTGTTACATTTAGACATTGTCCCTTTAAATGCAGTCTCAAGCCAGCAAAGGTTTTGCCCTTTTTCACAGTTCACATACAGTTCAGTGTTTCACTTTCAAAACTGTTTAGTAGTCCATAGCTAGGATAGGCAATATATAACGAGGAATCTGATAAGTGCTTGATATACCTAGCTAAACGGGGACTCTGAGGTAGATCCTCCATCCCACAGGTATTTATGTGGGTTAAAAGAGCTTAACAGGAGGATTACCCTACTAGCTGAGGGTAATCTGGTTAGCCTACACACTAGAGATCCCACACTAACTGTCCATCCCTGACTTAGGGGGCTAAGGGTCAGTTACTCAGGTTACTAGCCCTTGGCTAAGGCTGTGGCAGCTACACTGCTAAGGTGGCTAACTGGCTGGTCCACTTCATTCCCCTTACTCTGGGATGGAGCTGACACTCTATTACACTTTAATTTACCAGAATTTACAATTTTACAGCACTGGCCTTATCTTGGCTACTGGTGGCTACTTGTCTACTAGCCACCCTTATCACTCTGGGGCACTCTCCCTTTACAACTCGGGGCTTGCTTCCCTTAACTGGCCCAATTAGTGTTTATTTATTTAAGAAAACAAGTTTTGGGCTTTCTAGCCCATATCCAGGTAGCCACCTTGACTAACTTGGCTATGACTGGAACTGAGGGTTTTGCCCTGCCCTTGTTCCTGGCTGTACAGTAGCTTCATCTCTTTTTCTTTATTTAATATACTTCAGGGCCTGACTGCCTTAGGCTCTGCCTGCTGGAACTTAATTTACATTACTTAAATTAAACTTAATGAATCTGTGCCCCTGTGTTTCTGCTCCCTGCTGAAGTTTATTTTCATACTGATCTAAATAAATTAAAATATTCATAGGGCCACCATTATTCTATTTATTTATTTTCAAGTTTATTGTAGGAAAACTCCATTGAGCAGGCTCATGCACAAGGAGGTCCTGTACACATAACAGCAATTTGTAGAAATGCAATTTCATCAAGTTGAGAGGATAACATCATTCACTAGGAGGACCAGTGCACATAACAGCAATTTGTAGAAATACAAATACATCAAATTGAAAGGATAAAATTATTGAACAATATACATATTATGTACAGTGATAATGGATAAACATACAAGTGTGGTATCTACAAGCAATAAAAACTTGTCACGCTACAAACACAGAGAACATAGAGAAATAAGTGCATGGAAACACAGTAGCTCAAGTACGGAGAGAGGGAGGGAGGGAAGGGGTAGGTATAATAGAGGCATAGTCAGTTAGAGAGTGGGTGGATGGATGGGCAGGGTTATCAAGAGGGGGACCTGAGTGTGAGGCAGGAAGGGTAAGGTAAGGCTATATGCAGTGCAGGAAGGGACAGATATAGGGTGGAGTAAAGGTGGGAGAACAGGCTGAAGCAGAAAAAAGTAAGGGAGGAAGGTAGGGGTGGATGGGGTTGGGGCAAGGGAGGGTAACAATTTAGGGACAGGGATGGAGGGTAGGGGTAAAGGGGGTGTGAGGGACGGGGATAGGAGCCAGGCTGTGGTAGAAGAGCACAAGATGGGATACTACTTATGGCACTTACAAATAACTTTAAATTTCCTTGCCATTAGAGCTTTATAGAAGTTAATTGTGACTTTTATTTATTTATTCATTTAAGAGTTTCACCAGGAAATGTACTGAGCAAACTGCTAGTCTCCAGATGCATCCTGGGGGAAGGGTAATGGGAGGTACAGAATGAATACAGGGTAACAATAGGCAAAAACTACATACAATAGGCCAAAAATACAATACAATACAGTACATAGAAACATAGAAACAGACTTTGACGGCAGATAAGGACCACTTGGCCCACCCAGTCTTCCCATTTCCCTTCCTATTGGATAAGCTGCACATTCTAGTTAACCAACAGCCTACTTCCTGCAACCCCCCACTACAACTGCCTTATGTCTGTCCCATGCATGTTTGAATTCCCCCACTGTTTTAGACCCAACAACCTCCCCAGGAAGGCAGTTCCATACATCCACCATTCTCTCCATGAAAAAAAAATGTCCTCACATTACCTCTGAGCCATCCCCTTTCTATCTTTAAACTGTACCCCCTTGTTCTTACACATCTCTTTTTCTGAAAGATGCTACCCTCCTGGACTTTGTTGATTCCCTTGAGGTACTTGAAAGTTTCTAGCATGTCCCCCCGTCCCTCCTTTCATCAAGGGTATACATATTAAGCTCTCTCAGTCTCTCTTCATATGGTTTCTGATGCAGACACTGCACCATTTTAGTTGCCCTCCTCTGGACTGCTTCCAACCTGTCTATGTCCTTGCGTAGATGGGGTCTCCAAAACTGCACACAGTATTCCAGATGGGGTCTCACCAACTGTCTGTACAGAGGGATAACCACTTCCCTTTTTCTACTTGTGGTGCCTCTTGCTATGCATCCCAGTATCTCCCTGGCTCTCCTTACTGACTTCTCACATTGCTTACCCACCTTTAAGTCATTTGATATGACTACCCCCAAGTCTCTTTCCATTTTTGTTGTTGTTAGTACCTCCTGCTATTGTGTACTCTTCTCCTGGGTTTTTGTTTCCAGGTGCACTAGACTTTTTTTTGCATTGAATTTGTTGCTATGCGGCTATGTCTGACCATTCCTCCAACCTTGACAAGTCCCTTCTCATCCTTTCTAAACCCCCTTGTGTATCAAATCTGTTACATATCTTTGTGTCATCTGCAAAGGGGCATACCTTTCCCTCCAGACCCTCTGCAATGTCACCTATAAAGATGTTAAAGAGGACTGGACCCAGTACTGAGCCCTGAGTACAAATAGCACAGTGAACAGTGAAGAAATAGCTGTGAAGACAATACACACAGGATATAATGATTTTTGATATTATAGTAACCCAATACTTTGACAACTAGCAATAGAAGGTTAAGTGGTAAAACACATGGTCATAGCTAGGCCCCATGTGCTAGGCTCAAAGGGGGAGGAGGCTCAATAAAAGGGGGTGGCCTGAGCAGGAATGGAGTATAAGTGCTTGAGATTTCTGTTAAGGGCAAGCTATGACCTATGAACTGCTCGGGGGGGAATATGTGGGGAGTTAGAGGAAGTAAGCATGGAGTGAGTAGTAATTTGCAGGGGGACTATAGTAGGAAGATGAAGGTGAATTAGGTACAGTTGCCTGTTGGAGAGGTGAAGGAGCTCAGGAGTGAGGAGAGCTTGTGGAGTGAGGGGGCATTAGAAATGGAGATGGGGAGTGAGTTCCAAAGCATGGGGAAAGGATAGGAAAAGGATGCCTGGCCAGCTGATGAAGACCTAAACGGGATGACGAAGGAGCAAACATCACTATTCCTGAAGTAGCAAGCTGAGGTTGGGTAAGGAGAGAGGGAGAGCATTAAGTAAGATGGAAGTACCCCAAACCAGAACTTGCCGAGGAAGTTCGTATAGTGAGCCAGTTGATGATCAATGAGGGAGGGGAGAATCAGAGATTGATGTAGGGAGTAATGGTGAGTGCAAGGAGGACAGCTGAGAGTAAAGTGGCAGAAAAGGGTGTCCAATCTGGCTCAGAAGGATTTGAGGGTGGCACTATAGACTACATCACTGTAATGAAAAGATGGAAGGATCATTCCCTGCAGAATTTCTCTGCAAGACAGCAAGGGGATGCATTCATGATTCCAATATAAGGTTCCCAATTTGGGGAGCAGTTTTTTATGAACAGCATCTACATGACCAGAGAAGTCAAGGTGCTTGTCAAGCCAGGCCCCAAGGTACCTGAATGAGAATGTGTCTTCCAACCTGGTCCCATCGAGAGTGTGGTAGGAGGGGGGGAGGGGAGCCTGGAGAGTCTCTACCTCATGCCAAAGGTCATGGACATTGTCTTCTTGGCATTTAGAAACAGTTGGTTGGAGTGTAGCCAGTGTTGGACATTGTCAAAGTCCTGCTATAGAGTGTACGCCACCAATGGGGAGGATAGACTGGATGTAAAAGGATGGTGTCATCTGTATACATGTGGATGGCTGCAGATGAGCCGACCGAAGGGTGATCATTAAGGAAGATGGAGAAGAGAATCAGATCAAGGAGGACTGAGCCTTGTGGTACTACAGTGTGGATGAGGACGGTGGAGAGACCCCTATTCTAACCGATTGTGACCTGCTGTTAGGTAGGATCTGAACCAGTTGGTGGCTGTAGGTGATAGACCTACAGATGAGAACTTGCCTAGTAGGAGGGAATGTGAGACAGTGTTGAAAGCCTTAGCTAGGTTGACAAAGATGGCAGAAGTGATAACAGCCTGGTCCATACTGTGTGAATAGAATCAGTGAGTCTGAGTAGGGAGGTGATTGTGGGATGGTTCTTGCTGAAGCCAGATTGGAAAGGAGTGAAAAAGGAGGTGAAGTCAAGATAAGAAGAGAGCTGGGAGAGTACGATATGTTCCTGCAATTTGGCAAGGATGGAAAGGAGGGAGATGGGGTGGTAGTTGCCAGCCGCCATTGGATTGCCACCCTTAAAAAAAGGGATGATGGTAGCATGCTTCCATGCAGTCGAGGCAGTTGCTAGTGTAAATGAAAGGTTTAATAATGCTGCTATGGATACGAGATGGCGGGGGAAGTAAGGTAGAGGAGCTTGGCATAAAGGTCATCAGGGTTTTTGCCTTTGGAAGGGTTCAAAGCTAAGAGTGCCTTGAGAGCAGAGTAGGGGGATATAGGGAGAATAAGAATGGAGGAGGATGATTCCCAGATCACAGAGGAGGCAGGAGGGGAGGGGGAATAGTAGAGAAAGAGGAGGGAGTGAGGAGGCACAGGAGGTAAAGAAGGTATTGAATTCTTTGGCTACAGAGATGAGGTCCGACAACTCTGAGGACAGAGGCAGAGGGATTGTTTGGGGGTGAGAAAAGGCCATTAACCACCTTCCAGCATTTTGAAGGCTGGTTTATGTTTGCATGGAAGGTACTGGAAAAGTGATTGACTTTGACTTGTCTGACTAGAGAAGTACAGGTGTTACGCAGGTGTCGATATCTTTGGTAGGCTGAGGGGGTGGGTAAAAGTCTGTGGTCCCTCCATGCTTGGTCATGAATCCATAGACAAGTCAGGAGATCTGATGTGATTCAGAGGTGATGGGACCCATGGACCCTCGTGAGTCTGAGCAGGGAGTGGCTCTAGGCTGAAGTGCAATTTTAATCAATTTAAATGAGCCTGCCCTTGTGCTACTGCTCCCTTACTGGAACACGATTTTAATAAATTTAAATAAAACCACCTATAGGTACTCCTTTACTCTGGGGCCTTGCCTTACCTCCACAAACGGCCACAGACATCTTTCGCTGCACCCTAGGTGCAGAAGAAACTTTCTTTTTTTTTTTTTATTTATTTAATAGTTCTGGCACACAGCATCTGCCCAGCAGTGCTGCCAACTGACTCACCACCCAAGCCTGGGGAGAGGTTGCTGGGGAGCAGGTATGCGCTTGCTGCAGGCAGGCTGGAGGCATGTGGGAAGTCTTCCTTTGGGGCCTTGCTCTTCCCCACAGTCCGATGATGCTCTAGCTAACATTGTCACTCTAAGGATGTGGCCTTGCTTGTGGGCTATGCCGCCGAGGGACTGGAATAACTTTCACTTTCTTTAAAGAAAAAAAAATGGAGCTAAACAAAGCCCACACTGCAGCCAACATCAACTGCTGAAACAGGCGACTCACCGACACTGCTGGGAGCTGCTGAAACACTGGACAGACCACTGCAACTACAGAGGGACAAGAGGAGG
Source organism: Neoceratodus forsteri (assembly GCA_016271365.2). Lineage (NCBI taxonomy): Eukaryota > Metazoa > Chordata > Ceratodontiformes > Ceratodontidae > Neoceratodus > Neoceratodus forsteri. Next base: position 632,711,186 of record CM028131.1, read on the forward strand.
ACTGCAGATACAATCGCCCTTTAACTTTTACCCCCCTGTATCCCCACTCTCCCTTTTAGCCACAAATGCTTTGCTCTTCTCTTTTCGTCGGGGTGCCTGAAAACACTCCCTTGACCAGACTCCTCGCTGGTCAATGGACTCTGCAAAATGGCCATTACTGGCCACATTCAGACTCTCCCTGGCATTTGGGATGCTGAGTCCCTAATGACCAGAAAGGCAACCAGTGGTCCAGCACTAGCTGGACCTTAGAATTGGCATAGGCTCATGTCATTGCTGGGCAGGCTGCAATACGGAGAAAAAAGCTTATAGAACTGCAGGTTGCAGTTTACTTTACAGGGGCCCCTGCCTTTTTGTTCACCTCACCCCTGCCACCAAAATTATCAGGGACACCTGGGCACCTTACCTGGGGGGGAGGTTACTTGGGACTCAGAGGACCCCATCTTTAGAGGTATTACATAGGACCCTGCAGGCCCTTTACCTCTGTGTAACAATGGATGTCAATAATTCATGGGGCTGTCTGGTGAACTGCAGAAGATCAGGGCCCTCTGGGTTCTGCACCTCCTTGTGCCTGCACACACAAATGCAGAGGGCAAAGACTCCATCTCTCAGTTGAAGCACAGGGCCTTTAACACCCTTGAATGCAGAGGTGCAGGGCCCTATTCCAAGACAAGAGTTCTCTTCACTGTTACTTAAGCCCCTGAAGGCAACCCTGGACCTACCCTTCACCAGCTGAAGAGATGGTTTTGCATGACAGAGTATTCATCCCAGCCTCACCAATCCATCTGGGTCACTGAGCTTATCCTAAACTCAGCTCGCTGGCAGGAGATCACAAAGCACTTTCTGCTGAGATAAAGGCTGGTACTACACACAATTGGGCGCCATTCTAAATGCACCCCTACGTATGTCACTAGTTGTGACATGCAAGAGGTGCAGTTGCACCAAGGACTCTGTGCCCGATTCTGTAATGGGCAGGGACCTCGGAGTTAAGTCCTGTGACTTATGAATGAATGTACTGTCATTTATTTCATTGAACTTGTGTATACAGTACGCGCTCCTACGGAGCTCAGTCAGTGGCTGGCCATGGCGGTGAGAGATGGGCTGTGCCAGTCACTGGCTGGGGACAGGTCAGAGGGGTGTGAGGTGGACTGGCACTGCTGGGTGGGGGGGGGAGGCCACTAGACTACCAGGAATATTGGGGAGATATGACTTATGTACCATATGTGGCACTGTAGGTAACTGGGTTCGGGTGTCAGGGAATGGGTTCGGGGGGAGAGACAGAGCTGCCCTTCGGGCCATGTACTATATAGGGTGAGCGGGGACTGGGGGGACAAAGCTGCCCTGTGGGGTGATTACTGTATTGGGGATTGGGGGCTAATAGGGGACAAATCAGCCCTGCGATGCTTTTGCTGTACTGGGGGATCAGTGCTGAGGGGGAAGGCACATGTATTGGGAGCTGGCCTAGTGGCAGATCTGCACAACCCTTGGAGGGCGTAAGTACACTTACACTAGCTAAAAGCTGGTGTAATTGCACTTTGACAGATGTCCTCTGGGGGTTGTTCTAGAACAGCAGATCTGGGGACTTTGTTGCTGCCCTTCTAGAATAGGGCACAACAGCTGCCATAAACCCCCTAGCACCATGGTGAAGGGGGCTTAGGGTGTAACTGGTTGCATATGTCTACTTTGACGCAAGCAGCCTCTGACATGTCGCAGGCTGCTTTGCTGAATACCAAATGATGCAACTGCTGACGTAACTTGCTACTTGCACCATTTTTTATGCCAGGCATCTCTTCTAGAATCGGGCCCAATGTTTCTGAATAATAATTTTTTTTTTATTTTGACCCCCAATTTTCAAGATACTTATTTAATGCTCACCTTTATAATCATGACACATGGTATTTATAGAATACAGGCCAAAACATCATTTTGCACTTCATGTGCAAAAACACACCTCACCCAGGATTTGAAAAATGACACCTGTCACATTTATGAAGTGATGTGAAAAAAATGGCTATGTTGAAAGTTTGGAGCCAAGCTGTTGAAAATTAGCAAAGTAATGAGTGAATGTTGAAATATTTTAATGTTCACTCATAACTTGGTCATTTTACCATATTATTACATCAGATTTTCAACATAGCCTTCTTATGACTCAACGACATGAACCTGGGAGGTGATACTTTTCAAATCCTGCCTGAAACATGATATCGCAGAGTGACTGCAAAATCACCTTTTATATGGACTGGAAAAGCTTTCACCTGCCAAGTTCATGAGGTGGGGTCCCAGAAAGGCCATGATGAATGTTTAGTGGAAAAATGTTAACATTAACAGTTATGAGTGAACATTGAAAGATGTCAGTGTTCACTCATAACTTGGTCATTTTAACATATCTTTACACCAAATGTTCAACATAGCCTTCTTATGACCCCACCTAATTAATCTGATAGGCAAAAATGTTCATATCCTGCCCGGAAGGTGATTTCACGCAGTAACTATAAAATCACTTTTCTGGAGAGATTTGAAAAATTTCACCTCCCTTGTTCATAAGGAGGGGTTCCAAAAATGTCATGTTGGAAATTTTGTGTAAAAATATAAAAAAATGACAAAGTTATGAGTAGAAGTTCAAACCCCACTGAAATGCATTAAACCAGACTTACCTTATTTTCTCATATGGCAGTCACCAGTTCTAAGAGCAAGATATGTCTTTGATCTAAGAGTGTGTCTACATCATGGGGCATGTTCAGGTGAGTGAGGGTGTGTGTGGGTGGCTGTGTGCTGAGTTGGGGGGGTCAGGGTTGGGTGGGCAGTGGTCTGGGGGTCAGACTGCCAATGGACCATTTTCTGTTTTACAGGTTTATTACTCACTAACAAAAAACAAACAAACAACAACAAAAAAAAAATCAGTGAGGGACAGGTTCCTTTCTTAACAGGTGGAGCCAGTCGCCACTGGGGATTGGGCACCCCGCTGCCAGGATCCTGTTCAGTAGCACCAGGAATGGGCACCTCAGTGCTGCCACCTATATTTTTAGGGATCGGTGACCTGGAGGGGAGGGGTGTTATTGTGACCACTAACACCAAAGGAAGTCTCAGCTATTCCTAATTCTGACCATTACAAGCCCTGATTTGTTCAGTTGTAATTGACAGTTATTCTGGCTTAGTGGCTGCTGACTTTGCTATACAGTATCTTATTGATGATAGCAATCATCTTAACCATGTCAAAGTAGAGAGCATCATTAAATATGAACATGCAAATTGAAAACCTAGTGGCAAACATCTGGCGGCATTGTGCTCTTTACAAAACTAAGGTTGCCAATTTTATGTGTTTCATTCTGCAATCAGGTTTAAAAAGAACCCCTTCAATGCCTAAGTTATGCACTTTTATACCAACTTAAAGCTTGCAGCATAGAAACTGATGGCAGATAAGGACCGCTAGGCCCATCCAGTCTGCCCGTATACCGTACCTGTATACCTGTACACCTGTACCAGCAGCCACAGACCCTACTTGGTCATCGGCTTTAGCTTCTCCTTCCCAACTCTAGGGATTCCTTATGCCTATTCCTTGCATGTTTGAATCCCACCACTGTGCTCACTTCTACCACTTCTTGGGGCAGGCTATTCCATGCATCCACCACCCTTTCTATGAAAAAGAACCTTCACATAGTACCCTTATTCTGCCCTCTCCAGTCTCATATCGTGCCCCATTGTTCTTGTACCTCTCCTGTGCTGAAAGATGTCTTCCACTTGCACCTTGTTTATGCCCTTACAATACGTGAAGGTTTCCATCATATCTCCCCATTCTCTCCTCTCTTTCAGTGTATACATATTGAGGTGTTTTAATCTCTCTTCACAAGTCTTTTGTTGCAAGCTCTGCACCATCTTAGTTGGCCTTCTCTGAACCGCTTCCACCCTGTCTATGTCCTTACATAGATGTGGCCACCAGAACTACACACTGTACTCCAGATGAGGCCTCACCAGTGTTTTGTATAGTGGTATCACCACCTCTCTCCTTCTGCTGGTGATATCCCTTCCTATACACCCCAACATGCCACTGACCCTCCCTACAGCCTTTGCATTCTGCTTGGCCACCTTTAGGTCTTCGGAGATGATGATACTCCCCAAATCCCTTTCCTCTTTGGTGACTATCAGCATCTCCCCCCCCCCTCCCCACATCCTGTAGCTCTCCACAGGGTTTCTGCAACCCAGGTGCTTGATTTTACACTTCTTTGTGTTGAACTTCAGTTGCGACACCGGACCATTTTTCCAGCTTTCCTAGGTCCCTCCTAATTTTTTCCACCCCTTCTGTGCGTCTACGCTGTTGCAGATCTTGGTGACATCTACAAACAGGCAAACCTTCCCTTCCAGCCCTTCCACAATGTCACTAAGAAGGACATTAAAAATGACTGAATCCAGGACTGATCCTTGAGGTACCCCACTGGTCACCCCTTGTTCCTTGGATTGCATCCCATTTACCACCACCCTCTGCTTCCTGTCCCCCAACCAGTTTCTAACCCAGTCCCCCACCTTGTGGCCCATGCCCAGGCTTCCCCAATTTATTTACCAGTCCTTTATGTGGAACAGTGTCGATGGCCTTTCTGAAATTGAGGTAGGCGACATCTACCGCTCCCCCGATCAACCTCCTTCATCACCCAGGCAAAACAAAATCCATCAGATTTGTTTGACATGACCTTCCTGCTGTGGATCCATGCTGCCTTGGATCCTGTGCTCTGTTGGATTCCAGGTGTTCCACAATCCTTTTCTTAAGCAGTGTCTCCATAATCTTACCCATTACTGAGGTGAGGCTGATTGGCCTATAGTTTCCTGCCTCATCCCTGCTTTCATTTTTGTGAAAAGGGACTAAATGTGCCCTCTACCAGTCCTCTGGAACTACTCCTGTATTGAGTGGCTCACTGAACATGGCTGCCAGTGGAGCTGCTAGCTCCAGCCATAGTTCCTTTAGTATCCTGGGATGTACAGTATGCAATCTGGTCACATTGCCTTGTCCACTCTTAGTTTTGTAAGGTCCTCTAGGACTACCTCTTCTGTAAATGGACTGGTATTCACCTTCTTCCCCCCCCCCCCCAATATATCTGATGCCTAGCTGTGGTCTCTGTCCCTACCGTTCTTCAGTGAAAACTGAGTAGAAGTATGTATTCAGTATTGACACCTTTTCCAGTTCTCCCTCCACACACTCCCCTTCCTCCCATCTGAGCCTTACAATCCCATGTCTGTCTTTCCTTCTCTCTCACTGAAGCACCTCTAGAATGTCTTATCCCCTTTCTTCACCATTTCTGTTAATCTTTCCTATGTTTGCCCCTTTGTGCTCCTAACAGCTTTCCCTGCTTCTCTCAGACAATTTAGGTACACCACCTTATCCTCTTCCTTCTGTGTCTCCTTGTATTTTTTGAAAGCCCTCCTTTTGGATCTAATTTTTTCTGCTGCAACTTTAGAGAACCATAGTGGTTTGTTCCTTTGCTTGCCTTTGTTTCTCAGCCTAATGCACTGGTTTGTCATCTACACTATGGCTCCTTTTAGATGTACCAACTGCTCCTCAACCCCTAATTGTGCATCCCTCCTTGCCAGGGCTTCTTTGATACCTAGCCCCATCCTAGCAAAGTCCACCCTCCTGAAATTCAAGACCCTTGCCTTTGTGTGACTTGACAGTGACCTTGTATTCATGTTAAGCCTTGCTGGATTCCAGCTGCCCTTTCACCCGGACATCTGTGATTCTGTCTCCATTGGTCAGTACCAGGCCCAGAATCACCCTGTCCCTGGTGGGTTCTAGTACTAGCTGCCTGAGACCTGAACCCTGCAGGGAGTCCAAGATGTCTCAGCTCCTGGCTGAGGCTGCCAACGGGATGGTCCAGGCCACATCTGGCATATTAAAATCACCTAGCAGCAGTACCTCCCCTTTTGTTGCCATTTCATGTATTTCTTCCACTAGCAATCTTTCCACCTCCTCCCCCTGAGCTGGAGACCTATAGATCATCCCTGTGTCAATTACTGTGCCATTTCCAAGCTCAAGGGTGACCCACAGTGCCTCAGCCTCCCCCTGTCTGCCCTGTACCACAGTTGCCTTTATACCTTCCCTGATATAGAGGGCCAACCTCCCCCCTATTTTTACCCTCCCTATCCCTCCTGAAGAGAAAATAACCTGGTACACTCACCTCCCAGTTGTGGCTTACAGTGTACCATGTCTCAGTTATTGCAACTATGTCCAGTTCAGTCAATGCCATTGAGGCTACCAGGTCTGAGATTTTATTTTCCAGGCTGCGGGCATTTCTGTACATGGCCTTCTACACTTTAGTGCCTATCCACCTTCTATTCCTGCTATTGCCTTCTTGTTTCTTCCTTCCAACCCCAGTTTCATTCTTTTGCTGCCTCCCTTCCTCCTCCATACACCTTGTAACTGGTTCTGGTGTCCCTGTCAACAACTTAACTTCCTGATCTTTCTTGATGGCTGCTGTAATATGTTGGGGATGGACTGCTTGAGTCTCCCTGCTCCAATCTGTCCCCTTCCCCTGGCTAGTTTAAATGCTTATCAGGAAAGCATTTAAACTGTCCATTGAAGACTGCCACCCCCTTCCTGGATGGATGAATGCTGTTACCCTTGTACAGGCCCTCATTGTTTCAGGGAGGTCCCCAATCCCCAATGAAGCCCACACCCTTTCCCCGCACCAGCCCTTCAACCAAGTGTTGAAGATTCTAATGCAGAGATTCCTAGCCTCCCCCCTGCCATGGACCAGCAGCACTTCTGAGAATGCCATGGGGCATCACTACCTCCCCAAGGTACCTTCCTAACTCCATGAAGTCCTCCTGTACCTGCTCTATGCCAACCTTCTCCCTGACTAATAGAGCTAGAAACATAGAAGCAGCTACAAAACAACAAGGACTGGAGCAAAAAAGCAAAAATTACTCACAGTAGCAGGCAGGCAGGCTCAACATCACAATCAACACTTCAAGAAAGTAGCACACGTTGCTCCCAGTTAAAAAAACTTTTAATATTAGAAAAAGACAGCAGTACAGATATGTGACACCCCTCCCGAAGAACAGCCAAATGTTTTCATGCATGAACTAGTGCTTGCTCAAGGCTGATGGGACAGTGGTGGACCATGATTTTTAAAGTGCAGAATTAAAGTGACAGTGCACCAATTATCAAATTTATAAAGGATTTATACAATCCATAACAACACCACTATACCATCATAACAACAGGCTACACAAAATTTAAACAGTAATAATAATAATAATAAATCACACAAAACCAAAATGGGGTGGGGGCGAGGGGAGAGAAAGGAACAAGCGGGGGGAGAGGAAATGGAGTAAGGGGAAAGAATGGAAGCAAAAGAAAGAAAGAAAAAAACATGATACACATTCGATAATTAGGATGTAAGTTATCCAAAGCTAAATCTACATATTAGGACTCCTATATATGATATTATACTGATATTATACCAGTATAATAAATATGGGGACAACTGGAAAAATTCATTTAGTCCTGGGGCAATATAAGACTTAAGCTTGTATTGCAAAAAGGTTTCCCTCTTACTTAAGTTATTGTTAAGGACTCCCACCCCTACACATGTATACATTTTTTTAACCATCTGGAAACAAAATTGATGTTCACCACCCTTTTTCTATACATGTAAAGCAAGTGCACCAATGCCATCCAAAGCCAATGCATCAGCATCAGAAAACAGGAAGTTGTTATCCCTCTGTACAGACAGTTGGTGAGACCCCATCTGGAATACTGTGTCCAGTTCTGGAGACCCCATCTCTGCAAGGACATAGACAGGATAGAGGCAGTCCAGAAGAGGGCAACTAAAATGGTGCAGGGTCTGCAAGAGAAGCCGTATGAGGAGAGACTAAAGGAGCTTAATATGTATACCCTTGAGGAAAGAAGGGAGGGGGACATGATAGAAACTTTCAAGTACCTCAAGGGAATCAACAAAGTCCAAGAGGTAGCATCTTTCAGAAAAGGGACTTGCAAGAACAAGGGGACACAATTTAAAGATAGAAGGAGGCGGTTCATGGGCAATATGAGGAAGTATTTATTTCACAGAGAGGGTAGTGGATGCATGGAACAGCCTTCCTGAGGAAGTTGTGGGGTCTAAAACTGTGGGAGAATTCAAGAATGCATGGGACAGACATAAGGCAATTCTTGTGGGGGGCAGGAAGGTATAGGCTGTTGGTTAACTAGGATCTGCGGCCTATCCTGTAGGTAGGGAAATGGGCTGACTAGATGGGCCTAGTGGTCCTTATCTGCCGTCAAAGTCTATGTTCTATGTTTCTATGTTTCATCCAATTTTGAAACACTGTGAATGTGTTGGCCAGTTCTTTCCTTGAATTTCTGTGTGGTCTTTCCAATATAAAGTGATGGACACTTTGTACAGATAGCTAAATAAACAATGTTGTTTGTATTGCGTGTACAGATATCTCTAATTTCATACTCATCCTTAGTTACTGGATTTTGGAAAGATTTACTGACTAAAATAAATTTACAGAAAATACAATTCCCACACTTAAAAGTTCCCACTGGGAGAGTGGAGATACAATGCTTGGTAACAGGACTATCCCAGTACAAACTGTGCACTAAAGTGTCTCTTAAATTCGTACCCCGATTGTAAACCATGCGTGAGGTACTCTGAACCACGTGTTGCAATTTCTTTTCACTATTGAGAATGTGCCAATTTTGTAAGATGACATCTCACAATAGGTGAGATTGTGGACTGAATGTAGTAACAAAAAGGTGGGTTGATCATTATTGTTTTATTGTTTTACTGTGCTATACTGCCTTTGGAAGTGAAATCTGGAAGATTCTGTTTCATACTAGCTATCGTTTTTTCTAGTCTAAGATTAAAAAGCAGTTCCTGCCTCCATTCACTGAAAGGAGGTATATTTTGGTCCTTCCAATGTTTCAAAATAACTTTCTTAGCTGATAAAGCCATAATGGTTAAATGAGACTTTAACTCTACAGAACGTAGACTGCTGAGATCACCCAAAATGCAAGTATCGGTCCTAATTAAAATGGTCTAATCCCAGTCCCCTATTCAGATTGTTTTTAATACCGATCCAAAGAGATCTAACCATGTGGCAATCCCGAACAATATGGAGAAAATGAAAGACCAAATTTATCTGGAGTGTAATAGACATCATGTAGAACTTTAAACTGGATCAACCTTAAATTTTCACTTGAGATGAACTTGTATAAATCTTTCTAAATCTTAGACCAATCTTCCTCCTGAACATAAAGTGTTACACCAATATTTTGGGACTAAGGGTACCTCAGAAGATTTAAAAGATAAAAGGAATTTGTAAAGGAGAGAGACTGAATGGGGTTTTGTAATTCTTTAAGATATTTCTTCAATAAAGCTTTTATTACTATTTAACCGAGGCAAAGGAACAAACTGCTAGCAGGGGTTGTTTCAAAGTAAATAGTTTAATGAAACTTCATTTACCTAAATCTAACTTATTTCAAACCCCCTCTAAGGGGAGAAGGTGGCCATTAGAAATAAATAATTCTACTAATGGGTTTTTAAGAGAAGGGAACCAGTGACTGAGAAAAGGCTTTGTATTAAGTCTAAAATTATAATTATTAAGCAAAAGCTGAGTAATATCTTCCACTAAGGAGAGATTTGAATATTTACACATTTGTTCATGAACTCTGTATGAAACTCCATATGTAAAATTCCTCAGAGCTGGAGGTAAATTCTTGTATTTAATAAAGGGAGTAGACTGATTGGAGATATTATTCTTTTTTAGCATTAAACGCTTTGTAGTCAGCCATATTGGTTGATATATAGGTTCCACCTTACAAGTATCAGTCCACCTGAAATATTTGTTCACGTGGCTAGCTATATAATAAAGAACAAAATTTGGAATTTTATAACCACCTTGCTATTTAGTAAGTGTCACCTTATTATAAGCTAATCTAGGTGGTTTATTAAGCCAAAGTAACTTCACCAAAATTGATTGTAAATTATTAAACCAAGAAAGAGGTAAAAATAAACTCAGCCTACTTAAGGGATAGAAAATTCTTGGGAAAACATTACTTTTAATAGTATTGATCCTGCCTATAACTGAAATAGGAAGTCTCTTCCATCTTTCTAAATCTTGTTTAATACTAGAAAATAGATTAGAGAAATTTAGTGATCTCATCAGTGCTTAATCTTGAGAAATCTATCTAAACGTGTACAACGAAGGGGTAAGGGAAATTAAGAAAAGAATGTTTTGCACTAATAGAGGGGGAGAGGGGAGACTTGGGGGAGTGTTTGGTATCCTGCATCTGGAAGGGTGGGGGTCGCTGGTGCAACCGACAGCAATGGTAGGGTGGTGGTAGGCTGCAACAACTACGGTGCACCAATCTTTCAAATTGCCTGAAGTGTGGGAGGATGTTTAGTGTGCAACCACATAGAGAAACTCAGAAGGGAGTTCGAGGGTCTGCAGGAGGAACTAAGACAGGCAAGGCAGAGTGGGGTGGGTTTAGCCCAATACTGGAGGGAGGAAGAAGGGGAGATGAGGGAGGGCGATTTAAGGCAACAGTGGTGAGGAGAAGAAGGGAAGCAGAGATGAAGGGGCCCAGGCCAGGGAGAATGATTGCTGGGGATCCCAGGTCAGGAGAAAAAAGCCAAATGGAAGGAGGAGATAAGGACTTGTGAGGGGAGGCAAAGAAGTAGTAAAAGTCATTGAGTGGAAAGGAGAGAACAGGCTACTATGAAGAGAGAGGGAGTGGGTATTTGTGAAGGGTCTTCAGAAAATAGTTTTGCACTGCTAGAGAGGAAGAAGGTGGAGGAGGGAAATGATGAATTTAGAGGAGTAATTGATAAATGCCTGAACCAAACCGGACCGGGGGGAAGTTCTGCTGGGAGAAATGCAAAAGGGGAAAATAATGTGCAGGAGGAAGAAGAGGAGCTGGAAATGAGAGAGGGAGATGAACGGAAGCAAGTAGGAAGTAAGCGGGGTGGAATCTTATTGCTGGGGCACTCAATACTAAGAGGAGTCAGTTGGGGTAGCAAGGGGGAGAGGCATAGTCGCATTTGGGTGGAGGCCATGCCAGGAATGACAGTGGAAAGGGTGGGACAATCTGTTCTGAACTATGCTAGAAGGGGTAGGAACAAGCCTCATTTAATTATACACCTTGGGACGAACGACCTGGCTGACAAGACAGTAGATACAGTCCAGAGGAGGTTTGAGGAACTAGGACAATTATGTGAGGGGGCAGGACGATCAGTAACTTTTTCAGAGGTACTTCCAGTGCCCAAGGCAAGCACAACAAGAAAGCTGAGAATAGAGGAATTTAATGGATGGCTAAGAACCTGGTGTTGTGCTAAAGGGTATAGGCTGTTGAGGGGGTGGGAAGGGACCTGGGAGGACAGTAGTCTGTATGCCAAGGACAGACTACACTTGTGTGAGGAAGGAAAGAAAGTGTTGAAACAGAGGATGGAGCAGTACATAGAGGAAGTTGGGAATTTAAACTAGGAGCGGAGGGTGGCAGTTGGGTAAGAGGCATGCAGAGACCACAGGTTGGGAAACCACATGAGCTTACCCCCCATAACAGAGACAAAATACAAATGGCAAGTACTATTGGTGATGCTAGTGAAGGAGGGAGGGATGGGGGGGAGGGTGGAAGGTGGTTACCCTTAATGCTAGAAGCCTTGGGAGGAAAACTGCAGAGTTACAGGTGCTCATGGCAGAGGGAGAGGTGGACATCGCAGCCATCACAGAAACATGGGCCACCCAGTACAATGACTGGTACCTATCTGTACCAGGGTACAGGTTATTTCGTAGGGTCAGGGTGACGGGGAAAGGAGGGGGGGTGTGGCACTATATGTGAAGGAAGGACTGAAGTGTGTAAGGGAGGAAGGGGAGGAGGGTAGTACGGAGTCATTTTGGATGCAAATCCAGGATTCCAAGAATAGGATTCTTAGAATGGGAGTGGTGTACAGGCCGCCATCTCAGATGGAGGAGTTAGACAGGGAACTAGCGGGACAGATCAGGATGACCTGTGAGAAGGGTAGTGTGGTGATTGTGGGGGACTTCAACATGCCAGGAATAGACTGGAGTACCCCAACAACCAGGAACAGAAGGGAGCTGGTACTGCTGGATGCCTCCCAGGACAGCTTCCTGCTGCAAATGGTCAGTGAACCAACCAAGTTAGGGAATGCCCTTGACCTTGTTCTTGCAAATGGGAACTTTGTGAGAGAACTTACAGTGGAGAAACCGCTGTCAGGGAGTGACCACCACTCAGTATGGCTCACATTGGATGTGGGTAAGGAAGGAGTGGAATCTGGCACAAGAGTGCTGGACTTCAGGAGGGCTGACTTTGGGAGGATGGGGGAAGTGGTATAAGGGTACCTGGACAGAATTCAATCTAGTATGGACACTAACCAGAGGTGGGAGCTCAAAAAGCTGGGGATAGTGGAGACAACCAAAATCTGCTGCAAGGCCCAGAGCAAGAAGGCTAGGGCTACGAAACCGAGCTAGTTGAGCAAAGAGGTCATTGAAAAGGTAAGGCAGAAAAGAGCTGCCTTTAGGAAGTGCAATAAAACAGGGAGGGGGAAGGACAGGGAGGAGTACTTGACAGAATCGAAGGAGGTGACAAGGGCAGTAAGGGGAGACAAGGCATCTACAGAACTCAGGCTGGCACAAGGCATTAAGAAGGGGGAGAAGGACTTCTTTAGGTACATCAGGGAGAAAAGGAGTTGTAAGGACCACATAGTAAGGATTAGGAAGGAGGGGGGTTGGGTGGAAGCAGGGTGCGATAAGGCAGAAGCACTAAATGAGTACTTCTGCTCAGTATTTACTAAAGAGAAGAGGGGGGTGACACCCACGGGGAGAAATGGCAGAAACAGAGGGAGGGGTGACAGATGGGAAATCATGGAGGCAGAGTTTGGGAGGGTTTGAAGGCATGAGGGTGGACAAAGGCGCCAGGCAGATGGCATCCACCAGGGTACCTGAAGGAGCTAGCGAGAGGTCCTTGCAGGGACTTTGGCAGACCTATTTAATGCCTCATTACATTTGGGGTGTGTACCTCAGGACTGGAGGATGGCTCATGTGGTGCCCCTCCACAAGAGTGGCCACAAGGATGAACCGGGAAACTACAGACCAGTGAGCCTCACATCCATTGTGGGTAAGCTAATGGAGACTATCCTGAAGGAGAGGCTGGCGGCCCTCCTAGAGGCCAAAGGACTACAGGACAGCAGACAGAATGGCTCCATATGGGGCAGATCCTGCCAAACCAACCCAACCTGGTGGAGTTCTATGACTGGGTAACTAGGCAACTGGACAGGAGCCATGCAGTGGATGTCCTGTATCTGGACTTCAGTAAGGCATTCGACTCGGTGCTGCATGGAAGGCTGGGAAGGAAGTTAGTAGGCACAGGGGTGGGTGCAAAGCTGGTGAGATGGGTAGGGAACTGGCTTCAGGGAAGGCAACAGAGGGTGGTGGTGGGAGGGGAGTTCTCACACCCAAGGGTAGTGACAAGTGGTGTTCCACAGGGCTTGGTGTTGGGACCAGTGTTGTTTGGGATATTTATTGCAGACATATCATTGGACATCAAGAGCAAGATCAGTCTGTTTGCTGATGATACCAAGGTAGGAGCGGTGGTGGATGACCTAGAGGGATGGCAGGGGTTGCAGGATGATCTAGCAAAGCTTGAAACCTGGTCAGACACCTGGCAACTGGGATTTAATGCCAAAAAGTGCAAGGCACTGCATTTTGGGATAAAGAACCCAAGGAGGAGTTACCAGTTGGGAGGAGTGCAGCTAGCCCAGACAGACGAGGAGAAGGATCTGGGGGTGCTCATTACGGGGTCAATGAACAACTCAGCACACTGTAGTAAGGCAGCTGCAAAGGCCAACAAAATGCTGGGTTGCACTGCAAGGGGTATATCTTCAAAGAGGGAGGAGGTGATTCTGCCACTGTATAGGTCATTAGTTAGACCGCACCTGGAGTACTTCGTGTAATACTGGCGCCCATATCTGAAGAGGGACATTAAGTTACTGGAGGGGGTGCAGCGCAGGGCAACAAAGATGATCAAGGGGCTGGGGAACTTATCATAAGAGAGGAGGCTGAGGGAGTTGAACATGTACTCGCTGGAGGAGAGGAGGGATGGTGGGACATGATTGAAACCTTTAAGTACATGAAAGGAATAAACAAGACAGGTACAGAGCGGCTGTTCAAAGTAAGGGAGGGGAGGGACACCGGGGGCCATGATATGATACTGGAGGGTGGAAGGTTCAGGATAGAGATGAGGAGACACTTTTTTTAAAGAGAGGGTGGTGGCTGGGTGGAATGCGTTACCTGCAGAAGTGGTATCCAGTAGAACAGTGGACTGCTACAAAAGGGGATGGGACAGGACAAGGGGGAGGGTCATTGAAGGGGAAGGGTGGAAGGGAGGGGCAGCTGCAGAATAAGGGGTGCTAGCTGCACATTCGAGCAGACTTGATAGACCTCTAGGCTTTTATCTGCTAGCAAATTTCGTATGTTCGTAAAGATATAAGCCTAAATATTTTAAAAACTTACAGGACCATGTAAAGCCAAGTTTGGGAATATAATCTTTGGAAACTTTATTATTGAAAGACATCACCACTGTTTTAGTAGTGTTTGTTTTATAGTTGGAGACTCTACTAAAATGTTCAATTGTTTTTAAGATGGCTGGAGTTTAAATACAGTATTTGGGTGAAAAATATGAAGCAAAATATCATCTGCATAAGCAGATAGGGTTAAAACGTGATAATCATTTTTAATTCCTTTAATATGAGGGTTATGCTTTAAGCAAAAGAGGAGAGGGTCTAGATAGAAATTAAATAGAACAGGGGAAAGAGGGCATCCCTGATTTGTACCTGAACATAGGGAAATAAGAGCAGAAAAAGCATCATTGGCATGAATCTTAGTTGAAGGATGAGTGTATAAGATATTTAGCCAACTAATAAAAGAGGGCAGAAAACCAAATTTACTTAGGGTTTCAAATAAAAAAGGAATGTTAGCCCTGTCAAAGGTGTTCTCCACGTCCAGGGAGACAAGGACCGCTGGTGCACCTGAATTCCTGGGCAAAGAGAAACTACTGTATGAGCTAGTTTCCTTATATGATCAGAAGAAGATCTGCCAGACAGAAATTAGGGATTTCTATTCATGCAATACAAACAACATTGTTTATTTAGCTACCTGTACAAAGTGTCCATCATTTTATATTGGAAAGACCACACAGAAACTTAAGGAAAGAATTGGCTTACACATTCACAGTGTTTCAAAATTGGATGGTATTAGTGCACTTGCTTTGCATGTACAGGAAAAGGGTGGTGAACATCAATTTTGTTTCCAGCATATTGAAAGAAATTATGAATGTGTAAGGGGGGGACCTTGACAATAACTTACATAAGAGGGAAACCTTTTGGCAATACAAGTTTAAGTCTTATATTGCCCCAGGACTAAATGAAGTTTTCCAGTTGTCCCTATTTTTATAATACTGGTATAATACAGTATATAGGAGCCCTAACATGTAGATTTAGCTTTGGATGACGTATATCCTATTTATTGAAAGTATATCATGTTATTTTCTTTCTTTCTTTTAATTTGATTCCATTCTTTTCCCTTACTCCTTTTCCTCCTCACCCCATTTTTTGGTTTTGTGTAATATACTTGTCTGATTTATTATTATTATTATTATTACTGTTTCACTTTTGTGTAACCTGTTGTTATGATGGTATGGTGGTGTTTTTATGGATTGTATGAATCCTTTATAAATTTGATCATTGGTGCACTGCCACATTAATTCTGCACTTTAAAAATCATGGTCTACCACTGACCCACCGGCCTTGAGAAAGTGTTAGTTCACACACGAAAGCATTTGGCTGCTCTTCGGAAGGGGGTGTCATGTATCTCTAATGCTGGCTTTTCTAACATTAAAAGTTTTTTATCTGGGAGCAATGTGTGTTGCCTTCTTGAAGTGGTGAGTGGGATGCTAAGCCTGCCTGCCTGCTCCTCCCTGGCCAGGTCATTTGTCACCAGGTGGACAACAACCTCCAGTCCCCACTTCTCCTTGCTACTGATTCAGCGATCCTATGGATCCCTTCCCCCTCCCTCAGGGCTATGCCTCCTGAAAGGCAGTTTACCTCCCTCTCCCCCCCACTACCTGGGCCCAAATCCATTCACCCAAACACTTGCATCCCCCACCAGGAGTAGCTTTCCCTTCCTCTGAAGTCCTCTTCTTCCCACCCCTGGGTCTCCCTCCTGGAGGACCCGCTCATCCTCCCTGGTCACAACTTCGGGTTCCCTTATGGGACTGTCCCATTCCTCCAGAACAGCATAGGAGTTTCTAAGTTGGACCAGATGGGGGATGTGCCTCTGACCCACCTCTCTCAACCACCCACTGTAGTCCATCCAGCTTGCTGCCCAGGCAACTGTTGTTGTAGTGGCTGGGGACATGGTGGCTTCTGGGTGGGGGTGAAGATTCCCAGTACTCCTGCCAGCTTGGCTCAGAGCCTGGCAACCTCCGCCCTCAACCCAGAGAGGTGCCAACAGATAGAGCAGTACCACAGTGTCCAGAATGCCCTTCTGAAAACTGCCACCCCACGTCCACTGCACTGCACCACTCCCATCATCTTCCTATTCTGGTTTTCCTCTCCCTGAGTAGCTGTGCCTTTTCTTGACCCTACTGCCCTTCCATCTATTTTTCTCTGAGTGGCTGTGCCCTTGTTTACTAACTTGGTTAGCCTAGCTGTTAGTCTGTCTTCTCCTGTAGCTGCTACATAAATGTGTTCTCTATATAGTCTCTTTATATTCAAAATATAAAGCTGCATACTGTATATGAGAGAGGCAGTAAGGTTGCCTTTTCACTGACATTTGCTAACTCTTCCGTGAAGTCTATAAATAATAGCCCAAACACTGGTCAGTCAAGGCTGCATGTATTATACAAGCATAAGTGCCCTGAAAACACTACTCAAAGACAGGCTCCAGATCCCTGACTACAAGATTGATGGTATCATTAAGGTACTACTCATGAGTGACTCTTAGCTCCTGGTATTTTCACAGCAGTAAAATGTAGCCGTTACCATCAGATAAGGGCTTTTGTACTAGCACTCTACTTTGCATGAAAAATAAGTGCTGAAGGATGTGAGAAACCTGATTCTTCTCCTAAATAGGTTGTTCTCTTCGTGAGCCTGGCCAGCTTATTAATTACAGGCCTATTTCTCTACTTTCTCTTGTTTCAAAGCTACTGGAAAGGTTGCTGGCTAAGCAAATAACAGGCCATCTTATGGAATCATCATTTGTTTGCTGATTTCCAGTCGGGGTTTCACAGGTGTCATGGTGCAGCAGTCTCCATGTTGAGGGTATTGAATGATGTCAACAAAGCAACAGACTCCAGAAAAATTACTGGGCCATCTTTGTTGACCTCTCCAAGGCCTTCGACACAGTTGACCACCAAATTCTGTTTTATAGGCTATAGACGGTAGGGTTAAATAGGGAGACATTGGACTGTTTTTGTTCTCATTTGGGGTAGAGATGCCAAACAACTGCAATAAACTGTCTTCCCAACTGGTAATTTCTAGAGGTGTACCCCAGGACACAGTCCTGGGACTGGTTCTGTTTTTGATTTATCTGAAAGAGCTGGAGTCTTGTTTGCAAGACTCACTGTACCCTCTATACACTAATGACTCGATAGTCTACACATCAGGCCCCTGTGTACTAGAGGTACAAGACATGCTGCATCATAGCTTTGATGTGCTGCATGCCTTTTTTAAAAGATTCTAAGTTAAAATTTAATTCTTCTAAGATCAAGCTTATGTTGTTCGATACAGCCCCAATACTTTGAGATTGTATGAAAATATAGGTCATGGACATTAATGGGACCCCCACTGGAATGCGTAGATACTAATAAATATCTGAGATTTTGGTTAGACCATTTGGGATCAAGCAACACACATGTGGATAAACTGATTGTCCAGGTGGGTAGAAGGCCTGCTGAACAGAAATCCAAATAGTTTGGACTCCAAAACAATAAATAATAGTCCCAATTCAGGTTTTCCCATTGTTTGATTACACAGATGTCTTATATGATTATGCTTCTAGTACTAGGTTACACAAGCTTGAGATCTTGTACAACTGCCTTGCAAGATTAATTTTCAGGTGTCCTAGTGACACTCATCATTCTGACCTCTATTTCAGTTTAGAGATAGGGTGGATATCCTTGCCTAATAGAAGGAAGTTACACAAGTTCTTGCTAGCATATGAAAGTGTTTTGGGTCTAGTCCTAGCATTAAAGTAGTTGAGTAAATGATTATCCCAGAGAAACATTGATTCCTTCTTGAGGAACTCAAGTTAATGAGTAATGGTGGTCCCAAGATCAAAAACTAAAAGATCTATGCAATTTTTTAATCTGTTTTTACCTACTCTTTGGAATCAGTTTCTGCAAGAACTTAGATTACCAGATTCAAAATCTCCGCCAATTGCAGTTGTGAAACACTGTTTTTTGCACTCCATTTCAGTTCAGGGAGGCTGTTGTTGTGCTATATAATCTGTCTATACAAATGTTAGACTGTGTGTGAAATTATTTAAAATTTGCAATCACTGTATTTATATAGGTGGTATCCAGTGATAAGGGCACTCGCTATTGAGCGCACACCAAAAAGGGTGACTCAATAGCAATGCCTTATCAGAGGGCTACTGCATGGGCTGGGCCACTGCAGGTATAGCGACATTCTGTCACTATGTATACACGCACACACGGGGGGAGTGAGCATGGCAGAAAGTGAGGGAGGGAGGATTTGTGTGGCGTGTTGTGGTGACAGACTGCCGAGCTGCCCCATGGCATGGAGGCTTCTGCTGCGAGGGGGCCGGGTTTGGGTCCAGGTGCACATACATTTTGTTGCAACCAACCCGAGTTTATTTTTTTGTTGAATTTGCACCCCCCCAACATGCACCCCCTTGGAGTTGATAATCCTTTAGTAAGGGGGTGCAGGGATCACAGCCCCTCGCATAAACATAAAAAATGTAAGTCCCCGGTGCCATTTTGCCATGCACCAGGGTGTACATCGGTGAAATTGATCTTCGCCGATGTACATTCGCCATAACGGTGATCACATTTATGCAATCGCTGTTATCACATAGAACCTATATAGGTCATTGAATGTTATGTGTGCAACTTTTTAAAAATTGTAATTTGTATTTATGCTGTTTTGTGATATTATGACTTTATATGTTTCTCACGTGGGTCACCATTGTGCAAAAGCTACAGTATGTTGAATATTTACAACCCTAAATAAATGAAATGAAATTAAAGCTCAGCAGGCATTCATTGAGGGTTACTATAACTGAACTGGGGAACATACTCAGGTTAATCCCATGTGATCTCATTTATACATATTGCAAACATACTGAGCATTCTATGTATATACACTACTTTCTGTAGCACTTCCACTTCAGATGGGTGGTACCATGTACAATCTACCATGCATTAAGAATTGCCCTTTGTACCAAAACAGAAAACATAGCCATCTCAGTTTTTGATGTATAGGAGTCTTTTGCTATAAAATATGGTTCTACTGTATATTGTTCTACATAGCTAATGCGGACTGCAGACTGAGGAACTCACTGTATTCAGATAAAATGCTGTCAGGAATGCCTGGGACTAAAAGTGCAGTGATTAAAAATGGGGAGTTATAGCCTGCACCCATTAGGAATATTGAAAAGTTTGAGAGTTGCCATCAAATCTGCTTAAATGCATCTTATCCTAAAGTGGACATTTTTTACAGGATTGTGGTGCTCACTGTGAAAGAAAGTTTGCTGAACTTCCAACTGTAGTTTCATTTGCAGCTGGATAAACATCAGTGCTGTACTACCCTCCTTACTACAGATGTCTCAAGAGACATTTTGCTACCCTTGCTGAAAATGGCAAGCAATGTCATATTGTGCCTCACAACTTGTTGTCACTGAAATGAGAAACATGGACGCTTAAAACAAGGGGCAAGGAGGTGCATCAATGGCCTTCAAACAGGAAAATACAGAGCACTGTGGATCCCATAGTGTTTACTTGTGCAAATTTTATTTTTGATTTAGTATCTTAGAATATTATGAATCTCTGCTTTAAAATCTGAATTTACAACATATTTTTTGTTTAGGAAGCTCCTCCTCCATGAGTGACAGATGAGGGGCAGAGAAATTTTGAGGGCTGAAATAAGGATGCCCCTCATAATCAGTGATAATTGAGAGGTATGAGCAGTGTATCATTATTTGGAAAACAAAGTGGCACAAATAACATCACTGCCTGGATGACTTACAAAAAAAGACAGCACACCTTCTTAGTAAAAAAAAAAAAAGTAACCCACACAGCACACGTTGCTTGGGGAGGGGCTCAGGTCTCCTATTAAGACTCCTCCTCGGGGTATTTATTCACATGTGGCAGCAGCTCAGATATAGACTGGGGCTATAGAACAGCATTTGACAGCAAGCAAGTCAGGAAAAGGGTGTACTGTATATGCACTGTACACAGCATGCAGAACAGAAAGAGGACTGAGGCTGCAATGGCTTGTATGTAAGGAATCCTTTCATATATCATGCTCCACTTTTATAACTGCATTTTGTGAGACAACTGCAGAGATGGCAAAAGGCTAACTTTACTGTTATTCCCCAAAAATTTCTAGAGGTAGCTGTTAGCTGCACCACTGCCTCCCTTTGTGGGATTTTAACTCAGAATAATGGTGCCAGTAATATTCCATTTAACAAACCAGAAAAAATTAGGTCTTCCTCTTGTTCCAGCAAGCTGGTTAATTGCATTTGATTCCTACATCTCTGAACAGCCTCATACATTAATTGCATTCTCTAACACTTTGCTTCTCCGGATCCGCTCTGTCATTTCGACTTAGCTCTTTAATTGTGTTCATTCCAGCTACTCTCTAGATTTTCGAACACTTAGTGATAATTACATCTACAGTTCCTATCACTGGGAGAAACTTAGACTGCATCTTCATTCTAATGCATTAAGCTTAAAAGCACCTGCAACAGATCCCTATATGATCAGCACTGCAAATAGGGGCAGTAATAAAAATTATTACACACACACACACACACACACAGACACACACATAAGCCTGAGTGCTCTTCAGCTCCAAATGTTGGACACCATGCAGAGCAATCAAGTCTCAAAACTTTCTTTGGATCTTGATGAAGCTTAGTTTCAAAAGCAAAATTCTATAAAGCTGGTTTTGGAGGGCGCTTTCAGTTTGCAACTTAATTTGTACAACAGATGTTCTCTGCATCTGAGGCAAGAAGTGTGCAGCAATGGAAACCAAGAGTGGTAAAAAAAGCTGCACTCTTTCAGTATTACAGGTAGTGCAATTATTAATGGATATTTATTATGAAGAATAAATACAGTACTAGAACTGATACACAGACTTGCATGGAACCGTATATAGCCTGATCTTCATATGAATGGTCAAACCGAAAGGGAAACCCATTAACCTGTGATGTCAGCTGTGTCAACTTGTTGTTCAGTTACAGCCTACCGTATGTTGGTGTACAGGTCCCCAGCAAGTGAAGATGGTTGCACCCCCCCCCCCAGTTTACAAACTTGGGCCATGTCATCTCCTATTCTGCAAATAAACCTGTAACCTACTGTACTCAATTCTAAAGCAAACAGTGAAAAGCAAGAAGGGGAAAACGATCGGCACTGCATCTGCCATCCTGTTCTCATCCTTCACAATGCTTTGCTTTGATGTAGCACTCCCAGCTTTGGAGATGCAAACAACTGGGCTAGACAGGTCATACTTGTCCAGGACACACTTACAGGACAAGCAGTACATATGACCTTATGCATATATAATTTTGTATATGAAGTATCTTCCTTGCAACTGAAATCTAGATGATGTATTTTGTGATCTAGATATATAGATATGCCATCTTTACCTTACTCGAACCTGAGCAGCCATCATTTCCCATTATCAGTTTTATAAACACATATATAAATGACATTGTTCAAAGATTAAATGAGCATTATAGCTATACATTACAACAAAATGGTACGGGGTTGGGCACCCCGGTCTGCTTAATCTGCAGGTATTCATGACATGATGATGCAATATACAAAGGACACATCACTTTTCTACCAAGTAGAGCCTTGGTTTCCAAAAACCTACCCATGGTGAGAATGCCCCTTTCTAGCCAGGTTATGTGCCCATTGTACATTGCATGCCACATTTCACACTTCAAATAAATTTATTGTTTTCATTATCCTGTCATGGCAAGCTGCCTTTATTGGAGAGACCTAGCAAGAAAACAAAGGGAGTGCTGCAGTCTTCTGGACTTGCTAATATTTGTAGGGGTACAGGTATCCCAGCTGCAGAACCCGAACTCAACACCATGGAGTGTACACCTTACATTTGACTTTTATTACTTTTTTAAAATGTTTGAATCTGGCAGTCACATACTAAGCATGTGCTGTACTGCTTAATTTCTTTTGCTAGTGTCACCTACAGCCTATCTTGCATGTAGTAGCTGAATCAGCTTGCACTAGGACAAAAATCCCAGCAGAGTTCCACTGAGATGAAAGGTCTACATCCACCAGACTTTTTGCTGGACAGTCATTTGCCATATTTCTTTTCTTTTCCCACTATCTGTTAATCTTCCTGGGTGGACCAGGCAGCTGATCATCCCTATCCCAGGGTGTCATCAGCCAGGCTGTTGCCTCTCTCTCCCTTCTGGGGAGGCATTCCACTGTGGATTTCCCCCCATGGCTGGTCCAAGGGAGAGAGAGACATCCTCCCCATCCCCAGAAACTCACATCCAGGTTCCCCCCTTGCCCCTCCTGGTGTGGCAGGGCAGGCCATGACACCTCATTAAGCCTGGCCCTTTTCCATTTTCCACCTTCATTTTCTCCCAGGGCTATGGCAAACTCAGAAGTGGTATGTGTGTGGAGGCATGCATGCATTCCGGAACATCCAGCCCCTTTCACCCACCTGACTTTACATCAGCCTCCTTCCCATTGGTGCTACCACCATGCCTCTGCCTGGTAGCAGCCAAGAGCTGGGACAGCTCACCACTTAAGTCCAGGAGCAGAGAACTGCCTGGTGGCCAACTGATCCTCTCCCAGCTCTCCCCCCACCACTGACCTCTGGCAACCTGACCTTATTCCCAAACTCAGGTCACTGGCATGGCACAAGGCAAGGAGTTTTGTAGCGCATCAGCACTCTGGGCCCCCAGGCCAGCTGTTTGCTATATTTCATTAGAATACACTGCAATTGCACTTTCTTCCATCATGCCATGTGTATCTTTTTAACCCCTCTAGATAGCCTATCTGCAAAACCACCACCGAGTCTACCCTATCCCTGCAAAAAACTAGTACTCAAATCACATTCATTCTGTCATAAATATTATAAATATATATGTAAAATAATATAGCCATAGGTTCCTGCAGACAGCAACCAGCACAAACCCTCCTCTCATCATCTAGGCCATCTGTTGTATAAATAAAATGGGAGCCCACAAATTTAGTGGGGGAGTGAGAAAATGCTTCTGAGTGAGTAGTGAGTAAATTTAGTATACATTGTTGCATTCCAGGTTTTGGGCAGAGGAAACTTTGACATTTAAATAAAAGCAGTGGGCATGAATTTTTGTGCTCAAATAAAACATAGCACTCAAATGTTTACCACAGTCAAGTCCATTATATTCAAACTGTGCCAAAAAGGGAGAATACATTAGAAACTAAATTTAAAAAATCTGGGAAAAGGGTATAGCGGCACTGCTTTCCTGCAATGAGAGACAGTGAAATCACATAAAAGTGAATTAAGAGTGAGAAGAAAGAATCCCATTGTAACTCTACTCTTCCCATTCCATCATGTAGGTTTTCAGGCAAAGTATGAATGAGAGACAATAAATGAGTTAACAAAAGGGATGAGGCTAATTTAATACAGGAGGGAAATATTTCTGACTAATAGTTTGGTGCATTTTGTTTTGCTCACAATAATTTTGCTGCTGCATGATCTGTCATCCCTACATATCAACTTCACTGCTATGAGCACGAAGAAAGGAATTTCACCACATGTGGAGTGCTGGAGGTAAACATTTTTCATGCAGAGTGTTTTTTTTTTTGAGGGGAAGGGGGTGCAGTAAGAGAAAGTCAAACTTCTAATTTTAAAGCATTTACTTTTAAACTGTTTAGTTTTTTTGCAGGATTGTTACTGGGAGAGACAGGCAGACAGGCAGAAAGACAGACCGACAGACAGGCAGGCAGACAGACAGACAGGCAGACAGACAGACAGAGAGGGGAGAGCGAGAGAGAGACAGAGATCTAGCATTCAAGTCAGCAGCAGCACTTCAGCTGCAGCTACAAAAATCAAGAAGGTCCAGTAGTTCTCATACAGAGAACATAGGTGAACAGCTCCTCTTGCTAAGCTGGACATCCAGGATTTTTAGGTGCCCAGAAATCAGGTTTGCAGGCATATTTTCACAAAACTAACACCTGAATCTAGCTAAACAAGACCTGTTTACCTAGGTTCAGTTTTTTTTTTTTTTTTGCAAATACGTAATTTTAATGTATTTTCAACTTTTTTTAGTATCAGAATAAAACAGTGATGTGGCCATCACGATCAATATTTTATTTTTTTTTTTCATGACAGGTAAATCATGAAAAATAAGCCCTCATGATCAGTGCTTTCATACTGTTCGTATCAGAGGGTTATCCAAAACCAAACTTTAAATCCTTATAACTCTAGAACTGCTTAATACTTTTTCACAAAACCTTTGAAAGGCACTATGTTGGCAAAGGCCACTTCTACCCTGCAAGTTTCGCAAAAAAATTCTGTTCTGTCCAGGCCATGCATGATGTAACCCCCAGGTGGCACTATCCCAAGGGCTACTACCCCTGCCTGTTGGGCTACAGATAGGTTGAGGGGCCTAGGTTCTATGATGGGTGCCTCCACCCAGAGGTAAGGGTTATTAGTGGTTAAACTTGCTTGGGTACAGCCCTCTGGGACACTGTAACCCCCCTTTGTTCCCACCAGTGGCTCACACAATACACAGGAGTTACCTTCCCAATACCCCACATGTGCGCACTTTTTACTCACAGAGATACCACTTACCCTCGAGACTGATTCTGCAGCCCGTCTCGGAGGACCCCCTGTAAAACAAGGTTAAACAACATACACAGCAATTTGCAATACTGTTCTAGATGCATTAACACAACACCCAGTATATGGTATAACAACAACAACAAATCTGGTTTATTCAGGGGACAGTAACACGGGAGGGGGTAATCAGGTTGATTAGTTTAGATAAGTTCGAATCACAGTACTGTGCACATATATTTAGGGTCCAAAATGTCACTCTCTGGGTACCAAGGATGGGGGGGCTAGCCAGGTCCATTGCCCGGGGTTGGCCGGCTGGTGCAGCTGGATGGGGCCCTGTATGAAGA
The DNA here is from genome assembly GCA_016271365.2 of Neoceratodus forsteri. NCBI lineage: Eukaryota > Metazoa > Chordata > Ceratodontiformes > Ceratodontidae > Neoceratodus > Neoceratodus forsteri. The sequence goes on from CM028131.1 coordinate 632,736,579, forward strand.
AAATACATGCACAAACAAATTGTAATCTGGAGCCAGATGGCTCAGTCCACACACAGAAACACATACACCAATCAGTTGACACACTTTGATTAAATGAAGTTGAGGGGAAGTACCCCTATTTGTACTCACAAACCCCAAACCGAGCTGAATTAAGGAGGTAGCTCTGGATGGCCAGGATGAGCAGGGCATGGAGATGAGACCCCTGTGACAGGGCCTAACTGGTTTGGAAGCAGACGGATGCAGTCCAATTAGCTTTGAGTCCAGCTTCCAACTTCAGCTCACAACTCACAGAACAAGGGGAAAAGGTATTGTGATCCCCTACAAATACTAGCTACATTTATATGTAAAGGAATTTACTATACCAGGCAGCTGCTTCTCAATCCCGAGCACAAATACTGCAAAACCCGAGAACAAATGCAGCAACAAAGTCCCCTACAGGCCAATCGCACTTCTGCAAATCTTCGGTCTTTTATGGGCAAGCCTGGATCTGCACACGTCTTCCCTTTTCTTTCCACAACTCTGACTGAGTCCAATTGAGCACTCGCTAATGGCTACAGGCTGACTTCAGGACCTTACACTCACTTCCCGCGCTAACTGCACGCCACAGCAGAACAGAGCTCCCACTCTTCTCACAGTCAACTCGCATCTGGATCTCCAGCAACAGTTCAGGGCATTTCCCTTAGACTCCAACAGGTTCAGTTGGTGCATCTAGCTGTCAATCACTGCAGGGCTCCCTCTGTTGGTACAAAAAGGCACCAAGGTCCAAACTACAATTACCAGAAGCACTAACCATATATTCCCCTTTAGGCAGGCTCCAGGTGAGTGTCCAAGTCCTGGTTGGTCCAAGCAGTCTCCATTTTAGGGCTCCCCTAAACCCAATTGGCCCAGCACAGCAGTTCAGGTCCAAAATGGAGGGGCACAACACACAGAGTCCCAGCTGCAATAAAGGCAGGTTAGACGAACTGCAATTTTACTAATGCCCTAAACTATTACAAGCAGTTACATCTTTCAGGTGGGCTCTCTTTACACTTTCAGCGACTGCAAAATGGAGTGATTACACCACAACTCAGGTGGGATTCGAGCATTAAACACACAGTCCCCCCATATAGAACTAATTATGTCTGCAAGCAGACAACTCTTAAAGAGACAGTACGTGGAGGCTCTACAAGCACTCACAGTGCCATTCAAACGGCTAAAACATCGAATGCCAGCAGGCAGGGGAAACACTTAGGTAAGCTCCTAGGATGCTTTTAGGAACCCCCATCTGTAGGGGGGTTACACCGAGAGTAACAAAAACTCATGGTAACCAATGGGAAACAAATCTTCACACTTCTCCAAAAATCAGTGGGAGTGGGTCCAAAGGTGGCAAACTGAGTAAGAAATTGGTTGAGGAATAGGCGACAGAGGGTGGTGGTGGTAAATGGAGTTCACTCCCAGGAAGGAAGTGTGACTAGTGGAGTGCATCAATGATCAGTACTAGGACTGATCCTCTTTAATATCTTTATTAGCAACATTGCAGAGGGGCTAGAAGGTAAGGTAGGCCTTTTTGCAGATGGCACTAAGATCTGCAGTAGGGTGGACACTCCAGGGTGCGTGTGGAAAAATGAATAGGGATTTAAGAAAGCTTGAGGAGTAGTCAAGAGTGTGGCAACTAAGTTTCTTTTTTTTAACTTTTTATTTATAGTTTTGATTCAACATACAACACATTCAGACATAATACAATCAGACATTTAACATTTGATTTAATTCAATGTCAGGCTGTTTACATTTAAAACATTTCATAGCAGCTCTAGGAAAAGTGTGATACACAGGGAGGGCATCGAACAGGAGACAGATATTTTTACTGAGATTCTTTGCCTCCTGCCTATTCCCCTGAGCAGTAATGTACTCCATGTTTAGGAAACTTCTATAGTACATTCTACATGTAGAATATCATGGGATAAAGTCTGTCCTCACCTCCCCCATATATAGAACCCAGCACCACCATAAAATCTCAAACTGCGAAATTTTCTTATTAATGGTCGCCGTTAAAGCTTCCACTCTGTATATAGTAATCATGAGATCCTGCCACATGTGCAAGGTGATAACCAATGGGGATAGACAGTTTTTTGTTACTACCTTTTGGGCTGCAAAAAAATAAATTTTTAAAAACTTACTTGTAATGGGGTTTCTATACTCCTTTGGCAGATCTAGAAAGAAGTAACACAGAAAGGTAATATGCAGGCCTGGATCTATTATTGTCTTTAAGGCCTGTTGCAAGTCCCGGAAAAAGAACAGTACAGGACAATCCCACATTATGTGAGCCAGTGCTGCTGGTGAGTACCCACAATTTCTCCAGCAAACTGGGGAACTAATTCCTTGATATTTCATTTGAATTACTGGAGTCTGGAAGTATCTAATGAGTACCTTCCAGGGAAAACTCCTGCCAGCTAATTACTGAGAGGCACTAGTGTATCCTCTTTGTGTCCAGGCCCACAACTCTTCTTCTGTGATCTGGGTCCCCAGGTCACGTTCCCATGCATATTTGATAGAGAGAGAGGTGTCCCCTCTCCAGGAGAGTAAAGCTTCATATAAAATAGAAATAATGTAGGTTGAAAGGGGACTACCCTCTATTGCCGTCTTAAGTATATGTGCAATCGGGGGGGGAGGTGAATCCTCAAAATCCAGATGAGTTTGGAGGTCTCTTATATAATTTCTAATTTGAAAATATCTAAACCTATCTTGCCAAGATATTCCATATTTATTAACTAAGGCTTGAAATGCCTGAATCTCATTTCCTTCCAAAAAATACTAAATAAGGTGTAGATTCTTTGCCTCTCATTTTTTAAAACCCACATCCCATTTAGCAGTGAAATATGTGTCCAAATATGGGACTGAGAGCAAAAGGTTTCTCCATTCACTAGCTCTCTTGTCCGCCAAGATTCCATACCAAGTGTCAAGGTTGGAATTGTGTATGGGTTATCATTCTGGTGTGTGGGTGGTCTCTCCCTTTGCCTAAGGAGGGTGTAATTCAGGTTTCCAAGGGCCCCTTTCTGTAACTCCAGTGTCTTCCAATTAGCCAGCTAAGTCTGGTTCAACCAGTACAGGGCTGTCCATAACTGGGCTGCTCAATGATATAGTTTAAAATTTGGAAGAGATAGACCTCCCTCCTACTTTGGAATCTGCAGAACCGAAAGACGACCTCTTGGCCTCTGAGATCCCCATACAAAGCGAGAAATCCCTCTATTAAGTGCGTTGAAGTATGAGTCTGGGATGAGGATGGGGATTGTTTGGACTAAATATAAAAACTTAGGGAGGATTACCATTCTTATTGCCTCTACTCTCAGCACCAAAGGAATAGGAACAGGGGCCCAGTGGTCTAACTCCATTTTTATGTTTTTTTGAATTGGGGTAAAATTAAGGGAAAACAGCTGATCTGCCTGAAGGCCCAATTGAACCCCCAAATATTTAATGTGAGTAAGGTTCCATTTAAAAGGAAAATTCTTTAGAATCTTCTCTGAGGGTTCATAGAGAAATTTAAAAATCTCAGTTTTAGCTGAATTCACTTTATATCCGGCTAGAAGGCCAAATTCTGTCAAGCGTGTCCAAAGGGGCTCCCATGACTGCTCTGGATTTTGTAAATAAATTAACAGATCATCCACATTTAAAGCTAATTTATGTGTTTCTCCACCCATTTCCCACCCTTGTATTGTCTTATCCTGTCGTATTGCCTGAGCCAAAGGCTCGAGGTATAAGGCAAAAAGAAGGGGGGAAGGGGGCAACCCTGTCTGGTACCTCAGTGCAGGAATATTGGGGGAGAAATTCTACCGTTAATTTTAACATAGGCCTTAGGGTTAGTGTAAATATTAGTTATACTTTTATTGAAGGCCTCTGAAAATCTGAAACCCCTCAGAGACAACCCCATGAACCCCCATGCTACCCGGTCGAAGGCCTTCTCAGCATCCAAACTCAAAAGCATGAAAGGTGCCTCTGACCGGGCAGCATGGTGTAGAATATGTAGTGATCTTTTGATATTGTCCTGGGTCTGTCTACCCGGGACAAAACCAGTTTGATCATAATTAATTAAATCGGGGAGCACCATCTCCAAGCGCTTCGCCAATATGGAGGCATACAGCTTGTAATCAATGTTAAGAACAGTTATAGGGCAGAAGAAACCACAGTGTTCAATATCCTTCCCTGTTTTGGGAATACTTGAAATGACCACATAATTCCAGGTGTCAGGAAATGCCTCCTCCGATTGGGCCTCCCTACATGCCGTCATCAGAGGTTCTATAAGTTTGGTTATAAAAAAATTTAAAAATTCTGGGGTGTACCCATCTGGACCCAGGGACTTTTCTGTTTTGAATCTTTTAAAGGTGGATTCCAGTTCCAGTGGTGTAATAGGGGTATCAAGGGAATCTCTGATTTCCTGATTCAGTTTTGGTAAGTGGAGCTTAGCTAAATAGGACTCTATTTGCATGCTGTCTGGAGTATTTTCTAAGTTATATAATTTCAAATAAAAATCCCTGAAACTAGATAACATTTTTTCAGGCAATTTGAGCAGGTGCCCAGACCTTAGGTCCCGAATCTGGGTAACCGTGGACCGAGAGGTCTGTTGTCTCAGACGGTGAGCCAAAAGGCAAGAAGCCCATGGGCCAGGCTCATAATACTTTTGATGTAAGCATTGCAGTGCCTGCTCCATCTTTACATCTATTAATTTTTGAATCTGCTGCTTAATTGCTTGCAAAGCAGAGAGTGCAGCACCGTCCCCATTTGCATGCCTCTTCCGTAAATCATGCATCTGTTTTTGTAATTCTTCCATCTGATGATTTTGTTGCTGTTTGAGATGAGCAGCATATTTAATACAGTCTCCCCTAAATACTGTCTTCACTGTGTCCCATAACACTGTACCAGACATTTCGGGGGAGACATTTTCCTGCCAGATGTGTATTAATCTTGACTTGGCCATCTCCATGAATTCCTTTAAATTCAACAAATAATTGTTGAACTTCCATAGAGATTGCCCCCGTGTAACATACCAGTTCAACCTCAATAACAATTGTGAATGGTCAGAGAGAACAGATGGAATATGGCTACACTCCACCACCTGAGTCCGGTGTTCCCCTGAAACCAGAAAACAATCAGTTCTGGCATATGAACCATGGGGATGAAAAAAATGGGTGTACTCTTTTTTTTTTAATTCTGCATCCTCCTGGCATCTACCCAAAAGGCCCCTTTTAAATGGTCTCTAATTAGTTTACTAGCAGGGTTTTGCCGAAAAGTCCCGACTCTGGAAGTGTCCATTTGCTCCCATATCTGATTAAGATCTCCTCCTACTATTAATAATCCCTTCTGTTGTTCAGTAATTTTATTCAATAAAACATGGAGGACTTCCTTTGTGGATTCCGGAGAGGCATACAAAGAGGCCAGTGTAATGGGGGAACCCTCCAAGTTACCTGACAGTGTGGCCAAGCGGTCCTCGGGGTCAGTATAACTGGCTGTCTTTTGAAATTGGATTCCTCTGGAGACCAGTATAGCAGAGCCTCTTCTCTTCCCCTTCCCAAATGAGGCTGCTGCCGCCTGGTCATAACCAAATTTCCCCAGCTTCTGGTGTTCATATTTACTGAGGTGAGTTTCTTGTAATAAAACAAAAGAGGGGTCTTGCCTTCTAATACTAGACATGACCTTATATCTTTTAACCGGGCTATTAAGGCCATTAACATCATGAGAAACAATTTTTATAATATTTTTATCCCCCATTTAGAAGCAGAAAACAGTTTCCCCACATGTGCACTAAACTGTGCCATCTTACCCTTAGTATTTTTTCAAAATTTCTCCAATCCCCAATCCACTTTCCTTTCCCAGTAGCATTCCAAGCTTCCCCAAACAGAAATTTATAATCTGTCCTCTTATGTTCAAACATATATTGCTTATAAATGTTTTTGTCTGACATGGTAACATTTATCCAAACATAGGCATAAGAAAATAAACCATAACATACACCCTTCAAACTCCCATAGGGAGGTGCCAACAGGGCAGTCCTCACCCATAAGTGATAACTATTTACAAGGTGACTCCCAAGGTAGGGGAACAAAAGATAATGTTCTCTAAGTGCTCAAGTCATCGAGACTCGAGAGGGAGGAAAGGGGCCAACATGGCTCATTCCTCCTGGACCCTACAACTGATGGGTCCTTGCCACCCAAAGTGGCTCATCATCCCCAGTGGTACCCCTGCTGGGGGCCAAAATGTAAGAAAGCGCCCCTCCAAGATTGTCATACTGACCAGGAGCACCAGAAGGCAGCATGGCTCCAACATACACGGCGGCTCTAAGAGGAGAAGAAAAAACTCATCCTCCCCAACTAAATATGACAGTGTTTATGTTGTGATCCCAAAATTTGAATCCCTACAAATCATCAGGCCCTACCCTTTCCATGATGGAGCCTTTCCTTCTCCCTTGGCAGAGTTATATGCGTTATACCCAGGAAGTATCAGAAGCAAAGGAAAGTAGGGCTGTTAACATTGACATTTTTTGTTGGGTTTGCCCTTTTTATAAATGGTGAAATAAATAAAATGCTTCTTTCTGAGTGCTAGAGGGTGCCAAGCTGACTTATAATCACTGTTAAGTCCCCATGCTCTGCGAGGATAATATTGCTCTGCCTAGCAAAAGTGCAATACATTCCTGAGACCCACATACTAGTAGCCAGTCAAAATTACTTTCTCCCCCCTCGCACTCAAGACTCCAAGGAGCCACAAAGAAACCCCCCTGTAAAGTTCCAGGCACTCGATTATAAGAGTCACCAACACACTTATAGTCAGTGCAGGAACCAGTAGCACAAAGGGGGAAAGAAAAAATAAACCTCCACAGAATCACTCTGTCCATGTCCAGCTTCAGGTGTTATCCATACATTCCTCCAACGCTTCCCCCGAGCTGGTGTGTGTGAGTTTATGCAGCATATTTTTTATATCCTGCAGGGTCGTATTCGCTGATTTCTTTGCTGTACGGTTGGTGTTCTGATGCACAGTAGGATGCCATGCACTCTGTGAATTGGCAGGTTGTTCCGTGCACAGGGAGGCTTCCAAAATCTCATGCCCTTTATTTTTCAATGCCTGGATTGCTTCCTCACAAGTATGGTACAATTCTGTACCTGATTCCCAGTGCACCCACAAACGGGAGGGGTAGGGTGTTTGAAACTTAATCCCCAACACTTTTAATTTTCTGAGTATAGGAGCGTAAGTTAAGCGTTACTGCTGTATGAGAGGAGGATAGTCCTGGTTAAAGAACAATCTAGTTCCATTATACGCTACCTGTCCCTGCCTCCACGCTGTTCAGAGAATCACCTCTTTCTCCCGGGAGCTAGAGAATTTGGCCACAATTGATCGGGGCCTGGCAGACTTTGAGGCGGGTTTGGGCACCAAGGCTTGATGAGCTCTCCCAATTTTGAAATTGAAGGCCTGTGGTAAATCCAGTACATGGCTCAAAAGATCCTTGACAAAGTTGATCATCTCTCCAACTTTTACTGACTCAGGTAAGCCATAAATTCTTAAGTTGTCTCATCGTGAATGGGCCTTTTAATCTAAGCATTTGGCAGAGGTGATTTCTTGTTGCTGGACTAGGAACTCAACTGCCCTGGATACGTGTATTAGATCATCTTCTGCAGTCGAAATACATTCCTCCATGGTGGTTACTCTAGCCTCCAGCTTGTTCAGATCTGTGTGCAGTTTATTAAATTCCTGCTTCATTTCCATTCAAAATTGTTTAATTTTGGATAATAAGGTTTCAAACCTCGATCATGACAGAGTCTCCATTTCTGTTTCGGTGTCCCCTCCCTCCACACTCGCCGGGGAATCTCTCCCACTGGTGGCCGAACTAGCATGGCTTAATCCAGGCAGATCGCTCCTTGCTTTCAGATTTCTAGATCGGGATTGTTTCACAGCTGTGGTTCCACTATGCAATCTATGCATATTTAGCCAAATTAGTTAGCTCAGGGCTGAGTGGAGTCGTTTCTTTCTTTGGTGAGAAGAGGGAGAGCTCCTCGGTTAGGCAGCCACGATGCTGGTGACATCACCAGAAGTCGGCAACTAAGTTTCAATGCAAAGAAGTGCAAGATCTTGCACTTGGGGTGCAGAAACCCAGTGGTGGAGTACAAAATGGGGGGAGTGATACTTACGACCACCAAACAGGAAAGGGACCTGGGAGTAATCATATAGGATGACCTAAAGGTGGCTAAACAGTGTGACAAGGCAATGGGGTGAGCCAATGGGATGGTAGGGTGCATAGGGGAGGGATATAACAAGCAGGAAGAAGGAAGTGGTAATATCACTGTATAAATCACTGGTGAGACTGCACCTAGAGTACTGTGTCCAGTTCTGGAGACCACATCTCTGGAAGGACATAGGCAGGGCAGAGGCAATCCAGAGGAGGGCAACTAAAATGGTGCATGGTCTGCATCAAAAGCCCTATGAAGAAAGACTGAAGGATCCCAATATGTACACCCAGGAGGAAAGAAGGTAAAAGGGGGGATATGACAGAGGCTTTCAAATACCTCATAAGTATAAATAAGGTTCAAGAGGGAAGCCTTTTTCAAAGAAAAAGATACCCAAGAACAAGGGGTCATGCTGTGAGATTTGAGGGGGTAGGCTCAGAGGAGATGTAAGGATGTGCTTCTTCACAGAAAGAGTGGTGGATGCCTGGAACAACCTCCCAGTGTAGGTGGTGGGGGCAAAAACTGTAATGGGATTCAAGAAGGCATATGATAAGCAGAGGTGTTGCTAGGGCTGGGCCTGCGGGGGCTGGATCCCCGAATGTTTCGTCTTGGGCCCCAAACATTTTTTGTCCCATTTAAAAAAAAAAAAATTACAGATTGTATTTGCATTGCAAAGCAATGCAGCCCCCCAGCCCGCCTGCCACACACCACACAGAATATTAAAATGCTCACTGTCTGAGCTTGTTTCAACCCCGTCGTCACCATGGCAACCATCAGCTCCTTTCAGACTGTTTTCTGATTGGTGAGGAGTCTGTGGTTGTCCTAGTGATGGAGTACACTGCATGGTGGCACTGATGGCAATCATGGGATCTGAAAGGGAGAGCAGGAGTGAGGGAGTACTGTTTGGGACTCGGGATGGGAATTGGGAGCCTAAATGCTCGGAGCCTTGCTCAGCTCAGCTGCAGTGTGCCACAATGCAGCAAGTCGCAAGCCGGTCGAGTCGGTCCGTCGGTTGTCAGGTCGGGAAGGGGTCACGGTCACGGGGGATGGACCCGGGAGCCTGAGACTGGGAGGGACACTCACTCACTCAGGAGTGGACGCAGGAGGAGGACATGATCAACAGTGGCCGCCCGGGACACAACAGACAGTGTGTGGGGACTTCGGAGCGGACTGCGGAGAGGCAGAGCAGAGGGGACCTACTGCATCTGCTGCTGCAGCTGCCAGTGCTCACTGCAGTGCTGGAGAGAACGAACAGACCATAGAGCCAGGAGGAGAAGATGAGAAGGAGACTGGGCTGGAGAGGGAAACAACAAGAAAGAAAGACAGACACAGACAGAAAGGATGGATGACTGTGCGAGGTGGGTGAGTCAGCTCAAGATACATGATACAGTCTAACACATCAGTCAACATCATGACATAAATAAATATAATGGTGGAGTGTGGTAGACTACTGGAGGGACTGGTCGGCCAGGACGCGCTTCTTTTGCCCTGCTTGTCTGACTTGCATGCTGGCTGGCCCAGCAATGAGCAGTAGCCAGCTGCTGTAGCCTGTCACTGACTGTGTCACATGACAGACAGTCACTCTTCTGGACCACCTATGTGCATTGTGGGATACCTATTTTGTAGTTTATGCTACTTGATAGTCATGTGACTATCAAGTAGCATAAACTACAGAGTGTCATCACAGCAATAGAGCCTTGTGAGTGGCCAGTGAGTATCATGTAGGGTCTAGGGTGTGGGCTTTATTCACAGAGAGAGAGAGAGTGAAAGCAAAAGCACTGCATGCTCAGTCAGTGCACTGTTCGTCTCCTCTCTCTGTGTTTGTGGATTCTGAAACGAGAATACGACCTATATTTTGGCATAAAACAGTCATGTTCTGTATTTCAGCAATTGCTGCTGCTAACTTTGTAGTTCTTGGTCTTTTTTTGCCACTTTGTAAGACAAGGAAAAAAGAAAGGCCAATTTTTCACTCTAGGCCTACTAGGCCAAAGGAACATAACTTTTCTAGTCTAGTCTGTACTTGTGTGAGTGTAACTGAGAACTGAGTCATCAACTCATATCAGCACAATCTAAGTGGCCTGGCTGGGAGGGAAGGGGGAAATTCTGTTGTAAAAAAAAAATTGTTGCAGTTGCAGACAGTTTAAATCTGATTCACCACCAAATCAGTGACCCAGAGTACCTGAGGTATTTTTTTGCTAGTAGTACCAGGCTTGTGGAAGGGCTGAGGACAGCAGTGTGTGTCACCGTACTGTGTTAAAAAAAAATTGTAGTTGCAGTTTAAGTCACAGCAGCCTCTGATCCACCTCACCAGTGACCCAGTGTACATGAGATATTATTTTGCCAGTAGTACTGGACTTGTGGGAGGGCTGAGGGCAGCAGTGTGTGTTGCTGTACTGTGTTAAAGAAAAACTGTAGTTGTAGTTTAAGTCACAGCAGCCTCTGATCCACCACACCAGTGACCCTGTGTACCTGAGATATTTTTTTGCTAGTAGTACCGGGCATGTGGAAGGGATGAGGGCAGCAGTGTGTGTCGCCGTACTGTGTTCTAAAAAAATTGTAGTTGTGGTTTAAATCACAGCAGCCTCTGATCCACCTCACCAGTGACCCAGCGTATCTGAGATATTTTTTTGCCAATAGTACCGGACTTGTGGGAGAGCTGAGGGCAGCAGTGTGTGTTGCCGTACTGTGTTAAAGAAAAATAGTAGTTGCAGTTTAAGTCACAGCAGCCTCTGATCCGCCTCACCAGTGACCCAGTGTACCTGAGATATTTTTTTTGATAGTAGTACCGGGCTTGTGGAGGGGCTGAGGGCAGCAGTGTGTGTCGCCGTACTGTGTTAAAAAAAAATTGTAGTTGCAGTTTAAGTCACAGCAGCCTCTGTCCACCTCACCAGTGACCCAGCGTACCTGAGATATTTTTTTGATAGTAGTACCGGGCTTGTGGAAGGGCTGAGGGCAGCAGTGTGTGTCGCCGTACTGTGTTAAAAAAAATTGTAGTTGCAGTTTAAGTCACAGCAGTCTCTGATCCACCTCACCAGTGACCCAGCATGCCTGAGATATTTTTTTGCCAGTAGTACTGGACTTGTGGGAGGGCTGAGGGCAGCAGTGTGTGTTGCCGTACTGTGTTAGAAAAAAATTGTAGTTGCAGTTTAAATCACAACAGCCTGAGTGACAATAAACCTTAGTGTGTCTGTGCCATTGTCATTGCGTTGCTGTGAGCCCTGAGGTAGCAGTGTGTGGTTCAGAGTCAGTTGTATTGCAAAGAAGTACTGTATATCAGAACTTGTTGGTTTCCACTGTTTCATAAAAATGGATATCTGACATCTCTTTAATTCCAAAGAAAAGAATACACATGAAGAAGTGTGAGTAATTGCCAATTCAGAAAGTAATGATGATAATGTTGCACTCCCTGATTCTACTGCATCATGTACCACTGTACATGAGGGGAACACTGAACCAAGCACAAGTGACCAGAACAGTCACAATTATGCTGACACTGACACAGAAGGCATAAATAAAGCGAACAGTGAACTAGTAAATGCTCAAAATATCACAGACTTGGGAACACTTGAGACAGGGCCTATTCAGAGTAAGTTGCCTTGTTACCCACAGCGCACATTTGGAGGGAAAAAAAGGTCATTCCAGTTTCACTGGTTTGAAAATTACAACTGGTTAGAATATTCTGTTACTCTGGATGTTGCTTTTTGCTATCCTTGTAGATGCTTTGGAATGAAATATGAAGCAACTCACCCTAATAAAGATTCTTTGTTAAGCACAGGATTTGTTAATTGGAAAACGGCACTTGCCTCATTTAGAGAGCATGAAAAGACTTCGTATCATGCAAATGCAAACACCTTATGGCTGGATTTAAAGACACAAAGAATACTGGTGATACTGTTCACAAATTACAAGCTGCAGACATCAAAGAAGTAAATGACAGGCGATGCTATCTTGAGCGCATCATTGCTGTCACATTATGTCTGGGTTGGCAAGGACTTTCTTTCAGTGGTCATGATGAAATGCATGGTAGTTTAAATAAAGGAAATTTTCTGGAATGCTTGGATCTATTAAAACAATTTGATCCTTTTCTACAAATGTATAACGCACCTTCAAATGCCAGTTATATTTCTCCCCAAACTCAAAATGAGGTGATTGCTTGTTGCACAGATGAGGTCATTTCAAAGATAGTTGCTGAACTTAACAGCTCAGGAATGTTTGCTGTTACGGCAGATGAAGCAAGAGACTAACATAAAGAGCAGCTGGCAGTTTGCGTGAAGTATAAACTGGAAGCATTAAGAGCGTTTTATAGAATTCACAGAACTTAAATCTTTTAATGCTGACTCCATTGTGGAATCACTGCTAAAATGTCTCCAAGACAATGGAATTACAGGTGCAAAATGTGTGGCACAGGCATATGATGGTGCCTCTGTTATGAGTGGGGCAGTAGGGGGAGTTCAAGCTAAGTTCTGCCAGCATCATCCAGAGGCTGTGTGTGTGCACTGCTATGCACATGAGCTGAATCTTGTACTTTGCCATACATGCAAATGTACTACTGAAGCAAGAGAATTTTTCTGCACTATGGAAACTGTGTATGAGTTTTATAGCACTTCCCTTGTTCATCATCATGAGTTTGTCAATATACAGTGTCAGTTAGGCTTGAGTCCATCAGACTTGGTCCAGTTGTTACATACTCACTGGTCTTGCCAGATCCGATCTATCAAGGTCTTGATGAACTGCTAAGTAGCTGTACTTCAGTGCCTTGCTACTATTCGCACTCCTAAAGCCATTGGACTGTTAGCATCCTTGCAAAAGTCAAACACAGTTTACTGCCTGGTCATCTTTCATTCTCTTCTAAAGGTAACAGAAGGCATTCACAAAGTTTTACAAAGGAAAGATCTAGATCTATCCACTGCAGTAGATTTTGTTGACTCAGTTCGTCACACTCTTGAAGAGATGCAGAGTGAGGACAGTAGCAATGAACTGTTTAAGGAAGCTGTGGATTTCTGTAACAAGAATAATGTGGAAATACATGACAGAAACAGATGGATGATTTTATTGTTGAGGCATCAGTGGGAGTGCGGGACCAAATTTCTTCTCAAGTGGACTTTCGAAACAAGCTTTATTATCCATGCCTTGACAAAATGTCTGTTGAACTAAAGCAAAGATTTTCTAGTGTTGCAGTCGAGATAATAAATCGCATCTGTGCATGCAACCCATCGTCTGCAACATTCCTTTGCTCTGAATCTCTGGCACCTCTAGCTCATCACTATGGGATTGAACTGCAAAAGGAGGAATTGTTTGTTGCAAAACATTACCTGAAATGAAAAAATGGAAGAAAAATAAATTAATACAAATGAAGTTTATAAGCTACTAGACCTTTTTATGTTTCCAAAACTCAAGCAGTTGGTCCAGGCAGCACTCACTATTCCAGTGACAAACTGCAGCTGAGAGCGCTCCTTTAGAGCACTGCAAAGGTACATACATGGCTCAGAGGCACCATGACTCATAACAGATTATATGATCTTGCAATTCTAGCAACTGAAAAAGGAAATGTGTTCTGTGTTATCATCAGATTAGGTAATTACATGATTTGCAAAGAAAAGCAACAGACGGCATCAGTTCTTATTACCAGAAAAAGAGAGAGAGAACAGCATGGAGGAGAACAACAGAATGCACAAAAAATTAAAATGATTAGGCAGTATTATTTAATGTTCTTTGTTGTTATTGTGTATTTCACTGCTGTATTTTCGAATGTAGACTTTCCAGTCTGAGTCTGAGCAGAAAAATTAAAACAAAATATTTTATTAAAGGGCCCATGTGATGTGAGTATCAGATTAATGTCATGTGCCATCTTCATATGCCTGTGCTTCACATTTTCCAATTTTGGTTAGCACCGTGGTTAGGTGACATAGGTAGGATACAGTGTTGCTGCATATAAACATTAAAGAGCAGCTGACACCTTTCCTTTGTGAACACTTTGAAAAACTTTAAAAGCATTTTAAATTTGGACACCATTCACATTGCATTTTGTTATCTATCTTCTATAGATTTCTTCTCTACATTATTTATTACTGATTGCCTCTGTAGCTTGTTCCCTACTTGAATTGCATATGCTCTGTTGTGACATCACCTTCTATTGCCTTGGGAATAACAGTGATGTGACAAGCACAGTATTATGACATCAAGTTGGGAAGAAACAATAGGTCTGATGAACACTCATGGAGCAGTGCCATCATATGTTCTGTTTCTGTTTCCATGCATATATGACCTCAATAATAACCAATAAGGATAAGAAATACAGAACAAATACGTAATATATAGCTGCTTTGTGCACAAATATTTTTTTAAAGTTATTCTCAAGGTGTCAGTGGTTCTTTACTTCTTTAAATTCCATTTTCTAGTACTTCCCTAAGTTCCCTTAGTGCATCAGGTATCATATTTTACTCAGTCAGATCATGGACCTGTGCTGTGTGACTGTGCGGAAAATAATTTCATAAGGGTCACACTCGGCTCAGGGAGGGAGGCCACAGCGGCCCAGCCCTCCTCCGTGCCCAGTATACTTCTTATATATCAGTAGATTTAGCCCAGATCTACTGATATTTACAAAATATGCTATTGAGTCTATAACTTTTAATCTGCAACATGTAGTTTTTGCCTCTCAAGTGACAAGTGACAAGCCAACCAAAAAAAAAAGACACAAAATAATGGAAAAGGAATGGGGGAGAAAACAAAGCTGAAGTAGCAGAAAATGTGTTATTTTGCACGAGAGAGCACCAAAAGTTCTACAGTTTCTGGGGACCACCTAGGCCCCCAGACCCCCAGCCTTTTGTTTGGGGCCCAGGCCCCCAATGTTTACTCATGCTGGCAATGCCTCTGATCATAAGCATAAGGGAACCTTAGTGGTAAGGAAATGGGTGGAAGTCAGAGATCAAGTAGAATCTGCAGTGTTACAGTATGTAGGGAAAAAGGGCAGACTAGGTGGGCCAAATGGTCCTTATCTGCTGTCAATTTCTATGTTTCTATAACTGCTCACCAGCTCCTACTCCAGCACTTCCAGTTAACCTGCTGTTTTTTAAGCCCCTCAAAAACACATTTAAAACTATTTATTTCATTTAAATGTCTTCAAAATACTATACTTAATATCCCCTAAACTTTGTTCAGAACTTCCAATATTGATGACTGCTGAGCACCTACCTCCCTCTATAGCATATAGCTAGCCTCTGCAATCTGAGTTATAAGTCATCTGCATTCACAGCCACAACCCAGGTCTCAAACGCAGTCACAGCTCACACACTGCACTGCTCCCTAATTAGGCCACATCCTCTGATGCTTGCGCCACTAATGCCACCTCCCTCTTCACTCACAGGATGATGGAATGATGCTCTGACACAACGTGCATAAAAAAAAACAAAAAACAATTTGGTCTTCCTGAAACAATATTCAGTCATCCGGAAATTACAAAAGTAAGCATTTTAAAGTAAAGCGTCTAAATAAAAAAGAAGAAAACAAACTCAGGATGTTGCATAAATCGAATTGGCCATGGCCCTATTGAAAATATTTATGTTATTTTACCCTCAAGCAGTCTGACCTTTAACATCACGATTGGCAGAGTCACTCATTATGTCATAAGTTCAAACTGCACTCGAGAAAAAAATGTAGATACTTTCAATATGACCAAGGCATCTCATATTTGTATGTAATACAGGCACCATAAGCCTGTATATTAAGGTTGGAAAAGCACTTTAATGTTAAACTCGATTTTTGCAACTTAATATTTCTGCCCCCATTGAACCAATTTGTCCATTATCTGGAAGACATGGAGTGAAAGCCAGGGTCTCTGGATCCTGTAACTTTTTTGTCAATTGGTTAAGGGGGAAGGCAAAGTTACAGACATGTACAAATGCTAAAATTCATAGAAACATAGAAATTATTGGCAGAAATGGACTACTTTGCCCACCCGGTCTGACCAGATTTTCCTTGCCTATTCTGTCTCAGCAGACCCTACCTGGTCTCCATCAATCCTGCTCCTTGCCTATTTACCAATATTCCCTTATGTAGTACCAATCCCATGCATGTTTGAAGAATCCCACTATATTCACTCCCATCACCTCTGCTGGCAGACTGTTCCAGGCATCCACCATCCTTTCAGTGAAGTAGTACTGCCTCACATCCCTCTTAAACCTCCTCCCTTCCAGTTTCATTGCATATCCTCTTGTCTTGGCACACTTTTGCATTTGAAATAGACCCCCTTCCCACCACAACCCCTCCTTAGCACCAACCCCTTACTCACCAACAGAAGATCCCTCAGCATAGATCCAGTCTCTGTGACAAAAGACATTTTTCTCCTGCAACTGAAATCAGGAAATAAAAAAAAATAGAAAGTAAGTGCAGTTATTATATTTCAATGTATTTTGAACTTTTATTCATAACTTTGTCATTTTAAAATATTTTTCCACCAGATTTTCAACATGGTCTTTTGGGGACTCCACTTCATGAACAAGGGAGTTGACATTTTTCAAATCCATGCCGAATGGTGATTTCTTACTACCTCAATGAAATAACTTTCTGGTGGGATTTGAACATTTTCACCTACCAGGTTCATAAGGCAGGGTCATAAGAAAAATATTTTGAAAATTTGGGGGACAAAAATTCCAAAATGACCAGGTTATGAATGAACGTTTGTATTTTTCAATGTTTACTCATACATTTGGTAATTTTCAATATGTTGACCCTAAATTTTCAACATAGCCATGTTGGCACACCACCTCATGAACATGACAGTTGTTTTTCATATCCTGCCCCAAACGTGTTTTCGCACCTGGGGAGCAAAATGATGTTTTGTCCAGTATTTCACAGAAATATAGACAATGATAGTAGAACAAGACCAAAGGTCCATCCAGTCTACCCAGATTCCCTAAATACCCGTAACCACACCTGTCATGTTCAGAAGGAGGGTCATAAAAACTCTATGCTGAAACTGTGCGGTCAAAATTTAAAAATAATTTATGAAGAAACATTGGGTTCAGTGCCAGTCAGTGGCACATTGAGTAAAGTGTTGTGATCCTGTGCTAGCTGTCTAAGTTTGGGGGTGAGCTCAGTGAGCCAGCTGAATGACTGAGGTTAGAGGGAAGGCACTGTTATGCAGCACCACTCCCAGTCTGAGGAGGGACAGTGTAGTGTTGGTCACATGGGCAACAAGTAACCACCCCTTCTGGCCTCCAGTGAGCACGTGTGAAGGGCTTACAGCCATTCTTAGTAGGATCTGCTCTGCTGACCCTGGACCATTTTGGTGACCCTCTTCTGCACTGACTCAAGCTTATCCATGTCCTTTCTCAGGTGTGGACTCCAGAACTGGGCACAGTACTCCAGGTGAGGCCTCACCAAAGACCTATACAGGGGAAATATCACCTCCTTACTCCTACTGTCAAATCCCCTCCCAGTGCATCCCAACATCCTTGTTGCCTTGTTGTATGCCCTATTACACTGGCTGGTTTGTTCAAGGGAGTTACTGATGATGACTACCAGGTCCCTTCCCTTAGATATTGCTGTGATCAGCCTACCCCATCCATCCAGTTCTCAGTACATGTGTTCTTCCTCCCTACGTGCATCATTTTGCACTTCTTGGCATTGAATCTCAATTGCCATAATTTGGATCTCCTTTCCAGCCTCTAGGGACCCCTTTTTAAATCCCGCATTCCCTTCTTGCTGTTCATCTTGCCACATAGTTTTGTGTCATCTGCAGAAACACATCTTGCTCTGGCTACCCTCCCCTGTGTCACTAATGAACATATTGAACAGGACTAGTCCCAGAACTGATCCCTGAAGTGCTCCAGTCATGACCATCCTATCCTTTGACACAGTGGCAACTTCCTGAGACATGCAGCAGTCCTCCAGCTCCACCATCACAATACTCTCCATCCCTAAAGATTTAGACTGAGAAACATGAACCCCTTGACTGATATGTGAGTGATACACATAGACCCTGAGTGACTTACACATGGACCTCTGGACAGGCTTACAAATCACAGACTGACACACATAGACACTCACACACACATGGACTCTCAGACTAACACACATAAACACTCACAGCAATACACACATGGACCCCCAGATTGACGCACACACACCTTTGGACAGACACACATGAGCCCCAGAGTGGAACATATGGACTCCTGGACACATTGACACTCAGACCCTGTACACATCAGGCTAGTTAAAAAGTTTTAAGGTGCTTAAAATGTTTTAACTAACGCAAACACAGCACCCATCCACATTTAAGCATGGTTTCAAAGCATGTTAAGAAACCGTGCTTAAACCTGCTGCAAGCTAGTCTCAAGTCCGTTTTTAAAAGTGGTTTGAAGGAGGAAAGTGTGTTACCTTGTGGTGTGGATGGGCGTCTGATTTTCAGTCTATTACGGTGCCAACATAACCGTGCTACAATCGCGGAGGATTACTGGGTTTAAAAACGTTACTCGCTGCTGATGCAGACGGGAGTTTACTGTGTTACAATCGAGTTCAGACTCCGTGAACAATAATGTGCATGGGCTGCCATGGTGAGTTTGAAAATGTTTTGAAATCGTTATTTAAAATGGTACAACTCTTGAGTTGTAACGTGTACAGGGTCTCAAATAGACCCACTGAGCCTCAGAATATTCCAAGTCCAAATATTGATAAATTTAAAATATTTGTAGAGCTACAGAGTTTAAAAAAAAAAGAATTTGAAAAAATGCTTTGCCAAACAAAACAAGGGATATCCAGTGTCAGAAAATGAGACTTAAAGTGAGCACAGTGATCCACTTCTGCAAACCTTGATAGCCTTTCTAAAAGGAGGTGCTATAGAGCCAGTAATGGAGAGATCAACTTGTCAGCAAACCATTAATCCCTATTTCTTTTTGGACATTTTGAATGAACTAGGATCTGCTCCTACAGACCAACAAGAACTAGTATTGTACCAGGAAATAATGAATGAGAATTGTTGATTTTTTAAGACCAGTTTCTACCTTTTGTCCAGGCATTGGATATTCTTCAGTAGTAGTGCCTTTTCAGAAACTAGTAACCCTGGCGATGGTACAAATGAGGAGCAAGAAGCAAAACCTTGAATTTGGAAGCAGCTGAAGTCTGCAATGACCTTCAATCATTGACATCAATTGAACTAAAGAGAGGAGACAGTGGAAGCAAAATGGTTGTTATGAACAAAACAGACCACCATGCAGAAATACTTAGAATGACTAAGAGATGAGACCAACTAAATAGTTTTGCCCTCAGACCCTACTGTTGTAAAAAAAAAACATATTGGCATTTTTGTTGAATGCTCATTAGAAAGTGGTTTTGTTACAAGTAAAAGGGACTTCATGAGGTCAGATAGTTCTACTACATCTTCTCCAAAATACATAAAGATTCTTGAAGGCCCCCAGGATGACTTATTATGTCGAGCATAGGTTCTTTAACAGAACATTTAGCAACGTTTCTGGGTATTTCTCTGAAATGCATAGTATTCTCTCTACCATCCTATTTAAGGGATCCTGGAGGCCTTTGAGAATCTGAAATGGAGCCTAAAGATTTCATCATGGTGATGTCAACCTGATTCAGTCCCAAACTTACTTTCCTTTCAATGACAAATTGTAGTGGGAAAGAAATAATGTAACCTGCTGGAAATGGAACCTAGACTCCTGGAATACCATCCCAATACTCTAACCACTGAGCTACAGTTTCACGTGATTGGACCTGGGGTTTCTGAACACACTTCTGTTCTCTGGTATTGCATATTGCGCAACTAGGAATAAACAAGATACCAGATAGATGTTTTTTGGTACAGTATCAGCCACTGCTAATCAACTTAAATCACAAATTGTGGTGGGAAAGAATTAATGTGACCTACTGGGAATTGAACCCAGTCCCTCACAGTACTGTCTTGGTACTCTAACCACTGAGCTACAGGTTCACATGGTTGGACCTGGGGTTTCTGAACACACTTCTGTTCTCTGGAATTGAATATCCTGCAACTAGGAATAATCAAGGTAACAATTAGATGTTCTTAGGTGCAGTATTAGCCACTACTAATCTTAAATCACAAATTGTGATGGGAAAGACATAATGTGACCTACTGGGAGTCGAACCCAGGCCCCCTGAATACTGTCCTGGTACTCTAGCCACTTAGTTATAGGTTCACATGGTTGGACCAGGGGTTCCTGGACACACTTACGTCCTCTGGTATTGCATATCCTGCAACTAAGAATAATCAAGATGACAATTAGATTTTTTTTTATTTTCAATGGTAATTCTACTTACAGATCTGTAGAATGGTGATGGTGCATTGACTGTGCCCTCCTGTGTCAACTTATTTTTGAGTTGTTGGGAGGGACACACCATATGTGTCCCCATTGCCACTCTTTTACTAGATAGAATCAGGTAATGGGGGTGCTACTATGTATCTGGACAGGAACTAAAGATGAATTGGTCGACGTCCTAGAATTTCTGAATAATAATGATCCAGGTTTGCAATTTAAGTTCTCCACCAATAAACACACCATCAATTTCTAAACCTAACACTTTGCGGTAGAGTTGGGGATATAATGACAGGGGAAGGTGGCAGAAAAGAAAGTGTTGGCAATTCTTTATTGCATGCAAACAGAGCACATCCCAGACATTTGATAAATAGGATACCATATGGTCAGTTTCTCCATCTTCAAAGAAACAGTTAAACTGAGCAAACCTTTGATTTACAAGCCTTAAATTTGGGTTAACACTTTGAGGAAAGTTGCTGTCAAAGTATTATTATTGAGATTTCATTAATAAAAGCAAAACATAATATTAAAAAATATTTATGGATCCCTAAAAGAAAGATACTTCAAAACATGACAACATAAGCTTCATTACTGAATGCAATCTGTTGGCACCTAGAATAGGCCAGAAAATTAAAAAAAAAACACACTGGCATGTGCTACAGGCAAATCTGGAGATGATTGGAATAGCTAATTAAAATCCAGGAATTGTGTTTACAAAGGTTGAAAGTATTAACAATGTGTGTTAGTTCAAAGTCATTTTGTTCCTGAACCCAAAAAGATAACTACCTGGCTTAGCCCCATACCAAAAGGGCTGGCAGTAAAGTCAGAGTAATGAGCTATGAATCACCTTAGTACATCCAGCAGACCTGGGTTTGATTCCCACAACCTACACTTGCATACTGTGTGCCCCTGGGTAAGTCACTTAACTTCCCCAGCGCTCCTGCATCAACCCTGAAAACAGGCATTGTACCTAGTGGGCCTTACCTGGTTACCAGAAAATAAAAAAAAAAATTAAGAGGGAATTGTTACATTTGTAATTCTGCAGCACAGACTAAAGTATTTCAAAATCGAGTGGGAACAGAAAAATTTGAAGTATGCAAATTCATGAATCTCAATACAACATTTGTAATTTATGGAATAAGGTGCAGTTGCAAAATAAATTGTGCACTGGTCACACAGTTAGATCTTTAAAAATCAGAATCCAAAAGCATTTTAGGCCAGTGAGAAACTGTGAATAGGATACACCTTTGGGGCCACATTGCTCTGAGTGTTATGCTTCTTCTGTACATGTCTTGTACTTTATAAAATTAAAACATGTAAAAAGAAACCAAAGGGGTAGTGACATGATAAAAACCATGTTACAGAGAGAATTGAGGTTCATGTACTATTTTAAAATGTTGCAAATAGTTGATATTTGGGACACCAAACTCTTTTTTCTTCTTCTTTGGATGGTGGTACAAGTAAAATATGTGCAATAACTTATTTTGTCTGAATTAAATTTTGAAAATAACTGAACACGGCTAAGAGAGAAATGAAAGCCTGAAATAGCTGTTAACCATTGCTGCTTATAATGAGAACAGGATTTAGGTAACTTATCTTCTATAGAAATTAAACTGATTTTTAAGCAACCCTTTTCTGTTCTTGATTTGTAGATATATTACTTGCAGTTAGAGATAAAATAGTACTTTGTGACTAAAGGAAATATGGGATTTAGGAACACTGATCCATAAATTATGGTGTAACAAAATTATTGTTTACTTTTTTCTGTAGATATTTGAAATATATTTTTATTGTTAGTTAACGTTGACATTTTCAGTTTCAAGAAACCCTTTTGCCTAATCGTTTTTCTCTTTTTCTTGATTTGTCAAAAAAGAAATGTTAATTTTTTTTTTATTTGTTAACCCTTTACTTTCAAGTCACTATTTTTCATATTTAGTGGTTCTGGATACATTACTAAATAGAAAGGTCTATTTATTTTAATGATGTGTACTTACACATGTGTGATAATATTGCCACAGTGTATTGATTACAATTATTGAAATTATTTAATTTATATGAAATAATTTGTTTTTAGATAGGTATCACTACTGATTTGTTAGAACTCCTAGTTCGACCAGTAATGGGAATATTACATATATACTCCCTTTCTGATTGTTTTAATGCAATACTTTGTATTAACACTGGGCAGTGACTACCTTCAGTCGTTCTGCTTTTAGCAAGCAGAATTATAAGTAAAAAATATTCTTTGGATAAATATGTTTATAATAACTCCATAAATGATAAGAGAGCTGTTTGATGTTTATGTTGCCGTGTTTGTGCAGCCAACATCTTGTGATAGCGCAGATTTGGAGGCGTGGTCACTGTTGGGTGAATGCAGGGCATGCACCAGTAGGTGCATCCCACATTCCCCAATCAGCCATCAGGTGGCATGCTGGGAGCCCACCCCGGCATGCCAAATCACCTATTAAAACAAAAACGGTCCCCCGATGTCTTTTTTTAACACCTGTAAACAAAAAATGGTCCCTTATAGTCTCCCTACCCACCTCTCACCACCGCACCACCCACTGTGCACCCTGCCTCCCCCACCCCCCACCCATACTACCTATGGAGCTCAGTGCAACAATCTTCGGTGGACCGGGAACATGTCTGTACTCTTCAAAGCTGACCGTGAACTGAGGAAATGCCGGCAAGCTGTACAATGGAATAAATAGGGTTTTTTCAACTTTGATGCATATCTTGGGCATTTTTTTGAATTTTTGCACCAAATTTTCAACATAGAGTTTTTGGGACCCCTCCTCATGAATTCTGTCACTGTTATGACATTAATCAGTCCTGAAAGGTGATTTTGCAGTCACTGCATGGAATCACCTTTGGGACCGATTGTCAAGGACAATGGCAGTGTTCATGAGGTGGGCTCTCAAAAAGCCTATGTTGCAAATTTGGTGAAAAATCAAAATGGCTGTTTTACGAGCCGCAGTATTGCACAGTTGCTACAAGACGCTGCAACTTCATGAATTTAATATTTTCATGCCAGAATTTCAACAATGTCATTTTTCTACTCCTCCTTGTGAACAGTACAGCTGTCATTTTTCACATCCTGGCCAAAATGTGTTTCCGCACTTCCGGTGCACAATACTGCTGTCGCTGTGGAAAATCAGTGTTCAGGGCAGATTATGAAAATGACAGTAACACTGTTCATGAGCAGAAGTCCTAAAATGCCTATGTTGAAAATTTGGTGATGATACTCGACAAAATGACTGTGTTATGAGCGTGCGTTGCGCAGTTTGCACGCATGCTCGTAACGTTGTGCATTTGTAATATTTTCACTCTGGATTTTCACCATTGGCATTTTTCCACACCTCTTGATGAACAGTACAGCTGTCATTTCACATATCCTGCCCAAAATGTGTTTTCGCACATCCAGCGCAGAATAACGTGGTTGCTGTGCGAAATCACTTTTTCGGACAGTTTGAGGAAATAACAGTGACACTGAACATGAGCAGAGGTGCTAAAATGCCTATGCTGAAAATTTGGTGTCAAACATCCATAAAATGACTGTGTTACTAGCGTGTGTTGCGCATTTCCCACGCACCCTTGTAACTTTGCAAATTTGCAATATTTACATGCCACATTTTCAACACTGGCATTTTTTTACACCTCCTTATGAACTGTACAGCTGTCATTTTGCACATCCTGCCCAAAATATTTTTCTGCACTTCACTACCAAAGACAATGCCAGTGCGACAACATTCGGGATTGACAACTGCTTGTTTAATCTGAGACACAGTAGTTGAAACCTGACGTCTTTTGACAGGTAGCAAACATTGGTTTATGTCACTGTTCATAAACTCCTTGATTATTTTGGTTGCTATTCACTTACTGTGTAATCAGCATATAATAGAGAGACAGATAGATAGATAGATAGATAGATAGATAGATAGATATTGAAGATTACAAGCACTTAGAAGTTCTGTCAGATAGAAAAAGAGCCATTTTAGGCACGATACTGTATAAAACTGAATGTGAATATAATTAAAATGAACTGTAATTATTAAAAATCTAAAAGGAATGAGTATACATACCTTGTACTGATGTGAAAATATCACCTCCTAATGAATTCTTCTTTTTAAAGCAAAGCACCAAAGTATCACAGCTGTACCCCTATGCAGTAAATTACATGCCTTTTTGCAATCCAGGATTTATTCTACAATTGTCTTTATTTATTTTGGTCTTCATATGAGTGCATATAACCTGCGTGTTTGAGTATGTACCAAGGAGGTATATACCTTCTTCAGAGTACACCCAGCCAACTATCTCCAGCAAAAATACCTTTTTGTGTAATGGCTTCTGTGCTGAAACAGGAAATCTCAGACTGCTAGAAGGAGGTTCAAACTCACAGATATGGACCCCAGAACTTCCAACTGAAACAAAGGTCAGATGCCACAAATACTCTGAATATAATGCTTGAAGAAATACTCACGCTGCTTTGGACAGTAATGCACACACTCCATCACAAATGCACCCCAACAGTACATAGCAAGAGACTGTATTTCATACAGACACAGTACGGAAGGGTCTCAAGACTTCTATTTGGCATATGTCTAAATACTGAGACAACTCACTAGTTCAGCAGTACAAATCAGGAGATCTCAGGTCAGTCAGGATTACAGATGTGAGAAGTTGGTAAAATTCACTCCGCATAATATTTCATGGATTACCATGGTTCTGCGAAATTTTTCAAAGGGTGAAGTCAAACTCCACAGTCCAGCGGCAAATTCATGAAATTTCTCATTTGAAAACTTTGATGGCTATGGGAGGTTATAATAGAAGTGTATCAGATCCATGAAGTTGGAACTTTAACTTCAAAGTTCAGCCTATGTTGCAAAGTTCGCAATGTAACATGGGATAGGAGGTCACATGTTGCTGAACAGCCAATGTGAAGCTTGTTTTGTCATTCTCTCAGTGTAGTGTGTTGGAGAGAGCCTCAGAGAGCAGAGCTGGTGGTTTTAGCAGAGACTGAGATTCAAAACCTAAATAAAACTTATAGATCTGAGCAGTTTGTTCTTCAAATTGCTTCCAAACCGTGGTTATGAGTGCCTGGTGCACACACAGTACTTTTTTTTGTTGAGTTACATATAAATTCTTTACTTTACGTACTTGTTTTTGTTTAAACAGAGAAGTAATTGTTGGGTGGCTTGAGTGGGGGAGGATGGGAGAAATTTAGAAGGCCTTGGAGAGAGATCTGCAGTTTTTGTTTTGTTTTAGTAGGATATTTCTGTTAAATCTAGTTTTTGTTATACATACCTTGCAATCCTTAATTTTTTTATCTTTACCAAAATTTGTGCGGTGAGTTTGTATAACAATTTAAAGTGATTGTTGTGTGCCGGCCCGGTGGTGTTGAGGCTTGAGGAGCTGGATGCCACACCTCACGCCATGCTGGTGACCCAGGTTCAGGAACAAGCTCGAGCCTCTGGGGGTCAGCAGGGGTGAGCGAGGATAGAGCATCCAGAAGACTGCTCTCACCTCTTGGAGGGAGGGTGACCTGTCATCCCGCTCGTTGACTGCCCTCTGGCAGTGGCTGGAGGGCAGTATGGGTCGGAAGACATGTGCCAATGTCATCACATCAGTAGGGAGGGGGAAAGGAGAAAAAGTGGAAACAGAGCATGGCAGGTTCCGTGATGGCTCCTGTATTTGAGGGAGTTGAGCCTGGTATCTGGATTGGGTCTCGGGGGGGCAGCACCCTCCTCCCTGGCACCACTGTAGGGGGTGATCCATGGGGGATTAACCAGAGTTGGGAATCTGAGGATGCAAGAAGCTGCAGAGTTAGTCTCTCTATAAGGATGGACTGCAGCCACCTGCCAGGGCTCCCAGGAGGAAAAACAGATAACAGAAAAAAAAGTGATTGTTGTGTCACTTTGTCACAGTTCTCTTCTTAAAAAAAAATCCCTGCCCTGACTGTGCATTAACAATCATAGGATCTGCGGCCTATCCTGTAGGTAGGGAAATGGGCAGACTAGATGGGCCAAGCGGTCCTTATCTGCCATCAAAGTCTATGTTTCTATGTTTCTATTGTCTTGTCCCTTTTCGAACTGCTGTTTTTTTCTGTAAAAATCCCTGCCCTGACTGCACATTAACAATTGTGTTTGTTGTGTCCCTTCTGTCACAGTTTTCTTCTTAAAAAAATCCTGCCCTGACTGTGCATTAACAAAAAGACTAAGTTATTGTTTGTGTCTTGTGTCACGGATGTGTTCTGAACACACCCCTGCACTGACTGTGCATTAACAGTGAGGAGTGATTGCCTAACTTTTGCTGTGTTCAGAAAAAAATCCCTGCGCCGACAGCATATTAACAATATTAAGTAATTGCTGTGTCCCTTCTGTCACAGTTCTCTTCTTAAAACAATTCCTGCCCTGAGTGTGCATTGACAACAAGACTAAGTTATTGTTTGTGTCTTTTGTCATCACAGTTGTGTACTGAACAAATACCTGTGTTGATTGCCCGTTAACAATAGGCACAGGGTTATAATGTCATGGGCAAAACCATGCACTGCATGAACGTCACGCGCAAAGCAGCGTAAGGCAAAATAACATCAGCACAATATGCCAACCAGTGCACACAGAGCACACACTGCAGCAGCAACTTAGTTTTTGCAGAGGGCTCTTCCCCCTGCACACCCGATGTGGGAGGCTTTGCCCCCCACACCCCCAGATTAATTATAATCAACTCCGGGGGGGGTCATGGACGTCAGGAGTAAAAAAAACTCAGGTCGGGAAAATTTTTGTCTTTCGGTCCAAAAAATGCCACAGTAGAGTGGGACCTGGGGAGAACCGAACTACAGCCCCAGATCCCCAAGCCACCTAAGGCAGGTGATCTAGCACTCTACCAAGGGAACAGCTCAGCCAGGCACCTACCCAATGGCATCCGTCACCTTCCTTACTGGCAGCCTACAGCGTCAGGGGTAGCAGTTTCTATCACACGACACGCTGTAAAACCCCTGTCACTGTAGAACCCTTAGTGCTTCTTGCAGTGCTGTATTTCATGCGCGGATTTATCCGCGCTATCTTAACCCAGTACCTTAACAATATTAAGTCAAGTGATTGCTGTGTTCCTTCTGTCACAGTTCTATTCTTAAAAAAAAGTTTCTGCCCTGACTGTGCATTAACAACAAGACTAAGTTATTGTTTGTGTCTTGTGTCACAGTTGTGTTCTGAACAAATTCCTGCACTGACTGCACGTTAACAATATTAAGTGATTGTTGTGTGTTACTGTACTAAAGCACAGAAGAATGACTGGGAAGAAAAGGTCAAATAAAGTGAGAGGTCATGGAGTGTCAAAAAAGAACATTTCCTAATGTATGGTCCCTAATAGTAGTGCAGCTACACGAAAAGTGTCAGTGGGAGCAGAGACACAGTATTCTGATGAGTCTGTGGCAGGCAATAGCAGTAGCACCAATGTATCTGTCAGTGATGCTGGCATTTCTGCCTCTAAATGTTTCTCTGCCACATCTGTGGCAGCCATGTTGATGGATATGTCAAGTGACATGGGAATCAGCAGCACCACCCAGAAAGAAACCATAGTCACGGAGGTTGTTGGTGGTGGTGTGCACTTGGAAACAGGTGCTGTTGGTGCTGCTGACTCGGGGGAGCTGGATAGTGTGCATCCACTGCCAGCGGTTGAGGTGGGACATGTAAAGAAAGTGGTTGAGAGTGAGCCTTGTCATGAGGTGGAGGTGTGCATCACAGAGCCTGTAGCTATTGAGGAGGACAGACCTGTGGGGGATGAGGAGGACAGCAGTGTTTTTTTTAGTGACGATTATGATGATGATGTTTTGGATGCTGATCCCTTATGGGAGCCAGAAAAGAAAAGGCCAAAAGATGTTAAGGATGCAGATGTTGCATTTCCTGTTGTCTGCACTGCTGCAACCACAAAGGCCCCCCAGCATTATGTCACGCCTTCTCCACTATCTGCAGTCATCACAAAAAATACCAAAGCCCACCCCTTCTCCCTTGGTATCTCAGTCATCATGGCATCATGTGAAAACAAGGCCAAATAAATCCCTAGTCTGGGATTTTTATGTACTGGATCCACCATTAACAACTGCAAGAAAGGTTCAGCCTAAGCTGCGTTCGCTTTTTGAATGTCAATCAAAATTCCCACCTAATGATGCTACTGCAATGGAGCTGAATGCAGCAGCAGCAGAAATGATTTCTCTTGATTTGTTGCCATTCTTGTTTGTAGAGAATGTCAGATTTTGGCAGTTCGCATCCCGTGCCTTGACGAAATGGAAGGTCCCATCACATACAGTACGTTCTTTTCCAAGCGTGCCATTCCGGAACTGTATGGTGCTGTGTCCAACATGGTACATCACACCCTTCAGCCCACTTACAGAATCACCCTCAACAAGAATAATGATGCTAAATTCTGGCAGATCTTGAATGATGTAGAAGGATGTAAATTGTCCAAATTTCTATGCAAAATCATCTCTGGAGATACTACCTGCACCAACAAACATGATATCTTAGAAGCCCTCAATAACCACTTTACCACTGCTGGACTAGACTTTGATACCTCTCCCGTAGGCAAATTGCTGAACCAGCAAACCAGCATCACCATACCTTGGACCCCTTCCAGCACATCCACCTGCTCTACCAAATTTAGTTTCACTTCTGCCTCACTCAAGCAAGTTGAAAACCTCCTAACCCACCTAGATATTAAAAAAGCACAGGGGCTGACCAAATTGCCCCCCACTTTCTGAAAATAGGCTATTATCATCTAGCCCCACAAATCACTCACGTCTTAAATATGTCACTCCTTCAAGGAGCACTTAATCCAGTGTGGAAAACAGTCCACATCATCCCTCTGCTCAAATCTGGTGAACCGAATGACTTGAACAACTGCAGACCCATTTCTCTTCTTCCTATTCTGTCAAAACTTCTTGAAAAGCTGGTAAACTGTTAACTAAGATAATTTTTGGAGAATCACAACCTACTTAATCCTCTACAGTCTGGCTTTAGGCCAAGTCATAACACAGTCTCTGCATTAGCCAAAGTTACTAACGATTGACAAATTGCACTTGACGCAAGGAAATATGTCGCTATGCTTTTCCTTGACTTAAGCAAAGCATTTGATAAGATGGATCATGATCTGCCACTGACCCTGTTACATCACATCGGACTGGATGATAATGCCCTAAAATGGTTTTCATGCTACCTTGTTGGAAGGCAGCAACAGGTGAAGCTGCGGGTGACCTTTCTGTCTGCAACATCCTTTTGAGAGGGGTACCTCAAGGTTCAATCTTGGGCCCACTATTATTCACAATATACATAAACAATATTGACCACAATATTAAATCTGCCAGTATTCACCTATTGCAGAAGATATTATGCTTTATGTCTCTAATCCTACTTTTGAATCTGCCTACAGGGATTTACAGCAAGAATTTAATATCCTACAGCAAAATCTGCTACATCTGAAACTTCTACTTATTGTCAAAAAGACAAAAGTCATGTCCTTCTCCCTATCAACTAATGCATCTTCTGGATCACATCAGCCTGCCAATATGCATGTATAATCTTTGCTGGGTGAAACCCTGGAAAGAGTGGACAAATTTAAGTATATAGGCTTCTGGTCGGACTGTAAGCTCTCGTATATCCCTCATGTTGAAGAACTCTCCAAAAAGCTAAAACAAAGGCTGGGATTATTCTTCCGTATCCAACATTTGCTTACTTATGAAGCAAAATTATGATTAGTCAAAACAACATTCCTTCCACTAATTGACTGTGTTGACTTTCTTTACAGTCATTGCCCCCAAACTGTCCTTACTAAGCTGGACATCCTATATGACAGGGCCTTGAGATTTGTGAGTGACTCTCCGTTCAAAACACACCACTGTTCATTTTACAGCCAACTCAGCTGGACTTCCTTATCTACCAGAAGATGGCGTAATGCCTCCATGTGGACCTTCAAAGCCCTCACTAACAAACTCCCTCTTTACATATCCAGCCTCTTTAAATCAACATCTTGCCCATACTCACTTAGGAAATATGATTATATCGCACTTGATACCCCCCCCCGGGGTAAAATCTCATTTTGGCACCATATCCATTAGCCACGCCTTACCAACCTTGTGGAACTCCCTCCAAATTACCTAAAACTGACTCGCCTTGTTAGGCTATCCTCCTTTAAATCTCTTCTGAAACCTCTGTTGAAGGAAAACTGCAAGCGCTATGCCTAGGGTCCCCCCCCTTTCGATATTTTATATGGCACTTACCACTATATTTGCCCCTGGCTCTCCCTGCTCCCTTTCTTTCTTTTGTTTTGCACTCCTGTCTGTCTATGCCCTGCTACTCCCTGAGCCTCTGTCCCTTAGACCTTCCCCCCTCATCCTCCTTATCTTCTACTATTGCTACCTCACCTTACTGATCATGCTCAACCTTCTCCCTTACCTCCTTCCATCCCAATCGTATTATGCAGTTAGCTGCTTGCACTTATGCAGATATGTAAAAATCTGAGTAATCTCACTGTACCTTGTTATGTATTACTCACTGTATTGTGTGAACTATTGTATAAATCTGTAGTGTTTTCCTTTTATGTATACTATGTGTGTGTCCTCAGGATCACCTTGCAAATGAGTATCTCAATGGTGTATTGCCTGGTTAAAAATAAAATTGAATTGAATTGCATTCCTCAGCTCAGTATGTACATCTCAGCACGGACATGTGGACCAGTGGTAAAACAGCTGGTAGCTCTTATTTGTGCATTACAGCACCCTGGGCACAGGTACCTGAGGTAGTGAGTGCGACTGAGTGGGGACGAGGCAAGAATTGTTCTAAGTCCAACTGTGGTGGTAGCAATATACTTGGTGTTCACCAGCAGGCAACACTGACCATGAGGAGTATCCCCAGGTCACACACAGCTGAAAAAATACTTGAAGTGGTCCTCACCAACATCGATGAGTGGCTGCACCCCCATGCTCTGAAAGGTGGATTCATTGCCAGTGACAATGGCTCCAATGTTAGGAAATACACCACTGATGGTGGATTTCTCCAGGTGCCAGGCTTGGCACACTGTCTGAACCTGGTTGTGCAGCCTTTTGTGAACCATCCCGACATTAAGGAAATACTGACTGTGGCCCAGCGCATCTGGGCCCACTTTTCACGTTCAGAAAAGGCCCATGACCATCTATGTATTCTGCAGGTACAGAACCAGCTGCCTCAGCACCATCTTAAAATAGATGTTGTCACCCAATGAAACTCCACATTGTACATGCTGGAGCATTTATATGAGCAGTACAAAGTAATATCGGAGTATCTGCTACGTCATGCAAGCCGTGACAGCACTGGGGCATCCAGGTGTCTCACAACCGAGCAGTGGCACCAAATGGATGGGCTCACCTCGACTTTAAGGCCCTTTAAGCATGCTACAAAGGCAGTGAGTGGGGACACTGCCTGTATCAGTGAGTCCATCCCTCTGCTACATGTCCTGAGGGAATCACTTCTGAATGTGCAGCAACAACTGGAGGCAGGTGGTGATAGATCAAGTTGTGCCTTGATGGAACACATGCCATCCACCTTAGACTCCAACACCCACATTAACTACATTCTGCAATCAGAGGATTTGGGGATTGCCACAATGCTTGATCCACATTATAAATATGGGCCCACAGCCATAATTCAAGGTGGGCATCAGCAGGTAAAAGACTGACCAAACTTCTGACACAAAAGTTAAGCAGGGCACAGTTGCTACTACAGGAACAGGGGGCAAAGCCACATGAGGGTACTGCACAGCGACCAGGTATCGCTACCACCTACTCATCATCATCACAGACTAAACCGACAGAAAAACAATGCCACTTAAGAGAACAGATACTGAATCACATCTGGGCTGCTCTAAGTCAGGAGGGAGTCTCAGATATGGAGAAAATTGAGGAGAAGGAGGAGGAGGAGAATCACGCTGCATGTCTGTGAGTAGCAAAATGCATGGTAGATGCCAAGTTGGCAGATACAAGGAACCTAGCCATTGCAGATGAGCCCCTGTTATACTGGGGCAACAAGGTCAATGACTGGCCACCACTGACTGCGGTTGCTATTAAATATCTGAGCTGCCCATTCTCCAGTGTCAGAGTTGAGCACGTTTTCAATTCTGCAGGTGCCATTGTGCATGACAGGCGCACAAATCTGTCTCCAAATAATGTTGGCATGCTGACATTTATTAAAATGAATCAGGCACACATTCCACCAAGAAGAATCATGTCCCTTGTCACACCACCGCATGACAATGACAATAAGGAGAAAAGTGCTGTCGGCAGACTGGGCTATACAACATTGTCTGGCACCATCGAAGTGGATGAAGCAGTGATGGAGATGAAATTCCCCTATGGTGACTATTCCAGTCTTGAAGACTGTGGGGGCTGCTTCATGGACGACACTAAGGATTAAAAAAATATGCCATGTTTTGCTCCTTCTTCCCACTCATCCATAATATAATGTTGGCTGTGTAATTCACAGAAGTTGTACTCTTCTCATTTATTTATTTATTATTTATTTAAAAGTTTGGTAACCGGGAAAGGCACACAGAGCAGAACTTGTTTTCAGGTGAATTTATTGCACTGATATCCATCCTCAAGTATTAATTTGTGTTGCTTTTTAAAGCATCAGTACCAGATAGCGGCAACAATTTAGAACTATGCTTTTTCATTCTATTTTTGATTGCCTCTAATTTCCTGACTTGTATGATTCCCTTCTTTCCACAGTTTGAGTGTAGTTGAGTACTTTTTTAACTTTTTATATAATAAAAGGAGCACACCTTTTAATATTGCTCAGACCAGACTTTCATCACTCTTCTTTGCTGTTGTTGTTCACCTATTGACTTATAAGGTCATGGAGCATGGCATACTGCATGATACTTCATTTTTGTAACAACAGAATTTATTTTAAACAATTGTTGTACAAAAACAGCTGAGAATCCTGGTAAATACCTGCTCAGAGCCATATTAAAAGTAGTGCTACTTTCATTATTTCAAATATGAAAAATAGTACTAAATCATACTCAAAATGCAGAAAGTATGGTATCATACAAATCAGGGGATAAGGAGCAATATAAAAAGAATAAAAAGTATAGGTCAATATTTTTGACGCTATCATGCACTGCTGCTTTAATTTCAACTTTACAACCTAAGCCTTCTCCTCCTCCTCCTAATATTATCAGGTGCTCCAGTCAGCTTGGATCCTACACAGTCATAAACCGCATGGCCAGCCACTTCTACACAGGAAAAGGACTTTCAAATAACACCAAGGCACAGGCTGCCCACTCCCACAGATGCAAGACACAGAACTGCCTCCTCTACCTCCTCTGTACTCCTCTTGCCTGGTTCAGCAGGGTCCTCCTCAGTCACACAATTGCAAATGAACTCAAGTGGATGTGGAAGTGATGGTCCTACATCCTACAGCAAGCCACAGCATTAAGGAAGTGAGATCTCATGCAGAACCACATTGCAAGGCCTGTGTTTGTGAGTTATGATGGTAAGACATGTGCACTGTTATTCAGGGACCGTATCCACCATACATGTGGCCCTTGTTGCTGCATCACTTCTATGAGCACACCAGAGGCAGAAAGTCATTCCATGTTACTCAATGCCACATTAAAATGATTTCATGTCATTTCTTCTCCATGCAGCTGTCGCTGGTTCTCTATATTCACAGACACCAAAACATACACCATTGCACTGCCAGTAGTAGTACTGTGACGGTAAGTATCCTTATGATTCCATTTTCTTTTTCTTTCCTTTAATTTCCTTTCACTTCCATTCCTTTACTTTCCCTCCCTTCCCTTTTTCCTTTCTTTTCCTTTTCTGTTCTCTGCTTTTGTAACAGGTGATATGTGGTGTAAGTTCTGTAGTAGTATGATGTGGAGCCCTCCAGACTCAAAAACTGGTAGACATTGCAGCTAGGCCAGTACCACAATGGGTAAAGATGAAAGTACATTCACTCAAAAAATCTTTTCCTGTCTTCACAGGTGCTGTCTGTGACATGCATGAAATGGTGTGTCACGAGATCTTGCAGGCAAGCAATCCATCTCCATCTTCTATGTTCAGTGTCTAGTATACCGCAGACACATTCTTCAAAGTACCTGAAAATTATAACAACAGCAACATAAAAAAATGTAATATTACATCCTGCACACATTGCAATAAAAAAAACACAAAACTACATCCAAGGGAAATGGAAAAAATAATTACCTTACAAAACACAATACCACGGACTCGGAGCAATCTTGATGTCACTCATGTTGCCTGGTGGTCAGTCACTCATCATCGACTGTTGGCAAACCAAGCCCATCATAACAAACAAAGAGGCACAACAAATACCTGCAAGGAAGCAAAGCAGACACAGTGATTTACAATTTCTGTATGAATGGCAAAGAAATAAAATCCCCCCCCAAAAAAATGTTTATTTTTATTTTTTATTTATTGAGTTCTTGGATAACATCTTTAAGTGGATGCTCTTTTGTAGGTTGCACGTCAGTGGAACAGAAAACAGCAGAGAACAACAATTTATACATCTACAGAGATGATACAGTAAGTTACAGAATGATTCACACAAGTAGATCCTGCTGAGACATTGTACAATGTATGCCTGCGTTTGTGAGTTTGAACACCCTGGAGAAGATAAACACAGAGAAGGTAACAGACAAAGATGACGTAGTAGAGGAATGGAGGGTGTGACAAGGCATGACCTCACCACGGGACTCAGGATCAGCTTTGCAGTGAGTAAGGAGTCTCAGGAAGACCAGTTTGTTAACATCAAACCAACCAGGTATATTTTTATTTCCTTAATATGGTTGGTAACACAGGACTTTGGGCTTCTGCCCTTTTCTTTTTAAGCCCCACCGGGGAAAATGAAACAAAAACAGAAATAAAGTGGCCTAGCTCTGGGTGGGAGCACTGTCTAAACAATCCCCGACCCTAACTAGAAACCACCTTTTCCAGAAGGCTAGACCTTCTGGAAGAACACAGACAGTAAGACGGAAAACTCACAATGAAAATAAAGTTTTCTTTTTGGCCAAATTCAGGAGACCAATCTCCTGAGAGTTGCTTATGTGACTCCTGATCCGGAACACATCCAGGCAGCTTGTCAGCCCTCTACCCCTGTAGCAACCTCCTGCTGGCTTTTCCTTCCTGTTTTTAAAGCTCTTTTGCTTGAACAGCTGCAGCTAATTAGCCAATCAGCTGCAGTTGTACCCTGACTATCTTAATCAGGGAAACTCCTCTCCTCCAGTACCTGAGTCCACCACGCATCCCCCTCCACAGCTCAACACTACAGGGTTGGGAGGCCTGTGCTGAGAGGTAGGGTCTTCGGGAAAGCCCGTCTGCATTCCCGTTTATTGTCCCCGCTCTGTGGTGGACCATGAAGTGATACAGTTGCAGAGCAAGGAACCATCTCGTGACTCTGGCATTTTTTACCCTGTTTGTTTGCATCCACTTGAGAGGGACATGGTCCATCACCAGAGTGAACTTGCGACCCAGTAGGTAATATCTGAGGGTTTCTGTCACCCACTTCACCACAAGGCACTCCTTTTCCAGTACAGCGTACCACTGTTCCCGGAGTAACAACTTCCAACTTAGGTACAAGATGGGGTGCTCTTCACCTGCTACCACCTGGGAGAGTACTGCCCCCAGTCCAACATCTGAGGCATCTGTTTGCAGAATTAATTCATCGAAATCCGGGGAGACCAGTACTGGATCGGAACAGAGGGCCGTGTTGAGGTCTGTGAATGCCCCATTCGCTGCCTCCGACCACCTCATGATATCCAGTGCTCCCACCCTGGTTAACTCCGTCAGTGGAGCAGCCCGAGTGGCAAAGTGAGGGATGAACCTCCGGTAGTAACCGATCAACCCTAGGAAAGTCTTCACTTGCTTCTTCTTGTTTGGTTGAGGCCAGTTTTGGATTGCCTCTACCTTCTTCACCTGGGGTTTCACCAATCCCCGTCCAACCACATAGCCCAAGTATTTTGCCTCTGACAAGCCAATCTTACATTTGGCAGGGTTCACTGTCAACCCGGTTTCTCATAACATATCTAGTACGGCCTCGACCTTCCGAAGGTGGGTCTCCCAATCCGAACTATGGATGACCACATCATCAATATAGGCAGCAGCATAGTGAGAGTGAGGGCATAGCAATCGGTCAATCATGCGCTGAAAGGTCACGGGTGCTCCATGCAGACCGAATGGGAGGACCTTGTAGTGGTATAAACCCGCTGGGGCAATGAAGGCGGTCTTCTCCTGGGCTGCCCTTGTGAGTGGGATCTGCCAATATCCTTTCGTCAGTTCCAAGGTGGAGAGGCATCTGGCCTTCCCCAACTGGTCGATCAGTTTGTCAACCCTAGGTAGGGGGTATGCATCAAACTGCGATACCTCATTTAATTTCCTGAAATTGTTACAAAACCTCCAAGTGTTAGCCGGTTTTGTCACGAGGACTATGGGGCTCGACCATTCACTATGGGACTCTTCTATGACATCGAGCTTCAACATCCTCTTGACTTCGGCTCGGATTTCTTTCCTCCTGGCCTCTGGGATACAGTAGGGTCTTTCCCTTATCCTTACGCCCGGAGCTGTCACAATGTCATGGTAGGCTGCGACCATTTGACCAGGTCATTCGGAGAACACATCCCTGTTCCACTGAACCATTTCCACTGCTTCTTTGTACTGTGTAGGAGACAGCTCAGGTGAGATATGGACTTGCCCCTCTGTTTTACCTTCTGCCGAGATTACGCCTAATGTGACACAGCAGGCCTCCCGGTCTTGCCATGCCTTCAGGAGGTTGATATTGTATATTTGGAACTTCTTCCTGTGATCGGGTTGGCTTACTTTATAGTTCACATCACAGACAGCTTCCATGACCTCGTACGGATCCTGCCACCTGGCAAGCAGTTTGCTTTCCTTTGTGGGAACCAGGACCATCACCCAATCCCCCGGCTGGAACTTCCAGATCCTTGCCTGACAGTCATAATAAGTATGTTGGGTCTCTTGGGCCTTTTCTAAGTGTTCCCAGACAATAGGAGTGACCCAAGCCAACCTTTCCTGTATTTGGGAGATATACCCAATCACACTGGCTCCTTGTGGTGGTTGCTCTTCCCAATCCTCCTTTAGTATATCGAGGATATCCCTGGGCTGGTGAGCATATAACAACTCAAAGGGGGAGAATCCGGTGGATGCTTGTGGGACCTCTCGGATAGTGAGCATTAAGTAGGGAAAGAGTAAGTCCCAGTCCTTTCCATCTCAGCTCACGACTTTCCACAATATCCCCTTCAAAGTCTGATTAAATTGTTCGACCGGACCATATGTCTTGGGATGGTACACTGAGGTCCTCAAGGCGCAGATCTGGAGGAGCCTACAAAGCTCCTTCATCAAACATGAGACAAAGGGGGTACCCTGGTCTGTCAGTATCTCCTTTGGTAATCCAACCCTCGCAAAGACTTGAATGAGTTCTCGGGCAATTGACTTTGAGGCCATGTTATGAAGCAGGATCACTTCCTGATATCTTGAAGCGTAGTCTATGATGACTAGGATGTGTTGGTGGCCCCGGGCTGACCTGTCTATGGGGCCTACCAGGTCCATCGCAATCCTCAAGAAGGGTTCATCAATGATTGGCAAGGGCACCAACGGGGCTCTTAACTTCGGCTGCTGGGACACCAACTGGCATTCTGGGCATGAAGCACTGTACCGCCTTACTTCGACGTAAATTCCAGGCCAGTAGAATCTTCAGAGTACATGGTGCAGCATTTTTCGACCCTCAGGTGTCCTCCGAGGAGGTGAGCATGTGCCAAATCCAGTACCGCCTTCCTGTGCAGGCGGGGGACCAGCAACTACTCCACATCATGTTCTTCATCCGGTATCACTCGGTGTAGGAGGTCATTATTTAATGTGAAATATGGTCCAGGTCCCTTGGCTTTGCCATCTACCAGCACCCCGTTAATCTCCACAACCTCTGACCGGATATTCTGAAAGACAGGCTCATCTATTTGGTCCCTGCCAAAGTTCCTGGAGGCTATCCTGAGGGTACTCAATTCAGGGGGATTTGACTCTGTCTCCGCTTCTGGGTCCTCCTCTTCCTCCCTACATCTCTCCCCTCGGGCACCAAACTGCTCACCCTGTTGTCCCTCTGGGATCAGGGTTCTACCTCCCACCAGCATGGACCTGCCATTGACAGCCAGTATCTTGGTTCCTAACTTCTTAGAATCCCTACATTCCTTTCTGATTTCCAGGACTTTCCTGCCTCCCCATACAGCTCGGGGTCCCAATGCCAATCAGGGAAATAATTGGGTGACTCCTCTGACCCCTCGGGGATTCCTAGCAACATAGCCTCAGTTACTGGGGCCCTGGCCTCCCGGGTCTCCCCCCCACGGAGTACTGTCTCAAACCCCAGGAAATCTCGACCCACCAGGACAGGATGTGCCAATCGAGGGAGGATCCCCACTGTGACCTGCCTCTTCTCCCCCTGTGCTTCCACCATAACTACCACTGTGGGGTAATAAAACACTGTGCCATGGACACAGGTGATCCCAGTATGTTTCTGGAAGTTAATTTGGGAGGGTTTCACCAGACTGTGAACTATAAGGGTAACCTCACTCCCTGAGTTGACAAGGGCCATAACGGCCTGTCCGTTTATCTTAACAACCCAGGTAAATCAGTGTGAGGTGGCGACCACCCCTACCACATTAATCAAATGGCAATCGCTTTGTGGATACCCACCACAGTTGCACTGCATTGGTTCAACCCCATTCAGGCAGTTGGCAATTACATGTCCCCACTCCCCGCACCCATAACAGCGGTAGCATTCTCAGGGTGACTCTGGACCCTCTGGGCTTCTAGGGGTGACCAGGTCCCCCTCTATTTTTGAACTCGAAAGTCCCTTCGCAGCTTCGTACCGCTCTTCGGTGGTCCTTCTCCCTGGCCCTGTCCAGTCCGACCTCTCGGGGGGTCGATATCTCTGGTTTGGAGTATGCCCCAAGTCCTGGGGGTAGCCAACCCCAACGTCCAGGGAAAGTTCCTTCATGGCATAATGTCACTCCACCAAGGTGACCAGTTCATCACAGGAAGCAGGGTCAGCCTGTCCAACCCACTGTCATAGGCTGGGCAGTAGTCCTCTTAAGAACTGGCCCGTTACCAGGAGCACCACGATTTTGGCAGTGCTATGGAGCTCGGGTCACAACCACTTCTTGGCCAAGTGGAGGAGGTTGTACATCTGTGACCGAGGCTTCACAGATTCCCAGAATCTCCAGCTGTGGTACCGCTGGGCTTGAAGGGCTGGAGTCACACCGGCACGGGCCAAGATCTCTTCCTTCAGTCTTGGATAGTCGGTGCCAACTCCCTCATCCAGATCATAATACACCTTCTGGGCCTCGCCACACAAAAACAGAGCTAAAATGCTGGCCCACTGTTCTTGAGGCCATAATTCACGAGTAGCCGTCCTTTCAAAGGCAAGCAAATATGCTTCAATGTCATCAGCCATCGTCATTTTCTGCAGACAGTGGGAAGCCCGTATAGTCCAGTAGCCTTCTGGGGTAGGCCCTCCCGGGCGACCCTCTTCTGGCATGGTCTCGATGAGATGCTTTACCATTTCCTGGAGGACAGCATGGTCCTGGGCCAATTGTGTGAGCAGCAACTGGTTCATCTCTTGTTGAGTCCGGGTAGCTTCCTGCTGGGCTGCCGTAGCCTGGATCAAGGCTTTCACTACGTCCTCCATGCCCTGGTCTCCTTTACTCCGGGGTGGTTCAGATTCCAGCCAAATTCTTCACCAACCTGGATCCCACATCTCACACCACATGTGACAAGACACGACCTCACCACAGGACTCAGGATCAGCTTTGCGGTGAGTAAGCAGTCTCAGTAAGACCAGTTTGTTAATATTAAACCAACCAGGTATATTTTTATTTCCTTAATATGGTTGGTAACACAGGACTTTGGGCTTCTGCCCTTTTCTTTTTAAGCCCCACCGGGGAAAATGAAACAAAAACAGAAATAAAGAGGCCTAGCTCTGCATGGGAGCGCTGTCTAAACAATCCCCAGCCCTAACTAGAAACCCCCTTTTCCAGAAGGCTAGACCTTCTGGAAGAACACAAACAGTAAAATGGAAAACTCACAATGAAAATAAAGTTTTCTTTTTGGCCAAATTCAGGAGACCAATCTCCTGAGAGTTGCTAGTGGGACTCCTGATCCGGAACACATCCAAGCAGCTTGTCAGCCCTCCACCCCTGCAGCAACCCTCCTGCTGGCTTTCCTTCCTGTTTTTAAAGCTCTTTTGTCTGAGCAGCTGCAGCCCATTAGCCGATCAGCTGCAGCTGTACCCTGACTATCTTATTCAGGAAACCCCTCTCCTCCAGTACCTGAGTCCACCATAAGGGACAAAGTGGGGGGTAGGCAGGAGTGGGGGATCAGTGAAGTGCTGAGGTTGGGAGGTGCCCCCTGGGTCAAGAGGTTTGTCTAAGTGCAGCAGGTGATTATTAAGGGGGGGTAAGTGGATGCAGTCACAGGTGTCCTTGATAATGAGGTGCTGACGAAGACTTTGCTTGTATGCACCAAAAGTTAGATGAAGCAGTCACAGTTGTCCTCAGCAATGAGGTGCTGATGAAGCTTACACTTAAAGGCACAAATAGTTGCTACTCCAGAGATTGCAGGTGGCAGAGTGTTGATCCAGTGGGGTGCACGGTAGGAGAATGCACGTTGTGCCAATGTAGTGCGGCATCTAGGTTTACCAAAGATTTGACTGTTGGAGCTTCTAGTCAGCCTAGCACTCACTTGTCATGTGTACAGGTTCTGGACTCCTGGTGGCAAGAGATTTAGTGAGGCTTTTTAGGCAAGTAGGCATGTTTGGTATTTAATTCTGTTCTTCAGTTGGAGCCAACCTGCCTGAGCATAGAGTTCACAGGTGTGCATGAGTCTTGCAGCACCTGTGAGGAGGTGGCAGGCCTTATTTAGTGCCAAAGAGATGAGGCAGAGGGCAGTGTCCATTGCCGACCCGTATACGGCCAGGCCATAATCGATGAGGGAGACAATTGAACTATTGATGGCCAGGCTCAGGGCTTCATTTGTTAATCTGTGTTTGTGACAGTAGAGTATTCTGATTCTGAAATTGATGGCCTTTGTGGTATTGTCTATGTGCTGGGTGTAGGACAGGGTGGAGTCAGTTGCGAGACCCAGGTACTTAAAGTGCTGTACGAGATCCAGTGTGTCGCCACTGTCATTCTTGACAGACAGGGGGAAGGCCTTATGCTTACTAAGGGAGCTGGAGTAGATCATGGTCTTTGTTTTTTTATAGTTGAGTACTAGTCTGTCCTCTTTAAGCCAAGCTTCGGCGGTGGAGAAACCAAGTTGGAGGTCCGCTTGTAGGTGCTCGGAGTGAGGATTGCTGATGAAAATTACTATGCCATCAGCATACAGGAGTGTATGACTGGGGCAGGAGCCTGGGAGTTTGTTTAGAAAAATGTGGAACATTAGGGGCCTCAGAATTGACCCTTGTGGAACCCCTGAGTGGACTAGCCTGCTATCGGAGATGACGACCCCAATCTTGACCCACTGTGAGTGATTTCAGAGGTAGCTGTTGAACCATTGAACTGTATCAGGAGAGAATCCAGTGCCAGTTAGCTGCTCAAGGAGGAGCGTATGATGCATCATATCAAATGTTTACCTTCGTGGTTGGCAAATGTGGTGAATTCCAACCTCAGCATTTTAGCTTTCAATCAGTAGGACATCATCATCTCCCATACCTGAATGGAACAGCAATACAAACACATTACACTTCAGGTAGTAACAATAGCAACCCCCCCCCCACAATGAAAAGAGAAAAAAATATATATACTTACTCTTGCAGTATGTGTGATGATACATCAAAGATTCAACAACCAGCAAGAGTACTCATATCAGCAACCACAACAGCAGCAGCAACACCTCCTTGGCTAACGGTGGTGATGGTGGGATGGCAGGCCAAACCATCGTAAGTTCCATAATTATGTTTAACTTCTCTTGAAATTTTCTCATTTGGTTTTTCCCAACTTCTCTGGCACATGCAACAGCAGTATTTGGCAGCAGGAAAGTAGTTTCTTTCTGGGGACTTTACATTTTTGGCCTAGCGGTGGTGGTGGGTGGGATGGCAGCCTAGCAGGCCAAAAAATCATAAGTTCCATAATTATGTTTAACTTCTCTTGTAATTTTCACATGTGGTTTTCACCACCTTCTCTGGCATGTACAACAGTATTTGTCAGAAGAAAAGCAGTTTCTCTCTGGGTACACAACTTTACATTTTTGGCCTAGTGGTGATGGTGGGGTGGAAGGACAAAAAATCATAAGTTAAAGATTTATGTTTAACTTCTCTTGCAATTTTCTCATGTGCTTTTTCCCTGACTTTTCAGGCCTGCTGCACAGCATGGCAACTAGTAGCAGAAAGGCAGTTCTCAACTGGGAAGGGACACAACTTAACATTTCTGGCAAGAGCAGGAAACATTAAGCACTAAAAACAGATTTATGTTTAACTTCTTAGGAGAATTGCTCAAGTTTGTGTTACAGTTGTGCACTTCTTTGGGCGGTTGGCAGTTGCACACAACCACCACTCATGCACCATCACATAGCATTGGGAAACAATTTTTTTAATGGGGCCAATACTTAATCTCTTTGCAGATGACACAAAGATCTGCAACAGGGTTGATACACAAGGAGGCGTGGAAAGGATGAGAAGGGAC
Organism: Neoceratodus forsteri; assembly: GCA_016271365.2. Taxonomy (NCBI): domain Eukaryota; kingdom Metazoa; phylum Chordata; order Ceratodontiformes; family Ceratodontidae; genus Neoceratodus; species Neoceratodus forsteri. The sequence continues at coordinate 632,779,777 of CM028131.1, forward strand.
TTGGCAAGGTTGGAGGAATGATCAGAAGTATGGCAGCTTGGATTCAATGCAAAGAAGTGCAAAATAATGCACCTGGGAAACAAAAACCCAGGGGAAGATTACACAATGGGGGGAGGTAGTAACAACAACAAAAATGGAAAGGGACCTGGGATAATCACATCAGATGACCTTAAGGTTGGCAAGCAATGTGAGGCCGGTAGGGATGGCTGGGGATACTGGGATGTATAGGGAGAGGCATCACCAGCAGAAAACAGGAAGTTGTTATCCCCTGTACAGACAGTTGGTGAGACCCCATCTGGAGTCTGCATCCAGTTCTGGAGACCCCATCTCCGCAAGGACATAGACAGGATGGAGGCAGTTCAGAGGAGGGCAACTAAAATGGTGCAGGGTCTGCAAGAGAAGCCATACAGGAAGAGACTAAAGGAGCTTAATATGTATACCCTTAAGGAAAGGAGGGAGAGGGGGGACATGATAGAAACATTTAAGTACCTCAGTGGAATCAACAAAGTCCAAGAGGGTAGCATCTTTCAGAAAAAGAGAAGTGCAAGAACAAGGTGACACAATTTGAAGATAGAGGGGAACGGCTCAGGGGTAACGTGAGGAAGTATTTTTTCACAGAGAGGGTAGTGGATGCATGGAACAGCCTTCCTGAGGAGGTTGTGGGGTCTAAAACTGTGGGAGAATTCAAGAATGCATGGGACAGACATAAGGCAATTTTTGTGGGGGTAGAAAGAAATAGGCTGTTGGTTAAATAGGATCTGCAGCTTATCCTCTTGGTAGGGAAATGGGCAGACTAGGTGGGCCAAGCGGTCCTTATCTGTCGTCAAAGTCTATGTTTCTATGTTAACATTTGTGGATAGCAGGAGGACACATGAATCAATAATGCAAAAAAAAGTCAGGAAAGTTCATGTGAACAGAACATAACAAGACAGGGCAGAGTCATCAGGGCAAGGGGAATGCTGAAGTCTACATGAGGGAAAAATTCAGGGAGCGAACAAGAGAAAGGATGGAATGAAATAGGGACCATAACATATAACAACAACTCTAAACATTTAGAAAGAAATATTTTACAGAACTAAAAAAGGAGATAGAGAGGAACAAGACAGAAAAGTTTTAGTTTTTTTTTACTTTTTATCACTTTTTATATTTTGGGTTTTTTTTGGGGGGTGCAATTCTGAACACAGCATAGAAATAATAAACCAAAAAAATAAGTTAACGTAAATTGAAGAGTTACTTTGTCACACCACCACCACTGCCAGTAGCACTGCCAGGCCCATCACTGCCACACAGCTCCAAGATTGTCCATATCATCTCTAACTTCAGCTGGAATTCACTAAAATCATGGTGCAGCTGTTGCACCTCATCCCACAGGACAGCCACCTCTGCCTGGGTGACGGGTGCTCTGGGGTTCATCAGTGGTAGGGAGGATGCATGTGCTGCCATCTGCTGTCCTTGTGGTGATAGCTGAGTATTGCTACAAGTCCACCTACCATGCTGACTCATAGCAGCATGACGGCTGGCCTACCGCTGCCCCCCTTCAGATTCCATATTGTCACCATTGCCACCACTACTATGTGATGCTGTTGCCACCTCACGCTCCTTCGCCTGTCACTGTGCCATGTGGTAGATCTTAAGGTGGGTCCTTTGACCACCAGTCCCCAGGTGGCTGCCTTTCTTCCCACACCTCACATTACAGCCACAGATCTTGCAGATGACCACAGTGTCATCTGCAGGATTTAGGAAGAAAAACTCCCAAAATATAGATCTCTGTGGCAGTGGAAGGGGGGGGCAACAGATGATGTTGTGGTGGTGTGTTCTCCATCACCAGTGCTAATGGTGGAGCTGCTGGTGGTGGCACTGGTAACATTGGTGGGTCGGTTGGAGACCATGGGCTCCTGCTGAAGGGTGGGGACTAATGGGTACTACTGTTGCTGCAAGGGAGCAGCGAAACTCTCATCCTGAGATAGGGGACCTCAGTATCCCTTTTGAATGAACACCAGTTGAGGCGAATAACTTCCCCACCTTTCCTCCAGCATTCCTCCTCCCTAACTTGCCCTTCCGATATATTTAAAAAAGGTTTTTTTTGCATAAAAAAAGTTGAATAAAATAAGAAAAAGAGAGAGAGGGAGCGAGAGAAAAACACACACAAACAAAATTAAACTTGCAAAAAAATAAAGATTATACACTAATAAAAGATCTCAGTACAAAAAAATAAAGATAGAAATTAGTGGGAAGTTGGAAACTATCAAATTAAATGTTATTTTTTGTTCAAAGACAACTTAAACCACTGAGCTCTCCTGCTGTGTGTCTCAATCAGCTTACCCGCCGAAATGAAACTGAAGCATTCACTTGCTGCCTGACTAGAGTCTCCCATGTGACCTGCAGAAAGTGAATCATGTGACAAACCCTGTTTTTCAATAACTTCAAAGTTATTAACAACAGTCGAAGTTAACGTTGAAGTTAACTTCAAAGTTAGCCAGCGGAGTTTTGTCATTAGAAGCCAATTTCACAAAATTTTTCATGGGGAGAATTCTGCTACTTCGCAGGAAATTCTCCAGCGGAATTAAACTTCACAGCATCTCTAGTCAGGATGTTCCTAAAGTAAGCACACACTTCTCCCCTTTTCACCTAGGCCAGGCTCTTTACCTGTGGCAAAGTGCAACCATCTCAGTTTCTTGCCCACAGTGCCTCTGCTGTTCACATCTTAAGTTAATCATCTGTTTAGTACTTTAGCTGCTGAGCATGCTGACTTCTGTTCTTTCTGTTCTATGTCATAGTCCAGGCAGCTACCAAACATTACGAACTGTAAATCTGTTGTTGGAATCCACATCAGCTAGGTTTAGCCTCATTCATAGGTTTGTATAGGGATGGGTTCGGAGGGGAGGCAGTCAGATGTGGTGGCTGTTGAGTGCTCTTCTCTAGGGACATACTCTGGAGGAGGGGCACTGCCCCATCTGCAGGACCATAGCAGAGCATCAGGCTCAGCTGGTTGCTACAAATGTAGAAATATTTCAGCTGCATCACTAGCTCAACCGGAGCCCACCCTCCACACACACACATCCCCACCCCCACCCCAGAGACCTACTGGTCCAGGGTGGTGCAGAGTGGTGGGGAGGAAGAGTGGGGCAGATGCAACCATAAGGAGGGTGTTCAGCCTGGCACCTTTCAGATAGTGAATTGCTTTGCACCCATGAAGAAGGCTCAGGCAACAGACTCCACTGGGAGGACTCCAAATCAGTCAGGGGGAAGGGCAGGACAACGTGATGGCACCCAAGGGGAGCAAGTCTACTAGGAGAGTCTTAGCAATTGGGGATCCAGTGATTAAGGGAGTAGAAAGGGTGGTGGAAGGGGGGGTTGGATGGGAAGAGGATGGTGTAGTGTCTTTCTTGTTCATTGGCCATCCAAGATTTAGATTAGATAGGAAGGATGGCAGAGATGGAGCAGGGGGAGCTGGAGAATTAGCACACCTGGGTACCAGTGATCTAGTGAACCAGTCAGTAGAGATGATGAAGCAGAATTTCCATAGACTGGGGGACAGACTGGTGGCACATTCATTCTCCCTGACCTTTTCTGAAGTCCACCCTGTGTGGGACAGGGAAGGGAAGCAGGTTAGGATAAGGAGTGATGCAAGAAAAGGAGTTTAATGAGTGGCTTGAGGGATGGTACCAGGAGAAGAGGTACGACTTTGTAGGGGATTGGAGGGACTTCTGGGACAGGAGCCTCTTCAAGGGTCACCAACGTCACCCAACAAGAGAGGGGGGCCTAAGGAATTGGTCAGAATTTATGTCTACATCAGACATTTAAGCTAATGGTGAAGGAGACTGGGACTAGAAGAGCCACAGTGGCAGATGAGAGGAAAGGGATCCTTGCTAGTACTCCTCCATACCTGGGGACTTGTAGCAGCACTTAGGGTACAAAGAGAGTTGCAGCCCTAAATGGACCAGCGGAGCGGATATTAGAGAAGGGGAATGAAAAGTGTGCAAACACCAAGAAAAACAAGAGTTTGAAGAGGACAACGAAAGCACAAGAATAGTAGCAAACTAGGAGCAGGGGTCAGATGGAAGGAGGTTTGCCTTAACACCAGGAACCTGAGTAACAAAACCAGCAAGCTCCAGGCATTGATGGAAGATACTCAGAATGACCTTGTGGCCATCACAGAAACATGAGCTTTTAAAAATAACTACTGACACCTGATGGTCCCTGGGTACACAGTGTTCAGGAGAGACAGAAGAACAGGCAGAGGGGAGTGAGTAGCCCTTTTTGTCAAGGATGGCATTGGAGTGGCAGAAGATGGGTGCATCAGGGTAGAAATGAGGAGAAAGAGTCACTGTGGTTGCAACTCACAGCAGCCTCAGACAAGAAATTGCACTTGGGGCAATCTGTAGACCCCCCCCCCCGGGCAATGGGAACAGATGGACAGAGAACCCAGAGAATAACTTGGAAAAAGGGGTGGTAAAGGGGAAAGTAGAGGTGGTGGGTGACCTGAGTGTGCCAGACATTGATTAGGATGTTCCAGTGGTCAGGAGCACCAGAAAATAGGCCTTGATGGATGCCTTCTAGGACTGCCTACTGGTATAGCTAGTTAAGAAACCCACCATGCAATCTGCAGTTCTTGATATGGTGCTCGCCAACTCATAGATGGTAGGAACAGTGAGAATAGAGGAGCCACTGGGGAACAGCACCCATAACTCCATTTGGTTCGAACTGACCCAGGGATCCAGAAAATCCCAATTGAGAACTGAAGTCCTTGATTATAGAAGGACAAACTAACAGGCTGAGGGCCAGATATTCAAAACTTTGCCCGGGGGCTAAATTAACACTGCCCGGTGGGCAAACTTAGCCCGGAGCACAAAGCAAGCTATATTCAAAAGGAATAGCCCGGGGCAAACAGCTTCTGAAAATAGCATGGGAATGAAGCCGGGCAAACTGGGTTGGCAGTGCAGGGCAAACTTAGCTCTGAATATAGCAACCAGGAAGTGCAAATCACAACAGCAACACAGTGCACAGTGACGAGAAGGTAGGTAAAGGTGAACTATGTGGCCAATGTGTGTGCCAGCAAATGTGTGGACCCAGTATAGCTGCAGGCAGCAGGCGATGTGTAGAAAGTAATAGTGTTTAAAATCAGGCATCACTGGTCTGTTTGAGCAGCGCTTAACACATTTTATGCTGGTTTATCATGGAGCTAAACCATTTGCCCGGTGCAAACACGTTTGCCCAGCGCTAAACTTTGCCATCTTCAAAAGTGACATGTAAACGAGTCTACTTAGCTAGTCTCTTGGCAAACATCCAGATTAGCGTCTCATTATGCCCTGATATGCATGCAGTTTGCCCAGCGTTACTGCAGGGTCCCACAGCTCCATCTGTAGGTCAATCTGGAAGTACAGGTGCTGGCCAGGTCCAACCGCAGCGCCACCTGTAGGTCAGTTTGGCAGTGTATGATGATAGCTGTAGGCTACATGTAAACAATACAGCATAGCATAGAATATTGTACCCCAGGGGACAACACAGCAGAGGCACAGATGGTGGTGGAGCTGCATGCAACTGTCACACTGTAGGTCATGCTACAGTGCACAGCAGACACTACAGTAACAAGGGAGCCAGTAGTGTGTGGACATAGCACTACCTATGGTGTGTAGGGCAGTGATGATGACTGCACTATACACAGTGACAGGCCCAACATGCAGGTGTTTACTGACAGTGGACATTACTGTTATGCTGTTGTGTGACCCACAGATGTTGCACCTCTGGCATGGATGCTCACAGTGACATATACATGTCCGGCTTTGTGTACTGTGGCAGTTGTACAGCTGTGCTAGCGACCATCGAACAGTATGGTTCACAATAAACACAGCAATAGAGTCAAGCCATACAAAGGCAAAGGTACTGGACTTTAGGAGGGCTGACTTTGCCAAAATGGGTGAGTGCCTAAGGAATGCACAAGCAAATGGTCAGGAAGGAGGGGTAGAAGAACAATGGGGAATAATAAAAACTGCCATCACAGAGGTAACAAGCCTTTGTGTGAAGCAAATAAACAAAACTAAATGATGTAAGAAACCACTATGGTTCTCAAAGGAAGTGGCAGTGAAGGTTCAAGAGAAAAAAAGCTTTCAGGAAGTACAAGGAATCACAGAAGGAGCAGGACAGAGAACTGTATCAGTTAAAAGCAAAGGAAGCTGGGAAGGCAGTCAGAACAGCAAAGGCCCAAACTGAGGAAAGATAGCCAACTCAGTTAAGAAGGGATAAAACCTTTTATAGGTACATCAGGGGCGAAGGAAGACCAAGGGAGGGATAGTGAGGCTTAATAAAGGGGAGGGTGGACAGAGGGTGACTGTAAAAGGCAGAGATACTAAACAAATATTTTGCTCAGTATTTACAAAGGAAGAGGGGGAGGTACCTAAAACAAACAGTAGAAACACACTGGATACAGAAGTTGATACCAGCCCATTTACAGAAGAAATGGTTCTGAAAGAACTCTTAAAACTGAAAGTGGACAAAGCAATGGGGCCTGATGGGATTCATCCCAGAATTCTAAAAGAACTAAGGGTGGAATTAGTGACGCCACTGACTACCCTGTTTAACAAATCATGGGAGGATGGGGTGGTACCTGAGGACTGGAGGAGGGCAGATGTGATTCCCCTTCACAAAAGTGGGAGCAAGGCAGAAGCAGGAAACTACAGACCTGTTAGTTTAACCTCAGTGGTGGGGAAAATGATGGAATCACTTCTGAAGGAAAGAATTGTCGAATATCTAGAGGCCAGAGGGGCACAGGACCCAAGGCAGCATGGATTCTGAGCAGGAAGGTCATGCCAGACAAATCTGATAGATTTCTTTGACTGGGTGACCAAAGTAGTAGATCAGGGAGGGCTGTGGACATGGCCTACCTAGACTTTAGCAAGGCATTTGACACAGTCCCACACAAAGATTAATATACAAGTTAGCTAGCCTGGGGTGGGTCCCAAGGTGACAGCCTGGGTAAAAATTGACTGGAGAATAGGACACAGAGAGTAATAGTAAATGGAGTCCACTCTGAAGAAAGCGGGGTTACTAGTAGGGTACCGCAGGGTTCAGTATTAGGACCTGTCCTCTTCAATGTCTTTATAAGTGACATTGCAGAGGGACTGGAAGGAAAAGTATGTCTCTTTGCAGATGACACAAAGATCTGCAACAGAGTTGATGCACAAGGTGGGGTGGGAAGGATGAAAAGGGACTTGGCAAGGTTAGAGGAATGGTCAAATGTATGGCAGCTTAGATTCAATGCTAAGAAGTGCAAGGTAATGCACCTGGGAAACAAAAACCCAGGGGAAGAGTACACAATGGGGGGTGAGATACTAACAACAACAAAAATGGAAAGGGACCTGGGGGTAGTCATATCAGATGACCTAAAGGTGGGCAAGCAATGTGAGAGGGCAGCAAGGAGGGCTGGGGGGATACTGGGATGCATAGGGAGAGGCATCACCAGTAGAAAACAGGAAGTTATTATCCCTCTGTACAGACAGCTGGTCAGACCCCATCTGGAGTACTGCATGCAGTTCTGGAGACCCAGTCTTCGCAAAGACATAGACAGGATGGAAGCTGTCCAGAGGAGGGCAACTAAAATGGTGCAGGGTCTGCACTGGAAGACATATGAAGAGAGACTTAATATGTATAGCCTCGAGGAAAGGAGGGAGATTGGGGACATGATAGAAACTTTCAAGTACCTCAAGGGAATCAACAAAGTCCAAGAGGGTAGCATCTTTCAAAAAAAGAGGTGTGCAAGAACAAGGGGGCACAATTTGAAGATAGAGGGCGGCTCAGAGGTAATTTAAGGAAGTATTTTTTCACAGAGAGGGTTGTGGATGCATGGAACGGCCTTCCGGAGGAGGTCATGGAGTCAAAAACAGTGGTGGAATTCAAGCATGCATGGGACAGTCATAAGGCAATTCTAGGGGTTGGGGGTAGAAAGAAGTAGGCTGCTGGTTAACTAGGATCTGCAGCTTATCCAGTAGGCAGGGAAATGGGCAGACTGGGTGGGCTAAGCAGTCCTTATCTGCCGTCAAATTCTATGTTTCTATGTGCGGTATGTGGCCAGGGGGGCATATATTATCAGACAGGCACACTGGTGTTGGGTATTCCCATTACTGGCCCATGTGCACTGCGTGATGTGTCCCAACCTTGGGGCCACACCTAGTCTGTGGCACAGCCTGGCCACCCATACATTCTCCCCTCAACATCCTCCATGCCCACAGTGCTGCATGTGTGTGCTGGCATCTGTTGGTGTCCACAGAAGAGTGGTCCACAGGTGTGTGCTGTAAGGCCACACTGTCATGCTGTCCACTGGTGGCAGGGTCACCACTTACTGCCTGGCATGGCTGGGACTGGTGGCAGATGATGGCATTGTTATGGTGCCATCAGTGAGCAGCATGTTTCCTCTATGTCTAGCTTTGTCTATGTGTCATATTTATTTTTTGGGGTTGCGCAAAAGCCACACAAACATCGTGCAAAGCCAAAATGTCATGCAAAGCTGAATGCCCAGGGCTAAGACTACCTTTTCCTAGGCGGTAATGTGCACTGCACTAAGTGGCGCGCTAAGTCACGCAAAACCACTCTGTGCGGTGCTAGTTGCTGAATATAGCATTGCACCTGTATTCATATACACGCCCCTTCAGTTTTCCCCTTGCATACATAGAGAATAATGGATGGGCAACTGTGCACAACCAGTATGTTGTGCCACCGAGGGGTTCTGATCCCGTGACCTCGAGAGTGAAGCTTAAGAGGTCCATGGGAATCAGAACCCCCAAGGTGGCACAACACACTGGTTGGGCATAGAGTTGTCTATCCACTGTTTTGTATAGTGTATAGTGCTCCCTAAGTAAAATAAATGTTGTTTTGACACTTTTTTATTTTTTAAAATATGATAAAAAGAGTGCAGGTAGCCACGTCTGATTCGGGGAGTTAGGGCTGGTTGCTAAGGCTGATGTTTGGTTGGTAGGGAAAATACATCCCTACATTTGTAGTGCAGCCTTCTATTGGTTGCAGATCGGGTGTGGGAGGGCTTTTCAAAAAAAAAAAATGGCGGCTCTATCTGTTGCTTAGCGAGAGGACGTGGGCTAAGAGGAAGCAGTTTAATTTTGCAAGTCGGTATATCTGGTTGACCCTGTTTCTAACCACTTTCTTTTTATTACCTGCATATATCTGGTTGATCCTGCCATGTTTTGTTTTATTTGATTGATCTTGCTCGAGTCGCAGGTTTGGGTAATCATGTCGCCACCGTCACTGTTATCTGGTTGATTCTGCCATTTCTGTGGGTTGTGCGATTGTGTGTGGAACCTCTAGAAGCTTTTAAAATGTTGTTGTACCACAGTATGCTACAATCACGTTCCATGACCTTTTGAATTGTGGTACAACAACATTTTTAGAACCTCCGATTTCCATGCACAGTAAGCCCTCACCATACACTATATTATGATTTGGCCCGGCGCTAATGCAGTTTGCGTGCGCTATTTGGTTTTTTGAATATAGCAAACCGCACTAATCCCACTCTAAACCTGCACAAACAGTTTGCGCTCCACACAAAGGTTTGAATATCTGGCCCTGAGAGAGCTGGTCAGTGATAAGTTCATCAGGGTGGACAATATGGGGGTGGAAAAGAGATTGGGGCAATTAGGGAGCCATTCTCAAGTTATCTAAGTTATGCATGAGAACAGTAACCAAAAAGAAGAGGTTTAACAGACCATTATGGTTTTTGGCAAGGGTCAGAGAAGCAGTACAGGCAAAGAAAAAGGGCCTTCTACAAGTATAAAGAAAAGCAGAGGGAGGAAAAATCGGAGAATACATACTGAAAAATAGGGAAGCAACGAGTGTGTTTAGGGAGGTGTTGTATCCTGAAAAAACAAGCAATCTACATAGGGAACTTCTTTAGGAACTGCAAAGCTTTATCACATGCTTCTAACAAGGCAACCTTCTTCTGATACAGAGGGAGAGATTCTGGATCTTTCTAACAACAACACTACTATTGCTCAAGATCTATATTCTCTTAGAGTTTGTAAGTCCATGCCGCTGTCTTGTGGCACCTCATAATACTACACTACAGTTGCATACAGTATATATCATTTCCCCCCTTAAAGAGGCTACTACTTTTTTTACTATTATGATTATTATTATTTAACATTCATAGTCCTTCAAATATGAGGGAGGACTTCTGTTCCTTGAAGAGCGTCTAAGCTCTAAATCTGGTACTGAGCTATCTACAGGTGAGGAATTTCCAAACACAGTTGACAAAGTCACTTCTTTCATTTTCGGTGCAAACGGTACAGGTGTCATGTCAGTGACAGATGTCTCTGGATTACCTGGGACTTCCATGGTAAGTGGTAACTCTCCTGATTTCACATGAATCTCTAAGGAATTGGGTTGGTTATGGAAACTGACCCCTTTCACAGAGTTCTCAACCTCTATGTCCCCAGTTCTGTCCAGTTCGCTGTATCTCCTGTGGATTTGATCCACATGACGGTGCACTACACTGCCATCTCCCAGCAACACTTTCTAGGACAGAAATCCTGTCACTTCATAAATAATTGCAGGTATCCAACTCTTTCCTTGACCAAAGTTGTGACTATATACTGAATCTCCTGTCACAAAATGTGTTTTTGCATGTTTATCATGCTTTTCCTTAGTTTCTAACTGTTTCTGTGTCACCTTTCCTTTAAAATCAGGGTGTAACAAATCCAAGGCTGGCCTCAATTTCTGACCCCTTAACATCTCAGCTGGTGACACTCCTGTTGTTGACTGTGGTGTTATTCTGTAGCTGAATAATGAGCGAACTACTTTTGTTTCTAACATACCTCCAGACATTTTCTTTAAACACTCCTTGAATGTTTGTACTGCTCTTTCTGCTAACCCATTTGACAAAGGGTGATATGGAGCAGATGTTTTTGCGTAATTCCATTCCTTTCCATAAACTTTTTAAATTCCATGCTAACAAAAGGAGTTACATTGTCAGATACTACCGTCTCAGGTATGCCATGGTTACTGAAGCTCGCTCACAGTTTCTCTACAGTAGCTGCTGACATCGCTGAAGTCATTGGATAAACATCTATCCACTTGGAATGTGCATCCACAATAACTAGGAACATTTTTCCAAGGAATGGACCAGCATAATCAAGATGTAATCGCCTCCAGGGTTTCTCAGGCCACTCCCATGGGTGGAGTGGAACAGTGGCTGGAGCTTTCCTATGTTCCTGACAAGAGTCACAACTTTAACCTTACTTTCAATTTCTTCATCCATCTTGGGCCACCGCATATAACTTCTAGCCAGTCCTTTCATTCGTGTCATTCCAGGGTGGCACTGGTGCAACTGCTCAAGGACAAGTTTACGACCTTGGGGCAGCACTACAACATGAGCCCCCCCATAAGACACATCCATCCTGCACACTAAGCTCAGTTTTTCTGGAGCAGTATGGTGTGAACTGAGTTTCTGGGACTACTTTGAGACATCCTCACAAGACGTACTCCTGGACCTTTGTCAGCACAGGGTATTTTCCAGTCCAGAACCTGATCTGAGCAGCTGTCACTGGTGAGGCATCCATGTGGTCCATTAACACCACTCGCTCTTCACAAGGAGCTTTGATTGAGCCCTCCAGTAAAGGAAGACGACTCAAGGCATCATCATTATCATGGTCCTTACCCACCTTGTACTGTACATGTTGGTATACTCATAAGCTCGAAGTGTGACAGCAGTGGCATAACCATGCATACTTATTGTACGCCCATGCATGCAGAAAAAATCCCCGAAAAATACCCTTTTTTTATTTTATTTTTTCATGCTGGTAATGGTCCCCTGAACCCTGGTCTGTTCCACCAGTCCTCAGCATGGGGGGGAGGGCTCCAAAAATAATTCGACATGCTGGCATCACAGTGGCACTCTCAGGGCAGCAGCCGCAGTTCCAGCATCTGGCGGAGCAACTGGACAGTTTTGTCCTTGTGTGTCTTTGCTCTGCCAGGCTCCAACCACTTACGGTAGTTTTTTTCCCCGCCTGCTGCCGAAATGGGATCAGCTGTAAAGGCGAAAGTGAATGCCGCTGTATTTCTTACAGCCGCCCGAGAGTCTCAGTCTTCTGATTGTCATCGCCGGGTGGGAGACAGAGTCGGAGGGGCTCATCGATTGGAAGATTTTCTCTGGACTGGGGGTGTGGAGGTAAGGGTTTGTGGTGACTGGTGATGGGGGAAGTGAGTGTGGGGGCCTGGACATGTTCCTTTCTGAATCTTAGCCAAGCTATGTATACGTATAGAGGCTCAACATGCTTAGAAGATCTCACAGACAGTCTTAATTTTACTATTAAAGTGTGTTGTTATCTACAGAAGGCACTGGGGGTTTACCAGCTTGTGCAGTGGTCTCTGGATTTATAGTAATTTATTACACTTGGAAGCTGTGCTCTTTGAACTGCAGTCTTGTTCCCTTAATGTTTCTCTGAGTACTCTGCTCCCTTCTAAAATTGCGTTGATTCTACCAGGCTGAGGGAAGCCTGGGTCCGAAAGACCTGAGGGGTGAACAACATTTTGTTTTCTTTTTTATTGTCTTATTTTATGTTAAACTATATTTTCCTAGAAGGATAGCTGTTGGTGCATATAAACAAACCATGTGTAAACTGTGCTGCTGCTTGTTTCTGTAACTGGTGAGGAGGGAGAGCTGTTGGTGCATCACTGGTGGTGAGGACAGAAATACTGAAGTATAACTGGTGAGAAAATAACTGGATGGGAAATAAGGATGTGTAACTGGTAAAGGAGGGTGAGTTACTGGTGTGTTACTGGTAATAATTGCTATGGCAGGAAGGGGAGCTGCATGTGTGTGTAACTGGTGGAGAGGGGGAGCTACTGTTATTTGTAAGGGATGGGGAGCTTTGTGTATGTGTTTTTGTGTGTGTGTGTGTATGTGTACAGAGAGCAGGAGAACTTCAGGTGTGCATCCCATGAGGAGGAAGAAGAGCTGCTGGTGTATGCAGCTGGTGAGGGGTGGAAGCTTCTCGTATATGCAGCTGGTTGAGGGGTGGGACGGGAGCTGCTGGTGTATGCAACTGGTGAGCAATGGGATCTGCTGGTGTAAATCGGAGGAAGGGGAACTGCTTGTGTGTAACTGGTGAAGAGGACAGCTACTAATGCGTAATGGTGTATTGGCCTGCACTAGTCTGGTGACGGCGAGTATGAATTCTGGAATGGTGGTGAAGAAGGCAAAGAAACTCAAGAAACCTATGGGGCTGCCGGCTTAGGTAAAAGGTTGGTAACTTAGGCCACCTCCTTGCTCCAGGCCCCACTCTCCTCCCACCTGCTGGTTTGTGTCTCCTCCTCACTCCTCCTGCTCTGTTTTTAGCTGAGCTCCCCCGCCTTCCAGTCTGTCTGTCTGCCTTGATGATTGACTGCCCCTCATCTTCACTAATTACTTAACAATTTCAACATCCTGGTCCCTGTCTCATCCTCTGATGTTTTTGGCATTGGCACAACCTGGTAGCTATTATAGTCCTGACTGTCTTAATAGAATAAATAGATGCTCTATCTGTCTGTGTAGTACAAAGCAGGCCCACTGCCCTAGCCCAATAAAATATTTATTTATTTTTACTACAAGTCAAGAACTATTGAGGCAGCAGGCAGCCATCAGCAGCAGTGAGTGTCTGAGAATGGTAAGGGGAAATATAGCAGTCCTTTGTTTTTGTTGTAAACCTTTTGCTGTTAACTTTGATGGGCTGCAGGCAGTCTGCATGGATGGTATATGGTTAAGTATATTGGGTCTGTCACTCAGAATGAAAGATGCATATATATCATGCCTTCATGTGGCGGCAGCGGCAACGGTACTACAGCCACTTCAGTGTACTGTTACATGAGGAGTATTAAAGAAAAAAAAAAGCAAGTGGGTCATCATAGTGGCTGGTAAATGGGAAATGGCTCAAACTTGTGGCAATTGGAATTAGGCAAATTCAGTTGTGGCAGGACCTTAATTTCCCAAAGCTGGAACGCTAGTAGCAAACTAGCAGGGGTTTGGGAATAATTATGTGCCATGCCACAGTGCCAGTAAATATCAGATAGGCCACTAATATCAACTGTTTGCTGCAAAGCTTTTCCATGGTAGGAGGACAGGAGGGTACTAATTGTGAAATTTTATTAAAAAAAACAACCATAATCAAAAAAAGTGAATAAGTGTTCAAGTGACTAATGGGCTATAGGAAGCAGTATAGCATATAGCGTAGTGGTTAAGAGCACTGAGTGCAAGTGGGGTCTGATGGGATTCAAACCCAGGTCTCCAGGTTTGCAGATCACTGAGCTGCAAACCGGAAGACTTGGGTTTGAATCCCATCAGCCCACAGACACTTGCATACTGTGTGATCCTGAACAAGTCACTTAACTTGCTTGTGCTCCCAGGTAGCACCTGGAAACAAGCTTGGCTTAGTGTGTTTTTTCCTGGTTTGAATCCCATCAGCCCCAGACACTTGCATACTGTGTGATCCTGAACAAGTCACATAACTTGCTTGTGCTCTCAGGTAGTACCTGGTAACAAGCTTGGTTTAATGTGTTTTTTCCTGGTTAAACAATTTCCACTCCCCCCCCCCAAGTGATCGACCCTGATGCATAATATTTTACAGCAGTGCCTGTATTTCACATCCTCAGGGCACTTTAAACTCACACAATTGGCCCCAAAATGCAGCAGAATGCAATAAAAATGCTAAAATTTTCTGGGGGCCACCCCTCGGCTTGTTCTAGTGCTGTTCTATATTATAATTCTTAAACAGTTTAAACAGTCTCCAGTGCTTAGTTACTAAGCAATCATTATTTTCATAAATGCTTAGTATCTAACTGTATACCTGCACTGCAAGGATGGCATCAACAATGGGTGCTAAAATGAAACTATGCAGCCACCGGGGGCCAGAACAATGGTACTGGTATGTAGAAGGGTACTGTAAACACCCACAATTGGCCCCCAAAATGCACCATAAAGCATCAAAAATGCCAAAATTTTATGGGGGCCTAGGTGGCCCCAAGACCCCCGGCCAATTGAGTGTACTCAGTGACTTGTGCGTACACTTTTTAAAAGGCTGGTTACTCCATTGTGTGATGGCCCACCTCTGGATCCTTGGCAAAGCTATCTGTGGTTTAGTCTTCATCTCCCTGAAGAAAGAAATCAAGGGCTTGTGGTCTGTGCAGATGACAAAATGCCACCCATAAATATACTTGTGAAATTTCTGCACCCCAGACATCACAGCCAATCCCTCCTTGTCTAGCTGTTAGTGATTTTTTTCAGCAGCTGTTAAAGTCCTTGACAGAAATCCAGTGGGTTTATCGTTCCATTAAGCATGTGATGTGATAAAACTGCACCAACACCATATGGTGAAGTATCACAGGACAGAATGAGGGCTTTGTCTCCATCATAATGAACTAACGCATCTGAAGATTGGAGTAACTTCTTGGAAGCCTCAAAAGTTTTCTCTTGTTCGGCTCCCCAGTGCCATTTCACTCCTTTCCTCAAGAGCTGATACAAGGGCATCAAAAGGGTTGACAGGTTTGGTAAGAACTTGTTATAATAATTCTATAGTCCCAGATACGCTTTCAACTCAGACACATTATTGGGTGCTGGGGCCTTTTGAATTGCCTGTACTTTTTTTTTACAGGCCGCAGTCTTGTTACATGTATTTTGTGTCCCAAGAACACAACTTCCTTACCTAGGAAAGTGTACTTGCTCCATTTTAACTGAAGTCCTGCTTTTTCCAGTCTGTTTAACACTTCTTCCAAGTTTTGCAGATGCTCCCCTTCTGTCTGGCCTGTTACTAAAATATCATCTAGGTACACTACCACATGGGGACTCCTTGCAATAACCCATCCATGGTTCATTGGAAAATAGCAGGAGCAGATGAAACACCGAAGGGTAACTGGTTATATCTGAGCAGACCTTTGTGGGAATTCACAGTAACACCCTGGTTGAGACTTGGCTGTCGAAATCCTCCCCTGACTCCCTAGTCTCCCTTCCTGGTTTCACCCTTTTCCGGTCCGACCGTGTTGGGAGATGGGGCGGCGGCTGCGCTATTTATGTCAAGGAATCTCTCCCCGTATTAGCCCTGCCGCTACCATCCTTGACTCAGGGCCCAGGCGCTTACGCTGAAACTAACCCCTGACCCTTTAAAGGGACCCCTTTATCTGACTACTGCATACGTGCCCCCAGGGACCAAATGCAGGCCATTGCCTCTCTTACAGAATACCTTACCTCTCTACCTCCTACCGCTGATCAAATTCTGGTGGGTGACTTAAATGTCAACTGGCTCAGCCCTCCTAACTCCTCTACCGAGACTCCTTTTCTGCAATAGACCTACAGCAACTAGTTACCCACCTACCAGGACTAACCCCAAGAGGCTCCAGTACCCTGCTTGATGTGGTACTCACCAACCTCCCTAATCGGATCCCCAATGTACAAGTCCTCCCAGACTCTCTCAGTGATCACTCCCCCATTCTATTCCACTGGTCAACCTCAGTCCCCAAACCCATAGCACAGTCCACATGCCGGCGGCGTCTAATACCTGGTGGACTGATAAAACTTAAGGAACTTCTGTCCCAAATTGACTGGTCTCCTATACTGGCAACTCCTGACATTGACACAGCTCTCTCCTTCTTTACCCAAACTTTTAATAATGCCTGTGATATCTTTGCCCCAGTGTTGACCCGCCGTTCTAAAAGGAAGAATGCCCCTAGGTTACCCCAGCTTTGATCCACCAGCTCAAACATAGGACAACCTATGGCACGATGCTATTAGACTGGCAGCCCAATGACAGCGGTTATATGCTGCCGCCCGAAAAAAAGTGCACTTCGGGCCATCAGAAAGCCAAGTCTGAGCACTATCGGTCCTCACTCACTGCCTCATGGGGAATCCCAGAACCTTCTGGGATAACATTAAACAGTTAAATGGGAGTGCACTCCCCCACCACCAGATCAACATTAATGGTGTGATCTCCTCAGACCCAGCCCTCATAGCCAACCACCTCAACACCTCATTCACTGACCTTAACCCTATCCTCCTACAAATTTTTTTGACCCTCCTCCCCCAGCACCTGCCATAAATCTTTCTCGCCCTTATTTTCTCCTCCGCCGTGTTTCTGCCCAAGAACTTAGGCCGCACCTTGTCACTGCTCTCAAGAGTAATAGTACAGGCAGTGACACCCTGGATCCGTGTATCCTACGGCTGGTCTTAGACACAGTCCTTACCCCGATCACATGCCTCATCCACCACTCTCTTTGCCTGGGGAAGGTTCCAACTGCCTTGGAAGTCACCACTGTCACCCCTATCTTTAAAGGTGGTGATAGGACTGTGGCTGGAAACTATCGACCGATCTCCATTCTCTCTCTCTCTCCAAGGCCTTGGAAAAGTGGTGGCCTCTCAAATCTCTGACTACCTCTCCACCTACAATGTCCTTTGTCCTGAGCAGCATGGCTTCTGAGCGGGCCACAGTACCAACACAGCCCTCCTAGAGTTCTCTAACTTTCTCCACTCCTCCTTAGACACTGGTTCTCTGGCTGGTGCTGTCTTCATTGACCTCTCGAAAGCTTTCGACACTGTCTCCCACCCCCTCCTTCTTGATGCCCTTAGTCTCTCTGGTTTTGCTGCTGGGCCTATCTCCTGGTGCACCAGTTATCTGTCTGACCGCTCACAGCGTGTAAAAATTAATGGGACCTGCTCAGACATCTGTCCCATCTTTTCTGGGGTTCCCCAGGGCTCCATTCTGGGCCCCTTACTATTCTCCCTTTACCTTAACACCCTTCCACACTCTTGCTCGGGGAACATTCTATTGTACGCTGATGATGCAGTCATCTTTGCCTCAAGTCATAACCCTATTGCCCTCCAGGACTCGCTGCAGAAGTCCTTCACTGAAGCCGAGGGCTGGTTCAAGCAACATAGATTGGTGATAAATCTTAAAAAGACAAAAACTATGTTCTTCTCTCATCCCCAAAACAAGTCCTGCAACTTCAAACTCCTCATTCACTCTGGGTCCTCATTCCCACTCGAACAAGTTTGCTCCTATAAATACCTAGGGATCCATTTTGACCCCTCCCTCTCCTTCCATGGACACATCGCTGCCCTAGCCACTGCCACTAATATCCGATTGGGCATCTTACACCGGTATAAACACTGCCTCCCGGAGGCTCTTGCTTCGCAGTCACCTCCTCTATCCTGTCCCTAGTGGACTATGGACTGCCGGTGTATGGTGCTGCTGATCAGACCGCACTCCGTAAAATCGCTTTTCTCTGAATAAGGCCTGCAGGTTAATTACTGGAGCACCTAGGATGACACACACCTGTCTACTGTATGCTAAGTGCTGGTACTTGATCTCGTGAGCGCCTCAAATATCTTACCTGTAACCTTACAAAAAAGACCCTCCTTGGGCTTTCCCCACCAGGATTGACCACCACCATCGCGCTCTGTCCCACTAGTTCATACTCGGGACCTCTGGGAAAACCTCTTGTTATCCCTAGAGCTAGGACCTCTCATGGCCAAGAGCCTTCAGCTTTAGGGCCCCCTCCTGGTTCAACACCTGCCCCCTCCATCTCTGAGCTCCAACTATATCGTGCTTCAAAACTTCCTTACGTAACCACCTTATTAACACCGATGCTGTAACTGCCGCTAGTCAAAGCCGTACTCAATACTTATGACAAAGCTTATTACTAAGCTGCTAAGGACAACATAACTCTGGTATTGTTTGCATCCATCCTACCTGTACCAGCTTGTTTGTATCTATGTCTTAATTTACTGTTATACCTATGTGTTGTACTGCTATACTGTGTATTTTGGTTTGTCTTACTGTGACAAGGTACCTTTGTAAATGAGCCTATGGCTCAAAGGTTTTCCAAACTGCTGTTTAAATAAAATAAATAAAATAAAATAAAATAAATAAATACTGCTTGGGGTCTTCATCCAGTACAACCTGTTGGTATGCATGATTCATGTCTAGCTTTGTGAACTGTTCTCCTCCTGCAAGGACTGCAAACAAATCATAAATTTTTGGAATTAGGTACTGTTCCAAGCATGACATTCTATTCAGTCAGTTTATAATCTCCACATATTCTCACAGAGCTATCAGGCTTCAGTACAGGAACAATGAGTGCAGCCCAGCTTGAAAACTGGACCTGTCCTATAATCTTCTCTCTCAGAAGACAATCAAGTTCAGCCTCAACCTTGGGTTTCATTGCGTAAGGTACAGATCTTGGTTTAAAGAAACATGGAGTTTCATCACTGTCCACATATATTTTTCCTGTGGTACCCTGTAAAGTTTCCAGATCTTCCTTGAATACTGCTTCATGTTTTGCAAGCACCTCCTGCAGTGTCCACTGCTGTAATGGTGTCACCTGATTGACTGTTCTCCAGTCCACAGCCAGTTAAGCAATCCAACCTTGGCCTAACAAGTTTGGGCCTGTCCCCGTCACCACTATCAATGGCAATTCTTTAACTGTCTCTTTGTATGTCACTATTACTGTCGCTGACCCCAGTGTCTCTACAGGTTTCCCTGTATAAGTTTTCAATTTAATTGCACACTTTTCCAGCTCTGGGACTTCCTTGCTATTCCACAACTCAGAGTATTCTGCTTGATTCCTGATGGTGATACTACATCCGGTGTCCACCTCAAATTGTACAGTTTTGCGATTAATGTCCAGCATCTGAATGATCAATGCTACTTTGGGAATATCTGCCTCATTCATACTATGCATAGCATAAGCTTGCTCTTCCTCTGTGTCCTCACTTTCTTCCTCCCCTTGCAAGTTGAGGGTACGCTGGAAGCTTTTGGGACTGCTCTTGCTCTGTTTGCCTGTCTTTCTTGGTGTGTGTGCTTCCCTTTTCTCTTTAATCTTATTTCTACAGGCTATACTGATGTGGCCTTTCATTCCACATATGTGGCATCTTTCATCTTTAATTCAACACTCCTGTGGGAAATGCTGGCCCCCACAATGGTAGCAATTTTTAGGTATGTTCTCATTCAGCTGCACTTTGTTCCTAAACATTTTGTTTACAGAGTCTTGTGGCTTTTGTGAACTACAACTGGGCCCAGACAATTCTCTTGACTGCAGCTGTGAATCTTTTACATTCTGACTAGCAGATTCTACAGCTTGTGCCAACCTCAATGCTGTTTCAAACATTAAATCTGTTTCTGACAATAACTTTCTTTGAATTCCATCATTGTTTATCCCACAAACCAGTCTGTCTCTCAGCATTTGCTCTAAAGTTTCTCCATAATTACAGTCCTGAGCCAGTTTTCTCAACTCTAACACATATGCTCCCACAGTCTCTCCAGCATTTCTATTTCTAGAATTAAATTTGAACCTTTGTACAGTTTCACTCGGTTTTGGGTTAAAGTGATTTTTCAACAATTTTACTAAATCTTCATATGATTTATCATCAGGCTTTTCAGGGCTGAACACATTTCTCATTAAGCTGTAGGTTTGTGCACCCACTCCACTTAGTAAAATTGCTCTTTTTTTACTAGCCTCTGTGATATCATTTGCAATAAAGAAATGTGACAATATTTCGCAGTGTTCCTCCCACGTCTGAATTTGATGATTAAAAGAAAGATAGATAGATAGATAAACAGATAGATAGATAGATAGATAGATAGATAGATAGATAGATAGATAGATAGAAAGAAAGATATTTTATTTATATAGCACCCATCTCTGAGGACTCTGGGTGCTGCACAATAAAACACACATAATATGCAAAAACATTTTAAAAATACAATAAAACAAATTTGAAACAACAACAACATACAAAATACAGCTAGAAGCAACAGCTTAACTAACCATCATAAAATATACTATTATTTTAAAACACCTTCAATTAAAAGCTTGATTGAATAAATATGATTTGAGGCCCTTCTTAAAGGCTTCCACCAAGGGAGCCTCCCTAAGATAACTAGGCAAGGAGTTCCACAGGGTAGGTGCAGCTGGCACAAATGCTCTATCACCTGAATGCCACAATCTAACCCTGGGAACTCCAAGGAGGCCACCCCCGGCAGAGCAGAGAGCCCGGGTCGGGTGGTACGGCACAAAGAGCTCTTGCAGATAGACTGGACACCTCTTGTGCAGGGTCTTATAGGTCAACAGCCCTATCTTGAAGACAACCCTCCACTGGACTGGCAGCCAGTGTAGTTCATGGAGTGCCAGGGTGATATGTTCACACCTTTTCACCCCCAACAATAATCTCGCCACCGCATTCTGCACCAGCCGCAGTCTGCAGAGGTTGCCTCCAGATATCCCTAGGTACAGGGCATTGCAGTAGTCCAACCTGGAAGTGATGAAAGCATGTACCAGTGTGGGCAGGTCATCAGGTGGGATCAGGGCCCAAATTCGGGCAATATTCCTGAGATGATAAAACCCGGTTCTCACCATGGCTGACACCTGTGCATCAAGTGTCAGACCGTTGTCCAGGATTACTCCCAAATTCTTCACCTGCCTAGAGGGGGCTAAGGGCACACCCACCAGCACAAGGTCAGGGGGTAATGTCATGCTCCCCCACCCTGACGACCTGGCTCCACCATCTGTATCTCAGTCTTCTCTGCATTAAGTTTAAGCCAATTGTGAGTCATCCTTGTCTGGATTTCCTCAGGGCAGCTGTTAAATACAGAGTCTGACACCTGGCTATTGGGAGCACAGGACAGGTACAGCAGGGTGTCATCTGCATAGCAGTGAAAACCCAGCCCGTACTGCCTGATAATGTCCCCCAGTGGCAGCGTATATACCGTGAACAACAGAGGTGACAAGACAGACCCCTGCGGAACACCAAGGCACAGAGGCTTCGGATTTGATGAGAAAATTCCCATGGTCACCCTCTGCACCCTGTCTGTGAGGTATGACCTGAACCTGTCAATGACATTTCCAGACAGGCCACACCAAAACTGCAGTCGGTCAAGTAACACCTCATGGTCCACAGTGTCAAACACTGCAGAAAGGTCTAGAAGGACCAAGATGGTATGGTCCCTTCTATCCCTCACCATCAGGAGGTCATTAAGCACCCTCACCAGGGCCGTCTCTGTACTATGCCCCACTCAGAACCCAGACTAGAAAGGCATATAGGCAGAGGAAGCAGCAAGATGTCTCTCCAGCTGAAAGGCCACCACCTTTTCTACAACCTTCCCTAAAAATGGGAGGTTCAAAACAGGTCTGTAATTGCTGAGGCAGTCCAGGTCCAAAGATGTTTTTTTTAAAAGAGATCTAACCAAAGCTTCTTTCAAGGCTAAAGGAAAGATCCTACTCCTTAATGAACTCCAGACTACCCCAGCAATCACAGGACCAATTAAGTCCAAACATTCCACCAAAAGGCACGTTGGGCCTGGATCTAAATCACAAAGAGTCGGCCGCAGCTTAGAGATTATCTCTACCACCTCCCCAACCCCAATCAGCTCAAACTCATCCCACACAGGAGGAGAACTCTGACTCAACTCAGGCTGGACCCTGCAACTCTTTCGAGAGATGTTTAACAAGACCTCAGCCCTGATGGAGGACACCTTGTCAGCAAAAAACAGAGCCAGCTTCTCGCACCTTGTGCTCGAACCTACCCCTCCAACACATAGACATCCAGGGTGTAAAAGCCTGTCCACTGTGTGGAAGAGCTGAGCTGGTCTGTTTTTCACTGTAGCAATTTCCCTAGACAGAAATTCCACCTTTTTGCAGGAAATTGTCCCCTGATAGTCCACATAATGTGCCCTCAGGGCCAATTTGTCCCCCAGCAGACCAGATCTCCTCCAATGCCTCTCTAACCTCTGGCCCCTAGTCTTTAAACCTCAAAGATTCTCATCATACCAGGGAGATCTCCGATGAGTAGACAGGGGTCAGACATGCAAGGGTGCAATTGAGTCAAAGGCCGTACCAACTGCCCCATTATAGGCAGCTACTGCCTCCTCCGATCTAATCGCGCAAGCTGCCCCAACACCCAATAGGTCCAGCTCCACCAAAAAAAAAGTCACAGTTCCTACTGTGCCAGCCATTTCCTCTTTGAATGTAGATAGCCACTTACTGTATGCGTAGCTCCCACTTCTTTCTTTACGTTCACTCTCTGAATAATTTTCTTTTTCTCACTCTGGGCAAAAACGTCCTCTTTCTTTAGTTGCTCACTGACTCTTTCTTTTATCTTCATCGCCAAATAATGTGTTGTATCCTGAAAAAAACAAGCAACCTACACAGAGAACTTCTTTAGGAACTGCAGAGCTTTATTACATGCTTCTAACAAGGCAGCCTTCTTCTGATACAGAGGGAGATATCCTGGATCTTTCTAACAACAATGCTACTATTGCTCAAGATCTATATTCTGTCAAAGTTTATAAGTCCATGCTACCCTCTAGCGGTGCCTCATAATACTACACTACAGTTGCATACAGTATATATCAGGAGACAAAAGCAGACACAGAGCTGCACTTGACACATCATTTTATCTGAGCTGTTTCCATTGTTTAATCTCACTTGTTGTTTCCCATAATAGGAACCAGGAAGTGAGGGTCCAGTAGGGGGGTTAAATTGCTGACTTTTTTCACCAGGTGCAGAGCCTTTCTTGGCAAGCGATGCCACATCAGTGGATCGACAGGAGCTGAACCACACCAGAAACAGCAATTTCTGAGCAGTTTCCATTGTTTAATGTCACTCATTTTTTTCCCATAACAGGAAACAGGAAGTGCTGACATTTTGAAAGAGCGTCCACCAGGGGTATAAATTGCTGACTTTTTTCACTAGGTGCAGAGTGTTTTTTGGCAAGCAACGCCACATCAGTGGGTCAAGAGAAGTTGAACTCCACTAAAAACAGCATTTTCTGAGCTGCTTCCATTGTTTAATCTCATTTGTTTTTTCCCATAACAGACAACAGGAAGCACAGTCATTCTGCTCATCCAGCAGGGAAGTAGGTGGGGATTATAGCAGCAAGGCAGTCAATCAGTGATGAGAAGGAAGGAAGGTCCAGCAGGGGAGTTAAATCTAAATCCACTTAACATGTCCCAGCATGCTTGTTTGCCAGTGAACGAGTGGAACAGAGAAGGAGTGAAACAGGTGTGAGCTTGGAATCTAAGGTGTAAGCAAGCATGCACAGAAGAAAGCAGGAAGCGGGGGACTCTGCTAGTCAAGTAAGGTAAGTCACCTATTCACCCCTGTTTTTGCATTCACTGCTGGGAAGGGCAGAAGGTAAAAGGTAGGCTTAAACTGAGACTAGGAGCAGCACCCTCTCTAGGATAGCAGTATAAGGGGGATTTAAACCAGGTGCATGGGAACACAAGTAGCAATAAAAAAAAAGTGAAAGCTAGAAAAACCCCATTGGGGTAAGGGCACAAAAGTAGTTCCTGGTAACACAGGAAGAACAGAAGATGGGAAGGTTGGGAGTAGTGCATTGCAGTGGCTGTGGGGTGGCAATTTTCAGAGAGACATTCTGGAAACTGCAGCACTGCCCCTTCTGCATGCACCACTCTAGTTTGAGGGAAGTAGGTCACTAGACTCCAGGCCAAGAGGGTTAGGAATTGGGGGACCTCTTCCCTCATCTTCTACCACCAAGTCTGTCACCATTACCTCAGAGGATGCCAGAGAGGAGGAACAGCTGGATTATGGTGGACTCTGGAAGGGTGGGGGTGGTGGGTCGAAGGAACATTCCTCAACCTGTACCATTATGCAATTCCTATGCCACTCTGGTGAGGCCGGACTACCAGGAAGAGGCACCTGTGGTAGTAGCCAGGGAGGATGGGGGAGCCTTCTGTTGCAGAGACCCCGAGGAGGGTTGAAGAAGACCCCAAAGGAGGAGGAAGCAACTTCTGGAGGGGGACTCAATTCTGATGGAATATTTTGGAATGGGAATGGGGAGAAGGAGGTTAGGTGCCTATGTGGTACCATGGCCCAAAGGGATGGAAAACAAATCCTTAGGATCACTGGGGCAGCAGGACAGGAGGCAGAGCTGATGTCATTGTCCACCTGGGAACTAATGACCTGGCTAGGGACGGTGACAGGGATGGGATAGTGCAGGGGGAGTTTAGGGAGCTGGAGGGTCTAGGCAGGTAGTGCATTCAGTGGCTTTCACTGAGGCACTGCCTGTCTATGACAGAGGGGAGGAGAGGAATCTCTGCACCAGGACCTTCAACTCATGGTTGAGGGAATGATACAGAGAGGAGGGGTTCAGCTACATTGGGGAATGCAGATCCACCTGGAGGGATAAAGGTATTTACAGGGGTGATGGGAACCACAGTGCTCAGTGAATGGCTTAGACATTACTTTGATAAATGTTTAAACTAACTGAAGGGGGTGGCAGAAGAAATCGGGAGGCAGAAACTGCCTCCCCCAGGCTGAAGTAGAGAGTAGGAAGTACCCTAGAGGAGTGGAATCCCACAGGGTGCAAATGAATAAAGGAAGCAGGCTGGAAGAAATTAAGGGGGATAGGAATGGGAATATTAAAAAATGAGTGGGAAGGAGGAAGGCAGAAAGGAAAGAAGGTGGTAATGAACAGTGTGGTAACAAATCTGGAAAGCCATGTGTGTGACTGCTAGAAGTCTAGGAAATAAGGATTTGTACCTGGAGACCATCATGGCAGAGGCCAACCTGGATACTGTGTCTATTACTGAGTCATAGTGCATTAAAAACCATGACAGGAACGTGTCCATAACAGGCTATACTCTGTTCAGTAAGGACAGGGTGAGAAAGAAAGGAGCGGTGTGGTGCATTATGTGAGGGTAGGCAGAAAAGTGATGCAGATACAGAGAATACGGTGGACAGAGGTACTGTGGGTCACCTTAGAGAGGGGGAATAGAGCATCTATTTGCACAGCCGTGACCTATAGACCTCCAGCACAGAGATATGAGTTAGATAAGGTACCAGCAGAAACCATTAGCAAGATGGCAGAAATGGGGAGATGCTGCTGATGGGGAACTTTAATCTGCTGGATGTACATTGGACCCTCCCAGCTGCAGCTTCATCTAGAAGCAGGGAATCCTGGACTCCTTGTAGAGGGCGTTCCTCAGGCAACCAGTCAGTGAATCCACTTGTGATGAGGCAATACTGGGCCTGGTACTCGCTAACAGGGACAGTGTTGCAGACATCAAGTTGGAAGGCAACTCAGGGACCAGCAATTACCATACATTGTGGTTCAATGTAAGGACAGCTGCAGAATCAAACCACACAAGGGTGAGGGTCCTAGACTTCAGGAGGGCAGATTTTAAAAAGATGGATGAATGCTTCAGGTATAACCTGGCAGAGGGGATGACCTGAGCAGGTGGATGAACAGTGGGTGAAGCTTAAAAGGGCCATAGTGAAGGCAGCAAATCTCTGCATCAAGCAAGTGAGCAAAAGCAGGAGGAAAAGAGACTGCTGTGGTTCTCGAAAGAGGTGGTGGAAAAGGTAAAAGCTAAAAGTGTAACATTCAGAAGGTACAGTAAAAGGAGATGCAGAGGAAGGAGTATGAGGAAAAACAAAGGGAAACAGGGACAGCAATAAGGAGCATGAAGGTGCAAACTAAAGAGAGAATAGACCAGGTGGCAATGAAAGGGGACAAGATATTTTTAGGTAAGTAGGTGAAAAGAAGAAGACCAGGGTGGGACTGCAGGGTTAAAAAGGGAAAGGGGGACTGTGCAGAATGAGACCAGGAAAATGCAGATATCCTGAGCAGCTCATTTTGTTTAGTGTTCACAGAGGAAGGAGAAGGGAAGGGGCTACAAAAAATGTAACACAAGCATTGGAGGGAGGAAAATGGACACCAGTCCAGGGCGTACTAATCTGAAAGTGTACAAATCAATGGGGCCAGCTGGAACACATCCAAGAGTATTAAGGGAGCTCAGGGAGGTACTGGCTACACCACTGACAATCCTATTTAACAGCTCATTGGAAACAGGAATGATTCTGGAGGACTGGAGGAGGGCAGATGTAGTTCCACTTCACAAAAGTGGTAGTAGGGAAGAGGCAGGCAAGTATAGGCCAGTCAGCCTGACATCAGTGGTGTGAAAGTTAATGGAATTACTGCTGAAGGGAAAGATTGTAAAATATCTTGAATCCAGTGGGTTACAAGACCTGAGGCAGCATGGATTCACGGGGCGGGGGGGTGACGGGTGAGGTCATGTCAAACGAATCTGATAGATTTCATTGACTGGGTAACCAAGGAACAAGATCAGGGCAGAGTGGTGGATGTAACCTAGATATCAGTAAGGCTTTCAACATTGTTCCACATAGGGGACTAGTAAACAAGCTGGGTACCATAGGAGTGGGTCCAAAGGTAATAAACTGGTTAAGAAACTGGTTAGAGGATAGGTGGCAAAGGATAGCCATAAATGAAGTTCACTCCAAGGAAGAGAGGGTGACTAGCAGGGTGCCTCAGGGATCAGTGCTGGGAACTGGTCCTCTTTAATGTCTTTATAAGTGATATTGCAGAGGAGCTGGAAGGGAAGGTCTGCCTCTTTGCGACTGACACCAAAATCTGCAATATGGTGGACACTCTTGGGGTCTATGGAAAAAATGAGCAGTGACCTGAGAAAACTCAAGGAGTGGACAAGGATATGGTAGCTGGCTTTCACTGCGAAAAAGTACAAAATAATGCACTTGGGGCACAGAAGCCCAGGGCTGGAGTACAAAATGTGTGGTGTGGTACTAATGACCACCAAGCAGGAAAGAGACCTGGGAATAATCGTATCTGGTAACCTAAAGGTGGCCAGGCAGTGAAACAAGGCAGTTGGGAGAGCTAGTGGGATGTTGGAGTGCATCAGTAGGGGTATCACTAGCAGAAAGAGAGAGGTGGTGTTGCCGCTGTATAGATGACTGGTAAGATCCCACCTAGAGTACTGTGTCCAGTTCTGGAGACCACAACTCCAGAAAGACGTAGACACAGTGAAGGTGGTCCAGAGAAGGGCAACTAAAATGGTGAAGGTCCTGCATCAGAAGCCTTATGAGTAGAGACTAAAGGACCTAAATATGTACACTCTGGAAGACAGGCGTGAGAGGGGGATATGATAGAGACCTTTAAATATCTCACAAGGGTAAATAAAGTACAGAAGGGAGGTATTTGTCAGAACAAAAGGTATTCAAGAACAAGGAGACATTTATTTTTATTTATTTATTTTGAAAGTCAGATTTATAACCTTTGAGTCAGGGACTCATTTACAAAGGCACCTCATCACAGGGAGGGTAGACATGGTTACAGTGTGAGATACAACAGTGGTTACATACAGGTGCAATACAGATAACAAAAAGTACAATATAACAGTGCTTTATGGGATAAAGTTACATGCAGTAAATATCAATTGTATATAAAAAAAAAAGAATGGGAGGGAAGCAGTCCAACGGACATGCTATGAAGCTGGAGGGGGTAGATTCAGGAGAGATGTGAGGAGGTACTTCTACACAGAAAGAGTGGTGGATTCCTGGAACAATCTTCCAGCTGACGTGGTTGGGGTGAAAACAGTGGTTGGTTCAAGAATGCATGGGTTGGGCATAAAGGAATCTTAGGGGAAGAAAGTGGGAGGGAGAATGAGTAGGAGATCAAGAAGAATCTTTGTTGATACCGTAACTAGAGAAAAACGGGCAGATTCGGTGGCCCAAGTGGTCCTGATCTATTGGCAGATTCAATGTTTGTAGGTGTTGCAGAGGAGTTCAAGAATGGAGAAAAACAGTTCTTCTGATATATTAGGGAAAAAAGGAAGAAAGCAGTGGGAATTGTGAGGCTAGCTGAGGGGGTAGGATGATAGAGGAGGACAGGAAAAAGGCTGCCATCCTTAATGATTATTTTTGCTCAGTTTTCACCTGGGAGGATGATGGGCCCTTGCCAGAGTGGTATCAGAGCAGCCACAAAGGGGGTCCTGGAGATGAGGCAGCCAATATTTACAAGAAACAGTGTCCAGAAAGGACTGGCAACCCTAAAGATAGATGAGGCCCCAGGACCAGATGCATTGCATCCAAGGTTACTCAGGGAGTTTTGCAGCAGTACTGGATGAACTCCTGATAGGTCTATTCAACAACTCACTAAAGAAGGGAGTAGTTGTGAAGGCTTGGAGAGTAATGGATATAGTTTCCACCCCATAAGGGAGAGGACAAGGACAAGCGGGAAATTACCTACCTGTCAGTCTTATCTCTATTGTAGGGAAGCTGATGGAGTCATTGGTCAAAGAGGACCTCATGGACTACTTGGAAAGCAATGGTCTCCAAGATAGTAAACAGCATGTATTCATGGCTGGGAAGTCTTGTCAGACTAGCCTGATAGTTTTCTTTGACTGGATAATGAGGGAGCTGGTTGCCACACTGTGGACTTGTTCTACTTTGACTTCGGCAAGATTTTCAACTTGATGCCTCACATATGCATGCTGAAGAAGATAGAGGATCTGGGTGCAGCTAAGATCATAGTAAACTGGTTAGGTAACTGGCTGAAGGGGAGGCAGTAGAGGTTTGTGGTCAATGGTACCAAATCAGAAAAGATGGAAGTCACAGAGGGGTACCACGGGGATCTGTTTTGGGTCCGGTCCTCTTCAATATTTTCATCAGCGACACAGGTGAGGGAATTCAGAGCAGGTTGTGTCTCCTCACAGATGACACTGAGCCCTGTGAGAGGATGGATAGTGATGAGGGAATCAGGCAAATGCAGAGTAAGTTATAAAACCTAGAGGGGGTCTAAGGTTTGGTAGGCTGAAATTCCATGCCAAAAAGTGCAAGGTAATGCACCTAAGGAACAAGAAACCCCAGGACAGAGCACTGGATGGATGGAGTGAGACTTAGCACTATGGCTAAGGAACAGGATCTTACAGTTATCATCAGTGACTCCCTCAAACAACTGAGTCAGTGCAACAAGGTGTATAGCAAAATGAGAAGAATGCTGGGATGTATTGAGAGGGAAATGCTAGCAGAAGGGAAGAGGTAATGTTTCCCCTATACTGATCCTTGGTCAGGCCACATCTGGAATACTATGCCCATTTCTGGAGCTCTCACCTCAGGAAGGACAGGGATCAGTTGGAGTTGGTGCAACACATTCTGAAAACATGATTCAGAGCCAACTGGGCAGGTCCTATAAGAAGTTTCTCAATGCACTGAATGCACTCACTGGAAACAAGAAGGAAGAGGGGAGATTTGATAGAGACATTCAAGTTCCTAAAGGTATTAACAGGGTGAACTCCAGGGAATTATTTAGCTTGAATACTAGCTTGTGGTCACATGCACACAAGTGGAAACTGACAGGAGGAAGGTTCGGGATGGGCGTGAGGAAGCATTATTTTAGATAGAGGATTGTGGGTCTGTGGAACAGTTTTTCCATCAAAACAATAGGTGCTAAAACCATTGCTGGTTCCAAGCACAGATGGGACAAAATGAAGGGTATAGTGGGGGTCTGGAGCAGCAGAAAGTGTAAGGGGGAATGGGGAGAAGGATGGGGAGGGCTAGAACCCTGGAGGACAGTAAGTCCCAGGGCTAACTAGGGAACTCGGGCAGATTGGATGGATAAGTGGTCTTTTTCTGCCATCAATATCTATGTTTCTATGTTTCTGTGTTTTCTGGGTTTACAAACTTCATCTGCTCCACGTCCTTGTTCCTGCAGACCTCGAACAACTCACTGGCTGGCTCCTGCAAATAACCATTTCTCTGGGACCAAGAAAACCACTGCACTCAAGGCACCTGGAAGGCATTGGCTGCACATGACTGGTCCTGGCTCTGGGTTACGCATCATACTGAGTCCAGGTGCCAGGGTTGTACTCTAGATCCCTGAAAATGAGTGCATTCAATGATATCCTATGATCACCCTAGTGGTGCAAGTGTCAACATCACATACAGATCAGGAGGCCACTGAACTACTGTATTTCACCAGCAAAAAGGCTGTTTGTTTATGACGTTTTAGCTGTTTTTATGTAGGTGGGATATTACTAGGTCAGGCTAAAATGTGGCAATCCCAAACTGATCTGCCTTGCCTATTCCCTGGCCACCCCGCCCTGCTCTAATGCCAGAGGCTCTTTAAATCTTCCATGTGACAAGCGGGAAAGCATGAGATTGTCAAAGAAGGGAGGGAGAGAATGCCAGGAGCAGAAGCTGCTGAACACAAATTGTCAGGTCAAGTCAAGTCATGTTTATTTATAAAGCGCCTTTCAAAATCAAGGCACTGTACAAAAATAAATAGAACAGGAAAATCCAAACACTAAACAACCATAACTATAAAGAATAAGCCAAGGTAAAAAGATATGTCTTTAAAGCAATTTTAAAACTGTCAATGATCGGGCATTCTCTTAACCAGCGAGGTAGAGAATTCCACAGGGTTGGGGCCGAAAAGGCAAAGGCACGAGATCCCGATAGCTTCAAACGAACCCTGGGAATCTCTAGCAATCCCTCACTGGCGGAGCAGAGAGGACGGAGGGGGCAGTAGGGAACCAGAAGATCTTTCAGCTAGCTACAATATGTAGAATAGTGGATGGGCGCCCATCCACAACAAGGCTGTGTTTCCATCGAGGGTGTTGATGACATCAGAGACCTTGAGGCCCGAAGCTCGAGAGGTCTCCAGTGATGTCATCAACTCCCAATAAGGGTAAACACTGCCGAAGTTGTGGATGGGCGCCCATCTACTATTTTATATAGTATATGGTTTCCCGTAATGTGTTTGTACCTTGTTAACACTTGCACACTGGTCCTGGCTAGATTCCTGTTCTCTCCACTTCAGTCCCCAATAATTCCGGTACTCGTCACTGCATTCATGTCCCGAGTCCTGTCCCCAAAGATATAGGTCCTTCGCGCAGCAGTCACACTCTGCTCCGACAACTGTGCCAGTAATTTAAAAAAAAAAAAAAACTGCAAAGTAACAGTTTGGATACACGGAACTGACTTTAGTAGTCCGTGTCCAAACTGTGTCTATGAAGTACTCACCCGATCGCACCGCTCGCTAAGTACAGGCATCATTTTTGAGTGAATTTTTGGAAAACAGCACTGTTGCAGCCACTCAGATGGCAGGTTAAGGATAAAAAGTTGTACTATTGATGTGACGTCAGAAGGATAGTACAATTTTTTTTGACCTTTGAACTGCCCTACAACAAGATTTGGAAAATCTTTGTTTTCCATACACAATAAGCCCTAACCATATACTATAAAAAAGTTGTGCCTGGCTGCTGTTACAAGTCTAGTGGTCTCTGTTTTATTTACTAAAAGTACATCTGTCAAAGCAGAGGTTGTGTATAATAGAAGTGTGAGCCACTATCCTGATTCTGTGAGGAAGAGAAAAACTCTGTCTGACCTCTTCACTATTATCTCAGGGGGAGTATAGCAGTTGCTGTCTCTGTATTGATGTGGCTCTTCTTGCCCACCCAACAGGTTTCATATAGGCATGACCCCTATTTTTCTGCGGCACTTTGGGACCAAGTTCTGTGGCAGGATTACCATTTGCTGTAGAACTTCGGTGGTGGTGGTTTATAATTTCTGCAGAAGTTCTGCAGCACCAATGGACTGCCACATCACAGCATCAACTTGTCATCCTGACTTCACATCTATGGCAATGGTTATGGCAGTCAGGATGGAGGAACCCACAGTAACACTAGCTCCCCCCCAAAAAAAACTACAGACTTTAAGAAATAATTACATTTCTAAAAAAGCTAAATAAAAATCTGTCACTTAAGGTCCTATTTTATTGCATAAATGAAATACACAGAGGGGCCCTTATGTGATAAATAAGTTATCCATATACTCATGCTGTTTACATCACTCATGAAGTCCCCACTGTGTATCACTTATGTGTTTATATACAGTCTGTAACATAGATTTTTAAAAAAATAAATTTCCCTTTTTGTAACTGTGAAATTGTATCCTCATTCATACAGGTCCGATTGGAAGTGGCAGAAACAGAACAGAGGAGATATTTCAAGACTTATTTTTCATGCCAACCCACTTCTCCTGACACACTATGTAACCCCATCAGGCCATGACATGCAGGCAAACCCCTTGTGAGAGAAGGCTTCCCAGCCCATCACAAGTAGAGGTGTGCAAAGTTAACAAAATTTGCCCCGTGGAATATTTTGTGGATTTTCACTTTTCTGCAAAATCTTTCACCTGGTGAAATCCAAATTTTGCCCTTAACAGTGATTTAGTGAAATTGCAAATTTTGCTTATGTTGTGCCACTATAAGGGATAGTTACTGTTCCGCGAAATGCGAATTTCGCTGGCGAAATTACTTCTTGATGAGAAATTTGCACTGCAGTATAAGATAGGATGCCATGTGATACTCCATGGGGGTTACATGTTGCTGAAGAGCCTATAGTAAGCTATGTAGATTGTGTCTGAGTGCAGTGTCGTTGAGTCTCCCAGAGAGCACATTGTGTTAATCTGACTGATCATTAAATACCTGTTGAAACATTAACAAAATGTTCACTTTGAATTACATTTCGATCCATATTTGTTTGTGAGTGCCTTGTGCGTACACAGTATTGCTTTTTTTTATTCACTCATTAATTACTGTAGATAGTGTAAAGTACATGTTTCAGTTTCTGCATTTAGGTGGGTGTTTCTGTGGATTGTGTGGGAGAGGGGAGCAGCAGCATTGAAGGAGGCTAGGTTTAAGATCTGTGTTTTTTTTTTCCTGTTTTTCTTAGTTAAGCAGTGGATTTTCTCTTACATGTTGTTTCTGTTTCTTTTCTTGCCATATTTCCCACTGCTGAAGTAAACTCTGTGCTGTTAGTGTGTAGAATACTGATTGAGTGTTCTGTTTCACTTGCCAGATATCACTCACCAGAAAAAAAGCCTGCACTTTTGGTGTATAAAAATACTGATTCACTGTTCTGTTTCACTTGCCAGATTTCCCTCTGCTATAAAAAAAGACCTGTGCTTTGAGCATATAAAATGCTGATTCAGTGTTCTGTTGCACTTACCAGATATCACTCACCTGAAAAAAAAACCTGCACTTTTGGAGAATAAAAATACTGATTGAGTGTTCTGTTTCACTTGCCAGATTTCCCTCTGCTGTAAAAAAAAAAAAAAAGACCTGTGCTTTGGGCATATAAAATACTGATTCAGTGTTCTGTTGCACTTGCCAGATATCACTCACCAGAAAAAAGCATTGTGCTTTTGGCGTATAAAATACTGATTGCGTGTTCTGTTTCCACTTGCCAGATTTCCCTTTGCTAGAAAAAAAGACCTGTGCTTTGGGCATATAAAGATTGAGTGTGGTGTAATCCGTATTTTGACCTGTAAAAAAAAACCCTTACCATTAAAACACAAACAAGAATCATGACTGGCAAAAAGAAGGTCTGGTAAAGGGATGGGCGCCCATGCATCAGGGAAGAAGGTTGGTAAATCAAAGGCACCAATTAATAATCCACTTCAAAAATCAGTGTCTGCACCCATGTCATCATCAATTCCTGTGGGCTCAGGGGCTCCTTGCAGTGAGAGTACTGGAGTTCTTAGCAGCAGTGGCATATTTGATACAACATTTTTCAAAGTTACATCTGTGGCAGCCATGATGGTGGGTGAAGTGACACCGGACAAGAAAGGTAGCAGCGTTGCAAGTTCCAACAGGCAGCAAACAGTGGAAGAAGAGAAGGTAGTCTGGGTACCCATGGGTGGTGTTGATGGTTGTGTTTCTGAGGCAGACAGTGTGAGACAGTGGTAAATACTAGAGATGTGAGAATGTGGTTGAGACTGCACAGACAGAGGTTGAGGAGGACATACATGTTGAAGAGGAGAGCATTGTTGATGATTATGATGATAATGTGCAGGATACACTATGGCAGCCTGACAGTAAGTAACATAAGTCATTTGATTTAGATGTTGTTGAGGAGGACATTGCGTCCAGTAGCATCACAGCCAGTAAAGAAAGCACCCCTAATATTTTTGATGTGCTGAAATCAACTCAAAAAAACAATGTCTCCACACCTTCCCCTCAGCTGTCACAGCCCTCCTGGCACCATGGAAAAAGGTGGGGAATTAAATCCTCTGTCTGGGATTTCTGTGTTCTAGACCCCGCTGATGAGTCAGTTGTGATCCGTCAGCTGTGTCAAGTGTGGGTAATCAAGGGTAAAAAGGGAAGCCATCTAGGCTCTGATGGGCAACTCACCCACCTCAAGAATAGACACCCTGCATGCTGGTGTCAGCACGAAAAGAAAGTCATTGGAGAGGGTCCCAGTGTCAGTCCAATTGAGACAGTGGTTGGAGGGTCTACCATGTCAAGTGTTATGGACTACGTAGTGGAGTAGCAGGATTCAATCCTGTCTAGTAGTATGGGGCATAGCAGCAGTGCCACTAGTACCACCCCTTTGAGTCAGAGAAGCATACTCACTGTATTGCAGAACACAGCTAAAGTTAGTATTGAAGCAGCAGCCTATAGCACCCTGGCAATATCACCATAATGATTAAAGTTGTTTACTCCAACAGCCCAAAGAAGGGTCCAGCCCACACTCCATGCCATGTTTGACCAGCGTTGAAAAATCCCACCGAATCACATGACTGCATGTGAGCTCAATGCAGCAGCTGCTGAAATGTTGGCAATTGATCTCTTGCCATACTCCTTTGTTGAGAATGCAGGTTTCTGGTAGTTCATGGCCTGGACATGTCCCAAATGGTTGATGCCATATCGAACGTACTTTGCAAAATGTGCTGTTTTGGAGCTGTATGGGAGAGTGTCAGATATGTTAAATCAAGCCCTCATTCATTCAGCAATGCCTTATATACGTCTGAGCATGGATATGTGGACCAGTGCAAAACAGCTGGCAGTTCATATCTGTGCATTACAGCTCACTAGGCACAGGGATCTGGGGTAGAAACATAGAAACATAGAAACATAGAATTTGTCGGCAGATAAGGACCACTTGGCCCACCCAGTCTGCCCATTTCCCTGCCTACTGGATAAGCTGCAGATCCTAGTTAACCAGCAGCCTACTTCTTTCTACCCCAACCCCCTAGAATTGCCTTATGACTGTCCCATGCATGCTTAAATTCCACCATTGTTTTTGACTCCACGACCTCCTCCGGAAGGCCATTCCATGCATCCACAACCCTCTCTGTGAAAAAATACTTCCTAAATTACCTCTGAGCCACGCCCCCATCTTCAAATTGTGCCCCCTTGTTCTTGCACACCTCTTTTTTTGAAAGATGCTACCCTCTTGGACTTTGTAGATTCCCTTGAGGTACTTGAAAGTTTCTATCATGTCCCCCCTCTCCTTCTTTCCTCGAGGCTATACGTATTAAGCTCCTTAAGTCTCTCTTCATATGTCTTCCGTGCAGGCCCTGCACCATTTTAGTTGCCCTCCTCTGGACAGATTCCATCCTGTCTATGTCTTTGCGAGAGACTGGGTCTCCAGAACTGCACGCAGTACTCCAGATGGGGTCTGACCAGCTGTCTGTACAGAGGGATAATAACTTCCTGTTTTCTACTGGTGATGCCTCTTCATGCATCCCAGTATCCCCCAACCCTCCTTGCTGCCCTCTCATTGCTTGCCCACCTTTAGATCATCTGATATGACTACCCCAGGTCCCTTTCCATTTTGTTGTTGTTAGTATCTCACCCCCATTGTGTACTCTTCCCTGGGTTTTGTTTCCCAGGTGCATTACCTGCACTTCTTAGCATTGAATATAAGCTGCCATACATTTGACCATTCCTCTAACCTTGCCAAGTCCCTTTTCATCCTTTCCACCCCACCTTGTGCATCAACTCTGTTGCAGATCTTTGTGTCATCTGCAAAGAGACATACTTTTCCTTCAGTCCCTCTGCAATGTAAGCTTATAAAGACATTGAAGGACCGGTCCTAATACTGAACCCTGTGGTACCCCACTAGTAACCCCCCTTTCTTCAGAGTGGACTCCATTTACTATTACTCTCTGTGTCCTATTCTCCAGCCAATTTTTTACCCAGACTGTCATCTTGGGACCCACTCCCAGGCTGGCTAACTTGTATATTAATCTTTTGTGTCGGAATGTGTCAAATGCCTTGCTAAAGTCTAGATAGGCCATGTCCACAGCCCCTCCCTGATCTACCACGTTGGTCACCCAGTCAAAGAAATCTATCAGATTTGTCTGGCATGACCTTCCCGCTGTGAATCCATGCTGCCTTAGGTCCTGTGCCCCTCTGGCCTCTAGATACTCGACAATTCTTTCCTTCAGAAGTGATTCCATCATTTTCCCTACCACTGAGGTTAAACTAACAGGTCTGTAGTTTCCTGCTTCTGCCTTGCTCCCACTTTGTGAAGGGAATCACATCTGCCCTCCTCCAGTCCTCGGGTACCACCCCATCCTCCATGATTTGTTAAACAGGATAGTCAGTGGTGTCACTAATTCCACCCTTAGTTCTTTTAGAATTCTGGGACGAATCCCATCAGGACCTATTGCTTTGTCCACCTTCAGTTTTAAGAGTTCTTTCAGAACCCTTTCTTCTGTAAATGGGCTGGTATCAACTTCTGTATCCAGAGTGTTTCTACTGTTTGTTTTAGGTACCTCCCTCTTCCTTTGTAAATACTGAGCAAAATATTTGTTTAGTATCTCTGCCTTTTCACAGTCACCTCTGCCCCTTATTAAGCCTTACTATCCCTCCTTGGTCTTCCTTACTCCCTGATGTACCTATAAAGGTTTTATCCCCTTCTTAACTGAGTTGGCTATCTTTTCCTCAGTTTGGGCCTTTGCTGTTCTGACTGCCTTCCCAGCTTCCTTTTGCTTTAACTGATACAGTTCCCTGTCCTGCTCCTTCTGTGATTCCTTGTACTTCCTGAAAGCTTTCTTTTCTCTTGAACCTTCACTGCCACTTCCTTTGAGAACCATAGTGGTTTCTTACATCGTTTAGTTTTGTTTATTTGCTTCACACAAAGGCTTGTTACCTCTGTGATGGCAGTTTTTATTATTCCTCATTGTTCTTCCACCCCTCCTTCCTGCCCATTTGCTAGTGCATTCCTTAGGCACTCACCCATTTTGGCAAAGTCTGCCCTCCTAAAGTCCAGTACCTTTGCCTTTGTATGGCTTGACTCTATTGCTGTGTTTATTGTGAACCATACTGTTCGATGGTCGCTAGTTCCCAGATGGCTACCCACTTCTACATCTGTGATCCTCTTCATCTCCATTTGAGGAACCAGGTCTAAGATTGCTCCCTCTCGAGTGGGCTCCAATACTAGTTGTCTAAGGCATGCACCCTGTAGGGCATCTAGAATAACCCCACTCTTCGAAGTGGCTGCTGCAACTGCACTCCAGTTAACATCTGGCATATTCAGATCGCCCATCAGCAATATCTCCTTTTCTGCCTTACTAAGTATACTTTCTATCATTTCCTTGTCCTTTTCCTCCCCTGAGAAGGAGTCTGTACAACCCTGTGTGGATTGTGGTGCCATTGCGGTCTCCAAATTTACCCACAGTGCTTCTTCTGCTCCCTGTTTTCCCTTTTGTTCTGCTGCTTGATTCCTTCCCTTATGTAAAGAGCTACTCCTCCTCCTCTATTACCCTCTCTGTCCCTCCTGTAGATAGTGTATCCTGGTATGTTTACGTCCCAGTCATGGTTTTGTGTGAACCATGTTTCTGTGACTGCCACGATATCCAGATGTTCCTCCTCCATCAAGGCCACTAATTCAGGAAGCTTGTTACTCAGACTACGGGCATTGGTACTCATTGCTTTCCATTTTTTGATGGCTTTACCTTCAGTTGCAGCATCCCCCACTGACCTGTCTACCCTGGTCTTTTTCTCATTCAGTACCTTGTTTTGTAGGGAGAGGCTGGGATTTTCCTGCTGCTTATCAGTGCCTCCCCCCTTGACTAGTTTAAAAGCTTGCCAATGAAACATTTAAACCGATTGCTCAAAAGACTTGTTCCCTTCCTGGATAGATGCAGACCATCCTGCCAGTATAGGCTGGTGTCCCTCCAGGTGGAACCCCAGTCGCCAATGAAGCCAAACCCCTGTGCTCCACACCATATTTTTAAACCATTCATTAAACTGCATGGTGCAAAGTTCCCTCGCCTCACTCATGCCATTGACAGGCAGCACCTCTGAGAAGGATACTGTGTGTGCTACTTGTCTTAGGCCCCTCCCCAGTTCTACAAAGTCCTTCTGCACTGCTCTAATCTCATGTTGAGCCAAGTCATTTGTCCCTAGGTGGACAACGACGTCCAGCTTAGACTCCCTTGCAGCTATTCTCGTGATCCTGAGGATGCGCTTCCTGTCCCTCCAAGCCATGGCACCAGGCAGGCACCTTACTTCAGTTTTCCCTGCTCCCCCCAGTTCTATCCCCCTAATAATTGAGTCCCCCACCAGGAGCTGCTTCCTTTCCTTGTGGTGTCCTCTGCCTCCTTCCTATGGGCCTCCCTTGTGACAGGTGTCCTCAGCCTCCTTAATCTCCTCTGTGGGTGCATCCATAGGGTAGCTGTGCTCCCCCAGAATAGTGTATGGATTGTGGAGTGGAACAACTGACTGGGTGTGCCTCTGTTCCACCATCCTCACCCTCCCTGAGCCCACTGTGGTCCAACTGCTGTGCTTTCTTTGCAACCTCTGAGGCAGTGGTGGTGGTGGTGGCTCTGGTGCTCCCTGCATGGGGGAGGTTCCCTTCTTACCATCCAGTCTGGCCTGGGGGAAGATTCCCTTACTGCTGTCCAGTGTGGCCTGAAGACGGGCAAATTCCTTCCTCAGGGCAGAGAGTTGTCTGCAAATAGGGCAGCATCTCAGCCTCCAGAAAGT
Source organism: Neoceratodus forsteri (assembly GCA_016271365.2). Classification (NCBI taxonomy): domain Eukaryota; kingdom Metazoa; phylum Chordata; order Ceratodontiformes; family Ceratodontidae; genus Neoceratodus; species Neoceratodus forsteri. Next base: position 632,819,354 of record CM028131.1, read on the forward strand.
CTCCCAGAAGACTGCTGCCTCACAGCCATTACATTGCACTACTCCCCACATGATTATGTACTTTTTGTTTTTGGTTGTTTGTGTGTGTGTTTGTGTGTGTGATTGGTTTGTTATATAGAAATATATATATATTATACAATATGTATGCTTATATTAAACTGTGCCCTCACAAAACAATCAGCTAAGAGCTCTGACCCACCGCTGCGATGAGTGCCTTTCTGTCAGGAAGATACCATACACAACAATTTAACAGAGCAAATCCCCTGCTAATCAAACAGAGAAAAATCCAGACATCCAAGTCAGACACAGGTAAACCTCCCCAGCCCCAAAACAGCCTGGTGGTTTGTGCTTCTGAAAGCAGTCAGCCCAAAATAAGTCAGCTGTGCTTTAAACTCTTCCTGCACTGAAAATCTTAAGAATTGTAACAAGACTGTCTTTTCCTGATTAAGTTCCTTATTTCACCTTTCAGTTAGAAGTAGCCTCCACCTGCAGAATATCTGCTACAAACCAAAGACAATTGTAAGGTTCACCTCCCTCTGTTGTGAGCACAACTCACTTTCTTGCAAATCCCATGTTCAGTATTGTAGCTCCCAGCAAGAGGTAGCTTGCCTTAACTGTTCAACTTGAGAAGTGGGAAAATTTACAGCAAGACAAACTGTGTCGGTAGCAACATTCTGGGTCTTCATCAGCATGCCACACTGATGATGAAAAGCATACCGGGGTCACACATCGGTGAGAAAATGCTGGAAGCACTGCTTTCTGAAATTGATGACTGGCTCCACCCACATTCACTGAAGGCAGGCTTTATTGCCATTGGTAATGGATCAAATGTCATCAAGTGCATTAGTGATGGGGTTTTTTTCAGGGTGCCATGCCTGGCACACTGTCTGAATCTCATTGTACAGCAGTTTCTCACCCATCCAGACATCAGGGAGATTTTGGCTGTTGCACGTCACATCTGTGTGCACTTTGCATGGTCCGGAAAGGCATGTGGCTTGTTCCGTGAGTTGCAGATTCGCAACAACTTGCCTCAGCACCACATGAAAATGGATGTGGTGACAAGATGGAACTCCACCATGTACATTTTATTCATTTATTTATTTATTTAGTGATTCAGAAAAGACCTTTGAGTGCAAGCTCTTTTACAAAGGTTCCACATCATAGATTGCAAAACAAAGAACAATAGGAGAAAGCAAAGGTACATTACAATGAACGATACAGCTTGGATTCAGAACTTACAGAATAACTCAAAACATAGGTACAAGTTAAAATAACAAGAAAAACACTTTATGAGGGTGGGGGGGAATAAGCAGCCACATAGTGCTTTGTCAGTAGCTCAAAGGAATGGGGATAGCTGGCAGTGGGGTAAAGAAAGGAGGTACGAGAGAGAGGTATGTAACATGGTGGAGGTGAAGGGTGGGGGAAGAAGGGCGATAAGGTATAGAGATAAATGGTGGGGTGATGGGAGGCTGAGTGGAGAAGACATGCTAAAGTAAATGGTGGGGTGTGAGGGGCGCATGGTCAGGCAGCCAGCATTAGTAGTGACTATTAGGGAAACTCACGGGACTGTGAATTGTGGGGGGTGGTGGGTGTCGAAGGACCATGATGCAAACTGATTGCTGAGGCAAGTCATGAGAAGGGACAGAGGAAGGGGGGTACCTGAGGCCTACCTAGTGCTTGCTGGGGGGCAGAGAGAGAGCAGGTGTTGCTGGACTGAGGGGCAGGTGCACTTAGAGAGTGTTATTAGGTGCTGTTTGAGGTCAGTTTTGAATTGTGCCAGACAATTGGTGGCCAAGAGGTGCCCAGAAAGTTCATTCATCCATGGGGGGACCGGTCAAATGTACCTTGCCCAAGTGAAGTGCGACGGAAGGGGATAGCGAAGGCCCCTCTAGTTCTCCCTCTGGTGACCTATAATGAGTTGGCCGCCTTGATCAAATTGCCTACACAAGGTGGTGTTTTACCCAATAGAGCCTTCTTCCCTAGGATGCAAGTCTGGAATTTGACCCTGTTTCTTAATGACAGCCAGTTTGCATGTTCATACAGAGTACAGGTGTGAGTGCAATGCTCAGCATCCAGGGTGACTCTGCAGGCTTTGTTGAGTGCAGTCTGAACTTTCTTGAGCGCTGTATCCATTGCCACCCCATAGACCACTAGTCCATAGTCAATAGTAGATATAATTGAACTGTGGACTGAGAGGCGGAGAGCCCCTGGAGAGAGGTGTTGCCTGTGCCTGTACAGGACACCAATCTTGGTATTGACTGTCTTGACCAAAGAGTCAATATGGTGTGCAAATGTGAGGGTATCATCTACTATGACCCTCAGATACTTGAACAAGTGAACTTGTTCCAGCGGCTCACTGCATGAGTTGGAGATGATGAGGGGGTGGTGCCTATTTTTGCTTTGGGGGCTGGACATAAGCATGGCCTTGGTCTTCTTGTAGTTTAGTAGCAACTTATGACTACAGAACCAGTCCTCAGGTTTGGAGATGGAGTTCTGAAGCTCAGATTGTTGGGCAGCCTGAGACGTGCTGCTGCTCAGGAGCACAGCATCATCTGCATATAGTATGAGTTTGGTGTCGCAGGCTGTGGGAAGGTCATTTAAGAAGAGGCTGAAGAGTAGGGGCCCCAGTATTGATCCCTGGGGTACCCCTAATGATACCTCTCTTGTGCTGGATACTGTTTGCCCATTGATATCTCTGTAACAGGTAGCCTTGGAACCAGCAAAGGGCATTGGGCACCACACCCATGTTTTGCAGTTGGGTCAGTAACAGAGGGTGGTTGACTGTATCAAAGGCTTTGGTGAGGTCAATAAAGACAGAACCCACCAGTTTGCCTTCATCCAGGGCCTTATGTGCATAATTCATGTAGTCCAGCAGGGCAGTGGTGGTACTGTGATTTTGTCTGAAGCCATGCTGGTTGGGGCATAGTAGATTATATTTATTGGGGTAGTCAATGAGTTGACCCACCACAATCTTTTCCAGTGCCTTGGATAGGGGGAGAAAAATGAGATGGGTCTGTAGTTGGCTACCAGAGACTTGTCGCCTCCTTTATGCACTGGCATAACTAGGGCCTGCTTCCAAACCACTGGAAATTGGGCCAGGGCCAGGGACTTATTGTACAGCATGCTGGATCACTTATACGAGCAGTACAAGGTGATTTCCAAATATATGCTGGTACATGCTAGCAGGGACAGTGCTGGTGGATCCATGAGTCTCACAGTGGATCAGTGGTGGCAGATACTTAGGCCATTCGAACATGCCACTCAGGCCATGAGCACCTACATCGCCAGTATGAGTCACACAATTCCACTTCTGCATGTGCTGAGGCAAACACTGTTGAATGTCCAGCAACAGCTGGAAGCAGGTATTGACACACTGGTAGTTTTGACTAGATGGATCATATGCTCAACATGTTACAGACCAACACACATATTAACAGAATTCTGCATTCTGAAGAGTTTGGCATCACCACAATGCTTGACCCATGATATAACTTTGGTGTGGCATCAATCATTGAAGGTGGGAGCCAGCAGGTTAAGAAGTTGACTGACCTTCTGATAAGAAGGTTACGTGGTGCACAGATGTTAATAAACACACAGGTACATAACAAGGCAAAACATGACACAGCTCATATAGACCCGGTGCTGCTACCACCTCACAGGCCTCAAATCTGAATGTGGCTTCCAAAACATGTACCTTGAATAAAAAAAAATTTAAATCTTATTTGAGATGTCTTCAGCCAGGTGGGTGTGGCAGACATGCAAGACAATGAGGAGGAGGCTGATGATGAATCAGCAGGCATGCAAGCAGCACAACAAATGATTGATGTATATGTGGTGGACATGAGGCACCTAAGCATTGGAGATGAGCCCCTGATGTACTGGAGCACCAAAGTGTCTGATTGGCCAGCACTGACATTGGTGGCCATGAACTACCTCCATTGTCCAGCATTGAGCAACCCCCTCCCCCCGGAGTGTTGAACAAGTATTTAGTTCAGCCGGTGCCATAGTGCAGGACAGGCGCACCAATCCGACACCAAAAAATGGTAGCTTGCTAACATTTATTAAAATGAAACAAAGACCCATTCCAACAAAGTCAATAATGTCTGTGTTCAAGCCACATAACAGCAGTGAAGAGGAAGTGGAAGGTACTGTCAGCACACTCAGTAGTAGGAACAAATGTGAGGTGGGAGGAGTAGTATTGGAGAGAGAGTTTCCATCTGGTTACAGCTTCAGTCTGGAGGACTGTGAGGGCTGCTTGCTTGTGGATATTGATTAAAATAAGGCATGATTTTTCATCCGTTGCCCCTCAGCAGTATGATCATTTTAAGTATGACTTAATTATTCTGTTAGTTTATATTCATTCATGTCTTGATGTCTTGATAAATAATTTCTTTACTTTCATTAATCTCAAAATGCCCTACCGGGTCAATATGTCGCACGCTCTACAGCGCACAACATGACCGCGAGGTAGGAACAGCACTGTAGGGAAGAGCAGAGGGTGCAAAACTGCAAAAGGATGTATTCACAGTAGTGCACCCTCTCACTCTTCCCAGTGCAGAATAAGAATCCTGCTGGGACAGGGGTCTGCCGAGCAGCTGCCGTGGCTCAATGGAATGAGCCACTGGCAGCAAGGGAGGCAGGCAGGCAGTGCATCTGGTACTGGGTCTCGATTACCGGTCCCAGACACATGGAATTTTATTTACTGGCAAACCCCCCCCCCACACTGGAGTTAAATAATTTAGTTGGGGGGGATTCGGGGGGCACAGCTCCCTGTGATGGGATGGTGTGGGGGGGCCAGAGCCTCCTGAAAAAACGAGAATTATGCAGTTTGCAATATATCGCACTGTATTGGAAGCGCAGTATGTTGCTTCAGCATAATGTCTTCAACATTATGACCCCGTGCCTCAAAACACTCTCCATGCAAAATGTTCTGCTGCTTTTGCCTGCCGCCAAATTCAGTGTCTTATCTCCACCACCAATGACATGTCTTGCTGCTCCACACAGCAAGATACAGCACTTATTCCTCTTCCTCCTCCTTCAGATAACTGCATTGTTCATAGCCAGTGACAAATGTCATTGTTCAGCCCACAGTGCTGCAGCATTACAATGGCTGCTCACCGCCAGTTTCCATTCTTCCATAACTGTGCTGCTGCTACTACTATTACTACTATTGCGTCAGATGAAGTACTGTCCACCACCACCTGAATGTGATGTCTGCATAATATACCTGTTCCATACAGAGGGACATAGCACTATTTCATACTGTGGCCTACTTGTGTTACTCCTTCATGATCAGGCACAACCAGGATGATCTGGTCAACCTTACACATTCCTGGGACATTGGGGTTCTCAACCTTCAGTTGAGTGAGGACTTTAAGAATATTCAGTCTTGGGTAATGTCTCAAAAGCTGGTCCTCAACCTAAAAAAAACTCAGGCCATGCTTTTTGGGTCGTCAGCCAAGATCAAGTCCTCCCCTACCCCTCTGTGCATCAGTGGTGTGGATGGTGCTCCCCTCCTAACCACAGTTTCCATTAAATACCTTGGGGTGATGCTTGACCCCCAACTCAATCTGGGGTGTCATATCCTAAATGTTTGCAGAGCCGTACACTGTAAACTGGGTCTTGCCTACAGGGCAAAGAAAAATCTGACGTCTGCTGCTTGTCTGGCGTTGGTCAGAGGTGTGCTTCTTCCTTTGCTCAGCTATGGCCTCCTCCTATTTGCTCGCACATCCAAAATCCATCTCATTTAGTGGAACATGACCTTCAATAACATCTGTCACTTTGCCATGACTGCCCCTTGCCTAACCCATCATTATGAATTATATGACAAACTAGGCTGGCTTTCCCCGGCCAGTCACATGAACTTTGGGTTGAGCTGCTTCGTGGGCAAGGTGATCAGAACTGGCACCCCTCTGGGGCTGGCACAGCTTCTCAAGCCTGCCAACTCCTCCTTGTACTCCCTCAGGTCTCAGGGTCCTGGGGTGCTCAAAGTTCCCTATACCCGTACCCTAATGGGGGATAGGGACTTCGCTACATGTGCTCCGAGGCTATGGAACACCCTTCCTGCCCAGGTTCATTCCTCCCCTTCCCACCTGTGCCTCCGGAATTCTCTGTGGGAGCATTTGAAGCAGGCCTCCGCGTGTGGGTGCCCTAAGCCACCATAGATAGTCCCAGATCTCCAAATTGGACTCACCTAGCCATGGGGTCCCTCTTATAGGCTCTAATTATGCTGCCTACTGTCCTTTACACTGTGATGTATGCGATTGCTTGTTTATCTGTTCAAGAATTATCTATTTTGTGGCTCTGATTAAGGGTTACTCATACAATGTCATTTATACATTGTTCACTGCTCCTGCCATTGAATGACTAAGTCTATTTATTCTGTATGTATATATATATATTTTACCTATGACTAAGTCTATTTATTCTGTATGTATATATATATTTTACCTATCACTGCTTACTGTAGACTAACTACAGTGGTAGTCACAGAAAGTATGTTTACCTGGTTCCTTTGTGACTCTGCACATTGCACTACGTGTTATGTTTCCTGTTTAAACATGTATTTTCATTGTACTCTCCCAGGTCGTACCTGAAAATAGGCATATAACTTGTCTAGTGTACCTAACTGGTCAACAAAAGCTAAATAAATAAATAAATGATGGTCTGACTGCTGCATCCACTCTCTCTGATGCAACATAAAAATGCAATTTCAAGAAAAACAATAAAAAACAGTTGTGTTGCTACTGTTGTGACTAATGGAATGAAATCATCAAGCACCGTCATGAAGTGTTCCATCTCCAGCCAGAATGACACCATCACGTATGGACAGAGGGACATAAATATCATCAGGACTGTCCTTGTTAGCTACAAGGGTAAGACACTTTCAGTCTTTACTACAGTTTGTATTATAAATGCTGGTGTTGTGACCGGCGGATATCACATTGGTGAATGGTCTGGCTGGAAGTAGATGGTAGAGTACCTTAAAAGGACTAAAGCCCTTCAAGTTGCTAAGAAACACATTCACATGTTTTTCCTTCTTTCCTTGTGTCACTTCACAGGTTTGCAAAGCTCCAGCTGTTCCGACAGCAGCATGCGAGGATGACATACAGTATCACAGCCAGCATCGCTATTACTCATGCAATGGTATTTTTTTTTATCATGTTCTTGAATGTGTTGCAATAATATTTTCTTGCATTCACAGGTCAACGTGGTTGTGCTTCTGATCCATCATGATCGTTCTATCAACATTTGACATGTCATCTTTTTCTGGCCAGACAACCTGACAAAGAGACATATTGGAAAGTACCTGAAATAAAAACAGCAGAAACACGAAACATGTACTATGAGTCTGTGTACTTTGAGTGTGACATATGCAAAACTTTGCATACTTCAACCAACTATACAACCACCTCCCCCCAAAAAAAATACTTACATCACTTCAGTCTTTCCCGAGTTCAACTTCAGCCAGCTAGAATTCATCCAATCTTGGATTTCAGCGAGGCAGTTATTAAATATCAAGACAGCTCTATCCTGGTTGGTGGCAAAAGACAGGTAGAGCTGGGTATCATCAGCATAGCAGTGAAACCTCAGCCCATACCATCTTACAATGTCTCTGAGGGGCAGCATATACACTGCGAACAACATGGGGGACAACACCGAGCCCTGAGGGACCCCACATGACAGAAAGAGAGGATCGGAGGAATAAATCCCCAACACCATCCTCTGAGTTCTGCCAGTGAGGAAGGACTTAAACCACCTGAGGACTGTACCAGACAGGCCACTGACGAACCTCAGGTGCTCAAGAGTACCCCATGATACACAGTGTCAAACGCTGAAGAGAGATCAAGAAAAACCATGCTGGAGCAACTTTTCTAATCTCTCGCCATCAAGAGATCATTGAGCACCTGAACCAGTGCACCTTCAGTACTATGCCTCTTTCAAAAACCAGATACGAGAGGTTCGTAGATGTCATGGATGGGCACATGGTTCTCCAGTTGTAAAGCCACTACTTTTTCAATCACCTTCCCCACAAAGTGGAGATTAGAGATGGGTCTGTAGTTATCAGGGCAGTCTGGGTCCAAAGAAGCTTTCTTTAGAAGGGGAGTCACCGCCGCCTCCTTCAGGGAACTAGGGAACTCACCTGACTCAAGGGAGCACCAGACTATCTGTGCCAAGACCAGACCAATGATGTCACCACAACCCATAATCAGGGAAGTTGGACCCAGATCCAAACTACAGCACATAGGGTGCATACCCTGAACAATCCGCATGAAATCCATGAACTCCAGCCGGTCAAAGGTACTACAGGAAAAGTGAGGGAGAGTGACCGAGCACCGATCAATAGCATCCCCCATAGAGTGTGCTGGCTGGATCTCCACTGTGATGCCAGCCACCTTATCTGCAAAGAACCGAGTGAACTCATCACACTCCAATTGTGAAAAAGCTCTTTGAAGCTGCAGACAGGCTGGGTTCAAAAGAGCTGAGCCAGTCGGTTCTGAGCAGCAGCCATCTCCCCGGACAGGAACTCTGCCTTGTTATGGGAGATTGCTGATTGATAGACTTGATAATGGTCCATCAATCTAAGATAGTCGGCCTCCAGGGCAGATTTCTGCCAGCAATGCTCTAACCTTCGTCCTAGTCACCGCATCTCCCTCATGGTCCTGTCAAACTGAGGGGACTGAGGGAGAATGAGGAGAGGACGAACACGGATGGGAGCAATGAAGTCCAGAGCTGTAGTGATGACCTTATTATAGGCCAAAACTAAGGCATCTGGGCTTCCGCTTACCTCAGGAAGTACCGATAGGTCAAGTACTGCCACCAGGCCATCAGAGCTCACATCCCATAATGGGCGGTATCTGACCATCTCCACAGGGGTAAGCCTACAAAGTGGGGGCACAAAAACTAAACCCCATGGTGTAGTGATTGGACCATCCAACAGGTTCCAACCCTGAGTCAGAGGCTTTGATCCCCAGGAGGAAGACCAGGTCAAGACAGTGACTGTGTTTATGAGTAGCAGAGGTAACAATCTGTGTAAGGCCCAGTGATGTCATCAACTGGAGGAAGTGTTGTCCAAATTGTGAGAATTCGTTGTCGACCCAGGCATTGAAGTCACCTAGGACCATCAGCCTGGGCGACTCAAACACCATGCCGACCACAAAATCCGCTTCTTCCTGAAGGAATTGCTTCTCATCCTCGGGTGGACGGTAGATGAGGGCAATCCTACAGCCTACACCTGCTACTACAGTACACTCAAATGACCCCACCTCCTCAACTGGTACACTTGTGAGGCCCAGTTCGGTCTTGAAACAGACCACAACACCGCCCCCCCCCCCGCAGTCCAATCTCGAGTGGTATATCACCAAGTACCCGGCCAGAATTGCAGCCTCCAATGTGGGACCAGCATTCTTATTCAGACAGGTCTCGGTGATGCAAGCCAGATCAGCTGTCCTAATAAGATCTGCAATAATTACAGTCTTGTTTTTAATAGATCTGGCATTGCATAACACCGCTCGAGTTGGACAGGTTTCCAGGGCGGCCCGGGCTACCTGCCCACCAATAATGGTGTTGCCATTGAGTATGGAAACCAGACATGGGGGACCATGTTCCAGAGTCCATTTTGCCCCAGGGCATCTTCTGGACCTAACAACCCAATGTGAGAACCCCGCTCATTCATCCTCTGCTGTTCACACCTCCCGCCCCCCCCCACCCAATGGGCAATACCCAGCACTTTACAGCACTGATAAGTTAAAAACTGTAAAGGGGGAAGACAAAAGGGTGGAGAGCACGAAGGGCAGAGGATGAATTCCACACTACCCGGAAGGGGCAGGCCTCCAACACATATTGCTGTCCCGAATCAAATAAAGTGCACCAAGCCAAAAAAGGAAGAAAACTCCTACAAAATAAACTAATAAACTCAAAACCAAAAACCAAAATAAATAAAACAGTTCAAAACTCCCACAACTCTCACTTGAAGGAGGAGGATCAAACAATGAAAACCAGATAAGACAATCAAACAAACAACCAAAACTAAAATTTTAATTACCCCCCCCAAACTTCCTCCTCTCTCTCTCACCAAGAGGATAGAGATTTGAATAACTATACTAAACTAAATCAAACTCTCAATAAATAACCCTATACCCTATATACCCACCCGCCACATACCATAAACTAAAATAAGCTAAAAAAGAAATAGCCTTTCAAGAGATTTGTGCTGTCAGGCCAGTCACCAAAGTCCCAGACACAAATGGGTCTGCTTGAAGAGTCCAAGTCACAGAAAAGAAAATTAAATAATGAATGATGTTACTTCATAGACTGTAACTAAGGCCAGTTCAAATGTACAAAGTGGAATTATAAATTATAAATGCACCTCCTCTCACTGAGATGCAGGAATCCAATAAAAAAACAGCAGATGTCTTCAGACCCCCAGAGGCCCTCTCACTGCCTGGGAGATCAAAGAAAAATAGGCACTCTCACTGCCGAATAAACAGAATGAAAAGATACAAATCCAAAGTAAGTGAAATTGAAATCTGACCATTTTGCAGGCAGGTGTCCTTTGAAGAAAATCCTCCCAATGGTGTTCAAGGTCTACCAGGCAGACACAAATGGAGGCCCAACATAGGGACCGTGGCCAGAAATGTTAATCACCGCAACCTCGGTGCTCCATCAATGCCAGCCCACCAGCTGAGCCCCCGGAGGATCTGAGAGAACTATAGGCCCACTGGCTGGCTACCTGGCCAACCCAAGGCTCAAGCCTCCACGTGGCCACAAACTCTGGCCACAGGCCACCCAACAATATCAGGTCCACCGGTGCTCTGACACCAATCGGGTCAAGGTCAAAGTCAAACAGAACCAGCACGACCTCCTGTGCCTGTCTAGCAGCTCTGTCACTGAGTCATCCAAAGGTCAGCGACACAATCCACAAATGCCAGGCTCTACACAGGCAGCTCCAATCCATCTCATCAGGTAATCCACAATATCCTAACATCGAGGTTATGAGAGTGGAGGAAGCAGAAGGCAATGTGGAGGCCCTATGGGTCACCTTGCGAACCCCTGTGGGAGGGAAGATCAAGTTAGGGGTGGTATATAGGCCCCCAGGACTAGCGGAAGACCTGGAGGGTTGCCTGTTGGCTAACATTAAGGGGCAGTGTGGATTGGAAGGGGAAGGAGTGGTGTTGATGGGGCACCTTAATATACCAGCTACTGATTGGGGTACTGTGATGTCCACTGTAATCAGGGAGCAAAAGCTGCTAGATGGCTTCCTGGATGCATTCCTCAATCAGCAGGTGATGGACTCAATGAGGGAGGGTCATATCCTGGATGTGGTTTTAGCAGATGGGGATCTTGTACGAGATCTGGTTGTGTAAGAACCCCTGGCTGGGAGCGACTACAACACAGTCTGGTTTCAGCTTAAACTGGGGGGGGGAATCATTCAAGGACAATGATAGTTGATTTATTAACAAATCTTTATTCATTTTCCAGACAATAGACAGACATACAAATACTTGGGCAACCCAGGGTACACAGTCCAAAACTGACTGTGTGAACTATATACAGCCCAACTATGTATACACACAGCAGGTAGAACCACCTCCTCAAATAAAAGCATGATCTTGTCTCCTCTATACCATAAAATAGAATAACAGGTCTGCAGATATAGTTAATCCCCCTCATAATAACCCAAATACCAACACTCCTGCAGCCCAACAGACAATCTCTGTCCACAAACTCCTTTTAAGGAGCATTCCTTCCATAAGGTGGCGTCCCTCTGTGTCCCCTGGAAAGAGAGAGAGTCCCCATCCCCCCATACAACCAGGCAGACCCCTACAATCAAGCTATTACCCTTATCTAAAAACCATAGCATCTCAGAGACAGTCGCATAAACAATCATTTGGATCACACTAGTGCCATAGAAGACTATTTCCCACTCCAGCAAAACTTCCTTCCACTAACCACAATCCGACAGACAGGCCTGTGTTTGAATATTAGTACCCTGCTGCAAATATATCACATCTAATGCCGCCCATCTTTTAGCATATAACCCTTTTCTCCCCTCCATATATAGATGCCTCCCTATTCTACCCAAAGCTCCCATGAGATCTCTCACCCACTGCTCATAAATACAAGCTTGATCATCTTACCAGTGTTGTAACAAAAAGGATTTAACTACCGCTGCCATCAAGGAAAGATGGTATTTAGGTGTAACACCAGAGATTTGTGTGAAATCACCTAAAACACATCTCTCTGGTGTTATAAATTCTGAATAATCCGGCATTGGGTCCATATACCGTTTAATTTCACCCCAAAGGGGCGATATTTTACTACAACCCCACAGCACGTGCAGGAGATCTCCTCTTCCCATTTCACACCTGAAACACAGGTCTGTCTGTTTAAGATTTCTATCACATAGTTTCACAGGGGTAAAGTATATATTAGAGACAATAAAAAAATGCATACTATTGTATTTGGGTATAACCATATACTTGCTATTTTTCCAAATACTATCCCAAGTGAGGCTCCGAGGAGCCATCGCTTTATCCCAATATGAGACTCTTACAGGAGACTTCGGGCTAAGGAAGTCCAGGAGCATTTTATATACTTGTGAAAGGGAGTTGGATTTCGGGTCAACATCCTTTAGCTTATCCCATGTAAAGGAAGGGTCTGTAAGACCCCCTAACCTCTTCAGCATCCCCACCAACAATCGTGTAAGTTGCAACCTTTGAAAAAAGGGCATTCCTTCACATCGGGTCGGAATGACCACTCTATTATCCTGAATAACATCCCTTAGCTTCAGGCCCGATACCTGATTAGCCCACCGCATACTGATTACCTGACCCCAATAAATAGATTGGGATTACCCAGCAAAGGTTGGTCTCAGGCCTTCATTTGATCCTTTCTCTGTACAGGATTAAGAAATGACCACCAGGCTTCAGCCGATTTTAAAATTGGGTTCCCATACACTCTCTTAAAACCTTTTTCTGTTTTGGCGTACAGCAGTGCCTCCAGAGAGAGGCCGGCATCTTTTAACATTTGCTTCTCTATTTGTAGCCAAGTTGGAGTGTAAGTCTCCCCTTCCAAATTTCTAACCCATCGAGTCATCAGACCCAGCTGTCCCGCCACATAGTATACATGGAGATCTGGCAGTTTGATCCCTCCCAATGTGTACGGTAAACACAAAACATTATGCTTTTTCCTAGGAGGTTTAGCATTCCATAAAAATTCTGAGAGTAGCTTCCTAATTATATTGAACCATGTTTTGGGAATACTATACAGGGCTAGGTACGCCGGATATAACAACCTAGGTAATAGTTTCATCTTAATAAGACCCAGTCTAGCCATAAAGTTCAAGGGGAGTTTGTTCCATCTTACTATATCCCCCTTAACTGCTGATATAGTCCCCTCCATATTTGTTTCGGCCCCCGGCTCGATATTCGCTGTAATCCAGATACCCAGATATTTGATATTATCTGTCATCCATTGTACTTGCAGTGGTACAAAATCTGCCCTATAAACATATGGCGTCAAAGGGAGGATTTGAGTCTTAGTTAAGTTTAATTTATAATTTGAAACTTTAGAGAATCGCCCTATTAATTCTCTTCTTCTCTCAACACTAGATGCTGGATCTTGTAAGTGTAGAAGTACATCGTCTGCAAAAACTGAACATTTTAACTCCCTTCCCACTATCTCAATCCCCTTTATATGCCTGTCCATATTGATTGCTCTCAACAGGGGCTCTAAATAAATGTTAAATAATATCGGTGAGAGAGGACATCCCTGTCGGGTCCCATTTTCCAGCTGAATTTCCTGCGAAACATAGCCATTACATAATACCCTGGCCGTTGGAGCAGCATATAGATTTTTAATACCTCTAAGCAGGCCCTCCAGAAAGCCCATCCTCTCCATTGTAGCAAAAAGGAAAGGATGGGAGACCCTGTCAAGGCCTTTTTGGCATCTAGAGATATCAGGGCTAGGGGTAATTGAGAATCGGCCGCTTAATTCAAGATATGGTGTAATTTCCTAACAGCATCATGTGCACCCCTCCCTGACATAAATCCCACTTGTTCCTGACTAATTAGGCTAGGAGCGATCCGCAAAATTCTGTTGGCCAGGATTCTTGTAAGGATCTTAATGTCTTGATTCATTAAGGCTATAGGCCTGTAATTGCCAGGCAAATCCCAGGGCTTATCTGGTTTGGGAATTAGTGTAATATATGCCTGATATAATAGAGGATGAAACACTCCTTCCTGCATTATAATATTACAAAATTCTTGAAGCATGGTAGTATAGTATGAATATGGGCCTGATAAAACTTAGCCGTGAGACCATCTGGCCCCGGAGTTTTACCAGCGGGCAGAGATTGCACTACTTCGATAATCTCCGCTGCGCCTATAGGAGCCGCTAACTCCCTAGCCTGTGTTGGGTCCAGAATGGGTAAGGGAACTCCCTCCAAGAAAGTCCTGATTTCCTTCTCCCCAGCAAAATTTCTAACCTGGTATAGTTCTTTAAAGTATAACGTGAATGCGTCCGCCATTTCCTGAGGGTCCGTTATGAGCTTCCCCTCATACTGTATAGAAGTCACCGTTCTACTTGCTTCCTGTTCCTTAACTCTAGCCGCTAGTAGACACCCAGGAATATCTCCTTGCAATAAATATTTAGCTTTGATCTTTTCTAGCCAAAATTCTACTTTACCATAAACAATGTCCACCAGTTCCCCTCTCAAACTTTTAAGTTCAGCATCAATTTCCCCGGAGGACCCTCCAGTGGCGTCAGCGAGTTAATTGCCCCCAAAATAAATTCCTCTTTTGCCTTTCTCTGTCTGTTTCTTTGCGCTGCCAAACCCTGGGCTACTCCTGCATACAACACCTTACAAGTTGGCCATGCCAGCTTTTTGTTTTGCAATGTAGGTAGTTGTTGCTGCACAATCTCTAAGAGTGCTTCTTCGAGCTTATCCCACGTTGAAGTCTCCATCAATAAGGAGTCATTCAGTCTCCACCAATATGGTCTAGGAGGGTCAGGTCTTGGTTCCCAGATCAACTGTGTAGGGGAGTGGTCCAAAAAAATTCTACCCCCCTGTTGTCACATCCCTAATCTCCTTAAGTGCCTCCCTGTTTACCAGAAAAAAATCAATTCGAGATTGGCTCTTATGGGCTGCTGAGTAGAATGTCATATTATTGCCCCCAGTGGAATGGATCCGAATCGGATCTACCAATGCCGCAACCTCGAGTAACCTGTTTAGGGCAATCTGAGCCCTAGTCAGAGGCCCTCTGGTAGGTGGTATCCTGTCCTCCTGGTTGTTAAAATAAGTATTCCAGTCCTCTGCCAAAATAAGTGAATGTGCGGAAAAAACAGCTATATCCCTCTCTATTGAGGCGAAGAATTCAGGGTCAGAGGGTGTTGGTCCATAGATGGAAGCAACTGAAATTACCTTACCGAACAATGTGCCCAAAAGATATATCCCTCTGCCATCCTCCCTTGCAACCACTTGCTCTACCTTATATGGGCAGGTTTTCTTTATTAAAATCGCCACCCCCCCGAAGCCCTTTCTTTACCTACCCCAAAAACTTGTCCCACCCACAGTCGCTTAAGGCCACTCAGTTCCTCTGTCAACAGATGTGTCTCCTGTAAAGCAGCAATATGAGCCCCCATTTGATCGATATGTCTCAAAATTACCATTCTTTTACGTCTACCTCTAAGTCCTTTGATGTTCCAAGAAATTATTTTAACACACGACATTGACCAACCTCAAAATTATTTTGATTAAGCCATCACTCTGTGCCCTTTCAAGGTCTGCCTCACTCTTTCTCGCTATAATGGACTGTCTCTCTTTCCAGTTCCGCTTAACCCCCCCACCCCCCTGCCCCCGATCCCTAGATCGTCTGCCTACCAGATATCGGATCATGGATGAACCCCTTCTTGTGCTACCCCCCAGCCCCTTCCCTTAAGAGAGCAACTCCAGGATCTAGCCCATAACCAAAAAAGATCTACTATATGGCTACCTTTCTCCCCCATAATCCCCCTTTCCTCCTTTCCCATCCTGCCTCTCCCCTCCTCCACACATCCTCTGTATAAGTCGGAGACTACCTTTAGTTTCTATGTAAATAAAGTTATCTAACCTCCTCCAAACTCCAGCTTGGTGATAGGTTATGAAACCTATACGACTCTCCCCATCATTGCTTCCTTGCCATTTGGGGAGTCCCTCCTACATTCTAGAGACTGCCAGAGAGCCCTTAAGCCTTGGTCCCTTTCCATATGAGCTCCAAATAACACTGCCATAGTATTGCAGCAAAGTATAGTGCACATTACATCGCCTTATAGCATAATACAAATCAGCGCCCAGGAGATGTAACGCCATCCAGTGGCGATATTGGTAGATACCTGCCACAAGTATTTCTATAGACACTCTGCCTTCACCTTATTTCAAATCCCACGGGGCACTCCAAGCTGAGGGAGACTAGATCTACTTCAGAGAGCTCCTATAAAAGCAGTTCATATTGCTCTCCTCTCTCTAGGTTCCCGAGATTCAAGAGTGACTACTGCCATTTTTCATGCTCACTTAGCCAACTATATCCAAGCCCCCCCCTCTTCTAAACATTGGTGGATTTGCTAAACCATGCAATCCGCCACCTTACAGTAGTTCACTCACCTATGGTCCCTTTAGTATATACCCCCGCTTACCTATACTACAGCCCTTGCTCCCTACCCATTTACCTTCCTGTCTCCCCCCTTGGGAGGATCCTCTTCAAATTCCAAATTTGAACTATTCCCCCAGACACCCCTCCACCTCCGATCCCCTATCACCCCACCCCATCTCCTTAAATATTTAGTTTCTGCCCTGTTCAACCCTCCCAGTTCTAAGTTGAAATCGATCTTTCCTCCCCCAGAGATAACCCTCAAAAACCCAACTATCCTAATAGAACCCTTTAACCCCAAACAATCTAAATGACAGAATAAACTTAACAAGTCCTTTCATTCTCCAAAGTCCCAGTCATTCCAGTCAAAGCAGCCCCCTTCTCGTCTGGAGCAATTCAGGTCGGCGACTTAA
Source organism: Neoceratodus forsteri (assembly GCA_016271365.2). Lineage (NCBI taxonomy): Eukaryota > Metazoa > Chordata > Ceratodontiformes > Ceratodontidae > Neoceratodus > Neoceratodus forsteri. The sequence continues at coordinate 632,836,395 of CM028131.1, forward strand.
ATAACTCAGGGAGTTCCAACCATAACCCTTCTAAAGCATCTTTTGCTGTCAAGAATCTCTTCTCCCCAGTTTGGAGTCATACCACCAGTGTTGCGGGGTATTGCAGACGGAACTTGATTCCTGCAAGATATAACTTCTTAATCTCTGAGTATTCCTTCTGTTTCTCTCTAACCGCAGGTATTTGGTCTTGAAACAGCCAGAGAGAAGCGCCATTCCATTGTAGTGACTTCTTTTGTCTGGCAGTAAACAACACATGGGATTTTTCTTTGTAATTGAGAAAGCGCATGATAATTACCCGAGGTCTTGCCCCCGGTGGCGGCATCTCTCTTAATGCCCTATGCGCTCTCTCCAAATTATATGCTTCCCCATACGGAGTAGGGCCAAGCAACTTAAGCAGCATGTCCTGCATAAAGGAAACACAGTCTGATCCTTCAGCCCTCTCTGGTAGCCCAGCCAGTATCAGATTATTCCTTCGACTCCTCGATTCTTGATCCTCCATTCTCTCTTTGAGCTTCTTGACCTGTTTTCTGACCACCACTAAATCCTGTTCGATCGTCGATACTTTCCTTTCCTGAGAGGAGATCTGAACCTCTGCATCCCCCATTCTCTGTGCCAGTGATTGCAGCGCCAGTTTCACTACTGCAAAATCAATCACAAGCCCCTGTAACATTTGCTTAATTTCTTGTATATCTTCAGTAGTCGGGCAGACACCCCCTTCCTTTCCTGCCTCATCCTCCTGCTCATTTGGGGTAGGGGATTGGGGCTTCAGTCTTTTAGTAGCTGGGGATCTCCCCGCAAGAGGCTTCACCACTTCGGCTTCCAACTCGGTGCTGCGAAGCGGCCTAGTACTACGGCCAAGCACTCACGATCTGTGAGGTCGCCTCGCTTTCTTTTCTCCCAATCTTGCACCAACACTGCCAAAATTCGAGTCCACAGCACCTCACCAGCTAGATATACGTATTTTAATTCGACTTAGACCAGTCCCAGAAAGTTTAATGCCTTTTGCTTATTTTAGGGCCTTGGAGCAGCACAGAAGACGTCTTCTCCGACTTAGCTCATCACGTGATCCCCCCAGGACAATGATAGTTGATTTAAGGGGGGGTGGACTTTCAGAACACGGGGGAAATTCTCAAGGGGCATTTGTGGGAGATAAAACCAGTTTTGGACATGGAAGGTAGGTGGGAGATCATAAAGCGGGGGCTACAGGAGGCCACCAGGACCTGTGCAAGAGTGAAGCACAAGGGCGGTAGGCCGCATAAACCATGCTGGTGGACCAAGGAGGCCCAGGAGGTGGTAAGGAAGAAGAAGACTACCTACAGTAGGTACAAAAAAATGAGAGGAGAGAGGGAGGGATAGAGAGAACTATCGCCTTTCAACCAGGAAAGTAACCAGAATGGTGAGGGGAGCAAAGGCCTGGAAAGATCAGAGGCTGGCACAGGGTATACAGGGTGGGGAAAAGGGGTTATTTAGGTATATTGGTGAGCAGAGGAAGGACAAGGGCCAGCTCAGTAGGTTGAGGACAGATGGTGGGTAGGTGGAAGGGGCTGGAGAGCAGGCGGAGGTACTGAATGCGAACTTTGCCTCAGTGTTCACTTGGAAGGAGGCTGGAGAACTTCCAAAAAAGGGGTTGAAAGACACAGAAGGTACAGCAAACCTGACTATTGGGGTACCTGCTGAAGAACAAGCCACTGGGGGAGGTAGGCCTGGGGTGAGATATCAGGCTGATTCTGCTGAATGTGGGGAAGGGGGGGAACAGATGCTGATATTCCTATCGGTCGGGTGTGGGAAGCCCTCCAGTTCCTAAAAAAGGATAAATCTCCAGGGCCTGATGCTATTCATCCCAGAGTAATGAGGGAGTTGGTGGATGTTTTGGCTGCGCCATTGGCGGATCTCTTTAACTTGTTGCTCCAGACAGGGAGGGTGCCAAGGGATTGGAAGCAGGCGCATGTTGTGCCCATCCATAAAGGAGGATCGAGAGAAGAGCCAGGAAACTATAGACCCATCAGTTTGACATCTGTGGTGTGGAAGGTAATGGAGAGCATACTTAAGGAAAGGTTGGGAGGTTTCTTGGAGGAGATGGGTTACCTGGATGACTGGCAGCATGGGCTTGTGCCAGGTAGATTGTGTCAAACAAACCTTGTAGAGTTCTATGAGTGGGTGACATCAGCACTCAACAGGGGGAGACCAGTGGATGTACTGTTCCTGGACTTCAGCAAAGCATTTGATTTGGTCCCTCACATTGGCCTAAGGGAGAAGCTGGGGGGGATGGGGGTAGGCCGACTGACGGTTAGGTGGATTGGAAATTGTCTTGCAGGACGCAGTCAGCGGGTAGTGGTTGGAGGGAAGGTCTCTTCTCCTAGGGAGGTCATAAGTGGGGTCCCACAGGGATCAGTCCTGGGGCCACTCCTGTTTAACGCCTACATCTCCGATATCAGGTAGGGTATAGGGTGTGAAATGAGTCTCTTTGCAGATGACTCTAAGCTGGGGGCGGTGGTGGAGGGGGAGGAGGGGAGATTGGCCCTGCAAGAGGACCTGGATACTCTGGATAGGTGGTCCTGCTCCTGGAAATTGAAATTTAACTCCTCCAAGTGCAAGGTGCTACACCTATGGCAGGAAAACCCCAACTATGTGTACACTCTGGGGGGTGAGTTGCAGGCTACAGCAGGGAAAAGAGACCTAGGAGTCTTGGTGGATGTTAACATGAATAATTCAGAGCAGTGCAGGAGGTCTCTGTGGTCAGGGCAAATAGGATGCTGGGATGCATCGCTAGGGGGATTACCTCAAGGAACAGGGAGGTGATTTTGCCACTGTACAACACCTTGGTTAGACCACATCTTGAGCACTGTGTGCAGTTCTGGAGGCCACACCTAAGGTGGGACATCCAACTCCTGGAGCGGGTTCAGAGGAAAGCAACCAGAATGATCTGGGGCCTGGGGAATATAACATATGAGGAATGACTAGGGGAGCTCAACCTGTTCTCACTGGAGGAGAGGCAGGACCGGGGGGACATGATTGAGGTCTTCAAGTACCTCAGGGGATTAAATAAGGTAAGCCGAGATTGGATCTTTCGACTGAAGGACGGTGGGCTCACCAGAGGACACAGTCGGAAGATTGAGGATGGTAGGATTAGGGGGGAAAGAAGGAGGAGGTACTTCACTGAGAGAGTGGTGGAACCATGGAATGCACTGCCCAGGAAGCTGGTACAGGCAGCTATGGTAGAGGGATTCAAGAGAGGGTGGGACAGATATAGGCAAAGGGTAAAACAGAGGCTGGTTTGCCCAGGGGGGCAGGACTGGGGGATGGAGTAACAGTGGAAGAAGACAGATAGAGGGCTACGGTATCCAATCAGGGTGCTGAAACACGAGCAGACTCGATAGACAAATAGGCCTACTCTGCTGGCATCTAGTATGTTAGTATGTATGTTATATTAGCATAAATTTTCATGGGCAGAAGTGAAAACTAAATTACTGTTAGTTAAGGGCTTCTTAAACTACTATTAGTAGTTGTCATTTCCTGTTACACACTATCAACCATTGGGACAGCATGCAGCATGATGTGGCGGCATGCCTAGTTTAGATAAGATAGGACATTTTTGGGTGTTTTTTTTTCGGTGGGCGTGCTACAGCACCAAGGAATTAGGCAAATGATATGAACATGTTTACCTATAATTTGTTACTCTTTTAAATTTTCGTTTATCCACTAACTCGAGTCATGTGATATAATTCTTTCCACAATCTGAGTCTGCTTTAGTACTTGTTTTCACATCTAAAATTAAAAAAGGAGCGCTCCATTTAATATGGCTAGTTTCCAGCAGTTCTCATAGCTGTTTTTGTACATGAATTGTTGAAAATCACTCCTGCAATAATTGAAATGAACTACTACTCGAATACTGATGAAAACCCGGTGCGAGCCATATTAAAAGGAATCTTACATTTATTATTTCAAATGTGAAACCAAAACGGAAGGCTAACTCATAATCGAGAAAGAATGGTATCATGCAACAAGTCAGTTGATAAGGGAAAATAAAAAATTGCATAAAAAAGTATAGGCCAAATGTTTCACAACATTCATGCACTGCTGCGTAATATTTTTTTGTTTGGGGGGGCAACTACAACACTCAACAACAGTAGAAAAAAAGGAGACTTCAGAAGGATAAGGAAGATAGAATAGAAAGTACAATGGTAATCACACAAATGTTGCCCAGTACCATGCATTGTGCGTCATTGTGCGGTAGCTGTATACCTGTTATTCAATGGGTACCACACTTGCACACTGCTTGGTATGCCACGCTACCGGGCAACATTTGCATGATTACCACTGTAATTTAGCATTGAAAAGAAGTTTGAGAAATAAACATGTGTATGACAGAAATTTTTTTTTCATTCTTTTTATTTTTTGTGTGTGTGTTTTTTGGGGGTGTTAGGACGGGGCAGCAGGCAAGGGAAGTGAAAAGAAAAAAATTATAACGTACAACTACACCAAAAACAATCAAAATAACATTATATCACACGTATATCAACAAACTACAGACAAACTATAGACGATCACGCATGTATGTCAGGAGACTTATTATTGACTCCTGGTTCTCAAGAACCTGTTGAGTGTCTCTGCATTCTTCAGTGACCTCCTTGTAGAGATCATTCAACTCAGACCAAAGAACAGCGAGGTCAGCAAGAGTGGCAGGTCCTCCTGGTGTGCAATGAGGCCAGGAAGATGAGGTGGATGGAGCAGACGGTGAAGCAGTTTGGTCCACCTTCACACTTGTAGGTCTGCTCTCAGTCCTTCTCCTCTTGCTGGCATGTTTTTCTTGCCTGGTACTGTTGTGTTCTTCTCCAGCCACTGCCACAGGAACAGGCATTCTGGTTCCCTTCTGCAGCCTGGCCTAACACTGACAAATTAGGTGGTTTCTCTGCCCACCCATGCTTCCCCTTTTCCTGTGCCAGACATGCAACCCACAGATATTGCATTACACGACACTTGGATCATTCCTGGGTACCTTGAAAAATTCCCACACTACAGAACTCCTTGTTGGACCAGGAAAGGAAGGGGGCGACAGGTGTGATGGTGATGGGCTGATCTTCAATGTAAATTGGTTGACTATGCACTTTACAGATCAAGTGTCGGTCATGGCAATGTATTATCTAACAATTTGTGTGTTGTGCTTATTTGTATCACTGTAATCCAAGCGTCATAATAAAGCCCAAACTTGTTTTGTTCTGCTTTATCTGTAATGTTTAATCTGCTCTGTGAAGTGCACGTATGATTGTGCCTATGTAACACACCTGTACATGTTCTAATTTAAGTTGTTAGTTTTGAATTATTAATACCTGTCTCCAAACTGATGAGGTGTACTGCGTTCTCTGTATTCACTCATTAATGTAATGTAATGTTTACTGCTCCTTCCTTTGTATCCCCAACCCCCCAGGACACATCTGGAAATGAGCTATTACAGCTCATGATGTCCTTTCTGGTGAAACATTTCAAATAAATAAATAAATGATCTGCAGGTGGGGCCTGGATGCTAGCTGTGGTGGCAGAACAAACGGGAAGGGGCAGGCACAACAGGCTGCTGCTGCTGTTCTGGCTGCTCCGGCAGCTGGGGCTGTTCAGAAACCGCCTCGATGGCAGCACCACTAACATCGAGGCAGAATCTACTGCTGCCGCTGCTGATGTTGATGCTGCTGCTGATGCTGTGTCAGGTGCGTGACCAGACAAAAAGGACGGAAGTTGAGCTATACAGCTCTCCCACCCCATGTCCTTGGGCCTCGTGGTCCACAGCTTTCACCTCTCTCACCTGTTTTGCTATACATTGCAACTGAAGTTTAACTATAAAACAAAACTAAAGGGACAGGAGCGAAAAGTAAAAGAAGAAAAAAATGTAACTATAGTTACAAACTGAACAAGAGGAAATATAAAAAAAAACCTTGCAAAGAAATTAGGTTGTCAAAATATGCTTTATTGGTGTATAAAAAGATTAGAGTTAAGGGTCAAGAAAGTAAGATTAGAAAATATATAAGGATAAAGGATATAGCTTTTTTTTTAGAACCTCAGACACAGAGACAAAGACACACACAATGCTTTCTCTGCTGCTGTGAAACTAAATGTGAGTCACTCACTTCATGTCTCACTTAGTTACTTCCTGCCCAGCATGTGGCCTGATGAAAGGCAGACATGTGATAAAACATTGTTTTGGCTAATTTTGCCAAGAATATACAATGCAATATTAGTGGGATAGATATAAGCCGAAATCAGAATGCAAAATCGACATGGTGAATTTTGGGTTCAGTGACACAATTTTGCGAAATGTTGCATGGATGCGAAATTGCACACTTCGCATCAATTTCACCGGCAAAATTAAACTTTGCTGCATCTCTAATCACAGGGTGTCACCCACGTGATAGAACACTGCACCATACCTTCCCAGGCTCAGAGCGGTGGTGTGCGACAGGGCTGCCCTCCCATCCTTGTGTTGGCCAGCCAGCTCCCAGAGCTCATCCCCGAAACTGAGTCACCAGCATGGGAATACAACATGCTTCCTGCTAGCCCAATGGCTGGCCCTGCACATAACATTTCTCCATAACTTTTAGGTAATTCTATCAACCCATGATAACATGTAATCAATAACCCTGGAAAAAATGTATATAGCGCAATTATTCATTTTGTATATCTGTTCTTTAAACAGGTCTACGCATTATTATATTCCACCTTTCTGGGCATAATTACTTTATTTTTCTTAAAAATGACAGGTTAATTCATTTTACCAGTTATTCATTTCAGACAGTATTCTTATACCTTAAAGGCACAAATAAATCTGTACAAAGTAAGGTGTGGAGTTAACAGGTCTATGTTATTGTCAAGTGTTTGTTTAAGTAGGCCTAGTGTAATAACTTAAGACTGAAAATTGTATTAGGCTGTAGTACAGGTTGAGCAAATATCACAGTACCTGATGTGCCGTGCCACTTCCTCTGGGAGTGGGAGCTGTGGTAGATAAGTGACTGTTCATTTCTGTGGCAGAATGCAGCCCTGTCGTTAGCTGATGTATGATGTGATAGCACTGATAACATCACATGCTGAACATAGCGGGGGTTTGGGATATAAAAGGAGGGGAGGGGAACACGGTGCTATGGATAAACTGGAAATATTAATAAAGAATCACCAATCAGAGTGAATTCTGCAGCACTACAGATATTCTGCGCCAGGTTGCAAATTCTCTGCAAAATTCTGCGCCCGCAGAATTCTTGGAGCCTTGCTTATAGGAACATTTTCACCTACAAAGCATCACACATATTATATTATGCAGAGCTGCCCCAAATAACACTTTCATTGCTAAAATAAATGTTTAGCTACAGAGTTTTTCTGTAATCTGGTTTGTCCTGCCATCCCACCACTGTAAAAAATGCAGGTACTGTGGGTAGTGGCTAAAGTTTTTGTTTCTTTCTCGTCCTCGAAGGCTCAGTACTCAGTTTTCAAAAAGTGGCATGAAGGTAGCGTAATATGCTTCTTCCCATAACAGCCAGTCACACAGTGGTCATATTATGTTGACATTTATTGCTTGAACCTCAGTGTTCCAGCTGCCTATTAGACTTCTTCAAGGGGATTTATTTAATTAAGTTCTTTATACTGTTATTTAACATTTCACTCATTACTATAACATAAATCTCTGTTGTTCTCTCTTAATATTTTGCTTTTTTTATTGCTGTCTGCACAAAATCAAGGAATGCTTTCATTTTAAGTCTCTTCTTTTGTTCCTTTTTGGACAATTTATGTTCTCTTTTGCTTGTCTGTCATTTCTGTTAACTTTAGTATGCACTATGGAGTCCATGCAGAGAGCTCTCTGCCATTGAGCGACCACCACACCACATCCCTGCCCTGTCCCTGAGTATAAATAAAGCCACATAGTGACATCCCACAGTCCCCCACAACTGACATCACAGCCAGGGAGGAGCCACAGGGGATTCAGTGTTATGTGAATAGCCATTCAGCTACAAATAACTATGATTTGTTGTTTGCCAGCCCTGCTCCTATCTCAAAACTAAGTATAAGTCACCTGATATATACTAAGTATCAGCAGAGGAGTGGCAACAGCAAACAAACTGCAGCTATTTGTAGCTTAATGGCTATTTATAAACTATTGAATCCCTGCAGCTGCTCCACAGATATTACGTCAGCTGTAAGGGGTGCTGTGGGATGCTGTGCCATGATTATGTCTATATTCAGGATTGGATTTGAACTGAATTTTTAATTTTATTGTTTGACCAGGACGTGAACTGAGTCACAAGGGTCCATTTTCAGAAATGCCTCATATGCAAAAATCACACAAAAAGCAAGTTATAATGGGAAGGCTTTAAGCCTGAGGTTCAATGGGCAGAGCAACAACGTCACTTCCCCATCAGGCCTTAGAAGGACACTCCTCCTGGACTGTTCCAGGATTCATTTCTTCATTGCAGCTGGAGACTCCGTTGACTGCCCCTTCTCTTGCTTTGTTTCGTTGTTAGTTTTTCACCTCCGACTGCTCCTGCTCACTTCTGGCCCCATTCTGTCACTCGAGCTCGCTCCACCACCTTGCCTCATTCTCTTTTCTTCTTCCCCCGCTCATTTTTCCTTCCTCTTGCCTTTCCCTCTCAACCCCTCATTACTTCTTCCCCATTTCCTCAATGCCCCCTCCATGTCCATGGAGTCCGCTCCCCTGTTCGACCACTGTTCTTTACCTCTCCTTTTGCTTTGCAGTCAGCCACCCCATTTTCCTCCTGCCACTTCCGGGTCCAGCATCATGGGCCACGCTCAGGCTTCAGTGGCTGCTTCCCTGGTCCACTTTCATTTCTGGGCTCTCCATCTCCCTCTCACTGGTTTGCAGGAGTCCTGACTCTCTGTGGCTGTCACTCTGGGGTATTTTCATGCTCTGCTGCTTCCCCGAGTGAGCTGCTCTGCTCCATTCTGCCTGAGCTTTTGACTGGCTGCTCTGCTTTGGCGACCCCTGTCTCTCATCTGCTCCTCTCCACCCGGCACTCTGCTTTCCGGTCTTCTGTAGCCTGCTTATTTACTGCAGCTGAGCTTTTCTATGGGGTGCATGGCTCCTCGCCTTTCCACCACCTGCAGTGCTTTCCCGTGCCTGCACTGGAGCTCATTCATTCCCTGTCACTCCCATAGCCTGGCACCTCCACACCAGTCCTCCTTCTGGTCTCCGGTTCTTCTTCACCCATCTGACTTTTTCCTGCCACTACTTCAGCCCTGCTTCCACCTGTTAGTGCTCACTGCCCTCTGACCAGTTTGGGGATCTCCCCATTCAGTCTCTATCATCCAGTCCTGCCTCTTGGACTCATCTCCCTTTGTTCTCTCATTCCTCCTTGCTCTGCCTTCCTGTAAGATGGGTACTGGCTCTGTTCTGGCAGTACCTCAGGCATGTTTGTACTTAGTACTCTTCCATGGGTTGTCCCTCTCTCCTTTCCCCTTGCTTCTTATTGATTTACTGATGTTCCTCATGCTGCTAGGGCTCTTTGTGGACACTGAACCTGTTCACTCATCGACCTCAGTTGATTAACTCATTTCTTCTAACTTTATCAGGGGTGTCTAACCCTGTCGACTCCACTGGTTGCCCTCCTCCTCCCATTCCCTCTGCCCTCTGTTCCTCTCTTTCTCTGACCTTTGTTTTCTTCTGGGGTTTTCCCTATCCTGCTATCACCTTCCCTATTCATATCCTCCTCTTACCCTAGTCAGTCTGGTGTCCCGGTGCCTATGTCTGTTCTTCCATAGTTACCAATAACGGGTAGCTTCCTCATGACATGAGTCTGGTCCTCCTTCACTCAGTCTAACCTCAGGGTTTACTCATTCACATTGATTAATCGAGAATACTTCTCATTGGGTCTCATGCTACCTCATCGAACTGCTGCACTCCTGCAGTTATTATCACCATCAGTCTTCTCATGACCACATCTGGGTATGCCTTGCTCATCCGACCTCTCTGTGGGTCTACTCCTTCACATTGACTACTTGAGCATAGCCCTCTTGGGTCCGTGCAACCTCAATTCAACCTGCTCTCCACTCAGAGACATGCCTTCATGTCTATTGCCCCTTTGCTCAGGGCTTGCAGGCTTTTCTACATCATCGTACATTATTCATTTCATACCTCTCCTTAACCATACCAGCTTCCACAGCTTCACTCCATCATCGTTCATCTTCCACTTCATATTTCACCTTAACTGTTTCAGCCTTCTAGGCCTCATGTCATAATCATACATCATCCATTTCATTCCTCACCTTAAACTGTTCAGGCCTTCAGGCTTTTTTCCATCATCGTACATTCTCTCTAGCTTTTGAGTGCATAGTTGTAGAGACATTGCTTGCATCCCTCAACAGCTGTCCATTTAGAAGGACAGAGCAAGAGCTTCCTCTACATTGGACTTTTCCTCCTTCCACAATCTCACTTTAAATTGCTGTAGCTGAGCTGTCACTAATCGAAATGTCCTTCAGCCTGGAGGGAAGGTGACCTAGGCCTTGGATCCCTAGAAGTTTCCTCCTCAAAGGGGATTTTTCCTCCCCTCCATGCAAATGGTCATAATATTAGTCAGGGTTAGTACTTTCATAGGTTTCATAGTTAGGTTCCACTGTTGGATGGAGTCAGATGGTGGCCCTGGCTGTTCTCTCTCTCCTTAGGAAGTCAGCCCTTCTGCATCTTGCCAGATTTCCTTTCGTTCATTGTCCTAGCCTTATATCATTCTTCTCCTGTCCTTCCTATCTATGTCTGTCACATCTATTTCTGGTCTAGATATCTTCTGAGTTCTTGCCTCTTCGATGCTCGACACCCTTTTGGGTATTCTTTTTGGGCTTCTTCCAAAGCTGCCTTTAGCCAAGGGAATTATTTCCACAGCACCTATGGGGGGGGCCCTCCAGGGTTGTACCCCTACAGGGTGGTATATCCCACGGATAGAGAGGCGAACAGCCACAATGTATCAAAGTCACACAAGCATACATCTCATCCAGTTGTGTAAGCACAATTGAATGGGAGGGCTTTAAGCCTGAGGTTCAATAGATGGAGGAACAATGTTACTTCCCCACCAGGCCTTAAAAGGCCACTCCTCCTGGACTGTTCCAGGATTCATTTCTTCATTGCCTCACCATCCACCCCTCCTTCTTCAGTGGCTTGTCTCTCTTTCCCGTGGGCTTCTTCCTAAGCTACCTTTAGCCAAGGGAATTATTCCCGCTCACCTATGGGGGGAACCCTCCTCTAGGGTTCCTTGCATTGTACCCCTACAGGGTGGTATATCCCATGGATAGACAGGTGAACAGCCACAATGTATCAAAGTCACACAAGCATACATCTCGTCCAGTTGTGTAAGCGCAACTGAACCTATGTTCCAGTGCCATACACATACACATGAAGAGCTGTCAACCATGTAATAGCTGATCTGTGTAAAAGAACATGTAAATAGGTCACACAAAGGTGAGGGTATTGGACTTGAGGAGGGCTGACTTTGGCAAAATGGGGGAGTGCCTCAGAAAAGCACTAGCAAATGGGCAAGAAGGTGGGGTGGAGGAACAATGGGGAAAAATCAAAGCTGCCATCACAGAGGCAACAAGCCTTTGTGTGAGGCAAATAAACAAAACAAAATGAAGGAAAAAACACTATGGTTCTCAAAAGAGGTGACGGGGAAGGTTAGGGAGAAAAAGATAGCATTCAGGAAGTATAAGAAAACGTAGAAGGAGCAGGATAGATAACTGTACCTATTAAAGCAGAAGGAAGTGGGGCAGGTGGTCAGAATAGCAAAGGCCCAAACCGAGGAAAAGATAGCCAACTCAGTTAAGAAGGGGGATAAAACCTTTTATAGGTACATTAGAGAGTGAAGAAAGACCTGGGGAGGGTTAGTGAGGCTTATTATAAGGGAGGAGGGAGGGCCGAGGTGACAGTAAACAAAGAAATACTGAACTAGAATACTTCTGCTCAGTATTCACAAAAGAAGAGGAGGGGGAAGTACCTTAACCAAATAATAGAAGCACACTGGAAAGGGGGGTTGATACCAGTCCATTCACAGAAGAAAATGTCCTGAAAGAACTCCTAAAACTGAAGGTGGACAGAGCAATGGGGCCTGATGGGATTCACCCCAGAATTCTAAAAGAACTAAGGGGAGAACTAGTGGCACCTCTAACTATCCTTTTTAACAAATCATGGGAGGAGGGTGTGGTATCTGAGGACTGGAGGAGGGCATATTTGATTCTCATTCACAAAAGTGGGAACAAGACAGAGGCAGGAAACTACAGACCTGTTAGTTTGACCTCAGTGGTAGGAAAAATGATGGAATCACTTCTAAAAGAAATATTGTTGAGTACCTAGAGGCCAGTGGGGCACAGGACCCAAGGCAGCATGGATTCACAGCAGGAAGGTCATGTCAGATGAATCTAATAGAGTTCTTTGACTGGGTGACCAAAGTTGTAGACCAGGAAGGGGCTGTGGATGAGGCCTACCTATACTTTAGCAAGGCATTTGACACAGTCCCACACAAAAGATTAATAAACAAGTTAGCCAGCCTGGGAGAGGGTCCTAGGGTGGTAACTGGAGTAAATAATTGGCTGGACAACAGGACACAGAAGGTAATAGTAAACAGAGTCCACTCTGAAGAAAGGGGGTTTACTAACGGGGTACAGCAGGTTCAGCACTGGGACAGGTCCTCTTTGCAAGAGACTGGAAGGAAAAGTATGCCTCTTTGCAGGTAACACAAAGATCTCCAACAGGGTTGGTACACAAGGGGGGGGATGGAAAGGATGAGCAGGGACTTGGCAAGGATGGAGGAATGGCCAAAAGTATGGCAGCGTAGATTCAATGCAAAAATATGCAAAGTAATGCACCTGGAAACCAAAAACCCAATGAAAGAGTACACAATGGGGGTGTGTGGTATCAACTACAGCAAAAATGGAAAGGAACCTGGGGGTAGTCATATCAGATGAACTAAAGGTAGGCAAGCAACATGAGAAGGCAGTAAGGATGGCTGGGGGGATACTAGGATGCATGGGGAGAGGCATCACCAGTAGAAAACAGGATGTTGTTATCCCTCTGTACAGACAGTTAGTGAGACCCCCATCTGGAGTACTGCATGCAGTTCTGGAGACCCCATCTCCACAAGGACATAGACAGGATGGAGAAAGTCCAGAGGAGGGCAACTAAAATGGTGCAGGGTCTGCACCACAAGCCATACAAAGGGAGACTAAAAGAGCTTAATATGTGTACCCTCAAGGAAAGTAGGGAGAGGGGGGATATGATAGAAACTTTCAAGTACCTCAAAGGAATCAACAAAGTCCAAAAGAGTAGCATCTTTCAGAAAAAGAGATGTGCAAGAACAAGGGGGCAGAATTTGAAGATAGAGGTGGGGGACGACTCATGGCCAATGTATTTTTTCATAGAGAGGGTGGTGAACGTATGGAACAGCTTTCCTGAGGAGGTCATGGGGTCAAAATCAGTGGGGGAATTTAAGAATGCATGGGACAGACATAGGGAAGCAATTCTAGTAGGAGGTAGGAGGAAGTAGGCTGTTGGTAAAACTAGGATCTGCAGCTTATCTGATAGGTAGGGAAATGGGCAAACTGGGTGGGCCAAGCGGTCCTTATCTGCTGTCAAGGTCTATGTTCTATGTTAGGTGTTCCACATGCACATTCATTCTCCACCAGATGTCAATTACTACATTTGCAGCAAGTCTTTTCCCTCAGATATCTAAAAAGGTTTTCTTTAAAACTATGTTTCTTAGGCTAGCCCAGTGGTGCTGAGGGCTGAGGTGCTGAATGCAACACCTCATGCCATGCCGACAACCCTGAGTCGGAAGCGATCTCGGGTGTCAGAGGGTAGGCTGGGGGGAGGAAGGACTGAGCGTCTCAGGGACTGCCTCCTCCTCCAGGGTGGGTAGGTGGGACAAATGCAGCTGTGCTGGCTTCTGGTGGTGGCAGGGCATTGGTGCAAGTGGCAGTGTGCTGTGGGGATGGTGTGGAAAGCATCAGATGTGTGGTGCATGGAAGCACACATGGTAGCATCATTGACGCCATTGCACGCCGTGCTATGGGATAGGGACATTGGGGAAAAATCCTCCGGTGCGCAAGATGAAGTCCGGCCCATCGGTGCTGTGCCACTCCAACTCAAGATGCTGCTTCTGGATCCGGACCCTCAGCTTCCACAGTGGTGGGGTACATACCCACTGTGAAGCAGCCAGTGAGAGTAATGGAAGAGGGGGTTGGAGTGTCGCGGGGCCGCGGGTCCAGACAGATGGGGAGACCATGGGTAACACCCCCCCAGCTGAGGAGGGAATAAATAAATGAAAGGAAAAACCACTGTGTTTCTTATACATTTGTAAATACACAATGAGTTAAAAAGTCTAAAACCATGATAAGACCAGGATCTCTTGTCAGCTTTCATCCTTGACCAGTTCTCTGAAATCTGTTTTAATAAAATTCCCTCAAAGTGTAAGCTGAATAGGTCAGAGATAATTTTTAAAATGTGTGCACAGGTGGTTTTTTAATGGCAACATTGTGTATGAATATTTATATAGGTGTTATAGACTGGATTCTACTTTAAGGGGAAAGTACTGAGAGATCCTATTAAAGTTTACAGTGATGAGTTCTGGAATAGAGAGATCAAAGAAACTGATATTGGTAAATGTGATAGTTTACTTCTCTGAAGCATTGGCATAAATATTGTGAAGTAAAGAAGACCCATACTCCAATGCTGGAAATTGGACTTGCTTAGATAATAATTTTTCTGGCTTACTTTGTTAGTAAATCCTTATTTTGATAAAAGTGTCATAAATTCCAGATTTAAGGCTTGATCCACAAAAGCTCCCAGAGACTCATGTAGCCATGTAGCTAAAGTCCATACATGTATGCACCACAGTGCCAGATGTCAGGTGGATACTCACCCACAGAACATTGAATGCAACATGCAGAACAGAAGTGTGGATAAGTCCACACTTCCTGCCTGTCCACCAGTGGCCAGGGGCATTCCAGACATATGCATATTTCGTCCATCCCAACACCTATCCTATATAGATAGGAGTTTTTATCTACAGAACACAGGATCTCACACTACACCAGTTTGGGGGCTACAGTGACACTGAAAAGGCCCAAACACAAATGTGCATAACAAATACTAACCCATATAGATATACTGTATATACCCTTCACATGCAAAAACATGGCACCCAGTTACCTCCACACATGCCACAACCCATATGCGTTTGTTTCATCAGCCAAATGCTGTGTCGCACATACAGTCATTATGCCCCCGGACAAGTCACCGCGGTCACACTGCGGCAGACAACTAGTCGCGGGAACATAAAGAAGCCGGTCAATTGATCATGCGGATGAGAGGTCAACAACATCTCCTGCAGCTGTTCACTGTAAACAGACAAACACTGTCCCATGGTGCCAACCATGTGAATGGCCACCACAGGTGAACTATCGCATTACCTGCACACAGCTGTAGTACTGAAGTCAACAGTACATCACCCTTTCTATGTAACATATGGTGTCCAGAGACCTTTTACACCCAGTGCACAGGATGCAGTATATGCATAATGATCCCATTCTTTGTGGACAGCCACATTGTTCATGAGCAGCTATGGTAGAAGGCAGTGAACCAGTGATACCCAGGTGCTTCAACCTGGTCAAGTTTTATGAGGAGGAGTTTTGTGTGTCTGCTTCACATACATACACTGACTGAAGGCACCATTCACCATCATGAGGAAAAATCCATACCCTTCCAGTTTTGTACATGTACAGCTTACATCACATACAGTTTATTGGGCAGGCCCTGTAATCAAACAAGTTCCTGTTTTGATGGTCACAGACAGGATGATGGTGAGGCTCACGGAGATAGCCAAAGTGGCACAGGGATTACATGTTCCTGTGTTCCCCAATTCTACCCTGCATCCCCTTCCTTCATTTCACTTGCTGATAGTACTGCTGCATAAAGGGACCTCCTTAGCAGGATGTGACAGTTGCAGGGTTACATGGTACATATACTTTGTTGCAATGCTGCAGTGCTACACAGTGTCTGGATCACTGTACTTCACTGTATAGGTGTAATATATACACCTATGCCATTTCTGTTTTCCAGATCAACAACAAAACACTGTACTCACCCACCAATGTCTTCCCCTATGGCCCTAACTTCTCCCCTGCCTATGTCCCATGTGCCTTTCCATGTGTCACCCATAAATGGCCTTACCAGCCTCTCACAACCCCATTAATAAATATATGTTGTACAGTACTGTAGTTCTGCAGCCTCCTACTGTATCATGCGTTTTTGTGGTTCTGTGTTAATTGGTCATGTTGTGGAGTCACCTGTGTGTGTGTAAAGTGTGTGCCCTGCCCTTAGTAGGTCACAGTGATCAAGGGTGTGCTTGTGACATCCATATTGTTTGCTATGCTGTGGACCACCTGTACATTCCTGTGTCATGTACCTAGGGGGTTATGTGCACACTTGCATTAGTATCCACATGTGTTGGCAAATCACAACTTTTTCTGTGCACAGCACAACCATCATTGCCCCTTGAGCATGCATGGCCAGCAGTGCATGCACATCTACTCATCCACAATGTGCATGGCACCAACACAGTACCTGCAGTTGTGTGCACATGTGTGTTTGATCCAGTGCCATCTCATACACCCACCCTGCCACTGCCACTGCCACATCCACAGCCATGACAACAATGCACGTGGCATACTCATTTTTTGCCTAGATGCTGCTGTACAACACTGCAGCACTATGGGGCTATCCACAGCTGACATATCCGTGTAGTAGTCAAGCACATGCACAAGCATTTCCTAGTCCTTATATGGTACTGTTGGGGGCTGTTCCATTGGTGTGCTTATGTATTTGTGGAGCCAATAAATGCTCAGTCTGAATGTCTCTTCACCAGTGTACACATGTGTAGTTATCACCAACCAGCACTGTACTGTATATTGCACAATGTGCAAAACACTTACATGACGTGGAGCTTGACACCAGATTTACATAACATTTTTAGGTAACTCCAGACCTTTAAGGACTGGACCCTTAGAAGCCAGTTCTGTAAATAATTATTAGCTGTAATTGAATTTGACAATTAGATATATTCAGGGTTGTGTGATAATACAGTATATTCAGTGTACATAAAAATTTTAAAATCTGGGCAAATAGATGGGACTTCGTTAACAAATACTGAGAACAAGATTGGCCCAATAACCAAGCCCTGGGTAACCTTGTCTCAAATCTGGTTAGTTTTGATATTGCTGAGCCTATTTTTACTTGCTGTTGCCAGTCACTTGTGTAACTACTAAACCAATGTAATGTGTAATCTGCAATGCCAGCGTAAGATACATTTTTTAATAGCAAAGAATGATTCACAAGGCCAAAGGTCTTGGTCAGATCAATGTACATCAACCCTCAGACGGCAGGCTCAACCACATTACAAAAAACTTTATACAGTCAGTAAAACCTTTTTTAGCAATAAAAGTGCTAATCAGTGGCAGCTGACGTTTTGTAGGCAATGATATGAAATGTTGTAAATCCCTTTTAAACCCCAGGAATCCATCAGTGACGCTTTACAATAAGTATCCTCCAGTCAGAGTGTAATGCCCCAGAGATTGAACTTTATGTTAATTATAGAATTTAAGATACAGATTTAGAACACAAATTCAAACTCTGCAGCGTGGTGCTGGCAGCTGAATTGTGTGCTGACATGAAGTGGCTTTTTAGAGTGATTTGTGTATGGGAACTAGCAACCTTCTTGTAGAAGCTATCCCCATCAGATCCATAATTATGTTATCTATAGAATTTAATTACAGCTGTTTTGCTGTCAGCACCCCATTGAATGGCCATCCCACAGACAAAAAAAAACAGAGTAATTACCTTTTTTGGTTTTGACATACCCAGTCACTACCCTCTACATGCACATGACAAAAAGACTGTTTTTGGGCTATGCCTAGCAGCCTAACATGGGTGACAAGGTACGTCCATAGTTGTTAGGGGATACAACTTTATAAGCTGTGTTTTTTTTTGCTTCCTAAATTCCTGTTTTTTTCTATATTCATAAGACGTCCTATTCAACAAACAATCTGAGCAAATACAGAGATCCAGAACTTAACAGGGAAATGTAATAAAGCTTTTCATGGCTGTAAAACCAAAAATATCAATCACAGAAAAATCACAAAATGAAGAAGTGTTAAAATGCATAGTACATCATCATTACACTGGACATATGGCTATATACACAATATGCCTGAAAGCTATTCTTACTGCTAGTGGCCAGGTGGTTGATTAATATTATCATTGCATTTTGGGAGGCAGCAAGATGGTTCAGCAGCAAGATGGTTCACTGCACTGATGCACTCATGGAATAACCCTTCATCTGCGGACTTAACAGTTGAAATCCCAGCAAAGTTAGCTCATTAACAGTTGAGTCATGTATGAATGTAAAATGTTTTAGATGTCAGTTATATTGTGGTGAATGGTTGTAGAGGATTTAGTGGGGGGCTCGTCAATTATGGAAAGTAAGGTTGCCACACTGCTCATTGTCTGTGGGTGCACTGTCCTCCCTCACAGCAGATGACTGTCAGTGATGTGACTGGGTAAAAGTAAGAAATAAAACTGGAAAGTATGATGACAAGTAGCATATGTGTACATTCCATACTGCTAAATTAACAGTAACTCCCTCTCAGTTATCCTAATCCTAAATTCACAAAAATCTAAACCTGCATGTACCATGTACATTGCTCCCTGTATGCATGATTCCTGAAATTTGAAGAACTTCTACTAGTTGGGATACAAGTGACCTTTGTATGATCACTATTTTAATTTTCATACGTTTCTATATTAGTTACAGACCTTACACATCTCCAGAACAGAGTTCTTAAAAACAGTTTCCTGGTCTGCCCAGAGGTATGTCCTGCTTAGTGGCATCTGGATTGAGTGGGGGTAGGTGCAGGGTCACAGAATATCAAGACTTGGGGTTGTGCATTACTGGAGGGTTCCCACTTTAAACTGTTCCAGAAAAATTAAAAATAAAGTTCATTGTCTACAACATGAAATTACAGACAAAGCAGCAAGTCTATTTCTAGCTTCATTAGAGATCAGAAACAGCTATCAGCAGTGTAATACTAGCTACAGTCAAGTTGTTTGATGTTTTGTTTATACTAGTACTTTGATGTAATCACCTGTACAGCTGGTTCCTGATTTTACCATACAGCTGTGGTCTAGAAATCCAGAGACAGAAATCCTTAGAATAACAGGCTGGTCAATCAGTTTGATTCCCTTTACATGCTCTTCTGATGTTACAGACATCATATATACTGGCAGCTGGGTCTCCCAACCATCCTCTCCAAGACTACACTGTAACCGTTTACAAGTGTCCCACTCTCCAGCCCTGCTCATCACATTCTATCCTCTGCTGAGCTCCTCATGTTGGGGGACTGAGGTAACTAGGGCTCCCAGACTGGGAAACAGACAGGTGGGCACTATTTAGGCTGAGAAAAGGGTCTCTGGACAGGTGAAGCTTCCCCAGCAACCTGGTTACTGGTGTGGACACACTACCAGTGTGCCAGATGGGGCAACATTTGGGAGTCCTGTCTGATCTGGACTACTGCAACTCTGCACTTACCAACCACCCATCCTGCGAGGTCCTTCCACCCAGCTGAAGTTGGAGGTCCTGCTGATACAGCCTTAAGCATAACATGATAAAAGGGTAATCCATCAACCTGACTTGAAGAACACCTGTGAGAGGGCTTCAGGACCCTCAAGGGCCCCTAAGGGACCTCCTTCGAGGCTGAATCCCTAGCAACTCACTGCCTTCTACACCACCTGCATACACTCCTGTCTCATTCTTCACCCTAATGGATGCAGGACCTCTCTTTTATTCAGGGCAACCACTCATCTTGGCAGTAGCTGGCCCAGTCTAAACATTAACACCTTGGGTGACTAAAAGACATGAGGAACTAACAAGTGGCATAGTGCCCCTTAGTTGCAGATGGGGCTACATTATTGATTTTATTGACTGATTGACTGATTGATTTGGATTTTGTTTGGTAACTGGGTGAGCTCACTGAGACTTATGAAGAGAGATGAAAGGAGCTTAATATGTATAGCCTCGAGGAAAGGAGGGAGAGGAGGGACATGATAGAAACGTTCAAGTACCTCAAGGGAATCATTAAAGTCCAAGAGGGTAGCATCTTTCAAAAAAAGAGGTGTGCAAGAACAAGAGGGCACAATTTGAAGATAGAGGGGGGGCGGCTCAGAGGTAATTTAAGGAAGTATTTTTTCACAGAGAGGGTTGTGGATGCATGGAACGGCCTTCCGGAGAAGGCTGTGGAGTCAAAAACAGTGGTGGAATTCAAGCATGGATGGGACAGTCATAAGGCCATTCTAGGGGTTGGGGGTAGGAAGAAGTAGGCTGCTGGTTAACTAGGATCTGCAGCTTATCCATTAGGTAGAGGAAATGGGCAGACTGGGTGGGCCAAGCGGTCCTTATCTGTCGTCAAATTCTATGTTTTTCTGGAATGACCTGGGATGAGTTACATACATAGAAACAGAGAATTTGCCCATTTCCCCCCCTACCTACACTATTACTGCAGACTGTGCCCAAACTACAGTGCTTTCTCCCTCCTCCCCTTTCTTTCCACTATGATTCCCTTGTGCTTATCCCATGCATTCTTGAACCCCACCACTGTTTTCACCCCACCACCTCCACTGTTGGGCTGTTCGAGGAATAAAATACAACTCCCTATCAGGGAATTGAACCCCAGTCTCCTACATAACAGACAGGGATACTCACCACTATACTAATGAGGATCACTGACAGGCAGGGGATACTCACCATTAACCACCACATACAATAAATGGAATTCACATGATACAGCACCAGGTACAGGAGGACAATGTAGACAGCACAAACAATGGTAGTTACAGTTTGTACAACATTATCTTATAACTTTTTCTTTCAAAGCCTTTAAAAGACTCAGTAAGCAGGTATTAGTGCTCACTGCGCTCAGATACTCACTGGAGCAAAACAGCTTTAAACCTTAAGAAGATTGTTTGCAACAGTGAAGTTCTTAATCTGATGAAGAAAAGGAAGTATTCATTAAGAAGAGCACAAGTGGATTTAAAATTGAGTTCAGTCTTGTAGTTAATATTTTATTTGGAGATATTCCTTGAGAAAAACTTCAGGCTTTCATTGCTCAACAACTGACCTTTTTTCATAGGAGAAGAAACAGCTTCCAGTGCTGAAACAGTTCTTTAGAAAGGTTACTGAGATGCAATGTTCACTTTGCAGCAAGAAACATTTCAATTCTGTATAACAGTTTTGGTAGATTGCTGCCACCTACAGACAAGAGTTAGTATCTCAATGTCTCCCACACATTAGACATACATTTATTTGCCAAACACTAGGTCAACTGACAGGTAACATCTAATTACCACTATGAACCTGCTTGTGCAGTTTTACAGCAGAAAGGACTGGAAATCAAACAGGAAACCGATGGCTTTAATGGGACTCAGGTATGTGACCTCTTTACAGTTCAGTGCTTTAACCACTTGACTACACAAGAAGGACAGAACAAGGGACATGAAGCAAAGTTTTATCTGGCCACAATAAAGTTATAGAAACATGGACACTACTGGCAGATAAAGTCCATGGGTCCATACAATCTACCCATATAGATGTTCCTACCTCACCATCTGACCCAGTGCCTTAAAGGGGTGTCTACCTCTGACCCTGAATCCACTACCTCACTAATTCCTCATAGTGAAACTGTTTCCTTTCCCTGTCCCAGCCAAGTTTGAAACTGTTTAAGTCCTTGCCCCAACACTTCTGCCAGTAATTTGTTCCATGGCTGAACCGCCCAATCAGTGAAGTAGAACTTCCTCACATCCCCCCATATATTTCACCCTATGAGCCTCCATTCAGGCCCCCTCATGACTGGGGCCCCTTAAAGGAGCCTAACTGTGGAGGTGATATGTAAGTTGTTAGTCTCCAGTCTTGAGGCCAGTGTCTTACCATGTATGCTGCTACTTAAATAAAATTGATTTATTCTTTATCCCCTGCCTTGGTGTGTGTGCCATTTTTATGTTTGTCCTTGTGCTTGTGTTTGTGCAAAGCTAACATATTGGTATGACAGTGGATTTTGAGAAGCGTGGCACTGTCAGTCCAAAGCAGGGCAGTCTGCAAGGGGTTCGACAGTGTCAGATCAATCAACAGCCAGACTGATAATGACACGCTTCTGGTTTTGCTGGGTGGAAACTTCATGCAGTTCAAAGAAAAGAGCCACTGGAATCATAAGGTGCTCATTCCTTTGATCTGCATCATGCCACTCCGTCCAATGCAGGGCAGTCTGCAAGGGGTTCGACAGTGTCAGATCAATCAACAGCCAGACTGATAATGACACGTTTCTGGTTTTGCTGGGTGGAAACTTCATGCAGTTCAAAGAAAAGAGCCACTGGAATCATAAGATGCTCATTCCTTTGATCTGCATCATGCCACACAGGAAGCAGAGCTGATCAGCATCATGATCAGCCAGCTGTGGTCCCCCAACTCCCAACATATAAACAATCCCTCCCACCCCTTCCTTCCTACTTTTCCGACACTGGGGTGCCCAATTCCCAGTGCCAGCTAGCACCCCCACCCTGCCCATTTTCAACGCAGTACCGGGAGCCCACCCCAGGTGCTAGAAAACATAATACAGACACTGGGGTACCCAATCCCCTGTGGCAGTACCTGAAGTAAAGAAAACTATCCCTCATAGACTTTTTTATACACTCTGCAAACAAGAGAACCACCCATTGATGTTTATTGCAGCTTCTGCCCTCTGCCACTATTATCCTCCCACCAGCTGACCCTCCCACTTAGCATCCACCACCCTACACCCCTACCCCTTACTTACCTACTGGGGTCCAATGCTGTAATCCTCTCTGGAGCAGAGACACATCTTCACTCTTCAACATCAGACCAGGAACTGAGGTAATCTGGTATGCTGTTCAATGTGTTTCAATGAGTTTTGAATTTGTCTTCATAACTTGCTCATTTAAAAAAAAATTCCTACATTTTTAACACTGCATTTTTGGGACCCCTCCTCATGCAGAAGGGTGGTGAAATTATGCAAATCTGACCTGCAAGGTAATTTCATGGTCACTGCATGAAATTACCTTTTGGGCAGCATTTGAACTTTTTTTTTTTTTACCCTTGTTCATGAGGTGGGGTCATAAAAGGCTATGTTGAAAATCTGTAATAAAATTATTTAAAAACAACAATGTATGCTGACATTTTTCAATGCACACTCCTAACATTGTTATTTTCAATATTTTAACCCCACATTTTCAACAGCCATTTTTTCACACCACCTCATTACTGCGACAGCTGTCATTTTTCAAATCCTTGCCAAAATGTGTTTTCATACTTGTGGCGAAAATGACATTTCAGTCACTATTTTATAAATTACATCTATCACGTTCAGAAGGCTTTATCATAAAAAGACTATATTGAAAATTTGTGATCAAAATGTGAAAAACAACTAAGTTATGAAGAAATGTTGAATTGTTCCAATGTTTACTCATAACTTTATTTTTGTAGATTTTGGACTCTAATGTTCAACTTATCCCTTATGTTAACCCACCTCCTGAACATGATTGGTGTAATTTTTCAAATCCCCTCTGAAACTTGTTTTTGCCATTGCACTGCGAAATCCTCTTTCAGATGGGACATAAAAAAAATTACATCTGTCTTGATCATAACATCAGGTCATAAAAAGACTGTTGAAAATTTGGGGTCAAAATGTGGGTGCCCACTGAAAAGTAAATATTGCTTCTCAGCTGGCCTGATTGGGTAAATACAATTGAAATATGTGTGAAAGCAGGACACCACTAAAAGTAAGACATTACATCTCATCTGGTCTATTCTGGATAAATATATAGTAAAAATGTGTACAAGCAAGCGATGAACATTCAACATTGACAAATGCTTGTTTGTTTTATTACTCAGCTTTGCTGTTTGACTGGCAGCACCTTTGGGGAGTCGTCTGGGAGGTCTCTTTTTTAGGGCTGCTGTGGGCATAGCCCTGCAGAACTCTTGCTATGAGAAAAGGATTACGGCATTCTTTGCAACCCAACAACACGTTATAGTGTCAATACATTGAAGCAATATAGCACAGTGGTTTAAGGCTCTGAACTGCAAATTTGGTGAAATCCAGCAGACCAGACCTGGGTTTGAATCCCACAGCTTCCACTTGCATACTGTGTGACCCTGAGCAAGTCACTTAACTTTCCTGTGCTCCCAGGTCGCACCTGTAAAAACGCTTTCAGCTTAGCATGCTACTCCTGGTTAAACAGCTAAAATTAAAAAAAAAAATAAAAATTTCATCTCTGAACACTCCACTCACTGTTTTCTATAGGAAGTTGCAGTGCACTATTTGAAATCCTCTTACTGACCCCTTCCCGTCCACAACCGCACATGCGCGGTTAGTTGTTGCTTTTTTATATATATATATATTTATTGTTTCCTCCTCCTCCCCACCCAAGCCTCCCTCTCAGCACCCACCACCCCACTCCCCCCTCCAGAAACATAACAGTGGCATGGGGAGGTGCCCAATCCCTCAGTGCCAGAATCCTCATTGTGTCCCGATCTACTGCCCCCCATCTACTACCACGCATGTATGGTTAATTTTGCCCTCTTTTTTTGGTAAATATATTTATTTTTTCCTCCCCAACCTGACCGTCCCTCTCAGCACTCACCACCCCACTACCCCCCTCCCAGAAACATAACAGTGGCAATGGGGCATGCCCAATCCCCCAGTGCAGGAATCATCATACTATCCCAATCTACTACCCCCCCTCCACTACCAGGCATGTGTAGTTATTTTGCCTCACTCCCCCCCAGAAATGTAACAGTGGCACTGGGGGGGTTCCCAATCCCCCAGTGCAGGAATCCTCATTTATTTTTGTTTTTTAAACTTGTAAAAAAAAGTTCATCGATGTCTTTTGCGGCCATTGTACTCCCACCCACCAGACCCTCCCACTCAACACCTACTACCCTGCACCCCCCCCCCAGCCCTTACTTATCCATCAGGGTCCAATGCCATAATCCTCTCTGGACCAAAGGCACATCTTCATTCTTCAATGCCAGACCGCGAACCGAGGAAATTAGGTATGCCATTTAATGTATTTCAATGGGGGTTTTGAACTTAGTAGCATAACTTGGCCATTTCTCAATATTTTTGCCCCAGATTTTCAACATACATTTTTTAGGACACCTCCTCATGAACAATTCAAGTCATGCTAGATAAACCTGTCCTGAAAAGTGATTTTGCAGTCCCTGCATGAAATCAACTTTTGGGCAGGAGTTGAAAATGTTCTCTGCCCATGTTCATGAGGTGGGGTCATAAGAAGGCTATGTTGAAAATTTGGTGTAAAAATAATAAAAAACAACAAAGTTATGAGTCTACATTGAATTTTGCAAATGCAGGCTTGTAGCTTTGATTAATTTCAATAGTTTTACCCCAAATGTACAACATAGCCATATCTTTACAGGACCTCATAAAATGTGACAGCTGTCATTTTTCAAATCCTTGATGCAAAAAAGATGTACTGGTGGGTACCCTTCAATTTCTAGTACTGAAAATGTCATATTCAGGGCTGGTAAATGGAAAAATCAGCAGTCTTGTAGATGAGAAATGCCAGCTACACATAAGGTATCTTTTTATGATATTTTATTGTAGTATTTCATAAACACAATGATTCCCTGGTCTTGCCCAACATTTCACCCAGTTTGGGCTTCCTTGGGTGCTATGATCTATGATAAATATATAAATAATCATATTTAATCAACTTATTTTTGTTGCATTACTTTAAAAGAATTTTCTCTTTCTTTATGAATACAATTAATTCTTTAAGGCAAAGTTTCTAATGATACCTTAATCTGTTAGACATGTTTACTATATGGGTCTCTCAGTATTTCTTTTTCATATCAATATAAGACATACTATTAAATTTTGGAGTGTCACTATTCAAATACAGTAGCAGAAATGTAATTGTATATCTTACACTGATATGAAAAACGAACACTGAGAGAACCGTACAGTAAATATGTCTATCAGATTAAGGTATCAATAGAAATGTTACTTTAAAGAATTAATTGTATTCACAGAGAAAGACAAAATGCTTGGAAAAGGGGTAATTCTACAAATAATAGATACGTCAACAGAGCCCCAGGTACATAAAGACTTACAGCTGAGGTTGAGCTATTTATTGTATTTTTATGTTTATCTGTATTATTTCAATTATTATTATAAATGGTTAATTGCTACAAATAATTTAATATCAGTGATAATGTAAGGTGTTTGCTCTCAAAAAAATATGCTGGAATTGATTGAGACATTTAAAAATATAATTATATATGGGATACATAAGAACCACTAGATAAATGTATAGCATGGGTGGTAAATGAAGTGTACTGGATATAGTGTGTCATGTGATCTGAAAATTACCAAGTATGCTTTTAAAGTTATGTAACAAAAATAAGTTGATTAAATATGATTATTTATATATTTATCATAGACCTAGCCCCTGAAGAAGCCCAAACTGGGTGAAATGTTAGGCAAGACCATGGAATTGTTGTGTTTAAGAAATACTACAATAAAATATCCTAAAAAGATACCTTAAGTGTGGTTGGCTTTTCTACAAGATTGCTGATTTTTAAAATCCTGGCCAAAATATTTTTTCACATCTCAAAAGGTGATTTTGTGGTCCCCGCGTAAAATCTACTTTTGGGCAGGAGCTGAACATTTTCTCTGCCCTTCTTCATGAGTTGGGGTCATAAGAAGGCTATGTTGAAAATGTGGTGTAAAAATATTAAAAAACAACAAAGTTATGAGCCTATGTTGAATTTTGCAAATGCAGGCTCATAACTTTGGTAATTTTCAATATTTTTATCCAACATTTACAACATAGCCATATCTTTACAGCACCTCATGAATGTGACAGCTGTCATTTTTCAAATCTTGGCCAAAATGTTTTTCCCATCCCAAAAGGTGATTCTGTGGTCACTGTGAGAAATCACTTTTTTAGTAGGAGTTGAAACTTTTCTCTGTCCTTGTTCATGAGGTGGTGTTCTAAGAAGGCTATGTTCAAAATTTGGTGTAAAAATATTAAAAAACAACAAATTTATGAACCCATGTTACATTTTGTGAACACAGGCTTGTAACTTTTGTAATTTTCAATATTTGTTCCCCAAATTTACAACATAGCCATTTCTTTACAGCACCTCATGAATGTCACAGGTGTCATTTTTCAAATCCTGGCCAAAATGTGGTTTCAGGTCTCAAAAGTTGATTTTGCAGTCCCCTACACAAAATCACCTTTCAGGCAGGAGTTGAACATTTGCACTGCCCTTCTTCATGAGGCAGGGTCATAACAAGGCTATGTTGAAAATCTGGTGTAAAAATATTACAAAACAACAAATTTATGAGCCTACACTACATTTTGCTAACGAGGTATTTTTCAGTATTTTTACCCCATATTCCTCCCATGCAGCCCTATTGGCGCTGGCCAGAGTTTATTTTGTTTCTCATGACTTAGATTACTACAAAGCCCAAAAAGAGTTATGCATTTATTTAGTTCACTTTTATTGTAAGCATGTTAGCCGGTAAGATGTTTTCACCATGCCACTTCTTAGCAGCAATTTATTCCTTTTATCCTTAGACTTCTCTGTTACAATATTTTTTGTTCATTCAACCATTTTTTAAAAGCTATATATCATTGGTTATGAAATTAATGCAGATCTGCTGTAAAGATGGCATTCCCCAACCATTTTTAAAAATCGTCTTCCCTTAGGGCTCTCTTCAGCTGTGAAAGCTGTAGTCAGATTGTAAGTGTGTCTACGTGGAGCAATCATGCTTATTGTAATTGGATTACCGTAGATGCTGCAGTTACTACCCCTGCCTCGTGGGTTCAAACAAGGCTTGGGACAAGGATTGATAAGCTCCTGATTGGGGGGGGAGGGTCACATCCAAGGTTTACATACAATTGTGTGATGCCTCCACCCAGAGAAAGGTTTAAGTGGGCCTGGTGTCAGCATCAAACAATCCCCTGTGATGTAGTCCCACCCACCTCCCCATGAAATCTCCCCCCAAATGTGAACCAACACAATGCAGTAACTTTAACAAATATATGGGATAAAGTATGGGATGGTGTGTGTTATGAGACGATTACACACACCTGAGGGGTTAGATGCTACAAAAACCCCGAGAGCGAAACTTGAGGGGTTTGTGACAGCATCTAACTCTGAGGGTATGTGAAAACTTTGAGTTTACACACCACCCCATTTTTTTTTTTTTTTTTTTTAGTCTTTTGGTAACCGGTTAAGGCCCACTAGGCACAAGTGCCTGTTTTCAGGGGTGACCTGGGAGCACTGGATGGTTAAGTGACTTGCTCAGAGTCAAACAGTATGCAAGTGGAGGTTGTGAGAATCAAACTCAGGTCTGGTCTGCTGGATGTATCAAGCTCATTCACACCTCATTCCTCTAACTCTAGGCTATACTGCCAGCCCTCATTATTTTATATAATTTTATATAATTGCTGGGTTTTCATTTTTCACCACAGCAATTATATAAAATAAAAAAAAAGATGTCCCAGTGCGGCCGTGGTCCACTTAGGTTTGACTAGTATGCGGTCCATGGTCACTTTTATTTTTTCAACTTTTTAAATACATTTATTTGTGCCCAGGAGCCGAAGGTTTCTTTTTTATGTAATAATTTTAGTTTTTGTTTCTGTAGTAACTTACCGCTGAGTCCGAGTGGTGGTTCCATCTCCGAAGGGAAAAATTAGATGGCCAGCAGTGTGGGACATAGAGTTGTGGAAAGCACATGCACAGAATGAGGAAAACCATGCACATGTTTGAAGTAATAAACACTTCTTTATTACGACAAATAACGCCATGGTTTTGTATGGGAAAAATGAAGACCCGGTAGTTATAGTATAATTATTAACACTCTACTAATAATGGGATCTATTCACCAATCAGTGTAGCATGCTACACACCATGTATCTGCCCTGTGTACACCCCTGTATGTGAAGCATGCACATGACCCACCTAAGGGGTATGCAGTTGCATAGCTGGGTTATGCAGCATGCAAAGATATGGTGTGCACACACCACAGGGAAGAGCCCTTTGGATGTATGCAGGTGCATGTCAGATGGACACGCGATGCATGTGCTGTGTAATGCATGTTTGCAATGCTGTTTATGCCAAAAGGGAATGTGCACAGGCTGTGGCACAGTTGCACCATGCAAACCCTTGCCATAAACTATGGAATATGCCCCAACATCCCCCACTCAACAGGGATGGCTCTGAACATGCAATGCATCCAGCCTCCACCACCCTCATTCATGTCCTGGGTGTGTAGGGATGTGTAGCATACACTCATACCAGCAGACGTCTTGGGGGCAGTACCGCAGACGGTGTCCACTGTGGGAATGCCTGAATGGGTACATGATGTAACAGTGATGGAAACAGGGAGCACCCTATAGTATGATGTGTCCTTGATATAGGCCATGTGACCCGACTGGCTAGCAGTGCATCCATGAACTGCTAGTCTCTTGCTGTTGCCTGCCCCTGTACATCCCCCATACCTGCATTTGAATCCCACCACCACTAATATAAATTGCACTCCTGAGCATGCCATGTGCCCCGATGTCCTCAGGTAGGCCACAAACACAGACCCTGTTCCCAGTGGGCCCTACCTGTTCACCAACAGAATACAGGTCACACAGCAACACACTGTACCCAACAGCAGAGGCAGTCTTAGAGAGGTACACATAGGGGTTACATCGGTTAAGAGCCAACAGGAACCCTGTCCAAACACAGCATGCAAACCTAGTCCCACCACCAAGAAATCTAGATAGAAGAGTTCACCCACACAGACTCAACGTAATGGTTGGGTACACTCTGGCACTGAACACTGGACCTGTCAACCAACCATAGCAAGGGCACAGTCCCCTCTCAATCCATGCCACCAATGCCAACCCACCATAGAGCACAGATGCACCCCATGTAATGCCCCCCCCCCCACAGACCACATGAACATAATATAGTGTATAGTGAGGGCTTATTGTGCATGGAAATCGGAGGTTCTAAAAATGTTGTTGTACCACAGTTCAAAAGGTCATGGAACGTGATTGTAGCATACTGTGGTACAACAACATTTTGAAAGCTTCTAGAGGTTCCACACACAATTGCACGAGCCACAGAAATGGCAGGACCAACCAGATAACAGTGACGGTGGCGACATGATTACCCAAACCTGCGACTCGAGCAAGATCAATCAAATAAAACAAAACATGGCAGGATCAACCAGATATATGAAGGAAATTAAAAAGAAAGTGGTTATAAACAGGGTCAACTAGATATGCCGACTTGTAAAAATTAAACTGCTTCCTCTTAGCCTACGTCCTCTCGCTAAGCGAGAGATAGAGCAGCCATGTTATTTTTGTTGAAAATCCCTCCCACACCCAATTTGCAACCAATAGAAGGCTGCGCTACAAATGTAGGGATGTCTATTCCCTACCAACCAAACTTCAACCTTAGCAACCAGCCCTAACTCCCCAAATCAGACGTGGCTACCTGCACTCTTTTTATCGTATTTTAAAAAATAAAAAAGTGGCAAAACAACATTTATTTTACTTAGGGGGTACCATACACTATACAAAATAGTGGATGGGCAACTCTATGCCTAACCAGTGTGTTGTGCCACCTCAGGGGGTTCTGATTCCCACGGACCTCTCGAGCTTCACTCTCAAGGTCACAGGATCAGAACCCCTCAGTGGCACAACACACTGGTTGTGCACAGTTGTCCATCCACTATTCTCTATATAGTGCAGTGTATACCACTTATTCAAGCAGCACCTTCTAGTGCATATACTGTACACACAGGCATGTTCACAGACATGACATAGTCCACACAGTGCCTGCTTTGGTGACAGGGCATCGAAGTCCGCATGGACAGGCCCCTACATCAGACACTATGTCTTCATGAGTCTTCCCACCCAGCTCCATAACAGGCAGCATGCAGTATGCAGCCTGCAACCACAGGATACCCCACAGACCCTCAATGGGACATGTACAAGGTTCCACAATGCCAGCTCAATAGGCAGCTGCACCCTGCATCATAACAAAACAATCACAAAATGAACAGTCATTTTGAGGCCTTTTATCTTTTTGTAGTAGATTTGCCAAAGAATACTTTGATGCAGCCTTGAAAGCATTTCATGCCAAATGTTAATGCTGAGCTCTTATATGGGTCTGAAATGGGGGGGGGGGGTCGATAACTACAACATAATCCTAGAGCTATTACAAAATTGGTTCCTATGAAATTTGCTGGGTCTGCCTAACTACGTACCTGAACTGGTTTGAAGTCTCTGCAATCACTGGCCCTTGGCTGGGCATACACCTATCTATGTAAGATTAGAGCTATTTATTTATTTACTTGGAAAATGTTTCACCAGGAAAGATAACATGAGCTGTAAACAGCTCGTTTCCAGAAGTGTCCTGCATTGGGAGGAGTACAAGAATTGGGAGAATAGGCAAACACATGACAATAACAGAGCAATACAAGTACAATTACTAAAACAAAACAGTGTAGTACAATTACAGAGCAGAACCGGGCAGGGTAAACAAAACCATGTTCAGATATAATGTACATTGCAACAACCCAAGAGTGGGTGATCCAGTAGGGTAAAGGTTAGAGGACGGAGAACACATTTGAAGTGCTAGAAATAGTAGGCTGTGCACACAATTCGAAGTGCTTTTGTATACCCAAGGGAGGGCAGTTATAAGACAAGTGAGGAAGTGGACAGGTGAGGGGTAGAAGGTGGGGGGTGGAAGAGGAAGAGAGAGGGACAGCCAAGATCTAATCCCTTCAGGATGCTGAGAACCCTGCAAGGGGGACAGGATCAGGCAGAAAGGGAGGGGAGAAAAAGTGAGTGGGGAGGTAGAGAAGAGAGGGGTGGAGGAACAGGAAGGGAGAAATTATGAAGAGCTAAGGATATTAAAATTGGGGAAGAGGAAAGTCTGATAGGAGGTGGCAGTGAGTTCCAAAGCTTTGGGAAGCAGTAAAAGAAAGCTTCCTGGCCTATGGAGGTAGAGCGATGAGGAATAGCTAGAGTACATGTGTCAGTGGATCTGAGAGGGTGGGAAGAGGGAGGTGGAGCAGAGATTGAGGAGGAGAGGTAGGAGGGGAGAGTCCCAAACCAGAATTTAGAAGTAAACTTGGCACAGTGAGAGAGATGCCTGCACTCAAGGGAGGGGAAAGCTAGAGAATGACACAAGGTACAGTGATGTGTGCGGAAGGGGGAATCAAGAGGAAAGTGACAGAAAGCATTGAAGAGAGTATCCAATCTGGTAAGGGAAGACTTAGGAGCAGCACTGTAGACTGTCTCAATAGTCAAAAATAGGGAATATTATTTTCTGAACAAGATCATGTCTAACCAGTACTGGTAAGGAACTACAATTCCTGTAAAGGGCGCCGAGCTTGGGGCACAGTTTTTTTCAGGATGGCGTCAATATGTACAGAAAAGTTAATGTGTTGATCAAGCCAGACTCCCAGGTATTTGAAAGAAGTGGTGTCCTTTAGTGTTGTCCCACCAAGGGTGTGGAAGGAGGGGAAGGAGGGCAGCCTAGAGAGTCTCTGCCTAGTGCCAAAGGTCATGGAGGCTGTCTTCCTGGCATCGAATGAAGAGATTATGCGTGCTTAGGTAGTGTTAAACATTATTAAAGTCAAGCTGTAGTCTGGAAGTCACATCGGGGGGAGATTGGCCAGAGGTGAACAAGACCATATCATCAGCATACATATGGATAGAGGATGAGGAGCATACTAACAGTAGGTTGTTTAGAAAAATTGAGAATAAGAGTGGGCCAAGTACAGAGCCTCAAAGAAAACCAGTAGAGATGGGTAGTGGAGGGGACGTAGAGTCAGCTATTTTAAGAGACTGAGTTCTACCTACCAGGCAGGCTCTGAACCAATGGCAGGCAGACAGAGACAAGCCAGCTGACAAGATAGTTTCAAGGAGGAGGAGGAAGTGGGAGACTGTGTTGAAAGCCTTGGCAAGGTCAATAAAGATAACAGAAGTAATGTGACCTCTATCCATGGCAGAACAGATAGTCAATGAGTCTAAGTAGGGAAGTGGTTGTGGAGTAATTCTTCTGAAAACCAGATTGGAAGGGAGTATAGAAGGAGGAGGTGGGTGAAAAGGCAAAACTCTCTGCTAATTGGTAGTGTTGGGAGGAATTAGGAGGGAGGGAAGATGTAGTAGGGTGAGGTGGGAGGGAGGCTAACAGGGTGGAGGCACAGGAAGTAAAGTAGGAATTGAATTCCGCTGCTACTGTAGGATGGTCGGCAATGAGCTGGTTGATTATTTTGAGCAGCGGGGATGGGGGTTTAGTGTGGGGAGAGAAAAGTGAGTGAACTACTTTCCAAAACTTTGATGGGTGTTTATGTTAGTATTAAAGGTGAACTGGAAATATTTCGATTTAGCCAGGCAGATGGCTTTGGTACAGGCATTTTGGCGTGTCTGGTAGATAGCGTTGTCACGAGTGAGTTTGGAGGATTTGTGGGTTTTCCATGCTTTATCATGCACTTGCTGACAGGCCAGAAGTTCAGGGGTTACCCAGGGGAGGTGACTACCATGCACTCTAACTTGCTTCAGGGGAGCATGTTTGTTCTAGACATTGCTGAAATTATCTTTGAAATAAGTCAGGGTGTAATCAATAGTTTTGGCTGAGGAAATAGGGGCCCAGTCAATGTGAGTTAAGTCATGATGTAGAGGGACAGGGTTTTGTAAAAGTGAATCGTTAGTAGTTTGTGGGGTGCCTTAGGTCTGAGTACTTTTCAAACTATGTAGATGATACACCACCTGAGATTGGATCGCAGGGAGGAGCAGTCTGTTCCAAGACTGAACTTAACCTCACGAATGTACCAGTTGGGGAGACTGAGTCATTTGAGTGTACCGTAGTAGCAGGTGTAGGTTGTCTGATCACTCTCATCTACCATCCACCAAGAGAAGAGAAGTGATTCCTTCAGGAAGTCGTGGACTTCGTCGTTGACATGGCATTTGAGTCACCCAGGCTGATGGTCTTCAACACCTGGGTCAATGACAAACTCTCGCAATTTGTTCAGCACTTCCTCCAGTTGATGACATCTCTGGGCCTTACACAGATAGTTACCACTGCTACTAATAGTCATGGTCACTCTCTTGACTTAGTCTTCCTCCTTGGGATTGAGGTCTCCAACTTGGGGGTGGAACCAGTTGGATGGTCTGATCACTACACCACGAGGTTAAGTTTAGCACCCCCCTACGTAGGCCTATCCCTGTGGAGATGACTAGGTACCGTCCTTTGTGAGATATAAGCTTTCAAGGTCTAGCGGCGGTGCTAGAGCTCTCGTCCCTCTCAGAGGCAAACAGTGACCCAGAGACCCTCATGATGGTTTATAATTTGACCATTGTGGCAGCCCTGGATATCATTGCTCCTGTCCATGTTCATCCTCTCTCCCTTCGACTTCGATCCCCATGGTTTGATGGGACTTTGAGGGAGATGCGGCAACTAGGACGAAGGTTAGAGCATTGCTGGTGGAAATCCACCCTTGATGCTGACCACCTTAGATTGATGGACCATTATCAAGTCTATCAATCTGCAATCACTCGTAAGAAGGCAGAGTTCCTGTCTGGGGAGATTGCGGCTGCTCAAAATTGACCAGCTCAGCTGTTCTGAACTGTGGACAGACTGTGCAACCCAGCCTGTCTACAAATCCGGAAAGCTTTTTCACAAGAGGAGTGCGACAAGCTTGCTTGATTCTTTACGACTAAGGTGGCTGACATCAGGGTGGTGCCCCATCCATCACACTATATGGGTGTTGCTGTAGATCAATGCGGGGCAACTGTCCCTCAGTTTCCTTGTAGTAACTTTGACCAGCCGGCTTTCATGGATGTCATGCGGATTGTCCAGAGTATGCGCCCTACATGGTGTAGTTTGGATCCGGGACCTACTTCCCTGATTTTGGATTGTATTGATTCTATTGGTCCGGTCCTAGCTCAGATAGTCTGGTGCTCCTTGGAGACAGGTGAGTTTCCAAGCTCACTGAAAGAGGCGGTGGTGACACCACTCTTGAAGAAAGCTTCTTTGGACCCAAACTGCCTTGAAAACTACAGACCAATCTCTAACCTCCCCTTTTTAGGGAAGGTGATTGAGAAAGTAGTGGCCACTCAGCTGGAGGACCACTTGACCATCCATGACATCTATGAACCTCTCCAGTCTGGATTTCAAAAGACGCATAGTACCGAGCACTGGTTTGGGTGCTCAGTGATCTCCTGATGGCTAGAGATTGGAGGAGCCATTCTATTCTGGTTCTCCTAGATCTCTCATCAGCATTTGACACTGTGGACCATGGGGTTCTGCTTGATCATCTGAGGTTCATCTGTGGACTGTCAGGTAAGGTCTCAGAGAGTGGTGTCCAGGGTTTATTCCCCGGATCCAGTTTCTCTATCATGTGGGGTTCCTCAGGGCTCAGTGCTGTCCCCCATGTTGTTTGCAGTGTATATGCTGCCCCTCAGAGACATTGTAAGAAGGTATGGGCTGAGGTTATACTGCTATGCTGATGATACCCTGCTCTACCTTTCTTTTGCACCCGACCAGGATGGAGCTGTCTCAGTCTTTAATAGCTGGCTCACTGAAATCCAGGACTGGATGGATGCCAGTTGATTGAAGTTGAACTCTGATAAGACTGAGGTATTGGTTGTGGATCCAGGTCACCGAATAGGGGGGTTGGGTGTAGGTTCACCCTCTGGGCTCTTTCTTGGGGGTGTGTCACTCCTGACCTCTGACCGGGTGCCAAACCTGGGGGTAATTTTTGACTAAGGACTGACCCTGCATTTGCAGGTATCAGCCGTCATCAAATCCTCATTTTACCACCCGAGGAATATCTCCAGGATTAAGTAACTTGTTTCATCCAGCGACCTTCCTACTCTGATCCATGCCTTTGTGACCTCGTGTTTAGATTATTGCAACTCCCTGTACCTAGGGCTATCAGGGGTGGAAATCTGTCGCTTGCAGCTAGTGCAGAATGCGGCAGCCCGGCTTTTGACAGGATCATCTCGGTCCTGTCATATTTCACCAGTGCTGTGTGGACTGCACTGGCTGCCAGTTTAGTGGTGGATCACCTTTAAAGTCAGTCTTCTGACTTTTAAAGCCCTACACAGACTTGGCCCGGACTACCTGAAAGAGCTTCTGGTCCCTTACTGCCCTGGGCAATTGTTCCACTCAGCCGACGAGGGGTTGCGCTAGAGATTCCAAGGGTGTTTGAAATCTTCTGTGGCTAGAGCATTCGTGCATGCCACCCCTTACCCTTTGTAATTCTCTACCCCATCAGTTACGTGAGTGCACGACCGTGGAAGGATTTAAGCAGGCATTAAAAACTTTCCTACGGTACCAAGCTTTTGGTGACTAATTATTGGATGATACCAGTTTGATATACTTTTGTTGCTGAGATGTTTGTTCTGTTTATTTTGTGATTTTAATATTGTTAAGACACCTTGGTTTTTAAATGGCACCATACAAATAAAGTTTATTATTATTATTATTGTTAGATCATATGATGATCGCTGAGAGCATCTGGCTGTAGGCCTGACTGGATTAACCTGTGAGGGTGGGAGGTGACAGCCCAGTCTATGAGATTGTGGTTATAGGATTTGTGGTTTAGGTGAGTAGGTTCTGTGATTAATTGGGACAGGTTAAAGGCAGCTACAGTATTTCAGTACAAGTTCTGGATACAAATAGACTTCCCTATATGATCTTCAAATAAGTCACTAACAACTTCAGTGTCAGCCCTAATTTTGGATGGTTCTTAAAAACTTGGTTATACATGAAAACTCTGGGCTTAAATATTAATTAACTTTTGTATATATCACAGAGAGAGAGAGTTTTAATCACTTAAAGTTTGTATTTCTTGAAAGAATTAGGGACAATATAATTAAACAAGAATTTGTCAATGCCAAATGTTGTCTCGTTGGCATTGACATTGGTAGTCGGGAGGTGAGAGACACATAATAGGAGTGGCAGTGAGTATTGGTTGTAATACACCCACCTGCAGAGACTGACAGGCGTTGGGGTTTTGGCTTTAGGTCATCAGCTATAATGCTCATGCCATTTTACCTCACCCTACCCTGTAGACTCCGACAAGTGTCGTGGTGTGCTTTGCAGTCCTTGGGCGTTATACTTATCCCATTCCATAAGGAAATACGCTGAGGTGGGTGCAGTATAGGAGTATGGGGTGAACTTTGTGGCTGAACACTCCAAGGCACACCTTGATGCCTGTCAGTGGCTGCAGGGTGGGGGTGGGGGTGGAACGGCGGGAGCATTACAGCTGATGATCCTAAGTCACACTCCTGATGCCTGTCAGTCTCTACAGGGTGGGGTGTAACAGTTGGAAACCCTAATGCCATAGGCGTGTATTGGTATTTTCACTCCAAAGTATCAACATGGGATTTTTGTGACCCCACCTCATGAAGAGCTGCAGTATCAGCTTGTTAGCCGAAAGGTGATTTTGCACAGCGACTGTCCCATTTGACGTCACAGGTACGTAAACACATTTTGGGCAGGATGTGAAAAATGATAACTGTATTGTTCATGAAGAGGTGTAAAACATGGCAACGTTGAAAATCTGAAGCGAAAATATGTAAAATTGGAGAAGTCATGAGCATGCATAGAAACTGTGCAACGCACATCTGTAACCCAATTATTTTGGTTTTTTTTTAAACCACATTTTCAACATAGGCATTTTGGGACCTCTCCTCATGAATAGTGGCACTGTGATTTTCTTAATCTGTCCCAAAAGTTGATCTCCCACAGCGACCATGCCATTGTATGCCACAGGTGTAAAAACACATTTCGGGCAGGATGTGAAAAATGACAGCTGTACTGTTCATAAGAAGGTGTGAAAAAATGCCAGTGTTGAAAATCTGGCATGAAAATATTGCAAATTTGCAAAGTTACAAGGGTACGTGGAAACTGTGCAACACATGCTTGTAACACAGGCATTTTATGGACTTTCACCACCAAATTTTCAACATAGGAATTTTAGGACCTCTGCTCATGAACAGTGTCACTGTCAATTTGTCAAACTGTCCCAAAAACTGATTTTGCACAGCAACCACGTTATTCTGTGCCAGACATGCAAAAACACATTTCAGCCAGGATATGTAAAATGGCAGCTGTACTATTCATAAGGAGGTGTGGGAAAATGGCAATGTTGAAAATCTGGAGTGAAAATATTACAAATTCATGAAGTTATGAGCATGCATGGAAACTGCGCAATGCACACTCGTAAAACAACCATTTTTTGGATTTTTGTCACCAAATATGCAAAATAGGCTTTTGAGAGCCTCCCCATGAACAGTGGCACTGTCATTAGATTGTCGGTCCCAGTGATTCCGTGCAGTGACTGAGAAATCACCTTCGGGACTGAATAAACTATGACAGTGACTGAATTTATGAGTAGGGTCCCAATAACCCTATGTTGAAAATTTGGTGCCAAAATTCCGACAATGGCTAAGATATGCACCAAAGTTGAAAAACCCCTATTTATGCCATTATACAGCGTACCGGCATTTCTTCAGTTTGCAGTCGGCTTTAAAGAGTGCAGACGTGTTCCCGGTACACCGAAGATCATCACGCCGGGCTCCAGAGGTAAGTATGGGGTAAGGGTTGGGTGTGAGGAGGTGGGACACACAGAGGGTGGGTGTGGGTTGAGGGAGGAAGCAGAGCAGAACAGACCACGAGGGACCATTTTCTGATTCACAGGTTTAAAAACAAAAAAAAACACTGTGGGACAGTTTTTTTCACAGGGGCATTTTGCACACTGGGGTGGGCTCCCAGCGTGCCACCTGAGTGTTTTTTGGGGGGGGTGCTGTAGCTGATGGGGGACTGGTCACCCTTGTCAGAACATGCAAAGGGGAAACAAGAGCTGAGGGATTGGGCACTCCCTTGGCATACAACAAATGGCGGGGGACATTATGCCAATGGGGAGTGGGCTCCCCCATCTGCAAATTAAACTGGGCAGGGGGGCCTAAAGCCGATGGGGATTGAGGCCCCCATCAGCAAAGAAAGACTGTTGGGGGCACATGATGCTGAGGGGGACTGGGCACCCCCTCGGCACACACTGAAATGGGAGTTAGGGGGCATTATGCCAATGGGGAGTGGGTACCCCATCGGCAAATAAAGTGGGTCGGGGCACACCAACAGGGGGATTGGGCACCCCTGAAGTCGGCGCTCTGCGCGACGGCAGTCAATGCCACCATGTTAATTGAACTGGTTCACCAGGAAAGGCATGCCGCTGCATGATGAACTTGGCTCTCATTGCAGTTGACCTTTTCTTTGATCTGGTGGCCAGTTTATGTAATGCTGGTGTCAGCACCTGCAGCTGCCTTATTGGGAAATGAGGAATGCACCTACTGATGAGTGCCCTGCAGTCGCCCACAATGACCGCACCTCCAAATCTGCTACTAGTGCAATATATTGGCTGCACAAGCATGAACCAACATAAAAATGGCACAAAGAGGATTAATGACTCTCGTACATTGGTGATATAAGACCGAATGCCAGCACTGGGTTGCCTGGAAGACTGGGAGCCTGATCTGGACCCACAAGCAGCTCCCATTGGTTTGGCTTACTGCCAGGGAGCCTGAATCCTGGTAGCATCTATTAAGTCAGTTCACAAGAAAGTTGGGCCCTTGCCCAGGTTCCA
This sequence comes from Neoceratodus forsteri, assembly GCA_016271365.2. Classification (NCBI taxonomy): domain Eukaryota; kingdom Metazoa; phylum Chordata; order Ceratodontiformes; family Ceratodontidae; genus Neoceratodus; species Neoceratodus forsteri. Next base: position 632,876,175 of record CM028131.1, read on the forward strand.
CAGGGGCTGAACTGTGAATGGTAATGTACAGCCAAAACTTGATAGCATCAAGATGGAGCTATATCCTTGTGTATAATACTGACCAGACATTTTATTGGAAATAAATAATCCACGTGTAAATAACTCTTGGACTGCTTTGACAATGATTTATTTTTGTGGGCAATGCACTTCCTCAGTTTGCTACTAGAAAGGTGTACTGTATTGTAGCACCTACCATGAGTCTAGAACCTGCACCCTTACCACAACTGGCCTCCCTTGTGTACAGGGAGACCACCCCACCAGGGAGGACCTGGTTACAAAATGGCCCTCAAAAATACATGAGAACTGGAGTGCCATGCAAGCACACTGAGAGGAAGAAGAGGAAGAATAGAACCAGAAAAACTGTGGCTGCAGTTTCAGTGTGATACCATTCTAGGGCAATGCAGCATAGTGAACTGAATCAGTAGTGCTTTACTGCCCCCTGGGTGATAACAGGTGGTGGAGCAGGGGATTCGCAGTTTACGAGAGAGGCCTTGGTCTTGGATTGGTTGCACTGGGGCTCACCAGCAGCCTATTCCACTGTGCGTTCCTGACAGGAGGGCACAACATTATCAACAGGGAAAATGGAGGCACAGGTTCATGCAGATGAAGCCTTTGCAGCCCACCACATTCACCACCAGATCCTCACCACTATCCAGTGGGGACACCACAAGTCTTCACCTCCGCCGTGGGTGGCCAGATGTCTGCAGGGTAGAAATACTGAAAAAGCTGAAAGTGTACCCAGCCCTAGAGGTAAGCCATGGGGGCAGCACAGCAGTGTGTCATGGGTGGGCTGGCGATTCTATTGAGTGGCTGGCAGGATCTCAGCCAGATGGTATACGGGCACTAGCAGCAGGTGGAAGGATGTCCCAGTCTGGTCTGAAGTCAAGGAGGATAAACAAAGTTAAAAAAAAATCTGCTGTGGCTTACTAACAGTCATCACGGCTTCTATATTATTGGTATTAAATTTGTATGCTGTAATAAACCTAATATGCTGCTGAATGGAAAGCAAGCCCTTTGTCCATGCTAGTAAGAGATTTAATAACAAATCTGTAAGACAGAGCCATCATGGGCAAGAGAGGGAGGTTTGGCCCATCTAAGGACATGTGAGCCATAGTTGCGGACTACCATTGGCACTGGCCCCAGGTCTGAAGTAGGGAAATTTGCAACTCTTTGGTGCTCAGGCTGGGTGAGAGAGGGGGACTTAATAATTTTTCAGACGTCTGAAACTGCTGGAACGCTGACATTCATGCAAACATTGTACATCATCTGGCATTGCAGCAGTTCTAGTCATTTCAGATTTTACAACTTGCATGGGTTCTGGCATTCCAGCTGGTTTGGGATTATGAAAATGACCCATTCCCAGAGAGCGAGAGCAGGGAATAGAGCAAGGATGAGGCCAATCATCAAGATGGAAATGTGAGAGTGGCTCCTGACCTTTTTTTACTAAATTCTTCCCAGTTTCTCTGTCTCTCAGACTCATACTGCTTGCAGCTTTTCTTGTGCTCTGGATGCATGCCACTCTCAGTTTGAAAAAGACGCCGGCAAATGTTGGCATTCAGCATCACAGAATGCAGAAAGATGCACGCTGACACAGTGACAAACAGTCAGACCTTGCTGATTGCGGAAGCCCCACTGCCCAGACAGACAGCACTTTAGTTAAAAACAAAACCAAGAAGGAGAATATATAGGATATACAGGCTGCATATTTATGGTGTTCCTGCAGTAAGGTGTATTTTGGGAGAACTACGAGAGCACTAAAACCAAAAATTCAAGAGCATATTCTCTCTATAAGAAATGCCAAACTAGAAACACTTGTGGGTACACATTTTCAAAAATACTATGGCACTGACATAAACCGATTCATATTCATGTACACTGAGTTTAAACTGAGAAGGGGGACAGATTACAGGAACTAATATGAAAAGGAGGCCAGATGGATATATTATGTTGACATTTTGTCTCCAAATGATTTAAATGAGGACTGGGACCTACAACCATTTTTGTGATCCAGTGACCTCTTTTGTCAGTATTGAAAAAGCTTCAGTATATTGTGTTGAGATTAATTACTTTTTTATTTATTTCAGGTAAAATCTCTGACTGAGGTATCGCTTAGATAAAACCACTGATTTTGGAACCCCTAGTGACTTTTTATGATGGGGAGGGGCTGTCAGTTATCTTATCCTTTCACATGGTCTGATAAGTATTAGCATGTGGTCTATCTGTACTATTTTAACATTTGTACCTAGAAAACATTTTTCTGATCAAATTGTGTTGGTGTATTGCTGTAATTTTTATGCAAGCACATTTTTATATCTGTATTGGTATATCTATTTTCCTTGCTTCTATACTGGCACATTGTAAGTTCTTGTAGTACTGCTGTATGTTAGCCAATTCCTGGGCTCTTGAAACTAAAGAGAAAGTCTCTCTATTTTAAATTGCAGCTACTACTAGTTAATGTGATGAATAAATTATGGCCTGTACCTTTAAATAGCAGGTTTAGAAGTAAAGGAACAAGGGCTAAGCTCTGCCCGCTGATGAACAGCCAGAGTAGCTTGAAACTGCAGTGGTGGGTGTTTGTAGGAATCTGCAATGGTGTTTTCAGTATTCGTGAACTTTATGTCACTGACTGCTAACAAACTGAGGTGATGTGCCTATTTGGAGTTCCTGTAAATTTCATGATTATGTGAGTGCCCTTCCCTTTATCCTGTGGCTGTGTGTTTCCATATTTTTGCACACCTGCAGGCAACTTTCCCAGACTCACTAGCCCACTGGGGACATGAGGGACCAACGACACCAAAAGATGTTATGGTGTCACTACGATTAGCAAGGGCCCCAGCCATAGAGGAGCCTGCAACAGTGACTCTGATTATGTCACACTGGACTGTACCACGGTAAAATAAATCTTTGCTGAGGTGCAGGAAGACTTTGCTCAGTTCATCAAAGTACCTCTCATCAAGTGCCAAAGTCATCCAGCATTGGTCCCAGTCCTCAGAGATAACCATAGGCTAGCACCCAGTAGGGAATCAAAATCCATCCCTCCCAGCTGCATGTCCCCCAAGGCCATCAAGACTGCATGTGAGGCATCCATTACAGCTGCTGCCACACCCCCCACAGAGGAGAGGACCCTATCCAGCAGGGAACCCTTTGAGTTGGAGGCTGACATCAGCTCCCAAGAAAGATGGAGGGAACAAGGACAAAACCAGGCCAGTGAAAAGGACTACAAGTGGTCAGCCTCTGATAATGCTGTGCAAGAATGACCATGTCCTCAAAAGCATCATAGATGATAAGTGGGGTACTCTTACCCTTACCTCCCTGGTTGGGTGTAAAAGGAAACAGAAACTAATTTAACATCTTGGCCTGCAGTTCAGAGGGGCAGTGGGTGACAAATGTTATGCTCTGCTCTGGGCAGTATATAATTGTGATGGTCCTACCGTCCTTCGGATGCTCAGATTGTTCCTGCCACTGCGCTCTGGAGTTGTTATTCCTTCCCTCTCTCCAACTCTTACCTTTACACCCCATGATCGCTCTCCAGCATCTCTGCTTGGTGTCATGTATAGCGTTCTCTCTTACCACTGCTGTCTGCTTCTGTCATTCCTTGAGATTTGGTGGGTGGCTTTACAGCTTGGCTGTACCTTCATGGGTTTGCTTCCTCCTCCAAGTTCCCAGTTTCCTGTTCCCAAATAAGTGCGCACTGGGTCGTGGTGCTCAAAGAACCAACAAAGCTACAGAAGCAACAAAAAGGTTCTGGCACATGCAAAACTCATACAATAAGAGGGACGCATATAATGAATAAATTATTTTATTACACCATGCCAGAATAAAAATGTCCACCCTGACATGTTTCGGACTGACTACAATCCTTTCTCAAAGGCTGAAAAAATCCAAAAACACTCCACTTAAATACATACATAGCCACAGGTGGCTCACATAACAGACCTAATAAAAAATCTTATTACTAATCATTGGAACAGAACAGTGAAGGAGGGATAACAACATTGATTTAAAATTCCAGCCAATCAGAACTTATAAGACTTCATGTCCATTCAATTATAAAATCATCTATTTAAATTATATGACAGACCTAATACAACACTACTGTTTCAGGCATATATAAAGCTTTAACTATCTAACCACTAATGACATCTATGAGGGGCTGACACATTAGATACAAGAAAAAACATATATTAACTAATTCAGCATTTCTTAAGATAGGGGTACATTTCTAATGGCCCATTTAGTACTTGGCTAAGATTAGCCATCAAAGTTAAAATCCAAAAATTCTCCCTACGTAAGACAAGATTGTCATAATATCCCCCCTTCCCCCCAGGGTTAGCAAATCCTATCAATTGCCATAAATTTAAAAGAATGAGAGAGAGAGTCAATGGCTTTAATGATATGGGCTGCTGTAGCATACTTAATATCTTTTCTCTGAATTGCTGCAATATGTTCCCCCACCCTTACCTTAAAACTTCTGATCATTTTGCCTACATAAATGCTTTACATTTACAGTGCCGTCAGAAAGTATTCACCCCCCTTGGATTTTGTCACATTTTGTTGTGTTACTACCAGAATTTTTAATGCATTGAAATGATTTATTTCCCCCTTGATTCACACAGCATACTCAACAATTTAAAAGGGCAAAAATATTTTTATTGTGTAACAAAAATTTATGAAACATTAAAAACTGAAATATCTTGTTTACTTAAGTATTCACCCCCCTGAGTCAATACTTTGTAGAAGCGCCTTTGGCAGCAATTACAGCTCTGAGTCTTCTTGGGTATGTCTGTATCAGCTTTGCACATCTGGATTTGGGGATTTTCACCCATTCTTCTTTGCAGATTTGCTCAAGCTCTGTCAAGTTGGATGGGGCGCGTCGGTGAACCACAATCTTTAAGTCTTTCCACAGATTCTCAATGGAATTCAAGTCTGGGCTTTGGCTGGGCCACTCAAGGACATTCACCTTCTTGTTCTGAAGCCACTCCAGTGTTGCTTTGGCTGTATGCTTGGGGTCATTGTCCTGTTGGCACATAAATCTTTGCCCCAGTCCAAGGTCTATTACAGACTGATGCAGGTTCTCCTCAAGGATGTGCCTGTATTTGGCTCCATTCATTGTTCCCTCTATCCTGACAAGTGCCCCAGTCCCTGCCGCTGAAAAGCATCCCCATAACATGATGCTGCCACCATGATGCTTCATGGTAGGGATGGTGTTACACGGGTGATGAGCCGTGTTCGGTTGGCGCCAGGCATAGCGCTTTGCATTCAGGCCAAAGAGTTCAATTTTTGTTTCATCAGGCCAGAAAATCTTTTGCCACATGGTCTCAGAGTCTGCCACGTGCCTTCTTGCAAACTCCAGGCATGCTATTATGTGGCCTTTTCTCAGGAGTGGCTTCCGTCTAGCCACTCTCCAATAGAGGCTACATCTGTGAAGTGCTGTAGAGATTGTTGTCCTCTGGACAGGTTCTCCCATCTCAGCCATGAAACTCTGTAGTTCTGTCAGGGTGGTCATTGGGTTCTTGGTCACTTCCCTGACCAAGGTCCTTCTTGCCCAATTGCTCAGTTTGGGAGGACAGCCTGCTCTAGGAAGAGTCTGGGTGGTTCCGTAATCTTTCCATTTCCTAATGATGGACTTGACTGTGCTCCTGGGAACTTTCAACACCCTAGAAATGTTTTTATACCCCTCCCCAGATCTATGCCTCCTCACAATTCTATCACGGAGTTCTACGGACAGCTCCTTGATCTTCATGGTAGAGTTTCTGCTCTGACACCCACAGTCAACAGTGGGACCTTATATAGACAGGTGTATTTCCTCTGAAATCATGTCAACCATTTGAACTGACCACAGGTGGACTCCATTCAAGTTTTAGAGTGATCTCACAAGGAAATTGGATGTACCTCAGCTCAATTTGGAGTGTCATAGCAAAGAGGGTGAATACTTATCAAATCAAGACATTTCAGGTTTTTATTTTCAATTACATGTACAAAACATTCCAGAATTTTCATTCCACTTTGACATTATAGAGTAATTTGTGTAGATACATGACAAAAAAAATCCCATATAAATGTATTTTAATTTGAGTTTGCAACATCACAAAATGTGACAAAATCCAAGGGGGGTAAATACTTTTTGAAGGCACTGTACATGTTGCCAGGTAAATAACACCCTCTGTATTGCATGTAATATACTGTCTCACTTCAAAACCTTTTTCATTATTGATTCTCAAAAATTGTTTGTCTTGAATAATAAAATCACAATAAAAACATTTTTTTTACTTAAAGTTTCCTTTCATTTTGTTTAGCCACATCTCTGATTGTTTTGTTTTAAAATGGCTTTGTGTCAGTAAATCTCCAAGTGTAGGTGCTTTTTTAAAACACATTCTAGCTTGTTTAATTCTTTTAACCCTGGTTCTACTCCCAGCACATGCCAGTGTTTTCTAATAATATTTTCAACCTCTCTGGCTTGTGCTGTATTCAGTAACATAATTAAAACAACACTCTCTATCCATTATTTCAGTTCGTGTTTGGAGAAGGGTTACTCTTTCAGTATTCCTAGCTCTTACATGGGCTTGATGTATGCTCATTTTGTTATAGTGTCTCTGCACTAATCTCTCAGTTAAAATTTCTGCTCCCTTTTCAAAATAATCTAAATCAGTACAATTCCATTTCGTCCTAAGAAATTGGCCAATTGAGATATTGTTGGCCACATGTGGTGGATGACAGCTATTCGCAAGCAAAATAGTATTGCCATCTACTTCTTTACTAAATAGATTAGTTTTTAGAGAGCCACATTCTGTTTTTTTTAATTTCTAAGTCTAAAAAAGTAATAGACTCGTTGAAACTGGTAGTTGTAAATCTAAGATGAGGATTTGTATTATGCAAATAATTTACAAAGGCATTGAGGTGATTCATGTCTCCCCACCACAAAATAAAGATATTGTCAATATAACGCTTCCATGACATCAAATTTCCGTTAAATGCGTTCACCTCATTATTAAAAATAAATTATTTTTCCCACTTTCCAGCATACAGATTGGCTACAGAAGGGGCACATGTAGCCCCCAGGGCAGTTCCCTTAACCTGGAGGAACATTTATTGGTTAAACATAAAGGTATTACACTTTAAAACACACTCTAATAGTTTAATTAAAGACTTAGTCAGTGGAGATAGTGCAGAAACATCATTATGTGCTAAATTCAAAAAATGTGCTACCGCATCTAGAGCCCCTTTATGAGGGACATTAGTATATAATGATTCAATGTCCAGGGTTACCAAGAGTGTGTTACTAGGTACTGTCAAATTTTCAATAACATTCAGAACTTCCTTTGTGTCCTTTATAAATGATGGAAGACAAAATACAAGTGGTTTTAAGAAGGAATCACAATATCTAGACAGTGGTTCCATCAGAGAGCCGATGCCACTAACAATGGGATGTCCCAGTGGATTGTCCAGAGTTTTATGTACTTTGAGAAGTAAGTAAAAAGTGGCACTGGTGGAATTCAAAACTGTTAGGTAGTCTCTTGTATGTTTATCAATATTTCCTTTTTGAAAGGCACATGAAACAAGTTCATCAATCCCATATTTAAAATCAATGGTTGGATCTTCCTTTAATTTAATATAAAACTGTGCATCATTTAATTGTCTATAAACTTCTCTGATATATACATCTTTATTCATTAGAACCACTGCACCTCCTTTGTCAGCCTGTTTTATAATACGTTCTACATCCTGTTGCAGAGTACAAATAGCTTCCCTTTCATGTACATTAAGATTGTTAAGTTCAAGTTCAAGTTTATTGCAGGAAAGACTCCGTTGAGCAAGCTCATTCACAAGGAGGTCCTGAGGCACATACACATACAGTTCGCAATTACATAGACAGGAGATATAAAATGTAGAACAACAACAAAAAAAATATATAATACAAGAGGTATACACAATAGAAGTCCTTATGCTATATATGCAGTACATTCCAGCTTTAACATTGCCCTAAATTGTGCAGCACATTTCAGCTTAATAAATAGAGGGCCAGTTGGTACCTAGGAAGTTGACTTGGCGTTGGGGGCCTAGTAGCACCTACATATGTCTTTTAATTTAGAGATAGCTAGTGTTTTGTAGGAGTTAATTGATACAATGCTGGTTAGCTTCAGCATAGCTTGTAGTTGGTTCCAAATGTTTGGGAGGGTGTATGAGACGGGTCTTTGGCCAGCTGTGGTACGTGTCCTGGGAACATCTAGTAGGATAAGGTCGGATTTCCTTAGGGAGTAGGTGCTATGCGAGATGTGTATGAGAGACATTAAATAGACAGGCAGTTTGTGGAGTAGTAATTTGAGGGTCCAAATGCCAGCATGCAGGAGGCGTCTGGTAACAAGAGAGGTCCACCCACCTGCTGCATAAAGATCACAGTGGTGGGTTCTGTACGCAGAGTTAGTAATGAAGTGAAGAGCATGGTGATAGAGTATGTCCAGTTTAGATAGGATCAAGGTTGGGGAGGAGATAAAGATAATGTCTCCGTAGTCAAGCAAGGGAAGGAATGTTGCTTGGACAAGTCTTTTGCGGTTTGATAGAGAAAAGAGGGTCCTATTTCTAAAGAAGAAACCCAAGCGTGCTTTAAGCCTCTTTGATAGATCCTCGATGCGGTCATTGAAGGAAAGCTTGTTGTCTATCCACATACCTAGATATTTAAATTTAGGTACGACTTCCAAGGGTTCACCTAGGAGGTAACTATGAAGTTTTAGGTGGGTAGGTAGGGCAACAGACAAGGCAGGTCTCGAAAATCATTGTCTTGTTTTTTGGCATTTAAGAAGCTTGGCATTGATAAGGTTGCTTTCTAACTGGATAAAGTCAGCTTGGAGTGCTTCCCTGACTTCAGTTAAGGTCGAGCCTGATGGGTACAAAACAGTATCGTCCGCAAAGAAATGTATGCTAGAGTTCTTTATGTGGGGGTCAAGGTTGTTGATGTACAGGCAAAAAAGGATTGGTCCTAGGATGGAGCCTTGAGGGACTCCTCTGGCAATTGGAAGGGGGGCCGATAGTAGACCATCAGCTTTGACTTTTTGTATCCTTCCTGTGAGATAACTGTTAAACCACTGTAAGGTAAGTGGAGTGGCACCTATGTAGGCAAGACAGGTGATTAGGAGCTGATGGTCTACAGTATCGAAGGCCTTACTGAGGTCTAGAAAGACTGCACCAGTAACCTTCTTGGTGTCCATAGCATGGATCCAGTCATTAGAGACTTTAGCCAAGGCTGAGATGGTACTGTGCTTTGACCTGAAGCCAGATTGGGCCGGGTTTAGGAGTGAGTGCACTTCAAGGTGATTTTTTGGTTGGTTATATATAAGTTTTTCCAGCACTTTGGAGAGAACGGGCAAGATAGAGATAGGACGGTAGTTGTTTAAGTCTCAAGGATCTCCTGATTTGAAGAGAGGAAGAATGTGGGCAGATTTCCAGCAGTATGGAACAGTGGCTGTGGTAATAGAGGTTGAAGATGTGAAGGATGGGGGCTGTGAGCTGGGCATAGCCTAACCGCAAGAAAAATGATTCAAGGCCATTGTCCCCTGCACTTTTCTTGGTGTCAAGGCTAAGAATTATGTCTTCGACTTCTTTGTAGCTAAACAGGCACAACTGGAAGGAATGAGGTGGAGTAGCTGTGTAGTATCTGGGCTAGTGTTGCTATTTACTCAGCTAGCATATGGGTAGGAGTCGAATGCCAACCCAGCAGTGGCAAAGTGAAGGTTAAGTTCTTCGAGGATTCACAGTTTATTTTCAACCATCCCGTCCTTGGCCAGAATCTTGGTGGGAAGGGAGGAAGCAGTAGGATGGCCTTCAATGGATCTCAGTGTCTTCCAGATTTTTTGGGAGTTCCCTTTGGCCTGCTCCAGAGTGGAGATGTAGAAGTTTGCTTTAGTAGCATGTACACTTTTAACACAGGCATTTCTGGCAGTTCTAAATGCCTGCCAGTCTACCGGGTCCTTTGTGTGCCTGGTCCTAGCCCATAGCTTGTCTCTACTGGTAAGTGCAGATTTGAGCTCTTGAGTGAACCACGAATACGAGATTTTCCGCACCCTCATTTTAATAAGAGGAGCGTGCTTGTTAATTAGGGTGGTGAGGTTGTCATTTAGGACAGAGACAGTGACACCAGCAGATTGGCAAGCTATAGGTCTTGCCACCTGATCGTAGCTAGATCGGTTAGGAAGTTTACTGAGTTGAATTTACAGAACAAGCGTTTGATTCTGAATTTAGGGTGCTGCTGGGTTTTAGATTGGAATCTTATACATACAACGATACTGTGGTCGCTCATGTCGTTATGGAAAACTGCAGAATGTGAGATTTTATGAGGATGCGAAGTTAAGATGACATCTAAGAGTGAGCTGTTGGCAGAGTTAGAAGCATTGATTCTTGTGGGTTCAGTTACTATCTGTGTAAGACCCAGCTCATCACAGATGGCTTTTAGAGAGTGGGATTTAGCAGTGAGCCAATCCATATTGAAGTCCCCTAAGAATATTGTTTCCATGTTAGCAGCCAAAGTTATGGATTTCAACATGTTAAGAATTTATGTGCCTCCTGACGGGGGTCTATAGCCATTAATGATTGTGATGCACTCTGAGAATGGAAGGTGAAGTTTAAGCGAGACAATCTCGTATTCCTTGCTGCTAACATAAAATTTTGATTTGGTGTATGCAACTGCTCCCCCCCCCCCGAATCCCTATCAGCCCTAAAGAGCTTGAAGCCCAGTATAGTAATTTGCGGATCAATGTTGGTCTTTTTTAGCCATGACTCGGTAATTATAATCAGATCTGGGGCAGTGTGGGCTGCCCAAACTTGAAGATGATCAAGTTTTTTGATCAAGTTTTTTGAGCAGGATTAGAATATTGACCATCATCAGTTTCATCCCAGGAGCAGCTGCAAACTCCGACAGAGAAGTGATTTGAGTTGGGGGACCTGGATGAGAATTAAAATGAAAACCTGACAGATTAAGAGTAGGGAAGCAATATGAAAATGCAGCAGGAACTATGATTGTGGGTTCCCAGGCTGGGATGACTTCTGACTTAGCATGGATAGGTGCTTTATGAGTCATAATTTTTGCCAGGATTAGAAGTAGAATGATAATGCAGGCCATATTGCCCACAACTGAGTACAGTGATTTGTGTAGAAAGACCAAGAATCCCTCTAGCGGCAGGTCTATATAACCTGCTAATGGAAAACTGAAAAAAAAAAAAAAACTTAAAGAGAAGCAAAATAGACATCCAATTCATTTTCGACGAGATCTTTAAAAATGGTCACAGTCACACATGGGGCCGGGGGGGCACCACACAGATGGATTCCTGAAACTTTCAAAACACATATTGGTGTCCATAGTTCCAGAAAAGGTCTCTTTTTTTGCAAAGAAAGCTTTAATATTGAGTTTACGACAATTCAGATTTAGGTCTATCAAAGTCTGTACCCGGTTCAAAGTAATAGTAGGTGCAAAGCCAAGTCCTTTTTTAAGTAAGTCTAACTTTCCCTTTGTTAGCTCATGTGAGGGCAGATTAATAATTTGGCTACTTGGTTTGCCAGAGAGAGAAGTCCTTATCTCCTCTTTATCTCCTCTACTGATTCCGTTCTGTGGCACCAAATGATTTCCTCCATTGGTTTCTCCCCCTGTAATGTCCTCAGTACTGCCTGCCACCATAGCGCCATCCTGTTCCTTCTTCCTCGTCTCATTCTTCTTCTTCTTCTTCTCATAGGTATACCCGTGGTCTCTCTTGGAACCTCGGGCTTCTTCGCAAAGGAGGTGGGACGTATGGTGTAAAATGGGGATGGTGTTACGTTGTAAGTTGCTAGTCCAGATTGGACTGTTCCTTCTGAAAAAACTCTATGTATATCATCTCCCTTGATGTCACTATTATCAGTACTGAAGTCTATGTCATATTCAAAGGAAACATTTTTATTTTGATTGTTCTTTAAAATGCCCTTTGGCTGATTAATTAATATGGTGCCTATTTAAAATGGTGCCTCTTTCAAAGTCCCCTTTAACTCTTTGAAATTTAGTCATTTTAATTTTTTGTACTTCTATGTCAAATTTTGAAATGGATTCTTTTAATCTTAAATTAAATCTTTCAAAGTCCCCATGAGTGTGATATTTTTTTATTTCTTCTCTTAATTTCGATTCCTTCTCTTTACTCCCAGTTTCCCATTGTACTCTCCTGGTTCTGGTGATGGTAAAAAGTGGTCCATCACCCTGACTCAGCAGACTTTAAAGTGTTAAATCTGGAGTTTTGCTGCAAGGCTCTGGAGTTCATGCAGGCATCTCCAGTGTCTACTGCAAGTTACCACCCCAGGGTACTAGTGCCTTCTCCTTCTGCTTCAGCTAAGGTAATTCTAGCTCCTGGGTCCTAGTTTATTTTACTTCCAGACCACCTTCTATTTTCAGCATACCTGCTGTTTTCATGGCTATGACTTTAACCCTTCTTGTACCATATTCGATCCTATTTTATAGTGCTTCAGGCACCGTGCCTACTGCACCAGTCACTGTAGCATCACTGTTTCATTGTACATTCTTTTTGGAATTGGTTGGTGTGCATCTGCCAGTATTTTGTTCCATTTCATTCAATCTGAGTCACTCTCAGTTGGTATATCATGCCTTCACTCAGTTGTTCAATCTGGACTTTGTTTAGGCCTACCCTGGTTGTACTCCTTTGGCCAGCAGGCTTTACAATCAGCCTTCTACAACATTCCTGTACTAGATGCATGCCAGCCATGACCATTTCCATGGTTTCCAGGGCTCCTGTGCCCTAGAAGTCAATGGACTCACTTTGTTCCTTCCAAGTCCCATCTTCAGTGTGTGTGTGTACCTTGGGTGGGATCCTTCTCTTTCTGCCCTTTGGCTGAGAATATCCTATGCTCTGGGGTAAACTTTAGCCATGCAGATAAACTCAGTGGTATCTGTTGATATAGCATTTACAACTTTAGCTACTGGAGGTTGGGGATTCCATGTTCTCAGGGGCTCCTTTAGTTGTGCAGACTGTCAGCAGCCCCTTTGAAAACTATTCTCCCAATAGCTGCCTAAGTTTCACCTGGTCTCCTCTGATTCCCCTTCCTATACCCCTCAACAGTAAAGATCCACACAACTCTCAACCACTCCACCCCTCAAGGACTTGTTTCCTATTCAGGACTTCCCTTGAGTCAGAGGCCTGGAGAGTGCTATTCAGTGGCCATCACTCATTTTTTATTTACCCTATGGGGTAGGTCTCCTTCACAGGGAATCTCTTTTACTTGCAGAGGTGGACTAGCATCACCCTTACGGTGTTCCCATTAGAGGGATACATCAAGAGCCCTTCTTCTAAAAGTCTTCCCCTGAATTCAACCTCTAAATTGTAATAGTTGTGCTGTCACTTATACTACCCATAGCCCGGAGGAATGGTGAGATAGGTCTTTGATCCTCAGAGGTATCCTCCTAAAACACTTTTTCTCCAGTGACAAATGCCATAGTATTAGTTAGTTTCCACAGGACTTGGAGACAGATGGTGGTTTCCTGTCTTCTGAGTCTCAGTCTGGATATATCTCCTCTCTTTAGGATGAATGTGTTTGTCTGTCTACATTGTGTTTTTGGGCCTTCCTCCCTAAGGTGTCTTTAGCTGGTTGAACCTCATCCCTGCAACACCTCAAGCAGTTGGAATCCTTTCATGAGAATTCCTGTGTCCTTATGACATCCCCACAGGGTGGTAGTCCCCATAGCAGGGACAGGGAGAGAGTAAGCCAAATTATGCAGTTGCACAAACATTGCATACTCACTCTGTAAGTCAATCCAAAACTATGCCCATACAGTGCAATGGCCCTTTGAATTTAATGGCTTTGCCTTCAGTTCAGAGGGGAGAGCAAACAACACATACCATGCCCCCTTCCAAGTGGTATATAATAGCACATGTCCAAGCATTATTTGGACACTTTGATTTTTCTTGCCACCTCCCTCCCCTCCTCCTTCTGCGGCACCTCTCTCTCCTTTGAGTGGGGCCTTCTTCCCTAATGTGCCTTGGATCTTGGGGATTCTTTCCTGTGACACCGCAATGGGGTTGGAACCCTTTCATGACACTTTCTGTGTCCTTATGACACCCTGACATGGTGGTAGTCCCCATAGCAAGGACAGAGAGAGTATAAGCTAAATTAGACAGTTGCACAAGGATCACATGCAACTACTCAGTCTGCCAACCAATCCTAAACCATAAACTCATAAAGCCCCATGACTCTTTGAGCCATGAGAAATGGCTCAGGAAAGAGGCTTTAAAACATGTGCTAGGACAGTCATGGGCCAGAAACCACTAAAATACCTAAATCCCACTTTCTGTGTTTAATTGGGTTCAAACCCAATCCCCCTTGTTTCACTGTCACCCAGCCTCTCGCCATCTGGGATAGCGTTAAACCCTATGCAGTTACTCTGCCATAGTCTATCAATGGATTTGGAGGTTTCCAGGGGTGTGCTACCTAGGGCAACTGATTAGAAATAGCTTAGTATTCAATTACAACTGCTCAGTTTTTTTCTCCTATTTGTCTAATTGTCATGTAATCGCTCTTTAATGCCTAATGATCAGGCCTTTGTAACCACTGAATATGTGTATTGTCTTATTGTCCACCCTGACGTGGAACCTTTGTAAAAGAACTCACGCTCAAAGGTCTTTTCGAAATACTAATTAAATACATTAAAATTAAATAAAATTATTTTGTGAAGACATGGCCACAGCATCAAATGCAACACCACCATCTATAAAGATGTTGGGGAGTATCAGCAGGTCCTTTTCATCAAGGTGCTCAAGGCTGATGGGAAGAAGAGTCACATTTCTCCCCAGGTACCCTCGGACAGTTAAGTCCGGACTGCAGATCGAGCGAGTTGTAGACTAGGACGTCATGCTGGGCACCGAACTAGGGTCTAGACTCACAACAGAGGATCGCTCAGCAAAAATTACAAGCTCCAAAGCATAATGCAACATTACAGGAGCACAACTGAATTTTACATTATAAGGCACAAGTACCTTTTTAGTTTGCAGGCATTCTGGGCAGGAAGAAAGGAAAAAAAGAGGGTAAAGTATAGGCAGAAGATACTTCAGTGGGTGGCCAAGCCACTGAAGTAGAAAAGGAAAGGAAATAAAGGATAGATTTAAAGAAAACAGTGCTACTGCAGTAGACTTTAAAAAGAGGGAAATGAGAATGCCCAGGAGTGCCTGACATGGGGGGGGCACCAACACTTTCACATACCCCCATGGTTAAGTGAAAACCAGTAAATAAACTGTTTTTTAAGACAAGCTACCCTTGCTATGGGTAAGATGGAGCTTCCACCCACCCTTCTCTTGGAAGCTAAACCCCAGGGTCCCTTACTAAGACATCACAAAACAGGCAATCTTATAGGACATTAACAGATGCACCTACAAGATGCCAAGACGTCACACAACTGTAATAACTAACTTTACCCTGGGGTGTCTATTATCAGAAAATGTACATTCTTAAGTGCATCTGGTTATTCTTTACTGGTTGCTTTTTTACGCTATTAGCCCCATACCGGGACAAAAAATCAGCTTTGGCATGCTGGACTCCTGCTCTGTGTTTTACCTCAAATTTATAGGGTTGAAGAGCCAGGTACCACCTCATAATCTTATTGTTTTTATCCTTCATCTGTTGGATAAAACACAAAGGATTATGGTTTGTAACAAATAAAAGTGCAAGGCTTCAATGGCCCATTTAGCCGCCAAACACTCCTGTTCTACTGTTGAGTAACTTCTTTCTCTATAGTGTAGCTTTTGGGAGATAAAAACCATGGGATGTTCCTCTCCCCCTATGTCTTGACTTAAAACACTTTCACAGGCAGGCTGCGGCCTGCACAAGTCCTGCGAAATGAAAACGAAAGTGGGTGCCAGGTGGAGACAGTGCAAGCAAGTACACAGGTGCATTGATGACAGACCATGCACAACAACTTTTAGAATGTGCACAACTTTTTAGAAAATGCAGAGCAACTTTTAGAATGTGCACAACAACATTAGAGTAGCCACTGATTCCACACACAATAAGCCCTATCCATATACTATTTGAAAGGCTAAAGCAACAGCCATGCTCCCGTTGCCTGACCTATTTAAACTCTTCCTTTCTGCTTCATTCACAAGCATTTTTTCTTTGCTGCCAGATGCTCTGTTTAACTCCACTCTCCTCTTGCATTTTTGGAATTTCTGCTTAGTTGGTGCTGCCGTTCTACTGGTTTGTTTCTCCTACCTTTTTTCGGTCTGTATTTTGCTTTTGCCTCCCACTGCTGCTTGCTTCTCTCTGTTGTCTGTATCTGCTCTACTGTGCTGGTGTGCTTGTGTTGCCTCCATTTTCTTTCTTTGGGGGGGTTCTAGTTTCCCTAGCATCCTGCTGCTTCCCTTTGCTTACATTGTGAGGCCTTCCTAGTTTTCCTAGTGTTTTGCGGTCTTTTTGTTTGCCATGAGCTGTTCAGGCTCCCATTTGCTTTATTGTACCTTTAGCAAATCTCTCTCTGTTCAACTGCAATTGTTATCTGTGTGCTATTTAGCTATCATGTTCGCCCTACCTCTACCGCTGTGAAGATCCACCTTAATTGTTAGCACCTGGACTGGCTTCACTCAGTGCTGGCTCCATCTAGACAGCTACAGCTCCCAACTCAACAATTCTCCTGTGCTGCTTCTACTCCTTTTGGGGTTTTCTGCTACAGCTTATCAGATCAAGCTCCTTTACTTCATACCTTACTGCACTACAAATGAAAGCAGTCAAACCGAGTGTGAAGCAGAGTGACTCTACAATTTTGGGAGTTTCCTGCCCTACCATCTGAATTCTACTCTATCATAAATTTACTGTTGCCCTAGTCCTACATGCAGGGCTCATATACATTTGTAATCATAACTCAAACTCTCTTTACTTTTGCCTAAGTATTCAATCCAAGGTCTGTCAGCTGTCACTAAATAAAATATCCGTAGCCTAAAGGGAAGGTGACCTAGGCCTTGGATCCCCAGAAATTTCCTCCTCAAAGGTTTTTTTTTTTTTGCTGTCCTCAGTGCCAAAGGTCATAATATCTAGATACTTTAGATGTAATTCCCTAGGTTACGTACGTCTCAACTGCTGGATGGAGATGGATGGTGGCCCTCCTTTGCCGTTCCCTCTCTCCTTGGGAAGTCATGCCCTCTCATTATAATTCATTCTACTTACATTAAAGTCATTATCAGTTATCTGCTGACCATTGCCGTTAACTATGCTGACCTTTGTGAAGGTCCAAGTCTCAATACCAACTCATTAACTCTGCAATGCTTTCTAATCTACTCTCTTTTAGGCTTTTCCTAAGCTACCTTTAGCTTAAGTGAATCCTTCCTGTGGTACCTCTATGGGTTGGAACCCTAATCTAGGGTTCATTGCCTTCAGCCTCCCTACAGGGTGGTAGTCCCGAGTCACAGAGAGGTGGATTGCCACAACAAAGTTTATTCAGCAAGCTATATGAGCACAACACCACACCAAGTTGTGTAAGCACATTGAACTGAAAGGCTTAAGCCTGTGGTTCAATGGCTGAAGCAACAGCTATGCCACTCTTGCCTGACCTATTTAAACCCTTCCTTCCTGCTTCATTCAGAAGCATTTTTTCTTTACCCCACTATCCTCCCCTACTCCTCCAACAGCTAGCCTCTCTCCGCGAGGGCTTTTCTTAAGCTACCTTTAGCCTAAGGGAATCCTTCCCGTGGCACCTCTAGGGGTGTAACCCTCCTGCAGGGTTCCTTACCTTCAGCATCCCTACAGGGTGGTAGTCCCGAGGTACAGAGAGGCGATTTACCAAAACAAAGTTTATTCAGAAAGCTGCATAAGCACAACACCACACCAAGTTGCATAAGCACATTGAAATACTGTTATTCCTTTAAAGTGACACATGCTAAATCAACTGAATGGTAGTCTAACTTTACAAAATTCACCATTGGTGTCAAAATTGATATTGGGGCAGAGCTACAGAGTGGGCCATCTCCTCCCAACTCTTCAGCACAGTTTCCTAAGCTGTCAGCCTACTGTAGGCAGTGTAGTGGGTGCCTGCTCCTTCACTAACAGTTGATAATTTCAGATCCATCTGTCCAGCTCAATCATAGCATTACTTCCAGAGCGATCTGGGCAGAGGCCAAAGCACAACATAACCTTGGCAGGAAGTTGGTAGTGGGCTGGGTAGTAGCATCAGGGAGGGTGTCCTAGTGCCCTTATCCTGAGTGTACATGAGTGTCCTGATCCATACTTCACCTTTCATGTTTTGTCACTTAAATATGAAACACAACCTCATGAAAACTGGGACACATCATTAAGCATGGAGATGCTAGCTCAGAATACTGGAAACTAGGGCATTTTATTTCTTATTGAGCTTCATAGATAATTATGAATTTTTGTTCTAAAATCTGAGTTTACAATGTCAGACAGCCTCTTTCCTATGTAGTAAAACACTATTTTTTATATGGGATGGAACAATTATAAGGGGTAAAATGAGGGGCGCATCTCTCAAATACTGGATAGTCGAGAAGCATAAACAGGTTGACTCCAAGACATAAAATCAACAAGGAGAAGCTACCAAAATCAATGACACCATCAGAAAGAACAAAAATACTGTACTAGCTTGGAAAGCAGGTGTTAGAATAAGGGGCTCAGAGTTAAACAATATTTTCTGACGTGGACGTGAGGCATTTTCCTCATGGCATCAGTGCAAGTGATGCACAAATGCTGTACTGTACTGTTGCTGATCCCTGAGCATGTTAACATACCTTGAACCAATCTGATTTGGCTACTATAAGATGTTGTGATGATGGTTAACTGAAAGGCTGCATCAGTAAAGGTAGGTAGTATGTGCTTTGTTTAGGAGGTACAGAAGGAAGCAGATTTCTTTTATTTTTAATTTTTTTGCAACACAAATTGGACAGAGACCAAAGTGGTAGGAGGGAGCCAGCAGAGGGAAAGAATGGATTTTTTTAAAACAAATTGGACCAGGAACCAGACTGGGGTGTTGTAGGGGGAGACAGCAGAGGGAAAAGTGGGTATTATTTTGTTTTAAAACAAATCAGACCAGCATTTGGCGTGGAAGGAGAAATCCACCTATGGCTGTGTGAAATCTGCAAACTCCATTTCCATAAAATGTATGAAAAACTACACTAACTTTGATGAATTTCATTATTTGGCTCTAAATCATTTGTTCTTTTACACACACAGAAACATAGAACTTGAGAGAAGGAAAAGACCATCAGTCCATTTAGTCTGCCGGAAATGCCCTAACCTACCACCAAGATCTATACGGGTTTATACCAACGCTGCCTGCTCCCATGTTCCCCACCTTGCTGCTTACCCTTCCCCCATGACTATTAAGCCCTTAACTCTGTCCCAACCCTGTTTGAAGTCATTAATGATCTTGACACCCACCAACTAAGCTGGCAGGCTGTTCCACTGCTCAACCACTCTCTCTGTAAAAAAGAACGTACTCATATCCCTCCTGCATGTCCCTTTGTACAGCTTCCACTCATGTGTCCATGTTTTACATTCACTATCCCTGTTGAGTAGGTTAACTAGAAACTTAAAAAATCTTCATGCATATTTGTTGTAAAGGCTCTAACAGCCAGTCAGATATAATGGCATTCATTTAAGTAGTTCACGCTTACAGGAGCTGAACGTCTGGCATATTACTCCTTTGTGAAATTTTGTGAAAATATTTTGCTGCTTATGTCTCAGTTACCACTGGAGCTAGACATCTGACAGCATACATAAAGTTGTAGGAAAGGTCTTAAAACTGTTAATTGTAACAAGATTTGGTTAAGCAGTTTGTATTTTACAGGGCCTCATACTTTACTATGTAGTTGTGTGTAAAAGTTTGCAAACATTTTTTGAAAATGTGGGTATTTATAACCCCACTGCTATGCATGCATACATACATACTCAGTATCAATGGGTCCTGGATCATAACAAAGCTGGAGAGAGTTGGTTGAGCACTTTTTAATTTTAAAGTGGAAATAACACAAATTACTAATTGGCAAAATGTTCTCAAATTTTATGGAAGCAGAATAGGCAATTCTAATATGATGTCACTTGTTAAATTTTAATTTCACAAAGCACTTATCACCACTGCATATAATTTAGCTGCTCTCCAAATTTCCCTTGATGAGCTGTTCACAGTCCTGCAGTACACTGCTTGGGGACCACTTTGCCTCCTGCTTTTTTCTCAGCTTCACCAAATGGACATATTGAAACTGTTTGTCCCCTAATATTCCCCTTGTTCTTCACAATGAAAACCTCTATTACAAAGAGTCACCTACTCCTTTTCCTGTCGGTCATAGCTCTATGGAATAACCAGAATTCCTCCTTATTGCTGCCCTAGTCATTTTATTTACCCATCAGGTCTCTGTGAGTGTATTTTGTTATTTATTAGCTTTTACTGACCAAGTAAGTATGCCAGGCACCAATGTGATTATTTTCAAGTACAACCCAGGAGGTTACAAGACAAGCAGTACAATAACGAGAAGCAATACAATGACATTTGTTCATGAGGCAGGAACAATGGAAATATGAATACAGAGTTGGTGAATAGCATTCCAACCTCAAAAAGAAATACAAATACTAACAGTAGTAGCAGGCAGGAATAGAGAAACTAAAACATGATTAAATAAAAACTGAACACTTATCAGATGGTCCAGTATAGGTTGTGGAAATATTAGACTGATGTAAAGTAGCATTAGTAAACACCAGGAGATCGAGTACAGCCACACTAGTTAGCATTAAGGTGAGCCCACAGGGACTTTCTGAACTGTAAGAGAGGGGAGGAGTTACAAATTGAGAGATTAGTTTAATTTATTTATTTCACCAGGAAGAGACTCCATTGAGCAATGCTCATTCACAAGGAGGTCCTGCGTAGGGCAGCATATAACAGTAGAATATACAGTGATTATGTACAGCATGCTATAGGGAAAATGCAGTGGTAGCCAAAGTAGGAATAAATACAGTAACATTGACATATACACTATATAGTACAAAAGGGACAATAAGTAAGTAAAAATAGGTGTAAGGAACATAGCACAAAAAACACATCACAATTGATTCAAGCAGTATGCGTCTTCACGCATACCAGAGGACATTTATATTCTGCGAAGACGTATATAAGCAAGGTATTATTGTAATTTCTAACATATTGTCCATGAATACACATCAACATTCACATAATATGACCTGTGCATGAACATGATACTTTGTATATCTTTGTTTAGAAGAGACCTGAATACATCAAGACTTACCAAGCTGGTAAGTTTTAGGGAGTTTGTAATTAATTCCATGCCATAGGGATAACACAGCTAATAGCTGTTTTTCCATATTGGGTAGCATATCTCAGTGTTTCTCAAAGAATGTAGTTATATTTCCTTAATGTATGACTACTGTGGGACTGTATGGTGAAATCTAAGATATAACAAGGGAAATTTTTAGTTAGTGCTTTGTAAATCCATACGTACAGATTTTTGAGCCTCTTTATGGTGAGGAATGGCCACCCTACCAAGGTATATAAAGTGCAATGATGGGTTCAGGGGGGAGAGCTAATAACAAAATGAAGGGCTGTATGATAGAGTCCATCTAGTTTACTTAGGGAAGTGTGGGTACAATGACTATATATTAGATCAGCATAATTTAACAGGGAAAGGAGGGTAAATTGTACCAACCTTAACATAGAAACATAGAATTTGATGGCAGATAAGGACCGCTTGGCCCACCTAGTCTGCCCATTTTCCTACCTAATAGATAAGCTGCAGATCCTAGTTAACCAACAGCTTACTTCCTCCTACCCCCCACTAGGACTGCCTTATGTCTGTGCATTCTTGAATTCCCCCACTGTTCTTGACTCCACAACCTCCTCAGGGAGGCTGTTCCATGCATCCACAACCCTCTCTGTGAAAAAATACTTCCTCACATTACCTCTGAGACGTCCCCATCTTCAAATTGTGCCCCTTGTTCTTGCACATCTCTTTTTTGAAAGATGCTACCCTCTTGGACTTTGTTGATTCCCTTGAGATACTTGAAAGTTTCTATCATGTCCCCTCTCTCCCTTCTTTCTTCAAGGGTATACATATTAAGCTCCTTTAGTCTTTCTTCGTATGTCTTCTGGTGCAGACCCTGCACCATTTTGGTTGCCTCCCTCTGGATAACCTCCACTCTGTCTATGTGTTTGCAGAGATGGGGTCTCCAGAACTGCACACAGTACTCCAGATGGGGTCTCACCAACTGTCTGTACAAAGGGATAACAACTTCTTGTTTTCTACTATTGATGCCTCTTCCTATGCATCCCAATATCCCCCCAGCCTTCCTTACTGCCTTCTCACATTGCTTACCCACCTTTAGGTTATCTGATATAATTACCCTTGGGTCCCTTTCCATTTTTACTGTTGTCAGTATCTCACCCCCCATGTTTTTTCTTACATCCGGTTGAGAGTGGCAGAGAGTTCCACAGTTAAGGTGCAGTAATGTTAAAGACCTGGTCCCCCATGTTAGTGGATGTCTTGGAGACAACAAAAAGATATTTTTCATTGGAACTCAGGGATAGAATAAATGGAACAACTTAAGCAGAGCAGTAATGGAAGCAAAACCACCAGCCCTTATTGTTTTAGCAGTGAAATGTCTTAGAGCACATAGATAGCAGTTTGAGGGAGATAGCCAGCCTAAGCAGCTGTAAAGGTCACAGTGGTGAGTCACCCAGTTATGTGAATGAGCAAATGTGCAAATATTGTAGGCAATCTCCCATTTGGTGAGAAGGGACTTAGAGGCATTAGTAAATATGATGAGCCCTTAGTTAAGGGAGGGAAGTAAGACTTCCCTGATGAAGGCTAAAGAGGCATTTTTCATATGACACTGTTTGACACAGTAGGCCAGACCAAGTTTAGTATTAACTGTCTTACAAACATTGACAATATGGAAGGAGAAATCAAGACGTGCATCCAGTGTAATTTCAAGGTATTTAAAGGCTTGTACCACCTTCAGAGGGGTCCCATTAGAACGCATGATGGACAGGAAGCAGGGCAAGCTCTTAGTTTGGCAAGGGACCCAAAAAGCATGGTTTGGGTTTTCTTTGTGTTCATTACAATAGTATTATTGACAAGCCAGGCTTCCAGTTTATGAAAGGCATTGGTAAATTGGGAGTTAACAAGGCCTGTGTTCTGCAAGCTGTGTATGAGCACCAAGTCATTAGCATATAGTGTGGTACTACAGTACATTAAGTGATAACAGTAGGGAGATTGTTAATAAACAAGGAGAAGAGAATATAACTGAGTTCTGTGGAACCCCAAGTTTAACAGGAGCTGGTTCTGAGATGGACCCATCAAACTTGACTAGTGGTTGATGATTAAACAAGTAGTGCCCAAACCAAGACACAGTATGGTGGACAGACGCAGAGCCTGCAGTTTGGCACAGCTGAGTCTGTGTTTGACCAGGACAAAGGCCTTGGACAAGTAAAAGAAGATGCTCTGAGTAAGCAGTCCTTGGTTCATGGCAGCTTTGATCTCGGCAACAACATTAGTGAGTGCTGTGGTGGTGCTATCAGCCTTTCAGAAATCATGCTGCTCAGGTACTAGATTATTGTCTGGACAGATTGGCAACAACATGTTCATGCAACTTGATAAGGGCAGGAGTTTTAAGTGCACCAGCCTTTCAGGTTAGTTAATTTTGCTTGGTGTAATTCTCATAAGACCTGCTCAGTGATCACCTACACCATTTGCCTCCCCTATCCTTTAGTTTAAATCCCACTGACAGCACTGTCCAGTCTCATGACCAGTGTCGGTGAGGATCAAGGATTGTTCATGCTCAGCAGCGTTGAGTTCAGGTGCAGAACTGGGGAGCCTATACCCTGACCTTAGCAACAACACACAAAGATGGTTCTGCACTCCAATTGCTGGTGAGTCCCTGGAAGAACTTGAGACACTCATGATAATGGCAATTTCCAAAGAGATATTTCATTTTATTTTATTCATCAAGTGCTCAGGTAAACACAGAAAGAAGCAAATGGAGGCACTCCACAGAGACAAGAAGACATACAAAGTAGATAAGATTCATTATTCATTATTCTTCATTAGATAGAAGACACACAAAGTTGATAATGTATCTATTATCGACTTTGTGTGTCTTTTTGTCTCTGTGGAGTGCCTGTTTGTTTCTCTCTATCCAGTTTGCTTGAGATGGCACCTCCCATTTCATGAGCGTGTGGTTCATATATGGCTCAGGTAAATACATAGGGAGTTTGTTACCATGCCTCCATGCCCAACAATGCCCCAGAGTTTTGCTTGTTAAAGCTTCATCGGGGGGCATGTAAGTGGGGCGGTACCCTTTGTTAAATAATTCAAATGGTCAATAGGGTTACAGCAAGACCCAGTTGACAAATAACAAAATATATTACATTTTCAATGGATGCAGCACCCTTGACATTGTACTAAAAAAATTATTTGGTGATGGTATGAATGAAAAACTTTAGGTAAAATATTATTACAAACCTTTATACTAAGTGCACTCAAAAGATCATTTACTTCTTTTCTTTTGGTAAATTGCCATCATTCTTTGAATATGGAGGGTGAAGTGTATGTTATTGCTAATATGTCTGCTCAAGTGCCCCCCTCCAAACAGACCTCATGGCCTCCCCTCATTTTCTGAGTTGGTTATGGGCCGGACCAATATTTTATTTATTTTTATTTATTTAGTTTTTGTTGACCGGGTAAGTGCAGTAGACTAATCCTGCCTATTTTCAGGCATGACCCAGGAGAGGGGGATACAGATGAAAGCCAACTTTTGAACCAGATTAAGCTGTTGGTGGTATTTTTAGTGAATGAGGGAAATTTGGCCAGGACACCAGGAACACTACTCTTTTCGATAAGTGCCATGGGATCTTTAGCATCCACCTGAACTACCACCAATCCAGGCAGATGGGACCTCGGTTTAACATCTCATCCGAAAGACGGCACCTCAGAAGTGCAGCACCCCTCTCATGCTGCACTACAGCGTCAGTACTGGGATATTAACCCAAGTACCAGATGTGGGAACTGAACCCACAGCCCTCTGATCTCCCGGCCTCAGAGGCGAGTGTACTACCTACTGAGCCACCGACACTGCCAATATCCAGCACTCACACATATCAGTCGCAGTATAATTGATAATCACAATGTTCTAAAGTTTCATAAATGATAATTACTTACAGTCATATTTTAAGATACAGGGAAACTGATTAATTTTGAAAAAAAAATCAATGGAAACATACAATGCATTGTAGGTTGTGTGCTGTATCTAGCACTGTCTGTAACACGTTTACTTGTCATCAGAAATGTTGCCTTAATAGGGCACTATTGTAAACAAGATATGCTCAATGGTTGTTATCCTGACTATAAACTGAATTGAAATTGAATTGAACTGAAACATTACATGTGAACACATAGTTCTTAATATGTCTGTGTCATGGCAAAGCTGACTCCCTGAAAACCAAAGAAAAAATCTGTAACACCACCACTGACTCTGAATACACAATGGACTTAAAATTGACAAAGGACTTTTGTACTAGTTGCAGCACAATCAACTCCACGCTGTGGAGAACGGGTCAGCACCACACAGACAGGGACTGTAGTCTTCACAAAATGCCAACTTTTACTGTGTATTAAAAAATCTATAAAAGTCAGTAAAAAGGCTCACCCGCATCCACAAATATTTGATTATACAGCATGTCCCAAGTGGTCAAGGCAATACTCCATGTTTAAATAATCCAACAGTTTAGCCGATGCTAGTGGCTTCAACTGCAAATTCTCATTTATAACCAAACCACAGAAAAACAAACAAACCGAAAAGCACCCTGCTCATCAAGCATGCTGTCCAACTTCCCAGTGGTTGCCATGCGCTTACGTATCGATGATTATTTCACCATCAGAGCATGCAGTGTGTCTCCCCTGTGAGTTTGAAAAGGATGTCTCTTAAAGAGGCCTACCCAAAACTAAAGTGCATCAGTGTATCCATGTAACATAACAAAGTGACTGAATGATAAGCTCAAACATGCAGAATTAAAATTTTCAAACAGCACAAAACATACACAAAAAAAGCAGGCAACAGATTTAAGAGGCTGAATATGAAAACAGCAGAAACAGTAAGTCATGCCGTGATCATAAGCAGCTATGTAAAAATTGATGTCATGTTTTTATCCACAAACATCACAAAAGCCAAAGTAGATAGATTTCCTTAGGAAGAATGAACAGGCAGCTTAACAGTAGAGCAAGCGAGTCACGCTGTGGTCATAAGCAGTGATGCCTAGTGATGACATCATTTCAACACAGGAGAGTCATAGTAGCCACTATAAAAAGCTTCCTCTCTCAGTGATTTGCAGGCAACATGACAACAACAGAGCAGAAAGTAATGCCATGATCATAGAAAACTATGCAGAGGGATGTCATCATTCAGACCCATAGGGGGTCATTGTGGACAATGCAGAAATCCAAAATGCTTCCCTTTGTAGTAATGTATGGGTCACATCCCCACCCCTCACTCCGAGTTCAATTTTCTCCACTCTGACAAACCTCAGGGATGCTGCTGACCCATGCTGATGTCATCACTAGGCATCACTGTTTATAAACCATGACATCAATTTTTACATAGCTTCTTATTTTTTAATTATTTTTTTATTTTATTTATTGATGTATTTGTTTACCAGGTAGGTTCACTGATCCGAAGACCATTTTCAGGCATGACCCGGGCCATGAAGATGGCACAAAGGGCATACAACAATATATTATAAAAAAAACCTGACAAATACAATAGGCAAGGTTCAAAGGCATTTGGATTCATAATGGGTAGAGAAAGGAGAACATATAACAAATTACTTTGAACAAAGGGCAAGTGAATAGTGCAGGGCATAAGACTTAGAAGAGTAAGCAGAAAATGTACAAGTCATACAGAACATCATTTTTTTAATGGGAAACTACCAGGCATAGGAAAGGAAAAGTATAGGAATCATGTCCGTGTCATTCAACTAGGGGAGCAGGAGCATTTGTATGTTGCTATTAGGTATAGTTTGTAGAGGGATTTGAATTGATGGTGGGAGTTAATGGATCACAGAAAAGCCAGGAGGCCATTCCACAGGTGAGGAGCAGCAGAGGAGAAAGCATTTTGGCCCATACAAGTGGAGACCTGAGGGCATTCCAACAGAAAGCTAGAAAAGTGGCAGAGGTCACAGAAGTGTGTTTTGGGATTGAGGGGCGAGGAGAGAGGGGATCCAACCATGTCCTATGCCTTATCAAATGTACAACCCAGCCAGTAGTTGCAGTGGGCCTATGGGGGGAGCCATCTAAGTGTCTGGTAATGGGTGCAGTGATGGATAAGGGGGGGGAGTACTAGGAGGACAAACCTACAAATATTATTATAGGTAGAGTTTAGCCTGGTAAGTCCAGAGGAAGATGTAAGGGCATAGGTAGGAGAGCCATAGTCCATTAGTGGGAGGAGGGTGCCATGGGCAATGGCAAGATGGGTTTCAGGGGAAGAGGTAGTTGATTATCCAGTGCATAACTCACAAATTCTGATTTATACATTGTGACCTCAATGTGGCCAGAAAAGGTCAGTACTGGATCAAGCATGATGCCAAGGTATTTAAAGGAGGTAACAGTTTCAAGGGGTATTCCATCAGGGGATAGGATAGTCAGATGAGCTTGAGGTCATCTGCATAGAGTAATGATTTACATGGGATACTATCCCTAGGAAGGGAGTTCACAGAGAGGGAGAATAAGAGGGGTCCAAGGATAGAGCTTTGGGGAACCCGAGTGGTAACGGCTAAGGTGGAGAAGGTGGCACCCTCAATACAGACCCTTTGTGCGCGGTCAGAGAGGTAATCTAGGAACCATGCAGTGGATGTAGGGGAATGACCAATGCAGTGGACTTTGTTGAGGAGGATGCTATGGTTTACCAAGTCAAATGCCTTTGAGAGGTCCACAAAGACGGCACCTGTGATGTTACTAATGTCCATATTTCTGAGTACATGGTCTGTGCAATAGGCCAGGGCATCTATGTAAAACTGATGTAGTAGTTTTATCCACAAACATCACAAAAACCAAAGCAGATAGATTTCCTTAGAAAGAATGAACAGGCAGCTTAACAACAGAAGAGCCAGCAAGTCCCCCCACACGGCAGACTGTACCCCACCACCCCATTCCCCCCGTCCCATCCCAGAGCTGGTGACCAGCACAGCCCTCTGCTCACCACCACGGCCAGGTGCCAACTGAGCTGTCAATAAGCTACTATATACTGTCCACTATGTACTGTTTGTGCCTGCCTGCCAGGGTGGGGGGACCACTAGACTATCATGGACTGGCATTTAAGGGGTTTTGGGGACATCGAGGATTGGGGCTGGGGGGTAACCTCTAGACTACCAGGGAGATAACTGTATTTTCATACACTGGGATCAGGGCTGGAGGGGGGCTGCTAGACTACCAGGGAGATAATTGTATTTTAATATATGGGGATCAGGGCTGGAGGGCGGTGACTGCTAGACTACCAGGGAGATAATGGCCTTTTCATACATGGGGCTCGGGGCTGGAAGGGGGCTGCTAGACTGCCAGGGAGATAACTGCATTTTAATACACTGGGATCAGGGCTGGAGGGGGGTGACCACTAGACTACAAGGGAGATAATTATATTTTCATACATAGAAATCAGTGCTGGGGGGGGCACTAGACTACCAGGGACAACATTTTATTGTAATACATGGGGTCAGGGCTGGAGGATCCACTAGACTACCAGGGAGAAATTATTATTTGAATATATGGGGATCGGGGCTGGGGGGGCACTAGCCTCCAGGGACTGCTGACCATGTTGCTATTGCCTCATGGCCAACCCCGCGGCTGGCAGTACAGCTTCCTGATGTGACCTCTGTTTGGCACAGGGCCAGGGTTGCCACAAGCCATGGGACTTTGCCACCGGGACCTTATCGGATAGTAAATCGGGCACCAGGTCCATGGCACACTGGCAGTCAGTGTAAACTGCCTTAGTGCAGCTTGTGCCAGCTTTTGTGAATCACATCTTTTTTGCCTTTAAATCCTATCAAACTGATAAAAAAATCCAAGTCTGAATAGAGAAAGACTAGGGCTAAGTCTCAGTTTGTCTCACTGTCTGTGAGATCACTGGAAAAGAAATTCCTATAGCCAGTACTCAGCCCTTACAGCGGAGAGCATTCAAGCTTGGCCGCTCCCACAGCAACCTACCCTACTGGACAACTAATGCAGCCAACACTAGTGGCATCAATATCGGTGCCTAATCCTGGATTCTTAACAATTCTTTTTTTTATTTAATAAACTTTCTTGAAACAC
Source organism: Neoceratodus forsteri (assembly GCA_016271365.2). NCBI lineage: Eukaryota > Metazoa > Chordata > Ceratodontiformes > Ceratodontidae > Neoceratodus > Neoceratodus forsteri. Next base: position 632,905,514 of record CM028131.1, read on the forward strand.
TACATTTTCACATTTTTTGACAAGGACATTACAATGCAAAAAACAACATTATCCTAGACAAATGTACACTAACATCTACCCCCGAGTACAACTTCTTCATTACAATTTGCAGGTGGTATACACTCTACTGCGATGGCTGTCCAAAGGACGGGATCATTCTCAAACCGTCCATCAGTACATTACATATCTGAGCACCTGGTCAGTCAGAGACTTTTTCTATGGATAGAAGAGCATACAATGTTTCCCACCTTTTTTGAACAGTGTCTTACCTGTGGTTTAGACTGGCAATCTGTTTTTCCACATTTAAAGCTAATAAGATCTCTTGATGCCACTCTCTAAACAGTTGGAATGGAGTCATCTAGCCAGTGCCTCAGTATCACCATTTTGGCTGTGACTGCAATCAAAGCCATGTACCTCTTCCAGGGACCAAATATTTTATCTCCAAAATGCCTCACCAAGCATATCTCTGGCGTGAATGCCTCATATAGCCCCAGAAGCAGGTCCAAATACATGTTAAAAGATTCCCAAAAAGGCAGCATCTTGACACAGCCCCATAGGATATGCTTAAGCATACCCTCTGCCTGGCCACACCTAGAGAACATTGAGTCAGCCAGTTTCCCATGGTGTGAAGCCTCTGGGAGTAAAAGAAATATTGTACAAAATCTTAAACTCATCAATCTATATTTATCATGTTTCATGTATTTACACAGTGCTCCCCATATAGATTGCCATTCCTCAGAGAACCAGTTCACAGGAGGGACCTCTTGCCACTAGTAACAAAGTCCTTTAAGCCCTCTGAGATCTAGGGCCTGAAGGGATTTATACAAGACAGAGATAGCGTGAGGTTGATTCAAGGCCACAAACAGACTCTCTAACTCCTCCCCACTTTTTCTTTCTGAGGGGGCTCATCCCACATAGGTTGCTACTGTGTGGGATAGCTGAAAAAACTTAAAGCAGGAGTGGGGAATACCCCAAAACTGAGCTTGAAAAGTCTGAAAATTGATAAGCCGGCCCTCTGTTGAACTGGACACAACTGTTGAGATCTGGACCTGGGGCCAGAAGTTTGGGGTAATAAGATGCTGATTGATCCAAAAATGAGGACTTCCCATTATCTGTTGAGAAATATCTATTTCCAATCTGATTCCCAAGTGTGAAGTCAGCTGGTAGTGGGCCTTGAGGGACCAAGAAATAAGTGTATGTCTGAGGGAAGCAGGTAACTTCGAGGGCTCAATAAAAAGGAGGCTCCATATCACCATGCCTGCAGCCTGACACAGAGGTCATTCTATATGTAACCCACCCCCTTCCTGTCCCATCTAGGGGCATAATTTTCACTTGCAGGTCTTCCAGGCAGGAGGAAAGAAGCACTCAAAGCATTAACATTCGAGACCTTTTGCACACCACTGACACTGGGAAAACAGATGTCTCCTGCCTGCATGCCGTCTTCAAGCTGTGCACTTTACCTCCTCCATCTCAGCATCTGATCACCTCTCCGAGCCAACAACCAGACTGAGACCTCCCTCTTCACCTCTGGAGGTCTCAGGAAATCATTGCAGCCCAACGAGGCTGGATTCTGCCCCTGGAATGTAACTTGTGAAAAATTAATCGGACTGCAAATATGGGGGAAAAAGGATTTCATTTCATTAGCCTCCCCCCTACAATTAAACAAGGCACAAACCACTGTTTCTCCCCAATTGGCTTTTATTTTCACCTGCATGGCAAATGATTCCAGTGATACAGGGGTCACCATTCTTCTCTAATAAATAAATAACTAATCAGCTCCATGGGGCTATAACTTTGTACACTTCGGGCTGGACCTAATAAACAGCAGAACCACAGATTTAGCAGACACCAGAAGGATTCTCATTTTCTACCGCTTCCACTCTCAGGTGATCTACCCAAGACCCTGGAACACAGATCCCTGCAATCTCCTGGCATATAAAGAATCCAGTAAGCCAACCTTCCCTTTCTTTCCTCTACAGGTCCCTTTTACTTTGACACTGGTCGTCCCCCCTTTCACTGGTATGGGAAAGCGAATTGCCTTCCCCACCTGAACCCCTAGGCATTGGCCCAAGGCATTAGGGGCATCCAGGAATTTTCTGACTACCCAGGCCCTGACCCACCTTCCAAATGGCTGGCACTGAATGAACAGGGCTGAGGCCACACCTGCTAGGATCACTCGCCTCCACCTTAGCACTCCATGGCCCCCAATTCACTCGAGGGGGGGGTTCTGCTGATACTTGCTTCCTACGGGGTTCTCTGCCAGGCCCACATCCATACTACAGTTTCTGGGCTTGAATTAAGGTCCAGCATGGGGACCACCCTCCAAGGTCTACTATTTCTTTTGGTCTGCGACCCGCCCAGACTTTACATGTACCAGTGCCCCAGGACCTGCCCCTCCAAGCAGGCCCCCCTCATTCGGATGAAAGGCTCCCCAGCTCCCTCGACCCCCCCAGGCCACCCTGCCACACCAGGAATGAGGGGAACCTCTGCCACCGGTTCCCCTCCTGAGCGGGATTGCCACAGCCCTCCCAGCCCTGGCGACCTGGGTAAACACAAACGGGCTTCCTAAGGGCTCCTACATTTCTCTTCTAGGCTTACTAAAGCCTCCTAATGCCCTAGCCCCCCATGACGCAGGACCTGGCTACCTGTGTCCCCAATGGAGCTCCATACCCCCACTCCTCCTCGTCCTGACTGCACTCTTTTGAGGGGTTTCCCCACTGGCCCTCCTAGACCACCGAGCTCCCTCACTTGTCCACCTGTTCTGGTCCTGATGCTACTCTTCCAGCCTCCCCCCCTCCAGCCCAGGCCTAACATACAGACTGGAAAAGCCCCACTTCTTCCTGTATGCCCCCTTTTTATACCCCTTTTCTACTCTCTGCTGCCACCTTGAGGGATCTGGAGCAATATTCTCCAGAGCACTAAACCCATTTCCTAGTTCGGGGGGGGTGTAGAAGTGGGAAAGGAATGCCTGAAAGTAGGAATATAAGCCCAATACAAAACAAGCAGGTGGCTAAAAGCAAAAGATGGTGCCAAATACAAAAAAGTATTCACATGTGGAAAAAGGCAGTACAGCTACACGTCACCATATGGGATCCAAAAGAATGATTCAAGATAGGCTATAAGCAAAATATTTAATGTAATTTTGCACCTAAAAGCACACCAGCACACACATACATGGTGTCCCTCCCTGAACAGCCAAACATTTTCACGCTCATTCTCGCACTTTCTCAAGGGAATATAAGCCCAGCATTTGCAGGGGGCTTACATATAATTAGCTAGTGAGAGATATAGGAGAAATCTGTTTCACCTTCCTCTCACCTACCCCGTTGTTAAGTATTTGCTACCATGGAAAGCCTCATAATATAAAAAGAATTTAGGCAATCATAAGCCACCCAGTATTTTAGGCATAACAGAATTGAAATAGGAACATCTAACTGCTTTACCCTGACACATGAAACTGTTAACTAGATTCTCAGCAGTTCTTAGCAGACCTCATTCCTTCACCCAGGCCATCTTCTTCTACAGGCATAAAATCCATATGGTGCAATACAAAGTACTCCACCACCAACTCCACAGACTTGTAGGAACACCTGTCCCTACTGCATTTCACTCACTTCAGAAGTGAGTGAAACGTATTAGGGACAGGTGTTCCTACAAGTTTATATAGCTGCTGGTGTTCTTTGTATTGCACCTTATGGATTTTATGCCTGTAGAAGAACATATATTTCAAATTGACCATTAAAGGCTATATTTTATACTGGAATTCTGGTCCACACAGCTTTCTTCCATTTGGAGCAGACTGTGAGAAAAGGGCTTAAATAAGCTATATGACAGTGACTAGCAGGTGCCGGCTTTCCTTCAGTTTTCACACTGAATGAGTACTTCAGCTCTTTCTTCACTAGGGAAAAAGACAGACCTCTGCCACAGGGTGAAGTTAGGGGAAGGCTGGTGGGTGGGGATAAATCTGAATCTGATGGGATGATTGCAGTAGACAAGGTCTTAAAGAGTCTTAGGGCCCTTCAGGTGGACAAGGCATCAGGCCCGGATGGCATGCACCCAACGGTCCTGACGGAACTGGCAAAGGTGCTGACTACCCCTCTAGTGGATCTGTTCAACACCTCACTGGAGGAGGGCTGCATGATGCAGGACTGGAGGACAGCACATGTGGTGCCACTCCACAAGGACAATCCCAGGGATGAACCTGGCAACAACAGGCTGGTCAGCCTAACCTCCACAGTTGACAAGTTGATGGAGACCATTCTAAAAGAAAGGCTGGTGACCTTCCTAGAGGTAAATGGTTTCCAGGATGATAGGCAGCATGGGAGTGTCAGGGGGAGATCCTGCCAAACATATATGATAGACTTTTCTGACTGGGTCACAAGGGCATTGGACAAGGGCCAGGCGGTGGATGTCCTATACCTGGACTTCAGTAAGGCCTTCGACTCCGTGCCACACGGCAGGCTGATCAGCAAGTTAAGTAACCTGGGAATAGGGGACAGACTGCTGGGGTGGGTCAAGAGCTGGCTGCATGACAGGAACCAGAGAGTGACGATAGGAGGAGTACTATCCATGCCTAGACCTGTAACTAGCAGGGTCCCACAGGGCTCACTACTCAGGCCAGTACTATTCAACATCTTTATTGGTGACATAGAGGATGGGATCAAAAGTAAAATCTGCCTATTCACAGATGATACTAAGCTCTGTGGGAGGATGAACACAGAGGAGGGGAGACAGGAGCTCAAATAGGATCTGGCTAAGCTAGAGAAATAGTCAGGCATCTGGCAGTTGGGATTCAGTGCTAAGAGGTGCAAGGTCATGCACCTGGGAGCTTGGAACCCAGGGGCCAGTTAAAGGTTGGGGGGCATACAGATGTCCAGCTCGGAGGAGGAAAAGAATCTAGGGGAGATAGTCAGGGGTGACATGAAACACTCTGCTCGGTGCCATAAAGCAGCAGACAAAGCAGATAAAATGCTGGTATACATCACCAGAGGAATCACCTCCATGAGGGAGGAAGTCAAACCTGTAGACATTGACCTCTAAACAGGCACATGTTCATTAAATAAGTTCTTCTCAGTATTTTCTGGGCCCAAATTGGGTTTTACAGTCATTTGTGGGGGTAGGAGCAGGTACCACATTTTCCTCTTCCTACTTCCAGATTCTAAACCATTAGCAGGGTGTGTAGCAGGACATTAAAAGTTGTAGGTATTTTGAGAATTGACTCCCCAATTACAGATACATCTTGGTCAGGAGTAAGTGAAGTCAGTTTCTGGGCCAGAACCGCCTGTAGTTCAGCAGCCTCCTTCTTCTCTGTTGGCATTACACTATCCTGTGAAATCTCATCAAAAGACATCTACCCACCTGGCACCCAGTCCTTACCATCCAGGGAGAGGGCCCATCCAGCCTTAGTTAAGGCTTCATCCACTGGCAATGTGATATCTGTGACTCCCTACCCTGGTGAACTTTGCCAGCAAACTGACTTTTCCCTTCGGGAAACTTTGCTGCATGCTACACAGCCGACATTGTAAACCCTGGGCAGTGGCTCCTTCTGTATAGTTGGTGTTTCCCTCACTGGCAGTTTGCAGCTGATTTCAGCTATAAGTGTTTCCCTCACAGGCAGTTCGTGGATGATTTCAGTTACAGGCCTTTTTCCGACAGTGGCCATCAACACATACAAGCATATGAACATGTGAATGTGCCAGCAGATAAAGGCCTTATGGTCTATCTAGTCTGCTCGAATGTGCAGTTCCCATTGCATCAAAGGGCCCACCACTTCTCTCAGGGCTGGCCACTGGAAGTCTCTGTCGTAGCTGGGATTTGGCAAGAAACACTCATTCCTCTTTTTCATGCAGCAAACAGAGCAAAGCAGTCCTCTTCTTTTCAAATGTCTCATCCAGGTTCTTCTCAGCAAGTATGGTGTCTACTATGTAACCATGGAAACTCTAGAGGGTGTTGCTGGATTCTCCACCTGTAATCTCTCAAGTATAGTGCTTTCCATAATATTCTTGCCAGGCCTTTACAGTAGGTCCCATATCACCATCTTTATGTAGGGCTACAACACCCTCAAAATTATGCACGCTAGAAGTGGTATCCACCTCCATAGTCATTCATAGCTTGGTGCTGTTGACTGCAGGATCCACAACTGGGAACAAAGCAACAGTTCCTTCCAAGTTTGCTGCTTTGATTCTCTGGGTGGGGAAGAAGGCAATCTCACCATCTCACCCTCCTCTTCAGGCTCCTCTATCCTCCTGACAAGAAGTAAACAGGACCTCTGCAGGAAGTAGGAGAAGTCAAGTTCCTCAGTGTACTGGTCAGATTTCATCCATTCACTCAAAACCACCAACAGCTTAACCTGATTCCATACCCATCGGTTTGCATCTGTATCCCCCCCCCTTCCCCCTTGGGGCAATTAAGGCTGAAAACAAGAAGTATATTCTAGCCCTCCTTCCCTGTTCAAAAGAAACAAGCAGTTGTCAATGTCAAATTTTGCTTGCATGTTGTGACAGTTTGTTTATGCTGAGTTTTCAACACAGTTTTTTTTAAACCGCTCCTTATGATTAAGACAGGGGAATTTTTTTTTAAATCCTGTTCAAAAGGTGATTTCGTGCTGTGACTGTGAAAACATGTTTCAGAAGGGATTTGAAAAATTACACCTGCCTTGTTCATGAGGTGGGGTAAAAAAAAGATACCTTCTATTGGACTAACATAACATCTGCATACAAATCCTTTGTTAGTCTAATTAAAGGTATCAAAATCTGCAACGCATCCAGTATTCCAAGGAGTAACACGGCTACAAATATTCTCCCTGTTGAAAAACGAATGAACCAAAATGCATCCAGCAGCACAGCCACTCCATTTCACCTCTGCCCACTGAGCTCTGAATGCAGTGCTATGCCACAGGCAGCTGAAGAGAGCAGTTCCACCCCTCTCATCACTTCCAGTACAGCTGAGACCAGCAGCTCAGCACCCCTGTGGGTGTCCAGTGCTCTGCTGTCAACCAGAAATTGGATGCTGCAATATAATATATGTTTATATGTACAGTGACTGTGTCTCTTATGGTTATAGGAGTGCATTCTCGAGATCTTTGGGTGAGAGAACTGAGAAATGAAGCTGAGTAGTTCTGGCACACAAAGGATTTCAGAAGAACACATAACTAAAAGAGACACAGGAACTGTACAGCTAAACATATTATAAATCATATTAAAGACCATTGTTTAAAAAAATAATTAATTTCAAATCAAAATGTTTTACTTTGAAGAATATTAGAGAATCCCCTCTATGACAAATATAGACTATTCCAGAAATTTAGGACTATGTGTATAAGACACCCTTTTATGGATATAATGGTACTTGCAATTTTTAGAAATAAACATTTCTGATTGGCTAAGAATGATGTCATCATTTATAATGCATTCTGCAGTCAGACAAAACAATTGCAAAATAATAATATTGAAGGCAGAAATCCAAACAGGACCCTACTACCTGTAGGCATCATTATAAACATAAGCATGACACACCATTTGAGGATTGTTTCCACCTCTTGACCTGATTCCTGGAGATTTTATTTTGGAAAGCTGCATTATTGTCAGTGTGGATTCGACACTGAAAATAGGAACTGCTATTAAGTTGGCATTTACTGTGTTTCTCATCTTGTGTTCTTCAGGTAAAAAGATCTGGATCTGTTTGTGTTGTTGTGGCTGTGCCAGTGGGACAAAGATGTTGGGGTTGACAGATATGGGTGATGAACTGCTCATCAGTCTCAAAGTAGTGCCACCATTCTGCAGTGAAGAATGACTGATGGGAGAGTTCGACTGGCTGGTGTGTAGAGTAGCTCAGAACAGCTGAAGCCCTCAAAGACCAACAATCCTGAATTTTCCCATAAAGAGGGAATTTCAAAACCATTTAGAAAGTATGTTTTTATTCCTAGTAACATTTTATTTTCTAGTCAGTCTCAAAGTGTTGTTGCCATTCTATAGTGAAGCATGACTGATGGGGGAGTTTGATTGGCTGGCATGTGGAGTAGCATAGAATTGCTGAAGCCCCCAAACACCAACAATCGCAAATTTTCCTGTAAAGAGGCTATTTCAAAGCCGTCTAGAAGTATGCTTTTATTGCTTATGACACTTTATTTGCTATTGACAGTTTTGTAGCTTGGACCAACTGCACATTTGGGTAGCAACATAGAAAGTGACACAGTTACTGTGTAACATACTGTACATAGAAACACAGAAACATAGAAGTTGTCGGCAGATAAGGACCTCTTGGCCCACCTAGTCTGTCCAGTTTTCCCTACCTACTGTGCCACCATAAACCCTACTTGCTCTCCAGTCGGCTACTCCCCTTGCCTTACTACCAAGGTCCCCTTGTATCTGTGCCATGCATTCTTGAATCCTGTCACCATTTTGGCACCCATCACCTCCACCGGAAGAATGTTCCAGGCATCCACCACCCTATCCGTGAAGAAGTATTTTCTCACATTTCCTCTGAGCCTCCCCCCCCCGACCAGCTTCATAGCGTGGCCCCTTGTCCTCGAGCTTCTTTTTCTATGGAAAATGCTACCTTCATGTACCTTATTAATACTTGTTAGGTACTGGAATGTTTCTATCATATCCCCCTTTACCTCCTTTCCTCTAGAGAGTACATATTTAGTTCCTTGAGTCTCTTCTCATAGGGCTTTTGACATAGGCCCTGCACCATTTTGGTAGCTCTCGTTTCTTCTTTTCTACCACCTCCACCTTGTCAACGTCCTTCCAGAGGTGAAGCCTCCAGAACTGGATACAGTACTGAAGGTGGGGTCTTATCAGTGACCTATACAGAGGTAATGTTATCTCCTTCCTCTTACTGGTGAGACCCTTCCCTATGCACCCAAGCATCCTGCTAGCCTTTTTCACTGCTTTATCACACTGCTTGGCTACCTTCAGGTCATCAGAAATGATTACCCCCAGGTCCCTTTACTGTTTGGTGGTTTCCAGTACTTCCCACCAATTGGTACGTAGCCCCTGGATTTCTGTGCTCCAAGTGCATGATTTTGCACATTTTGGCATTGAAACCCAGCTGCCAAACTCCTGACCATTCTTCCAACTTTTTCAAATCATCCCTCATTCTTTCCATCTTCTTGGTGTATCTACTCTGTTGCAGATTTTTATGTCATCCATGAACAGGCATACTTTCCCTTCTAGTCCCTCTGCAGTGTCACTAATAAAGTCATTGAAGAGGACTGGGCCTAGTGCTGAGTCCTGAGGCACCCCACTGGTCATCTTGCCTTCTCCAGAGTGGACGCCATTTACCACCACCCTCTGACTCCTGTTGTTTACCAACTTCTTACCCAGTTTATAACTTTATGACCCACTCTTAGACAGGCCAGCTTGTTCACCAGTCTTCTATGTGGAAGGTGTCGAAAGCCTTACTGAAATCCAGCTAGGCCACATCTACTGCTCCTCCTTGATTCACTACCCTGGTCACCCAGTTGAAGAACTTGATTAGATTTTCCTGGCAAGACCTCCCCCCGTGAAACCATGTTGCCTTGGATCCTGTAATCCACTGGCTACAAGGTATTCCACTATCCTTTCCTTCAGTAGTGTTTCCATTACTTTGTTTTATTTTTTTTATTTTATTTATTTTTTTAATTTTTTTTTTTTATTTTTACCAATAATTTTACCAGGTGAGACACACTAAGCTGAAAGCTTGTTTCCAGGTGCAACCTGGGAGCACAAGGAAGTTAAGTGACTTGCTCAGGGTCACACAGTAAGCACCTAGGGGGGCTGTGGGATTCAAACCCAGGTCTCCAGATTTGCAGCTCAGAGCCTTAACCCACTGCGCCATACTGCCTCCTGGGCATACTTTGCCCACTACTGAAGTCAGCCTGACAGGTCTGTAATTTCTGCCTCCTCTCTGTTCCCACTTTTGCGAAGTGGGACCACATCTTCCCTCCTTCAGTCCCTTGGAACCTCCCCTGTTTCTAATGATAAGTTGAACAGAGCTACTGAGCCAGCTCACATACAAGGTTTCTCCTTTATCAGGAGTGCCCGGGGTAGCTACATAATCACCACTGAATGTTGGGGGCAGGATGAGGAGCAGGCTGAGTATGACACCACTCAGCTGGTTGCTAGGCAGTGTCATGTAGATGAAAGGATGCAGCCACTGTCTGATAGGCATGGCTGCCTCCTTTCAACTACGTGAAGTTTCCACCCATCAATCAACAGAACATTGTCATGATTAGCCTTGCAGTTCATTGGCCTGTCACTGTTAAGCCTCCTGCAGCCTAAGCCACACTGAACAGTGACACACTCCTGAAGCCCACTACTCTACTCTCACAACATGTTTGCTTCATGCATGTGTGCGCAAGCAAAACATAAAAATAACTGAAAAAGAGTGAAACATGCTCTTTTACCACACCCAGGGGATGAAATAATGTCATAATGTGAAATATTTCATAGCAATAAAAAAACACACAGGACTATCAATGGGTCTCACTGTGGGCCTTCTTATCTGGAGTTCATTCTATTTGCATCAGTGGTGATATGTTCTGTAAGAAGCAGGACATTTGTTAGCTAAGGTGTCAGATGGATAATACCATTTCATATTTTACCCTGGGTGTTCCTGGGTAGCACTACAGTGCTGTGGTATTGTGTCGGTTGGAGGTAACAGCTGGATCTACGTAGGCAGGCCTTTGGATGTATGCACTAAGTGCCCTCATTAACAACATCCTGAGAAAGGGATGACAAATTGGGATATTGAGCCCCACAGGGAGTGAAGCTTGCCATCTCCCCACCCATATTACAGTTGAGGAAAGCCCTGAGTGTCATTCCTGTATAAAATAGCCTCCTGATGTGTTTCCCCTAGTGGGGGCAGATTGGGCCATCCTACAGTCTTGCAGAAGGATCCTGGTGTCATGGGGGATTAGACTTTGGGACTCACATGCTAGGTAGGTACATGTGTCAGAGGGATAGCTGGGGGATGCAGACAGGCTGAAGGAAGGAGATCAGTGTATGTGGTAAACTGTGGAATAAAACAGTGAAAAAAATGTTACAGTCCTTAACCATTCCAAAGTTAGCTCTTTCCGAAGATAACTTACTTTAAAAAAGAACTTTCTTTGGAACCATAAGGGTTAGAAACTTTTGTTTAAATGAAAGCTTATAGTCAGCTTAACATGGATACATCATATCAATATACCCCTGTAATAGCCCTCTAATGAGTGGAGAGTGACCAGTGATGTATCTCAGGGCTCAATATCAGAACCAGTCCTCTTCAATGTCTTCATAAGAGACATTGCAGAACAGCTAGAAGGGAAGGTATGCCTCTTTGCAGATGATATCAATATCTGCTATAGGGTAGATACTCCACAGGGGGTAGAGAGAATGAGCAAAGACCTGAGAAAACTCAGAGTGGTCAAAGGTATGCCAGGTGGGCTTATTTCTTTTTATTTATTTTGTTAACCGGATAAGAGCACTGGACTGAAGGTCCTTTTTCAAGCTCGACCCAGACAGAATATACAGTACAATACAAAACATGCAAATACAAAACACTCAATAATAATAACAAATACATGTGTTTGTTATTATTATAGCTGCAATTGCTATTGACTGTTTTATGTATAAAACATTCAATAGCAATTGCAAATACATAAGTCAAGCAAATATAATTTGAAACGCTTTTTAAAAACTTGTTAGAGCAACCAACACATAAGAAGTCGGGCAAGCTGTTTCAAAAACGAGGAGCGGCTACAGTAAATGCATGTAATCCAGCACTTGTTTTACAAAAACCTATATTGTAAAAAAGTGCAAAATCATGTACCTAGTGTACAGAAACCCAGGGGTGGTATATAAAATTGGAGGAGAGTTATTGATGGTCACTAAATAGGAAAGGGACCTTGGGGTTATTATATCTGATGACCTTGAGGTGGCAGGCAATGCAACAAGGCAGTAGGCAGGGCTAGGGGGATGTTGGGGTGCCTAGGGAGGGGAATGACCAACAGAAAGAGAGAGGTGGTGTTATCACTGTATTGCTCATTGGTGAGACCCCACCTGGAGTACTGTGTCCAGTTCTGGTGACCACATCTCAGAAAGGGTATAGACAGTGTAGAGGCTGTCCAGAGAAGGGCAACTAAAATGGTGCAGGGGCTGCATCTTATGCTCTATAAGGAGAGACTGTGGAACCTCAATATGTATACCCTGAAAGAGAGGAGGGAAAGGGAAAGGGGGGACATGATAGAGACCTGTAAGTACCTCACAGAGATATATAAGGTACAGGAAAGGAGTATTTTTCATAAGAGAAGGTGAACAAGAATACGGGGGCATGCAATGAAGCTGGATGGGGGAATTTAGGACAGGTATGAGGAAGTACTTCTTCACTAAAAGAGTGTTGCACACCTTGAACAGTCTTCCAGAAGACGTGGTTGAGGACAAAAACAGTGGTGGGCTTCAAGCATGCATGGGATAGACACAAAGGAATCTTGGTAGGAAAGTGGGGGGGGTGGGGAGAAGTAGCTGGAGATCAGGTAGGATCTGGGTGACAGTATAGGCTTGGCCAAAATGAGCAGACTGGGTTGGCCAAGAGGTCCTTAATCTGCTGACAAAGTCTATGTTCTGTGTTTCTAAATTTTCACTGTATCTACACACATGAAGTACACTTTTATATAGGCTACCATTATGGACATAATTCATATAATCTGGCCATATGTACTAAATAGACAAATGCATACATTGTATAGTGAAAGGCATACATCACAAACTGAAATAAATACATCATAAAGGGAAACTCATACACTATATAGTGAACTGCATGCACTATATAGTGACCTTTTTTGCAATTATATTTTATTAAGGTTTTTGGTTATGACATAGTTATGTATCCTAAAAAGTGCAAATCACAGTGAAAGAAAATTGACCATTTTTAGATATATCAAGAATAATTAGTACAAAACATTGGTTAGGGGATCCATCTGTAATACCTAAATATAGTCATAAAACAGTTTACAGAACTTAATCTGTCTAAAAATACATTAATCAGGCTTTAACATTACTTCCTTACAAAAATGATAATATTCCATGGCTTAGACCCTCATATTATCTAAGAAAAAAAAAAAAACAATTCTCAAGAACTGCACCCAAGAATATTTTTCAATAAAATAAGAAATATTCATACTGGCTTAGACACTGCCAAAACCAAAATTGCACATTACTATAATTTTCAAAGTTTATAATGCAGAATTAGACCTATTCATATTAAAGAGGCTATCTACCTAGATCATAAGATAAAGAAGATAAGTAATGAAGGTATTAAATATAACATAGGACTAGTTAGCTGACATCATTATCATTTCCTCTTACAAAACAGTAGGGGACTCTGTTTCTGCCTCCTTATTTGAATTTTTTTCATACTGAGACCTATTAGAGGCAGAAACCTGAGCAACATCAAAATAAACTTGCTTAGTCCCTTTATATTTTATTTGAAGCTTGGCAGGGGCCAGAAGCTGAAATTCATTCCCCATTTCCAACGGTTCCTGACAAAATGCCAGGAAACAGCATCAGCGATGCTGGGTTGCAAAGGCATAGTCAGGGACTATGAAGAATCTATGTGTTTTATATGGAAGAACACCTTAATGCTTAGATAATTAAACAATGAGATTGTGATCAGATTCAAACGCAAACTATAGCATAATGGTCAAGTTCAATTCAGAGTCTTGCAAAGATTCAGTCTAATCAGGGGTAGGTCCTGCAGTCGGAACTTGATTTAAATTTTTATAATTTAAACATAGAAACATAGAAGTTGACAGCAGATAAGGACCGCAAGGCCCATCCAGTCTGCCTATTTCTTTTTCTACCTTATAAATGCGCCATCGGCCTTTGCTCTGTCAATGGCCTATCTATTCATACTCATCTGTATTGCTCCCTTATGCCTATCCCATGCCTGTTTGAAGCCCTGCACTGTATTCATATCCACCACTTCCTGAGGTAGGCCGTTCCATGCATCCACCACCCTTTCTTTGAAAAATAACTTCCTCACATTGTCCCTTAATCGGCCTCACTCTAATCTCATGCTGTGTTCTCTTGTCCTGCTATTTTTCTTATATTGAAACATGCTAGACTCTTTCACCTTGTTACATCCGGATAACCCTAGGGCACACCAAACAACTAACAATTGGCTGCATCTACCACCCACCAAAATCAGCTCTCAAATCCCTTGAAGCCATCACAAACGATACGGCTACCAAGGTAACAATGGAGCAACTAATCCTGGGTGACTTCAACATTAACTGGGCCCAGGAACCGGGTCATGCCTCAAAGTCACTTACCCATGAAGCAGGTCTGACGCAGGTCATCTCCGAACCGACCAGACTTAATTACAAAACTGGGAACCACATCACCCTTGACTGGGCTCTGGTGTCTAACCCCACTAATATACAGAGTGCGGGCACAATGGCAGCCTCCCTGAGTGACCATTCCCCAATCTTCTGTATATGGAAAAACAAACCACCCAAGGTCCAACCTAGAATTCTCTCTGCCCGTGACTTCTCCAAGTTCTCTGAACTACAATACATTCGCTACCTAGGTAGTCTGGACTGGAACCCCATAACTCTTCTCCCTACTCTTACTGAGGCTGTGCAATACTTCCAGGACAAACTAACCACAGCGGCCAACCTCTTTGCTCCAATGAAGAGAATGAGGGCTAAAGGTAGCTGCTACAAGTGGATCTCTCCCTCCCTCAAAGCCCTAATAGCTACTCGGGAAAAAGCCTGGAAAAAGTTTAGGCTCTCCTCCCTCCCGGCAGATCTCGCTGAATACAAAGCCCTGAGGAACAAAGCCAAGAGAGCTATAAAACTTGCTAAGAGAGATTACTTAACACACCTCCACAAAACCAGCCTGGGCAACCCCAAGCAATTCTGGAATCATATCAGTGACCTGCTCAAGGGCAGCAAAAAGTCTGAGTCCTGTCCCATGGAGATTAACGGTCAGCTCACAACTGACCCTTCTCAACTATCGGCTGCCCTTAACAGGCACTTCTCAGACCTCGAGGCCTACAAGACCTGCCTGTCTCCCCAGACTCTCCCCCCTACCTCAGATGAACCACCTCACATGGAAAGACCCCCATTTCACCTGAGACTGGCTAAATGCACTGAAGTACTAAACCTCCCAAGGAACCTGAAACCGCAAGGGTCAGGGGGACCTGACGGTATCAACCCTCAGCTACTCAAGGCAGGAGCTACCTCCTTAGCCTGGCCTATAACCATGCTCCTCAATCGATCACTGAGGGAAGGAGCAGTCTCTGACCTGTGGAAACATGCCAATGTTGTCCCTATTCACAAAGAGGGGTCTCAGGGAAAAACTCAACAACTACAGGCCCATCTTCCTCCTCTGCTCACTTGCTAAGGTGCAAGAAAGAGTAATCTACAATCAACTCAGGGACTACCAGGAAGCTCATCAGCCCCCACCCAATATGGATTTAGAACAAACCATGGTACTGACAATGCCCTCATTAACTTCACAGATGAAGTTCTCAGGGCAATGGACAAAGGGCTACTCACTGGTGCAGTCTTTATAGACTTATACAAGGCATTCGACCTGGTCGACAACAATTTGCTGCTACAGAAGCTTCAAAATATAGGCCTAGACAATCATGCCCTGACGTGGTTTGGGAGCTACTTATCAGGCAGGGCACAGAGGGTCTCATGGAAAGGGACCATGTCTGACCCACTACCCCTAAACCAGGGTGTACCTCAGGGCTCAATTCTAGGCCCCCTTCTGTTTTTCTAGTTTACCAATGACCTGTGTACCCACTGCGGGGAGAGCTCGGTTGTGCAGTACGCAGATGATACTGTCATCTTCTGACCCCTGCATGACATGGTTGCCCTAGACCCTCTACTCCAAAAGGATCTCACTTCACTAGAGACTTGGCTATGTAAGAACAGAATGGTACTAACTGCCAACAAGACCAAGGCAATGCTATTCAGGACAAGATCCCTGGGATTTGACAGGTCCTCATCCCTCTCCTTAACCTCACACTCTGGTAAAGCCATTAATGTAGTTCCTTCCCTTAAATACTTAGGCCTCACGTTGGATCAGAATATCACATACAAGGAACACGTGGACCAGGTCACCAGGACCCTACATCAGAAACTTGGCACCCTGTACTGACTCAGGGACCAACTCATCCCTGAACCAGGCTCTCCATAGCTACCAGCGTCCTTCTACCCAACCTGACCTTTGCGGCCCCTATTATACAGGGCATGGCTAAACAACAGATTACCAGGATGCAAACCCTATATAATAAAATAGCTCATTTTGCAACCTTAGACCACCCGAGATGTCACCACTGTGACACTTTGGCCAATCTTCGTTGGCCCACATTGGTCGCCCGCCTCCGACACCCCTTGCTTGTCCAGGCCTACAAGCTTTCAAACCCATGCTCTGCAAGCATTGCCGGACCATAACCTCAAACACAACCCAAGAAACCTATGACCTCAGATAGAACGCTATTAGAAGTCCCTAGGTAAGGACAAATGCTGGCGGTAGATCCTTTTCCTCCCAAGCAGCCTGCCAATGGAACAAGTTCCCTCCCCAGGTCCAGGCCTCCTCCTCACTCATGAACTTCCACACCAGGCTTAAGTCCCATCTGCTGACCTCAAGCGCATGCCACTGTCATGGCACTTAAAGCTCCTAAGGTACTCCCCTCCTCTCCAACTCCCGTCTCCTAGCTTGGTGTGGAGCACAGGGGTTTGGCTTCATTGGGGACTGGGGTTCCACCTGGAGGGACACCAGCCTATACTGGCAGGATGGTCTGCATCTCTCCAGGAAGGGAACAAGTCTTTTGAGCAATCGGTTTAAATGCTTCATTGGCAAGCTTTTAAACTAGTCAAGGGCGGAGGCACTGATAAGCAGCAGGAAAATCCCAGCCTCTCCCTACAAAACAGGGTACTAAAGGAGAAAAAGACCGAGGTAGAAAGGTCAGTGGGGGATGCTGCAACAAAAGGTAAAGCCATCAAAAAATGTAGAGCAATGAGTACCAATGCCCGGAGTCTGAGTAACAAGCTTCCTGAATTAGTGGCCTTGATGGAGGAGGAACATCTGGATATCGTGGCAGTCACAGAAACATGGTACACACAAAACCATGACTGGGGCGTAAACATACCAGGATACATTATCTATGGGAGGGACAGGGAGGGTAAAAGAGGAGGAGGAGTAGCTCTTTACATAAGGGAAGGAATCAAAGCAACAGAACAAAAGGGTAAACAGGGAGGAGAAGAAGCACTGTGGGTAAATTTGGAGACCGGCAATGGCACCACAATCCGCACAGGGGTTGTATACAGACCCCCTTCTCAGGGGGAGGAAATGGACAAGAAAATGATAGAAAATATACTTAGAATGGCAGAAAAAGGGGAGATATTGCTGATGGGTGATCTGAATATGCCAGATGTTAACTGGAGTGCAGTTGCAGCAGCCATTTCAAAGAGTGGGGTTATTCTAGATGCCCTACAGGGGGCATGCCTTAGACAACTAGTATTGGAGCCCACTCGAGAGGAAGCAATCTTGGACCTGGTTCTCTCAAATGGAGATGAAGAGAGGATCACAGTTGTAGAAGTGGGTAGCCATCTGGGAACTAGCCACCATCGAACAGTATGGTTCACAATAAACACAGCAATAGAGTCAAGCCATACAAAGGCAAAAGTACTGGACTTTGGGAGGGCTGACTTTGCCAAAATGGGTGAGTGCCTAAGGAATGCACCAGCAAATGGGCAGAAAGGAGGGGTGGAAGAACAATGGGGAATAATAAAAACTGTCATCACAGAGGTAAAAGCCTTTGTGTGAAGCAAATAAACAAAACGAAATGATGTAAGAAACCACTATGGTTCTCAAAGGAAGTGGCAGTGAAGGTTCAAGAGAAAAAGAAAGCATTCAGGAAGTACAAGGAATCACAGAAGGAGCAGGACTGAGAACTGCATCAGTTAAAGCAAAAGGAAGCTGGGAAGGCAGTCAGAACAGCAAAGGCCCAAACCGAGGAAAAGATAGCCAACTCAGTTAAGAAGGGGGATAAAACCTTTTATAGGTACATCACGGAGCGAAGGAAGACCAAGGGAGGGATAGTGAGGCTTAATAAAGGGGAGGGAGGGTGGGCAGAGGGTGTCTGTGAAAAGGCAGAGATACTGAACAAATATTTTTGCTCAGTATTTACAAAGGAAGAGGGGGAGGTACCTAAAACAAACAGTAGAAACACTCTGGATACAGAAGCCGATACCAGCCCATTTACAGAAGAAAGGGTTCTGGAAGAACTGTTAAAACTGAAGGTGGACAAAGCAATGGGGCCTGATGGCATTCATCCCAGAATTCTAAAAGAACTAAGGGTAGAACTAGTGACACCACTGACTACCCTCTTTAACAAATCATGGGAGGATGGGGTGGTACCCGAGGACTGGAGGAGGGCAGATGTGATTCTCCTTCACAAAAGTGGGAGCAAGGCAGAAGCAGGAAACTACAGACCTGTTAGTTTAACCTCAGTGGTAGGGAAAATGATGGAATCACTTCTGAAGGAAAGAATTGTCGAGTATCTAGAGGCCAGAGGGGCACAGGACCCAAGGCAGTATGGATTCACAGCGGGAAGGTCATGCTAGATGAATCTGATAGATTTCTTTGACTGGGTGACCAAAGTAGTAGATCAGGGAGGGGCTGTGGACATGGCCTACCTAGACTTTAGCAAGGCATTTGACACAGTCCCACACAAAAGATTAATATACAAGTTAGCCAGCCTGGGAGTGGGTCCCAAGATGACAACCTGGGTAAAGAATTGGCTGGAGAATAGGACACAGAGAGTAATAGTAAATGGAGTCCACTCTGAGGAAAGGGGGGTTACTAGTGGGGTACCACAGGGTTCAGTATTAGGACCGGTCCTCTTCAATGTCTTTATAAGTGACATTGCAGAGGGACTGGAAGGAAAAGTATGTCTCTTTGCAGATGACACAAAGATCTGCAACACAGTTGATGCACAAGGTGGGGTGGAAAGAATGAGAAGGGACTTGGCAAGGTTAGAGGAATGGTCAAATGTATGGCAGCTTAGATTCAACTCTAAGAAATGCATGTATGGAACTTTTATAGCTCTGGTCAGATGTTTGCAAGGTGTTTACAGGCAGCTGCGAATGGTGATGAAATCCTTAGAATGTCCATATTAAAAGGAGCGCTCATTTTAATCATTTCAAATCTAACAAAAATGCTAAAGCAGACTTAAAATGAGGTAAAAAGGGCTTGCAGAACACTGGTGAAAAAGGACCATCAACAATATAATAAAGATGAATAGGTTTAACATTCTCACCTTAAAGGGGAACAGTCAGCACTAAGAGCCCCACACCCAAGTGCAGGCTGGTTTCAATTTGCACTTTGTGCACAAAGTGTTTTTCTTTACTTACTGTTTGTGGCAGTAGATTGTATCGGGCTATTTCTGTTGACTTCAAAGCTGACATTTTCTGTAACTACAAATCCCAGAATCTCCTGCAGCTTACTTCAAAAGAGGGTTGTACAAGTGGGAAAATTAATAGCCTGCAGTGCATGTATGGAACGTTTATAGCTCTGGTCAGATGTTTGCAAGTCAGATGATGCCCCGGTAGCCTATGTAGGATAGCTGTGGTTCTGATCAGTGGTTGGGCTATGTGTACTGTTTCAGCTGAGGAAAGCCCTTAAAATGTATTTATTTATTTAAAGTTTTGTAACTGGATAGGCACACTGTGCGGCTTCGTTCCAGGTGTGATCGGGGAGGGAGAAAGGAGTACAAACAATAATACACAACAATGATACAAATAGTGCAAAGTATGATTCATAAGTGCGTGGTGTCAGAAAGGTTGGGTAGTATAAAATACATAGAAAACATAGAATTTGTGGCAGATAAGGACCGCTGGCCCACCCAGTCTGCCCATTTCCTACCTACTGGATAAGCTGCAGATCCTAGTTAACCAGCAGCCTACTTCTTCCTACCTCCACCCCCTAGAATGGCCTTATGACTGTCCCATGCATGCTTGAACTCCACCACTGATTTTGACTCCACAACCTCCTCCGGAAGGCCGTTCCATGCATCCACAACCCTCTCTGTGAAAAAATACTTCCTTAAATTACCTCTGAGCCGCCCCAATCTTCAAATTGTGCCCTCTTGTTCTTGCACACCTCTTTTTTTGAAAGATGCTACCCTCTTGGACTTTGTTGATTCCCTTGAGGTACTTGAACGTTTCTATCATGTCCCCCCTCTCCCTCCTTTCCTTGAGGCTATACATATTAAGCTGCTTTCATCTCTCTTCATATGTCTTCCGGTGCAGACCCTGCACCATTTTAGTTGCCCTCCTCATTACAGCTTCCATCCTGTCTATGTCTTTGCAGAGATTGGGTCTCCAGAACTGCACGCAGTACTCCAGTTGGGGTCTCACCAGCTGTCTGTACAGAGGGATAATAACTTCCTGTTTTCTCATCCTTTCCACCCCACCCTGTGCATCAACTCTGTTGCAGATCTTTGTGTCATCTGCAAAGAGACATACTTTTCCTTCCAGTCCCTCTGCAATGTCGCTTATAAAGACATTGAAGAGGACCGGTCCTAATACTGAACCCTGCGGTACCCCACTAGTAACCTCCCTTTCTTCTGAGTGGACTTCCATTTACTATTACTCTCTGTGTCCTATTCTCCAGCCAATTCTTTACCCAGGCTGTCATCTTGGGACCCACTCCCAGGCTGGCTAACTTGTATATTAATCTTTGTGTGACTGTGTCAAATGCCTTGCTAAAGTCTAGGTAGACCATGTCCACAGCCCCTCCCTGATCTACTACTTTGGTCACCCAGTCAAAGAAATCTATCAGATTCATCTGGCATGACCTTCCTACTGTGAATCCATGCTGCCTAGGGTCCTGTGCCCCTCTGGCCTCTAGATACTCAACAATTCTTTCCTTCAGAAGTGATTCCATCATTTTCCCTATCACTGAGGTTAAACTAACAGGTCTGTAGTTTCCTGCTTCTGCCTTGCTCCCACTTTTGTGAAGGGAATCATATCTGCCCTCCTCCAGTCCTCGGTACCACCCCATCCTCCCATGATTTGTTAAAAAGGGTAGTCAGTGGTGTCACTAGTTCTACCCTTAGTTCTTTTAGAATTCTGGGATGAATCCCATCAGGCCCCATTGCTTTGTCCACTTTCAGTTTTAAGAGTTCTTTCAGAACCCTTTCTTCTGTAAATGGGCTGGTATCAACTTCTGTATCCAGAGTGTTTCTACTGTTTGTTTTAGGTACCTCCCCCTTTTCATTTGAAAATACTGAGCAAAAATATTTGTTTAGTATCTCTGCCTTTTCACAGTCTCCCTCTGCCCACCCTCCTCCCTTTATTAAGCCTCACTATCCCTCCTTGGTCTTCCTCCGGCTCTGATGTACCTATAAAGGTTTATCCCCTTCTTAACAGTTGGCTATCTTTTCCTCGGTTTGGGCTTTGCTGTTCTGACTGCCTTCCCAGCCTCCTTTTGCTTTAACTGATACAGTTCTCTGTCCTGTTCCTTCATGATTCCTTGTACTTCCTGAATGCTTTCTTTTTCTCTTGAACCTTCACTGCCACTTCCTTTGAGAACCATAGTGGTTTCTTACATCGTTTTGTTTTGTTTATTTGCTTCACACAAAGGTTCATTACCTCTGTGATGGCAGTTTTTATTATTCCCCATTGTTCTTCCACCCCTCCTTCCTGCCCATTTGCTAGTGCATTCCTTAGGCACTCACCCATTTTGGCAAAGTCAGCCCTCCTAAAGTCCAGTACTTTTGCCTTTGTATGGCTTGACTCTATTGCTGTGTTTATTGTGAATCATACTGTTCGATGGTCGCTAGTTCCCAGATGACTACCCACTTCTACATCTGTGCTCCTCTCTCCATCTCCATTTGAGAGAACCAGGTCTAAGATTGCTCCCTCTTGAGTGGGCTCCAATACTAGTTGTCTAAGGCATGCCCCCTGTAGAGCATCTAGAATAACCCCACTCTTCAAAGTGGCTGCTGCAACTGCACTCCAGTTAACATCTGGCATATTCAGATCACCGCAATATCTCCCCTTTTTCTGCCATTCTAAGTATACTTTCTATCATTTCCTTGTCCATTTCCTCCCCCTGAGAAGGGGGTCTGTATACAACCCCTGTGCGGATTGTGGTGCCATTGCCTGTCTCCAAATTTACCCACAGTGCGTCTTCTCCTCCCTGTTTACCCTTTTGTTCTGTTGCTTTTATTCCTTCCCTTATGTAAAGAGCTACTCTCCTCCTTTTACCTCTCCTGTCCCTCCTGTAGATAGTGTATCCTGGTATGTTTTACTTCCAGTCATGGTTTTGTGTGTACCATGTTTCTGTGACTGCCACGATATCCAGATGTTCCTCCTCCATCAAGGCCACTAATTCAGGAAGCCTGTTACCCAGACTCCGGGCATTGGTACTCATTGCTCTACATTTTTTGATGGCTTTACCTTCTGTTGCAGCATCCCCCACTGACCTTTCTACCTCGGTCTTTTCTTATTTACTACCCTGTTTTG
Organism: Neoceratodus forsteri; assembly: GCA_016271365.2. Classification (NCBI taxonomy): domain Eukaryota; kingdom Metazoa; phylum Chordata; order Ceratodontiformes; family Ceratodontidae; genus Neoceratodus; species Neoceratodus forsteri. Next base: position 632,928,021 of record CM028131.1, read on the forward strand.
AGGGGAGAGGCTGGGATTTTCCTGCTGCTTATCAGTGCCTCCCCCTTTGACTAGTTTAAAAGCTTGCCAATGAAGCATTTAAACCGATTGCTCAAGAGACTTGTTCCCTTCCTGGAGAGATGCAGACCATCCTGCCAGTATAGGCTGGTGTCCCTCCAGGTGGAACCCCAGTCCCCAATGAAGCCAAACCCCTGTGCTCCACACCATTTTTTCAACCATTCATTAAACTGCATGGTGCTAATTATCCTTGCCTCCCCCATGCCATTGACAGGCAGCACCTCTGAAAAGGATACTATGTGTGCTACTTGTCTTAGGCCCCTCCCCAACTCTACAATGTCCTCCTGCACTTCTCTGATCTCAACATGAGCCAAGTCATTTGTCCCTAGGTGAACAATGACATCCAGCTCAGACTTCCTTGCAGCTGTTCTCGTGATCCTGAGGATGCGCTTCCTGTCCCTCCATGCCATGGCACCAGGCAGGTATCTTACTTCAGTTTTCCCTGCTCCCCCCAGTTCTATCCCCCTAATAATTGAGTCCTCCACCAGGAGCTGCTTCCTTTCCCTGTGGTGTCCTCTGCCTCCTTCCTGTGGGCCTCCCTTGTGACAGTTGTCATCAGTCTTCTCTGCGGGTGCATCCATAGGGGAGCTATGCTCCCCCAGAATGGTGTATGGATTGTGGAGTGGAACAATTGACCGGGTGTGCCTCTGTTCCACCATCCTCACCCTCCCTGAGCCCACTGTGGTCCAACTGCTGTGCTTTCTTCGCAACCTTTGAGGTAGTGGTGGTGGCTGTGGTGCTCCCTGGAGGGGGGAGGTTCCCTTCCTACTGTCCAGTGTGGCCTGGGGGAAGGTTCCCTTACTACTGTCCAGTGCGGCCTGAAGACTGGCAACTTCCTCCCTCAGGGCAGAGAGTTGTCTGCAAATAGGGCAGCATCTCAGCCTCCTGAAAGACTCCTGGAAGACTGCTGCCCCACAGCCATTACATTGCACTACTCCCCAAATGTTTATCTACTTTTATTTTGTTTGTTTTTTGTGTGTGTGTGTGTGTGTGTGTGTGTGCGGGCGTGTGATTGGTTTGTTATATAGAAATATATATATTATACAATGTGTATGCTTATATTGTCAGTGCAGTGTGCTAGAGAGGATATGACAGTGATATGCACCTTGCACTCTTGAGGAAATGATGTCAGAACCTCAGGTATAAAGGAACTATTTCCAGGGGTGGGTGGGGTGAGGGTGGGAAGGGTTGGGCCTAAACTGTGCCCTCACAAAACAATCAGCTAATAGCTCTCACCCACCGCTGCGATGAGTGCTTTCCTGTCAGCAAGATGCCCTACACAACAATTTGACAGAGAAAATACCCTGCTAATCAAACAGAGAAAAATTCAGACATCCAAGTCAGACACAGGTAAACCTCCCCAGCCCCAAAACAGCCTGGTGGTTTGTTAGCCACAAAGGAAAATCAAATATGCAGTTATTTCAGCCCTTCTGAAGATGCTGACAAGATAAGCAGTTTTGAAAACCCCCTTCCTGAATTAAAAACTAAAATAATTAAACACAAAGCAATACCAATGTAAAAGTAAGGAAAACTTCCCTCAGATGTAAGCAAGAGAGAGAGATTTGTTTTAGATATCTAGTCCAATATAGTATATCCCATGTAGCTTCTCAGTTGTTTCAAAGCACCCCGACTTACACAACTTGGAAGAAAATGGACTTCTGTCTGAAACAGGATCACACCAGTAGTTTACAGTAATTGATCAATGCTGAAATGTTCAAGCTAGAACAATTGGCTGTGATGCAGGTCTCCCTGACTTGTGAAGACAATTTCCCCCACCTCAGGCTATGTCTGGCATCCAATTATGCCAGAGCCATGCTTGTATCCACTGCTTTTCTTTTACCATGCCTATAACCATGCCTGTATCCACTATTTTTCTTTACTGTAACCACCTCATGACGTAACTCACAATGCCTCAAATGTTCCTTATGTCCTTGTTCATTCTTATAACTTGTATTGCTATCCCGGGTCACCCCTGAAAAAGGGACCTTCGGGGCTCAATGTGCCTACCCGGTCACCAAAATTTAATAATAAATTAAAAAATAAATAATGCCCTTAAGGTGTTTGAATGTTTCGATCTTATCACCTCTCTTCCTCCTTTGCTCTAGGGTATACACATTGAGCTCCGTTAATCTGTCCTCATATGTTTTCTGATGCAGTCCCTGCACCATTTTGGTTGCCCTTCTCTGGACTGCCTCAATTTGGCTAATGTCCTTGTGAAGGTGTGGCCTCCAGTACTGCACAGTACTCCAGATGGAGTCTAACCAGTGTCTTGTAAAGCGGGATTATTACCTCCCCCTTCCAACTTGGATACCCCTACTAATACACCTCAACATCCCCCTAGCCTTACCTACTGCTTTAGTGGTCTGCTTGGATGATTTCAAGTCATCAGTGATGATGATACCCAAGTCTCTTTCTTCCCTTGTGACTGCCAGCAACTCCCCTCCCAGCCTATAGGTGGCTTCAGGGTTTCTCTTCCCTATGTGCATGATCTTGCACTCCTTTGCATTAAACCCCAGTTGCCACTCTTCCAACCATTTTGCTAGTTTATCCAGATCTCTTCTTATTCTGCCCACCCCATCTGGATCTTGGTGTCATCTGCAAACAGACAAGCCTTACCCTCCAGTCCATCTGCAATGTCACTGATGAAGATATTGAAGAGGACTGGCCCCAGGACTGATCACTGAGGTACCCCACTTGTGACTTGCATCTCTTCTGACTGTAAACCATTTACCACCACTCTCTGTTTTCTGCCTGTCAACCAGTTTACCACCCAGCTGACCAACTTCTGACCCACCCTGAGCCTACCCAGCTTATTAATCAATCTTCTCTGTGGAACAGTATTGAAAGCTTTGCTGAAGTCAAGGTAGACGACATCAACTGCTTCCCCTTGGTCCACCACTCTGGTTAGCCAGTCAAAGAAATCTATGAGATTAGTTTGACGGTACCTTCCTTTTGTAAACTCATGCTGTCTTGGATTCTGTGCTCCTATGGATTCCAGGTATTGCACTATCCTTTCCTTAAGGAGTGCCTCCATAATCTTGCCCACTACTGAGGTAGGACTGACTGGTCTGTAGTTCCCTGTCTCCTCCCTACTACCACTCTTGTGGAGCAGGATCACATGAGCCCTTTTCCAATCTTCTGGGACCTCTTCTGTGCTCAGAGACTCACTAAACAGTTCTGATAATGGCTCTGTTAGTTCCACCCTTAGCTCCTTTAGTATCCTGGGATGTATGCCATCAGGTCCCATTGCCTTGTCCACACTGAGCTTATCGAGCTCTTGTAGGGTCCATTCTTTTGTGAAGGAACTAGTGCACACCTCCCTTCCCCTGTGTCCATGGTGCTGAGCTGTGGGCCTTGCCCTACCTTCTCTTCAGTAAATACTGAGCACAAGTATGTATTTAGGATAGATGCTTTTGCATGGTCCTCCTCCTCCCATGCCCCCTTGTCTCCTTTGATCTTAGCATACCCCCTCTTGACTTTCTCCTTTCACTAATGTATCTATAGAAAGTCTTGTCACCTTCTTTTACTGCTTGTGCTAGTGTTTCCTCGGTTTGGGCCTTTACCTGCCTTACTGTCTTCCCTGCTTCTCTTAGGGAAGTTTGGTATGCCTCCCTATCTTCATCCCGCTGTGTTCCCTTATGTTTCCTGAAGGTCAGCCTTTTGGCTCTGACTTTTTCTGCTACTGTTTGAGAACCAAAGTGGTTTCCTTCTTCTTTTGCACTTCCTTTTCTCTCTAACACAATGGGATGTTGCTTCAAGTATTGCATCCTTAATGCTTGCTCACTTTGCCTGTACCCCTCACCTGTATTTCTTTTTGCCAGGGCTAGCTTAACTCTGTTGGCCATCTTATCAAAGTCAGCTCCTCTGAAGTCCCATATCATTGCCTTGGAATGGGATTATTTGTTCTAGTAGCCAAATTGAACCATACCATATGATGGTCACTGGCCCCTAGGTGACCTTCTACCTGGAGATCTGTGATCCTTTCCCTGTTAGTCAGTACTAGATCTAGGATAGTCCTGTCTCTTGTGGGTTGTTGTACCAGTTGTTTGAGACCCTCCCCCTGCAGGGAATCCACCATGTGTCTAGTTCTGGCAGATGTTCCTGCTGGTATTGACCAGGGCACAGAGGGTCTCAAGGAAAGGGACCATGTCTGACCCACTACCCCTAAACCAGGGTGTACCTCAGGGCTCAATTCTAGGCCCCCTCCTGTTTTTCTTGTTTACCAATGACCTGCATACCCACTGCGGGGAGAGCTCGGTTGCGCAGTACGCTGATGATACTGTCGTCTTCTGACCCCTGCGTGACATGGTTGCCCTAGGCCCTCTACTCCAAAAGGATCTCACTTCACTAGAGACTTGGCTATGTAAGAACAACAGAATGGTACTAAATGCTGACAAGACCAAGGCAATGCTGTTCGGGCCAAGATCCCTGGCATTTGACAGGTCCTCATCCCTCTCCTTAACCTCACTCTCTGGTAAAGCCATTAATGTAGTCCCCTCCCTTAAATACTTAGGCCTCACGTTGGATCAGAATATCACATACAAGGAACATGTGGACCAGGTCACCAGGACCCTACATTGGAAACCTGGTACCCTGTACTGACTCAGGGACCAACTCATCCCTGAAGCCAGGCTCTCCATAGCTACCAGTGTCCTTCTACTCAACCTGACCTTTGCGGCCCCTATTATACAGGGCATGGCTAAACAACAGATTATCAGGATGCAAACCCTATATAATAAAATAGCTCATTTCACAACCTTAGACCACCCGAAACGTCACCACTGTGACACTTGGCCAATCTTAGACACACATTGATGTCGCCTCAACACCCTTGCTTGTCCAGACCTACAAGCTTCTCAAACCCCACGCTCTGCCAAGCATTGCCGGGACCATAACCCTCAAACACAACCCAAGAAACCTAAGGACCTCAGATAGAACACTATTAGAAGTCCCTAGGGTAAGGACAAATGCTGGCGGAAGATCCTTTTCCTCCCAAGCAGCCTGCCAATGGAACAAGCTCCATCCCCAGGTCCAGGCCTCCTCCTCACTCATGGACTCCCGCACCAAGCTTAAGTCCCATCTGCTGACCTCAAGCGCATGCCACTGTCATGGCACTTAAAGCTCCTAAGGGACTCCCCTCCTCTCCAACTCCCATCTCCTAGCTTAACCTTCCTACTACCTGCCTTATACAGACTGCTCGCCAGAGGCCACATGTAACCCCTGAATAAACTATATGCAAAGTACTACCAATTGCTTACATGTCATGATGATAACCATGCCTGTATCCATGCCTGCATCCACTGCTTTTCTTTTACCATGCCTGTAAGCCATGCCTGTATCCACTGCTTTTCTTTTACCACGCCTGTAACCATGCCTGTATCCACTATTTTTCTTTACTGTAACCACCTCATGATGTAACTCACAATGCTTCAAATGTTCCTTATGTCCTTGTTCATTCTTATAACTTGTATTGCTATCCCGGGTCGCCTCTGAAAAAGGGACCTTCGGGGCTCAGTGGGCCTACCCAGTCACCAAAATTTAATAAATAAATAAATAAATCTGTATCTGGCATGTTGAAGTCTCCCATTATCAGAACATCCCCTTTAGCAGTCATGTTTTGTATATCTTCTAACAGTAATGATATGTTTTGGTTATAAGTGGTCAATTATCAGCTAGAGGATCACAGACAGAGACAAATATGTCTTTTATAATGTCTCTAGTAGTTTGAAATTCATTATCCAAAGACAGAGGTAAACCTACTAAATGGAGATTTTGATACATCTGTTGGTTCTCAAGGACCTCAATTTTTCTACTCATGGTGAAATTGTCTCCAGTGAAATTTACTGTGTTGGCCTCCACATCAATGATTTTATTAGAGGCAATATCAATCTGCTTTTTTTTGTTCATCAGCTGTTTTAACAATGATGTCCAGTCTTTCTCTATTCATTTTAGCATCTCTCTGCAAAAAGTCCGCTTTCTCAGAGACAGCTTGAAATCACCTATCAAACATCTTAGTCCAGGAAAGTAATCTCTCCATGGCATCCCCTAATGTGTCAATGGAATGTTTATTTCCATGAATTATACCCAGTTTGCTTCAGACACCAGAGAATTAGAAGAAAGCTCCAGCCGAGGCACAGATTCAGCCATCACCCACGCCTTTACATCTCTAGTAATCCCAACGGCTGCTAGCTTGTTTGCTAGTGAGACATTGTTAATGGAAAGTAACTTTTCCTTTCTTTTAAATCAAGAGTTTTCCCCTCCCAAAAAAGTCTGTTGGTTTTGCAGCACTGCCAGGTCAGTTTTTCAAACGCTTAGGTGCTTACTCCTCCAAACAGGAACCCATGGGGCTGATGCAGGGTGGCAGTCAGCATCAGACACCCCAAACTGGCAGGGCTTCCTCCAGCCGGCCTGATATCCTCTGTGCCTGTTAAAAGGTGAAAAAACTTTTCAAGTAGCTTGGTTCTTGGTGAGATGTCTTAATCGCAGGAAATAGAGAAAACAGTCTTCCTCTTATCTGCCATCAAAAATGCAAGTCACAAACATGAACGATGTAAAAACAGCTATAAATGCAAGCTGCTAGTGTGGAGCTCACACAGAAAGCAGCAGTCCTACAGCCATATTGGTTCTGCCTCTTAGTGACACTGATATATGCATTTAGTCCATGATGTATAGTGACATACATACAGTATAACAGGAGTGTGGTAAAAATGACAAGCTGAAAAATATATCTCACCTAGTGACATCAATAATAGCAACATCAAAAAATGTTGTTCCTCCTGTTGTCACAATGGATATTTTAAGGCTACTGTCATTACAGTGGAATATGAACCAATCAGAGAGCAGCTTTCACAATGTTGACGACATCACAATGCCTAGTACAGCACTGAAGCCAGCTGTTAAAATCAAAGGAAAACAGCAAAATCTTCAGACAACTGCAGATTACAAAGCTATAATTTGTAAACTACTGTCGTATATATCAAAAATGCAATAGCCTGACTCAAGATAGGCAATTTATCATCACTTGTGAGTGGGTAGGACCTTCACAACTCACTCCTGGCTCAGCCACTTGTGAGTTATGGTTCTGCCCCCTCACACTTGAAGACAAATTGCATATTTTGAGTCAGCCCATTGCATATCCCCTATTTATACATCATAGACTAAATGTGTATATCATACAGTGAAATACATACATTATATAGTTAAGCACATTTACAGTTTATATTGCAATACACACATCATATAATAAGGCTTATTTATACATTGTATACTGAAATTCATGCACTATATATTGAAATGCATACATCAATATAGTGAAAGTAATGCATAACGTGGCATAGTAAAATACATAATTCGTATACTTAAACATAGACATTGTAAAGTGAAAAATATATACTATACATATTGAAATACATACATCATATTACAGTAAGACTTATACAGTGTATACACTGTATACTGACATGCATATATTAAAAGTTGACATGCATACATCATAATGTATAGTGAAATTAATCCTTACACTGTAGTGAAATATATACATCATGCACATTAGTTAAATCCATGCATTACAACCCCCCACACACACACATACGCTCTGTGATAGTACTTCTTAATTCTACCATGTTATCATAATTTTGTCTAGCCTAGCTTTAAAGAGTGTTTTATATCACTTTGAGTGATTTCTGCTGGCAGTGCACTCCATATAATGATTGCTCTCTGGGTAAAGAAGAGCTTTCACTTCTCATTTCTAAATGCTTTCCTTTGAGTTATTTATTATGTCCCATTAATGCTGATTGAACACAATTCAAGATTCATGCCTATCCTGAACTCACTATTTCTAATTATATCACATAATAAAAGGAGATCACCTCTCAATTATCTCATTTCCAAGCTAAGCATATTTAAACTATGCAATCTGTCCAGATAATCCATATTCTCCAGATCCCAGTTTGGTAATGTATAAGGCAAATGAGGTCTTACATATGTTCTGTACATGCCCTGTCAAATGTTATTACTCCTACTGGTTATAGGTTGTTTAATGTGCATAATGTTTTATTCATATTGCCCAATACTGCCTCATATTGCTTGGTGTTCTTCCAGTTTCTATCAGTTATTACTCCTGGGTCTCTTTAGTAAGGCCAGGGCCATGGCCAGGGTGGTGCAAGAGATGTGGTTGCAGGAGGGCCTGCACTCTCAGGAGGCCCACTGCTTCAGATATCAACATTATGAAAACCTTTTATTGTCACAGATAAGCTTGCAACTTTCTTTTTGTGCAATGCTTATCCGTTTGAAACTGGGGCTGTCATTAACGGCAGCAGTGGGATCTGTGCTGCAGATTTGAAATCTGGTTTCATGGGGTAGGGGAAGTACAGAACAAAAAAGCAATAGGGCCCATTATGCAAAACATCTGATCTGGGTGCTGATGTCTTAATGAGGATCACGGACACATTACATTTTTCAGTTCCTTGATCATGGTGCCACCAAGGGAAAGGGGGCAGTGTAGGCAACCTACAGATGCTCAGCATGACTTACACAAAATAACAGAAGAACCTATACTATAAGTATTTTATATATGCTAATGGTTATTTTATATTTATGGTGAGAGGGTAGGGCCCCACAAATTATTTTGCAGGGGGGCCCTTACAGACTTAACTTTAATGAACTTATGAGGGTGATGACATCACAATTTACAATAACTTTTGTATGTATTTAAGTTGTTCCCACGCTCTTTGACCACACCCCTGAGGAAGACTCGCGAGAAGTCGAAGTGTTGGGTGATCGTTTGGCATGTTGGAGTTGCCACATTGCAGATTAAAATAAGGATTTCCTTGGAATTTCTGTGTCCTTGATTTTGTTAAGCCTTTTGCTATATCAGCTCGGACTGAGTGCCACTATTCTCTGATGTATATACTGGGCCCTTACAGTCATTGGCAGAGCTCTGAGTAAGGCTGATATATACATTGTAGACTGAAAAGCATACACTTTGCAGCTAAATGCATACATTGCAGTAATTTACTAAAACACATTGATTACTTTGTATGGAGTATCTAATACATATGGACTGATATTAGTGCTACCCCTTGGAATGGCCTGCTACTGCACTTATGTCCTGCTGCACTCAAGGAAAATGCTGTCCTAATAGAAACATAGAAACATAGAAGTTAATGGCAGATAAGGACCACAAGGCCCATCCAGTCTGCCCATTTATTTTTCTACCTTATAAATGTGCCATCGGCCTTTGCTCTGTCAATGGCCTATCTATTCATACTCATCTGTATTGCTCCCTCATGCCTATCCCATGCCTGTTTGAAGCCCTGCACTGTATTAAGATCCACCACTTCCTGAGGTAGGCTGTTCCATGCATCCACCACCCTTGCTGTGAAAAAGAACTTCCTCACATTACCCCTTAATCGGCCTCCCTCTAATCTCATGCTGTGTCCTCTCGTCCTGCTAGTTTTCTGATATAGAAACATGTTAGACTCCTTTACCTTGTTAATGCCCTTAAGGTGTTTGAATGTTTCAATCATATCACCTCTCTCCTTTGCTCTAGGGTATACATTTTGAGTTCAGTTAATCTGGCCTCATATGTTTTCTGATGCAGTCCCTGCACTATTTTGGTTGCCCTTCTCTAGACTGCCTCAGCTTGGTTAATGTCCTTGTGAAGGTGTGACCTCCAGTACTGCACGTAGTACTCCAGATGGAGCCTAACCAGTGTCTTGTAAAAAGGGATTATTACCTCCCTCTTCTGACTTGTGATACTCCTACTAATACACCCCAACATCCCTCTAGCCTTCCCTACTGCTTTAGAGGTTTGCTTGGATGATTTCAAGTCATCGGTGAAGATGACGCCCAAGTCTCTTTCTTCCCTTGTGACTGCCAGCAACTCCCCTCCCAGCCTATAGGTGGCTTCAGGGTTTCTCTTCCCTATGTGCATGATCTTGCACTTTTTTGTGTTAAACCTCAGTTGCCACTCTTCCGACAATTTTGCTAGTTAATCCAGATCTCTTCTCATTCTGTCCACACCATCTGGATCATCTACTCTGTTGCAGATCTTGGTGTCATCTGCAAACAGACAAACCTTACCCTCTAGTCCATCTGCAATGTCACTGATGAAGATATTGAAGAGGACTGGTCCCAGGACTGATCCCTGAGATACCCCACTTGTGACTTGCATCTCTTCTGACTGTATACCATTTACCACCACTCTCTGTTTTTGCCCATCAACCAGTTTGCCACCCAGTTGACCAATGTCTGACCCACCCCGAGCCTACCCAGCTTATTAATCAATCTTCTATGTGGAACAGTATCGAAAGCTTTGTTGAAGTCAAGGTAGGCAACATCAACTGCTCCCTCTTGGTCCACCACTCTGGTTAACCAGTCAAAGAAATCTATGAGATTAGTTTGACAGGACCTTCCTTTTGTAAACTCATGCTGTCTTGGATCCTGTGTTCCCTATGGATTCCAGGTGCTGTACTATCCTTTTCTTAAGGAGTGTCTCCATAATCTTGCCCACCACTGAGGTAAGACTGACTGGTCTGTAGTTCCCTGACTCCTCCCTACTACCACTCTTGTGGAGCAGGATCACATGAGCCCTTCTCCAGTCTTCTGGGACTGCTTCTGTGCTCAGAGACTCAGTAATCAGTTCTGATAATGGCTCTGCTAGTTCTACCCTTTGCTCCTTTAGTACCCTGGGATGTATGCCATCAGGTCCCATTGCCTTGTCCACCCTGAGCTTATCGAGCTCTTGTAGGACCCTTTCTTTTGTGAAGGGACTAGTGCACACCTCCCTCCCCCCCGTGTCCATGGTGCAGAGCTGTGGGCCCTGCCCTACCTTCTCTTCAGTAAATACTGAGCAGAAGTATCTATTTAGGATAGCTGCTGTTACATGGTCCTCCTCCTCCTCACACGCCCCCTTAACTCCTTTGATCTTAGCAATACCCCCCCTCTGGACTTTCTCCTTTCACTAATGTATCTATAGACAGTCTTGTCACTTTCTTTTACTGTTCGTGCTAGTGTTTCCTCAGTTTGGGCCTTTGCCTGACTTACTGCCTTCCCTGCTTCCCTTAGGGAAGTTTGGTATGCCTCCCTATCTTCATCCCGCTGCATTCCCTTACAATTCCTGAAGGCCAACCTTTTGGCTCTGACCTTTTCTGCTACTGTGTTTGAGAACCAAAATGGTTTCCTTCTTCTTTCGCACTTCCTTTTCTCACTAACACAATGGGATGCTGCTTCAAGTATTGCATCTTTAATGCTTGCCCACTTTGCCTGTACCCGCTCACCTGTATTTCTTTTTGCCAGGGCTAGCTTAACACTGTTGGCCATCTTATCAAAGTCAGCCCTCTGAAGTCCCATATTTTTCCCTTAGAATGGGATGATTTTGTTCTAGTGGCCAAATTGAACCATACCATGAGATGGTCACTGGCCCCCAGGTGACCTTCTACCTGGAGATCTGTGATCCTTTCCCTGTTAGGCAGTACTAGATCTAGGATAGACCTGTCTTTAGTGGGTTGTTATACCAGTTGTTTGAGGCCCTCCCCCGCATGGGAAAATATGGGACTGATTCTCAAAGAGCAATGAGAGTGATGCAATTGGCATTGCTGTAGGGCTACAGCAAACTCCGGGTGTGCCAGGGACCCTGCGCCAAATTCTGTAAAAATCAGGGTCCTGATGCCAAAATCCACAGGCTTGCCGCAGGTGTTCAGCAGTACCAAACCATCAGTGCACCTGCGGGAAATGCCACAGGGATCCAGCTCCTCCCTTCCTGGCACAACACAAGAGGAGCCAGCACTGGTGGGGGGGGATGAATCCACTTGCCAGGAGGGGGTCAGGGCGCAGAAGGGGCATGGGGGCATTGTATGAGTTGGGAGATAGCGTGCAAGTATGGGGTTGCTGTGTCACCTGACAGGCTGCATATGCCTCTGAATTTACTACAGTGCAATTCAGGAGATCATGTACAGTGCTACGCAGTAATGTACCATGTTATTATACTGTAGATACAGCATTGGACAGTATAACTGAAACACAGCCATGGAGGGGCAAGTGCAGTTGCCGAATGGCATCATACTGAAATGGAACACAGTAGACCACAAAACTGACAGTTTTGCAGTCTGCTGTATTCCATTTCAATATGATGCCATTCAGCAATTGCGTTTGCCCCTCCATAGCTGTGTTTCAGTTATACTGTCCAATACTGTATCTACAGTACAATAACATGGTACATTACTGCATAGCACTGTACACGATCTCCTGAATTGCACCATATTAAATTCAAAGGCATATGCACCCCACTGGATGCCACTGCAATCCTGTACTTGACTGCTGTCTCCTTGACACACACAATGCCCCCATGCCCCTTCTGCCCCCTGGCCCCACATGTAGCTCTCCCTCTAACTCTCCACAGTATGCGGCACTGGCACAATCCACTTAAACCACCTTCTGGCTGGTCTAAGTGGTGCCATGTGCTGCGTCCATGGCGGGGCTTCTAGAATCCCAATAAAGGGAATGTTGCAGACCAGCTGTGTCGCAAGCCCACTTGCAACCTGGCACACCCCTAAGTAGTTTGCAAGGGTAGCGTAGTGCTACTTTGGTGCAGCAGCTTCCCATTCTGATGCAGACCAATTTTCGAAATTGGAGATGCCGCAACTTTTGATGCAAGGTGCCACTTGCATCATTGATGTTTGATGCAGGCACCTTGCGTCACTCTAAGGACTTTGAGAATCGCACCCAATGTCTGTCAGGCTGCAGAATGTAAACAAAAAAGGGCAAGGCAAGCCAATTCTTGTTCTTTAGCACCCTATTAAAAAAGGCTCAGGGTGCCATACAATAACAACAAAGCAGGTAAATAAACGTATCTTACATACCTCTTTATGGGAGGTCCATCTTGTTTAGCTTGTAAACTTTAATTACATTTCAGAATATTGTGATTGTTATTTAATAAGTGTTTCTCCTTGCACCTCCACCTGGAATAGTGGGGTGGGGTGATGTCTGAAAACTGGAGTGGATGGAGGAGAGCACAGCACACTCCCAGTCAGATGGGGAGGGTCAGTAGGCTGGCTGAGATTATATGGATTTACAAGAGGTGAAACTGTCGACAGGAGGTGTACCAGTCTTGAACTTAATTTACTTTACTGCAGCAGTTGTTGCCAATCCATCATCAGAGAGCCTAGAACACAGCCACCTATAAAGTAAAGTAAGGGGAGCGAGGCACGGTAGTGTGGGGTGGGGTTAGCTGGGGAGGGCTTTGACAATCATTTCAGCACTGGGTGGGGGCAGTTTTTTTAACAGGTGTATTAGGATTTGGAGGAACCAGTATCAGAAATTGTGATTCCATCTCTGATTCTGCTCCCATGCCTTAATCAGAGGTACAACGAAATCAGAGCTGGAATCGAAATTTCTGAAAATCATATTTCTACAAATGGAATGGATTCCAGAGAATCTGAGCAGCCCTGCTGTCTACAGCTGCACTGTACACAATTTCTCACCCCTTGGTGTGATACATTGCATTCCCCACATTAAATCTATGCAACTTGCTGATGGTCATACATTGAGCAAGGGGCTGGTGTGGGATATGAACCTTTAATCTCATGTTTGTTAGTACTGTGCTCTAACTGCCTGGTGGCAAACCCTTTTGTTTTGTCCAGGAGTCAGTCATGAAGAATAAACTGTAAAGAAATGCTTTACTAACTATGCTGTGTTCTTCCTTTTCCAGTTTCTACTGAGGAAAACCTCAAGGTTTAACCATTGTTTCTAACTTCATGTTCCAGTTTCAAAGCATGCATTTAAGACAACTATTTTGTTCTAAGTGTGAAAATCAGAGAATGTACAAGATTTGTTAACAAAAACTGAAGAAAAATGGGAACATTCTGCCTATATTTGATCTATAAGTCAAAGCTTGTGAGGACCTAGTCAGGGAAATCTTTTCGATTTCTGTAGCGCTCCACGTTGTCAACGGGAAGTCATTACCACTGGGTATAGTGCACCCGTATCAGATGAATGGCATAGCCCAAGCTTTAGAATGTTGGGCATATGAGGATTCCAAGCAGCAGCAACTCCCCAGTTAAGCTGTGCCATTTACAGGGAAAGCATCTTGTGTACCTTCTCTCAAGAATTTTCAAGATTTTCAAGTTGGGGCTACAATTCTGCATAGCAGGTTGGGGCTACCTGGTTTCAGGGAGCACCCCTAAATTAAAAACGTGCCTGTTAAGCTGTGGCTTTTCAATTGACTAACCTGCCTTACCCTTTTCCATTAGTGGACTGGGAGCCATATGTACCTTGCTCTAGGGTGTGATAATGGTCTCTGATTAACAAAACAAAAAAAGATGTCACAGGTAGGTGCATATCTTATTATTTTGAGGTAGCATAGGTTTCCTGGGGGGTGTTCCTCAGCTCTTGCATCTGCTCAGTTCCCTACCCCTCCCCCATTTTCAGGTTGTACTGATTCTGTTCGTTAAAAAAAAGAAAACAGAAAACAGTTTTTGTATTGTTTTTGTACTGGGTCGTGGATGTTCAGATGGCTTGAGTACTTCTTTTACCTCAGCCTTCTGAACACTTGTGCTACAACCATTAAGCCTTGTGGTGGTTGGGCGCACACTTCTCTGTTTGGATTTTCATGTGCTTGCCTTCACACACCAGTAGGTGCCACAAGTGTGTCTACCTTTGATGCAAACTTGCTTCTATTTTTTGATGCAACTGCATGAAAGTGCATGTAAGTTTCATGGTGAATGCATGCAAGTGTGTATTGCTGCAGACTGTGGGTAGGATTCTCAAAAGGGATGCGCCCAGCGTATCTGAGATGCACCGGTGCATTCCCGACTTGCGCTGTAGTGCAATTCTGGAAGGGGGCCAACACGCTGATGCAACCCCAATGCACCGCATACTGGCCATAATTATATGCAGCGCATCTGGAGGGGCTGTGAAGGGGGCATGCCCATGCATATGGAGTGCAACCCCATGCACAGCCCAACTTAGAGGTGCATCCCCAGGGCAAATCAAGAGATGCGCCCTCCCAAAGATAAGTTTACTTCAACTAGACTTAAGTGGGTGGCCACCCACAGGCGGGTTGCTGTACTGCAGTCAGCAGCACGGCAGCCTGCCCACCCTAGCAGTCCAGCCCCCACACCCTGCCCGTAGCGCCGATCCCCTGATAAATCCCACCGTAATGTTCCCTGGTGGTATAGTGGTCCCCCCTCCCATCACTGCCCTGACCGCATTGCGATATGTGCTGTCTGAAATAACCCTGGTGGTCCAGTGGTCCCCCCACCCATTCAGGCTCCCCCACCCCAGCCTATTCCTCCATTCCAGCATGTGTAGATGGCCAGCAGGCAGCACAACCTACCTGCACACCGCCATGGCTGCCCGCTGACTGTGCTGTCCATGAATGACAGTGTACTGTACAACTGGAAGTACATTGGCATGTCTTGTCGACTAATGGGCTTGCAGTGTGTACTGTACACTGTCATTCACAACTTTGTCACAGTCGCAATGCGGTCAGAGAGGGATGGAAGGGGGACCACTGTACCACCAGGGAACATTACGATGGGATTTATCAGGAGATCATTGCTATGGGCAGGGAGAGGGGACCACTGTACCACCAGGGAACATTATGGTGGTTGTTTTCAAGGGCTTGGTGCTGCAGGTGGGGGGCCATAAGACTACCAGGGGTGTTGGGTTGTAGATGTATTGACAGCCCTGCAGGGCACCTGGCGCATTCCACCAGCGCATCCCTGCAGTACTCATGCAAATGGGGCAATAATGACATGCAAATGTCCCCATTGCACCTTGCATTCCTAATGGCCCTATTTGCGTGTTAGTGGCTGTGAATGGCAGCTTTTGGTGTAGCTCATCGGGAGGTACACTGCCCCATTGTATTCCCAGCCCTACCAGGGGTTGTGCCAATGCATCATACTGGTGTCACTGTGGTATTCACAGTGATGCACCGAGCATTCTCCAGTGCATCTTCTGTGAATACCACAGTTGGTGCTCAGTGCATCTCATTTGCACCGGAGCATCTGAGATGCGCCAAGCACAAGTGCTTTGAGAATCCTGCCCTATGTTTTTTCTATATCGCAATTGTATTGCACTGCACGCAAGGCCATATGCACGTACATTTAGCCTGCTACTGGATCATAAGATCTTTCAGTATAAACAAAATAGTTATTTCTCAACTTCATAAAGTGAATATTTATAAACAGTATTGTCTTTTGGCACCATGGCTTATCGGAGACCATTAATTATGAAAAGGTGTAAGACCTGCAAAAGGGTGATGACGCCTTCCCCCATGGGTTCCTATTGCCCTCATTGTGTTGCCCAGCACAATATTTCTCTAACAGTTCCCCCCAGCCAGTCCTCCAAGCTGGGGAGGGGGCACCTGGTTCTCCAGTTGGCAGTGGCAAAGCAAAATTGCAAAAATCACTTTTATTGCTCCCTGGTGAGCGTTTGAGCCCTGCTGTCTTGCAGGACATCCCAGCAGACACACCCAACCCCAAACTAGGCCCCTCAAGTCGGGGGAGGCCCACATGGGCACATCCAGGTGTGTCACAGCAAGAAGAGGCTGTGGAGTAACATGTGCAAGCAGACCCTGACCCTGAACACTTAGTGGGTCAGGATGAGGATTTTGAGGATCTTGGGGAAACTCCTGACCTTCAAAAATGTCTTACTGACAAAAAGGACATCCCCTCTGAGGAGGAGGAGGAAGGAGAGTGGATGGAACCCAGGTCAAGGATTCCTATATCTCCTCCGTTTGACAAGAACAAGTCCTACACCTGTGCCCTTTATGAACAATCCGGATGGCTCCAACTCTCCAACCGTATAAAGTATCTCACATGTGCTATGGCAGGAAAAATCAACCTTGGCCTCACGCCCCACGGTGTTACTGCCTTGTTACATCAAAACACCAACCAGGAGCTCAACAACCCCGATTCTACAAGTTCCTTGCTGTCGAACTATGCAGGGCCAATGCTCCTTCACCCATAGGGCTCCTCTATGGATGAATGGTCTCAGCCACACCATCTCCTCTGCCTCAACCCTAGGTCTGTTCAAAACCAGCCTCCGGGCCCATCTCATTGCCTCTAGCTTCTGTGACTGCCTCTCCTAGCTGATGACCTACACAACTTTAATCCTAACTTACATACTGCTTAACCCCAGGCCCCCCCAGTCCCCCAGTCCCCAGCCCCCAGCTCTTGAGGCGCCACTTCAAATCTCAGGTCTTCATAGTACCTCATTAGTCTCTCCTGCTCCATTAGAGCACTTATTCCCCCCACCCTGCCCCCTTTTTCTCTTCTATCACTCCTTCCGATTTATTTTTCGACAAATGCCTCTGGCTGCATCTTCATCCTCACCCTCTCCTCTCATCCCTGTTTCTCTGCCACCCCCGGGCACCTGACCCTACCCATTCCATGTGGGCACATGCATCCTAGCTGTGTTCACCATTTTACTATAGCTGCCTCTGTTAACTACCTACACTTCTCCTCCTCCTCTACTCCTTACTCTTTCTATAATTGACCCCTTTAAATAGCATTGTTGTACATGAATTATTTACTATTATTTCACTGTTGCTTCCTTGTTGTTTGTTATTTCTGACATGGAACCTTTGTAAAAGAGCCTTGGCTCAAAGGTACTTGTAATCCTAGAATAAATAAATAAAAAATAAATAAAAAAATGAAAGTCCTTGTCTTTTTTGATAGCTAAGGCATGTAGATCCTTACAGCTCAAGGGGGAGCAGTCTATAGAGACAGTGGACGTTAATCCGATTCTGTCTACATCCTCCTCTGCTCCAAAATGTTTTCTGAGTTTTACTCACTATGACCAGATTATTGAACAAGAATGAGCTGTTGTGGATCAGACAAAGTATCTTCCAAAACCAAAAACATGGCCTTTTTCCTTTTTAGAGGAAAAATACTGCAGGTGGGAAGCCCCTCCGCTGACAGACAAGGCAGTGTATAATTCAGTCAAGCACACTACCATCCCTATCGAGGGTTCTCTGGCCTTGTCAGATTCACATGACAAATGAGTGGATGCCACATGTAGGAAGGCCTTTGCTTCAAATGGTATAAACCTTAATACCTCATATGCTTCCTTTATTGTTGCCAGAGCCTCAGACTTGTGGGCCTCTATCCTGGCAGCTTTGTCCTGCCAGATTCGGAAGGGGCGAGCATTTTGCAATTGGTTGCCATGTCCTCCACCTTTTCTGTGATTCTATAGTGGAGAACTTGCTCATGTCGGCCCGATTGGCATACCACATTGTGTTGACCATGCTGGGTATATGGCTTAGGCACTGGGCTACTAATCAAGCTTCAGAATCCAGGCTCTTTAACCTACCCTTTGAGGGAGGTCTGTTGTTTGGTTCCTACCTGAATGCTATTTTGAAGGAGCTCCAGGACAAAAAGGGCCATCTTCCAGAGTCAAAACAACAGCGTAAGACTACCTCAGCACAGAGAGGTCAAGGTGACGGCCAGCGCGGCCTTTTTAATGTAGGGTTTCATCCCTTTCGGAACTTTGCTAACCAGAGAAATAGAGGAGCCTACTCAGGTAACAAGGGTTACAGTAATAGAGGGGCCCTGGCTAAACGCCATGCAGGAAGCCTAAGCCAAAAGCCTGGTACCTCACAATGAGGGTATGCGGGCCCATTCCTGCCCACCTTCCCTTGGTGGAAGACTACAGGATTTTTACTCAAGATGGGCCCAAATAACATCACACATGGGTTCTAGAAATTCTAGCACTAGGATATGCAATAGAGTTTTCAACAATTCCCTCAAGGGGGCAATTTTTACCATCCCCGATGTCCAAGGATGCTGCAAAGAGACAGGCAGTATCAGAGACCCTGAATCACCTCATTCAAATCAGAGAAATAATTCCCGTCCCACCAAGCAAGCAAGTTAAGGAATTCTACTCAATCTACTTTGTAGTTCTCAAAAAGACAGGGGGCTTCAGGCTCATTTTGGATCTGAAGCACCTGAACAGGTTCATGCACCACACAACATTCAAGATGAAGTCCCTGAGGTCAATCATTTGTGTGGTTCAGCTGGGGGACTTTCTAGCATCGACAGATCTGACAGACACCTACCTTCACATTCCTAGTTGTCTGTCGCTCCAGAAGTATCTCAGGTTCTCGATACTGGCACAGCATTTCCAGTACAGGGCATTTCCTTCAACCTAGAGAGAGACCCCAGGTTCTTCTCGAAGGTGGCTCAACTTTGGAAGGAAGGGCATCATGTCTATCTTTATCTGGACGATCTGCTCATCTGTACACCAGTGTTGTCCTTAGCAAGGAAGTCGGTGCTCAGGTCGCTGGAGATGCTCAAATCCCACAGCTGGGTTGTGAATCGCGGAAAAAAGTTCTCTCAAACCGTCTCAGACCTTGGAGTACCTGGGGGCAGTCTTCAACACAAAACAAGGGAGGTTTTCCTATCATCATCTCGAACAAGACTCTCTTGAAGGAAGTTCAGTGGCTCATGGCTCAGCCATCGACCTGAGCCCTCAGCATGTTATGTGTCCAAGGTCTCATTGCGGCAGCAATAGATCTAGTCCACTGGGCTTGTTTTCATATGCGAGCCCTGCAAATGGGATTGCTGACAGCCTGGGATCCAACATCAGAATATTATCAAGCCAGAATCTCCCTTTCCCCTCGGCTACATCACTCCCTGAGTTGGTGGGTGAGTGTGCAAAATCTGAGCAAAGGGGTTCCATTGGAACTTCCTCCAGAGCTGATTTTAACAACGGATGCCAGTCTGTATTGTTGGGGAGCAGTCCTGGATCAACTACCCACTCAAGGGACTTGGTCAGTAGTGGAACAACATCTCCATATAAATGTTCTGAAAATGAGGGTGGTCCGCCTAGTGCTTCTTCATTTTCAAAATCTGCTGCAATCAAAAGCAGTGAAAATAAGGTCAGACATCGTCATCACAGTGGCATACATAAACAATCAAGGAGGCACAAAGAGCAGGGAGGTGCTAAAAGAAGTCTCCAATCTTCTCAGGTGGGCAAAGGAGAATCTTCTCTCTCTGTCAGCAGTCCACCTAGCAAGAGAGTTGAACATTCAAGCAGACTGGTTAAGTCATGAAAATGTTAACCCACTGGAGTGGAGGTTGAATCCGGAGATGTTCGACCTCCTGTGCAAGAGGTTCGGCCGGCCTCAGGTCAATCTGTTTGCCTCCAGTTACAATGCTCATACTCCAAGATTTTTCAGTCTTTATCAGTGTCTGCAAGTGGTGGCACTGGACACCCTGTCCCAGGAGTGGTCCTTCAACAGAGCATATGCATTCCCTCCACTGCCTCTTCTTCCCAGGGTCATACAAAAGATAAGCCACTCAAGAGGAAGTTTTCTTCTAATAGCTCGAGAGTGGCCAAGAAGACTGCGATTCTCAGATCTAGTGAACCTAGCACAGCAAGCACTTTTCACCTTCCAGTGCAGGGCGACCTTGTGTCTCAGGGTCCCATTCTGCATCCAAACCCAGGGGCGATGCAGCTCATGGCCTGGCACCTGAAAGGAGGACACTCATAAAACTATTTTTTTCCAGGAAAGTAGTAGATGTTCTAATGGCTGCAAGGAAATCTTCTGCCTCTGCAGCTTATGCCCAAGTATGCTCCACTTTTTTGGCAAGGGCCAGGCAGAAGGAGCTCCGCACTTCCAAGGCTTCAATTCCACAGATCTTGGACTTCTTGCAGGAAGGGATGGAGAAGGATTTGACCCTGAGCACTCTGAGATACCAGGCCTACGCATTCGGAGCGTCCTTGGGCATCCCTCTGGGGACTAATAGAGAGGTCATTCATTTTCAATGTGCAGTTAGCAAAAGTCAACCTGTCTTCTGAGTCCCAGTTTCTCCATGGGATCTAAATATTGTTTTGAATGTTCTTTGTAAGGAGCCTTTCGAACTGCTGTCATCCATTCCACTGGATGTGATGTCTTACTAAGTGTGTTTTCTTATGGCTATGTGCTCTGCCAGGAGGATTGGTGAGTTCCAGGCCTTGTCGCACAAAGAACCATACCTTATTATGCATAAGGACAAGGTGGTACTCAGAAAAGTCCTGTCTGTCATTCCAAAGTGCCCACAGCTTTCCATGTGAACCAGGAGATATGTCTTTCATCCTCTGTCCACAATGATCTCAACAAAAAGCAAAGAGTTGCACAACTTAGATTTGCAATGGGCTGTTAGAACATATCTCAAATGGATGGATGTGTTCCAGAAATCAGATAGCCTATTTGTTCTCTTCAGGGCAGCCAAACGGTAAAAAAGCATCAAAGGCCACTCTAGCTAAGTGGGTGAGGACCTGCATTGCTAAGGCCTATGTCGCAGGACAGAAGGGGCCTCTGGCCCTTATCAAAGCTCACTCTACCAGGACAATGGAGACTTCCTGGGCAGAGAAGGGTGAAGCATCTGTTTTAGAACTATGCAGAACTATGCAAGGCAGCCACATGGTCCTCCATCCACACTTTCACCACACACTACAAATTGGATGTTCGGAGCTCTATTGATGCAGCCTTTGGTCACAGAGTATAACAGGCAGCAGTTCGTAGATAATCTGTTACAGTATTATAATAACTGGTTATCATTTTTTCCCATAGGGTAACTGGGTTATAATTCCAGCGTTATAACCAACTGGTTATAACGACATTCACGCGCCCGGTTTCCCTTCCACTGGGCATGCACCTGCTCCTGCTCTTCCGTTCTTTTCTTGCGGCTACCATGTCTCAATTTGGACCATTCACCATCTGCGACTCAGCATCACAAGTCGCGTAACAAATATTTTTTTGCATTTATACAGCACTGCGTCCCAAAAGAAAGAAAAACTTTATTTTGAGCTACCATACTACCCGTGAACTATCTCTTCTCTGCCTTCCCCTTCCATCATGCTCCACAGCACTGTACACTTCACCAAAGTACGAGTAAGTTTCTTTTTTTTTTTAACAAAAATATATCTGGGCACAAATGTTTTTTGGTTTGAAATAAAAAAAAAAAAGACAAACACTGATCTATGTCAGGAGCTGAGCCACCACAGACCACTTTGAAACCCCAACAGTCTGTGGCTCAGCTCCATGGCTACATATACTTTGTACAGTTGCTTCAGCGAAAAACCGATCACCAGCAATTATACAAAATAAAAGACGGGTAGCTAGTTAAAACTTGGATTTTACACACACCCTCGGGGGGGTGATGCCTTCATAAACCCCTCGAGCTTCACTCTCATCTACCCATCCATTATTCTCTATGTCTTGTCTGACATATGGGATAATATTATCCCCCCTCTTGATTGGTCTGGGTACTGCTTCTTAGAACCCAGTGGTAATGACTTCCCCTTGACAATGTGGAGAGCTACAGAAAGAAGAAATGTGCTTCATACTTACTGTAATTTCCTTTTCTGTTAGCTCAAACATTGTCAAAGGAACCCACCCAGGAGTCTGCTCCTGTGGGATATTATCCTGTATGCCAGTGTGGGATGTCTGTTATTTCATTAAAAAAAACAAACTTTTTTGACTTTTGGACATCCTTCTATTTTATTCTGCTGCACTGTCTTATTAAAAAAAAAGATGTTTCAATCAAACTGAGACCACACATCTTAACAGTTACAGTTGTGCATCTTTTGGGTGTTTTTTCTTGTTACAGGTAGTCATCACAGCATGCAGTTTTGTTTGCCAGAGTTAATCATTGTGACTGTTGTCAATTTCTAAGTTGCAGAGGATGTTGATGGAACAGAACGACTAGGTTTTCCACCTGTCTCATCAGAAGGAAACTCAATCTGAACAAACTAAGAGCCATTTATGAGGGGCACCCTTTTTCATATCCATCAGCAAGGTATGACAGTTTCCATTTAGCCATTAGTAGGTAGAGTGTATTCAGGTTTTTCAGGTTTCTGTATTATGTTGTATCATTTATAAAATGGACGTTATGGTAGTTAAATTTATTGAGGCATTGCGAAGTCAGTATTGACTGGAGAGATGCTGCTGCTTGGAATCCTCATATGCCCAACATTCTAAAGCTTGGGCTGTGCCATTCCCCTGGCAGGGGTACACTGCACCCAGTGGTAATGACTTCCCATTGACAATGTTGGAGCTAACAGAAAAGGAAATTATGGTAAGTACAGTATGAAGTAAATAACTTCTTTCCCTTCTGTGTGAGGATTTAATCTCTTTTGCTGATCCTTTCTAATATTGAATATTTTGTTTTTCTACTGTTCCAGTTTCACAAATATGGACCTTTTGAAGCAGCAGTGCTATGAAATTGGGCAAAAATTTGACCCTGCCTTTTTGTCACTATAAAAGATTCCAGGCATCTTCCAGTTTTATTTGCTGGTAAACTATTCTAGTTCCACCAAAATCTGAGTATTTTATGAATGTCTTAATTTAGTATTTTTCTCAATAAAATACGATGGCCGCCACATTAGGCTTAGAAATACCACTGTAAACCTGGTAAGGGTTAGGATCAAGAAAATTAAAAACACTCATGATGTACAGCATAGGCATTACCAAGAAAAGCAGATTTGACAGGTGTGCTAATATTTTTATTAACTGTAGGTGAAAACATTTTTCATTGCACTGCTGCTTTAAATTGTTCATTTTTGCAACAGGGATAGGGTCTGTGTCATCCTCATGTGTTTGAATCATAGAATCATAGAAGCTTGATTGCAGAAAAGGACCACACCGGCCCATCCAGTCTGCCCTGTTTCCCCTCCCTACACCTCCACCCTCCCGCCAGCCCCGCCCTTCCCCTGCTATTCAGACCTATATGTCTGTCCCACACCCTCTTGAATCCCTCCACTGATTCAACCCACACCACTTCTTCTGGTAGTCTGTTCCAGGGCTCCACCACTCTCTCAGTGAAGAATCTCCCTTTTACATTGCCACTGTATCTTCCTCCCTGTGGTCTGAGGCTATGCCTTCTAGTTCTGGCCCCCTCCTTCTTCTTAAGTAAACACCCTTCCCTTATTTTGTTGAGCCCCTTCACATATTTAAAAGTTTCAGTCATGTCTCCCATTTCCCTTCTAGTCTCCAGCGTGTACAGGTTTAGCTCCTCACACCTCTACTCATATGTTATCCCTTGCATACCCTGCACCATCTTGGTTGCCCTTCTCTGAACCCTCTCCATCCCATCTATGTCCTTGCAGAGGTGTGGCCCCCAGAACTGGACCCTGTACTCCAGATGCGGCCTCATCATGGCTTTGTAGAAGGGCATTATTACCTCCCTCCTTCTATGAATAATGCCCCTGCCAATGCAAGCCAACATTCCATTGGCCTTTTCCATCGCCCTGCTACATTGGTTTCCTACCTTAAGGTTGGATGAGACTATGAACCCCAGATCTCTCTCTCTTGTTCTGTAACTTTGATTGCCTCCCCTCCTAGGGTGTAAACTGCTTGTGTGTTTCTACTTCCCTTGTGCATCACAGTGCACTTTTTGACATTAAAATTCAGCTGCCATGTCTCTGACCTCTCCTCGAGCTTCTTCAGGTCCTGCTGTATGCCCACTAAAACCCCTGGGGTGTAAACCCTATTTCAGATCTTTGTATCATCAGCAAAAAGGCACACCCTCCCCTTCAGACCCTCCTCTATGTCACTGATGTAAATGTCAAAAAGGAGAAGTCCCAAAACTGACCCCGGGGCACTCCACTCTTCATCCCATCCTAGAGTACACCCCGTTTAGCACCACCCTCTGGGTTCTTCCCACTAACTAGGACTCCACTCACCTTGTTATTTTCCCACCCACCCCTAGACTTTCTTGCTTGCTCACCAGCCTTCTGTGAGGGATGGTGTCAAAGGCCTTACTGAAGTCCAGGTAGGCCACATCCACCACCCCTCCCTGGTCAATAACCTGAGTCACCAATCGAAGAACTCGATCAGGTTAATTTGGCATGACCTTCCCTTTGTGAAGCCATGTTGTCTGCTGTCCTGCAAGCCACTCTCCTCCAGGTAGTCCACCACCCTCTCCTTGATTAGTGCCTCCATTACCTTCCCCACCACTGAGGTGAGACTGATAGGTCGATAGTTCTCCATCACCTCCCTACTTCCTCCCTTGTGTAAAGGCACCACATCTGCCCTCTTCCAGTCCTCTGGCACCCTCCCCGTATCCACGGACAAGTTGAATAGCCTTGTCAATCAGGCAGCCAACTGCTACTTCAATTCCCTGATCACCCTAGGGTGTAACACGCCTGGCCCCATTGCCTTGTCTCATTGCCTCAATCTCTTTAGTTTTTTCCTAACCCTGTCCACAGTGAATGGGCTTTGATCCATCCATTTGCCCTCCTTCCCCTTCCTCTTCAGCTCGGGACCCATCCCATCTTTCTCCTCCTTGAATATCGAGCAAAAGTACTTATTTAATACCTATGCTTTTTCTCAATCCCCTTCTAATTTTATCCTCCCTCCCTCCCTTAGCCTTGCAGTCCCCTGCCTTGCCCTCCTCCTCTTCTTCACATATCTTAAAAAAGCTTTGTACTCCCTTTTGGCTTTTTTAGCTATTTTCTCTGCGGTATTCACTTTTGCTCTCCTAATCTTCTGCCCTGTCAGTCTCCTCTTCACTCTATAAGCTTCCCCATCTTCCTCTCCGAGTGTACTCTTAAATTTTCTGAAAGCTCTCCTCCTTTCCCTGACTGCCCCACTACCTCCTTAGAAAACCAAAGTAGTCTCCTCCCCTTTTTGCTCTTCATAACCTTTTTTATGTACATTTCAATGGCTTTCAGTAGCCCTCCTTTTATAGATTCCCATAACTCCTCCACTGCCCCTATATTCTTCGTTCCCTCCATTGCTTCTCTTGCTGTCCTTTTCATCTTGTTGAATTCTGCACGTCTGAAGTCCAAGACTGTAGTACTGGTTCGATTTGCCTCCCTCCCTGCCCTAACCCTGAACCTTACAGTCCTGTGATCGCTGGTGCCCAAGACTTCTCCCACCTGCACCTCCTCCACACTCTCCCCATTTGTCAGGAACACATCCAGCAGGTTGTTGCCCCCTGTTGGCTCCCTGACTAGCTGTTGTAGGAATGCCCCCTGTAGCACAACTAGGAACTCCCTGCTTCTAGTAGATACTGCATCTGGGATTACCCAGTCTATATCTGGGAGATTTAGGTCCCCCACCAGTAATAGTTCCCCTTTTAGGGCCATACACGTGACTGCCTGAATTAGCTGTCTATCCCCCTCCTCCCCCTGCATAGGTGATCTGTATACCACCCCCAGCTGCAAGGATTCTCCAGTCCCCCTGCCTAGTGTCACCCATTATAATTCGGTCTCCCCATCTTCCTCTTGTCCCTCGTTTACTGTTATGTTTTCCCTGATGTATAAAGCAACCCCCCTTCTTGCCCTCCCTGTCCCTTCTAAACAGTCTGTAGCCTGGAATAGTCATCTTCTAGGTATAGTACTCTGTCCACCAAGTCTTGCATATTGCTACTATATCCAGCTCTTCATCCCTATGATGGCCTCCAAGTCTAACATTTTGTTCCCTAGGCTTCTGGAATTGGCAGCTAAGTCCTTCCACCAAGTTCCCCCCATCCCCCCTTTCAATTAATACCCTCTTTCCCAACATTCTATCGCCTTCCTGGGGGGGGGAGCTGCTAGCACCCATTTTTCCTGTCCTGTGGTGTGGACCCCCCCCCACACAGATTTAGTTTAAATTATAGGTTTGTTCTATGAACTCTCCTAACTTGCTCTTTAGCACTGCTGTACCCTCCCTATTCAGGTGAAGTCTATCTGGGGCAAGTAGGCTCTCATCCTCCCACATTGCTCCCCAGTCCCCTACTAACCCATATCCCATCTGTTCACACCATTCCTTCAGCCATTTATTAAACTCCTCAATGCTCAGTCTCCTCTCAGTACTTGCCTTTGCTACGGGCAACACCTCTGAAAAAGCAACAGATTTGAACCCCAGAGTGCTGCAGTACCTAGCAAGCGCTATGAATCTTGCCTGCACCTCCAACAAGCTATTCCCCACCAGATCATTTGTTCCCAGGTGGAACACCAGGTGTGTTTTCCCATCCTGCTGTTTCCCCTTTAAGGGGATATAGTGGATGGCCTCCACCGCTGTCATACCTGGCAGGCACTCGACCCATACTGTATTGCTCTTATCCCTCCTGCCCCCAACATCGAATTCCTTTTATTATTGAGTCCCTGACAAGTAAGACCCTTCTCTCCATTACCTTCTGCTTGTATTTCTCTTCTGTCATACTCCCAACCCCTTGCATTCCATTGTTTACCCTATTCTCACTTCCCTCTTGACCCATTGTATCTAACCGAGTAGATTTCCCCCTTTTCTCCACGTGTTCCCTCTCCCCCACAGGCATTTTCTACTAAACTGCCCACCCCTGCCCTACTATCCACAAGCTCTATCTCCCCCCTTTGCCTGCCCTTTCTCATGCTCTGACTGAATTTCCCAGTGATTGGGTCGCTTCCCCATTCCTGTCTTGTTTTAGCCCCTCTAAACCTGCGCTTGCTGCCTCCCCTCCCTTGAGGGTTTGCCCTTTCTGAAGTGAGTTCACCCTCGGGGCCCTTATCTTTATGTTTGCTACCTTCTTTGTTCGCTCCCAAAGGGGCATCCCCCTTCCCCCTTTCTACTGAGCTTTCCTTCATGTTTGCCTCTCCTGTTCCCCCAAGTCCTCATCAACCCAATTTTCCTTATTCTCTCCCCCATTTTGTGGCCCTAGTGGTGCAAATCTGTTTTTCTGCTCTATGCAGCCTGCCTGTATCCCTCTGACTGGGGCTCCTCCCCCTGCTTTCTCATCACTTCTCTTCCATGCAGGCTTTGGACCTTTGGACCTTATCTCCTGCCATTCCCCCTGCTCCTTCTTGTATCCTGTACCACCTCTACCTGAGCCCCCTGAAGCTCCCCTTATGCCCTCCTCAACCCCTCCTTCCCTGCTTGCATACTTCTTTGAGTTCTTCCAGTCCACCTCCTGTTTTCACCTGCCTATTGCTGTATTTGCTCCTTGACCCCCTACAGCTCCACCTTTGCTTACTCTTCTACCCCATCCCATCTTGCTGCCTCAGTGGATCCCCACCTCTCCTTCCCTCTACCCCTCATCCCTGCCTATCCTAGCGTCCATCTCAACCACCTCACCTCCTCCCTTAGTTGTGCCAGCTGCCTACATACCATGCAGCACCCCATCTTTCATGCCATAGCCAGTACTATGGCCAACCCTCAACCAATGCACCCTACCACCCTTCCAAAGATGCCCCCCTGTCCTTGCAGTCTGGGGACCATGCCCTGGACCTGCCCCGCTCCGTTCCATTTGCCCCTCCAATTTAGTTGCCCCTCCATTTTTCCTAAGGCCTAGCACCTATAGCCCACACAGCCTACAGTTTAAATTAATAGTTTAAGTTAAACCCAGCCAAAGCAATGTCCCCCTAAAGCCCATAAACCCATGCAATCTACAGCATAAATTTATAGTTCAAGCTATACCTGGCCAAAGCAATGTTCATCTCAATGTTTCTTTAAAACACCTCAGCTACCCCAAACTCCCATATCCCATGCATCTATAGTCTAAATTAACAGTTTTAGCTAATCCTAACCAGAACCATGTTCCCCTAAAGCCCCCCTACCCATACAGCTGACAGTTTAAATTTACAGTTTTAGCTGTACCTAACCAAAGTAATGTTCCTCAAACAGTTTCCCTAGACACCCTAAATACCCTTAACTCCAGGGATTTCACTTAGCACTTAACAGAGAAACTCATTGGCAGCCTAAATACAGTTATTTCCCCATGGCCCCTCATTAGCTACAGCACTTTGTACTGGCTGCCCAGCCCCAATACAGTAACTACTATTTCAGAGTCCCATGCTTTTTGAGTCCTATGTCTTTTAAGTGTTCCACAACCAGTGTCCCATATGCAATCCCTCTTTAAATGTCCCACAACCAGTTCTTGAGTCCTTTGTCTTTAAACCAGTTCTTCTTCAATTCCTCTTTAAATGTTCCACAATCAGTTCTCGAGTCCTTTACCCTTAAACTTGTTTTTAGTTTTCTGGTGAGCTGCCTTGATGGCCCTCTTCCTGCTAAACTCCTCCTCTTGCACCTCCTTATTGGTTAGGCCTCTACTGGGAGGAGCCCAGTGAGCCCATTTAATAAGGAGGTGGTGTGGGTTGGGTGGGTGGAAGAAAAATCTCAAGCCGCTGATGCAGTGCTGATCTTCCCCTCCTCCAAGTGGCAGTGTCCGCTTCTTCTCCTGGCTGCAAGATGAGGCGCTGAAGACCCCCTCCTCCAAGCAGCGGCAACCACTGCTGCTCCTGGCCAAGGATGCAGCAAACAAATTACAGCTCCCTCTGGCTCTGGCTCTGGCTTGTGGCTGGGCCCTGCCCTTTATAGCCCAGCCACACAGTTTCAGAGATGGCGCCTTCCCAGCTGGCGCTCTTGACTGGTTCCGCTGGGAGCCCTTCTCCTCTATTGGAGTCACCTCAAAAATCTTCTCCCAATTGGTTCCTCCTCAAGCTGCCAATGTTACGCTGACCCCCCCCCCCAAGTGGCAGTGGCCATTCTGTTCCTGGCCGCAGATGGGGTGAACAAATTACTACACCCTCTGACTTGATCATCTAATGACCTACCTTCTTTGGGACTTTACATAGACTCCTCTACAATATATATTAGAAAATGCAGACATACTGTTACTGTTTGCTGATTGTGTAAAAGAGGTTAATTATGCAGTATGAAATGGACAAGAAAAACAGGTTACTCACCTGCAACAGTAGTTCTAGGAGTAGTATATGTTGTTCATCCACACTGTTTGGCATGTCCCTTTCCCCTTTAAATCTTGCCGGAAGTCTTCAATCTGGCTCCTCCCACCCACCCGGGTGGTACATACCTCAGCTCCACCTCATGACGCCAGATCTTAGCGCGCTAGAAGTCAGGTGTTGTGCATCTGCAGCCAGAGAGGTCGGGTGGGTCTGTGTGGATGAACAACATATACCACTTCTAGAACTACTGTTACAGGTGAGTAACCTGTTTTTCTAGGATCGTGGATATGTTGGTCAACCACACTGTTTGGCAGACTCCTAGCAGTTCTCCAGGAGGAGGGAGGCAAGGTGCACACCCCCTACTTAG
Organism: Neoceratodus forsteri; assembly: GCA_016271365.2. Lineage (NCBI taxonomy): Eukaryota > Metazoa > Chordata > Ceratodontiformes > Ceratodontidae > Neoceratodus > Neoceratodus forsteri. The sequence goes on from CM028131.1 coordinate 632,958,076, forward strand.
GGAACAGAGACTGGAGAACCGAGGCCCCAAAACCAGCATCCCAGCATGACTCAAGGTCGATGTGGTAGTGGGTAATGAAGGTGTTTGCTGACTTCCAGGTAGTAGCCTGACAGATTTCCTGGAAGCAGCCACTGAAGCAGCAGTATGGCGGGTAGAATGAGTGGTTATCCCTCTGGGAGGGTCCTTGCCCACCAACTCATAGCACAGACCTATGCATGATGTGATCCATCTTGCAATAGTCTGTTTGGCTGCAGGTCTGCCAGAAGTGGTTTCAGTATAGGTGACAAACAGCTGGTGAACCTCTCCATGAATTTCCACCATCCTCTCCTTAATAATAGGAGACAGCATGTCTCAGGTCCAAGGTATGGAGCCTGTACTCGGCCTCTGAGGTGTAATGAGGGTAGTATAACAGCAGAGTCAACACCTGGTTAAGGTGAAACTCTGACACCACATTCGGAAGGAATTTTGGTTGGGGGCACAGGACAACTTTGTCCCTGTGGAAAACCAGATAAGGGAAGTCCATCAAAAGCACCTGGAGCTCCCCTGCCCTTCTGGCAGATGTGATAGCCACCAGGAAGGCCAACTTCCATGACAAGTGTCACAGCTCACACTTGTGCATTGGTTTGAATGGCTTGCCCATGAGCTTTGCTAATACCACCAGTAGATCTCACGGAGGTGGAGGTTCATGCACCGGAGGGGATATGTGATCCAGGCCTTTGAAAAAGCACCTGACTACTGTCTCCTGCACCAATGTCAGCTGACCAGCCCACGCCCGGTAAGCAGAAATGGCTGCCAGGTGCACCCTAAGGGCCGATGACCACAGACCCCCTTTAGAGAGATACCAAAAGTAGTCAAGAATGTTAGCCACAGAACAGGATAAGGGGTCCAGACCCTTACCCTGACACCAAATGGAAAACCTTTTCCATTTGAATTTCCTGGTCGATTCCTTTCTAGATGCCTCCACCACAGTGTAGAAATCTTCAGAAGACCCAAAGCCTGGAACTCTAATCGCTCAGGTACCAGGCTATGAGGTGCAGGGATGGAAGGTCTGAATGGAAGACCTTCCCCTGGTTCAGAGATATCAGGTCCAGGCATGTACAAAGCCACTCTGGGAGCCTGCAGCTGAGGCTGAGGAGATCTGGATACCAGAACTATGGAGCTACCAGAATCACCTTTGCCCTGTCCCTCTTCACCTTGAGTAACACCTTGTGGATCAAGGGAAATGGAGGAAAGGCATAGAGGAGGTCTGGGGTCCACTGCCTCGAGAAGGCATCCCCCTGCAGCGAGTCCTGCTGAGGGGGGTGGGCATGAAACAGCCTCAGCTTGGTGGTTTCCCTGGAGGCAAACAGATCTACCATTGGTTTCCCCAATGGGAAAACAGACTGTAGGCTACCTGTGGATGGAGAGACCATTCATGGGATGTCTGGCCTAAGTGGCTGAGAGCATCTGCCAGCTGGTTCGAGGCTCCTGCCACATGGATGGTGAGGAGATCCACCTCCAACCAGCCTACTAGGGTCCAAATGTGGAGCACCTCCTTGCATAGCAGATGGGAGTGCATGCCGTCCTGTTTGTTGAGGTAGTACATGGTCGTGGTATTGTCCATCTGGACTTGAACCACTTGACCCCGGAGCTGAGGAGCGAAAGCTGACAGTGCCAGTCTGACTGCTCTGAGCTCCAACAGGTTGATGTGGAATCAGGACTCCTTGGAGTCCAGAGCCCATTGTCCCTGTTGTCCCCCATGTGGGCTCCCCAGCCCATGAGAGAGGCATTGGTCATAAGAACGACCATTGGCTCGGGGCGGACAAACGGGATCCCTTCCTGCAACTGGTCTGGGGCGGTCCACCATTGGAGAGTGTCCCATATCTTCTGGGTTACAGTGATCAGCTGGTTGAAATGACCATGACACTGAGTCCACAGGGTGGCCAGCTCCCATTGGAGGAGGTGCATGTGCAACCAGACCCAACAGACCACTGAGGTGCATGCTGCCACGTAACCCAGAAGGTGCAGAAAGTCCCAAGCAGGACACAAGTGCCCAACCAGAAATGATTGAGCAAAGGAGAAGAGAACCTCCACCCTGTCCACCAGGAGCCAAGCTCTGGCTTGACAAGAGTCGAGTTCTGCCCCAATGAAGCCCATCACCTGAGAAGGCACGAGTTCTGACTTGGTCTCGTTGATCAGGAGGCTGATCTGTGAGCAGGTTTGGAGGGCCAGATCCTTGGACCTCTCCACCTCCTGTTGGGTGTAACCTGCCAGGAGCCAGACATTGAGGTAGGGATAAATTCTGACCCCACCCCGACGCCAGAGATGGGCCGTCACCACTGCAATGCATTTGGTGAAGATCCGTGGTGCCGATGACAGGCCAGATGGCATGGTTCAGAACTCATACAGGGTCCCTTCGACCCTGAAGCAGAGGAACTGCTGATGGGATGGATGGATTGGGATGTGAAAGAACGTGTCCTATGATCCAGTGAACAGAACCACATGTTTTTCTCCAAGGATAGTATTGTCTGGGACAGAGTGACCATCTGAAAGGTGCATGACCTGAGGTATTGATTCAGGTCTTGGAGATCTAGAATGGGTCACCAGCCCCTGTCCACTTGGGCACCAAGAAGTACCTGGAGACAAAGCCTGGGTCTGCAGACAGATCCGCCATGAGAGCTACTTCCTCCTTGAGGAGGAGCTGAGCAATGTCATTTCAAAGAGCTGACTGGGTGCATGCGGAAATCCATTCTTCTCGAGGGGCACAGGCTTGGCTTGGAGGGTACTGTTTGAATTCTAGAGGCAGTCCCTGACTGACCACTTCAAGAACCCACCTGTCTGTAGTGATAGCAGACCAGGCAGAAAGGAAGTGGCGGAGCCAGACCCCCACGGGAAGACCCAGAGCTGGCATGATGGGAATAGGGGTGGCAACACCCACCCCATCACTGAGCAGGCTTGGAGGATGAGGAGGTTCCAGGACCTGAGCCTTCGGCTCCTCTGCGGGCCTGTTGGGGTCCAGGCTTGGGCCAAGGGCACCAAGCTTGAGCCTGCTGCTAATGCTGATACTGCTGTCCTCCCTGGAAGGAGGACTGCTGAACTGCAGGGGAAGAGTGCCGAAAAGACTTCTTCTTTTTCTTCTACTGGTTCTTGCCTGAAGAACTCTTGGTAGTTGTGGCATCCAAGGTGGCATTGGACTGCTATATGCACTGTAGGTGACTGGCCACTTCTGGGTCAAACAAGTTGGTCCCAAGGAAAGGCACATCAGCTAACTTGTGCTGAGTATCCTCCAGGAAGGAGGAGATCCTCAGTCAAGCCCTGCGGCAAGAGTCAACTGCGCCGGCCATCGAGCAGGCACAAGAGTCCCCGCTGTCCAGGGCCATCTGGAGCTGCTGTTTGACAACAGCATGGCCCTGATCTCAGACCTGCTTAACCATGGTCTGCATGTCCACGGGGAGATGAGGGAGGACTTTATCCAATGACCCGAGAAGGGCATGGGAGAAGTGTGCCATGATGACAGCCAAACTTGCCTGCCCAAGGAACATGCCATGTAGACCTTCCACCACTTGGACTCCTTGTCAGAAGGTCAGTCACTGTTGGTGGAACTGCCAGTACACCTGAACACATAGGCGGTCACCAGGCTCTTGGCTGAAGGGTGCTCTGTGAACCCCACAAGGGACCCCATGGACATTGCATACTTGTGGGCCATACGGGGCAGATGGTGCTGGACATGAGGCAGGACGTTGCTACAGTTCAAGAGCCAGACCAACAATTGGCCTCGGCCACAGGAAAGGCCTCTGTCAGGGTATTCCCTCTCTTGAGGATGTCCATGAAAGGGTACTCTATCTTTTTCTGGAAGGGTTCCAGGGGCATCCCTGTAGAATCAGAGATGAGATGAAGGATCCCTTGGAAGGAGGAAGGAATTTTCTACATCCCTGTGCCAACAGATCACTCATCATCCCAAGATGAGGGTGGAGCCTGGTGACATCCAAGTCTGAAGAGTTGGGGTACAGCGGCCTGCCACCCAAATCACCCACAACCTGCCGAGGGTGGTCCGGGGTGACCATGACCAACAGACATCGGGGAAGCCCGGTATCTGGTCGGTCCTCTTTGGAAGGAGCCTCTCCCACAGGCTGCTTAGGTGGCAGCTCCACCACTATCGGTGGAGAGACCGGTATAGGCCAAACCGGAGGATGGGCCGGCCCTGTGGGCAGAGAAACCAAGGCCTTTGTGTTTCAAGGGGGTCAGCTTTGGCCTGGGAGGTGAGAGCCAAGTAATGGCTGGGGTAGGAGCCAAAGCCGGCTTGTGCCCAGCCAAAATCAGCTGTTGCCACATGAGGTCCTCATAGCGCTGACGGAATTTTCCGTCAGAACTTCTCCTCATCCGAGGAGGACGAGGACGACCGGTGGCATTGCCTCTTTTTGGAGCACTTGTAGCTCTTCCTTGGCTGTCCAGAAGAAGGGGTTCTAGACCTCGACCAAGATCGGACTGGCCAACTCGGTCTCTTGGGAGACACCAGGGGGACCGGTGATACCTGGGGATCCGGAACCGGGTCCTCGATGGGGACACCAGCAGGCTGGGTCTCCTCATCAGGGAAGACAAGGACCAGAGTCCTTTCCAAAGAGTCATCAGCCGGGGCCGGCAACAGCGGGTTGATGGGGTTGAGAACAATCTTGACCTCATCGGCCGCATCTTCAGTCGGTTGGCCCGATGGAAAATCCATGAAGCCTGCGGCCGAGGAAGCGATCTCGACCAAGGTCAAGACCGCATGCTCCTGGGACTGAGACCTCTCTCAGTCCCAAAAGCACCTTCACCGAGATGAAGACGTGCTTGGTTCCTTATCTCTTTTACGAGATCAGGAAGAGTGCAAGCCCTCACGAAGCCTTAGGGAGAAGGCGAAGCGCTGGGGTATTCCTTGTATGTGTAATTGACCAACATCTACTTTAGAGCAAGTTAGCTCAGCAATAAATATTCTAAATTTGTTACATCTTTCTTTGCTGTTGTTTTCTATCTCTGGAGTGCAGTTAATATTTTTTTTTTCATTTAATTTGGGACTGGCCTCCTATAACTGCACCCACCAACTTAATGACAGAATGCTGGGACTGAGTTTTGGATACCCACCAGATATGCAGAGTACCCTTTACGCTTTGATTTAGACAAGGATTAAGCTTTTTTTCTTTCTTCAAGAAAAACCTTTAAAGGGCTAGTAAAACCAACAAACTCTGGTCAGAGTCAATATGGCTGTGGAGAGCTTTTAGGAGTGGCAAGAGCAGTGAACAGAATATGCTATGCTCTCACTGCACAGGATACAGCCACCATACTGCAGCGATTATAGTACTGTGCATGCGTGATACTCGCACATGTGCAGTTTACCCCGGAATCAGCCTTGCGCAACATGGTGGTGCTGACATAACTACGTGTAACAACCCAGTCCCCTCGGGTTACTAGAATCCCATTAGTACTAGTCTTAGGCAGGTAGGAAAAGGTAGCCGGTGGGGAGGTCATTAGGGGCTTTCTACATAATGACATCATTGTTTACTCAGCTAGCCTGAGAGAAGAATGTTTATGTCATTTAGAACTCTCACAGCAGCATAACCATTTTAGAGTCAGCTGCTCTTGGGGAGCTTAGAATGTTCATCAGTAAGTTCAAGTGTGGCAGTTAGACTGGCAGAAAGTCTGCCGTTGGGGCTCTGTCAAAGGGAGCCCTGGTATTTCTTACCCTTGCTTGGTAAAATCTTCAGTTTGCCTGCAGGACTCTTTAGTTTCACTCCAGGGGGAGTGAGAAGGAATGCAGTTCTTATGGATCCAAGGAACAATCCTCTGAAGTTCCTGAAGTTCACAGCTGCCTTAAGGAAGACCAATGAGTAGAATCTGACTGCTACCAGAGAAAGAAAGGTGCCTTTTGTTCTTTCTGAAACTGGGAAGAAGGAACAACTAATCTGTGAGCACAGAATTTGAGACTGTTCTCTGAGGGAGTTGTCTGAGGTGTGTGTGCCTCAGATAAGGCTAACTCACACAGGTCAGGACCCCGTTCAACACAACCGTGCTGAATTTTGAAGTTAAAAGTTGGGAGTCTTTAGCACTTCATTGGGGATTGGAGACTCATTTGGTGTAACCCTAAAGGAATGGCAGAGGCTGTTTGGGGCAAATGGTGAGGAACCACATATGGAGTTTCAGGCTGGGCTAAGTGGTTCATGGATGGGTACCATTGTTCCTTGGGCAACAACTATGCACCAGAAGGATTTTAAAGTGTGTGGCACATCCCACAGATATACACGTTGGAAATGGAAATGTGTGGAAAATGTTTAAAGTGTGTGGCACATCCCACAGATAAAGACTTTGGAAGAGAGCTAGAGATGTCTTTTTTGGAAAACACTACTGCCTAGCAAAGTGTCCTGCAAAAGAGACAGGTCTGGTTACATGCTTCCACAGTGCTCTTTTACAAATCTGATGATGGCATAACATCTGTGGAGCTTGGCCCACACAACCATAAAAATCAGACTCAGGAGGAGACTATTAACAAACTAGAGAGCTGGTCTTGGATTTGCTCGTCATCACAGTCACTTTCTCATTCTTTTCTAAGCAGTAATTTCTGGTAAATGTGCCTTAACCATATTGATTTCAGTGCTGGTAGACTACTTCTGATTTTCCCCTGACTGTATTAGGAGAAGGTAGTAGCAATCTTGAAGTGGTTGCTGCCAGTGGTAGCATGCTCTGAAAAAAGTGGTCCCCATGCTAGTCTGCACATTTTAGAAATGACCCCTTGAGTCAAAGGGGACAGGAATTGATTACTTATGTGCAGCTGTTTGAAATGTCTCTATTTTATAAATTATGTTCATACCTCTAAAGGATCCCTATTTTAACTGTGCCTGAATAAAAGCTGACGCTGTCAGTTGTGTTTTGTTTTGGTTTTAGATTTATAGAACTGTTATTTAATACAACAGCAGATTAGGTACATATGGACACATGTTGATACATGGACATATTAGGATGACAGTGTCTCTTTTTGTTAAATTATTATTATATTTTTATTGTTTTTTCTAAGTACAAAACATACAGGTCTGGCAATAACTGTAGTATAACAACTAGTCATGCATATGATGTACAGAGCTGCTTCATCTTTAGTTATTACAGTCTAAAGTGCATTCTATATGGGTAAGTTGTCTCCATAGTACTGTTTAAAGAGAATTGTAAAGGAGGTACCTTATTACCTGAGTTAAGTAATTACTGCAGTACCTCTTTAATAGAATTAATAACTAGGTCAGTGTATTAAGATAAAATAAAACAAACAAAATATGCCTTGTTCTGAGTTTTCTTTGAATAAAAAAAAGCTTATCCTTTAAACTATTGTACCCTGAAAAGAAGAAACCAAAGAAAGCAAATAGAGCACAGAGAGAGTTGTGATTATGACACTCCTATGCTCCATATTCTGAGCTCATGGAGCTCCCTAAGTATAATGTAAGCTATCCATCCCTCTCATAGCATTGCTGCCTCTCTCACCAAGAGTGACCATAAGAAGGCCTCCCAGGCATGCAGAAATCTCTCCTCTTCCCCCTTGAGGACATATGTCAATCTGTCCACAGCCAATGCTCATAGGGCCAGGTTTTTCCATTGTGCTACTGTGGGGATGTTATGGGATATCCATAGATTTTGTATACCCTGTTGGGCTACTACCAGCAGGACCCTAGTTCTTCTATGATGAAGGTCTTAGTCCTCACCACCCCTGGGAGATAACCCCGAGAAGTAGGGAGCACAGGGAAAACTCTATGGGTTGGCCCTCTATCCTTGCTATCTCAGCTACAACCCTCTTCCAGTTTCTCTGTATCCCTGGGCAATGCTCATAATAGTGCATCAGTGTACCTCTGGCTCTACCACATTTTGTGCAGGTGAGGATGACAGTATCTCAATTACAAGGGGGTCTGTGTTAGGTTTAGGTTTTGAATGTACACTTACACTAGTCACTTGTTAGAGAATTTGTAGATGTATCATCTTTAAGATAGTATAAGTCTGACTGTTCATGAGTAATATGGACTTATTGTACACAGAGTTTAAGAAAAAATTATTTGAATAGTACACTGTGTAAAATCTGATTGACACCACTGTGTGAAACAGCTGATGAATGCTTAACTTACAGTAGGGCAGGTTGTCTTGTAACCTATTTTTTACTTAATACATATCTATTTTCATATATATGTCTGACTTATGGCTCTCTGACTAAATGCTAGCAAAAGTGCCTTACTAAAATGGAGTACCTGCTACAACATTTGTCGATTTGCTCTATCAGTACCCAGAATGACCCACCATTGCCAGCTCTATACTTGACTGGGCTGGCTGTTTCTATCCTCACATTGACTTTTTGCAGCTGGCTGTCTAATTGACAAAATAGTTAGAATTTGGATCCCCTGAGCCCCTCGCAGCCATGTTAGTCCTACCAGACCCAGCTTATCCCCTCAGATCCTCAGATAAATCCTCTCTTGTAATTCCCAGATGCTCCACAAAAAATGGGTAGTCTCTCCTTTGCAGTATTGGCCCCTAGAATCTGGAACTCCCTCCCTCATCATGTCAAAATCTCAGGTTCACACCAGGCCTTTAAAAAAGGGTCTTCTTGCCTACCTAACCAACACTGACATCTGCTCTTGCCCTGACACTCTGAAGTCTCTCTCCCAACAGCTACACTGGCCCCCTGCAGCACTTCTCCTCTTTCTGCACTTGTACTCTCCAACTGCTGTACTAGTCTCCTCTCTTTCATACCCTATAAATGTGTCTATTTGTTTTTCCTTCTTACTGACTCCCTCAGGGTCCTCCACATCTCTAACTTCTACTTGCCCCTTTGTCGCTGCATCTGCTGATCCACAAGGTATTTTGGGATGTCTGGCTAGCATCTTGTCTATCTAGCACTTAATATATTATAACCTGTTATTGTGCCTTTGTTGTTTCTGTCACATGATTATGTACTCATTTCTTTGTTATTTGTAAACCTGCTGTAACATGCCAATTTGTTAATCCTGTTTATACATAATGTTATGTTATGTTATGTTATGTCACTCTCCTGGGTTGTGCTTGAATTTAGGCAACACTCTTGTCTAGTGCACCTACCCAGTTAACAAAAACAAAATAAAATAAATATTTATAAGACTTTTAACATTATTAACTATGCATTGCTTAAAGAGCTATTGACGTCTCAAATGAAACTTTGAAAAACATAATAATTAGATAAAATTCTGCTTGTGTTCCATATATATTCTAGATTTCTCCTCTCCATTATTTATTACTGAGAAATTGTGCAAGAATTCATGACTTTTATCCCTTATACTTACTTTAAAGTTAATCTGCCTCTATAGCTTACGCCCTACTTCAAGTCATAATGCTCTGTTGTGACATCACAATCTGTTGCCATGAGAGTAACTGTGATGTCACAAGCAGTGCATTATGACCTCAGGTAGGTAGACAGCAACAGAAATAGATGAACTCTTTAGGAGCAAAAAGCCTGTTTTCATGCAAATGACCTCAGCAATAAATAATGGGGAGGAGGAATAAAGAACTAATGTGAAATACAAGCTGAACTTTATCTAAATATTATGTTTTGTTAAAGTTCTCTTGAAGGTGTCAGCTGCTCTTTAAGCTTATTTTTCCTTGTGTTTTTAATCATTGTCATTTACTAATGCTAGCACAGACACACACAGAAGGTTTTAAAATGAAATTTCAGTTGGTTTATAGCTTGTGTCAGGCAGTGAACTTTCAAGTCAATGAAATTTGACCTTGGGATAGCTTTCTTTTGGTGGAACGAATCCTGTCTCAGTGAAGTAATTTGCAAGGCTGTAGCTGTTTAGAAGTGCAATAGGAGTTATCAAGAGTTATGCTAAGCAAATTTAAACATCTCTAAAAGTATACAACTTGCAGATAATAAATCTGTATGGAAGTTGTTCAGAACAAAACCTTTCAAATGAGCCTATTCATTAAGCTGCACTAATTATATTTTTTAAACTATGGCCATCTGATTACCTGAATTTTCATTTTTCTTCACAATTTTCACCTTTCAGATGGTTATATTTAAAAAAATCTAATGAATTCAGATTAGTGACTACTCTCATTTGAAAGGTAATTTTTCTCTGAACAGCTTTCATGTTAGTTGTATATTGGTAACTTGTATACTTTCCGAGATATTTACATTTGTTTGGCATGACTCCTACTGTATTCGCTCAGAGAGAGAAAAAATGAGGTTGTTTGGAAGACCATATTTTACAAAATATAAAGAATTAAGATTAGTGACTACTGTCATGAGAAAGGTCTTTTTGTCCTGAACAACTTTCATGCCAGTTGTTTTTGTGTACCTTGAATAATTTTAAAGATATTTAGATTTGCTTGGAAAGTGTGCACATTTGCTCTCATAGAAAAGCAGCTTGGAGTTCTGTGTCCATCATTCTAATTAAACAGAAAGAAGACAGTATTTCTTTAACTGCCATGGAGATTCGTAGAATGGAAACTGAAAACTCCTAAAAGATGCGTTCCACGGAAACCTTTTTTCAAAGAAAAGCAGGATGGCTATAGGCTCTGCCCACAGCCATACAAATTGCACACAGGAAAGTGTTATAAATTTTAAGATGTAGTCAGTTGTAACTTTTTATTTCTGAAGTGTTTTTCTTTTTCCTTATGCTCATTAAAAAGTTTTCTACGCAATAGCATTATGCTGGATATGTGGAATAGCACTCGTCCTGGCAGCTGACATGTCTACTTCTATTCCTCCCACTACATCATCAGCACTGTGACCTCACAGACAGTGTCATCAGAGGTGACTGCCTAGCAGCTAGTGAGTGACTCTTCCTGAGCAGCTGTGATGTCACAGTCATTTAGGTCACAATGCAAATGACATAATGGGAGAAACAGAGCTAGATATGTCAGCTGCGAGGCAATGTGCTGTTCCACACGTCACACCTACTAACATCAGGTAAAAATATTTTAATTAACAAAAGGGAAAAGAAAAAGCATCTCAAATATAAAAGGTAATAGTTGACTGGTTTTAAAATTAAATATTAGTTTTATGCAGTACACTAACTCTTTAAAGAGTTATCACACATGCATACATGAATGCACTGGGAGTACATGTTTTCTAAATTAATGACAATTACAGTGAAATAATGTTTGTTCTTTTCTATTTTGTTATGACTGTAGTTAAGATATTGCCAGATGTCTTCATTTGTGCATGTATATTGTATTTAGTATAATCTTACTTGCATTGAAGAAAAAAGATGCTGACTTCATTACAGTACAGCATGTCCAAACAGAATGATGACCATGGGCAACACAGACCTGACCTACAATAGCATTGTATCTACCATTATTGTGCTGCAGTGTATCTGTAACTGAAAAAAAACATAGACTGCATATGGTAACAATTCACTGGGCTGGATTTTCAATCATTTGCACACAAGGAAATGATAAATGTGTAATTCTGAAGTGAAATTACACAGGAACATAGGCTTCAGTATTATTAATTGTGACTCCATTTATTAGTGATGCCAGGGAAAAACTGTGACTGCTTCAGCAAAAATGCCTTTATCAACACTAATGTGTGATTTTAACATTTCACACTTTTAAATAAGCCCTATTTCACTTCATTAATAAGCTCTGTTTGTACTTACATTTACAAATTGTGTAAGCAAGTGAAAGCACATGCAAAAGAGGAACAGAGTCATTTGGCTGCCCATGCAGGCCTACTGTCACCCTACATGCCTGGGCACAAGTACTGTAAATAGTAGACGAGCAAAAAAATAGAACTATTGGCCTGTGCTCTCCAATAGGTGCCAAATAAAATAATGTTTTGAATGAGTTTTTATATTAAAAAATACATTCTTCACAGTGTTCAGGAAGGATCGTGTTTTAGAGCTGCTAAAGAACTGCTAGATTCACAAAATATCTTATCTATGTCCAAGGCTGAACTTATACAAAAGGCTCCATTTGCAACTAAAATATATTTTTATGTTTCTACATTGTCAACAAAATTAGTGGAAGTATAAAAAAATGCTGAATTTGAATGTTTATTAGCAATTTTAGAAAACACATTGCTCACCCTTTAAAGAGCTAGTAGAACAAAAATAGCACACATAAAAATGTTACAGTTTTTAAGTAGTTGATTGTAACTTCTTATTTCTGAAGTATTTTTCTTTTGTTCATCAAAAAGTTTTCTATGTGATAGTATAATGCTGGATGTATGGAACAGCACTCTGCCTGTCAGCTGATGCATCGAGTTCTAATTCTCCCACTGTATCATCAGCACTGTGACCTCACTAACAGTGACATAACAGGTGACTGACCTGGCAGCTGCCGAGTGGCTCTTTCTGAGCAGCTGTGATGTTAGAGTCAGTGAGTTCATAATCCTGATAATGTAACTGGAGGAACATAACTAGATATGCCAGCAGATAAGTAGAGTGCTGTTCAACACATCATACCTACTAACATCAGGACAAAAATGTTCTACTTAATCAAAGGGAAAAGAAAAAGTACCTCAGATATAAAAGGTAATAGTTTACTGCGTTTCAAAAAGAGTAGTATTTACTGTTAGGCAGTACACAAGCTCTTTAAAGAGGGAGTCAAGCCAGAATTTCTAGCATCAATAAATTCAGAATTTGGATCAGCATATCCCCATTTAGATTCATGCCAAAATTGAGATCTCTTAGTTACTTTGTTTAAACATTACAAATCATTTTGTAACCCTAATTTCACTGTCTATTCAAAAACGTCAATTTCACTGAAGAGTTTCTGATGATGTCATAACCAGAACTCACAGCCTAGTCCTCCATGCAAGCTACGTTATAAGATTTATTTCTCCCACGTTTCATAAAACTGCAGTTGTAGTAAACATTTGAAAAAGCAAAACTGACATTGGGTTGGTACGGGGCATGCATTTCCATAACGTGCAGATGCATATTAGAGTAATGAGCTCTGAATGTGCCTGGTACATCCAACAGACCTGGGTTTCATTCCCACAACCTCCACTTCCATACTGTGTGACCCTGAGCAAGTCACTTAACCTCCCCCAGTGCACCTGGATCATCCCTGAAAATAGGCATTGTGCCTAGTGGGCCTTACCCAGTTACCAAAGAATAAAAAAGAAGATGCATGGTACTTCAAAATGTAAGGGGTAGAATGCAGTGGTAAACATGGCTTTAGAATGCTAAAAATCTGCAATGTTTAGAGTACTGTACTGCAGGGATGAGACTTCAGAATGCCACTAGGTTGCAACTGTGAAATGCAGCGATGACCTAATCTCAGAAAGTAGCTGGGACACAGAATTTTGGAATGTGTCGGAGGTGCTGAAATTTAGAATGTGGTGGTGTCATAACATTTTAGAATGTGGCAGATATATGCAATTTCAAAATGCAGGAAACACAGTTGCAGAAACTGGCAGCTATCTGCAGTTTTATAATATGTCATGGATGCAAAATTATGGCACGTGGTGATGTTGGCCAATTTCAGACTGTGGTGGGGATCCTTGGTTTAAGATTGTGCTGGAAGCATGCAATTACCCAATGTGGGATGGATGTGAAATTTCTAAAAGTGGCGGAAATGCAGTTTCAGAATGTGGTGGTTCCATGCAATTTTAGAATGTGGTAGGGATCTTTGGAATGTGGTGGGATGCATAATTTTGGATCGTGGCAGGGGAATACATTTTTGGAATGTGATGGATATGCACAATTTTGGAATGTGGTGAAGATGCAAATTTCTGACTGTGGCAGGAAAGCACAGTTTAGAATGTGGCTTCGGCATGCAATTTCTGAGCATGGTAGGGACACTCATTTTCAGAACGTAGTTTGGATGCACAGTTTCAAAACATAGTAAAAGGTGACCACTTTCAGAATGTGATGAAAATGGGTGATTTTGAGTATTAGTGGCTCACCAGCTTTCAAGCTTGCCTCTGTGTCCAGAAGATAAGAAGGTTGTGGGTTGTAGCCCAACACCAGAAGTTTGGGTAAAAATCCTAATACTAACACTGTAGTGCAGCTTGAAGGGGTGCTTCACTCCTGAAGTACCATATTTTTGAGGAAATGTTAAACTGAGGTCCTGTCTGCCTGTTCTGGTAGCACAGGTAGACGTTAACAACCCCATAGCATTTCTCGAAAAGAGTAGGAGAATTTTTCAGAAAGGCAAAGCATAATATATGTTGGACATTGGAACCACAGAAACGTAGAAAATCACAACAGAAAAAGATTAACAGTACATCCAGTCTGCCCGAGTTCCCTACTTTGCCCTAGTGTCTACTGTGCCTTCAGGGTCCTTGCCCTGCCCATCCTTTCCCCATTCTCCTCCTATTTACTACCTCCCGAGCAACCACTATACCCTACATTCCCAACTGTGCTTGAAACCACCAATGGTTTTAGCACCAACCACTTTTGCTGTTCCATGGTTCCACCACCCTTTCTGTAAAATAATACTTCCTCATGTCCCTCCTGAACCTTCATCATGTCAGTTTCCACTCATGTCCACAAGATGGCTAACTAGTATTCAAGCTAATAATTCCCTGCAGTTCGCCATGTTAATTCCTTTAAGAAACTTGAAGCTTTCTATAAGATCTCCCCTCTCTCTTCTTGTTTCCAGTGAGCACATGTTCAGTGCCTTGAAGCACTCCTTATAGGACCTGCACTGTTGACCATGAATTATCGTTGTTACCCTGCACTGCACCATTGTGACAGGGTTGAATAGGGCCCTGTCTCAGTTGTTATGGAGAGTCTGAATGCAGGGATCTGTTCTGTTCTTTCCTTTCCTGTCTCTTGTCTGTCTGGTTGTGCAACCAAGTTTTCCTGTGAGACCTAGGATTTCATCACCCCAACAGCCTCACAATTCTTTGCCTCTCACTGTCTCTCAGGCTTCCCTTGCTGTTCTGTCTTTTCCTCGCTTGCTTAACTGCTGGTATAAAAATATATGCAAATAATTATGTGGAAATGTAACTGATATTGGGATCCCATTTGTTTAGAAATTATATAGTGTTACTGTTGAAATGTATATAATTATAGTTTGAGATGACTGCAAAAAGCTATTGGAAACTCAAGGGGTTAACCTGAAATGCAATTTTAAGCCTTTGTAGAAGCTGTGGAAAAAGGGCCTCAGTTCAGGGATATTGTGTTCTAGCTGCACCTGTCAGATATTTACAAGAACATTTTAGAAACAGGACGCTTGTTAAGAAGGGTGGTTGCAAAGACTTATAAGACAAAGCTGCAATTTCTTGCAAGACACACACAGAGACTGAAGAAAAACTCAGATGGATCTTCTCTGTTTATTTGGCCTTTGTAAATAGTTATACGGAACCAGTTTATTTTATTGTTATTCATAATAAAACTGTTATTGCGAATTTTACAACTGCTCCTGGTTTTCCTATGCTTCCTGACCTTTGCCTCGACGACAGTCATCTCCAGCCTATCCCTATCCTTCCTGAGGTAAGGACTTCAGAACTTCACACAGTACTCCAGGGGGTAGCCTCACTAAAGATATGCATAGTTGAAGTATTACCTCTTCCCTTCTGTTATCAATACCCCTCCTGATACATCACAGCATCCTATTCACTTTGCTATATGCCTTTTTTGCACTGACTCAAATGTTTGAAGGAGTCACTGATAACTCCAAGGTCCCATTCCTCTGCTGTAGTGCTAAGTCTCACCCCATCCATCCAGTACTCTGTCTTGGGATTCTTGTTTCTATGTGCATTACTTTTCACTTTTTGGCATTGAATTTCAACTGCTAAACCTTAGACCACCACTCTAGCTTCTGTAAGCCACTCTGCATTTCCCTGATTCTCTCATCACTATCCATCTCCCCACAAAGCTTAGTGTCAGGTGCGAAGAGATTAAACCTGCTCCAGCTACTCCCACCAATGTCATTGATGAACATATTGAAGAGGACCATACCCAGCAGAGATCCTTGTAGCACCCTACTTGTGACTTCCTTCTCTTCTGATTTGACTCCATTGACTAGAACTCTTTGCTACCTCCCCTTTAGCCAGTTATGTGCCCAGTTTACTATGGCTTTAGCTGCACCCAGATCCTCCATCTTCTTCAGCAAGCATCTGTGAGACACTGAGTCAAAAACCTTGCTGAAATTGAAGTACAGCAAATCCACAGTGTGGTTCCTATCCAATTCCTTCATCACCCGGTCAAAGAAGACCATCAGATTAGTATGACAAGACCTCCCTGCCACAAATCTGTACTGTTTACTATCCTGAAGACCATTGCTTCTCAAGTAGTCCATGAGGTCCTCTTTGACTAGTGACTCCATCAGCTTCACTATAATAGACATTAGACAGACAGATCCATAGTTCCCCACTTGTTCCTTGCCTCCCCCATGGAGCGGAATTACATCCACCACTCCCCAGATCTTCAGAATTACCCCCATCCTTAGTGAGCTGTTGAATAGACCTACCTGGGGTTCAATCAGTACCACTGCTAGCTCCCTGAGTAACCTCAGATGCAACTCATCTGCTCCCAGGGTCCTATCTATCTTTAGCCCTGACAGCCCTTTTTGGACCCTTTATCTTGTAAATTTTTGCTGCCACATCTCCAGGACTCCCTCAGTGGCTGCTTTGATGCCACTCTCTGGCAAGGGCCCCTCATCCTCCCTAGTGAAAACTGAGCAAGGGCCTACTATCCTTCCTAGTCAAAACTAAGCAAAAGAAATCATTAAGGATGACAGCCTTTTACCCTTCCTCCTCTATTACCCTACCCCCTCAGCCAGCCTTACAATTCCCCCTTCTTTCTTCCTTTTTCCCTAATATATCAGAAAAACTTTTTTCTGCTTCTGACCCCTTCATAATATACAGCTCTATGTATGCTTTTGATTCCTGAACCGTTCTCTTTGCCTCTCTATTGTTCAGTAAGTATTCTTCTTATTCTTCCTCCCCCTTTTTTTCTTTATTCTTGTAGAAGGCCTTTTTCTTGGCCCCACTGCTTCCCTGGCTCTTGCTGAGAACCATTACAGTCTCTTGAACCTGTTCTTTACGGTTACCATTCTCATGCATAACTTAGATGCCTTGAGAATGGCTCCCTTTATTGGCCCCATCTCTCTTCCACCCCATGTTGTCCACCCCAACTAACTTTTCCCTGACCGGCTTCCTCAACCTGTTAAGTCAGCCATTCTAATATCAAGGACTTCACCTCTCATTTGTGGTTTTCCAGACCCAAGGGTCTGTTCAAACCAAATGGAGTTAGGATCAGTGTTCCCCCAGTGGCTCCCCTATTCTTGAAGCTCCTACCACCTCTGACCTGGTGAGCAGCACCTCAGGAATTTCAGTCTACCTGGTGAGTTCCTTAACTAGCTGCACCAATAGACAGTACTGGAAGGTGTCCAACAAGGCCTGCCCTCTGGTACTCCTGGACACTGGAACATCTCAGTCAATATCTGGCAGTTCAGACCACCCACCACCACTATTTCCCCTTTTGCCACCCCACTTTCAGGTTCATCCCTGAGCTCTCTGCCCCTCTCTTCCCCTTGCCCCAGAGGTCTACAGATTGCTACCAACCACAGTTTCTTGCCTGAGGCTGTCATGAGTTGTACCCACAGTGACTTTGTCTCCCCATTACTACCTCTCATACACCCATCTTCTGCCATCCTGGTCAAAAAGGGCTAATTCTCTCCCACTACCTGTTCCTCTACCACTCCTGAACACTGAGTACCTCGGGACAGTCAGATCCCAGTTGTTATTTTCCAAAGCCCACATTTCTGTGATGGCCACAAGATCCACCTCAGTGTCAGCCATCAGCACCTGGAGCTCACTGATTTTGTTACCCAGGCTCCTGGCATTAAGGCATACCCCTTCCCCCTTCATCAAACCCCTGATTCTACTTTGCTACTATTCTTGTGCTTTCTTTGTCCTCTCATGCTCTTGTTTTTATTGGTGTGTTTATATACTTTGCATTCCCCCTCTCTAATGTCACCTCAGCTAATCCAGTTAGGGCCACAACTCTCATTGTAACCACTCTTCTGCTACAAGCCCCCAGATGTGGGGCAGTACTAGCTAGGATCCCCTTCCTCTCACCTGCCTCTGAGGTTCCCCTATTCCCAGTCTCCCCCCAGTAAGCGTAATCATTAGTTAAGAGTTCAAGAAAAACTCAAAATAAAGAACCACATATAAGGGATCAAATGTAAAGTCAAAAAAGACTAGTAAAAAGCAGAAGAAAGGAAACTATGGAACTCTTTGGTCTAACCCATCTTAACCCCCCCAAATAATAGCAGTGTATCCAATGAATACAAATATAGTCAGTTCTAAAAAAGAAATATGGTATTGCAATCAGTCCACATATTTCTAAAGGTTATGGGTTCAAAATTACTGTTTCAGTTACTATATCTAGTGTACCTTCCTCCAGCATTGTCCTGACTGGGAAAAAATGTAAAGAATCTGCATCAGATCTGTAAACAGAGCATACAGAGTTGGTAACCTGTTTCACTAATTCTAACTGGAGGCTGTATTTATGTTTTAGTAACCACATACATTTATGTTGCCATATCTGAAATTTCAAAATTGCAACTATGACCCTTAACGTACTACAGTGATACTTGGTCCAGACCTGCAGATCCATACAAAATATAAAGTTGTTGGAAGTAAGAGAAGAAAATCCCGGGGTCTGCTGCACTGTTGAACCAAGAACTTCCAAAAAGTAATGATATCTTGACATATAAAAACATAGGTGCATCTGTGTTTCTATTTGTGCCTCATACGTCTCCTAGACAAAACTGTTCCAGAAGGCTCTTATGCTTATGCATTGCCCAGACTCCTAACCATCCAAGACAGTATAACCGTGAGATATCCCATGCATACATTGGTATTCTGTTATCTTTGTAACATTTTATTGCATATCTCTTTTCCACCAGGACACAGTGGGAGTTCCAAGGGGTAGAACAGTTTTGTGGCATTTTCCCTGATAATGCTGCTGATGGCTGTGTTGCAACTGTGTATCATGTTTACTAAAATCTTCCATATTTTTAGTTTCCTGTGCAAATTGTTGAATATCGATTGGAATATCTTCTAACTGATTGGCTCTAGGAATTCTACTGAAGTCTTGTCCCCAGGAGTCTCTGAAAGTCTGAAACTAATATGCCACTGAGGGAACCCACACATTTACTTTAAGATAACTGCTGTTACACTGTAAATTAAAAAAGAAGTTCAGAAACAAAATCACAGGATTAATCAGATTTAGGCACCAGATTTTTCAAGATAGGTATAATTTCACTTGATTGGATTTAATCTACTTCCCCACAATTGTTGGAAGAAAGCACTATATAGTCTTGTTTACAGCTATGTTGGGGGAGCACTGCACTGAGGTATACGTAAATAGGGAGTAATAACGTTGTTCCTAGCATAGCTCTCTTTTTCGTGATCAGGACATGTTTTTTCATCTACCCACCTTCTCTTCACATGCCACCAACTTCAATTCCCAGTTGTTCTGTCCTATCTCCCCATGATCAAAATTAATTCTTAGTGTTTGTACACTGTCATCTCAGCCTGGGATGTTACCAATACTAGAAGGGAGGTCCTGCTTCTCATCCAAGAGAATAACATACCGTTTATTCAAATAAATAAAATACAATACAGAAAGCATATAGCACCAGACTCAGAGGGCACCCCTGCTATACAACTTTCCTAATTCTTATTAGCTTCCCTTTATTCCCATTTACCATCAGCTACAAATAGGTCTTCTCATAGGAAAGACAAATGCAGGAAATAAATTCAACTGGCACTACCAAAGCTTTGGAGAGGGAAAATAAAAATCGTAGGAGACTTGGTTGAATGCCCTTTCTTGATCAATAGAGAAGAGGAAACCCCAACAATACCTTTATTACTCCATTAAAACATTTCCCTGACCGTTATTAAATTGCCCACAATGGTCCTGCGTGACACTGCACAAGACTGTATTGGGGAGATCAATTCTTCTTCCACCTTGGATAGTCTTAAAGATAATATATTTATAACCATATTTATTAGACGTTGGTCTCCCATTTCATAATTAATTTCTGTCTCATTTATTAAACAAAAAAGTTAACAATGATCTACCCATAGTGTCTGGAAATGAGGTGTCTTTTAAAATAGTATTATATACATCCACTAAATCTGAAATTAACAGATCCTTACTTTTTTTTATATAAGCCAACAGTCTATCCATCTGGACCTGGTATAATACCATGTTGTAATTTTCCTGTAGAACTTTTTAAGTTCCTATGCAGTAATAGGGGCTATAATTGCAGACTTTGCTGATGAAGTGAGAGGCATATCCAGGTGTTCATGTAGAAACTGTTCAGTTGGTGTATCTGAAAAAACTGAAGAACCAAATGACTTTTGTAGAATGTTTTGAATGATATTCTGCATATCTTGCATTTCTATCTGTAACACCCCTTTTCCGGAAGTAAAGCCCATGGAACGCTCAGTCTGCACTCTTTCTTGGCAACCTGTGAACATATTTAGTGCTGCTCTTTTCCCTTGGGTGCTGAATTTCAATTCAGCATGTAAGGATTTTGCCCTGTCATAATTGTGATTTTTCATTTTATTTTTTATATTAGCAATTTGTTCCAATAAGCCCATCATCCTTGCATTCTGTTTTGATATCAAATGTAAAAATTGTATGTGAAGGCCAGGATAGGTTAAGTACTGGGTTCTAGCCTTTTTTCCCTTGTTATAGAAAAAAAAACATTGAAAATCCAATTTGGCTTCTTCCCTCCACTGTGTGGGAGTATCATAAAAACCTGTGTGGTCTGTTTAGCCTTATATAAAGCATTCCAGTTCTCCAACACGAAGGGGTCCTCTAACAAGGTGCTATTTCATTTTTGCACTCCCCTACCTTCTGAACCTTCTACTGATGGAGAAAAAATATTATATACCATATGATGGTCTGTGGTAACTACTTAAATAGTAATTGCAGACTGCAGGCATAATGATTTTAGAGAAAAAACACAATTGATCCTGGAAAAATGCACATTTCTATGATATGTTGATTTGATTGATTGATTGATTGAGTGTTGGTAATCGGGTAGGTCCTCTGGAACCAGAGGTCCCTTTTTCAGGAGTGACCCATAATTAATTACAGGCATTTATACAGACAGTTAACTAATACAGGCAGATATACAGACAATAGACAGGTATGATGCATACAATACATTACAAGGTGCTGAGTATGTTAACAGTACTGATATACAGACATGGAACATACAAGGTGATCTAGTTAACTGGAGGGATTTAAGATCATAATAAATAGCACACAGTGCAACACAGAATAAGGCACAGATGACGTTATGATATGGGGAGACAGACTGGAGCAAGGATTAGCAACAAAACATCTCAAAGAGCAACACAGTTAAAAAGACAGGGAGGTATGACAATCATTCTAAGATTGCAGGAACCACAGCAGCTTTCTAGTAGAAAGGTTTTCAGTTCTTTTTTAAATGTGACCTTTATCTGAATGTTTGCTTCTGTATACATCTACTAGGTCTGCAGTCTCAGTCATAGTTTTTAGTAAAGCAGTGACACAGAACTCTTTTTTTGTTTTACCTGTTTTGTCTAATAATGGCAAGCTGCAATTAAGATTCCCACAGAGTAAACCTTCCCTGACAACATGGTGATATGGTTTTATTGTTTTGAAACAAGTGGTCCCTCTTATTTTGGTATGAGGGGATATACAGAGAAAATCCTCAATTAGGCCTTATGCCATAAAACATTCAACATTTGAACCTTCCCCTGGTTGATGCACACTAAATAACTTAATGAAAATGCAGTGCTTTTAAACATTATACCTTCTCCTGAACAGAGATCCTCCCCTAAGACCAAAAGGATGGTCCCAATGACCAGGACCACTGGGCGTAAGAGAGATATCATGTACGTATCTTATCCTTGTGTCTTGTACACAACAGATATCAGCAGAAACATATTGTAGACAGGAAAAAGTGGTTAACCTGTGAATTGTATTGTTGATGCTATTTGCATTACCGGTGACCACTTTAAGTGGACCTAATAATGCACTCTACAGGATCCCTCCATAGATGTGTATATGCATGTTGATCTGGATGTCCAGGGCCCTCTAGATGCTGTGCTTCTGTTTGTAGGACAACAGCAACCAAATTGTCAGCATGGCCCTTCTTATTATCCCACCTCATGAACCAGGTAGTAACAATTTTCAAACCCCTGCCAGAACATCATTCCACGCCACCACAATGTCACTCCACTCCATGCCACAGAAATGAAAATACATTTTGGCCCAGATTTGAAAAATGACAGCTGTCACATTCATGAGGTGGTATAAAGAAATGGCTATGTTGAAAATTTGGTGTGAAAATTTTTAAAATTGCAAAACTTACAAGCGAGCGTAAGAAAATTTCAATGGATGTGCATAACTTTGAAATTGTAACATATTTTGACCCCAAATTTTCAACATACCCTTCTTATCATCCCACCTCATGAACAAGGGCAGTGAAAATTGTCAAATCCCACCTAAAAGGTGATTTCGCCTAGTGACCACGAAATCATGTTTTGGACAGATTTGCAAAATTCCACCAATATTGTTCATGAGGTGAGGTCTTTAAAAGGCCATGTTGAAATCTGGTGTAAAAATATGCATAAATGTCAAAGTTATGCACCTAAGTTGAAAACCCCATTGACGTAGACGAAACTGCACTTATCTTACTTTCTGGTATTAAAGTCGGTGGTTCCAGCAGCAAGACAGGTCTCCCATTGCAACATGGATCTTCAGCCTGGCA
Organism: Neoceratodus forsteri; assembly: GCA_016271365.2. Lineage (NCBI taxonomy): Eukaryota > Metazoa > Chordata > Ceratodontiformes > Ceratodontidae > Neoceratodus > Neoceratodus forsteri. The sequence goes on from CM028131.1 coordinate 632,980,774, forward strand.
CCTGTTCAGGTGAGTGATGGTGTGATGGGGTAGTCTGGAGGTGTGTGGGGTGGTGGGTGCAGAGTGGGAGGTTAGGGTGGGGGTGATGATTCTTTTTTTTTTTTACACAAAAAAAATTAAGACATTGAGGAACCAGGTTCTTGATTTTAAAGATGGAAGCTGGTGGGAGGGAGATGCCACTGGACACCAGGGAAAACAAATAAATCAACGGTGTTACAAATGGAAGGGTGGGGGGCCACTAGACAGCAGGGAAATATAGAAAAAGTATGTGAATGGCAATCGAGGGTGGGGTGCCACTAGGCATTGGAGAAACACATAATAATTTGGGTCAGGATAATCAGATGGTGGGGAGGCACCACTAGACACCGCGGTTAATGAGCCCATTACAGGGACACTGTTCAGATGTGGAGGGGTACCACTAGACAGCAGAGAACAGCATAATAAAGGCAAATGAGGGTGAGCAGTGCCACTAGTCACCAGGGGAAAAAAAATAAAAATAATGATGATGATGTAAGAGTGGAGGGGCACCACAAGACACCAAGGCAAACTTACAAAATTACAGGGAATGCAATAAGAGGGTGTGGGTGCCACTGAACACCAAGGGAAATGGCCACAATTATGGAGAAATAGTAGGAAATCCTTTTTTTTTTCATTTGAAGGATTTTTTTTCAATTTCAAAAGAAACAAGGAAACAAAAAAGAATCCCTTGCAACAAAAAAGGAATTGGAATAAAACTAAGTCAGAAATCCTTTTCAGTGACAAAGGATCCTTTTTTGTTTGAAAAAAATTATCAACAAAAAATGATCCCTTGAAACAAAAAAGGATTTTTGACTTAGTTGTTTTTGTGGCTATTTTCGGACCTCTTTTCATTCAAACAAAAAGGATCCTTGTCAAGAAAAAGAATCAGAAAAACTAAGTCCTAAATCTTTTTCATGACAAAGTATCCTTTTATTTGAACAAAAAGGAATCATAGTAAGCTGAAAAAACCTAAAAGGACTTGTGGTAGAAGCCAACAAAAAAAAACTTAGGCAAAACTTTTCAAGAGACATGATCCTTTTTCACAGAAACAAAAAAGGATTACAAAAAAACACATTAGTGAGTGATGAAAAAGGATTTAAATTAATACAAACTTCACATTCCAGGTCATTGTTCCAGCAGATAAGTGCAGAATCCACCTAATGGAGTCCCGATGGGCTAGATACATGTTTTGGTATCTCTGCAGGATGTCATTTTTGGGGGGTTACTTTCATGTGAGCAAATCCTTTTTTTTGTTCCAGGAAGCTGTCCCAAAGACTGTACTGCCTATTGACATAACACTGAAACTTTAAAATTTAATAACTTTGGAACAGATTAGTATTTTTTCACTAAACAAGAAAAATGCACATCTGTGAGGAAGGCTCTTTCTGTCCTGAAAATTTCAGACCAAACTTCCAAACTGTCTTGTTGAAAGGCGATGACAAAAATAAAGTGAAAACAGTAATTTTTTAGGTTTTTGTGCAATCCACATCTTGGAATCCTTACATCCAAGCTGAACAAAACTGACCATGTCAAGAGATCTAAGCCTCAAGACCACGCATGTAAAATGCTGTTCAAATCTGTTGGACAGTTGTGAATATATTAAAGTTCAAAATTTGAGGTTCAACATCCAAACCCCTGCTCAAGTCTAAATACAGGGGTGCTACCGCACCTCTATAATACATTTTTTTAACATAAGAAAACAATACAGTATGATAAATAGTGTTCCTTAGTAAAAAAAAATTATGCATTTTTCTACCTATTTATTTGTAACTTAAATAAGTAAGCAATAAGACAAGATGGGATGAGTTTCATCGAGGCACAGGACAGGAAGCACAGAAAAACCAGGAGCAGTTATAAAATTCACAAATATGGTTTTATTATTTTCAACAACATTAAAATAAAAAAATAAAATTGTTTTGGATCGCTATTTACAAAGGCAGTACAGACAAAGAAAACAAAGGCCTTCATCTAAGGATATCTCTAATTCTAAATGTCAATCTCTCTATTGCTCTAACAAACATTGTTGCTCTTTTTATAAGAAGTCTCTGCTTGGTAATTCATTTCTGTGTCCTGAGCTCATTAGCAGACACCATGTTTCTCACAAAATGCACAGTATCAGAACTTTGTCAATTTTTTTTCCTTGCAGGTGCAACAAAATAGAATATGTCGTCCCAGAACTAATCTCCTTTGACAGCTCTGCAAAACAGTTCATGGAGGCCAAACTGAATCTCAAAGTTAACCCCCTGAGTTCCAAATGGCTTTTTGCTATCATTTCAACAATATAACTACAGTATATACATTTTCAAACCAAAGGATCCCAGTTTCACACAAAGATTCACATATCATTTTATAACCACAGATAAGCAAGGGGGAAGAAAAGAAAGAAATAGCAAAAAACAGCAAGTAAAGACAGGGAGATAATGGGGGGGTTACGAGACCATTGGAGTGATCAGTTTCTATGTCTCACAAGAAAATTTGATTTGACAGTCAGACAGACAAGAGATAGAAAAGGAGAGGATAAAACAGATCCCTGCATTTAACTTTGTCTGCATAACAAATCTAATTCCACTCTGTGACAGTGTGCATTAGACAGTTCTAATGCATGGCCGGAGACATAGTAAGGCATAAGAACTAAACTTAGAACTATCTAATGCACATCCCAGAGTGTCTTATTGCACTTATAAAATGGAGCACTGTATTATACATGTTTAAATATTTATAATTTGCATGTTTAAATCTTACATCAATGAAACGTTTAATTATTTTGAAGTAAAGTACTGTAAAACTTGAAATTTTCACTGTAAAATATTTTTTGCTATTTTTACTGAAGCAATTATTTTCATTAAAATAAATTTGTGCAAATTGTTTCCACTATAATGAAAGCACTGCTAATGACTTTAATTTATGCAATTATGATTGTGTTTGTTTGCACTAAAATTATTTTTGCATAAAAATAACTCGTTTTACAGCAGTTTCTCTGTCTGTATTAGTGTGTTGCATTTTTATTTTTTTATTTTAGGACAGGCCTTACTGCGTGTCCCGCTATAGCCTCCGTAGTTGTAAATTGGGAGTTGATTATCATAGCTACCCATCCCCCACACATACAGAGGAAGTTGCTTGTAAGCATTTAAATGCTTTATCTTTTACTTTTTAAATAATTTTTTGTTTGCTGGTTTCCTGATATTGAATGTATTTATTACCAGCTGCAAGCCAGGAAGTGATATCTGCTGGTGAGGGCAAGTGTGACCATGATCGTTTACATCAGTATTTGATTTTAAATGTTTTTACTTAAAATGTGTCTGCTTTATTTTTTTTTATTTTTTTTTGTCAGCACTGGATAGAAATAAGGTGAGAAAGTGACTGACTGGCAGGTGGCTGAGGTGAGGCAGGATGGCAAGCTAGTAAATGGCTGGTAGGTGGTTGAGATGAGAGCACAGATCTAATGGGATAGCAATTTTGGCTTTATGGTGTATGGGGAGATCCAAGTCCAGTATATACAAATTATTTTCTTCTAGGTTAATTACTGTTTTTCATCATTTATCCAAGTGAGGTCAAAAGGAGGTGAGTAATCCTGTGGAGCAGCATCAAGAGGAGAAGAAACAGGAGTTGTTCTAACTGATTTAATAATCTGGCTGAATAGTGAATGGAGAGGCATCAGGCATGTTCAATGGAAAAGATTAGACAACTGGTGAGGAGCCGCACTGGGGCAGGAGTATGCTAAGAGTTCAGTGGGTGAATGGAAATAGTGTGTCAGACAGAGTAACTCAGTTCAGCTTAATGTAAACACATTACTATGGCAGCAGCTTTGAGGAGAAGGACTGGTGATATTCATGGAAATTGCCTGGATGTCGATAAATAAATGAGTCTGGTACCTCACTTTTGGATGAGATCAGTACAAAGCACATCATGACATCAGCAGAAAATGAGGGCAATTCCAGGATTTAAATACCACTGAGATCTTTCGACTTTGATGTGACGGAATATCTTCTGCAAGATGCTAATCAGATTTATGTCTGTCCATCTAGGATATCCTTGCTGAGAACCAAAACAGGAACTCAAGAAGCTAAAGAGAAACTGGAACTTGAATTCTGATGAATTGGCAGCTGTGAAATAAATAAGGCATTTGGATGACATAGCTCTCAGAGGTGCATCTTCCTTTAATATGGCTGGTGAACGAAGCATAGCAGATAATGCGAAGCTGGAGCAGAAGAAGGCTGCAAGGAATGCATGCTTCAAGAATGAATATGTCTGTAACTCTGATACAGATGTAGCAAGCCAGAGCTATGACTCTCAAATTGCAGAAGGGCATCAGGAACTGATGGGAAAAGAGCAGTTTGGAGTAGGATTGTTGGACGGCAGAGCTGTAGCAGCTGTAAATCAGTTTTTATTTCCAGTGGAACTGAAGGTGAAATCCTGAAGTTTCCAAATTTAGACACAAAGTGTGACAGCTGAACCTTTGTGGAGTGATGGTTGCATGACCTTAGTGAGATGAATGCAAGTCTGAAGAAGTCTGAGGGGAGCCAGAGGACCTCCTGTAGAAGAGGAAGCAGTAGTATCGATGAAAGAGGAGGAGGTCTGTTGCAGATGGATGCAAATCTGAAGAAGCTTGAGGGGAACCCAGAGTGCCTTCTTGGAATCCGAAATGTAGAACAGTAGTTGTGGAAATTGCAAGTGCCAGTAGACACTTCGTATTGCATTTCAGAGCACAAACTCTGAGCGGAGGAAACAAATGGTGATCTTTGTATGATGAAGCTTGTCTGCAGAAGTCTGAGGGGAACCCTGAGGACCTTCTTCAGTATCTGACAATGAAAATGAATAGAAATTGAGATGTCATAGAACCACTGGGACTTTGAAGTGCACTTTGGATGAGTGAGCCTTGAGGTGAGGAACTCAAGCCTGGTATAAACCATAAAGAATAGAGAACAGTGTCCTCTGACATTCAGTAATTTGTAGGAAGTATTACTGCTGGTGGATTTGGAAGGAAGGCAAACTTAAAGCAGTGAGGACTGGGTACTGGATACTGTATTGGATTGAACATGTAGTAGAATATATACTCTTAGCTCTGCAGGGTGCAGAATCTATTCTGGTAGGCAAAGATGAGCATTGAATCTTGTATCAATTGAAAACTGTAGGCAAATTGCTGAATAATTGAAGATGCAGAATCTCACGCTGACAGACGAAGTCGAGCTCTGAGTGAGACGATACATTATGGATGGATGATAGTGCAATATCATAGATCTGGTGAACAAGATTAAGTTGGTGTGAGAATTTGATATGATTCAAATCCATTGACAGCTGCAGATTCCTGCCTTTGGTGGATGAAGTCAGAGGAGTGGGACAGACTTCAAGGAATATGGAAGTGAGGGTCTTTACAAGCCGGATGCATGGCTGAAGAAATCCAAGGGGACCCTGAGGACTTTCTTCATAATCTGAAGATGAGAAACCCACAAGGGTGGTAGAAGCTTAATGGAGTGTGGAGGTGAAGGTTTTGCAAGATGAGTACATGTCCGAAGAAGTCCAAGGAGAACCCTGAGGACCTTCATTGGAATCAGAAGATGTAGAACCCATAAGGGTGGTATTACCACAGGTGGTGCTGAGAAGAAGAAGAAGAGGAGATGGACTCCAAGCACCAGAGCCAAGTACCGAAAATGATGTAGATGAGAACATCTCAAGTGGACCATGTTTGCTTTGAGCTGAATATGGCAGAATTGACATGATAGTGAAGTCAAGCTGTAAGATGGATATGTTGAGGAAATGCTGGCATTTGGAATTAAAGTGAATTCATTATGTTGTGACTTACTTGAGGTTGTATAGTCCATCTTTGGTGGATGAAGGTGATCCAAATTGCATTCAATGACCTCCTAAGAGCTGATTACATGAGATGCAGTAGATGAATTAGGAGTCACAGATCACATCTGGCAGATGATGTCGAGCCTTGGTGTGCATTGGATATGTTTGGACAGACTGAGTTTTGCAAAATCAGATATCTAGTGGATGAAGTTGAGCCTTGAGAGGTGATGACTTGAAATTACTTGGATTCAAAATGAGAAATTAATTTGCCTGTTGCTGATTGGTTGAAGTTGCAGACTACCACCTCTGGTGGACAAAATCAAACCCTACTTACACTTGTAGACCTCCTGTAGGTACAAGTTAGGGAGACAGAGTCTGGTAAAGTTGCTGGTGAAGGCTGCATAGGAACGGAGAGAGCAGAGTGGCTGCTTAGGTAGAAGAAATGGACACAGATGAGAATAAGAAGAAGGTGTGAAATAGCAGGCTAGGAGGCAGCAATTTAGACTGAGACAGCAAAGTAGTGAGGGGTAGAAGAGCAGGAAAGAAGGAATGTTGGAGAGTAGGGGCAAAACTGAAATGGCATGGATGATTCCCTTTTTGTTTGAGTTGGATTGAATAGAAGGGTTATAGGATTTAGTTTATTATGAATCATTAAATTCATTTCCTTACAAAATGCACTCAGTAATGCTCCAGAGCAGTTCAGTTACAATGGTTTCATGACTTCATTGCAGCCCTTAGGTGTAAAAAGATGAAGGGAAACAGCTGGAAATGTTTCAAAAAACGTGAAAGAAAATGCTATAGCATACATAAGCTCAGGGAAATTTCAGTGGCAGTGATTAGATAAAGCTGTAAGGGCCAAGAGTTGATGGAGTATAGGCAAGGAGACTGGAACAGTGTGTTATCGTAAAGTGCAGTACTGTAAATCCCAAAGCTGCTGCCTTCAGCTTTAAATGTAATGCCTATAATCCTTGTTGTGGTTTTGTAGTAGGCAAAGTGAATTATTTAGAATTTAGGATGGCAAAAACTGCTGGCTCAAATTGCAGTGAGTGTAGGGGAGGAGGACTGAAGCAGCAAAATGTGGGAGCAGTGTGGAGTTTTGAACTAGGCGGTGACGTCAGCTGCATCACAACCTGGAAGTGGAGAGAGTTTCAAGAACAGAGCAGAATGAAGACACCCCCAAAAGAAATGAGCACAAGGAGTGAGAGAGCAGCAAAACCAGGGAAAGGTATGGAGAGCCATGAAAAGAAAGAGGAAGGAGAATGGAAGGAAGGAAGTATGGGGGCAGCAAAGGGGAGAGGAAGAGAAGAGCAAGCAGGAGAACAGGGGGACAAAGAAGAGAAGAGAAGGAAAGGGCAAGGAAGTGGTGAGAACACACAAAGAAAGGTGGGGGCAGAAAAACACTGAAGAAAGGCCGAGCAGTGGTCGAAAGCAGCAGGGAGAGTTAGAACAGGGAGAGAATGAAAGGAGGAACAGAAAGGAAGAGCACAGCTATAGGGACCATGCAGCCACTCAGGAGCTCCAAACGCTCTGAGCGTAAATTTCGGGGGAAGGCTGGCTTTTATTGACGTAGTGATAGGAGTTTATTCCCTCACATTGAATCATGGGCAAAAGTCCTCGCAAAATATTTTAGAAAAATATAAAGATCATGTCCCTCCTTATACTCTAGAAACACTTTCAAACTAATTTTAGCTTCCTGAATGTGAACCCCTTTCCAGTAATCCATGGTTAGTGGTGGTGCTTTCTTCCACAACAATCTCTCTCTCTCTCTGTCTCTGTCTTGTGATTACTCTGTATCTCACTCTAGATGCATTTAGAGCTCATGCTGGCCTTACCACTTTCACCCGTTCTGCATCTGGATCTTGTGCTATGCAGCTTCTCTTGCTCTTGATACTCCTTCTCTCACTCCTCTTGCATTTGGAGCAGATACTGGTACTCTCTTTCTCTCACTCATTGCCTCAAATTTGGCATTCCACTCATTGTTCATTTGCAACTTATAGGCACGTTATCTCTACTGGCACAAATCCTGTAATTGCACCACAGTACTCATATTCTCCAATCATAGTGCCTTCTAACTGCACTACACTGACAAACAAAAGAATAAAACTGCAGGGTATAAAGTATCTCCTTTTGTATATCTTGCTCTGTGATTGGACAGGTATTTTTTTATTGGTAATCCACATCTACATATACTAAGTAACTGCTTACTTTTCCCTGCACATATGCCTGGCAAAGTTCAGGAAGGATTGCACACTCCTGTCACTCTGCCATTAGATTGATACACACACCCAACACACTCCCACAAGCCACGGGTGGTATCACAAGGGGGGGGGGTCTGGTTCACTTACTTTTTCATGCTGACAAAACCTGGTTACAATTCTTTCAGGGCTTTTCCTTTCAAGGCTCACCATAGGCCCCTGCTCACACACACCACAAGGCCAAGCACCTGCTCCCACAGTTTAAGAACTTGTGGACACAGAAGTCTCCTTAGTCACACCGGGTAACCTCTTTCCTGTTCTGTGTCAGATTCAAGTTCCTTTTTTAAGTTTGGTAGAGTTCATTCCAGAAGCAGACCACTGATTTTGCCCAATAAAAATGGTGTACCTCTGCTTATTAAAACACACCAGGTCACATATTTATATTATATCTAAAATATTTACAAGATGTGCAGTACATCAGAGGAAATGCAGCACTAGAACATTTGACAAATAAACAATTTTAAACAGAAAGAATGACATACAGAAAAAACTCACTACACTCACTTAAAATCTACTTCCTTACCCCAAAGGTCTCCTCAGGAAAAAAAGATTTGGCTTGCCACACAGGCCTTAAGATCCAAGAGTCCCAGCAGTGCTCTTTCATATGGCAGGTATGCAGTCTTATCACTGTCTCTAGAGAATCTAACTATGGGTATGAATCCTGTAATATACCTTGCAGGACCAGCCACTTTTTCACATCACTCAGAGGATTCAGCTTACTTCTTCCTAGAAAATTTCTAACTTTTTTACAAGCCTAAGAACTGGGTCAGAAGCCCAACAATCGGTTCAGACCAGTATGACTTTTGTAGTTGGCAATATTAATTAGGATCTTGACTCTTGACAAACTAACCAAACATTTTAATTTCTTCCTTTGAGGGGCCAGGTGCATCTACTGTCTGCTACACACAAGAAGTTTATCACAGTATTTGCAGATTGTCTGAAAAACTTAAAAAATAAATCTGACAAAAATCCAACTGCACATGGACTTAGTTTTTATTTGAAGAAAAGTTGTCTTTTATTGATAACTTTTGTATTTTAAATTTGTTTTCCTCCAAACTTGGGTGAAGTCTAAGTTATCTACCGCATACCATGATCACAAACTTAGTTACTTATAAATCCCACCTGAAAATGGCAGAATTCAGTTGCACCCAGAAAACACTTTTCAGGGGGATTTACAAGTAACCACTTATGTGGTTATAGAAGGCATGTTAAACTTCACCCAAGTTTGATGAAAAAAGTTCAAATTCAAGAAGTTATGAATTAAAATTTTACTTACAATAAAAACTAGGTCTGTCATATGTATAGTTTGATTCTTGTTGAGCTTGATTTATTTTTATCCAGTCTTTTAGACATCGTGTAAGTATTGTACCAATGTATAGTGTGATATAGCAATACAGTACTTGCATGTGGCAGATGGCTGCAGAGGTGAGTGGTAGATCTTTGTCTGCTGCCATCACTGGGAGAGGACACTGGCTGAAAGTACAGGGAAGGGGTTCTTCTAAACTACCAGGGCTGATTTTTATGGCTGCAGTGGGTGGAGCCCTGCAGATGTCTTGTGATTGGAGAAGAAAATAACTCACTGGATTCCAACTAAAGAACAGTGCTGGAGGTGCAGCATGATCCTCCCGCTAGAAGCACTCTGCTGTCTGCACCTCACTATTTTTTATATCTGTGATATCCTCTCAGAGTAACCATTTCTAAGAAGAGATGCCTTTCCCAATCCCTTAAAACTGAGTGCATACAGTGATATCAGAAACCTGCTGACCAGTGGACCCGGTGATGCTGAGGATTGAGGTGCTGGATGCCGCACCTCATGCCACGTGACCCGGGTTTGGGAATGGGCCCAGATCATCAGGAGTCAGTCGGGGAGAAGAGGATTGAGCATCCCGATGGATGCTCTTCTCCTCTGGGGGGAATACTCCAGACAGCGATCACACCCATATCACTACTGCTGATGTAAGCATGGGTGGTAGGGCACATGGCTATCTTGAGTCGGGGAGGGGAGGGGACTGCCAGGCACTTGACTATGATGTGCATCAACATGTCATCAGTCTGGATGTAAGTCCTTCGCACCAGCATCCTCAGGAGTATGGACCGCACAAGAAAAAAGGGGAGAAAACCAGAAAAACTCCCAGATGTCAAGCACAGTGAAGCCGGGATCCCAGTACACTAGGGCCCAGCCGAAAGACCGGAGGAAATAAGAGATACCCCAGTGGCTGAAGCCCAGGACAAGCACAAAATAAAAAAATGCTAACCTGCTAAGATGTAGTGTGTGCACAGCACTGCATAACTGGGTTGGGGATTTTAAACTAGGTCTGCATGCTTGCTTTGCAGCAAAAGCAACCTCAAGATTGTCATGCTTGAAAATATTCCAAACCATAAAAATCACTTGGTGCTTTTTGAATCAGTCTGGGTACAAAGCTGCATATTACCCTATGAGACTCTTACTATATTTTAGTCCCACACAATGGGCATTTTAATTTTTCTTTGTACAGGCGCAAGAAACATCTTGTTAGGATTAACAGCATTTTGGAGGTGTGTCACTGCCAAGCCAGTTGCAGTTTGAACTGCAGTGGGCTCGGCAGTGCAGACCAATGACCAGACAAGTTCATTATGACACAGGTCACAGTCTGATGGGTGGAAACTTCTTATACTAGAGAGGACTGAAGCACTCCAATGAGAGAGTGCTTCAGTCTTTTCATTTGCATAAAGCCAGCTGGCAATCAGCTGAGCGGCTTTATGAATATGGTCAGCCACAGTGCCCTGTTGTGCAATGTCCTATCTTTACTTCACAGAGGACGAGATGTACATTTCGGTGCTTCATGCTTTACACTGTGACTGCTCATCTATTTTTACATCTTGTTGAATATGATATGTGCATTTTTTTTCTGACCAGGACCAGGTTTGACTGAATATGTGCTTATGTTGATTTTGAGTGCACGCACGTTTGTACGTCATGGACAGAAAAATGATAGCGACTGACACTACTAGCACTGCAACCCTTTCTTGTCACACTCAGTTGGCACTGGACGCTCTTCTTAAACACTACTGACTCCAGCTCAAATTTTCACACATGGCTAGCATTGAACCTTCTTTTTTCTCAACTACCTTTAGCACTGGACCCCCTTTTTCTAACACAATGCTAGCACTGCACCCATTTTTCTCACACACCTTTTTTGTCATACACTGCAAGCACTGCATCCCTTTTCTCTTACAGACTGTTTGCACTGATCTCTTTTTATCTCACGTGTCTGTTTTTTCTGCATGCCCAGGAAGCTGCTACTCTGCATGACAGTGCCCTCCGCTGCAGCCAGCTGGCTCAAGTCTCTCCTTCTGATGGTGTTTCTTCATTTCTCCAGTAGTTTGATCTGGGATCGTCTGAGGTTCACCCCCTGTGTGTCAATGGGGGATCCAGCTTGGTGCTGAGGAAATAAAATCCATCTTTTTAATTTTATACTTAATGTAACATTTACAGTGGTGGTAAGTTGGCCTATGCTGGTCTGGGGAGTGTGGAACCCCCCCTCCCCTGGTGAGGTTGACTGCCGGGTCAATGGGTCCAGGCGTGGGGTGCACATGACTCATCTGGTTCTGGATGCTTTGTTTACAAGGCTGCTGCTGCATGGGGCTCACGACTGAGAGAAAATGACGGCTCCAGCACCCGGGCTTGTGACTGTTGATGATAAAAAATAACAATCTGCAGTCGCTGAAGAAGTTATATTGCTCCAGTCAGCTGCCCAAATTGCAGCTTGCACTTTACCCCCTAATCAGGCTCAGCTATCATCCCATCTTTTATAATCATCCCCGGCAGTCCTTCATTCCTGCCCCAGGGCACACAGATGTTAGGGAAGGGGCTGTTGGCTGTGTTAAGTTTATTGATTTCATTCTGTCATGTGTAGCACAACAATAAACAGTGAAAGTCATTCAGTGCCAACTAAACTGTGGAGACTATGCAGAAGGGGCCGGGAAGGGTGCGGATGGGCATGAAGCTCTAAGGAATGGAACAACAGTGGAATCACAGAAAAAGTTCTATGGATCATTGACCTTAACTTCCTGGCTCATTATAAGTCACAGTCACCCATTATTTTATTCCCTACCCCCCCCCACCACCAGCCTCCACATACTCTAGCTGCTCAGTGCTGCGTATCCCCTCCCTTGGGATACCACTTGAGACCCACCAAAGCTCAGCACTCCCACACCTTGCACCTCATGATTGATGGAGCCTTTTTGTCTTTGGCCACAATTCTCTGCCTTATTGTCATGCAGATCCAGTGACTGGGGGATAGTCTGTGGTGATGCAAGTTGCAGGTCAGAATGTGAGAGGGGCATTTAACAGCTATCATCCACGCTGGGTGGGAATTTTTCTGTTAAATCCCTCCCATTACCACTGTTTGGAGGCTGCTTACTACACCACTTCTTTGGATGAGGGGAAGACATGAGCCATGTGGTCACCTGCATCAGCAGTACTGTCTCTGTTTCTGCTGTAGGAGGCAGTACATCACTGGGGTGGGTGAAACTGCTCCCTCTTGCCAGAGTCTAAGTGACCTAGACTCTGCTAGAACTGGGAATTGGGATATAGCTGCAAATCAGGGTCTCCGTAGTGTAATGCTCTACCACTGGTCCAACCAGGGCAAGCCATTTTTCCTGTATATATTTTATTTTCTTACCACCTTGACCTGTATTGGCCAGGCATCTTTTCGGCCCTCATGTGGCCTGACCCTACACTGATGGAGGGTTCATGTCTTTTCCCCAGGTACTCTTGATGGCTTCCTCTATGTGTTTGGGGACTTAACCCTCCCTAGCAAGGCCAGATGGCTTTGCCAGGTCTGTCAGAGACCTGATTTGGTGAGAGTGGAGTCAGGGCCCTCTTCTCCACTGGAGTTGTCTGGTCATTTTCTGCCTCCTTTGTACTCTATCCTAGAGATCTCTGCTTCTTGCAAAACTGTTTCACTGTGTTGCTCATGTCTTCAGATATTGTGTTGGCTATCTTTCGATGGATACTGCTGCTTGTTTACCTTATTCTGTTTTTAAATTATTTATTCACTGTTTGCATTTGTTCATCTGTTTGTCTGCTCTAATTTGCGCAGTTCCCAAAAATGTAGTCCACATGTTCTTTGATTGAATCTTGATGGAAACTAATTGGAACCCGCTGTATTGTATATTTATATCTACTATTGATTAATTGTTTTCTCTTGTGATTTTATGCTTGTATAATTTTTTTTGTAAACTATGCTGTAAGCACTCTGATCTTTTGGAAGAGTGCAGAGAAATAAACATTTGATCGATTGATTGAATGATTGATTTTTGTTTGTTTATAGTCTGCCTGTGTTGCATGAACTGTTTCTCCCCTCTGTAACCACTTTCCCCGGGTTGAACCTGGACACGAATTTCTGCTGAGAGTGGGTCTCCCATCACCAATTTACAAATATAGTAAATATAAAACTGAGCCCCAGAGGTCAGTGCTAGTCCAGTGCTTCATGAAGAGCCACCTTCTGTTTTCTACTGACTAGAATGACAACAAACACTCCTATGTGTCTCCATTTGTGGTACTTCAAGCATGCTGTATCCTTTGTATGGACATTTAACCAGATGTACTCATTGAACCATAGAGGACCTGGCTGTGAGCACTGCAAAAAACTGTGAAGTGCCTTTGCCTAGCCCTAGCTAGTCTAAGGACTCTAGATAGCTAGGGTGATGGTGATCGTTGGGTAAGATGCTGTCTGTGTAAAAGTGGGAGAGGGGTTGGTGGGATTGCCTTCTCATGCAGTTTGATTATAATGATGGTCAGTATGTTAACAATGGGCAGTAAAAATAGTAACACAATAGAAAGCATAAGAAATTGCTGATGCCATGGCAGCGGTATATTTATATAAGAAATAGTGAAGTTGTTCTGAAAAGGTCCTTGATCTTAGGCAGCTGATTGAAAATATGGGTTATGCAAATGGGGGGAGCAATCAATCACCCCCAACTTCCTCCTCAGTAATTTTTCCTTTAAAAGTCTTTATTGTTTTTAAATTGAAATTAATATGCACAATAAATGATAGACATGGTTTATGGGGAAATATATCAAGAGGGTGCCAAGTGAGGTAATGATAACTTCATTGTGCCACCTCATTGATATAATTCCCCTACAGTACACTTAACAAGCCTTTATGTTATATAATAATAAGGAAGGTGCTTGTAAGTTGTAATCATATGTACAATCGTTTCTAAATGTTGCATTAACATTTTGTGTACATTTTGTGTCCTAGTGTTTTTCTCACTGGTAACATTTTTGCAATGTCTGGTTATTTGTTCCTTTTTTGTTTTCGTAGTCTGGTTGTGCTCCTGTAAAAGGAGGCATAGCTGCAGTTTTCCATTCATTAGTTTAGTGTAGTTGATGGGGAAGATGGTGCTTAGGAGTGGCATTTGTGGTGGAGGGCAGTGTGGTATAGGTGGTCCTGAGAGGTGTGGCGTGTGCGATCAGCAGCTATGAATGAGCTTGGAGTCAGCAACAGCAGTCTGGGTGGCTTGGACTTTGAAGGAAGGACTGGAGCTTCAAGGAACATGGCTGACAAGAGCAGGGGGATAGTGTATAGGGGAGACATTTTTAAGATAATGTTAAGCTGTAGTTTAGATCAGTTTTTTTTATTACGGAAAGGGTTTTAATAATTTTGTGTATCAAAGTTTTGGAATGAGAGTCTTAGTTGATGAGGTAATTGATGTAATTGGTTTAGTAAGTGCATTTCAGTTAATTGTGTTAATTGGTTAATTTATTTGGAATTACATGTAATTAGTGTGTGTAGCATATGGTTTTAGGTGCTGTGGCAGATACTTCTAATCAGTGTTACAATCTACCTTGCATTTGAAACTTTGCTTTACCCACAGTATGTAAACATACTGTATAATGGCTTGTAAGTTGTGCAATGTATCTAGTATTGTTTATATCTGTAACATGTTAAGTCATCAGAGTTTTGCCTTAACAGGACACTATTGTAAAGTAGTTCTGCTTAATGGTTTTTATCTGGAATAAAACTGAATTGGATTGCTGTAGGTGTGTATGTTCAGTTAATGTGGTATATACTTTTAATTGCAGTAGGCGTATACTTTTAAATAGTGTAGTATATACTAGAGATATTGTATCAAATGTTGATGGCATAATAGTGACACATACTACTGTGGTTATTGTAAATACTGCAGTAGTACAGAAGTAGTCATTTTTGTACAGAACATGTCTCCCCAAACTGCTGTGTTGACGAAGATTAGAACAGGAGGGACAGTTTAACACCCTCAAAAGTTAGTTGAAAGGCCTGAAAACCACATTACATCAGGAATCACAGTATCTGATATTGGCCATATTATCTATGCAGTGACATCTGCTGCTGTGGTATGTTGCAAAATAGTGATACTTTGACATCTCTAATGTATACTTTTAATTTTTGTAGGTGTATATTTTAAATTAGTGTTGTATATACTTTTAATTTATAATTTTATCGATAGGTATACTGGGAAATACCTGCTAACCAAGCCTAAAGTGGGAGTCCCATCCATGTACAGTATTAAAATAATGGTACCAAAATTTGGAATTTGTTGAGCAAACAGATTTGATGATACTAATGGGGGGGAGTTTTAGGAGGGATGTTAGAAAGCATTTCTTTACAGAGAGGGTGGTGGCCAAATGGAACATGCTACAGGAGGAAGTGGTCTCAGAGAAGACAGTGGGTAGCTTTAAGAGGGCATGGGATAGGCATAAAGGGAAACCATGGGACCTTGGGGGGGGTAGAGATAGGGAGGGAGAGGTGACCAGGGAGCATACCTTTCAAATGTCCCACATTACGAGAAACAGTTCCTCATTTTACTTCACAAAAGCTCCCTGTTCCACATTTCGAGGACTTGTCCCACATTCAATGTTATGATATTATAAAAAGGGTCTGAGAAATGGAGCTTTCTGATTGGCTTTAAACATTCTAACAGCCTTATGTTAATATTTTATTAACATACATGTAGAGCTTAATCATATGCTGACCATGGTGTAACACTGTTTAAAAAAACATTTTTATTATAATAGCAATAAGGCACTCCCAGGGGTTATGTTAATGGTCAGTTAATCACCCTCTAGGGGCGTGTGGCACTCGGCTATGCCTCGTGCCACACTACACCCCTACAGGGTGATTAACAGACCATTAACATAACCCTGGTCATGCCTTATTGCTTAATTAAAATACAAATCCATAGTAAATAATGGAAAACCTTATATTATTCACTTAATAACAGATGTTCTGAATATAAGGCACACAGTTTAACAGTGTTCTGAGCCTCTTAGGTAAAGATTTGATTAAGTGTTCTACATATTACCCATTTGTTCACCATTTTCAGAGTTAATGTTCCACATTTGGGGGACAAATGGTTGAGAGGTATGCCGAGGAGGAAGGGCAGGGTCAGTAGCGTAAGCTAGGGACTCTGCAATATGAACAGACTCAGTAGACCAAATGACCTTCATTTGCTGGCTCTATCATACCAACGTTCCTATATTCTTTTGGGGTTTTTTGTGTGCGTAATGGACTTGAACTGTCTCCCTACACTCCTCTGTGAGTAAGTGTAGCCTGATCCATCGGTACTGGGAAAGAGCAGCATGCAACACCTCCTATTAGTGCACAGGCTGCTTGTGTGTCTGTGGGGCTGTGGTGGGCACAGAACTAGAAAGGAAAGTATTTCCTTTCCTTTCTAGTTCTGTGCTGGAGAGGGTCCCTCCAGACCAAAAGGTATGTGCTGATGGGCTCCCTATGGCTGGTCCTGGTGTTTGGCAGGAAAGGGAAATTGAGCACAGAGTTTGTGACAAACTTAATACAAATGAGGTGTAGTAGGGCAGATATCTGAGTCACTTTGCAAACCTTGTTCTTGTTCAGTCAGTCAGTCTGGTTGTGGCCCAGATGGTCCAGATTTCATCTAGGGTAAGTGTATGAATGAAATCTGGACCCAGACCAGACTTTTTACTGTTTTGCTCTGGTCTGAGTCTGGTGGTTCTGATTTCATCCATACCCAGGTAATAGCCAGATGAGGTATAAGTTGTGTGAATTGTGCCAGTCTACCTGGTCCAACCTTTACCATTCTAGTCCTGTCCAGCAGTACCATTTTCACCTATAAAACAGGACCACCAGAAACAGACCAGATTGGTAAAGGCCAGGATGGTCAGACCAGCAAAATTCACACAACTTGTGCCCAGTCGAGCCTGACTGGCTGGTACAGCTTTTAGTGTAATACCTCAAATGTAAAGGTGCCCCAGTACAGAGTCCCCAGCATATCACAGTAATGGTGCCCTACTCCTCACTGCGAGCAAGGTGCCTTAGCCCCTGGCAAATAGAATAAGGTGGTAGGAATGGGGGAAAAGTTAAACTATTTATTGGGGCCCCACTCAGTAAAGGCAGCTGTTGGTGTTTAAACATGTTTTTGCCTTCTTATCCAGGCCAGCCAGTTTTTCCATTATCTCCTAAATATGGCACAAGTGGCATTTCAAATTATACAATACTCCTCTGACACTTACACCATGCAAGGAAACATTTGGCACTGGCAAATGCGTGTTTTCATTTGACTTACTGTAGCTACTATACTCCGAGGTATGTGCACATAAGAACTGAAAGTGTGTGAGCCCCAAGTTTGTGTTTTCTACACAAATATTATGCTAGAATAAGAATGAAAAAATGGGCTAATTTCCTCAGCAATAACATTGTTTGAGAGTGCTGGTATTTGACATCTCAATGTGTCACATATTTGACAGAGTTTTTAAATGTAATTGGTAACTTTATTTTGGGCTAAATATTGTACTGGGCAAAACTATGGCTGAAAAACTGAATGAAGCTGGAAATGAATGAAGCTGGTTTGTGAACAATTTGTGAATAACAGTGGCCATACATACACACTCAAATGCCTGACTGTCCTATTGTTTGTATTGTGGGTGAACCTTTTACTAGTTTGTGATACACCCAATAAAATGTCATTATTTTTTGAGACCTGTGGGTCTTATGTTACTGGAAATGGTGCTGACCTTCCCTCAGGCAGCTGATCGCTAACCAATTTCAAATGGAGTTACTGTTTTTGTTTTCTTTCTGTGAAGGCTCTTGACTGCAGTCATGCTACTGACTGTCAGCAGCTTCCGAAGGACATAACATCTGAGCAGAGCATTACTTCTTATTTGAACTGTGCTGTGAAATTGCAGGAAGTTTATTTAGTTCCTTTAGAGTGAGTGTTCCAATAGGACTGCTTTGTGACACAAATATTACCATGGGGTTAGGGAGGGTGGTGGTGGTGGTAGGTGGAAATAGTTAAAAATTATACATATTTAGGTGGTAAAATAAAAAATAGTTTAATTGAAATTATTTATGTTCCCTGCCGCATTGAGGAATTGGTGTTGTTTTACAGTAAGTGTATATAATTTCAGCGGCAGCTACTGTCTGAGTCTGCAGACGGAGGGCTCAAACCAGTGTTGACAGAGTATAGTCTCTGACTTGGCATGGCAACTTACAACTTGTGGGCTCCACATCTGACTCCCTCCTAAGGAGTTTTACCTGCCCATTTACGCACAGCTGCTCTGAAATTCTTTGACTCCCACTGATGATGATGCCCAGTCTAGAAGTACATGTTCAAATAGGAACAGGTAGTCCTGTGTTGCAGTAATGCTGCTGGAAACTCAAACGGGGAGGTTCAGACATGATTTCAGGAAATTCTTTTTTTCCGAGAGGGTGGTGGCACCTTGAAATAGTTTACCCACTGAGGTGGTGGAGGCCAAAACAATCACCTTCTTCAAACTTGGTTTGGGACAGGACAAAACTGCAACACAAGGTCAAGGGTGGGGACTCATCTTGAGTAAGAGTTAAGTGTTAGAAGACATGGACCAGCTGGGGTCCACGCAAACAAATGGGCAGACTAGATGGACCTTTGATCTCCTTCTGCCATCACCTTTCTATGTTTCTATTCCACAATTTATATACAATGAATGCAGAGCAACACCAATTTTTCAATGTAGCAGGGAACAGAAATACCATCAGAGAACCTGTTTATTATTTATTTTACCACCAAAATATGTATCACTTTAAACTATTTCCACCTGGCCACCACCTCCACTACCACCCCATTCCATGGTAATAGTCATGTCAGAAAGCAGTCCTATTGGAACACTCAGTCTGTAAAAGAACTAAATAAACGTCCTGCAATTTCACAGCACAGTTCAAATAATAAGTAATGCTCTGCTCAGATGTTATGTCCTTCGGAAGATGCTGACAGTCAGTAGCACTGCTGCAATCAGGAGCCTTCACAGACAGGAAAATAAAAAAATAGTAACTCAGTTTGAAATTGGTTAGGCATCAGCTGTTTTAATAGCTTCAGCTCAGCAGATTAAATAAATACTTGTATGATTAAACTAATATATTTAACAGCTCTAAATCAATTAATTTACTGATTTATTAGCCTGCACTGAAAAGAAATCTGACAGTTAAGAGTGAGAGGTGCTATACTTACCTTCTCATTACAATCTCCAGACAGGCAGGAGTCCACACAGAGCTGATATAACACTAGAGTTTGACATCATACAAAGACAGACACACTGGTAAAAAACTCCAGACAAGGATGTTAAATACTAAGACATTTTGTTTCAGATATGTTTTTTTTATTGTAAAAAAAACACGAGACATATTTGTGTACAACAAACTGTTTTTATTATAATGTATGCTGAAATATGTTTTATTATTAAAAATTAAATCCTATATTGCTATTGATCTTTAAGCCTTAGGCTGATTAAGTATTACATGCTCCTGTCTGTGTTTACATTAACTAAATATTTTAACCTAAAATACGATATAGGAACATACATTCAGAAAGAGAAAGGGAGACTGTTGGTCTTTCCCCTCCAGCTTATTGCAGGACTACTGCAACACCCTTTACTTTGGGCTTTCTGGGGTTGAAATCCATCACCTGCAGCTGGTGCAGAATGCTGCAGCCCAGGTTCTGACTGGGACAAGTAGGTCCTGTCACATTAACCCGGTGCAGCACGAACTGCACTGGCTGCCTCTTCAGTGGCGGATCACCTTTAAAGTAATTTTATTGACTTTCAAAGCCCTTCACGATCAGGGTCCATCCTATCTGAAAGACCTTCTGGTTCACTATTGCCCTGGCTGATCGCTCCGCTCAGCCAACATGGGGTTGCTGGAGATTCCAAGAGTGAGTTTAAAGACCTCAGGCAGCAGAGCTTTTTCTCATGCTGCCCCCACTCTTTGGAATTCTCTACCACGCCAGTTACGGAAGTGCACCTCCGTGGAGATATTTAAGAAAGAATTAAAAACTTTTATGGAAAAAGGCCTTTTTGGAGGATTAAGTTAGTCAGAATGTGATTGGATTTTATTGTAATTTATTGAGTTTTATGATGTATTTATGATGTGGTTTTATAAGTTTATGTGTGTATGGTTATGTACATTTCTGTTATTAACTTGTTCAGCGCTTTGATAATTTGAAAGGCACTATACAAATAAAATTATTATATTATTATTATTATTGGACATAACAACTTGTTCCCTTTTTCTATGTACAGTACACTTATAAAATGGGTAGAGATAGTTATTTAATTTGATTGGCTGATGGCCCTTGCCTGCTATGTTCATTGTTGACATTATACAACGGAAAATAACAAGTGCCTGTACCTGTGCACAGACTCCTGTACAAATCCACCCACGCTATTTGCCCAGCTCCCTGCTCTGTGTTTTCCTTCCCTACTCCTCAACCCAGCTTCGGCTGCTGGCTCGCACCCAGTTGTTCCCTCCTGTTTTGGCCAGCTAACTCAGTGTGCACTCTCTCAGGTGCACATTTCAGCTCCCAGTTTGTGTTCCAATGCCGGAACATTTATTTTCCTATCTGAGACTGCATAGCCTCCTGTAGACCATGTGGTCACTTGCTCCCCATCACACTCGGGTTGTGGAGGCAACCACCCTATTCTTGTGCATCTCACCCCCTTGGCATTGACTATCGTGGCACTGGCCTTCCAATCTCATTGTACATGGCCTGTATGTATGGCACTTTCTTACTTTTCTCTCTGCTATGTGTACACATGATGTGCTCTGTGTCATTCGTGTTCAGCACTGTTTCTGTCACCTCGGTTCCACGTTGCTTTGGTTTGTGTAAAAAGCATCTCGTATTAGCTGGATCACATTGGTAGGGGTGTCAGTGGGTACTTCATGTGTGCACTCATAGTAGTCTTCGGCATGCGTTGCATTGAGAGGTATGCCTCTTCCTAGCGCTTTACTCACTCGTCAACCCTGTCCGGCCTTGATCATGCCATATATGCTTTTTTCTTTCATCCTGCCTGTGCTTCCCCTCATGGGTGCATATCATCTCCCCTCTAGATGTGCTTTCCAATGGTGGGTGCTCGCCCTCCTCCTCACATTCCCTCTGCCCTCCCTTCTTCTTCTTCCCTGACATCTGCTTTCTTTTTGGGGGCTTCCCTATCCTGCCATCCCACTATTCCCTCCTGCTATTACCATACCCTACTCATTCACATCATCTAATATTCTCTCCTGCACATCACCCTGCCTACACGTCTCCTCTGACCCTATTCCCAAGTTCAGTCAAACCGATTCAGATGTCCTTCTGGTACTGCCTACTTCACCATCAGCTGTCAGCTTCACCTGGATGCTCTCGCTCCTACCTTCATGTAGTTTTATCCATTCCTAATTTGGCTGTCAATGGACCCAGTTGGTATGCACTCCCATAGTTACTGATGACAGTAGCTTCCTCATGACTTAAGTGTGGTTCTCCTTCACTCAGTCTGACCTCAGAGTCTACTGACTCACATCAATTAATCAAGCATACCTCTCATTGGGGCTTATGCTACCTCATCGATCTGCTCTCCACTTAGAGACATGCCTTCCATGTACATTCCCCTTGGCTTGGAGCTAACCTTTAGCCAACTGTCTCACTCTGCACCTATGAAGTCCATGTCTAGAGCATGGGAAACTCAGAGTGAGGTCCTTCTCCCTGGTCATAGTGGAAATGTCTTCACTCTGGGTAGACCTTCAGTCATCCCTCATCTCAGCGACACTTCTGGATGTAGAATTTATGACTTCCAGCTGTGAGGGGTGGGGATCTTCTCATCAGAGCCCTTTTGGCTGCCCGAGTGGGTTTGGAGGCTCCTTCTATGTTATTCTCCACCAAGACCACTTCTGGTTCACCTGTTCTGTTTCATAGGTTCACATAGGCCAGCTGAGTGCCTCAGCAGTCATCTCTCTCCTCTCTTGCTTTTGAGAGTCTAATTGCAGAGACATCGCTCACAACCCTCAACAGCTGTCCATATAGAAGGACAGAGTGAGAGTTTCTTCTAAATTGGAATATTTTCCTCCTCCCTCGATCTCAACTCTAAATTGCAGTAGTTGAGCCATCACTAATAAAAACATCCTTCAGCCTGGAGGGAAGGTGACCTAGGCCTTGGATCCCCAGATGTTTCCTCCTCAAAGGGTGTTTTTCCTCTCCTCTGTGACAATGGTCATAATATTAGTCAGGGTTAGTGCTTTCATAGGTTCTGTAGTTAGGTTCCGCTGTTGGATGGAGTCAGATGGTGGCCCCGGCTGTTCCCTCTCTCCTTAGGAAGTCCACCCTTCTGCATCTTGTCAGATTTCTTTTCGTTCCTTGTCCTAGCCTTCTATCATTCTTCTCCTGTCCTTCCTATCTATGTCTGTCACATTTATTTCTGGTCTAGATAGCTTCTGATTTCTTGCCTCTTTGATGCTTCACACCCTTTTGGGTATTCTTTTTGGGCTTCTACCTAAGCTACCTTTAGCCAAGGGAATTATTCCTGCAGCACCTGTGGGGGGGGATCCTCCTCTAGGGTTCCTTGCATCGTACCCCTACGGGGTGATATATCCCATGGATAGAGAGGCGAACAGCCATAATGTATCAAAGTCACACAAGCATACATCTCATCCAGTTGCATAAGCACAATTGAATGGGAAGGCTTTAAGCCTGAGTTCAATGGGTGGAGCAACAATGTCACTCCCCCATCAGGCCTTAAAAGGCCACTCCTCCTAGACTGTTTCAGGATTTGTTTCTCGTTGCTCCACCATCTGACCTTCCTCTTCCAAGGGCTCATCTCTCTTTCCAGTGGGCTTCTTCCTAAGCTACCTTTAGCAAAGGGAATTATTCCTGTGGCACCTATGGGGGTACCCTCCACTAGGGTTCCTTGCATTGTAACTCTACAGGGTGGTATATCCCACAGAGAGATGAACAGCCACAATGTATCAAAGTCACACAAGCATACATCTCATCCAGTTATGTAAGCACAATTGAAAATAGAATAATAGTATTTTATTAAATCTTACCTTTTTTTAATAAACTCTACAGTTTCTCAACATATACTCATTTTATAAGCACAATAACACACTCCAGGATATGTTTTATTCTGGATAAATGCACTTCTAGGGGCAGTAAGGTACTCTGCCTGCAGTCTAATGCATCACTACACCCCTAGGCATGCATTTATCCAGAATAAACCACACCCTGTCATGTGGTATTGCTTAATGATCTAGTCATATGGAGCATTTAGAATTTAAATGAATGCTTCCAATAGTTTGATTCCTTTTTAACCTATGCTAAACTGAGCTGTTTATTTTCCTTTCTTCTTTTATTTATTAATCACCAGCACCTTCAGTCAGGAAAAAGAAAACAGTGTGAAGGAAGAAAAAGAAACAGCCCAGTTTAACAGAGGTTAAAAAGAACCAAACTATTGGAAGCATCCATTTAAATTCTAAAGGTGCTGTATGCCAGATAAGTGTACATAGAAAAAGGGAACAAGTTATTATGTCCAGTAAGTTGGTGGAGAAAGACCAACAGTCTTCCAGTGTATGTTCCTTTATTGTACTTTAGCTTAAAATATTTCATTGATGTAAACACACATGCAGAGGCATGTAGTACTTAACAATCAGTTTAAGACTTAAGCAGAATACATTTTGCTTGGAATCCTGGATCCAACCCACCCCTAGAAGAGCTGACTGTAACGCAGTCATTTTTTAGAATTTTTTCACCAAATTTGCAACATGGACTTTTTGGGACTCCACCTCATGAAAAGTGGCACTGTCATTTTGTTATTTAGTCCCGAAAGGTGATTCCACGCAGTGACCATGAAATTACCTTTTGGGACTGAGTGACAAAATGGCAGTGACAGTGTTCATGAGGTGGGGTCCCAAAAATCCCATGTTGAAAATTTGGGGCCACAATTCCTAAAAATGTCTGAGATAGCAACCTAAGTTGAAACCACCATTGACTGCCATTATGTGGTGCTTACTGTTGATTCTTCAGTTCCCGGTTCAGCTTTGAAGAGTGAAGACATGTCCCGGACCAGAGAAGATGACAGCGCTGACCTCCAGAGGTAAGTATGGGGTAAGGAGGGGTAAGGGGAGGTGGGTGGTTAGTGGGGAAGTGGGGAGGGGGGACTGGGGTGACAATGAGGGACCGTTTTCTTTTTTTACAGGTAAAAACAAAGTTGTCAGGGGACAGTTTTCTTAATTTACAGGAAAAAAAAACATACATTTGGGCACACTAGGGTGTGACACATGAGTTGGAGGGATCATGATGTCGACATGGGGATTGGGCACCTAATGTGGGCGGGGTTGGAAAAAAATGAAACAAATAACTTTAGGCACACTGGGTTGGGCTCCCAATGTGCCACATGAGTTGGTGGGGGGGTACATGATGCCAACATGGGGACTGGGCATCCTGATGTTGGCACAGGAGAAAAAAAATAAAAAACATAACTTTGGGCACACTGGAGTGGGCTCCCAGTGAGCCACATGAGTTCAGGGGTTACATGATGCCAACATGGGGACTGGACAGCCCAATGCTGGTGTGGGGATGGGAAGTGGAGGGGAATGGGGAGGACAGCAGCAGTGGGAGGGAGTGGGAGGGCTTATTACCCATCAGTGCTGGGAGGGAACAGAGGCAGTGGGGAGGACAGGAGCAGTTAGAGGGTGCAGGAGGAGTGCCATCGGCAAGATGGCAGAGGCGACACAGCTGTGCATGCTCAGCATTTGCACATGCGTAGTTGTGGTGAATAGCTTTCTGCCATTCACAAGATGGTGGCACCAGCAGAACTGTGCACGAGTAGTTCTTGTCCTGGAAAACAGAAGTAACAGCCAAAATAGTGCCGCTGTTACTCTGTAGTGGCCGATTCTGGTGGAATGTTACACACTCCATTGGACTTTCGGAAGGATATTTCCAAACATTTAATGGAAGGTGCCACAATTGGCCATTTTAGGAGCAACAGATCGATCCCAAAATGTCTGTGGGTGGAAAACTTTTCTTATAAATGGGCTGACTGTTCTTGTAAATGGACTTTACAATGGGCAAAAATCTGGAGATCCAAAATATGTTCTAATAAATGGGATGTTCTTACCTCTGATATTCTTGTAAGTGAGCTCCACTGTCTTTATGATTTACAGTAGGGATTGTGTGTGTGTGGGGGGGGGGAGTCCACTGGACCACAAGAGATGACTTTGTTATACTGACAATTTTTGATGGGAACTGGGGCAGCAGGGGGACACAAGCACTTTTATTTGGGGTTTTGACATGCATGGCACCGCAGATGCTGGTGAGTGGGTTCTCTCACTGCTGTGCTTATAATGAGTCATTTGTCAAGGTAGTCTTTTGGATGCATTAGACAAGGCTGAACAAAAGATTGTTAGCACTTCCAAAACCTATAGAATGTACCATTGTGCACTGTATGCTTTAATTTGCATAGGTACATGGTATCTGTTAGCACTACTATGCTAATAGATTAGCACTGTGCTAAATGTGTGTTTATATATACAGCATATAGCAGTAGCCTTGCTAAGAGGCTGCCAACTGTTATTTACACTTACTGTGATGCTAATCCTGCTAGCACTGTGCTAATTGCTTGAATGTCTTGCCCATGATGCTTTGCAAAAATGTAGGCCAGACTGCCAGGAGCTGACATTCAAGTGTACAATGACATAAGATGTATAGACTGAGCCAGATTCTTTCATCTGAGTTAGGGGGAGTCCCATAATCACTATAGAATAGGCAGTGATAGGTTTTCAAAGGGGCTTGCAATGACAAAACATGCAAATGTTTGAATGTGGTTTTATACTTGTAATAGCTGAGTTAGTAATTTTTTACAATGTTTCACTACCATATTCCAGTGTTAGAAGGTGTAATTGCTTTGCATTTATATGTCTTGCACTGGCAGTTAGGCAGTCTTTATTCAAACAGCGGTAGCCCAAATTTTGTTTTGTTTTGTGGTTAGGTTACCTTTCAGAGTGATTTTCTATGTTTAAGTTTTAATCCAAACACAGCCAAGATAATGAAAGGTACTTCATTTTTATGGCTGTGGGTGGAGCCTACAGCCATCTTGCTGAAGCTCAGATGGAAAATTGGATACCGTAGCACACACAGATTAGTATTTTTCAGTGTATTCTTCCACAACCACTGCAAATCACTACTCAGCTATATAAAATACTCCCTTCTCTCTACTGGGTTTCTGGAACTCAAGACCTGTCAAGTGCTTTTAACATAAATAACAATATACTGTAGCATCTAAGATTCCTGCCCCCTTACATGTGCCTAACAAGCCTGAGAAACTTTGTTGTCTCAGGAAGTGTCAAATGCTTCTAACATAAATAACATATGATCATTAAAATATGGATTCCAAAATTCCATGCCCTTTGATTCTGCTAGTCTAAGAATATGTTTCTTTGACTCTGCCATGCTGCATGTTAAGGTAAGGTTGCCAGTTTTGAGAGGCAAAGGCGAATTTGTTCACAAATGAAAATAAGGATAATGTTGCATTTTCCTGCAGGGGGCTGGGCACTAATGAAAGTAAGGATTTTTTATTTTTAGTTATTTAATGCATTTGATCTGGCTGTTGATTTATTTGAAATCAACAAAGCCCCTCTAATCAGATTATACCTGACTGCTGGGGTTGGTCTGTATAAAAGGTTTTTTTTTTATTATTGCAGCCTATGTTTGTCTGTAGGCAGAGGTATAGTAAGGATGTATTTATTTCTGGTGAAAGGCTAGAGACTAACAGTAACACCCTCTGTTTAGCTGCAGGGACAGATATGGTGTAGGATTTTACAGTGCAGGCTTTCTCACAGTGTGTTGTATATAGTACTGGTGAAAGGTGAGGGACTGACAGCACTGGAGACTGAAGCTGTATGTTTGTCTGTAGGCAAAGGTGTAGAAAGGGCAGGTACAGTCAAACTTAGGGAAAGGGAAAACTGGTTAACCAGCAAAAGCACACTAAACCCAAGTTATTTCCTGATGTTAACTGGGAGTACAAGGCAGTTAAGCAAGTTTCTTTTCTTTCTTACTTCTAAGGGGCTAGCAGGGTATTGTTTTGGGGGATGTTGAAAGTTTGAAAACTGATTTGGTGGCTGTAATTGGGCTCATTTGTTGGATGTTTCACTGTGTAACAGGCTGCGCTGGTGGAGGCCTATTTCTTCTGATTTAAAACCTATTTTGTGGGATTTGCTGGGGCCTGGTTATTTGAATTGGAGACCTATATCTGTTCATTTCAAGCCTATTTTGATGTGTTGTTAGTGAAGCTGATTAAATTGGAGACCTGTTTCCTTTGGCAGCAAACATATTTTGTGGGCTTTGAGTTGAATTTTAATTAATTGTTGCTGACTTCAGTAGCTGCAAAGATTACTGCAAAGTGGGGGAAGGGTGTTAATGGTCTGGCCAGGTCTCACTCAGCTAATTGACTGGAGGCAGAGCTGAATCAGGTTTGTGGTGTAAGCTGCTTTGTCTTCTCAGAAGGAACTGGAAGGGGACAGGATCAGTTGTGTTCCAGGACAGTAGCTGCTGCTTGTTGTTTTCACAGGGTTCTTGTGGATTTTGCTTGGTAGAAGGTTATTTCTTTTCTTTCTTACTTCTAAGGGGCTAGCAGGGTATTGTTTTGGGGGATGTTGAAAGTTTGAAAACTGGTTTGGTGGCTGTAACTGGGCTCATTTGTTGGATGTTTCACTGTGTAACAGGCTGCACTGATGGAGGCCTATTTCTTCTGATTTAAAACCTGTTTGGTGGGATTTGCTGGGGCCTGGTTCTTGGGCTGCTGGGCTTGGAGGGAAGACACAGGGCTGATACACTCTCGCTCTCGAGTCGGGTGTCTGCCTAAGACCCACCCTCCCCACCCCCCTCCCTCCCTAGAATTCTGCTAATTTATAGGGGAACACCTGTCCTGCAATTGGAGGAAAAGGCTGCAGGTGCAGCTCATGTAGTTCTAGCCACTGGGGGTTGGATTTAAAGGCTGGGAGAGAGCAGCTTAGGGAGTTGTTCATTTCCCTTATAAGTTTACTGTGTTGTACTGCATTTAGTAACAGGGTTACCAGTGTACTGTGGGACTGTATCTAAGATTAGTGGGTGACCTGATTAGGCAGTATGGGTGTATCTTGGACTAGGGGGGAACCTGATGGCTCACCCAAGGAAATGTACTTGAAAGGGGATGGAACCACACATCATTAGGGCCGGCATCTTTGGGAGGGTGGTGGGGTGCATAGGGTGTGGAGCAGCCATGATACTGGACTGGGCTTGGAAGTTCGGTGGTTGCCCAGTGTGCTACCAGCTGGCACAACTTAGGGAGGAGGTTGTGGGGATTAGGAGACAGCTGGGGGAAGGGGGAGGTATGGTTGGGGAAGGGGGCAGGGGATCTCCCACAGGGTTTCAGCAAGCACTGGGGTGGGGGCATAGGGAAAAGAGTGCAGGAGAATACTCAGGGGTCACATAAAGACCCTGGCAGAGGGGGTCCAAAAGGACACTACTGAGGAAGCAGGCAGGTAACTGGGGACCCTCACAAAGGAGGGACAGAGGGACAACATTCTCAGAGAAGTAGGCAGATGGCCGGGGCTGGACAGAAGGAAGCAAGGCGGGGAGGTGGATCAGACCTTACACTCAATAACCGCTTCAATTCTCTTCTTCTGCTCGAGGATGAGGGGGGTGATGGAGCCACGACAGAGGTGGTTAGAGATAGAAAGGGAGTAGGGGGCAGGAGGCAGGGGCTGGATAGCAGGAAGAACAGGGAGGAACCTGGAATGCAGGAAAATGGGGAAAGCTGTGAATCGGAGCAGGAGGGGCAGGGGGAAGAGGGAAGGAAGCGCAAGGAGAAGGACCAGTTGGGAGGAAAGATAAAGGAGAAGGACCAGAAGTACAAGAAGGATTCAGTAAAGGGAGCTGAGGGTTTAGGCCAGGGGAGCATGACAAGCAAGGAGGGACTAAATGGAAACAGGAAGGAAGGGAGGATGAGCCAGGCTAGTTTAGCAGATGGGGAGAAGGACCAGTCGTGAGCAGTGAGGGGAGTTAGCAAGGTGCAGAAGGATACTCAGGAGGAGGAGGCATAGGATTGGAGGGAAGGGGGTGGCCAGGGTAAATAAGGAGGGGGTGGCATGTGGCACCCAGATAGGGGGAGGAACAAGGAGCCGGCTGGGTGGAGGGGCTGGGAGAAAGGATGAGGGACATGGAAGGGGGGGAAATGAAGGAAAAGGAGCTGTCAGAGTGCTCCTGTTGGGGGATTCTATGATCAGGGGTATCAAATGGGATAGGGAGGGAGAAGCCTGGCCAGTTAGAACAAAATGCTTCCCTGGACTAATGGTGCACAGGGCTAAGCACGAGGTATATCAGCTGGCAAAGGATTGTGGGGTTCCCGGACATACTGGTCCACCTGGGTACAAATGTCATTGAGGGAAATAGTGAGCTAGAGATACAGGCAAGATTCAGGGAGCTTGCCAGGGTCTGTCATGACATAGGATGCACAGTTTCTTCTCAGAATCTTGCGGTGCCAAGGGCTAAAAGGAACACAAAAGGAAGATTAGGAGATAAACCAGTGGCTCAGGGGTGGTGTGAGGCCAGAGGGTATGGGTTGATGGGGGTTGGGGAGACCTGGGAGGATAAGGAGCTGTATGCTAGAGATAGACTCCATCTCAATTTGGAGGGAAGGGGAATCTTTAAGTTGAAAATAGAGGAGTTCATTGCTGAAAGGAGGGGTTTAAACTTGTGAAGGGGGGAGGGATGGGAGATAAGGCTGTCAAGGGGGTGCCAATAAAGGAGGGACTCTGTCTCCACCCCCCTGGGGAGCTGGAGGATTGCAGGAAAAGGCTGACTGGTAAAGTGCAGACCAGGGGAAAACAGAATCCCCATGGGAACATGAGCAGGGGAAATGGAAGTATAGGGAAAGGGTGGAAGGTAGTCCTGCTAAATGCCAGGAGCTTGGGAAATAAAATGCCTGAGCTCAAGGCGATGCTAACTGAGGGAGCAGTGGATGTGGCAGCAGTCACTGAGACCTGGGCCACTGGAGGACATGACTGGGACCTGAACCTGGAGGGTTACACTATGTTCAGGAAGGACAGGGGGGAGGGAAGGGGAGAAGGGGTAGCAATGATAGTCAAAAACTGCATCGGCATAGGGGGAGTAGAGGAGGCGGAGGGAACCATGGAGGCCATTTGGGTCACCTTGATAACAAGGGGGGGCAAGACAGTAAAAATAGGAGTGGTGTATAGACCCCCTGCCCTGGCAGAGGAGCTGCAGGAGAGTTTGGTGGCAGATGTTGGGAGACACTGCAGACTGGGCAGAGGAACGGTGGTGGTGTTGGGGGACTTAAACATGCCAGGAACAGACTGGGAGACTATGACATCCTCTGTGACCAGGGAACAGAGGTTGTTGGATGTCTTTCAGGACGCGTTCCTAACTCAGCAGGTGGGGGAACCGACCAGGGAGGCGCGGGTACTGGATGTGGTCCTGGCAGACAGTGACCAGATTGGGGGCCTGGAGGTAAGGGACCCATTGGCGGGGAGTGACCATGCCACGGTCTGGTTCTGCCTGGACCTAGGAGGGCTAGACGGCTGCACAAAGACGGAGGTAACTGACTTCAGGGGGACAGATTTTAAGGAAATGGGAAGAATCCTTAAGGAGCATTTGGATGTGATTGGGTCAGACATGGGTGCTGATAGTAGGTGGGAAATCATCAGGAGAGGGGTACAGGATGCTACCAGCACCTGTGCAAGAGTAAGACGAAAATGTGGTAGGGCCCAAAAACCCTGCTGGTGGACCAGGGAGGACCAGGAGGTGGTGCAGGGAAAGAAGGCAGCCTATAGGCAATCCAAGTGCTCAAGGAGTGAAAGGGATTGAGGGGAGTATGAGCTGATGGCTAGAAGGGCCACTAGGGTGATGAGGGTGGCTAAGGCAAGGAAGGAGCAGAACCTGGCCAGGGAAATTAGGAGAGGGAACAAGGGGTTCTTCAATACATTGGGGAAAAACGAAGGGTGAAGGGGCAGATTAGCAGAATTAAATCAGGGGAGAGATGGGCACAAGACCCAGGGGAGCAGGCTGAGGTACTAAATGAGTACTTCACCTCAGTTTTCACCAAGGAAAATGGGGGTGCTGCATCGTACATGGGAGGAGACAGAGATACTGAGGCGAGGGGGACCCTTACTGATCGGCGGGTCTGGGGAGAGGGGGAGGCATCACTGGTAGGAGGGGGGAGGGCTAAGCAGGGAGAAGAGGTACCGGAAGTGGAAATCACAGCAGAGAGAGTGAGGGAAGCCCTCAGCTCCCTTAAGACACAGAAAGCACCGGGGCCGGATAAATTACATCCCAGAGTGCTGAAGGAACTTGCAGATGTCCTGGCGAAACCCCTGGCGGAGCTTTTCACCATCTCTCTGAGGACAGGGTGGGTGTCCTAGGACTGGAAGGTGGCAAATATAGTGCCTATCCACAAGGGGGGATCAAGGGAGGTGGCAGAGAACTACAGGTCTGTCAGCCTGACATCGGTGGTGGGCAAGGTGATGGAGGGCATTATCAAGGAGAGGCTAGGGGGGACCTGAAAAAGTCAGGGTGCCTGGACGATAGACAGCATGGATTCATCCTGGGGAAATCATGTCAGACAAACCTTGTGGAGTTCTATGACTGGGTGACTAGTGCCTTGGACCTGGGTAGACCAGTGGACGTCCTCTTTCTAGACTTCAGCAAGGCATCTGACTCTGTTCCTCACATGGGCCTGTTGGATAAGCTGGGAGAAATGGGGCTGGGGAACCAGATAATCAGATGGATAGGCAATTGGCTCCAGGACTGGGACCCAGAGGGTGCGTGGTTGTGGGATAGTCTCATCCCAAGGAGGGTCATTGGTGGGGTCCCACAGGGATCAGTCCATGGCCCTCTCTTCAACGCCTACTCTCTGACATAAGGACAGGAATCAGGAGTGAGATGAGCTCTTGCGGATGACTCAAAACTGGGGGCGGTGGTGGAGGGGGGAGGGTGGCCTACAGGGGACCTGGAGGCTCTGGAAAGATGGTCTAGATAGTGGAAGCTGAGGTTCAATGCAGGCAAATGCAAGGTACTCCACCTGGGGGCCAGAAACCCAGGCCAAGTGTACATCCTGGGGGGGGAATGCTACAAGTCTCGATGGCTGAGAAGGACCTGGGGGTGGTGGTGGATGTCAAGATGAACAACTCAGAGACTTATAGGAGGGCAGCAGCCAAGGCCAACAGGATGCTGGGATGCATCGCTAGGGGGATCACCTCCAGAAGGAGGGAAGTGATACTCCCTCTGTATTACTGCTTGGTGAGGCCGCACCTTGAGTACTGCGTGCAGTTTTGGATGCCACACTTAAAGAGGGACATTGCCCTCTTAGAGAGGGTCCAGAGGAGGGCAACCAAAATGATTTGGGGCTTGGGGGACAGGACCTATGAGGAGAGGCTTGAAGAGCTAAATATGTACACATTGGAAGAGAGAAGGGACCGGGGGGACATGATAGAGGTCTTCAGGTACATGAAGAGGGTAAATAGGGGAGCAACAGTAAGGGTGATTTGAAGGAAGGAGGAGGGGGCCACTAGAGGGCATGGGTGGAAGCTGGAGGGGGGAAGATTCAGGGGAGAAAGGAGGAGGTGCTACTTCACTGAGAGGGTGGTGGAGCCATGGAATACGCTGCCTAGGGGGCTGGTGGAAGCAGAGACAGTGGAGGGGTTCAAGAGGGGGTGGGACAGGTACAGGGGAAGGGTTCTGGAAGCAAAATCCAATGCAGCAAGAATATCCAGAACTGGGAAGGGAGAAGCCAGAGGAGGCGAGGGGGGGCAGCAAGGTCAGCACCCAGGGTGGAGGCTGACCAAACGAGCAGACTCGAAAGACCATTAGGCCTATTCTGCTGGCATTTTAGTATGTTAGCATGTTAGTAAGTAACTTGCTCAGGGTCACACAGCATGCAAGGTGGGACTGTACATTAAAACCTAGGTCTCCAGGTTTGTAGTTCAGCATCCTTAACCACTATGCTGTACTGACTCCAACATAAGACTTAATCACTCTGTTGTTAATATGTTGCCAGTGGGGGCTAGCAGCACTGAAGACTGAAGCCCTATATTTATCTATAGAAAGAGTGCAAGTAAGTACAGGGTAAGCTGAGGATCTCACACAATGTGATGTATTTAATGCTGATGAAAGCTGATGAACTAACAGCTCTGAAGACTGAAGTTCTCTGTTTACCCAGAAAAATAGATCTCATGCATGTCTATTCAAATTTGTGAAAACATAAATTAATGTTCACTGTATGTAGAATATTTTTTATTTACTTGGTATTTTCTCCCATGTATTGTATTATACAACTTGCACATCTCAGTGGCCCTACCTGGTCATCACAATTTAAATAAAATCAGTCAATACATACATACGTACATAATTGGAAGGCTATACATGTAGTTCAATGGACAAGCAGCCAGCCACTCCCCCTTCCTGTGCTACATAAGCACTTCCTCTGAGCCTCTCTCTCAAGCACTTTTTCTTTGCAGCCGGAGGCTCTAACAGTCTGTTCTTTGCAGCTGCTGGGGCTTGCCCCCCCCCACCGCTGTGTTTTGGCCTCTGCTTGTTTTTGCTGGACTTCTGTTTTCTGTCCTCCTGCATTTGGTTTATATTGCTTGCCTCCCGCTGTGTGCTTTTTTGTGTTGCATGTTCCCTGTTCTTCTGTGTTTTTGTGTCTTTTGTTCTGCATTCTTTTGGGGGGGCTTCTGTTTGAAAAATCAGAATTACAACCCTTTGAGTTGTAGACTCATTTCCAAAGGTTCCCATATTTCTAAAATCCTTGTATTTTGCTAATCCAGAGCTCATGCTACTTGCTCATATTTACTCACAATGCAACTGCAATCATTATCTGTGTGTTTCAGCTCAAGCTGCTTCCCTGCTGCTGCTCTCCATGCTATGCACCTTAATTGTTTTCACCTGGTTCAGGCTCACTCTGAACCCTAGCCCAGGCAGCTCAATCCTGCTTCCTGAAAGTATACCACGTACCTCATTGCTGCTGTTTTCACTGCACTGCCTAGCTAATTTGCTGATTTCAAAATGTTGCCTCTCAAGAGTCTATGTTCATTCAAGTTGCTACCCTATAACTCATAATTACTCAGAACTGATGCCGCTCTATTATGTTTGCACACTGCTATTAAACTCTGGAGGTCAGCTAAGCTACTGCTGATACTGTAAACTAGTTTTAAAAACCCTTAGGCTGCCGGAAGATTTAGAATGCATAGGTTTTTAGGACAAGATATCTTGTCGGCGGCAGTCTAAGGGTTAATATCTGCATGTGGGTCATGGCGCCTTCCCATCGCTTTCTTGTTTTTCCTGTGGCAGGGGACTGGAGATGTTTTTGAGGAGCCATGGCCCCGTGTGATATACTTAACTCATGTTCGAATCCTCCGAGTATTTTGTCATCTTTCATTGGCTTCCTTGATGGCCTGGCTGGCATGCCAACTATTCATATTTGCAACTCCTTCAACCTCCATGCAGGTCTGACCGTTTGCTTACTCTTCTTACTGACCTATGTGCAGGTCCACTCCTTGCTTGCGAAATTCATTTGCTCAATGCTTGCTACTACCATGTCTGACCTAGGTAAGGGTCCCAGCACTCAATGTTTCAGTCAGCTCCTCCTCAGTTGTTTTCTGGGGCATGCCAGCCATAATCATTCCATGCCACAGGGCCTTCCTGTAGCCGATGGTCTCACTCTACACCTAAGAAGTCCGCATCTTGAGCGCGCCTGACTTGGGGTGGGGTCCTTCTCATCTGGCCCATAGCTGGGAATGTCCTCCATCTGGGCCTGGCTTTAGTCATTTGAGACTTGATGGCAGCTCCTGGTGTAGAATTTAAGACTAGCCATGAAGGATGGTTATAGCGATCTCCTTTGGCTCTAGTATTCTACTAGAAGGCACCTTCACTGCATTCTTCCTATGACTGCCTCTGGTTCACCTGATTTGTTTTTAGGGCAGGTAGACCAGGTGAGTGCCTCAGCAGTCATCACTCTCCTCCTCTTGCCTTGGTTGCCCCCGATGTTGCAGAGCACTCTCACAACCTTTTACGGTGTTCCTGTTAGAGGGATCAAGTGAGTGCTTTCCTCCAAATTGGAATATTTTCCACCCCCCTTTAATTGGATTTCTAAATTGCAGCAACAAAGCTATCACTAAACAAAACATCCCAAGCCTGGAGGGAATGTGACCTAGGCCTTGACTTCCCAGAGATTTCCTCCTCAAAGGTTTTTTTTTCTCTCCTCCGTACCTCAGGTCATAAACATTAGTTATCCATAGTTAGTCTTCCCTAGTTCCTTTAGGTAGGTTCTGCTGTTGGATGGAGGTGGATGGGGTCCCTACTTGCTGTGCTCTCTCTCTTTAGGAGTCCCCCTCAATCTCCAGTGCAAACCATTGTACTCATGCCATTGCTAACCTGCACATCTCATTAGGTTATCAAGCTGCCTGGTGCCTAATCTACTACCATGCCTCACAGCTACTGACTGCTAACATGCTTTTGTACTACTACTTTCTTTTGGGGGATGCTTCTAAAGGTACCCTTAGCCAAGGTAATCATCTTGCAGCACCTCTAGGGGTGGAACCCTCTTTGGGGGTTCCTTGCCTTTGGTACCCTTACAGGGTGGTAATTCCTCTGGACTGGAGAGCTCTAATGGCCAAAACCAAGTAACACAGTTGCACAAGCATAGCATTATACTGGCTGCATAGGCCATTCAGTTGGAAAGGTATGCCTGTAGTTCAATGGACAAGCAACCAGCCACTTCCCCTTCCTGTGTTACATAAGCAGTTCCTCTGAGCCTCTCTCCCTCAAACACTTTTTCTTTGCCCCACCATCCTCCCCTCTCCTGCTCCTCCAGTGGCATTGCCTCTCTCCTTGAGATGCTTCCTAAGGTACCTTTAGCCAAGAGAATCGTCCTGCAGCACCTATAGGGGTGGAACCCTCTTTGGGGGTTCCTTGCCTTTTTTACTCCTGCAGGGTGGTAATTCCTCTGGAATACAGAGCACAAATGGCCAAAACCAAGTAACACAGTTGCACAAGCATAACATCATATTGGCTGCATAGGCCATTGAAATAACTAAATAAATGTAGTGTTCCCCCTGTGTGATGTATTTAATGCTTGTGAAAAGTGAGGGACTGGTCACTTACAGCACTGGAGATTGAAGCTCCCTGGTTGTGGGGCCATGAACAGACAGGTACAGTACAGATTTAATCACTCTGTGAAGTATTTTATTCTGGTGAAAGGTGTGGGACTAACAACACTGGAGATTGAATCCCTCTGTTTACACAGATAGACAGGTACCATGAAGGTGTGCCCACTGTGTAATGCATTTAATGTTGATGAAAAGCAAGGGACTGACAGCACTTGAGGCTGAAGCCCCCTGTTTGTTTGTAGGGCCATGAACAGGACAGGTACAGTGCAGACATCTGAGAATGTGTTTCGTTTAATCTTATTTCAGCTTGTTTATTATTGCACTGTGACTTGCTATCTTTGGAGACTATTTACTGATGTGACTTCCAACAGATACAGCATCTAACTGCACAGCAGTTTCAAATTACATTCTTGGTCATCATAGAAACATTAAAACATAGAAATCGTCAGCAGATAAGGACCACTAGGCCCATCCAGTCTGCCCATAGGCTCTATACATTGTATATGGCCTCTAACCCTATGTGATCAATGGCTTTTCTTTATTCCCTTCCCTGTCAAGGTAATCTTGTGCCTGTCCCAGGCATGCTTAAACCCCTCCACTGTGCTTGCCCAACTACCTCCTGTGGCAGGCTATTCCAAGCATCAACTACCCTTTCTGTGTAGAAAAACATCTTAACATTACCTCTTAATCTACCCACCTCCAATTTCATATTGTGCCCCCTTGTTCTAGTACTTTTTCTACATTGGAAAAGGTCCCTCACCTGCACCTTGTTTATACCCTTGAGGTACTTGAAAGTTTCAATCATGTCCCCCAACTCTCTCCTCTCCTTTCCTCCAGTGAGTACATATTAAAGTCCTTTAGTCTCACCTCATATGTTTTGTGGAGTAAACCCTGCACCATCTTTGCTGCCCTTCTCAAGATAGTCTCCACCTTGTTTATGTTCTTACACAGCTGTGTCATCCAGAACTGCACACAGTACTCCAGGTGAGGCCTTACCAATGTTTTATACAATGGCATCACCACCTCCTACCTCCTGCTAGTGATAACCCTGCCTATGTACCCCAGCATGCCACTGAACCTCCCCGCTGCCTTTGCGCACTGCTTTAATACCTCAAGGTCACCAGAGATGATAACCCCTATGTCCCTGTCCTCCTTGGTGACAGTCAGCTCCCCCCATCCTGTAGTTCTCCCCAGGGTTCCCTCTATACAGGTACATTATTTTGCACATGTTTGCATTGAACCTCAGTTGCCACATATCTGACTATCTTTCAAGCTTCTCCAGGTCCCTCTTCCTTTGCTGCACCCCTTCTGGAGTATCCACCCTGTTGCAGATCATGGTGTCATCTGCAAACAAGCAGATATTTCCTTCCAGCCCTTCTGCAATGTCACTAATGAAGATATTGAACAAGACTGGTCTCAGTACTGATTCCTGCTGTACCCTGCTGGTCACATCCTCTCCCCAGATTGTACCACATTTACCACTACCCTATGTGTCCTGTCTGCTAACCAGTTCCTAAATCAGTTCACTACCTTGTCTTCCATACCCAGACTACCCATCTTGTTAACCAGCCTTCTATGTGGGATGATGTTGAAGGCTTTGCTGAAATCTAGGTAGGCGATGTCTACTGCCCCTCCCTGATTTACTTTCCTAGTTACCCAATTAAAAAAAATCTGTCATATTAATTTGACATTACCTTCCTGCTATAAATCCATGTTGCCTCAGATCCTGGGTACCCCACATTTCAGGCTTCCCACTATCCTTTCTTTCAGCAGAATCTCCATGATCTTTACCACCACTGAGGTGAGACTGACTGGCCTGTAGTTTTCCACCTCCTCCCTACTGCTGCTTTTGCGCAGTGGGACTACATGTGCCCTTCTCCAGTCCTCTGGAACCACACCTGTGTTGAGTGACTCTGTGAACAGGGCCGCTAGAGGTGCCACTAGTTCCTTTCACAGTGCCCTTCATAGTCTTGGTCGGATGCCGTCTCTCTCCCAGTGTGTATATGTGTGTAGCGGTGATTTACACTATTTCCTTTGAAGAGCTGATTTATGTTAACCTTTCAGGATCTGTCTAAGTAGTGGCATTGGAACGCACATGGTTTTATATTTGTAGGAATGGTAAATGCTAGGCAGGTAATGTTTAAGGGGTTTTCAGAGGTTGCAATGAGCATCATAGGGGATTACAAAAAAATCATAGTGGTGTCAACTGCAGTATTCCCAGATTGAACAAAGCTTTTCCCTCTATGACACCCTCATTTTCCCTGGGTTTTCCATGTATAACTGGGACAAAACTCTTGTACATTTTCCTGTATGCTCAAATCAATACATATACACAACTAACTTCATTATACCTGTCAGTAATATCACTATAACAAATGTTAAGGGCGTTTTATGTGTTCTTATTTATTTTAAATGGTAAAACTCACCTGCAGCATATTACAGAGGCTCTGGAACAACGTTGGAATCTCTCAAGCTTTGCTCTCAAGGTTCACATGTCTCCAGAACCTCTTGATGGTATTATATATAGAATAATGGCTAGATATGGGGTTATAACAAGATTTTACACCCCCCTCCTAGAGGTGGGATGCCACATAAACCCCAAGAGTGAAGCTTGATGGGTTTATTATGGCATCCCACCCCGAGGGTGGTGTAAAATTTGAGTTTTACACACCTGTACCCAGCCTTTATTTTATATAATTACTGGTGAGCATTTTCTCACCTCAACAATTACATAAAATAAAGTTATTTCTATGGAGCCGCAGACCAGTTGGGCTTCAGTGCAGTCCGTGGCTCCTGATAAAAACAACTGCATCTTTTGTTTTGTTTTTTTTCATTGCCAGCTTATGTTAAAAAAAATTTGCCCCGTAAATAACTTACGGCCGCTGACTCTGAGTGCAGTGAACTCCCAGGTGAACTATGTAGGGCTGAGGAATGGTGGCAGGCAGTGAGTGAAGGAGGGGTGGCTGCGCACGCCTAGTGTGAGAGAAACCTGGTACGCATTCACCGTTATAACCCACAGGTTATAACAGTGAATTATAACTGGGTTTCTCTATGGGAGAAAACACTCCCCAGTTATTATAGTCATATTACAATGTTCTGACACAGGATAGCCTGGCTGAGATGTATCTCATATTCAGTGGGGTCATACTTTTATCCATTTTGGCAACATACTGACACACGATAGCTTTGCTGAGATGCAGTATCTCATTTTCAGCAGGGTCCTAATTTTATGCATTTTTACAATGCACTGATAAAGTTTAGCCTGGTTGAGATGCAGTATCTCATTTTCAGTGGGGTCTTACTTTTACCCATGTTTATGTCTGTGTGCAATGTAGACACAGGATAGCTTTGCTGAGATACTGACAGCCGCCATGTGCAACATGGCAGCACTGACTTGCACTGCACATATGCGAATATCACACATATGTAGTCTTGTTAACACTGCCATGTTACGCGTGGCTGACAGGGTTAAACTGCGCATGTGCAAATATAACACATGTGCAGTTCTGTAATTACTGCAGTATTAGTTATATCTGACTCTGGGTCAGTAAGAGCACTGCATATTCTTTTCAACACTCTTGCCATTCCTAAAAGCTCTCCACAGCCATATCGGCTCTGACCAGAGTTTGTTAATTTATGCCACCTTTGCTCCTGCAGTCTGCAGGGTATCTTTCTGTTTTGCCAGTCTCTGTGAGGTTCCAACAGCCATCACATCCATTTTATTTTCATTAGTTGCAGGTTATTTCCCCACTACCCATTTAATAACACTCAAAAGATACCCCCGCACTTTTTGTTGAATTATAACTTGTGACTTTCTTAACAGTCAGTTAACGTATCACTTGAATACATTATTGTTTGTGTATAATTAAAAAATAGGTAGGGTTTGTTTTTAAAAAAAATCTAAGAATAACAACAGTCCCAGAACAGACCCTTGGGGTCTCCTGCTGTGATTTCCAGTGAGTCTCATTTGGCTCCCTGATTTTATTTAAATAAATTTCTATTTGTTAGAAACAAATGGAGGGTACAACGAGCAATACCCAATTCTTAGAGTTTATCAAGCAGAGTTGTATACTACACAACATCATAGGCTTCTATTAGATCAATAAATATTGCACTGGTTATGAGGCCCTAATCTATTGCATGAACACACTAATTCCCAAGTCAACGCTCTTGATCTGACAGGTAAATAATTATGAGCTTTGAAAAATTGCCTCCATTGTTCTTTCAACAAAACACAAGATGGGAGATTTATCATCAGCAGAGGATGTTCTTCCTCAAGAGGACAAAAAAATCAGTGACAACAGACTGCAAACTGACAAGGAGGTCATAACATGAAAGGGTACAAAAAAGCAAAATGCATTGTTTACAGAACAGCTGTCTGCTCAATGGCAGAACTTCAAAGGCCATGGAGTCTTTCTGCATTAGACTTCAAAGCACTACATTTAATGTACTCTATGATTTGGGGGATATTAATACCAGTGAATATATTTCTGGAACATATT
The DNA here is from genome assembly GCA_016271365.2 of Neoceratodus forsteri. NCBI lineage: Eukaryota > Metazoa > Chordata > Ceratodontiformes > Ceratodontidae > Neoceratodus > Neoceratodus forsteri. Next base: position 633,021,778 of record CM028131.1, read on the forward strand.
TACAATTCTTAAAGAAGAACTGCACGAAATCTAAGTCATTTTTCACAACAGAAGCTGTCTTTTAAGTACTGGATACATTTTTGTTATTGTTCCATATACACAGGCCTTTTAGTAACCTCAGTGGATGTTTCTGCTTTACACTCTGGTGTTAAGTGCCATTTTAGAACTGTATTATGTAGTCTATGTCCCTCTCAGCTGCAGAGTTCTGTAATAGAACATGAATGCATTGTGCAAACAATAGAAGAGTAGAACAGGGACATAAACAACTATATGCAGTTCCTAAACTGGTTCTTACCATGTTAACGTGTTAACTAGAAACACCCATACAGATAGCTAAAAAGTCTGGATAGCTAGAGCAATAACAGAATTTGAACCAGTATAAAAAAAATGGCTTCTAAGGGAGAAAATGACTTATAGATTCTGCATAGTTCTTTAAAGTCAGATTGCATATAATGTTTCTACCTTGCTTCACAATAAACCTAGACTTACTACAAAACCGATGCTTCTTTTTTCAAACCCAGCATCCCCTCTAGCATTCATCAAAATGCAGAGACTGTCTATGAGCTCTGAGCTCTGAGTTCTGAGCTATGAGTATAGTGTCACTGCAGAAATGTACTGTTTACATTAGCAGGGCCATCATTAAAATATACTGGTTTTCAGTGTTTTCTTATCTCATTTTATTTTATATCCTTAATTCTACTGTTTACAGAGCATGCATGACATGTTACTCAAAGAGCATGCTCACTTAAACATTAGATCAGAGAGGAAAACCTTTGTTTTCATTAAAAATACAACATGTTGTAGAAAAGGCCTACTCTATGAATGCTCGTGAAGTATAGGGTTTATCCAACTGGCCTGAAAGGCAGATTGGACTCCCATCATGGGATAAATGCCTTCCTCCATGGGAAATCTTATTGATTCACACATACTTCTTTTCATCATGATTATGTACAGTATCTCACATTGTACACACATACCAATGACATGTAAAGGGCTTGGAATTCACTAGATCATTTCAATTTCAAATTAAAATTCCAAAAGACACTGCCAAAATATACCCAGAGTTGGCTAAAGTCAGCACTTTTGGGATTATTCTAGAAAAAATACATTTAAGAAAAGTCATTCTTAGACTACTGTAGATAGTAGCGTTTTATAGTATTATAATTTTCAATAAGAGTTTGTTTAAAGATTATCTCTTAGCTACACAGTACAAAGTCAGCCCAGTACATTTCAGTTCTATCAAATTTGACAACCAAAGAGCATTGTGGGCTTGCCCCGTTATGTGACTCTACCCTTCCAATAGCTGTGCTGCAGACTAATATATCTGTCCAGGTTTCCTATATATTCTAATTCCGTTGGCAGTCTAAGAGATAACACTGCTGCACTGAGGCTTTACTTCTTTGCCTGGAACCAAAACAGTAAATTTGTATATTACATGGTGAGACAACTAAAATATTTACACATTTGATTCATGCAAACGTAGCAGATATGCAATGGCCTGACTCAAAATAGGCATTTTATCTTCAAGTGGAAGAGGGCAGAATATTAACTAATGAGTGGCAGAGACAAAACTGATTTACAGAAGTCCTACCCACTCCAAGTGATGATAAACTGCATATTTGAGACAGACCATTGCTTATTTGATACATACAACATCAGTTTACTAGTTAAAACTATTAAATCTGCTGTTTAATTTGAATTGCTTCTTTCTGATTTCAACTGCTGGCTCCAGTGCTGCACTAAGCAATTGTGATGTCATCAGGATTGTAAAAGCTGCTCTCTGATTGGTTCAGTACTCCACTGTAATGAAACTAACATTCAAGGTATAAATTATGACAAAACTAACAAGATAGCTAGATATCTTGAGGTTACATACAGTAAGTACAAATATGTCACTTGTAATCCTGTCTCTTTTGTCTCCACTGGTGGTGTATAAATGTCATTAGCATGGGTAAATCATGGCCTAAAAAGTATTGCTCTATAAAAACTCCAGTTACCATATTATAGTTGTGAAGTGGTTAAACACTAGCGACTTGCTGCCTCTAAACATTATATAGAGGCTGCAGCCATAATTTAAATACCTACTTTACTAACCGATAATTTGTAGGAGACATACTCTTGATTTACCTAATTATTTGCCTGACCACCAATATCCTGGGGGCAATGGATCAAGGGCAATCTATGGAAGCCACTGTCTTGGACCTTTCCAAGGTGTTTAACCTGGTGAACCATGACCTCCTGCTGTTTAAACACAGATTGGCCTGGACAACCTAGCTTGCAGTCAGTATAGCCAATACCTAGGAAATAGGAAACAGCTTGCCAAGTGGCAAGGTGGATCATCTGGTCTTAAAGGCATTGCAACTGGTGTATTCCTGGGTTCTATACTAGGTCCTATGCTCTCCTTGCTATTCGTTAAAGACACACCTCCAAACTGCAGTACAGCCAGATTTCAGCTCTATGCAAATGAAGTTGTCTTATACAGTAGTTCCTTGGTCCTAAACCAGATCAGCCTTGCTCTGGGCAGGGACTTCAAACTCCTTAAACCTGGATGCTAAACAACAAACTTGTCCTAAATGTCACAAAAATTTAAACTTTATTGTTTGGCCCCAGACACCTAGGTAATAATAGAGGCACTGCTCAAGCTGTCCACCCTCTCTTGTCTTCATATAGATTTGGCTAACTTAATAAAATATCTAGGGGTTCACCTGGACCAAGACCTAACCCTGAGTCCTCATGTGACTGCTGTTTCTAAAGCTATTCACCAAAAGGTGGGTCTTCACTACAGGCTTAATACCTACCTTTCGAAAGAGATACTGTTAGCCATTGCCACCAGCACGTTGCTGCCAGTGTTAACATATGGTACTCCCTCACCACATTCCATGTGGGAAAAAGAGCTGGGTAGGTTGAGGGTGCTGAATAACAGAGTTGAATGCTTTGTGGTTGGTGCCCACCCAAGGGTTCACCACTGTGTGTTCTATATGCCTGAACTGGCTCCCCCTCATGGCAAGACTAGCCTGTCCACTCCTCTGCCTCTCTTTTAAGCTCACACAGCACAGCACCACCCCTCCTAGTCTAAGGGAACTCCTCAATCTTAAATCCCTGTGGTGCCTCTTCCACTTTTTGAACTTTTCAATACTCACCCTTCCATGGGTCAGGACAGCCTCGGGTTTGAGGTAATTTGTTGTTTCAGCCCTGTCCCTCTGGAACAAGCTCCCACTAGAGGCTCAAAACTGTTCCTCCCTTGCCTCATTTAAGTTAGCTCTATAGGCCAACTTTCAAGTTCAAGTTCATAAATTTTATTTCTCGACAATTTTGTGTCATTACAAATATAATAAAAACATACTAGCAAAAGACATATTAATACAACATTAAAATATAAGTAAACAATTTGCTATTATTGGGTAATTATTAAGCTAATACCCTTAAAACACGCATGACATAGATAAATTACAACATCTTTTACCTTTTCATATTATATATATATATATATATATATATATATATACAGTATATATATATATCATATGAAGACCAGACAGGATACAATTGACATATAACACCATTTAATTGGTGTAAAGTATATAGGAATCTAAAGAAAGTAATTTCTTTAGCTAATTTGACCAAATCACCTGACTGAAAACAGTACACCTCTGGGCTTGAGTCTGTTTACCTACACTCCCATTTGGTGTTTTGACACCTGTAATCCCTTTCATTTTTTGGATTAAAGACCCTTAAGGGTCATAAAAAGAGAATTAGCTTATTTAGTTTCCTGTACATAGAAACCTGGTATTGTACTATTATCAACAAGTCATAGGATTTGTTCCTGAAACCATTATCCATGGTATTTTCTCATATACTACTGCCTTATTAACGTCATTATAATATTGATATTCCTGCATAATGTGCCAGTTTTGACTTTATTGCCAGTCTCTGGGTCAATCAAAAGTGATTTTAATATGGATAAAGACTGGGATTCTAATCTAATCTATAATTTCCAGTGCCTATTTCCTGTGGTGAAACTAGGTTTGTAACATTAATAAAGAACATTTCCTTTCAGAACAAGTATAATGAGATTAAAAAGTTTGTTGGTAAAGTCAACTTGCTCTCATCATTGATTGTAATTAAGACAACTGTATCATACTGCAATGTTTATAAATGTGTTGTCAAGAATTTTCTCAAGCCATTTCCTATCTTGCTTCACATATGTTGGACGGTTCACTTCCCTCACACCAAAATCACAAAAATGGGATAAAGTGTTTTCTCTTGATTGCTTATAGAATAATAATTTAGACTTGAATACATCTTATCTGGACCTGGTAATTAATGCCTTTTTCGTCTATAAGTAGTGTTAAATACTTTTCTCTTTTACCATCTATTTTCAGTATTTTGCAAGTTATATTTTTCAAGAAATTAATTCTTGAACAAATTTTTCTGTATTGCCAGATCTTTGTGTCTCTGCTTTATTTTACACAATATAATTTCTCTTGGCAAATTATGTATCTCTATAAAAATTTAACCTAATCCTTCATGATATATGCATGTCTTAATAAAATTAAAATATCGGAATGTAAAACTTCCGGTAGTGTACTCTATTTCCTCCTCCTTGCACATTCTTGGCAGTCTGCTCTCTTTCATAATTTGTAGTTCTAAGATGAAAACCGTCATCCTGTCTTTAGTGAGCGTATATAGTGGTATCTGACCTAGTTCTAATCTAAGAACAAAATATGGCACAAAATTGGGAAGTCCTGTAGGCCTACTTGCTCAGGTTTACTCAGTGACTGTGCAGCCACTGACATGACCATCCACCCTACCACTCTGCTATCTATTTCTGCCTGGTAACCCCTTCCTATTATTTGGTACTTGATATGCACTTTACCCAAATGGCCATGATTTTAATGCCTGTTAAAGTCCTTGTCTGAAACCTTGTAACTTATTCTGTCTTTGTATATGCAATGTCTCCAGTGTATGGTGCCTCTTGGAATTTTGTCTGTGCCCAGTGCGATTTTTGATGGTTTATCTCATGTTTTATATTCTCAATGTGTATCAGTTTCCTGTATTCTTGTGTTACACAATATTCCTGTATGTAATTAACTCCGGGTCACCCCTGAAAAAGGGACTTCTAATCTTAGTGGGCCTACCTGGCTAACAAATTCAAATTCAAATAGCTAAATAAATATATAAATAAATACTATTTCTTACTAAAGGGATGCAGAGCACTAGCTTTAAGTGCAACAGTGTTGCTCCACCAGCGGTAACTTTTCTATTAAATAATGACCTACTTAAATTGACTTTTCTATTATCGTACTTATTTGTACATACATATTTATAGGGATAACACATGGCAGGATGTGTGGTTATAAAGGGATAATGCATGTCTCAGATGGTTGTTAGGCATGAGGTGTAGCCAAGTACTGCAGGCACCCAAGAAGTGCATTATTCTCTTACAACCACCCACATGTGACTGTATTGTCCCACTTATAAAATAGATTTTTATTAGTTACAAAATATGTACTGTAGTTCAGGTGAAAGTGCACGTTTGTCTGAAAATAATCAATGGTCATGTGAGGCATTTTAACCAGCGAGGTTACAGGATTTTCATGTCCCATTTTATAATGTTGTTTTTTTGCCTCAATGTGGATATGAATGAGTGTGCTACTATGTGTGCAACCATATAGAACTGCATTGGACCTCCAAGTAATTGTTTTCTGTAGAAGCTGCTTTTATTAAATACCAGTTCCAGCTCTGTAATTTTTCAGTCTTTAATGCTGTTTTAGTAAATTCACTAAGTATTTCTAACATACACACTTATGTTGATTACCATTTTAGAACTATATGATGTAGTTTATTTCTTTTGTTATGTTCTTGCTTTATTTTTGAAATGAGATGGAGATCAAGTATGATCTGTGGTGATACTGTAGGCAGGGACAAATGGGCAGACTAGGTGGGCCAAGCTGTCTTTATTGCTGGCAAATTCTATGTTTCATTCATGTTCTGCTATAGGATGCCTTGTTTCAAAGAAGCATACTCTACATTCTACAATTCTAAAGTGGTCCTTACCACCCATGTGTAAATCAGACACACCCAGTGAATTAATTAAAAAGTTAGTGGTAAAGGAACAATACGACAATTGGAACCACTATTTAATAAACAGTTCCTACAGGAAAACATGACATACAGATTCAGTGCAGGTCTCTTTCAAAAAGGATCACATTAAGAAGAAGATATGTGTTCTGAAGGTATACCCTGCATCAATAAATCTTTAATGAAAATATATTATTGGTAGTATATTTACAATTGTAACAAGATTTTATTATGATTGTCAGACCTGTGTGATTGCCATCTTCTTGACCGGGTATCCCTTAAAAAAGAGGTTTTAATGTCAAAGAAACTTTCTGGACAGACTTTGTTTTGTTCTCAAAAAGGGCACTGCATTTTAAAGAGTATACTGTTAACTAGGGATGGGTGAACCAGTTCATCAAAAATATGAACTGACCAAACATGCCAAAGTGTTCAGAAACATATGGCTTCTGAACACATTCGGCTGTTCAGATTGGTTCAGATTACTTCTATCGACAGGAACTGTAGCTCAAGAAGCACCAGAGTAGTAGGAACCCACAGGCGGGACCAGAGACAAGATTCTGATCCCTCATTGGATGGCTGAGTTGTCTATCTCTCTAAGGTGGCACCTGATTGGATTGTTGCTCTGGCAACCCACGTGGTCCACCTTAGAGCTGCCAAGAGGAATCAGGAGGATGGAGAAGGATCAGCAGCTGCTCTTGGCTGCTCCTTGCATTGTGGATTACTGAATCAATTGTTTTCTTATGTGCTTGTGCTGCTTGCATTTTTTTTGTTGCCCCTTGGGCAAGCGAAGAAGTTCACTGTCAGTCTGCCACTCCAAAAAACAGGCAGAAATTTTTTAAACTAAAAGAAGAACTTAAGGGAAGAAGGGACTGGGAACTAGGGGAAGTTGGGGGTGGGGAGTCGGGGACTTGGGAGGGAATTGCCAGTAAGGACTGGTTGTGAGATTTGGGAGAGAGTTGGGGATTGGGGTGGGGACTGGACTGGGGACTGGGGAGTACAATGTATGGGAGAAGATACTTGGACAGAGGATCTAGGAACACTGAATGATGTTCCAGGAAGGAACTTGAAGAGAGAGACCGAGGGCAACTTGTGAGAACTAGAGTGCTGTATGTATGAAATCTGCCAGCCAGTCATCAGTGCACTAGTGGCACTTCTTGCATACTGTATGTGTGACCCCCCTCCTGTATCAGAGAGGGTTAGGCCAGGTAGGGTCCCCCAGAATCTCTGTGGGTATACTAGCAGCAGTGCCTGCAGCATCATCCTTAGCGTAGGTAGTGTGTGAAATAAATTCTGCCAAGACTGCCAGCCAATTGTCAGCGCACCAGTGCCATTTCATGCATACTGTTTGGGTGACCTAACCCCACCCCAAGAAGTCAATCATCTGTCATCTCCCCTCCCTGTACTCACTAAGCAGGGTAAAAGCTTTGGCTCAGTGGGCAGGGCATTCTGTCACATCACGTGGAATAAAGAAAAAAATCCTTCAAGGGGAAAAGCACTGTGTCAGAGAGGGTTAGGCCAGGCAGGGTCCCCCAGAATTTCAGTGGGTATACTAGCAACAGTGTGTGCAGCATTGCCCTTAGCATAGGTGGTGTGTAAAATAAATTCTGTGAGTGAAATAAAATCTGACAGTTAGTCATCAGTGCACCAGTGACACTTCTTGTGTACTGTCTTTGTGACCCCCCAAGAAGTCAGTCATCTGTCATCTTCCTCCCTGTGCTTGCTCAGTGGGGTATAAGCTTTGGCTCAGTGGGCAGGACATTCTGTCACATCACGTGGAATAAAGAAAAAAAATAATAACCAGTTTTTGACCCAGAATAAGTAACAGACTGGCATTATAATTACTCCAGAAAATAGTAACACAAAAGCTGGGGGCAAAGGAAGTAATAAACATAAAAAAAAGTTTATTCAAGAGCCCAAAAAGAAGTGGCCCAAAAAGTAAAGTACAACAACAACAATGAGCACCACAGTGTGTTGAAGGGGGCTGAACTAAATGCTACTACTATCCATGTGCAGGCTAACTCACAAAATGCTGAAAACCCAGCAAGGGTTGGTAGACTGTCTATGTCAGAAGGGCTCAGTAGTACAGCCAACAAAGTGTTGAAAGGCAGTGGCAATAACAAGTCATCTAAGAAAAAAGTGCAAAAACAAAGAGTATTCTAATTGTGCATAAAGTTAAAGCACTTACAGGTACAACTTGCAGTAGAGTTGCTCGATTTGCAACACATGCATATTGAATAACTCAGTCTGTGACTGCAAATGTTAGCGCTACTGAATCTGATGATGATGATGGTGGCGACCATGGTCACGGTGAGACTGATGATGATGAGCTTGTGACTTTCCCTTTAGCTATGCCTCATTCCGGTTCTGACAGTGACAATGTGGATAAAAATAATATCAGTAGTAGAGTGTCAAAAGGGAAAAAGAAAAACTCAAAGGCACAAGCCACACAAAGTGAAACAAAGTTTGACAGTAGTGACGATGATGATAGCAATGGTGCTGCAGAGGATTCTATGATTGTCTCACCTGATGAACCTGCATCCTTCGCTGATGTGTCTTCCCCATGTAAACCCAGCCACTCAACTCCTAGTCCTAATAAGGTTGTTACTAGACATAGACAGTCCACCTCTACTGTTTGGAATCATTTTTAAGTAAACCACAAGTATGCTTGCCAAGCTATATGTGTGCATTGCAACAGATGTGTTAGAAGGGGGGAAAAACAAAGGGCATCTTGGAACCACAACAATGATGCGACATCTTTCGTCAATTCACCCTATCATTGTATATGGTTCAAAAAAGCAGTCTAACGTTGGTGGCTTAAAATCTAGCTGGGCTATTGGTGAATAGGAACATTCCACTGAAACAATGGGAGATGAGCACCAGGCAAGATCCAGAAGTACACTTTTGCCTCACAATCATGATAATTCTGTAAGGTTCTCTGTTTTACCAAGCATGGCATGTAGTCATACAACACCCCCAGCCTTATGTAACTTCCCCTTCCAATAAGAGGCAGTTGAAGTTAAAAGAGGTTTTGAAAGAAAGTATAAATATTCATGAAGCCATCCCTTAGCACTAGCAATAAATCGTAAAATAGCAGAAATGATTGTATTCGGTTTACAGCCATACTCTATTGTGGAAGATGTCGGTTTCAGAAGGCTTATAGCATACTTAGAGCCATGATATTTAATGCCAAGTAGAAAATACAGTACTTCTCAGTAACCACTGTGCCCAGGATGTATGACAGCTTAGTAGTTCAAGTAAGGCATGCTCTCTGAGAGGCTGAGGACAAGGTAAAAGACAAAGAACCTCTGTGTGCAAGCACTGAGGCAATGGTTACCCCAAAGGGCATTGGCCGGGAAGCCAAGTTTCAAAGAAATACAAAATCACACATGCCCCCATAATGCAAAGCACCATGGGCTGCATATGCAAATCACCACAGAATATTATGCTGGTTCAACTTTAAGCAGAAAAGCATGGTGCCAAAAGGCCTCTCACATAGTTTGCAAAGGGTGCCAACAGAAGACATAAACATGTGTTTCATCCTACCAGGACTCATCAGCATGCCTCATCTGTTTGAAACCCCAGTGGAAAGAACCAACTACCCTAAGATGGTCTATCTGGGTTATGTTGTGGTGAACCCAATTAAAACAAAAAAACAAGTTAAAAGACAAAGAACCTCTCTGTGCAAGCATTGAGTCAATGGTTACCCCAAAGGGCATTGGCTGGGAAGCCAAGTTTCAAAGAAATACAAAATCACACATGCCCCCATAATGCAAAACACCATGGACAAGGTAGTTCACGTCACTACTGATATGTGGACCAGCAGCCAAACCATTGCCTATCTTTCTCTTACTGCACACTGGGTCAGTTTTGTGGGCAACTCATCATCATCCTCAGGTACAACTAGTCCGTCTGCTACCACTTCAACCAGTACTGCTACCACTGCTAGCTCTCAGAGCTCAACAAAAATCACCTTTCAAAAAATGGCAATTCTCCATGTACAGTATGTCACTTACAAGACACACACAGCACAGCATATTCAGCAAGAACTGGGAAGACTACTTACTGCTTTGGTCACTGCACGGTGTTTGAAAGTTGTTGCTTTTTTGTTCCCAACAATGGTTCAAATATTAAAAATGCACTTCACAATGTCAGCTATGTACATATATGCTGTTTTGCTCATTGTCTTAACATAATCATTTGAAGCTTCCTGGATAATGACCGGCAAGTATCAATCACTGTGGGTACAGTGTGCAAGGTGTGTGGCCATTTTAACCATTCAGTAAAAGCCTGTGACATCCTTGCTGATATCCAGAAGGACAAAGGTCTTCCTTGTCTCCAGCTTGTTCAGGATGTAGCAACACGGTGGAAGTCAACTTACCTTATGATTGAACGCATCCTTGAACAAAAGGTAGCTGTCATTGAGTATATCATGTACAATGATATTTAGGAGGGCATTATACTCCATTCTTCTCAATGGTCTCTGCTGGAACAGTTGTGTCACATTCTGAAACCATTCATGAGTGCTACAAAACAGGTCAGTGCAGAAAAGGCATCCATTAGCCAAGCTATTCCACTCATTCTGCTTCTCAGAAACAGGTTAGAGAAAATGAGGAGCAACTTAGATATGAACAAGTCTCTAGTCAATAACATGCTTAACAGACTTAGCAATGATGATAAATTATCAGCCATGAAACAGAACAAGGAGTATCTCTTAGCAACATTGCTAGATCCACGTTTCCAGAACAGACACCTTCCTGATGTGATTTCTGATTATATGGAGGAGTTGAACCACAGGCAACTTTTTATTAATGCAGTAGATGAGGTTTCATTAGGAGGATTGGCAGGCAGTACTACAATGACACCATCTCAAATTCAAAAGACTGCTCCAAAAACCAGTACAGAAGCAGACAATGAGGAGGATGACATTTGGGGCCAGCTGCAGGGTATTGAAATTCCACAAGGAGAAAATAGATGCTCAGTAGTAAGCATGGTAGATGCATATCTGTCTGAGCCCAACATCAGTATCAAGGGTGACCCTTTAGCTTACTGGCAAGAGAAAAAATCATGCTGGCTAAAGGTGGCTGCCCTGGCTTGTAAGTATATTGGATGTCTACCCTCCAGTGTCTGTTCCAGCATTTATTTAGCTCTGCTGGGGATGTTATGACTGATAAACAAACAAGATTAACACCAGACAATGTGGAGAAATTAATGTTCTTGAAGGTTAACTTGCCAAACTTTGGCTACATGTGTGATGCTGATCTTGAAGAAGATGACACTGACAGCAGAACCTGTACTGCAGCTGTTGAGTGACACATCAGCTTTACATTTTGAGACTCACTGAACTGCTTAAAAGTAGAGATCTGGGACTTGCCTGCCATTCAACCACATAATCATCATCATCCTTGGGGTGGGTGGGAGGTGCAGCCAGTACATCACGTTCACGTCATCACGTACTTGTAGCAACTGTGGCAGACAAGTCCCTGATCTCACACACAGTAGCTTTCTCATTCAGACAAGATCATTTATTTTATTACCAAATGCACCTAAGAATAAGTATTTCTTATATAACCATAGCTCTGTTTTTTTTCCCCTGATAGTAGTAGTGGTAGTAGTAGCAGTAGTGAAGTGGTCACTTTGGACTGCCTGCTAAAATAATTGGTGACATACAAAAAACACATTGACCCCTTCTACAAAAAGTTAGACGCAGGAGATAGGCTCTAAAAAAATAGAGATCTAGGACTTGTCTGCCTTTTGACCACATCATTGTCATCCTTGGGGTGGGTGGGAGGTGCAGCCAGTACATCACGTTCACATCATCACGTACTGGTAGCAACTGTGGCAGACAAGTCCTGATCTCACACACAGTTGCTTTCTTATTCTGAAGAGATCATTTATTTTATTACCTAATGCACCTAAGAATAATTGTTTCTTATATAACTATAGCTCTATCTTTCCCCCTAATAGTAGTGGTAGTAGTAGCAGTGGTGTCACTTTGGACTGCCTGGTGCTCTTGTTCTTTTGCATTGCTTCAAGTTGTGTTCCATACAGAGACCCATTGCTATGCTAAAATAATTTGTGACATACAAAAAACACACTGACCCCTTCTACAAAAAGTCAGACTCAGGAGACTGGTTTAAAAAAATAGAAATCTGGGACTTGCCTGCCTTTCGACCACATCATCGTCATCCTGGGAGTGGGTGAGAGGTGCAGTCAGTACATCACGTTCATGTTATCACGTACTGGTAGAAACTGGGGCAGACAAGTCCCTGTTCTCATACATGCAGTCACTTTATCATTCTAAGGAGATCATTTACCTAAATGCACACAATTAAATAACCACATTGAGAAATACTGCTAGCTCTGACCCCCCTCCAGTAGTAGTGGTAGTACTACTACAAAGTACAATTATTTAAACACACTATTATCCCCTTTTGAGAAATCAGACTCGGGAAGAGACCATTTATTTACAAACTAGAGATCTGGTCTGGGACTTTCTTGTCATCAGAGTCACTTTCTCATTCTTTTCTAAGCAGTCATTTCTGGTAAATGTGCCTTAACCATATTGATTTCAGTGCTGGTAGACTACTTCTGGTTTTCTTGTGCTTGTAGTAGGTGGGGGTAGCAGCAGACTGCAGTCTTGAAGTGGTAGCTGGCTGACTGACTCTCTCTATTTGGCTCTCTCTGACTGATTGCCCTTTGCTCTGGTCTGGTGCTGCTTTTGTGTTCCTGGCTTCTTCTTCATCACTTAACAGTCTAAAACACATCCGGTGCCTGCCTGTACCTGTTGATAAATAGTAATCACTACTGTTAATAATATAACTTCTACACAGTGTTAGACAAGCAATAATACCCAACAGGGTGGGTGGTATTGGGCAATACTGGACGGCCCAGGGGCGTAATGACTCACGACGCCACAGGTGGAGGGCCTTATAGCCCCTGGAAGATCCGGTGTGCCCATACTGCCATCCTGGAGTAATATTACTAGAAAAATGGGCACTGTGGCATTTCCTATGGGATTTAAAAAGTCAAGAAAAATAGTTAAAGGTTTATTAATAATAAAGTTAAAATTTTGTATGGTAAAGTAGTCCCTATTTCTGTGCTGTGCCATCTGTTGTACACCCCCTCCCCCCTGCCATAATCATGAAGTTAGCTCCCCTAGATAAGGACTTTGTACTTACTGTCTCAACAGTAGTGCTTTTTCTTTTTCTTGGGGGTTTAACAAATGTATACTGTATGATTGTTGAGCATTTAGAGATACAGCATTACTTTGATGTGCCTGATGACGTCATACCTGGAAGTAAAAGACAAAAAACGAATTTGTTTCGTTCTTTATTTCTGTATTAACTTTTAGGTTGTTTTCGTTATTGGGGGGATATGTCATGGTCAGCAATTGATGTGTGGGGTTGGAGAGCACAAGAAGGAGAAATTAGATGAGCGGTACCACAGACAAGTGAGAAGAAATGACTGGCGGTCATGGATTTGTTTGGGGAGTGGAAGCTGCAAGGTACCGTTGGAGCTGTGAACCATGGTGCAAGAGGCATCAGAACAATTTATTTCATTGGTTTTTATAGTCTTTTTGTATGGAGTTCTGTTTTAGTGGCTTATTATTATTAAGTACTATCCTTTCCTCTGTGGGGAGTGGTTGGAGCTGAAAGTGTGTGGCAGCAAAGTTGAACAGCGAACGAGAAATTAGAAGCGGTACCATTGATCAGCTCAGTACTGTGGAAGCTGTAAGCCGCTGTGGAGGTACTGATTTATTTGGTATATTTTTACTGCTGAGTAGCAGGTTGGGGGAAAGCTGGTGAGGTGGTGTCAGTCTAAGGCAAAAACATGTGAGAAATGAAAACGATGAGTATTGTGGTGGATGGGGGACTGTGTCTCTCACTAATCGAGGGAGAAAAATGGTGCCCATTTTAAACTGAATTGGCAGGTTTGGGCCAATTATCAAGCAGGGATGGCACTATGATATTAGTTATGAGGCTGGCAGGGTAGGTACTTTTTATTTGCTGGGTGTCTATTGAAAGTTAGAAAATGGGTAAAGGTAGTTGAGGAGTTGAGGCCTCTGATTGGCTGAGGGACTTCTCTAGGTGGGCATCTATCAGACAACAGATACCCACCTACTAAAAAGTACCAGCCCAGCCAGCCCCATCACCAGAATCTTGGTGCCCAGCCTGCTCTCTAATTGGTTAAAAGTCCTCATTTTCAATTCAAATATCCACCATTTTTCTCTGTCGCCTATGAGAAACAGTCGCACACAATGGTCTGCATTTCAATACAACTTACTAACTGTAGGCGAACACGCTTTCTTCATTATTTTAACTGAACATCAATATCTGTAATATTTGACTGTCCTCACTTACTTGTTCTCCCATTGACCACAGGCTCTCATTCCTCCTCCCGTCAACAACACTGTCTGATTCCTTCTCCCGTCGACCATGCTCATTGCCGAAAAACAAAACTGCCTGTAGCACACAATCGAGCAACGCAACCTCACCTTCCAGTTAGATTCCTGCCATACTGCCCATTTTACTTCAGACACTGCCTGCCAGATCGCGAGTCACCTAGCAAGACTGCTATAAATTAAAAAAAAAGTCTTCACTTTCCTGAAACCCATTCATTTTAAACCGGTCTACTCTCCCGACTGCACTCTCATATTGACAAGTAGGCTATCACTTTTTTTTTAAGTCTTTATTTTGCGGTCTGCATACCTCAGAACTCCGCTTATTTGAATCAGGTCCACTCTCACGACCGTGCTGTCCTAACGCCGTTGCCCACCAACAGTCACTCTCTTAAAAATGCACAGACTTCCAAGTGTCCCTGATGAAGTAATTTACTGCAACTCCGCAGGAAGAGTTTACACATACGGTTACTATAGAGCACTTATACTTTGAGATGCAGATGATAAAATTGACTTTATTTGCCCTGGTGGAAGACTTTAAAGATTTGAAACCCACTGTGACGGAGATAACCAGGCAGGTGTCAGATGTAAAACTATCTCCTCATCACAAGCTCAACCGCATTTATTTCAAACTCGGTAGAACTCGGGGGGGGTGGTGCGTAAAAAGATTAAAAATCAGTCTCAGAAGTTAAATTCTGCAGTAGGCATACTAGGTTGGCTTTTACTGGGCGACACAAGCTGGTCTTGTAACCATAGCAATCACCCCCAAAAATGCAGGCGGAGGAACTATTTTATTAAAAATCTTACTTTAAATACAGTTTTCATTAACATTCTTCTTATTAAACTTATTTTTTGACAGTGCCCATTTTCTAAAGCGCAATAATACCCTCCAGGAGAGCGGTTGTGCTATACTGGATTCTTCCAGGGCTATAAGGCCCTCCGCCTGTGGCGTCGGGCCTCATTACGCCCCTGGGCGGTCCGGTATAGCACAATACCGCCCACCCTGTTGGGTATTATTACTTACTTAATGTACCCACATGGCAGGGGTACTAGCCAATCAGAACCCAGTAAATAAAAAGCCCATATTCTAATATTACTTTCTTAAATGTCAGAAACAGAAGAGTGATTAGAGAGCATTATACAATGGCAAGAAAGAATCCTGGTCTCTGATTGGTCAGTTTGGGACTGGACCCTTGATGTTATCCCAGCACAACATCACAGATCTAATCTCAGCACTGTGAACCCATGTGGATGATGACCAGCATGATGACAATTTCTCTTTTTTTGCATCTTCTCTTAAGAAACAAAAATATTCTTCCACACTAACAAAAACATTCTGTAAAATTATTTTTTTTTATTCTGTATTACAACAAACCATTGTATAATAGCAATAATGTCCTCCAGGGTGTGTGTTGTGCTGGGATAACATCACGCCTCAGGTATTGGATGCACTCAGCCTGCGGCCTTGTGCCCAACTACCTGAGGTAAGATGTTATCTCAGCACAACACACACCCTGTCGGGCATTATTGCTTAATTCTCTACTACTAAACAGTAGTTTTTGTTTTTTTCTACACATATGTCGATTAAAAGCTGTTTAAAATGATTTTTTTTACATACAGTTACCATAAAACAATAAAGGTCATAAAATGTTTGGATACGGTTCAGATAAGAATCCAAACCTTTTCTTGCTTATCAGAACCATTTAGAACCCTCTCTCATCTCTACTGTTAACAATCAAATCTCATTACGCATCTTCTGCACTTTCATATATATTTCAACTATTCATAACCCTGTCACATATAATCAGACAGGAATATTCTTGTGTAGTAGTAGTAGTAGTAGTAGTAGTAAGCATAGCAAAATATGTTTATTTTGGTAAAAACCCATTGGACCAAACAACACATTTTCAGTTGGGTCATATGTTGTCATTTTGCTTGGCTGCATAAACATGTTTATAAAGGCATGTCATGTGTTTCTCCAAGATGACTCTGGATGTTAATATTTACAGTAAAAATCAACAGCCTGGAAGCTCACAGTCTAAGTATCCTGGGTATGAAAACCACTGTGCAAGAACAGGCTGATAAGACTTAACCAGAACAAAAACAGCCTTTTAAACAGGCATATACAACTATTCCAAACCAGACTGACAATCAGAAACTACAGATGTGTTTCATCCTGTTGGGATGCCAAAGTTCTGCACAGCCTTGATTTCAGCCAAAACACGGGTCAGCCCCAGCCTATAACAGACAGTTGGTCCACTCAGAGGTACTGTAGCAAACTGGCAAAGTAATCTGGAACAAGAACAGTATGCAGGGTTCAAAACAGATGCAAAGAGGGCAGTCTGGAACAAGAACAGAGTGCAAGGTCCAGAACAGATGCAAAGAGAGAACACATACCCAGATGGTTTGGCTTCTTCGTGCCTCTCCAAACTATGAATCACAACAATGCAAAGACAAAAAAAAAAAAAATAGAAAAATAAAAAGCTCTGTATCTTCATGATCTATGATAATGCTCACTGTTTCAGACCTTAAAGTTTTACCATTTCACACATAGCGTGTCTTGGACTGAATGTTTTCCTCTATAGCTAAAATGACATGATTACTTACCCAGCATATCCCAGCTGAGATGTAACACCTTCTTTTCTGTTGGGTTCTGCTTCTGCCTGTTTCCACAGCTGGGTGGACTGGAACATTGAAAGGTTTAGTGACTTGCCCAAGTTAACTTAGTGGCCTTGCTTTCAAAACACCAGGAAATCATTGCAAGTAACACTGAACTCCCGCATGCAGCAAACACCAGGTGCATCATGGACCCTGTGCTGTATTTTGGAACAACAGGGGTCCCAGTGCCAAAGTCTCCGGAGTTGCCACAAGTCACACCTTGCACCAATCTGATGGTGCACCTGAGGGGAATGATGTAGGCTACCACATTCCCTGCCCTGTGCCCAGCCTACCCATAAAGAACTGCAGGTCCATCCAGAACATGGAAGACCCCGCAGGAACAGGACCATGGAACATCTGCTGAGGGTCCCTGACCACCTCACTCCATGGGGGGCCAGATGCAATCCTGCCAACTACTCTTGTGTCCCCCAACCCTCACCCAGAGCATGCCTCTGCTACCTTCTTCAGCATCTGGTTGATAGGGACAAATTGCAGTACGTGGGTACTGACCACTTGATCACCACTAGGGCCAGCCAGTACAGAGGTGGACTCACTAGCTGGCAACTGCAGACTGCAGCAAGGAGGGTGCTGACATCAGGGGGTTACACCCAAACACTGCTCATCCCCCTAGTAGCTGACAGAAGGGTCCATGGTTATGTGGCACCTCGATGTTATGGCACTAACAGGAGGCCTGTGGTTGGTGCAGGGGTGTTAGACCAGCTCATGGCTGGAGTAAACACACAAGGGACTTGCAGCTACAGCAGGGCTCTGAAAATCCCATTTTAGGGGATGCTGCAGCCCCATTGTGGCAAAAGCCCCCTTCCACCATGGTGCACCCCCACTTTAAATGCAGGGGTGGCACAAGGCCACTTTGGTGCAAGGGCTTCCATTTTCAATTCAGTCTGTGTTCAGAAATCAGGATTGCCACAATTTTTGATGCCAGGTGCCCCTTGCATCTTTTCTCTTTACTCAGATCTGAATCTCAGATTAATAGGATAGTATAACATCAATACAGTATATAATTAAATTGTTGTACATCAGCATATGTGATAATATAACATTAAGTGAATATGCATGTATGAAAGTTGAATGGGTTTTTAATGCATAGAAATATGAATGTAGTCATAAATTTTATATTATTGTAACAAGGTTCACCATGTAATGGTACACATTGAAAATGAGCTGTGGCTTAATAGGGAAAAACCAAATTATGTACAAGTATGTTACCTTGAATAAAAATATTAGTACTACTACTCTTTGATGCAGGCAACTTGTGTCAAAACTGGGGCTTTGAAAATCAAGCACAGTGAGTATTTGATTCTAGCAAGGTTTGAACCTGTGATCACCTGCTTCCCAAGCTCGTGTTCTGATCACTGGATCACACTGTACCGATTTTAAATAGACAGTACGAGTGTGCACAGGGAATGTGGTGCTACAAGAAACAGAAAAAGTCCATCACAAACAAGTAGGTTTCGAGCACTCACCACCCCATAAGAGGGATGCAGAGACATCCATGTGTTCACCAATAATTTATTCAAACATATGAATAGACAGAAAAGGTCCTGCCTGACATGTTTCAGATGAAACAAACATCCTTTCTCAAAGACTAAGGACTTCAGAATAAAGCAACATTTAAGTAACATAGAAAGATAGAAACTGACGGCAGATAAGGACCTCAAGGCCCATTTTTTCCTGTCTTATGAATGTGCCATAGGCCTTTAATCTGTCAATGGTCTATCTATTCATACTCATCTGTATTGCTCCCTTATGCCTGTCCCATGCCTGTTTGAAGCCCTGCACTGTATTCATATCCACCACTTCCTGAGGTAGGCCGTTCCATGCATCCACCATCCTTTCGGTGAAAAAGAACTTCCTCACATTACCCATTAATCGGCCTCCCTCTAATCTCATGCTGTGTTCTCTTGTCCTGCTATTGTTCTTATATTGAAACATGTCAGACTCTTTCACCTTGTTAATTCCCTTAAGATGTTTGAATATTTCGATCATATCACCTCTCTCCCTCCTTTGCTCTAGGGCATACATATTGAGCTCCGATAATCTGTCCTCATATGTTTTCTGATGCAGTCCCTGCACCATTTTGGTTGCCCTTCTCTGGACTGCTTCCATTTTGTTAATGTCCTTGTGCAGGTGCGGCCTCCAGTAGTGCACGCAGTACTCCACATGAGGCCTAACTAGTGTCTTGTAAAGAGGGATTATTACCTCCCTCTTATGACTTGTGATACCCCTACTAATACACCCCAACATCCATCTAGCCTTACCTACTGCTTTAGTGGTCTGCTTGGATGATTTCAGGTCATCTGTGATGATGACGCCCAAGTCTCTTTCTTCCCTTGTGATTGCCAGCAACTCCCCTCCCAGCCTATAGGTGGCTTCAGGGTTTCTCTTGCCTATATGCATGATCTTGCACTTCTTTGTGTTAAACCCCAGTTGCCACTCTTCTGACCATTTTGCCAGTTTATCCAGATCTCTTCTCATTCTGCCCACCCCATCTGGAGCATCTGCAATTTTTCAGATCTTGGTGTCATCTACAAACAGACAAACCTTTCCCTTCAGTCCATCTGCAAAGTCACTGATGAAGGTATTGAAGACGACTGGTCCCAGGAATGATCCCTGAGGTACCCCACTTGTGACTTGTATCTCTTCTGACTGTATACTGTTTACCACCACTCTCTGTTTTCTTCCCGCCAACCAGTTTGCCACCCAGTTGACCAACTTCTGAACCACCCGAACCTACCCAGCTTATTAATCAACCTTCTATGTGGAACAGTATTGAAAGCAACGGTGGTCTTTCCTACATAGAAAGCTTGGCATATGCAAGTTAGCCAGATAAATTACCCCTAAATTACCCCTGAGGTGCTGCAGGTCATGCAATGTCTTATTTCATACCGTGTAGCTGCATTGTAGCTTGTAAATTCTTTTCCTGGTGCTACATGCTCACAGTAAATGCAGTTGTGGCATTTGTAACATCCTGGTGTAGGTTTTAGCCAGGTAGTTTGAGGTGTATCTTTGAAATGGCTATGTACCAGGTAATCCTTCAAAACAGGGGCCCTTTTGTAGCACATTCTAAGTGGTTGTTTGCAAACACTCTGCAAGCCTGGTTCTGCTGCTAGAATGTGCCACTATTTTTTTCAGAATGTTTTCTAATGCTTTGGCTTGTACTGAATAACTTGTAACAAAATAAAATTTGTCATTCACTGTCTCATTTCTTTATTTTTCTCTCAATAGAGTTTCTCTGTTTTGGCTAGCCAGGTAGTGCTGAGGGTTGAGACGCTGGATGCCACACCTCGCGCCACACTGGTGACCCAGGTTCAAGAATGGACTTGGGTCATCGGGGATTGCCCAGGAGGGAGGATGATTGAGCATTCCATGGAGCATCCCATGGACTACTGTGCTCCTCTGGAGAGGGTGGGGAGGGACAACTGCGAATGTGCTGGCTCCTAGCGGTGGCTGGGAGTTAGGGTGAGTCACAGTGCAAGCAAGGGTTGACGCGGGCAGACATCTGAAGTGCAGTGCGTGGGAGCACATACCAAAGTGTCATTGGCATCCTTGCATGCCCATGCTGTGTGTGGGACTCTGGGAGGGAACAGCTGAATCCTCCGGCGCATGAAGGTTTGGCAGCAGCGCTGTACCAGTCGCTCCTAGGAGCTCCCTCTGGCCCTGACCCCTTGGTCTTCCACGATTCCCATGACATGGCCTAGAGAGAGGGTGACAGTTGAGGAGGTGGTAGCTCAGGGCATGGCACCTGATGCAGGAGTCGCCAGCCAAGACCTGAGAGATGGGGCACCATAGGACCACCCAGCCGAGGAGGTAAGGCACGATAAAGAAATTAACAACAACAAAAAAATAGAGTTTCTCTGTTGACAGTCCTGACCTCATTTGCTACACAGTCTATTTTTCTTTTGTTATAGCCTCGTTCTACTAATTTATTGGTCAAGACCTTGGCTCCTGTTTCAAAAGCTTCTGTTGTAGTACAATTTCTACGTTATTCTCAAGTATTGTCCTTTTAGGATGTTAGAGGTCACATACATGCGGTGGATGGCAAATGCTAGCTAGAAGAATAGGGTTGCCATCCACCTCTTTTCTATACATCTCACTCTCAGTTTTTTCTTCCTGCTTTCTAACCAGATTCAGATCTAAACATGAAATGCGTTCACGGCTACTCATGTAGGTAAAACATAGGTGTGGGTTTGTATTATGCAGATAGTCAAATAAATTGCTTAAATTCATTCATTTCCCCCTTCCATACAACCAGTATTTCATCAATAACACATTAACACCTGGGAGAGAAAAATTCTATCAATTAACACTGGGGTGTTAATATAGAGTTAACTTTTTTAATTGATTAATCAAAGTTTAAGTTTTTAACCAATGGGAACTAGAATTACTGTGGTGTCACTATGGATGTGTAAACTGCTGGTGTTACTTAAATGTTGCTTTATTCTGAAGTCCTTAGCCTTTGAGAAAGGATGTTTGTTTCATCCGAAACATGACAGGCAGGACCTTTTCTTTCTGTTCATTTGTCTGAATAAATTATTGGAGAACACATGGATGTCTCTGCGTCCCTCTTATGGGGTGGTGAGTGCTCGAAACCTACTTGTTTGTGATGTGCTGATTCTAGAAATAGCAATAGACAATGTTCAAGACAATTAGTGCTGAAAGCCTTTCCAAGAGTTAAACTGTTTAAAGTACAAATACAGTTTTTTCTATTGTGATCATTACAGTGTGAGAGAATTAGGAGCCCCTCCCCCACCTCTGGACGCCTCCCTGTTTCTTTTCCCTATCTGTCAAAACAAAAATCTACTGCAGTAGTGTTTTTATCTTTGGTCTCTCTTAACCCTAATTCAATTCTACCATGATAGGGTGACCTCCTATCGTGGTATCTTATGCTATTCTACCCCGCTAATTTTCTTTTCAGTCCATGAGGTGTAGGTATTTAATGAAAGAAGCTGCAGAGTCAAGCATTATTTTTTTGCCAATGTATAGTGAATAATAAAGAATAATGTCTTGTGGTCTTTACTTACTCAGCCTTATGTCTGGAGGAATGAGGCTTAAGCTAAAGACAGACATGCTGTTCTGCTGTGAAGAGAAACAAATTTCCACTCACTTTTTCTCCTCCCCATTATAAGTGCACTCAAACATTCCCATTCTTAACATAAAACCCTTCCTCTGTTTATTTTAATGCTTACCAAAAAGCTCTGAGTTTATCATTGATTTTCAGACCAGAAAAACTATTCTTGTGTCTTGTGGAAACCTTTTACAATAAGAGCACAATTACCTGTTTGCTCTGTTTGTCTTGCAGCAGTACAGTACTCTGTCACTCCTCAAGGGCCAGAGGCCTCCTTCTGGGCTAGCTTTATAGTGCACTGCTGAAGTGAGGTCACTTCAATAGGTGGGGCTAGTGCCTTCAGTGACCCTTAGTAATGCATATAGAAATGATTATATTTTTAGAGATGTTTTGTCTTAAAAAACAAAATGAACTGTTAAGAGATGTAATTGTACAAACAGTGGTCACTGGTCATGCCCCATATAATGTATTAGAATAGTTTATTTTATGTATTAGAAATCGGGGCGGATCAGGTGATCTATAGAAACATAGACTTTGACGGCAGATAAGGACCGCTAGGCCCATATAGTCTGCCCATTTCCCTACCTACAGGATAGGCCACAGATCCTAGTTAACCAACAGCCTATTTCTTCCTACCCCCCACAAGAATTGCCTTATGTCTGTCCCATGCATTCTTGAATTCTCCCACAGTTTTAGACCCCACAACCTCCTCAGAAAGGCTGTTCTATGCACCCACTACCCTCTCTGTGAAATAATACTTCCTCACATTGCCCCTGAACCGCCCTCCTTCTATATTTAAATTGTGTCCCCTTGTTCTTGCAAGTCTCTTTTTCTGAAAGATGCTACCCTCTTGGACTTTGTTGATTCCACTGAGGTACTTAAAAGTTTCTATCATGTCCCCCCTCTCCCTTCTTTCCTCTAGGGTATACTATTAAGCTCCTTTAGTCTCTCCTCATATGGCTTCTCTTGCAGACTCCACACCATTTTAGATGCCCTCCTCTAGACTACCTCTATCCTGTCTATGTCCTTGCGGAGATGGGGTCTCCAGAACTGGACACAGTACTCCAGATGGGGTCTCACCAACTGTCTGTACAGAGGGATAACAACTTCCTGTTTTCTGCTGCTGATGCCTCTCCCTATACATCCCAGTATACCCCAACCCTCCCTACTGCCTTCTCACATTGCTTGCTAACCTTAAGGTCATCTGATATGATTACCCCCAGGTCCCTTTCCTTTTTTGTTGTTGTTACTACCACCCCACCCATTGTGTATTCTTCCCCTGGGTTCTTGTTTCCTAGGTGAATTATTTTGCACTTCTTTGCATTGAATCCTAGCTGCCACTTCTGACCATTCCTCCAACCTTGCACAAGTCCCTTTTCATCCTTTCCACGCCTCCTTGTGTATCAACCCTGTTGCAGATCTTTGTGTCATCTGCAAAAGGCATATTTTTCCTTCCAGTCCCTCTGTAATGTCACTGATGAAGACATTAAAAGGACTGGACCCAATACTGAACCCGCGAGTACCCCACTAGTAACCCCTCTTTCTTCAGAGTGGACTCCATTTACAATTACCTTCTGTGTCCTGTTGGAAGCTGTTTTACCAGGCTACCACCCTGGGACCCACTCCCAGGCTGGTTAATTTGACTATTAATCTTTTGTGTGGGACTGTGTAAAATGCCTTCCTAAAGTCTAGGTAGGCCATGTCCACTGCCCCTCCCTGGTCTACTACTTTGGTCACCCAGTCAAAGAAATCTATTAGATTCGTCTGATATGACCTTCCCGCTGTGAACCCATGCTGCCTTGGGTCCTGTGCTCCACTGGCCTCTAGGTACTCAACTATTCTATGAGGTCATCATCTCAGCACTATATAAGTGCTGTCTATCCTGAATGATTCAGATAGGGTTTGTGCACAGAGGATAGTGGTCCTGTTGCTTTGAAGGTACCACTCTGTGGCAGTGCTCCATTTTGGTGTACTGAGGTTCAAGATGAGAACTGATTTACTTTATTTTCTTAGTGTTTTTGAAGTACTTGATTTAATTTTGATTCATTTTCTTGTTGGAAAATAAATCCTTTAGCCACACAGAGTTTGTGTGAGCAAACGTTACTTTGGAGTCCTGTGTTGTCACTACCGACACACACTATCACAGGTCGTGGCAGTGGTGGGATCCTCTGATCATCCAAGGGATAGTGGGTGAGACCAGACAATACCAGAACTAGTATAGGTGGCAACGACGGCAACGGGTACCAACAAGAAGTCTGGTGCTGTTACCTGTTCCCAGACGGAGATAACAGGGGAGCCCCTGTATACTGGACTTCCGAATATTAGATGGAAAACACCCAAAGAGATGCCCGATGATGAAGAAGATGGAGAGGGATGACAGGAGAAAACATCGGATGTGGGTGACCTACCTCCAGAGAACATCAATGACTTGTTACATTGGTTGGCTGTCCATCAGATGGAAATTGAGCGACAAAGAGACCTTGATGCCCAAGAAAGAGATCGAGATTGAAGGAGACAAGATGCCAGGTGGGCAGAGATTTTACAATTATTGCAAAACCTAGCTATAGGCCAAGGACCTGGGGGTGGTCAACCCACCAACAGTCCCAAATATATAAAACTGTCACACATGTTGCCCTCGGGTGACATTTTTTTTTTTATCCCCCTTCTCTCTGCCGTGGTGGGACTTCTTCTGGGAATCCCTAGACTGAACTCCCCTAGTCCCTCCCCGGGTATCTACCGTGGTGTAGCTCGGACCTACCTCCATGCTGCCTACCCCCCCCGGGCGGGGAGGAGGCAGGTATCCCTGTTAACCCCCTCCAGTCCATTAGTGTGTGTCAGGTGGTCCTTCTGCGGCATCCATCGGTAGCCCGGTTATGAGTTATCTGGGGCAGTCGGGTCCCATCTACGTCCCCCACGCCAGGCACCTTTTTCCATTTTTTCTGTCCCCACCCACAGGACGTGAGCACTCTGTGGAGACCTAGGGGCATCGCAAGACGTGCGCTCGCTTCCGGTTTCCGGCCCACGTCCTCCCTCCCTTCTATGCAGTCCCGCTGCACCTCCATCCGTGGTCACCCAGGTGGCGGTAGAGCTGCAGGACAAGCATCCCTCCTCCTCCCCAGAGGAGAAGAGCAGCCATTGAGGCTCGATCCTCCTCTCCCAGTGGCCCTCAGCTACCGAGTCCATTCGAACCGGGTTGCTGGGCGTCATAGAGTGAAATCAACCGCTGCGCCAGCGGGCCGGCCCCTCGGGTGACATTGAAGCCTATTTGACCACCTTCAAAAGGTTGGCCAAGGCATGTGACTGGCCCCAGACTCAATGGGTAGTAAGGCTGGCACCCTATTTATCCGGTAAAGCACAATTGGCCAGTGGAAACATGGACCCTAGACTGGCAGATGATTACAATCTGGTAAAACAAGAAATATTAAAAGATATGACATCAACTAAGAGACATACCACCAGCAATTTAGGACTCTGAAATATAATCTGCAGGATCCCCCAGAGAAACTTACATTCAGCTAAGAGAACTGTGTTTAAAGTGGATTGTACCAGAGGGAAAATCAAGAATGGACATACTACAGGTATTTGTGATAGAACAGTTTTTACAAATACTCCCTACAGATGTTCAAATTTGGATAAAAGAACACAATCCAGAATCTGCGGAGATGGCTGTGACATTGGCAGAGGACTTTCTAGCTGTTCATCAGCCCTATAGAAAAGGAGGTGTTCGAACTTATGAGCTTACAGCCAAATCTACAGGGGTAAGAAACCCACAGACTGTACAAGTTAAATCTAATGACTCTGATAAATAACATTCTAAATACTGCCAACAGCTCCATTCTAGATGTGGTGCCAACCACCCACCCATATAAAATATCTCACACAGCAGTGTTTCCCAATAACATGAGTGATCATGGGATTGTTGCTTGCATAAGATCTCAAATTAAGGCCTGACCTCAGCCCATCTTTATAACAAAATGGTCCTTTTGCAAGTTCAGTGCAGTAAACTTCCTCTCTGACCTGGGCATGGTCAGTTGGCAAGACCTCTACCTAGCCAAAGATGTCGATGAGTCAGCTTACACCCTCAATGACAATCTTACTAGATTGATAAATAAGCATGTCCCTTTCACCAAAGTAAGGGTACAGAACAACTCTAACCCCTGGTTTACCCCAGATCTTAAGGTAGCCCTTATAGCCCGAGACAAGCTCTGGGCAAAAGCTAGGCACTCTAAGAAATCTTTGGATTGGCAGGCCTTTAGAACAGCCAGGAACACCTGTGTAAAAAGTATAAGTTCTGCTAAAGCTACCTATTATATCTCCACCCTAGAACAAGCAAAAGGTAACCCTTGCAAAATATGGAGAACAATTAAATCTATAGAAGGGGGGACAACGGCCCCTTCTGTCCCAACAAAATTAGTTGCAAGAGATAAGATAGTGGAAAACAAGTCCTTAATCCTTGAGGAACTTAACTCCTACTTTGCCACAGCTGGGCTAGCTTTCTATTCTTCACCTTATGCTGTTTCTGCGGTGAGCCAGCATATCCCCCCCAATACCTAGTCCTGCACCTAGCCCTTTCCAATTGCGTGAAATAACTTTTAAAGAAGTAGAAGATTCTCTCCTTAATCTAGACACTAAAAAAAGTGCAGGGGATGATAGCTTGGAACCCTGTTTCCTTAGGCTAGGATATGCCCATCTCACTGCCCCAATTCTCCACATCTTCAATCTTTCCATTACATCTGCTACTGTGCCGTCCTGCTGGAAATCAGCATATATCCTCCCTCTGTTCAAATCTGGTGACCCGTGCGATGTAAACAACTACAGGCCTATCTCCATATCACCTATCCTTTCTAAAGTTCTTGAAAAACTGATCCACAATCAGTTAAAATATCACTTGGAAACCTTCTCTCTCATTAACCCTGCCCAATCTGGCTTCCGGCTGAATCACAGCACAATTTCTGCGCTAGCAAAAGTAACCAATGACTGGATCTCTGCTATAGATGCAAAGAAGGTAACAGGAGCAGTCTTTTTGGATCTAAGCAAAGCTTTTGATACTGTTGATCACAATCTACTAGTCACTTGTCTTGCAAAGTTGGGTGCCACATACCTTACTACTCAGTGGTTCTCTAGTTACTTAACTGGGAGATCCCAAAAAGTAAAAGTAGAAGGCTGTTTTTCTGCTGCCTTGCCAGTTGTTAGAGGTGTCCCCCAAGGATCCATCCTAGGCCCCATCTTGTTCTCATTATATATTAATGATCTTGATTCCAATATATCCAGGAAAGGAACAGCAGCAAGTGAAGAGGTGACTGCTCACTAGTAGAAGGGAAGTAAATGCAAATCTAGGAGCTTTCATTATTACTTCTTCGCATTGATATTGCATTGGGGAAAGGAGGAGTAGGAGTTTGAAGAAGGTTGTGCAATGGCTACGTAAAGTCTGTTTTTGAGTTTGGATAGGAAGGATAGGAATATAAAAGCAGTTGCTCAATTTATCTAACAATGTGCAACAAAGGAGGTAAGGAAATAAAGAAAATGTTTGCACTGATAGAGGTGGGAGAGGGAGACTTGGGGGAGTGTTTGGTATCCTGCATCTGGAAGGGTGGGGGGTCGCTGGTGGGCAACGACAGCAATGGGTAGGGTGGTAGGCTGCAACAACTGCGGTGCACCAATCTTTCTAAAAATTGCCTGGAGTGTGGGAGGGTGTTTAGTGTGCAACCACATAGAAAAACTTAGAAAGGAGATTGAGGGTCTGCAGGAGGAACTAAGACAGGCAAGGCAGATTGGGGGTGGGTTTAGCCCAATACTGGAGGGAGGAAGAAGGGAGATGAGGGAGGCGATTTAAGCCAACAGTGGTGAGAGGGTCAGAAGAAGGGAAGCAGAGACAAAGGGCCCAGGCCAGGAAGAACAACTGCAGGGAAACCAGGTCAGGAGACAAAAGAAAATGGAAGAGGAGATAGGGACTTGAGAGGGGAGGTGAAGAAGTGGAAAAGTCATGGAGTGGAAAGGAGAGAACAGGTTACTATGAAGAGAGAGGGAGGGCATTTGTGAAGGGCCTCAGAAAATAGTTGTACACTGCTAGAGAGGAAGAAGGTGGAGGAGGAAATGATGAAATTAGAGGAGGAATTGATAAATGTCTGGACCAAACTGGAGGCGGGAAAGTTCTACTGGAGAATTGCAAAGGGTAAAAGGGGGAAATAATGCAGGAGGAAGAAGAGGAGCTGGAAATGAGAGGGAGATGAATGGAAGCAAGCAGGGAGTAAGGGGTGGAATCTAGCTGGGGGGACTCAATACTAAGAGGAGTATGGTGGGGTAGCAAGGAGGAGAGGCATAGTCGCATTTGGGTGGAGGACATGCCAGGAATGACAGCGGAAAGGGTGGGACAGTCTGTTCTGAAATATGCTAGAAGGAGTAGGGACAAGCCTCATTTAATTATACATCTTGGGACAAATGACCTGGCTGACAAGACACTAGATGCAGTCCAGAGGAGGTTTGAGGAACTAGCACAATTATGTGAGGGGGCAGAAAGATCAGTAACTTTTTCAGAGATACGTCCTAGCCAAAGGCAAGCACAACAAGAAAGCTGAGAATAGAGGAATTTAACGGATGGCTAAGAACCTGGTGTTGTGCTAAAGGGTATGGGCTGTTGGGGGTGGGGAGGGACCTGGGAGGACAGTAGTCTCTATGCCAAGGACAGACTACACTTGAGTGAGGAGGGAAAGAAAGTGTTGAAACAGAGGATGGAGGAGTACATAGAGGAAGTTGGGAATTTAAACTAGGAGTGGTGGCAGTTGGGGAAGAGATATGCAGAGACCACAGGTTGGGAAACCATATGAGCTTACCCCGCATAACAGTGACAAAGGACAAATGGCAAGTACTGTTGGTGATGCTAGGAAAAGAGGGCAGGATGGGAGGGGGGAAAGGGTGGAAGGTGGTTACCCTTAATGCTAGGAGCCTTGGGAGGAAAACTGCAGAGTTACAAGTTCTCATGGCAGAGGGAGAGATGGACATTGCAGTCATCATGGAAACATGGGCCACCCAATACAATGACTGGGACCTGTCTGTACCAGGGTACAGATTATTTCGTAGAGACAGAGTTATTGGGAAAGGAGGGAGGGTGGCACTATATGTGATGGAAGGACTAAAGTGTGTAAAGGAGGAAGGGGAGGAGGGTAGTACGGAGTCACTTTGGATGCAAATCCAGGATTCCAAGAATAGGATTCTTAGAATGGGAGTGGTGTACAGGCCACCATCTCAGATGGAGGAGTTAGACAGGGAACTAGCGGGACAGATCAGGAGGACCTGCGAGAAGGGTAGTGTGGTGATTGTGGGGGACTTCAACATGCCAGGAGTGGACTGGAGCACCCCAACAACCAGGAACAGAAGGGAGCAGGTACTGCTGGATGCCTTCCAGGACAGCTTCCTGCTGCAAATGGTCAGTGAACCAACCAGGTTAGTAAATACCCTTGACCTTGTGCTGGCAAATGGGGACTTTGTGAGAGAACTTACAGTGGAGGAACCGCTGTCAAGGAGTGACCACCGCTGAGTATGGCTCACATTGGATATGGGCAAGGAAGGAGTGGAATCTGGCACAATACTGCTGGACTTCAGGAGGGCCGACTTTGGGAGGATGGGGGAAGTGGTAAAAGGGTACCTGGCCAGAATTCAATCTAGTATGGACACTAACCAGAGGTGGGAGCTCATAAAGCTGGGGATAGTGGAGGCAACCAAAACCTGCTGCAAAGCCCAGAGCAAGAAGGCTAGGGCTAAGAAACTGATCTGGTTGCACAAGGAGGTCATGGAAAAGGTAAGGAGGAAAAGAGCTGCCTTTAGGAAGAACAAGAAAACAGGGAGGGGGGAGGACAGGGAGGAGTACTTGACAGAATCGAAGGAGGTGACAAGGGCAGTAAGGGGAGCCAAAGCATATACGGAACTCAGGTTGGCACAAGGCATTAAGAAGGGGGAGAAGGACTTCTTTAAGTACATCAGGGAGAAACGGAGCTGTAAGGACCACATAGTAAGGATTAGGAAGGAGGGGTTGGGTGAAGCAGGGTGCAATAGGCGGAAGCGCCAAAATGAGTACTCTGCTCAGTATTTACTAAAGAGAAGAGGGGGTGACACCCAAGGTAGGAGAAATTGCAGAAGCGGGGGAGGGTGACAGATGGGAAAAATCATGAAGAGCAGAGTTCAAGAGGGTTTGAAGGCACTGAGGGTAGACAAGGCGCCAGGCCCAGATGGCATCCACCCGGGTACTAGAAGAAGCTGGCAGAGGTCCTGCAGGACCTTTGGCAGACCTATTTAATGCCTCACTACATTGGGGTGTGTACCTCAGGACTGGAGGATGGCTCATGTGGTGCCCTCCACAAGAGTGGGCCCAAGATGAACCTGGGAAACTACAGACCAGTGAGCCTCACATCCATCGTGGGTAAGCTAATGGAGACTATCCTGAAGGAGGGCTGTGGCCTCCTAGGAGGCCAAAGGACTACAGGACAGCAGACAGCATGGCTTCATATGTGGCAGATCCTGCCAAACCAACCTGGTAGAGTTCTATGACTGGGTAACTAGGCAACTGGACAGGGGCCATGCAGTGGATGTCCTCTATCTGGACTTCAGTAAGGCATTCGACTCAGTGCCACATGGAAGGCTGGAGAGGAAGTTAGTAGGCACAGGGGTGGGTGCAAAGCTGGTGAGATGGGTAGGAAACTGGCTGCAGGGAAGGCAACAGAGGTGGGTGGGGAGCTCTCACACCCAAGGGCAGTGATGAGCGGTGTTCCACAGGGCTCAGTGTTGGGACCAGTGTTGTCTGGGATATTCATTGCAGACATATCATGGGACATCAAGAGTAAGATCAGTCTGTTTGCTGATGATACCAAGGTATGCGCGGTGGTGGATGACCTAGGGGGATGGCAGGGGTTGCAGGATGATCTGGCAAAGCTTGAAACCTGGTCAGACACCTGGCAACTGGGCTTTAATGCCAAAAAGTGCAAGGTGCTGCATTTTGGGATGAAGAACCCAAGGAGGAGTTACCAGCTAGGGGGAGTGCAGCTAGCCCAGACAGAGGAGGAGAAGGATCTGGGTGTGCTCATTACAGGGTCAATGAACAACTCGGCACAATGTAGTAAGGCAGCTGCAAAGGCCAACAAAATGCTGGGTTATATTGCAAGGGGTATATCCTCGAGGAGGAGGAGGTGATTCTGCCACTGTATAGGTCACTAGTTAGACCACACTGGAGCACTCGTCACCACTGGCGTCTGTATCTGAAGAGGGACAGTAAGTTACTGGAGGGGATACAGCGCAGAGCGACAAAGATGATCAAGGGGCTGGGGGACTTATCATACGAGAGGAGGTTGAAGGCGTTGAACATGTACTCACTGGAGGAGATGAGAGACAGGGGTGACATGACTGAAACCTTTAAATACATGCAAGGAATAAACAAGATGGATACAGAAGGGCTGTTCAAAGTAAGGAAGGGGAGGGCCACCAGGGGCCATGATATGAGACTGGAGTGAGGAAGGTTCAGGAGGGAGATGAGGAGACACTTTTTTACAGAGAGGGTGGTGGTTGGGTGGAATGCGTTACCTGCTGAAGTGGTATGCAGTAGAACAGTGGACTGCTTCAAATGAGGATGGGACAGGACAAGGGGGAGGGTTAATGAAGGGGAAGGGTGGAAGGGGGGGCAGCTGCAGAATAAGGGGTGCTAGCTGCACATTCGAGCAGACTTGATAGATTTATTTATTTATTTATTTAGCTTTTGTTTACCGGTTAGGTACACTAGACAAGTAATATGCCTATTTTCAGGAACGACCCGGGAGAGTACAAAACATACAAGATACATACATACAAGGCAACTTATAATGAACAACTTATTACAGGAGGTATTAACAATTGTAGAAAACAAATGCACAAGCAGCAATTTCACCCCATAACAGGATTACATAGGTTGACATAAGTGACAGCAGGATACGTCAGAAAACATTTCATTACACTAGGGAGGCTTGAAGCAGTCACACACTGATGATAGCTTTAAGTGCGACCACAGGGAGAAGCGAAAGATCCCATGGGAGGGGGCCATGCACACATGTTCAGGAAGAGAGTTCCAGAGTCTGGGCACATATGCAGCAAAGTCTCGGTCTGCCATAAGAGTCTGAGTGGAAGAGACTTTGAGCAGTCCAGCAGACTGGGACCTAAGCTTGTAGGGCATGCTGTCCATTTTTGGGAGGAGATTCACCAGACCCTGAGGGGAGCCAGAAGTGAGCACCTTCTTGGAGAAGCTTCCAACACCGAAATCTAGGTATTCAGCCGGAGGCAACCAGCGGAAATTATTATAGAGATCACAGCAATGGGTAAGTTTGGGGACAGCAAGTGCAAACCGACAAATATTGTTATATGCCGTTCCATCGGGCAAGGTGAATATGGGGACTGGCAAACAGGAGGGATCCATAGCTGAGGAGGAAGCAGCACTCCTCTTGCAAGTGCAAGTCTCATCCCGGGTCAGGTTGTATTTGGCCCTATAGGCCAAGCCCAACTGCAATGTTTCTACAGATGTTGAGGATATGACTCCCCATGTCAAGTTGGGGGTCAAGAGTAACCCCAAGATATTTGATTGAGTTCACCGTTGGCAACGAGGGTCCACCATCACAGGTTATGTTTAGCAAGGATGATGAGGCTTTTATCTTGGCCGTGGAGCCAAAAAGCATGGCCTGCGTTTTATTAAGGTTCAACACCAGCCTATGGTGAGTTACCCAGGCCAGGACTCTGCTGAAATCATCAGTCAGGCTCTGGTTTAGTGCTGCAACATTGGATGAATGGGCCACTAGCACCAGATCATCTGCATACAGAGTGACTTGGCAATGAGAGGTCACCAGTGGCAGTTGATTGAAAAAAAGCGAGAAAAGGAGAGGGCCCAACACTGATCCCTGGGGGACTCCCATAGTCACCGCCCTGGGCTCAGAGAGGACCTTGTTGAAGCAGGTACGCTGCTTTCTACCATTCAGATAGCCCATGAACCAGTTCAAGGCATGGGAGGAGAAACCAACGGCCCTTAGTTGCTCTCCAAGAAGGTCATGGTTAACAAGGTCAAAAGCTTTTGATAAGTCTATAAATATAGCACCAGACAGTTTATCTTGGTCCATGGCAGATCTTATGCTGGAAGTCACAGTAATCAGAGCCGTAGTGGTACTGTGTCCCTTATGAAAGCCGTACTGTGCCCCGGATAGCAAGTCATGAGAGTGCAAATATTCAGAGAGTTGCTCGGCCACCACCTTTTCAAGAATTTTGCCAAGGGATGGGAGGATTGCAATAGCGATAGTTGTCAGGAGTTTGGGATTGCACTGCTTCAGCACTGGAACTATCCTTGCTTCCTTCCATATGTCAGGGATTTTCCCTGAGCTAAGGGATAGATTAAAGATGTGGGCAACCGAGGAGGCAATGTAGGCCACTCCTAGCTTGAGAAGCCGCGGTTCCAGGAAATCAAGACCAGGGCTGGAGTACTGGGCGAGGGCAGTAAGATGCTTCTGAACATTGAAGACTGATACTGCCCTGAGATTAAACTCACTCCGATGATGTTGATCCGCCTGACTCGAGTGGCCTCTAGGTCTTTATCTGCTGGCAAATTTCGTATGTTGGTATATTCATATCTACATCCAATCTGCACTTTTTCGCAGATGATACCGTGCTGTATACCTCTGGCTCATCGCTTTCTGAAGACAAGGGAGTGCTTCAAGTGGACTTTGCGTAACTTGAGCATAATCTTATAAAGGCAAAGTTTCTGCTTAATGCCAAGATGACTAAAGCGATGATATTTTCCCATAGTGCTGCCACAGGTACCCTCAATACCCTGCCCCAAGATTTCATTGTTACCATGTTAAATGAGCCTCTGGAAGTTGTTACCAAATTCAAATACCTAGGCATCTGGATTGACAACAAACTCTCTTTCAATGACCATATCGAAGATGTCTCTAGAAGGCTAAAAGCCAGATTAGGTTTCTTCTTTAGAAATAGGCCCCTCTTCCCCCTTGAAATTTGAAATAAGCTCACCCAGGCCACTTTTCTCCCCCTTCTCGACTATGGTGATGTAATCTACTCCTCTACCACCCTTGCAAATCTAAGTAAACTGGACATCCTTTACCACCGTGCATTACGGTTCATTACCAACTCCCTTTACCATTCGCATCATTGTGACCTATATGCAGCTGTTGGATGGACATCTCTCACTACTAGACGTTTGCTCCATGCTGGTCTATGGACTCTTAAACTGCTCCTGCACAAATTACCGAGCTATCTTTCATCTCTCATTAGCATTTCACACAATGCATACTCGCTAAGAAAATCTGACTTTATTATGCTTGATATTCTGAGGACACGGACCTCCTTTGGTAAACATGCTATTGCACGTGCCCTTCCCTCTATTTGGAACCAATTACAGACCGTACTGAAACTAACTAGCACAGTTTCAATTAACTTCTATAAAGTGCTATGCACAGCTTAAATAAAAGATACCTGCAACTGTCATTAAGCCTCTTTCTCCCCATGTGTGCCTTGTGCATCCTTTGGTAAGACCATAATTGCTTTGTGCATATTAACTACTTATTGTTTGCACTTCATTTATACTAAGAAACAACTCCACCCACCAGCTCCTGACTCGTATCTACTACCTTGCTTCAGCAATCTAACTCCTGCTATTCCTTCCCTCCCTACTCCTGGCTCTGTCTACATATGTACTCCTCTGATCACACTATCAAACCATTCCTACCTCCCCTATCCATTTTATTCTGTGTTTGTCCCATCTGCCAAAATGTACAGTATTTATTGCAAACACCAGTACCACGTTTCAAGTATCAGTATGCTATCTATAAGTCACCACCCTGTGTTACTTTAGTTATTACCACTTGCGGTCACCCCATGTGGTGTCATTGTATGTATATCTTACTTATATTATGAGATGTTTGCATTTATGTATATATTGTTTATTAACTATTTATGTATGTATGTTGTGTAAGTCTATATGTCACAGGACCGCCTTGTAAATGAGCTTGCTCAATGGAGTTTTCCTGCAATAAACTTGAAACTTGATAAAGGAAATAGAACAGTTGCAAATGATGTAATATGCCATAAGTGCAAAGGTAGGGTGCACCTTGCTAGGTTCTGCCCCTCTATAAAAAGTGGTTACACCCATTTAGCACTGTTAAATTCCAACTGTATAACTACTGTAGTCCAAGTACAAGATAAGAAAGTATTGGGATTGATTGACTCTAAAAGTAAGAATACATTGATTAGGAGGGACCTGTTAACCAGTGAGAAAAAAGGGGCCCCCATAAAGGTTATATGTGTTCATGGTGACAGTCACCAATATCCCACTGTCACTGTCCCTCTAGAGGTACAAGGAAAAAAATCACTAATTACAGTGGGTTTGGTACCTAATCTTCCAGTACCTATTGTGCTAGGACATGTTTTCCCAGAATTCAACTCACTATTATTAAGCCCTGGAAATATATCTGCAGTGACTACTCACTCCCAGAGTAAGAGAAAGAGTTACCACTTGGGGAAGTATTTCCATTTGAGGAAGAGATTTATGGGGAGCTGGGAAAAAGTAGGAAACCAGGTAAAGAAAAGAAAAGGGAAAAATGAAAGTGGAATCAAGGCCATAATAGGCTAGCAGATCAGATCGCACAGATATATACAAAAATTGATATGCAAGATCAGCAACAGAAGGATTTGTCTTTAAAACCTTTTTTTCCAACAGGTTGGGCAAGTTGAACAAACAGGGAAACCCACAATACAGGTGATAAGAGATGTATTGTATCGAGTATGTATGAATCCTAGCAATGGAGAAAAGGTGGAACAATTACTAGTGCCCCAATGCCATAGACAAGATATCGTGGCACTAAGCCATGACATATCTTGGGCTGGGCATACTGGGAGATACACCAGTAGAATATTACAAAGATTCTTCTGGCTGGGAATTCATGAGGACATAGCCCAATATTGCCAGACATGTCCTGAATGTCAAATGATAGTACAGAAAACAAAAAAAGAAATAGTCCCTTTAGTACCTCTACCCCTGGTAACCCCCCATTTGACAGACTTGGAATAGATATTGTGGGGCCCCTGTATAAAAGCACTAAAGGTAACTGATTAATTTTAGTGGTCTGTGACTATGCCACAAAGTATCTGGAGGCCATTCCAATGAGATCTGTCACAACTCCTCGAATAGTGGAAGAGCTGGTTAAACCTGTTCAGCCGGGTAGGGATTCCCAAGGAGATTTTAACAGATAGGGGATCCAATTTCAACTCTGAGCTGTTAAAATAACTATATCGACTCTTGGGAATAGTGGCCTTCAGAACCTCACCCTATCATCCCCAATCTGATGGATTCGTTGAGCGTTTAATCAGACCCTAAAAGAATGATTAAAAAGTTCATCGAAGAGGAAGGAAAGGAGTGGGATAAATATCTCCCTTTTCTACTGTTTGCATACAGGGAGGTCCCCCAAACCTCTACTGGGTATTTACCTTTCTCCCTATTATATGGTAGTACCCCTAGGGGGATTCTGGATGTTATAAAAGAATACGGAGAAGAGGGGACAGATCTGAAATCCCCGGGCATTGCCCAATATATGAAACAACTGCGGCAGAGGTTGGTCTCCTATGCCAAAAGAACACATGAGGGGAGTATAGAGGCACAAAAAGTACAGAAACGCCATTATGATACGGGTACAAGTGTAACAAAACAGTTTCAACCTGGG
This sequence comes from Neoceratodus forsteri, assembly GCA_016271365.2. Classification (NCBI taxonomy): domain Eukaryota; kingdom Metazoa; phylum Chordata; order Ceratodontiformes; family Ceratodontidae; genus Neoceratodus; species Neoceratodus forsteri. The sequence goes on from CM028131.1 coordinate 633,058,730, forward strand.
GACAAGGTATTACTGTTATTACCCTCATCTACGCATAAACTCTTGATGAAGTGGCAGGGTCCCTATGTTGTGCTTCGCCAGACAGGCCCTGTGACTTATGAAGTTGATACTTCTGATAGGAGAGTCAAGACCAGAATATATCATGCAAACTTACTTAAAAAGTGGTATGAGAGGTCTAAGACAGGCCTTCAGATGGTAGTAATGCCTGACTTAGAACCAACAGAGATGGATTTGGCATATGGCCATTTAGAAAATACACAAGGGATCGAAGCAATAACAACAAATCCAGACTTAACAGACCAACAGCAGGGGGAGTTACAAAGTCTTCTACAAGAGTTTAGAACCACTTTTACCAGTAGCCCTGGACTGGCAAAAGGGGTAGAGCACCATATTAAAACTTCGGCAGGGCCCATTAGAAAGAAACCATACCAACTCCCTGAGAGAAGTAGAATATTGGTACAAGAGGAACTTCAAAAATTGAGGGATTTAGACATCATTGAGCCTTCCAAAAGTTCTTGGACTTCCCCTATGGTGATAGTACCAAAGAAAGAGGGAGGTATTCATCTGTGCTTAAGATTTCTGTGGATTGAATCAAGTAGTGCAGTTCGATGCCTACCCTATGCCCAGGACTGATGATGTGATTGACAAAGCGGGAAATGCCAAATACATTTCCACCTTAGATATTACGAAAGGTTATTGGTAGATCCCACTGACAGAGGAAGATAAGGAAAAAACAGCCTTTAGTACTTGTATGGGTTTATATCAGTTCAAATCCATGCCCCTTGGACTCCATGAAGCCCTAGTGACTTTCCAGTGCTTTATGGACCAGGTGCTGGCACCTCACATTAATTTTTGTGTGGCATATCTGGATGATATTGTTGTATTTAGTCAGAACTGGGAAACTCATTTGAAACACCTACGGGCAGTGGTTAAGTCTATCCAACAAGCTGGAATGACTATAAACCCCACAAAATGTACATTGGCTATCCAGGAAACTCAATATCTTTTTTTTTACCAATTATTTTACCAGGTGAGACACACTAAGCTGAAAGCTTGTTTGCAGGTGCTACCTGGGAGCACAAGGAAGTTAAGTGACTTGCTCAGGGTCGCATAGTATGCACCTAGGGGCTGTGGGATTCAAACCTAGGTCTCCAGATTTGCAGCTCAGAGCCTTAACCCACTGCACCATACTGCCTCCCTTCCCCTCTTGGTTTCCTGTTAGGTAATGGTCTGCTTAAGCCTGAGGTCAGTAAGGTAGAGGCAGTTGCTAATTGTCCAGTACCCACTACCAAGAAACAACTATGTTCTTTCTTGGGTTTAGTGGGATATTACCGAAGGTTTATTCCTAATTTCGCTACAATAGCTACTCCCTTTACTGATCTCACGAAAAAGAAATGTGGCAACCAAGTAAAGTGGACGTCTGAATGTGAAAATGCTTTTTTTCAGATCAAGGTAGCACTTTGCTCTGCCCCTGTATTACACAGTCCTAACTTTCAATACCCTTTTGAAGTGTATTCAGATGCCTCTGGTATAGGTATTGGGGTGGTACTGAGCCAGACAATTGATGGGGAAGAACACCCTGTGGTATATATTTCAAGGAAGCTACATGAAAGAGAACAAAGATAGTCCATGATAGAACGAGAGTGTCTTGCCGCAAAGTGGGCAATAGAATCACTCTGGTTTTATTTATGGGGAGCACCTTTCAACCTAATCACAGACCATAATCCCCTGTGCTTTCTTTCACAGATGAAAGATAAAAATAACCAGGTGATGCGATGGTGCCTTGCCCTGCAACCTTATAAGTTTGAGGTAAAACATAGGGCATGACAGAAACATGTGAATGCAGATTTCCTTTCCAGACATGGAATAGATAAGTTAGTATAGGGCAGATGCTTCTGTTCTTTCTGATTAGACACCGCAGGGCAAATTTTGTAATAATGAGTTAATAGTATGGGTTTTACTATCCCATACAGTTGAATACGTTGTTTATATGGGTGCCCTGGAGTGGAGCTTCCTAGCGAGGGTGGGGGGAAACTCCATCCTACCCTTAGTATTAGGGTAGGTTGTCTTGAAAACCAGCTTTATACCTTAAAAGATTTCAGCTAGGTTTTTGCTTAACCTTTGGGGTATGTGAGAGAATTAGGAACCCCACCCCCTCACCTCTGGACGCCTCCCTGTTTCTTTTCTCTATCTGTCAAAACACAAATCTACTGCAGTAGTGTTTTTATCACTGGTCTCACTTGACCCTATTTCATTTTTCTACCATGATAGGGTGGCCTCCTATTGTGGTATCTTATGCTATTCAACCCCGCTAATTTTCTTTTCAGTCCATGAGGTGTAGGTATTTAAAAAAAGAAGCTGCAGAGTCAAGCATTATTTTTTTGCCAATGTATAGTGAATAATAAAGAATAATGTCTTGTGGTCTTTACTTACTCAGCCTTATGTCTGGAGGAATCAGGCTTAAGATAAAGACAGACATGCTGTTCTGCTGTGAAGAGAAACAAATTTCCACTCATACCTCCCCCCCCCATTATCAGTGCACTCAAACATTCCCATTCTTAACATAAAACCCTTCTTCTGTTTATTTTAATGCTTGCCAAAAAGCTCTGCGTTTATCAGTGATTTTCAGACCAGAAAAGCTATTGTTGTGTCTTGTGGAAACCTTTTAAAATAAGAGCACAATTACCTGTTTGACCTGTTTGTCTTGCAGCAGTACAGTACTCTGTCACTCCTTAAGAGCCAGATGCCTCCTTCTGGTCTAGCTTTATAGTGCACTGCTGATGTGAGGTCACATTCAATAGGCGGGGCTAGTGCCTTAAGTGACCCTTAGTTATGCATATAGAAATTATTATATTTTTAGAGATGTTTTGTCTTTACAAACTAAATGAACCATTAAGAGATGTAATTGTACAAACAGTGGTCACTGGTCATGCCCCATATAATGTATTAGAATAGTTTATTTTATGTATTAGAAATGGGGGCGGATCAGGTGATCTATGAGGTCATCATCTCAGCACTATATAAGTGCTGTCTATCCTGAATGATTCAGATAGGTTTTGTGCACAGAGGATAGTGGTCCTGTTGCTTTGAAGGTACCACTATGTGGCAGCGCTCCATTTTGGTGTACTGAGGTTCGAGTTGAGAACTGATTTACTTTATTTTCTTTGTTTTTTTGAAGTACTTGATTTAATTTTGATTCTTTTATTTTTTTGTTGGAAAAGTAAATCCTTTAGCCACACAGAGTTTGTGTGAGCGAACGTTACTTTGGAGTTCTGTGTTGTCACTACCCACGCACATTATCACATACAGTAGTAAAAAATGTATCACTAGAAAGTGACTAAAAAACTCCTCATACAACCAGAAGCAACAGTGGGGCATGATGAACATGATTTGTCTAATGGAGGATCTGACAAATCATGGAGCTGCCGAAGGCTGCATTTGAAAATTAATGGACACTATGGGTGGCATACATCATCCTTTTTGTAATGTATTGCATTCCCTAAGGAAACACCTTGGAATACAGAACATGATTAAAGAGGTATGGACAGCAGGAAGAGACACTGGTATAGAAAGGGAGATCAAATAAACTATTATACATTGGATAGAAAAAATCCTGAAAGTTCATTGGTCTAGGCAGTTCCATCCATTTTGTTATCTCAGTGTAACATCTTGCTCTGAAACCAATCTAAATAAAATCCCACCTACAAGATATTTTTCTACAAGATCAATTTAAGTAATGGCAATAAGGCACTCCAGGGTGTGTGTTCATCTGATAAGCGTCATGTGCCTCACAACGCACCCAAGGCAGACACACCCTGTCGTGTCTCATTACTTAAGTAACCTAGGCAGTAGTACGTTATAATGGTGACTCAAATTGAGCAACTCAGTTTTGAGTGACTCCACGTGAGCGCCTGTGATGTGAGCTACCCTGAAAGGGTAGTGAGGCTCAGTTATAGCGCCAAGTTAGGGAAAAAACAGTGAGGTAGTAGGCGGGTGAATGAACAGAAGGGGATGGTTCAGAAAGTACAAAGTATGTGGGCTGTAGTTTGGCAGTGTGCTGCTGAGCAGCTTTTCTGGTGTGGTGGTGAGGGTGGCAGGCTGCAATGAGGGAGATCCAGGGTTCAGGGCTAGGTAGGGATTCTGTTTTCTTTTTATCGTGTGCAGCACTTAATATTTTTTTTTTTATGTCTGGGTTTCTCCCCCTCACTGATATGTACCACCCTGGAGTTGAGAATCCTAATTTAGGGGGTATGGGGGGGGTGCAGCCCTTGGCATAGATACAATGTTGTTGGTTTCTCATCGCTGTTGTCGGGTTCACTGGGAAGTGTACAGTGTCATTTTGGTTTTCAGCGATGTACACTCACTGTAACAGTGATCCCTGTTTAGCGATCACTGTTATGACATGGAACTGCCCAGGCTGAGCAGAGGTTATTATTATTTATTTATTTTTTTAAGATAGGCTTGTAGAAAATAGAAACTGATTTGGAACAATAATCTATTGTTGAGGATATTATATATGATGAGACATGTTAACAAAGGGGATCAGTGAACTATTACTCCACTGTCTATGGAACTTTACACAATGTTTGATAAAAGTGAAATTAAGGTTCTTAAAGGTATAACGAGGATTTTAGCTAGTGGTTAAGTGGGCCAAAGTGTGACACTCACTATGCCCTTAATTGAGCTGAATATATATATATATATATATATATATATATATATATATATATATATTGTTTGCAAAAAACTTTGTTAATGCATCAGTTAGGGTTGTTTCCACACCAATAAAGTGTGGAAATTCCACATTAGGGTACCTTGAATTGTCTGTTTTGTGATGTAACTACACAGTCTGAAGTGGAAACAAGCTCACAAGTCTTACAGCTACATTGATTACAGGGTCCTGTACCATTTAATGTCATGGTATTCTGTTCTGGTGAAAGTTTACTCCTAATAAATAGATTGGCTAAGTTTGGTGGTTGTTTAAAAGATAGTAGTGGTAGTTCCTTAAAAATACAATTTAGCGTCTCATCCTCACTAAATATGGAATGGAAGTCCTTAATCTTACACAGAAGTTCAAGATCTGGATGATATGTGACTACTAAGGGTATTCTGTTGGTAGCTGTCCTTTCCTTATACTGAAGTATTGCACCTTCTATTGTCCTGTCAATTTCTCTGGAGCAGTTTTCTTGCTCAATAAAGGTGTTTTTCAACATAGCCAAATGTGCATCTCTGTCTTCCTTATTTGAACAGATATGGTGATACTGAAGTGCCTTGACTGTACGTGACAGATTTTTTTGTGTGGCTTGGGTGATTACTATTCCTGTGTAAGTATCTCTGCCTGTCTGTTGGCTTCCTGTAAATACATGCATGTAAGGTTCCATCCTTAATGGTGACAGTGGTGTCCAGAAAATAAACACTGGTGGCAGGATACTCCAGGGTGAGCTTTATGGTAGGGTGGAGGTTATTAAGTTCCTGATGAAATTCTTTAAGTGCATCTGTGCCCTCTGTCCAAATGATATCAGGCTTATACCCCGAGGACAATCGAACATACACCCAAGCAACAGTCAAGCCCATTCTCCAACAACAGTATTGCCACTCTTAAGGGCAATTTCTTCATTTTGGCTCCACAAGGACCATTTCCATGGGCTTCACCCCTCAAGGGCTTGGCTTGAGCCTTGCCCCCTCATAGGATTGGTTCCAGCAGTACTGGAGCCAATCATATCCTGTTGATGCATCTGCTCCAGGACAACAGGTCGCACATTTATGTTGAGCATTACCCACCAGGTACAAGTACAAGCCCTGTAAGGTTTCCAGAAAGTGTGCCACATAGTGCGCTGGAGTTGAGGGTAGGTTTCTGGAGATTGGAGAGAGTTTTCCTGTAAATCAGGTTTCCCCTTCAGTGGGTAAGCTCCCTTGCAGTACCATGGTTGGCCCTGGGTGTTGCAGTCTAAGATATCCAAAGGGACTGCATGCACATTGTTTATACAGGGGGTAAAATGTTATGTGTTCTGAGTAAAGGCTATAGATATGTAACAGGGCTTCTGGTCACCTCTACCTCATCATTTGGAAAGTGGTTTTATTAAGTTGTGTAACCTATGCTGTGGTTATGCACGCCACTACTACGGACCTCTTAGCTAACCACCAGTGCCCAGATATACTGTAATATACCCCATCCACAGGGTGAGATCTGCAAGCAACTGACCTCTGGGGAATGGCTACAGAGGGTTTGGGTAGGGGCCAACCATCAACAGCAGCAATGGGCCCCCTAGAACATATACTGACAAAGAGGCAGGACACCAGGCAAATGATCTCCTTAGTGGTTAAGCAGAGTCACCTTTTGGGAAGTAATTCATCACTTAAGGTTAAGGGAAGGTGGAAGATGATCTTGAACTTTCCTATCCCAGATGAAGGGTGGACACTAGTATGTAAGTCATATATACAGGGCTTTTTATATGCAATAAATAAGGAAGCCCAATATACATTTTTAAATCATTTTTATTTAGTTTTCTAGTGTTGTTCACAAATTTAACCTAGGGATCTCTCCCATATATCAGCATTGCAATAAAGAAGAAGGCACCTATTTTCATTTTTCTGAGCCTGAAACATGTTGCTTCTTTTCTGGACCAAAATAGTGAGAACAATTTGGAGTTCCATCGATGTGCAGTACCTGCCACACCATTAGCAATGTTGCTGGGCGTCTAGGTCACAGAGGAAGAATGGTTTCTATTCATTAGCAATATTAGGCTGCTACAGTTTATGGCCTGCAGCTGCATTCAAAATACTTGGGTCTTATGGGTCAAACCCACTCTGTAGCACTGGGAGGACCTGCCCCTTAAGGCAGCAGTACTAGATAACAAAAATTGGATCTTTTGCAACAGTTTGTTCCCTGTGCTTTGTTGAGCACTTACCTGGTAATCTTTCTTGTTTTCACTGTACTATCACCCCATATTTTGCTCTGTTTTTCTTTGTTTTTGTTTACATTTCTTCCACCCACCATGTTCAACTGGAACCCTCTACTGCCAACTGCACATGATTCGCAGTACTACACAGGGACAGTGGGAATGCACAGCACAGGGTCTAAAGGAAGTAAACGAAAGATGTGATGTGATGCAAGGGGGGGAGCTGTTCTGAAAATTAGGCAGAAGCCATATTTACCGTGGCTCTACAAAAATGGAAATACATTTTAAATATCTAAAAAAACTAGAGATCCCTAGAAAAAAATATTTACAGATATGGAAACCAGATCTATGGTTAAATGCTTCCAGGCAACAAGCAGAATTTTGATAATCATTTCCTGATTATCCAGTACTGCTGCTTTAAAGTGTTGCCTCTAGAGCAGCTGCCGTATAACCTGCAAGACAGAGCAGAATGCTTTAAAACAGAGTAAGGGCTATTTCTGGTCTCTCTTCTGCTGCAAATAGCAATACTGATTAAAACAGGTGGAGTAAAAGTCTATAACTTTTGAGAATTGGCTGTTGAAGGTATGAAGCTTCATTTCTGCATAGTGCTCATAAAATATTTTGAAATCAAATTGATGTCACTATAATTAACAGAGAGCTGTACTAGTTCATTGTTTTTATGTCTTTTTTTTGTCATTAAAGTCTGAAGGAATCATACATGCACTAACAGTGCTAGCGAGATGATATGATTTTCTCCATCTTATTGTCTTATGACAAAAAATAAAACAGTATAGATCATTTGCAGAAGGAAGTCATCAAGTAACTCCCACCAGAAAAGCACAGACAACCCCTCAAACTTGGTGAATATTTTAGTAAAGTTTGCTTCTTTTCCTTGGCTGGTTATGAGACTCAATGACCCAGTTTTGTTGCATACAAGGAGAACAAAGTATTGTAGGTTAGTTACTGTAAATACATTTTATTGGACCAACAAGAAATGTGCAGTTTACAACCATTCAGGCAGGAAAGGGCAGTCTGCACAAAACAATGCCATCTAGTAGTAAAAGCTGTGAATAACAGTCAAAAGCAGCAAGTAATTGTAACTGCACAGAAACACTAAACTAGAGAAAATTTTGGCAGAAAAAGGCCCATTGGCACACCCGTTCAGTCAACTCTAGCTAACTGCCCTATGGAGGCCCTAGTGCAGTTACTACACCTCTTTTCCACTTGGTTTGTTACAAGTTGGTTCCCCCTACAGTCCACTTCTGGTTCTGTTTTCTGTTTACACTAACAGTATCTAGACCTGTACTGGATATGAAATGAACAGGACTGAAGTAGTACTGTTCTGTAGTTGAATATGGAACAGCACCCAAATAATATTACAATATAACCCGCTTAATTAGGATGCGGTTAAATGGGACATCCACTTAAACGGGATGTCACTTAAATGGAATGTTCTTTTGGGCACCAACTGACATACAATGCATTTCAATGAACACAGTCTCCTTTTAATTGGGACATGTCAGCCATTTTATTGGGATAATCTGTCCCTTATTCATGGTTCATTCACACTTTCAATAGTATTACAAAAACAGGCCAGCTATCAACCTATAATTAGCATTTCTTAGTTTCTAGTAACACTGATTGATTGATTGAATGAATTTTGCTAACCGATTAAGCCCACTAAGACTGAAAATCTCTTTTTAAGGGGTGACGCAAACATGGCAACAAAGAGGACCGATTTACCCCAGTGTGAGAAATTGAAGGTTGCTGAAACCTTACTTCTTGGAAATACAGCTCTAAGGTTATTAATATAAACAAACAAATTGCATACATCCTGATAGACCCTTGGAAACACAACTCTAAGGGTTATCAATAGTGTTGTCACCCAAAATAAGCATTAACATTATAAAAATACTGTAAACAATAACATACCCTAGAACTCTATTTCATTAACTAATAAAATAATGGATGACCTGAGTAAAAATCTATAATGCAATAGCACAGTATCTATACTAATGTACTCCTAGTTAAAATAACTAAACCAATAAACAAGCACTGTTTAATCATCTATAAATCTGCTAAACTAATTCCTATTGCACACTGTGCAAAAACTTTTCTATAGTTTTGTTCTCCCATTACTCTCTTCTTATTAAGTAATTTAATAAACACTTAGATTGGTCATGCTTTACATGCAAGGAATATGTCTACATGTGATGCATTGGTTGGTACCTATTTTGTCAGACAGAATATTGTGTTAACAGTTCATATTATTATTAATTAGAAAATTGACTTAAAAAGTAAAGCATCCTGATTGGCTGAAAGCCATGGTCAGGCATGCATTTATTTTTCAATAGGCGCCCACCAAATAATAAGTTCCAGCCTGGCACCACTCACTGGAAAACTGGTATCCTTGTGCGAGTTCCAATTTTAAAAAGGGGTGGCTGCCAGTTTTTACCCACTCAGTAAGTGAGAGGAAAGCCGAGAAAGACCACCATACACATACATACAAGCCAACACAACCCTGCCCACAACACCTCTGCCATTCCTCTTCTTCTTCTTCTTTTTATTAAACATTAAATACTTCATAATGGTCACCAATCTGCCTGCCCATGGTACATGTCCATGCACCCCCCCATCCCGTCAAATATCTTTGGCTCACTTCTCCTGATATTGTCACTTCACTTCACACACACACATACACACACACACACACACACACACACACACACACACACACACACGAACAACCCTGTCCAGAAGCCTACCACCATTCTTTATTTGAAAAAATATAAACAACTTGATTTTCCCTGGTTGCAGTACATTTCTAGCAACCATGTCCCTGCTACCAGCCTGCTTTTTCCTTCTACCAGCATTACTCTTTCACTTTTAATTTTCTCCGACAGCAGTACCTTCTTGTTGATAACTTCACCTCCAGAAGACCAATCTCTCATATACTGTCAGCCTCACTCCACCCACACTCTGTGCCTGCCCAACTGCAATTCAACACATGTGGGGGAACAGATTGATGCCAGCCTACATTACAACAACAACAACAAAAGGAACACAGCCTGTATGCTCTGTGTGTCAGGTGGAACGGGGAACAATCAGCAGTTTCTCAAATGCTGCAAAGCAGACTCATGATCTCTGCCTGTATGTCTCTCGGGGGGTTAACTATAACAACCACTCCTATTCACAGCTACAGAGGCTCCTCTACGGCAAAAATCCCTAGCTCAAAAAAAAAAAAGGTGGAGGAACTATTTTATTACAAAACCTATTTTAAACTAATTTTTTTATTAACTTTTTTTGTATTAAACTAATTTTTTTTACAGTGCCCATTTCCTAAGCGCAATAATACCCTCCAGGGTGGACAGTACTGGGAAATACTGGACCTTCCAGGGGCTATAAGGCCCTCCACCTGGGGTATCAGACCTCATTATACCCCGGGCGGTCAGGTATTTACTAATTCTGCCCACTCTGTCAGGTATTACTGCTTACATACATGCTTTTTTTTCTAACTGTAATTGCTATTTATTCTTACATTAGAAAAAACATCCAGTCTACTGTAAAGAGTCTTGCAGGAAGCATCTGTATGTAACATTGTATTTATAGATTTTGGTAAATTATCTTTGCTCTGTATTGATTATTATTATTATTATTGTTATTATTATTATTATGGCCAATGCTGTCTTTTTACAAAAAATTGAACCAAGGAGCCCAAGTGGCCTCGAATTGCCTAGCTTTCCCCTGCACTTTATATGTTATTCTCAGAAAGGATGTAGTTATTCCATTTTGCCATTCAGCTGGACTTAGACAGTCTGGTTGTTTCCATTTAATTAAAAATTTGGCATTTTGCCTCAAGCTCTGGAGTGAGCAGGAGGCCCTTGTACTGTTCCTGCTTCCAGGTTAATTGAGTCATGCCTCTCAGAATCCAAAAGAGTGGTGCTCTAGTGACTGGTTCATCCAGTATAGCTGATGTTACAGACCAAATATGGGACCATAATGTTTGAAGGTTCGGGTATTACCATAGGATATATCCTATATCAGGTAGAGTTCATGAGCATCACCAGTACTGGTTAGAAATTTGCACACACACACACACACCCCATTTGAACCAGTTTTGCTGGTGTTCTATGCCACCTGAAGAGAATTTTCTTTTGGATTAACTGAAATTTAGGGTCTACTGTGCCTGTATGTGCAGTATGCCAGCATTTTTCCCAGTCTTCTTGGGGCACTGTTACCTCTAGGTCCTGTTGCCATTTAAGTCTGTGAGGTTGCCAATCAGATTGATGGTATATCTACACTGATTGATAGCAGCCTTTCTTACTCTTTGTGGTGTATTTTCCCACGCACTAAGAGTTTTATGCATGCCTGTTTGTTTAGGGTTGTAGTCATGGGCCCAATTCTCAAAAGGATATGCCAAGTGTAAGTGTAATACACCAAACATGAATGTCACAACTGGCAAGATATGCCCTCAGTTATGACGTGTGATATTCTAAAAAATGCACATGCTACATGGCGAAAAGCATTACGCCAACGGCCACTTACTCTGCAGTTACGCCAAACCCTGAGATATGCATATGCATACTGTGAAATGTACCTAAGACAGTAGCAGATAGACCCAATTTGAAATTCTAGAAGCTTCCAACCCACCAGATATGCCAATAGCAATCGGTGGAAGTTACACCAGGGGTTACTCAGCAGAGTATAAAAGTGACAGAAGGAGACACACATGAGACAGAGAGAGAGAGAGAGACACTGTGGAGTAAGCAGTGGACACACACTACTGAGAGTGAGTGATAGAGGAATGGCAGCCCCAGTAGTCCTAATGGGCATATTACTGGCAGCAGAGAGGTGGCAGAGGCACTGCAAGAGGCATGATGGCAGGAACCAGGGGAACAGGCATCCACAGCAGCAGCAAAGACCTGGCAGACACCATGCACCATGTGTGTACCAGCCAAGGAAGTCATACCTAGACCTCACGGAGGAGCACTGCATCACACGCTATCACCTGCCAAGTGCTACCATAGCTGAAATGTGTGATGACCTGAGGGAAGATCTCCAGAGTGCCACCCATAGAGGGCATCCCATCCCTGTGGAGGCGAAGGTCAGTGCAGCATTGTGCTTCCTTGCCACAGGGACCTTCCAAACCCCAACAGGTGACACTGTTGGCATCTCACAGCCTGCCACATCACGTTGCCTCAGGCAGGTCTTGAATGCACTGGAGAAATGTGTGGATAGGTTCATATTTGTGGTTGTGGGGTCTAAAACTGTGGGAGAATTCAAGAATGCATGGGACAGACATGAGGCAATTCTTGTGGGGGGTAGGAAGAAATAGGCTGTTGGTTAACTAAGATCTGCGGCTTATCCTGTAGGTAGGGAAATGGGCAGACCAGATGGGCCAAGTGGTCCTTATCTGCCATCAAAGTCTATGTTTCTGTGTTTCATATGTTACCCAAGAGATATACAGCAGCAGCAGGTACTCAAGCAGACATTCTACAATGTGGCACAGTTTCCCCATGAGCTAGGTGCAAGTGACTGTACACATGTGGCCACCAGTGCACTACCAGGTGAGGCTGACATCTACATGAATTGAAATGGGTACCACTCCATGAACATGCAGGTTGTGTGCGATGCCCCCAGTACTGGATCCTGGATGTGGTCAGCCAGAACCCTGGTTCCTGCCACAGTTCATACATCCTATGCAACTGTGGCCTGCATTAGGCATTTGAGTCTGGACAAATCACAGGCAGATGACTTATTGGTAGGTCAAAGTGGCACACAGGGTGCACACCTCTGTCCAGGTGAGGTAACAACAATGTGCAGTGCAGTCATGATGTACTGTTCCACCCCAACAGGTGATAGTGGATACCCACAGCTCCCATGGGTCATGACACCCCTCCAACATCCACACACCACAGCTGAGCAGCAGTACAGTGACTCCCATGCGGCAACAAGGGGAGTGATCAAACGTACCTTTGGCACCCTTTAAGGCATGCTTCAGGTATCTGGACCAGTCAGGTGGAGCACTCCAGTACAGTCCTGGGATGGCCTGCAAGATATTCCTCATGTGCTGCATTCTGCATAATCTGGCACAGAGGAATCATGTACCACTGCAGACTTGGATGGCATGGAGGATGACGAGGATGGAGAACATCATGACCATCCCATGAGGCACCCACAGGGCCACGCTGCACTGTGCTGTGCCGTGGTATGGTAGCACACCGTGAACACCCGAACAATGTACAGACCTGCTGCCCAGCTCTGGACACATGATAGTGTCACAGTGTACACAGTATTCAGTGACCCTGTCCTGTGTCCAGTGTCTGGTGGATAAACCAACCTCCTGTACTGTGTTGTGAGATCAAGGTTTACTTGGAGACAGGAAGGCATTCTGGAGGTACAGATACCAAGCCCACCACCCTGGACTCACAGCAATGACATGTCCCTGCAAAAGTTTGCATGAATGAAGCCCCCCCATGCCCCATACCACAGTCCAGCATGACACACGTTTAGGACAGCTGTGCACACTGTGTAGCTCTACAGGCATATGAGACACTGACATGCGCTGTGCCACCCAGGTGCTGCACACCAGCCATGGTCACTGGCTGAATAACAGTGATGTCATGTCAGATGTGTGGCACCAGGATGATGGTACACCTGTTACACACACATGCCCTGTCCTGCACACCATTGTCAACATCCAGTCTTGTCCACTAGCATGTGACCTACACACCATGCTCATGTGTATGAAGCATGGTACTGGTCCATACAGTGCTGCAGGCAATGCAGTCATATCAAACATGCATGATCTGAACAGCCCAACCCACTGGCATATGCAGAGTATGATATAATGACACATTGCAGCCAATACATGATGCAGTTGCGCATATGTTCCACCGCATATGCGGCTTGCAAAATATCACATGCACAAAAGCTGCCATGTCCACTGTGTACCTGTATGCCAGGGTGGCACAGGCAGTGATTGACATGCCTGGAACACCACCAACATGCACATCACCCCTACAACAATTCTTCCCCCCCAGTGCATAGTGGCATACAGTGCTGCACGTGCCACCACAGTACAAGTGAGTGTTGTGTGGCTAACACATCAAGCTGAAGGTGGAATGCAGCTGCATGCACCATCATCACCATGTGTGCAGCCTGCATGGCATTTTGCCGTACATGCAAGTTGTGATGCCCTGCACGGGGAACATGTGGAAACACATAGAGAACACACCGCAGAGCCCAGTAGCAGTCACACCATTTAGTGCTGGCTGCCCAAGCAACCATGGCAAGCAGGGGAAGGCTGGCCCTAAGTGGCAGGGCACCTAATTTTACACCCCAAGAGACTGCCCAGCTCATCAATCTTGTCCAGTAATGGTGCAGGACACTCTTGCCACCAGGCTGCAGAGGACACACCCCCAGTGAGAGGGATGCAGTGTGGCAGCAAATTCCAGAGCTCCTGCACCAACTCACTGGTGTTAGGCATACTATATGCCAGCTTAAGCACAGGTGGCAGGATCTTTCAAGACATGACCCCCAGGTCCTGCAGTACATGCTGTATACATCCAGGGAGTGCGATGTGGCCATGAGGACTGGTCAGAGATCACCAGAAGTTGAGTTGTACAGTATTGCTGCCCCCCTGCATAGTCACACGGCATGTCCCACATGCCCCAGTAGGCCAAACACTGACACATGTCCCCCCCATGCCTCCACAGGTCACACACATATATGGCCTGTGACAAGAATACTGACAGTGGACAGGCAGACCTGGCAGCTGCAGCAATGGACAGAGGAGGTAAGTGTTTGCAAACCCATGAACATGGCCAAGCCTTGCCTGCTTGTGTGGTGGGCTGTACTGTGGGTCACAGTACCAAAACAGATAGTGGCACAATGGCAATGTCTGTGCATGATGTGTGCCCACAGCACAGCCCAACCCTCACTTGTGGATGTGGATCGTTGGAATGTCAGGTGTGGGATGTCCATAGTACCACTGCTGTCAGTGTAGTGGTGGCAGGACCACTGTAGGAACACAGCGTCCATCCACAGTGGATGCAGCCATGCCAGCAGCACCACTGTGGGGCATCCCACAGTCACACCCCACACCACTGCACACCACTTCATGCATGACACACCCCTGTCACGTGTACCACTTCCATCCCACAGGTGCCACACAGCATGGCAGTGCGTAGATGGACAGCCCTTGACACTGTGCTCTGCTGATAGTGATCAGAAGGCAGAAAAAGCAGGATGCACACACATTTAGGCAGTGAACCAGGGCACATCTAAGGAGGGCAAGGAAACTGCAGACAGATTCAAGTGAGGAGGATACTATGATGCCCAGCCTGCCACTGCACCTGCCACATGGGCTGACACAGCTGGTACTGAGGGACACATGCTGGTCCAGAGACAACAGCCCACAACCCCTATCCAGGAAGGGAACACTGGCAAGATGGAGACATAACAACACCACAGCCATGCAGCATCTCCTGCCAGCCAGGGGGACTCCACTGGCAATGAGAAGCAGGACACAGGACACAGCCTGCCAACATCACCTGCAAGCCATGGCAGTACCACTGGACATGTTGATGCTGAGTTGGACCACACCACGTTGGACATTGCGAACACTGCAGATGAGAACACTGCAGCAGTGGCACAGGACACATCACCCATGGGACTGGTCCAGGATGTGGGTGATGTATAGGCCCAGGATGTGCAGTAGGCCCTGCAGATAACAGGTGACATACAGGTGCAGGATGAAGGTGCTGCACGGGGCATGGACGTGCCAGTAGTGGAATGTGACAGTGGTGCAGACAGCCCTGTGGATGCACAGAAAGAGACTGAGCAGCAGAGCGTGGACTCAGGAGTCCTAGCCCAAGCACTGGTGATACAGATGAACAGGGACCAGTGTCTGGCTGGCATGGTGCAGGACATCCTTATGGACATGTCCTGGTTGCAGGGCTCACTGCACCAGTTCATGGACGTGCTCCAGGAGCCATGAACGGACATGGTGGTGTGTCCTGCACCACGAGAGGTGTTTAACAGGCATTCTGCACCAGTGTGCCTTTGCCTTATTACTATTGCTGTCTGTTGTGTTCAGTTATCTGTTGACATTGTTGGGGATAGTTGGGGGTGGCTGTGCGTTATGGTACCGCTTACTGGAATCATCATTTTACCTGTTTTAACTGTGTTACCTGTTGGGATGGGTGGGTGTGCTGGCTGTGTGTTTTGTATTGCAGACTGTTCTTCATACTGTTTCAGTAAGTTTTACATGTTTTACCTGTTGGGGTAGGGTGGGGGGCCCTGGGCTTTGCAATGCATACAATTCTTAGTACTGTTCCTAGCTGTTTTACTAGTTTCACTATTTGGGCTTGGGTGGGGTGGATGTGGGTTAGTTAATGCACACTGTCCTACACTGTTGCTGTGCCTGTTGTACCTGTTTCACTGTTGGGGTTTAGGGGTGGATGTGGGTGTTGTTGCAGCATGCTTTTCATCAATGTTGTCATGCCTGTCATACCTGTTTGACCTGTTTGGGGGGTGGGTGGGGTTGTGACTGTCACTGTTATTGTTGGGTTACCATCCATTAAACATGACTGTTGCTGATATGGACAGATGTGTCACTGTGTGTTGTGTGCCTTGCTACTACTATCATACATTACTGGTAGGTTACAAGGTATGGCACAGAGTGCACGATTGGAACCATGGCACCCTGCTGTGTTTGCACACACATGTCACAAGGGACACATGCAGCACATTGTCGCCTTGTTCGGCCAGTGTGCCATGGCACATCTGCACAGCAGCAGTATGATCCCATCAATGACTGCAGAAATCGTGTGTACATGCAGACACAGGGGCCACAGTACACCACACTGTCCAGCCCTGACCAATGTGCCGGCTGTGGGCTGACAGCCCCGCACACCACCTGTGGGGAAACACAACTACAGGTGGCACCGGTGCCAGTAGCACATGTCCACCACACTATGTTGGTGACATGCTGCCCGGTGCTGCTCACCCATCATGGCATCACTGTTTATAGAACCCGGTAACCATGTCAGATAGGTGGGGCCTGGTAGCTACTACAGTTTGCAGGGGTGGTACACAGTTGGATGATGCAGCTATGGGTACACTTGTGTGGGTGCTGAGGCATGCCATAGATGTATGGGTGCAGTGCATGTCTGTTGTACTGTAGTGTTGGACTACGGTGACTGGCATGCCCCCCCCCCCAACACAATGGCTGGACTGAGCATGTTGATGTGTTGCATTGCATACAATAACCTGCAAGGGTGAGCATGGCACTGCATCCCTCACAACACTACAATGCACATCAGCACAGCTGGCATGTGGTCCACCTCGTATGATGCACCATATGCACATGTGATCATGCCACTGGACCCCACCTTGAGTCCTGGTGTGTTTTATGAAGTGTTGCATGGTCAGCAGTGCACACACGGACAGGACACACACACACACACACACACACACACACACACACACACACACACCCCTGATGGCACGGTGTTCTTTGCTGTGCCACGCAGCCGGTGCACCTGTGCACACACACCTCCCATGTACCTTTGCCAACCACTGTAAGAGTGGTTCTCAGTATGCATATGGCACACCCTTGCTGGCCCATTACGTTCCCAGGATATGCACTCTAAGACAACAGAATGTGTGTTGGTAACGGTTTACTTATCAGTTGTGCCAGTAACATTACATGTGTATCCCCTTCCCCCCTGGATGTCCAGTACAATCTTTACATGTGCATGTGACAGGGTATGTCCCTGTGTCTGCCCACACCCCCTTACATGACACCAGTGGTGTCCCCAGTTGTGAACCCAACTCATTGCCCACTGTTTTGTGTCCATGGCCACATGTTGGTGCCCCTACACCTAGTCAACATTGTGTCTGGGGAATTTGACAGGTTCCATTGTGTGTGTCCCCAGGTTGTACATGATCTCAGTTGCCCGTGCTGTCCTGTGTGATTGATTGGCTGCTACGTGTGCATGCACCGCACTGCTTGGTGGCTGTTTGCTGCTGTGTCCAGTGTCCCCTGCCACTTCGCCTGGGACCCCATTCCCCTGCCTCCACTGGACCAACATGTTGGGGCTCTGGTGCATTCTCCACACTGGTCATGCTCTGGCATTTCCTGCCGTGCTTCCTGGGCTGTGTTACACTCTCTTGGACCATCTGTTGTACACCATGGGTGGTGTCTTCCTGCTCACTTGTGCCAGGTAGTGTTGCTGTGTGTGTTTGCTGCCCACACATGCCAGTAGCAGTCTGTTCCATGGTTGGCTGTTGCCCTAAGGTGTGGCCTTCACCGATGGTGATGGGGGCTGTGCTGGAGGATGTGGCTGCACTGGTTGTGGTGGCTGTACTGGGGTTGGCCTAGTGTAATCCTGTGACCGGCACTGTGGTGTTGCCCCCTTGCACATGTGTGCCTTGTGGGTGCATAGGTGATCCTTGATGTGTGCTGACGTGGTGTGGTAGCACGGATGGTGGCTCTGATCTCTGTGGTACATTCCCACAAGTTGGGCACGCCTGTGTTTGTGGTGATCACTGTACGTCTGGCATTGGCCATGGTGGTATGGCATCCTGTTGCTGTCTGGCTTGCAGCGCAGTTGCGATGGCATGCAAAGCTGTCATTAGAGTCTCTGTGTGCTGTTGCTGTAGGACTAAGGAACACTCCAACACAGTGGTGCACCACTGCATTGTGTCCATCTGCCTGTGTGATTGGTTAATTAGACCATGCACGGCCAACACAATGTCCACCAGGGCTGTGCTGCTGTCCCAAGACCCTACCTGTATAGCAGTGACCATGTCCGCTATATGCCCCTCCACCTGGTGCTGGTGTGTCTCCACGCTGGTACGCAGGGCAACTGTCTCCTGTGTGAGCTCATCCTGCTTGTGTACCATGGAGCCGCAGTACTCCCCAAAATGCTCCGAGGTTGTGGTGCCTTGATGTAGTGTCCTTGTGGCCTCCTCCAGCTGGGCTTCTAGGTTGTCCATGCTTAGGGGGCTCATCTGCTCGACAACATTGTCAAGGATGCTTGGGGTGTGCACTGCGTCCCCTGTTCCATGCTGCTCATGTTGCCTGTCCTCCATAGATGCCATGTTGCTGGTGTCCTCATCACTCCTTTGTGTGGACCCTTGTGAGTCCCCATGCTCCTCACCCTCCTCTTTTTCCCTCTGCACATCATCCTCCACACCCACCTCAGTTCCCACCATTGCAGCCTCGGTGTCCTCCTTAGTGCCATCAGTATCGTCCTGAACATCAGGGGTTGCAGGACTGCTGGTCTCACTGCTGGTGCCATCCCCGTCAGTGTCATCCTCCTGGGTTTCTGCTGTCGACTGGTTCCTGCCTGGCCTGTGGTTCCTGTAGGTGCAATGCAAGATAGTCTCTTGCATGGCCTTGCAATGGTTTAGCCCTGCCTCTCTGGCCACTGTGTGGCCCTGTACATCTTCTTGGTCTCCCAGCCTGCTGTTCCATGCTGCCATTCCTAGTGGCACAGTTCTGGTGCCTGCCACCAGTGTATTGCCTACTGCCCTGTGTGGACGGCTGCTGGGCATGCTCTACATTCCCCAGTGGATGCAGTCCTCTCTCAGGTATGGGTGCCCCTATACACATTGTCACCAACCCACCCGCCTCCAGGGCTGTTTGTTCAGCCATCTCCCATTTGTAATGTTTATATGCTGCCCATTCCTGTGTGAGGTGGCACCCCAGTATGCTGTCTTTTCCCCATGGCCCTGGTGTGTATGCTTGTGTGGCATTGGTTGTGCACCAGTGCATGTTTCTTCTGGACAGTTCTTGTGGTGGTCACACACATACACACATCCATGTCCATACTCACAGATGTTGGGTGTGCTGCCGCCCCCCCCCCCCCCACTTACTCTGGTGCTCTGCAGCCTGAAAATGTCAAGGTTGGTGTCACCACTGATGCTGTGTTGATCCAGGATGGTGGCTACCATCCGCTCCACGGCTGTCAGGGTCTGCACCTGGGTTTGCTCAGCCCCAGTTGCCTGGGCACAGCGCCTATTGTGGGCCAGCTTCTGCTTTACCACTCTTCTAACATCATTGTATTTCTTTTGCAGGTCCTGGACCATTCACTTCTGGGTGGCCACTGTATTGACTTTTCTGGTCACCCTGTCCCAGGCCTGCTTTCTCCTGTCCCTTGTCTTTTTGTCACCACCCCAGCTGAGTAGTAGTGCTGCTTTGGCATACACCTCTTCTGTTAGTATGTTTGTCTCCTCCTCCTGTGAGAAGTTTTTCTTTCTTCTTTGGTGCCTTGCTGCTGTTTGCACCATTTCCTCCTTCCCTCCTTCCCTCTCTGCGATCCTCTCTCTGCCATGGTGTTCACTTTGCTCTGTCCATCCTCTATGCAACATACACACTTTTATATGATGCAGGTCACGGGCATGTGACTTGCGCTTTGTTGCAACCAGCATATCTTCCAGAATATTGCATACCTCGTATGTCACAACTGCGTTGGCGTAACTTGTGCAATTCTGTAATTTATGCATGGTGCATCTGCCCTTTCTAGAATCGGGCCCAACAATGGGCCTGTTGCTTGTCCTATTTGCAGATATACCTAATAATTAGTACTGTGGAGTCTATATTTTGTTTGCAGTTGTGCATATGAACAGAAAACCATGCCTCTCAACCTCTTAGTATTAAAATTCATAGCACTAGCCTTTAAAATTCAGAGGAAATGGCCAGAATATGCAGCCCTTTTTTATTTTAAAAAATGATATATCTACAAATAGTGGGACCCATATGTTTAGTGTAAAGAAATGTTTCTATCAAGTTAGATCAACGATTTAATAGTCTGTGTGTCCAGAAATAGCTTTAACATTATTAAGAAAATCAGTAAACCTTTGCAGAGCAAGGGTAAATTTCAGTGTAAAAATCATAGCGCTATGGCAAATTCATAGCAGTTGGGAGGTATGCAGAGAACTCTTGGCTTTGGACATATTTGTTGGAGTGTGTGGACACCTTTTGCTTCCCAGTTAGGCTGATAGATCCCTTTTCCCTTCTGAGATTTTTCCATAGTGGACCTCTGCATCCTAGCCCTGTTTTGTTCCAGTCATTCTGTGTTCAGAGGTTTTTTCCATGTGGCTCTTGTATATTGAACAGTGGGAGATATTTTATTTAAACACTGTCCTTTCTCTGAAAGGGCTACTGCTAGTGGAACAGTGATGTTCGAAGCTGGAAAACCTCACTTCACAAATTGAATCGCAAACTCAACTCATTTCGTGAAGTTCTGACTCACACTGCAGTGATAACTTCATGAACTGCAAAGCTGTAACTTCACCAGCAAAGTTTGGTACAAAGGCAATGTTTGCAGTGTACTAGAGGACTGGAGGTCACATGCAGCTGAAATGAGCTGCATGCCATGAGGAAGCTGTCTTCGTGGAAACATAGAACTTGTCAGCAGAAAAGGACAACCAGGCCCACCTTGTCTGCCCAGTATGCATAGCAAACCACTAGGACTTCCCTTCCATGCCCCCTCACTGGAACTACCAGTCCCTTGTGTCTGTCCCATGTTTTCTTGAAGAGTTCAATACATTCTACTGAAGAAAGAGTAGGAGAGAAGTCTTGTGTGCTTGTTTGAAAGAAAAAAAAAACATTTGAAAACCATTTAAACCAAGCTTTTTGAGTGCAAATCACTCATACATTTTTCTACAGGGCATTGTGCTGTTAGATTTCTTTTTTTTTAACTATTTACTTTAAAATAGTGGTTTCTGTTTTGTCTGTCAGTGAAGCAGTGGTGTAGGGTAGGGTAGGTGTAAAGCAAGACAGCCCAGCAAGATTCAGAGCTTTTTAGACTAAGCCGGAGATGTATGTTTCTAAATTCTAAAAGAACTAAGGGTAGAACTAGTGACACCACTGACTACCCTCTTTAACAAATCATGGGAGGATGGGGTGGTACCCGAGGACTGGAGGAGGGCAGATGTGATTCCTCTTCACAAAAGTGGGAGCAAGGCAGAAGCAGGAAACTATAGACCTGTTAGTTTAACCTCAGTGATAGGGAAAATGATGGAATCACTTCTAAAGGAAAGAATTGTCTCGTATCTAGAGGCCAGAAGGGCACAGGACCCAAGGCAGCATGGATTCACAGCGGGAAGGTCATGCCAGATGAATCTGATAGATTTCTTTGACTGGGTGACCAAAGTAGTAGATCAGGGAGGGGCTGTGGACATGGCCTACCTAGACTTTAGCAAGGCATTTGACACAGTCCCACACAAAAGATTAATATATAAGTTAGCCAGCCTGGGAGTGGGTCCCAAGATGACAGCCTGGGTAAAATTGGCTGGAGAATAGGACACAGAGAGTAATAGTAAATGGAGTCCACTCAGAAGAAAAGGGAAGGTTATAGCCGAGTGCCTTGGGGTTCAGTATTAGGACCAGTCCTCTTCAGTGTCTTTATAAGGACATTGCAGAAGGACTGGAAGGAAAAGTATGTCTCTTTGCAGATGACACTAAGATCTGCAACAGAATTGATGCACAGGGTGGGGTGGAAAGGATGTTGGCAAGGTTAGAGGAATGGTCAAATGTATGGCAACTTAGATTCAATGCTAAGAAGTGCAAGGTAATGCACCTGGGAAACAAAAACCCAGGGGAAGAGTACACAATGGGGGTGAGATACTAACAACAACAAAAATGGAAAGGGACCTGGGGGTAGTCATATCAGATAACCTAAAGGTGGGCAAGCAATGTGAGAAGGCAGCAAGGAGGGCTGGGGGGATACTGGGATGCATAGGGAGAGGCATCACCAGTAGAAAACAGGAAGTTATTATCCCTCTGTACAGACAGCTGGTGAGACCCCATCTGGAGTACTGTGTGCAGTTCTGGAGACCCAATCTCCGCAAAGACATAGACAGGATGGAAGCTGTCCGGAGGAGGGCAACTAAAATGGTGCAGGGTCTGCACGGAGGACATATGAAGAGAGACTTAAGGAGCTTAATATGTATAGCCTCGAGGAAAGGAGGGGGAGGGGACATGATAGAAACTTTCAAGTACCTCAAGGGAATCAACAAAGTCCAAGAGGGTAGCATCTTTCAAAAAAAGAGGTGTGCAAGAACAAGGGGGCACAATTTGAAGATGGTGGGGCGGCTCAGAGGTAATTTAAGGAAGTATTTTTTCACAGAGAGGGTTGTGGATGCATGGAATGGCCTTCCGGAGGAGGTTGTGGAGTCAAAATCAGTGGTGGAATTCAAGCATGCATGGGATAGTCATAAGGCAATTCTGGGGGGTGAGGGTAGGAAGAAGTAGGCTGCTGGTTAACTAGGATCTGCAGCTTATCCAGTAGGTAGGGACATGGGCAGACTGGGTGGGCCAAGCGGTCCTTATCTGCCGTCAAATTCTATGTTTCTATGTTATATTTTGGTTTTCTCTCTCTTTCTTGTTCATAATTTTGTCTGCAAACAAAAAGTCAGGCTACTCAGTAAACCGCAAAAAAAAAAAAACAAACCTTTGATGCTAGGTCAAGTTAAACTAATATTTTACTCAAAAGTTAAAAGTTCATGTAGAAGAGCAGCACCCCCGCAACCACGTGACCATCAATATTTCACATCACACTGACATTTTATCAAGGCCTTAATAAAGTGTCATTGTGATGTAACATGGTTGTGGGAGTGCTGCTATTCTACATGAACTTTTAACTTTTAAATAAAATATTTGTTTACCTTAACCTAGCATCAAATGTCTTTTTTTTGTGTGTGTGGTTTGCTGAGTAGCCCAGCTTTTTGTTTATGTACTCTGCTTCCACTACAGCTTTGTTCTTCATGTAGTCGTCTCTTCAGCCTTGTTCATTATTTTTTAACTGTAGTCAGTCATTTCTCATTTTTATTGTTGTGGTTTAGTTAGGTGTGTTTAAGTTAATTATTTTGTCAGTGTTTTTCTGTGGCAATTTTAGTTATTTTTAGTTATATTTTTCTTAACGTAATAGTGTTCTGTCACTTTTTGTTATACTTACCATTAAATTAACCCTGTAACCCCATGTTATTTCAATCCTTGTGTTGTTTAAAATAAAGGGGAAAAATATATTTTGTCAATGTCTTTCTGTAGCAGTTTTAGTTATATTTTTCTTAAAGTAATGGTGTTCTGTCACTTTTTGTTATACTTAAATTACCCCTGTTACCCCGTCATTTTAATCCCTCTGGTGTTTAAAAAAAGGGGAAAAATAAACAAATAAAAAACATTTGGGGTTGGTTTCAGTAGTATTTTTTTTCAGATCACACTGCTGATCCCTGATTCTCTAGGGTGATGTGTTGTCTGTTGTTGCTAATAGTTAATAATCTGTTTACCCTGTTATCCCTGTTGTGTGTGTCATTTTATTAATCATTGTAGTGTTTTAAAAAAAGGAAAAAATACTTTTTAGATTGGTTTTGCTAGATACTGTTACCACAGTATAGTATTTCTTCAGATCACATTACTTATCCCTGATTCTCTCGGGTGAGGGGTTGCGTGCTACTAGCAGTTAATTACTTGTTTACCTCTTACCCCTGCTGTGTGTGTTGTGTTAATACCTGTGGTGTTTTATTGTTTCTGCTGTTCCCTGATTCTCTAGGGGGAGCTGTTGTCTGTTGCTGCTGATAATTAATAATTTTACCCATTACCCCTGTCATGTATGTCATGTTGTTTTGTTTATCCCTGCAGTGTTTTAAAAAAGAAAACAAGGTGAGGTGTTGTTGTCTGCTGCTAGTTAATAATTTTACCCATTACCCCTGTCATGTGTGTTGTGTTGTTTTGTCAATCCCTATGGTGATTTAAAAAGAGAACAAGAAACAAAAAACACTTTTTTAGATTGGTTTTGCTCAATGCTATTACCTCAGCATAGCATTTTTTCATATCACACTGCTGATCCCTGATTCTCCAGGGGGAGGTGCTGTGTGCTACTAGTAGTTAATACCTCATTTACCCCTTTACCCCTGTTATGTTAATCTCTGTGGTGTTTTATTTTTTCAGATCACACTGCTGATCCCTGATTCCCTAGGGGGAGCTGTTGTCTGCTCCTGGTACTTATTTGTACTGCAGGCCTTATTTATATTTTGTTATTTTTCATCCCAAATCAAGTTACAAAGCATATGGGAATGACCAGGAAGAGACGATGTAGTAAAAGGAGAGGTGCTCGGGAGGCAACAAAAAAATGTTCAAGTTCTCTGGGGCAAAATCGTGCTGCAGTTAAAAAAGCTGTGTCTGTGGCAGAATGTTCTATGGGGTCCAGGGCTGGTAGTAGCAAAGGAGTAGTTGGTAGTGGTGGTGGCATTAGCGTGGACAAATTTTTCTCTGCCACATGTGTGGCATTCATGCTGGTGGGAAATGTGGGAGGTGACAAGAGAGGCAGTGGTAAACAAGGCAGAGTGGTAGAGGAGGAGGTTGTAGAACTGCTGCTGGTGGTGCTGAACCTTATAGTCCGAAGCTTGAGTCGGTGCTTGAGGAGGGAGAGCTGAAAAATGTGCGTCACACTCAGACTCCTAATGATAAGAGGGTCAGAAAGCCTGGAGATGGTGAGGATGTGGAGGACAGAGCTGTGGAGGAGAAGGACATCAGTGGCTGTGCTGATGGTGATTTGTTGGATCCTCTATGGGAGCTGGAAGAAAAAAAGAAAAGGGTGGCACTGCAGATTATGCAGGGGACAGGGTTTGCAGTCATCCAACTACCAAAGTCCCCCCCCCCCAATAGTATCAAACTTAATAAATCATCCCAAAAACACAAATTTCCTACCTGTCTCCTCACCTGTCCCACTTCTGCCACCAAGGAAAATCAAGGTGTACAAAATCCCTAGTTTGGATTTTTATATACTTGACCCAGCTGACGAGGCATTCACTATCTGTCAGCTGTGTCACACTTGAGTTAGTAGGGGGAAAAAGGGCAGTCACCTAGGCATTGGTGGGCAACACACACATCTAAAGACCAGGCACCTGTTATGCTGGTGTCAACATCAGAAAGAAGCCAGTGCAGGGGTTCCCTGCCCTTCATCATCATCATTAGCCAAGTCAAGCAGAAGTGGCAGGGCAACAGCCCAGTTGGGGGGAGAGCTGAGTGAGGAGGACTGCAGAGAAAAAGAGGAGAAAGAGGAGGAGGAGGATGATGATTCCATGGGTCTACCTAGTAGTGGGCATAGCAGCAGTGGTGGGTTGAGCAGTACTACCCAGAGGCAGAAAAGCACAGTAATGCTATTGCAGAAAAACCCCCACAATCATTAGTTTAATTCAAGTAGCAGCACATGTGAATCCCCAAGAGTCAAATACTACCCCACCAACAATGCCGCCACTATGTGTCCAGCTGTTTGGTAGCCCAAACCCAAGAATAGGTCCAGTCTACGCTGTATAGCATGTTTGAGCATCAGTCCAAAGTCCATCCCAATCATGCTACTGCACATGAACTAAATGCAGCAGCTGCTGAAATGCTGGCAATTGATGTATTGCCATTCTCTTTTGTTGAGAATGTTGGATTTTGAAGGCTGATGGGCCGTGTCTGACCCAAATGGCAGATTCCATCAAGAATACACTTTTCTAAGTGTGCCATTCCTGAACTGTATGGGACAGTGTCACAGACAGTAAACCATGCCTTAAAGCATTGGTTAACACAAACTCAGCTCTGTATGTGAATTTTGTATTTGCAATGCATGTTTGATATATGTTATGCACTTATGTTATGTTTTTCAAGTAACTGTTGATTATTGTATTGTATATGCCATGGGTCACCATTTTAAATTAGTTTTACTCAATGGTCAAACCCATTTAATAAAAGTGAAATGAAATGAAATTCACTATCACTATACATACATCTGAGCATGGATATGTGGAACAGTGGCCAAAAAGCTGGTAGCTCCTATTTGTGCATTACAGCAAATTGAGCACAGGTAACTAAGGTAGTGTTTGCCTCTGGGCATTGGAAAAATTACACTAAGCCCAACTGTGCTGGTAGCAACACTCCAGGTATTTGACAGCATGCCATGCTGACAATGAAGAGGTATATGGATCACACGCACAGGTCACAAAATGCTAGAAGTGCTCCTTACCAAGACTGGTGAGTGATTTCACCCCCATTCACTGAAAGCAGGTTTCATTGCAAGTGATAATGGCTCAAATGCTATGAAATGCATCTTTGATGGGGGGGGGGTCAGGGTGCCATGCATGGCACACTGTCTTAATCTCATTGTGCAAGAGTTTATAAAACATCCTGATATCAAATCCATTTTCACTGTGGCCCATTGCGTCTGTGTCCATTTTGCCTGTTCTGGAAAGGCCTGTAACTAGCTCCAGCATCTGCAGATACAAAACAAACTGCCTCAGCACTGTGTGAAGCTGGATAGCATCACCAGATGGAACTCGACATTGTACATAATTGAGTGCTTGTATGAGCAATATAAGCCATAACTGAATATCTGCTGCCATATACAAGCCATGAAAGTGCAGGTGTATCCATGTCCATGACAGCAGGCTAGTGGTGACAAATGGATGGCCTGATCATGATTTTCATGTCATTTGAACATGCAACACAGGCAGCGAGTGGAGACACTACCTGTATCAGTTAGGCCATTCCACTACGTGTTCTGAGGCAAACACTGGTGAATGTGCAGCAAGTGCAGGAAACAGGTGGTGATAGTGGAAGTTGTGCCTTAATGGAACACATGCTCCACATCTTAAACTGCAATACACATTCTTCCAGCATTCTGCAGTCCAAAGATTTTGGGATTGCCACCATGCTGGACCCACATTATAAACGTGGGATGGCATCAATTAAAGGTGGGCGTGAGCAGGTACAAAAGTTGACAGATCTTCTAATAAGAAGGGTATACAGGGCACAGATGCTAAAGTCACAATTGTCTAAGGCACAACATGAAATTCCAGAGACTGGGTGTTGCTACCACCACCTTATATGGGAAACAGACTAAGAAAATATGCAAGGTAAAAGGGAAAATCCCATTTGGGATGTTTTGTACCAGGTGGGAGTTGAAGACGTGGAAGAAAAGGAGGAGGAGACTGAAGACGCAGCAGGACTGCAGGCAGTGCAATGCATGGTAGATGCGTATTTGGTGAACAAAAGGTATATTACCATCACAGATGACCCCTTGCTATACTGGAGTAGCAAGGTTACTGAGTGGCCAGCACTGACCTCAGTTACAATGAAATACTTCAGCTGCCCACCCTCGAGTGTCAGTTGGGAGTGGGTTTTCTGTTCAGATGGGGCCATTGTGAGGGACAGGTGCACTAATCTGTCACCTGAAAATGTTGGCATGCTAACATTTATTAAAATGACCGAGGAGCACATTCCGCACAACACAATCATGTCTGTGTTCCTACCACATGATGATGGTGGTAGTGGTAAACATGAAGAGCAAGGTGTTGTTGGCATAAGCAAATTGGCTTCTATTGAGCTGGATGCAGCAGTAATGGAGAAAGAATTCCCTTGTGGTGATAACTCTAGTCTGGAAGACTGTGAGGGCTGCTTCCTTGATGAGGTTGAAGCATAAAAAAGTTGTGTTCTTTTCCTCCTTTCCTCCTCATAAGTAGAACCCTTTACTTTACGATTCACAATTATTTTATTTTCAGTCATTTTATTGCTCCCCCATTGTTGTGCTGCTGTTTCCCTGTGCCCAGTAGATTACCTGCATCCATCACATGAATGTGATTACTAGAGATAATGCCTGCTCCAGCCAGCAAGACACAGCACCACCTTCTCCTCCTCCTCTTCCTCCTCTGGGCTGCTTGAGTCCTCCAGAACCACAAACAGCATAGGCCACCACCTCCACACTGTTGCAACATAAATGCCATTACCAGCTAGGAAAAGCATGCCTGCTCCAGTCAACATGACACAGCACCACCTCTTCCTCCTCCTCCTCCTCCTGCCTGCTTGGGTCCTCCATAACCATAAACAGTATTGGCCGCAGACTCCACACTGATGCAGCATTAATGCTATTACCAGCCAGCCTGCTAGCTAGCCCTCAAGCTGACACTCCAGCCAGACAGCCCATTAAGGCAGCAAGACCTCAGCTCCTGCAAGGCCTATCTTTATCTGCTGTGTTGGTAAGTCACTTTCACGTTGTTCAGAGTCCTTATCATCATTGCTGATGACTCCTCAGCCTCCCACAGGACGAAAGGCCTTCTGTCTTACTCAGAAAGACATTAAAATGTGTTTCTTTCTTTCCTTTTATCTCCCTGCAGGCTTCACCATTCACAGGGATGACTGGAAAGTCAGTCATAAAGTCAGACAGCCCAAAAGAAACAGAGAGGCGTTACCTCTTCCTCCACCATCTCAGTGTCATGCACCATCATACATGGTCTGTAGTACTAATGTTACAGTAAGTATCACTATTTTTTTTTGTTCTCCTTTCACATGTACACACTGTACCACAGTGGCCAAGGGAGGCTAAATAATTTCTCATTTTTATTCATAGGTGACAGGTACAGTACAAATGGGAGTGGACAATGGATATACCAAGCAGCCACCACAATGGCCTAAATAAGGCTAAATAATTTTAATTTTTCTTCACAAATGACAAGTACAGTAAGAATGGAAGTGGACAAGGGATATACCATGTGGCCACTACATTGGCTAAAGGGAGGCTAAATCATTTCTAATTTTTTATTCACAGCCACAGTAAGAATGGGAGTGGACAATGCCATGCAGCCGCTGCAGTGGCCAAGGGAGGCTAAATAATTTCTCATTTTTATTCACAGTTGGCAGGTACAGTAAGAATGGGAGTAGACAATGGATATACCATACTAAGGTTCATACTAATATTCGAGAATAGGAGCATAATGCATAAAGCCCATTTAAGCTCCTATCATTCACCCATAATAAGACAAACATGCTCCAGAGAATATTAAACTATCACGTCTATTTTTAAAAAGAATTTTAGATTTGCTCACAGCAATTTTCTCAGGAAGGGAATTCAAAGGATTCACAAATCTTTGTGAATGAAAATACTTATGTTTTAGTGAACTGAATCTTTGACATCTCAAATGTAGATGATGACCCTTAGTGTCAGTGACTATTTGTTTAACATCTAGACCTTTCTTGGACATCAAATATGGGTCTATATTAGGTCCCACATCAGTAGAAGATCACCTCTCATTTGTCTTGTTTCAAGAGGCATAAGGCCGAGATGGCATAACCGATCATCATAACCCAAATTCCTTATACCAGTTATTTGCATGGTTATTTTTCTCTGTAGTTTCTCAACTTGTAATATATTTTTTTTCATATGAGGATACCAGAATTATGATGAATAGTCTAGAAAAGGGGTGGATTTAAGACTTCTATAAAGGGAGAATTACCGATCCCTGGGCTTTATATTTTTCCTTACCGCCCACCATATTTTATTAATTCTGCCTTTAGTTTCAGTTTTTCATTTTGAATGACTTAAGTCATGGATACTAATGACACTCAAATATTTTTCTTGTTTAGTTTAATTCAGTAGGTTACCAGTGAGAAAATAACTATAGTTGGGATTATTCAAACCTAGGTGCATAACCCTACGTTTATCATGATTAAAGGACATTTCCAATTTTTTGCCCAGTGGGAGACTTTGTTGAGATCTTCCTGAATTCTTGATGTTTTGTCTAGGCTGCTGCAAGTGCCACCTATTTTACAGTCATCCATGTATTTGATACAGAGCTCTCTAAATGTAATGACAAGTCAGAAACAAATATTTGAAACACTAGGGAACCAAGTACCAAGGCAATAGTAGGAAGTGGGAGGCAGTATAGCACAATGGTTTAAGGCTCTGAGTTGCAAATCTGGTGACCTGGGTTTGAATCCCACAGTCCCCGCTTGCATATACTGTATGACCTTGAACAAGTCACTTAACTTCCCTGTGCTCCCAGGTCACAGCTGTAAACAAGCTTTCAGCTTAGTGTGCCACTCCTGGTTAAACAATTAAAAAAAAAAGTACCAAACCCTGAGGGACTCCATTAGTAGTAGCCACAGGCCCCCATTCAGAATAGTGAACAGCGATCATAACTCTCTGCTTTTTATCCTTTAACCAATACAGGATCTAATTTATATATAATGTTAAGGGCACCTAGTTTTTCAATTAAAGCCCAAAACACAATAGATTCATCAGGCATGATCTTCCCTGTTTAAAATCGTGATGATTTACATCTAGCTCTCCTAGAACAGCTGTAACCTTGTCTTTGATTCGATTTTCCAAAACTTTAGATTGACCTGGGGTGAGATTTATGGGTCTATAATTATTCTCATCCTGTTTTCTCCCCTTCTTAAACAATGGGATTACATTAGCAGTTTTCCAGTCACTAGATGCACACCCACTATTCAAGCTACACTCAAAGAGCAATGTAAGTGGATATGTAAGGTGTTTATTCATAATCTTGATCATGCTACTAGTTATACAGTCTGGACCCGGGGGATGTGTTAGCCTTAATATTGTTAAATTGCTTGGTAAGATCCTCAATATAACACTTGATTTCCTGATCTGGACTGTCCTCCATATGTACTGGAGATTTATTATTTTTACAAAACTAGTACAAAAATGTTTATTAAACAAGTTTGCCATTTCATCTGGCATATTGATACTGTTGTTATCTATTAGTATTGGAATAACCTTACACTGAGGTCATTTTAGTGAATTTATATAACTATAGAAAACCTTACTGTTATGTTTTGTTGTTTGAATAGCAAGGTTTTTTCCATGTTTCCTTTTGACTTTCTAATTTCACACTTGCAATGAATTAGAACGTGTTTATAGGTTTCCCAACTAGCAGAGGTTTCGTGAATTTTATATTTTTTATATATTTTTATTTATTAAGTGAATAACTTTGTTTACCATTTTGGCCTAAGTCTGCTATTCTTGCATTTTTTGATCTTAGGAATGTATTAATTAACAGTATGACGGATAATGTTCTCCAGCTTATCCCACATTTTATCAGTGGAACAGCTACAAAAAAGTAAATCCCAATTTATTTTTGCTAGTGCTGCATCAATTTTGTGTACATCTGACTTTTTATATAAATAAATTTCTGTTACGCCCAAGGATCTATTATGAAAGAAGTTGATTTCAAAATTAACAAGGTTATTGTCACTGTTTGCCATAGGGGCCTCAACCTTACAGTTATTTATTTTGATATTGTCTGTTCCTAAGACAATATCTAGAATCTTGTCTTTCCTGGTTGGTTCTGATACATTCAGTTTTGGTATCTGCCAGGCAGTAACAAAGACCAATAACAGAATTAGGAAGCTTTGCAAATAACTTGACCCATATGGTCTCAGTATGTGCTGATGTTTTAATCTTTTGAGAAATGTCAGTAGTACCAAAACTAGAATTAGTGTATAGAGCTATTCCACTGCCTTTTTTGGAAGGTCTATTATTAACAACAAAAAAAAGCAGATCTTAACCATGGATTCCTCTATCCCACGCATCAGAATGCGATCACCAGGTCTCCGTTATAGCAATAATGTCAGGTTTATCATGAGTATACATAGCAAGAAGTTCATCAAACTTGTTAGGACTGCATGCATTAAGTAGCATGCATTTGCTATTCCTAAGCATATTAGCTTCTTTTACCAAAGTTTTTGGTATTGCTTGAGTGCTCACCATGTAATGAGTAAAATGATCATCACTACAATGTTCCTCCCCTGGGCTATCAGTTTAAACTCAGATTGTCAAGTGCAGACTGAAAATGAATACTAAGGCCCCCATTTTCAAAAGATTAGCACAGCACAAACCGGGTTTGTGCCAAGCAACCCTAGAAGAGCACCAGCTGTCGAGGGTGTGCCCATATTCAAAGGACACATATGCACCATACACTTCTGACAACGCTATTGCCCACAGTATTGTGCTGTGCCTATGCAAATGAGGGATCTCGCTTGCATATGTGGCATAGCACAATACAGAAGTGCTAAACAGCTGAGAGCACCAGTGCAGTTTAACACTTCTGAAACTCAGCCCTTAACAATACATGGGGGGTGCCCCACACCCTGTCTACACATTATCAAGGGATGCCATCCTCGATCCCCATTCACATAAAGAAAACTCAGCCCTGGTAGTCTAATGTCCTTCCCCTGCCCCAATCCCCATTCACAGAAATAACATGCAACCTTGGTAGTCTACTGTACCTCCCCAGCCCTGATGCCTGTTCCAGTCAAACACCCCATTATCCCTGGTGGTACAGTACCCCTCCCCAACCTCAATCCTCATTCCAATTAAACACCCCATCTTCCGTGGTGTTCAGTGTCCCTCCCCAGCCCCAGTCCCCTTTCTGTTCAAACATCCCATCATCCTTCGTGGTCCAGTGTCCCTCCCCAGCCCTGACCCCCATTCATAGAAATGACACGCAACCCTGATAATCTAGTGTCCCTCCTCAGCTGGCTAGCCCTATTTTTTCATGCAGTGCACTTGTTTCTGCATGCTGCGGGCCAGCTCTGAAAATGGGGCCCTAAGTGTCTTAGCACCAGCTTCATTGAGATGAAGATCATCCTTTCAAAACAGTGAATGTTTAGTGTAAAATGTATCCCAATGGTCAATGAATGAGTTACATTTATTCTTATACCAGTTCCTTAGGCGTGCATTGATACATATGATTGTTTGATTTTTTTTCCACTAAAGCATGAGGAATTGGTAAAATCCCAGCTATAGCAAACTTACATCCCTTATCTTTTACCTTTATACCGAGAGCCACTAATTCATGACAGATATCCTTTTTGTGCTGATATCAAACATCA
The DNA here is from genome assembly GCA_016271365.2 of Neoceratodus forsteri. NCBI lineage: Eukaryota > Metazoa > Chordata > Ceratodontiformes > Ceratodontidae > Neoceratodus > Neoceratodus forsteri. The sequence goes on from CM028131.1 coordinate 633,092,318, forward strand.
TTTGTTCCTACATGCAGAATTACAGGTGCGTCCTTTTGAATGACTAACTGGTCAATATTGGCAACAATGTCTGCTATTTTAGCCCCAAGCAGACACATAACAGTAGCAAAATACTTGTTAGATTTACAAATGTGGGAATCAGTATGCCTTATGATAGAGTCACTGATAGGGTTGCCAATATTATAATTCAAAAAAATAAGGGACACTTTAGACCCACACCGGCCACTTCCCGACATGAATTCAGCACTGGGGGCTCATCAGCCGTGTGGATGAAACCCAGAATGCACTTGTCAATCTTGTCCATCTTCCATCTTATACCTCACTGTTTTTAGTTCAACTTCTTGCACATGGCATATGGTAAAGACGCTCTGCAGCTAAAAATGCATAAGCAACAAAGTGTAATTTTAATTAAAATGAAAATATCTGTGACATTGTTTTACTTTTTGCATAAATAAATAAAATCCACGACAATGGCACAAGATTTATAGATTTCTAATGACAGGACACCGAGAAGCAAATTGTAAATATTTTGATTTATGTAGATTAGCTGCTGAAATCAAAACTATATCAGCAAATCAACTGTACAAAAAAATGACACACTAAATGTTTACACCACTTAAAGGTGATAGGAAAAGATTTTTACATAGTTAACTGCCCTTCCTTCTCATGCCTGTTATGTGTTCTGATATACTCTGAGGATTTTTTGATAAATAATCTAGTTTTGGGGTGCCCTCAGATCTACATAGAGTTCCACTCTCCTCACCAGCTACTGCTCTTGATTTTCATTTTTTTTTTTTTATTTAGTTGTTTACCCCAGTATAGCACACTAAGCTGAAAGCTTTTTTTACAGGAGTGACCTGGGAGCACAAGGAGATTAAGTGACTTGTTTAGGGTCACACAGTATGCAAGTGGAAGCTGTGGGATTCAAACCCAGGTCTGGTCTGCTGGATATCACCTGATTTGTAGCTCAGAGCCTTAGACCACTGCACTATACTGCCTGCCAACTTCTAATATTTCTAAGACATTATATGACATCAGAAACTCCCATTCCATGCTTTTCATCTAAATGGCCTGGAATGGGTGTTTCATGATGACACTGATGACAGTCAGAATTCACACTTCAAGCTTTAGCTAGCATCCCCATCATGTGTCGTCTGACCCAAAGTGATGGTGCTGTGGGATAAAACGTGTCCCATATTGATTTAATATGGGACACACAACTTTTTATGAAAATACAGGATGTCCCTTAAAATATGGGGCTATTGGCAACTGTAGACCAATAATAGATTTATACTGTATTCGGGAATTGGTGAGGGTACAGTCGGCATCAGAGTGTCCCATAGTAGTTGCATTAGTGGAAAGTAAAGCTTCTCCACATTCATTATTGAGAGGAGAATATATATTTGATGTCTCTAAAGGATCATCAAAATGGGAGATGACTATGCCTTTTTGAGTACTGCTTTTTGTTAGTTACCACATGCCACTCTTGATCATGGATTAATGATGCATCTTCTCTCACTCTTTTAGTTAAATGCTCGTTAATCTGGACATCTGAAGATTCCTCAATTTTTCTTGTCTTTTTTATTTGTATTAGAAACCTGTTGTAAAAGCTCATTTTCAGCTGCCACCGCACAGACAAAATTTTCACTCTTGTTTATTTTACTGAATTTATCACGCTCACTCTTGAAATAATCCCTCTCTATTGTTAACTTTAAATGATCAGGGCACTTTTCACATACATAGCATCTATTGTCTATACCATTTGAGACAACAGTATATATATTACACTTTGTGCTTTTACTAATGAACCTTCAGTACAAAGAAGGTTGAGAATATCAGTAGTTGTTTCCATTGTAAAACTACAACTTGATTTGCTAAAAAATAAAATAACAGCTTTCAGAAAGAAGTAAGTAGAAAATGAAATAGTGAAAAGAAGTGGCCACCTCCTATGGTATCCCACACAAGAACAGGAGAGTTAATGCACAAGGTGCCAGAAGTACTTGAGCAGATGTCCAAGCATCATCGGCCCTACAGCATCTAATAATACTAAAGCAATACACTATGACTGCAACCACTGCAGTTTGGTCACTACCACAGTGGCAACTTGAGTAGAGTCTAGGGGCCTGATTCTAAAATGCATGGTGCAACTCACAGGCATATGCGAGTTGCTCCATGTGGCACTATGCCAGGGACCCTGCACCATATTCCAGGACAAGCAGGGTCCCCAGCACTTATGCCCATGACTTATGGCAGCTACAGGCTAGCGCCAAAGGAATGGCACTCCAGATCTGGGTGTCACAAGTCACAGCATGCATTCTACTGCCTCCCCAGAGCCCCCCACCCTGAAACACAATGGCAAGCACCTGGGGGCTCTAGAGGGGCTGGCCGGTTGGCACATGCGCTTGGGGGCAGCGACAGAAATGGACCCCAGGGGTCCCTGAAGTTCGGGGGTGGGGAGCAAGACAGGTTGAGGGGCATGGGGAGCAAATTACTGTAATTTCCATGGTGCTGCGAGGGGGCATCTGTCACTGTGCCAGGACGGATGCCCCTTAGACAACCTCCCAGCTGGTCTAACCCCACTATGCCATTCCCTGTTCTGGAGTGGCATAAGTGGGTTACAGCAGCCACCCTCCTGGAATAGGGCAAAGTTGCTGCCATAACCCACCCTTGTGCCATACCACTGTGGGTTGCAGATGTAGTGGATGGCATTGCCCACCTTTGGCGCAACCCACATACGGCATGGCACAAGCCATGATGTGGAATCGTGACTTGCGTTATGCCTGACACAAGGTGTGATTTGCACCATCGGGTTTGGCATAAATTGTCTTGCGACAGGTGTAATGCCATTTGGAATCAGGCCCCAAATAATTTTTTGTTCTCTTCACAGATGTCCTCCTGTCCTGATGCCTCCTCCTCCAACAAGAAAGCCATCAACACCTTCTCCACCAGATTGTGCAGGATTACAGAAGGATTATAAGATTACAGGAAGGGCTGTGGCAGGTGGAGTGACACACACACACACACACACAGCACAGGACCATGTAGCAACAGCATAAATATTAATGTGGTTCACATATTCTGGGAGTACCGAATTTCAGTCTATTTTGCTTTTCTGGAAAATGTGCACTATTGTGTGCACTAAATTACAAAGAAGGGCAGCCTGTGGTGGGGGAGTGATACACACAGCCCAGCACCATGTAGCAGCAGCATAAATGTTCATGTGGGTCATATAATTCTGGTAGTACCAAATTTCAGCCAATTTTTGCTTTTCAGTAAAATGTGTACTACTGTATGCACTAAATTACAGGAAGGGCAGCCTGTGGTGGGGAGCTTGACTAGCAACATAACATTTATTCTGGTAGCTGAGAACAAATTTTATGATAGTGTAAGGACTGTGCAGTTGCACAAGAAAAACAACAACAGATTTGCATTAGATTTTTTCTTTAGAATGGATAAGAACAACAGAGTTTAAACAGCAGCAGAAGTCAAGAAAGACCGAAGGCAGGAGTTTCAAAGCATGGTACAGGGCTTGTGTCAAGTTCTGTGTCACAACACATATGTTCTGGCAATGCACCTACCCTGTTGCCGCAACTGCACCAAATTCCACAATCTTGGGCACAGTTGTGACAGTTTTCATGAACTACGGCAGTTTGCACCAAATAGCTGGTGCAAGCTCCATAAAAAAGGCTCCCAGGATTGCTGCAAGTTAGACCATAAAAAGTTGGTCTAACTTGCAGCAATTTCTGCACAGGACAGAAACTCCTGTTAGATCACTGCATGCCCCATGCACCATATAATCAGCACACCTGGGGCTTGTGGTGATCTAAGCCTTTTGAAAATCATGCCCAGAGAGAGAGACAGAAAAAAATTAAGATGAATGTACAGTGTTTGTTTCTTTTCAAGTTTAAGATTTTTTTTGAGGGGGGTTATAACAGGTAAGAGTAAAAGAGACAGATAAAAGAAAATATACACATAGGGATTCAAAGGCTATGGCCTGGGGATAGAAAGTGCACTGCCATTATGGAGTTCTGCCAAACCCTCAAGAATGCTTTGCTGATTTCTCAACAACTCCTACAACATATCCTTCATCCCCATAACTTGCCAGGAGAGCTCCAGTATCTCCCTGCAGAGCTGTGCCACTTCCCCATGGGTGGATGTGGGAGGAGGATCTGAAGTCAGTCTCTCAGGTGCCCCCCTGCAGCACCAGACTCTGCCTGCAGGTCTCACTCCCAGTCCCTGCCATTGTGCTCTTCTCTACTGGAGCACCTGAACTACCATGTTGCTTTTTCTTGCCTTTCCCACCATGTGGCACAGAAGAACTAGTAGAGGTGGCATCACCTCCACACCTCTCAGCAACTTTTGTCCTACTACGGACATGCTCCTCCCACTCCCAGTAGTGCCAAGCTCTAAGGTGGGTGTGCTGCCCACCTGTCCCAAAATGGGTCCCCCTTTTCCCACGCTGATCAACAGTTTAACATAATTTACATGTGACCACATTGTTGTTGGTGGGGTCACTATCAAAGAAGTCCCACACTGGAGACTTCAGCTGCTGACAAGGGGAGTGGACAGATGGTCCAGGGTGCATTTCCTCCTCCTCCTCCTCCTCCTCATGGTGGCAGCTGGTAGCAGTACAACAACTGGTGTTTCCTTTGGTGTTGGTGGTGGTGCCATTGCATGCTGCTGCTGGAGTTTTGCTGTGGGGGGTGTTAGGTGCTGCTGTCTCATGCTGCCACAGAACTCTTAATGTGGAAGGAACAGCATCTCCCATCTGCTGACTGCATCTCTGTCTCCTTCTGACCAGTCCCACTCATTTTAATGCAAACAAAAACAGAATGGAAAACAGACTAAACATGATGAAAATAGCCGAAATGTAAGTGTTGAATATAAAGAAAATCACATCTAAATAACAACTAAACAAAGACTCCCACACTGTACAGTAAAAATAAGCAGGAAAGCTGAAAAACTTTTTTTTTTTTGGTAGTTTGTAAACTTCTCAAATGAGCAGATCTGGCCCCTTCCATGAACTAATTCAGACTGCAAAGAGAAACTATGGATGAGTAGGTACATAGAGCAGTAGCATGTAACCTGCATGTTTCCATCTGACCTAGCACCAGCAGCCTCGCTTTGAACAGACTTCACCTAACTGTCTTAATGGTGAAGTTACTGTTGAAGTTATCAGCAAAGTCACTAGGCAAATTTCCAAGCTTAAGGAAAAAATTTGCGAATTGCTTTGCAAAGGTGAAGTTAGTAACTTCGTTGACCAAATAAAACTTTGCAACATCTTTATAGTGAAGTAGAGTCCAATATATCCATTTCAGCCTCTACCCATATGGGAGTTGTGAGGTTTAGTTCTGCTATCCTGTGCAAGGCCTGTTTCACACCATTGGCCAGCTGGTATGCCCACAACCAGGGTAGGTTCCAGCCTCCTTCATAGGATGCTGCATGCAGGATGCACTTGCTGCAGTTTTCCTTCCCATATAAATGAGTGGATTCATTTATCAATTTTTCTCCAGATCTTGAGACAAATAGGAGTAGGTAGGTTATTGAGGCAGTAGAGGAGACAGAATGAACCCATCATCTTGAATGCCACACTTTTACTTGGTAGGGTTAGGTTCAGTTGTTACCATCTAGTTATTAACTGGGATACAGTTTCTATTAGTGGTTTACGTTACTTAGTTGGAGATCACCAAAAGGGCTGTTACTGTATATTCATTCCTAGGTATGTGATGCTGTTTGATGACCATTTGAGTGGGCAGTTTGGGATCTGCATTATACCTTGATGGCATAGTTTAAGAGGCAGTAGTTCTGTCGTGTCCCAATTTATTCAGAGACCAGATAATTCTTCAAATTGGATGATAATCAAAAGTGCTTTTGGAAGATATTATCTACACTAGATAATGTGAGCAGAAGGTAATCTGAGTAATGATATATTTATGAAGAAGCCAAGAGTGATCTAATGTACCTCAGGAACCAGATGTATTCATGCTGCAAGTGGTTCTATAGCAATAATAACAAAGTCTGGCCAGAGCCGATAGGACTGCAGGCGAGGAATTTAGTGTAAAAATATTGAAAATTACCAAAGTTATGAGCCTTCATTAGCAAAATGTAACATAGGCTTTTAAATTTGTTGTTTTGCAATATTTGTACACCAAATTTTCAACATAGCCTTCTTATGACCTCGCCTCATGAAGAACAGCAGAGCAAATGTTCAGATCCTGCCCAAAAGGTGATTTCATGCAGGGACTGCAAAATTAACTTTCGGGATGTAAAAACACATTTTGGGCAGGAGTTGAAAAATGACAGCTGTCACATTAATGAGGTGTTATAAAGAAATAACTACGTTGAAAATTTGGGTTAAAAATATTGAATATTACCAAACTTAGGAGCCTGTGTTTGCAAAATTCAACATAGCCTGATAACATTTTTGTTTTCAAATATTTTTACACCAAACTGAGAACATATATTTGTTATGACCCCACCTCATGAAAAATGGCAGAGAAAATGTTCAACTCCTGCCCAAAAGGTGATTTCACACAGGAACCACAAAATCAACTTCTGGGATAAAAAAAAAAAAAATTTTGGCCAGGATTTGAAGAATGACAGCTGTCACATTCATGAGATGCCATAAAGATATGGCCATGTTGTAAATTTGGGGTAAAAATAATTAAAATCATCAAAGTTACGAGCCTGCATTAACAAAATTCATTGTAGACTCATAACTTTGTTGTTGTTTAATATTTTTGCACCAAATTTTCAACATAGCCTTCTTATGACCCCACCTCATGAACAAGGGCAGAGAATATTTTTTTACCTGTTGCCCAAAAGGTGATTTCACAAAGGGACCATGAAATCACCTTTTGGGACAGATCTGCCCAATGACAGTTCAGTTGTTTATGAGGTAGAGTCCCAAAGAAGGCATGTTGAAAATCTGGGCCACAAATATGCAAAAATTGCCACGTTATGCCACTAAGTTCAAAACCCCACTGAAATACATTACATTACATACCTGTTCTTTAGATCGTGGTCTGACTTTGAAGAGTGAAGATGTGTCTGTGGTCCAGAGAAGAGTGAAGCGTTGGACCTCTGATCGGTAAGTAAGGGCTTGGGGGTGGGTACTGAATGGGAAGGTCGGGTGGGGGTCTTGGCTGCAAAAGACATCAATGGACAGTTTTCTATTTACAGGTACAAAAAGCAAAACAAAAATGAAAAGACTAAGGATTTCTGTACTGGGGATTGGGCACCCCAGTGTCAAGGGAGGGTTGGGTGGGGATTAAAATCCTTATTAGGACACTAGGGGACCCAGTGTCACTCTTATGTTTCTGGGAGAGGAGCTGAGAGGGACAGTCTGGTGGGGGAATATGAAACAAAAAATGGGAGTATCCTGATCACTACACTGGTGGATTGGGCACCCCAGTGTCACTCCTATGTTTCGGGGGGGTGCTGAGAGGAAGAATCTAGTGGGGGGTATGAGTAATTTCATAATAAAAGAAACAGCACCATCCTGATTGTGACACTGGGGTATTGGGCACAACAAGTGGCGCTCTTATGTTTCGAGGGGATGCTGAGAGGAAGGGTTGGTTGGGGTGAATATCGCTTATTTTAAAGAAAAAACAAACAGTGGTCATGGCAGCCGTGTTCAAGAGGGTCACTGCACTCTATTGCGCATGTGCAACATGTGCAGTAGAGTGCAGCAGCCATCTTGGATATGGCTGAGTGTCCCATGATCTGCCATTCCCGTCATTTGTTTTTCTTTAAAATAGAGATATCCCCACCGACCCTCCCTATCAACACCTACCACCCTCCCAGAAACATAAGAGTGACACCGAGTGCCCAATCCCTCAGTGTCATGATCAGAACAGTGTCTATTTTTCTTTTTTTTTTCAATAAAATATAGTGCAGTGCAAGTGGAGTGCTCCAAGGATGCAGAGGTGACTGTGGTGTAACTCCAACAGGTTGTTCGGTTGGAAGGAATGCAAGGAATGTGGAGTCCTCTTTTTGATAGGAAGAGGTCTGCAGTGCTCTGCCCACTGCAGCTCTAAAAAGGAGAGATGAAAGTGAACATCCCTGGTGCGTACCCCAATTAAGCATCAGCTGTTGAGAAAGCAAACCATTCATGAATACATTTGCCCATGGGGATTTATACAGGGTCCTGATCCAATTAATAACATTAGGGAATATGCCCATTGCTTTAAGGGATTCAAACATGTAATTCCACTCTACCAAATTAAATGATTTTTTGGCACTAATTGATACTAATGCAACTGAGCTATAATGGTTTCATGCCTAATGTAGAATGTTAATGAGCGTATGGAGATTATCCACTCCTTGTCATCTCTTCATGAAACCTGTTAAGAGCCAGGAACGATGTATGGTAACACTTCTAGCCTTATTGATAATGCTTTGGCTAGAATTTTAGCATGTACACTGAGTAATGAGATGGACCTATAGCTTGCACACTGTGATTTATTTTTATTTGGCCTGGGGAGCACTGTAATAGTTGCCTCTTGCATGGATGTTGACATCTCCCCTGACTGTTATGCAACCATGAGCACCTTGTGTAGCCTAGGTCCTAATTACTCCTAAAAGGACTAACGTAATTTAGCACTCAGACCATCTGGTCCTTGGGCTTTATCCTTTGCCATAATCCAAATGGCTATTTTGATATCCTCTAATGAGAGAGTAAAGTTCTTGTTGTAGGTGCTGTGGCATTCTGGGTAGTGCACATTGTTGTAGGAGAGTGAAGATTTGTTCTGCTGGTGCTGTACCCAAAGAAGAGTAAAGGTGAGAGCAAAAGTCTTGGAACATGTCATTGATCTTCCTTGGTTCTGATTTGATTGAGCCAACTCCCATTTCTATGTCCGAGATAAGGACTTCACTCTTTTGTTTGTGGAGTCAGTAAACTAGAAGCTTACTGGCTTACTCCCTATGTTTCCAATATCCTTATCTGGTAAAGAAAAAGGTTGTTTCAGCTTATTGGTGTAATACAGATTGAAATTATAGTTCAGCTCTATCACCTTTCTGAGATCTGTTGGAGTTCTATTGGGGTTTGCATATTACAGGATCTCCTATTTTTTAGCTCTTTCTCAACTGCATTTGTTCATAGCATCTGTGTTTATTGATATGTGAAGAATAGCTAATTATACACCCCTGGAACATATACAGTACTTTGAAAGCATCCCAGATCATGCGATCTGAAACATCTAGTGTAGAATTAAAGTTCTAAGTACAACTCATTTTCATATTTTAGTTATTCTCTAGAGTCTAGAGACTGCAACAGAAAATGATTTATTTGTCATTTCTTCCTTTTACTAAGTGAATGAACCATTGGTATCTTCAGAGAGACTGGAGCATGGTCTGAGACAGCAGTGAGACAGATGCCCACTTCCATTAGCTCATGTGAGCTGTGACAGCTGATGAGCAGATGGTCCACTCTACTATAGGTTCCATACTGGGAAGCTCTGAATGTATAGTCTTCTGCAGTTGGGTGCATTAGAGTCCAAACATCTATAGGGTCCATCTCACTGTATAAGTTGTGTAGAACTGTTCTAGCTTTCTTGTGAGATGGTGTTCCAACTTAAATCAGTGTCCTATCTATCATAGGATCCCAGACCAAGTTTAGGTCCCCACCTAGGAATACTGTAGCTTCTGGTTTCGCCAAATCTGCCATCTGCTGTGTGAGGCTTAGAAAAAAAATATTATCATCTGTATTGAGTGCATAAATATTGAAAAGAAGGATCAGTTGTGTACTTTCCGTATTATCCATCAACCGTCCTTATCAGCAACCATACGTTCTGATACAAAGGGACACCCTTTTTTTTTACTAGAACTGTAAATCCTCTCTTTTTTGTACTATATGAACCAGGTAATTCATGCCAAACCCATTCCTGTACTATTTTTGATGATTTCTTTGGTATGAGATGTGTCTTCTGCAATATTGCAATGTCACACCTACTGGATATGATACATGTGATTTTTTTTTTTAATTTTAATTGGATGGTTTGTACTTTGTACATTCAGAGTTATTACATTAAGACCTGCCATAATTTAAGTCTCCTAATGAATAGTAAATGCAACATGCATCCTTACCTGTCTTATCCAGTTCTTTATGGTTAGTGCGCTAGTCTGCAACTGGAGTGAGAGATGCATTGATTAATTTTCACATTTGATATATAACATCATTAATTTTCCCATGTACATTATAGCTGAAGTGACTTAGAAGATGCTGTTAGGTAACTGACCATACGTACTATCAGATTTGAGCAGACCATATACTCCTTTGCCCTATCTTTCCTTTCCCCCTTCTCCTTTGCTATTTATACAGTTGTAGGTTAGGTTACTGTCTATCCAACCTTTTCCTTTTCTGGAACTAGGAAACATCTGGTTTGGGATGTCAGTAGTATTACTGCCTACTCTATTAGTATCCCATCCATCAGTATGACTGTCCATACTTTTTCATGCTGCTCAGTGAGACTATGGTAGATTTGATATGACCACATAAGCCCCTTCCCCCATTCCCTAGGATTTACATTTTTATTTTTAATGTTGCTCTAGCATTGTAGATGTTCCTATATTTCCTATATTGTTGGGTCTTTATGTATGGTGGAGTGAGTGCTATAACCTTCACTTTATAGGTGGTATATGAGACAGTAAAGGGGGGGGGGTGACATGCCCTGACCACATATGCATCATTACAGCAGAGTCCTTCATTGATGGGTCTACAAAAATAATATTTGCTTTATTCGTAATTAGAATTATCTATTCTTAGACACATACTTCCTTTTTATTTTACCAAAGCTTCAGAAAAGGAAACAAACAGATTCACAAAGCAGCATATTATATTTACTGACATAAACAGTATATTAGTCTGCTTGGAAATTTGCAGATCATGCTTTTAGCAGTTTAAAACTGAGTAGTGCAAGCCAGAGATAATGGGAGTGGATACAACTTATGGGGTACGCAGCTGGAATAATAAGGTGGACTGGATATTTTACACTGGTCACTGGCCTCGGGCTTCTGTGCTGAGGTAGATCAGTGCTCCCCAGAAGCAAGAGTATATGGATTTAGCAGGACAGTTATTATTCTGGTGCTTTGCACCTATGCTACCATTATGCATCAACATGCAGGCTGATCTGTATCTCTCCATTCCCTGGCTGTTATCACCTCTATTCCAGTCTCTAGCAGTGAACCTGTATAATTTTATTCTTCATTCTTTTCAGGGTGTATACATCTAAGGATACTGGTTTTATAACACAATGGTGATTTATTTTGTAGTACATCCCCCACTTTGATAGGCATCTGGAAACATTTTGAAGGGTGCTAAAGTTCCCCCAGGTTTGTGACAATAATCTAAGGCAGAGGTGCTTACCCTTGCTGTTAAAGTACATTATCTCTTTTTGTGGTGCTTTCTAACTTGTATAAGCATTACTGGGAGATGAACATTTGTTAGATTAAATATAGCCACTTTTCCCTTATTCATATCCTTTTATGTGCTAATTCAAGTATGTAGCTGTTTTCAAGGAACAGCTCTGAAAGCCACTATCCGAGCTACATATTCATGCTGGAGTGGCCACTTGAAAGTCACCCACTCATGCTGAAATACAGTAGCTGCTCAAACATCTGCACTTTCATGTTGAAGCTGGTGTTTAAGAATCGCATATTCATGCTGAAGTAGCCACTCAAATGTATACACTTTCAGGAAGAAGCAGCCTCTCAAATGTGCATACACCCATGAAGGAGTGGTCTCTTGAACATGCACACATTCGTGAGGAAACAGCTATCCAACCTCTTGCATACAGTATTTGTGCAGGAGTTGTCCCTTGAAGGTGTGCACCTTCATGATGGAGCTTCTCTCCCATGACAGTTTATTCATTTTAGCTTTGCATTTGTTTAAAGTAGGAGGCATTTACCTAAAAGTAAAGCAGCATTATGATAAAAAAGATAGCCATTAGAACAATTAATTTAAACTGAGACCACTCCTAGTTTTCTTGCAGCTACTCATTGAAATAAATATAGTATTCCCCCACCTTCATTTTGCATGAAATTGTTGAATTAGGTAAGAAAGCTAAATGGGAAAAAGAAACATACCTTATTCACAGCTGCAGTGCTACATTGTACATTTTGCCAGTTCATTAAGCTTTTTTTATATATTTTATCAGTTTTTGCAGTTTGAGTTACTATCCCAAAAAATTACCTCAGTGCTGGAGTGAGTCAGTTTAATAGTACAGATGTGTAATTTTGGTAAAGCCTCCATTAGCTGCATTAGATACATATCTTCAGCACCCAATTCCTGGTACTTTGACCTGCTGCTTTGGTGACACAGCCTTCTGCGATGCACTCTTAGTGGATCCATCCACTATTGCTGCCCAGCTTGGTCAAAGAGAGAAGTCCTCAGTTATACCTTGAGCTTCATCATTTTCCTCAGTTTCATCCATTTCCACCTGAGCACACCAGCATCTGGTTCCCTTGACAGTTTGTGAGGTGGTTCAATTTCCAAAGATTGTGTCCCAGAATCAGGCATTGATTGGGGGAACTCACTGCTTCTGCTTCTCCTTCTATCTGGTATCTGTGGCAATCTGGCATTTTTTCTCTATTTCGAGCTCTCTGGCTTTTTGGTTTTCAGTTTGCAAGGGTTCTCGAGGTACATGCCAGTCCTGATCAGCTGATTTCTGGTTATTCCTGCTCCACATATGTTGCTAGAGTAGTTTAATCCTCACTTGGGCCCTTTTTATGTTGGCATGCTTGTGCAACCAACATCTTGGGACAGTGCAGCTTTGGAGGCGAGGTCACTGTTGGGCGAATGCAGCACGCATCAGTAGGTGCGTCCCTCATTCCCCAATCAGCCTGCATGCTAGCACCACACCATGCATACATAATGTGGTGAGCACATCTGAGAAAAGGTCCGCTGCAATCCGAACAAAGTGTGTCAGACAAAGCTGACCTTTTCTTTACGTGCTCACTGACATTATAATCATGGCAGCACACTGACCACCAAACTGCCGACTTTGGGGGTGCCCAATCCCCCTGTCGGTTGACCCTGCCCCTATGAATGTGCCAACAGGGGATCCCACTCCCCATCAGCATAAAGCACCCCTACATTTGTGATATGCCAAGGGGGTGCCCAATCCCCTAGGCTTTTTACCCTCCCCTTCCTCGTGGTGTGCTGAAGGGGGAACCCACCTCACGCCAGCATAAAGAACCCCAATTGTTTAATGCGAGGGTGCCCAATCCCCTCAGTTCTGTGCCCCCACCCTTCTTTGTGTGCCGATGGGGTGCCCAATCCCCATCAGCTAGACACCCCCCAACAGTTATGTGGCATGCTGGGAGCCCACCCCAGCATGCCAAATCCTGCAAAAATAACTGTCCCACAATGTTTTTTTTTTTTGTTTCCTGTAAAATGAAAACGGTCTCTTGTAGTCTTGATGCCCCACCCCCACCCGCACCCACCCTCTCGCACTCTGCCTCTACTCACCCCCACCCCCATACTTACTGCAAAGTCCGCATGACAATCTTCAGTGGACTGGGAACACGCCTGCACTCTTCAAAGCCGACCACGAACTGAGGAACGGTAAGCTGTATAATGGAATAAATTGGGTTTTTTCAACTTTAGTGCATATCTTGGGCATTTTTGTGAATTTTGGCCCCAAATTTTCAACATGGGTTTTTTTCGACCCCTTCTCATGAATTCTTGCACTGTCATGGCATTATTCAGTCCAGAAAGGTGATTTCGCAGTCACTGTGTGGAATCACCTTTTGGGACTGAGTAATGAAATGACAGTGTCGCTGTTCATGAAGGGGGGCTCTCAAAAAGTCAATGTTGCAAATTTGGTAGGAAAAATCCAAAATATGACTGTTTTATGAGCGTATGTAGCAACTGCACAAAGCACGCTCATAAGTTAGCGCATTCGCACTATTTTCATGCCAGATTCTCAACATTGGCATTTTACCACACCTTCTTGTGAACTGTACAGCTGTCATTTTCACATCCTGCCCGAATGTGTTTTCGCACTTCCGCGCAGAATAGCGAGGTCACTGTGTGAAATCAGTGTTTGGGTCACATTACAAAATGACATTGACACTGTTCATGAGCAGAGGTCCTAAAATGCCTGTGTTGAAAATTTGGTGACAATACTCCATAAAATGACTGTTTTACGAGCTTACATAGCAACTGCACAACGCACGCTCGTAAGTTAGCGCTTTCACAATATTTTCACGCCAGATTCTTAAATTGGCATTTTACTACACCTTCTTGTGAACTGTACAGCTGTCATTTTTCACATCCTTGCCAAAATGTGTTTTTGCACTTCCGGGGCAGAATAGCGTGGTCGCTGTGCGAAATCAGTGTTCGGGACACATTACGAAAATGACAGTGACACTGTTCATGAGCAGAGGTCGTAAAATGCCTGTGTTGAAAATTTGGTGACAATACTCCATAAAATGATTGTGTTATGGACATGCATTGTGCATTGCAATATAGTGCAGTGGTCTAAGGCTCTGAACTGCAAATCTGGTGGCATCCGGCAGACCAGACCTGGGTTTGAATCCCACAGTTTTCACTTGCATACTGTGTGACACTGAACAACTCACTTAACCTCCTGTAAAAAAGCTTTCAGCTTAGTATGCTGTACTTGGTTAAACAACTAAATAAAAAGTTTGCTTGTACGTTCGCAAACTTCTAATATTTTCATTCCAGATTTTCAACAGTGCCATTGTTCTGCACCTCCTAATGAACAGTACAGCTGTCATTTTTCACATCCTGACCAAAATCTGTTGTTGCAGTTCTGGCATAGAATAGCACAGTCGCTGTGGAAAGCCTGTGTTCGAGACACATGATGAAAATGACAGTGACACTGTTCATTAGCAGATGTCCTAAAATGCCTATGATGAAAATTTGGGAACGAAAGTCAAAAAAATTAATGTTTTACGAGCACGTGTTGCACAGTGTGCATGCACGCTCATGACTTTGTGAATTTGTAATAGTTTCATTCCAGCTGTTCATCATTGGCATTTTTCCATACCTCCTTATGAACAGCACAGCTGCCTGAAATGTGTTTTCGCACGTCCAGCGCAGAATTGCACGGTCGCTGTGCGAAATCAGTTTTCAGGACAGTTTGAGGAAATGACAGTGACACTATTCATGAGCAGAGGTTCTAAAATGCCTATGTTGAAAATTTGGTGCCGAAAGTCCATACAACGACTGTGTTGCAAGCGTGCATTGCGCAGTTTCCATGCACCCTTGTAACTTCGTCCATCTGCAATATTTTCATGCCACATTTTCACCACTGGCATTTCTGCACATCTCCTTATCAACAGTCCAGCTGCCATTTTTCACAGCCTGCCCAAAACGTGTTTCCACAGCTGTGGCACCCAATGGCATTGCTGTGTAAAATCACCTTTTGAGACACATTCACAAAATCACAGCTCTATGCGTCTCTAGCTCCACCACTCCCACTGCCAATGCCAGTGTGACAACATTTGGCATTCACAAATGCTTGTTATTTACTTGTTTAAGTTTACTGTATCAGTGTTTTCAAAGACAAAGGTCTGCTTCTTGTGGGGTGCTTGAAGATACCAGTTTCCCTTTCCAGTTGATTTGTAGAGTTGCTTGGTATTTTAGTGAGTATTGAACTTAGAGTTGCTCTTTTTTAATTGAACCATATGCTTTCCTTCTGTCTGTATTATCTCTGGGAAAATCATTAAACCTGGATATTTTATGGCCATACTAATACTGCTATCCCTTATCTCTGGTCAGATGTACAGTATAATTTATTTCACACTGTAAGAGAATAGGTAAGCTAAAATGAGACAAGAAGCTTTTCCCCTGGCAGGTTTTGGAGCAACTGGTCTGTGAGCGCCTTCAGTTTCCAGAAGATAATCCCAGTAGCGATTTAGCATTTTTGGAATGACAGTTTATAAGAAAAAAAAACAAATGCTTGTCCTCTGCACCTTCAAGAAATTCCACAGGTCTAATAATGTTGCGATGTCCTCTGTTCTTGAGGTCATCTACTTTGGCCCAGAACAGTTTAACTTGTTTTTCCAGCTCCTCAGTTCTGTCAGTGTTAATTGACTCCTTGGTGCTCAGGGCTGTCACACACAATACCTGATCAGCTATTCTCAGCTCAGCAGTTTCAACTCGAGATTCATTTTGTGAAATTGCAGTTCTCATGGGTGATATTTCATTCAGCAGTGTCTATAATATTTCCCTTATGTCTGAGAGATCAGACAGTCCAACTACTGTAACATTAGTTGCCATTCCCTCGGAGTTCTTCTCACCACAGCACTGTTTAGAGTTTCATTTGAAAGTAACTCCATGGGTGGGACATTCAGACTGCACCAGACTGTGGCGCAAGCCTGAGCGCAGCGCAACTGGGATGTGCCAGGTCGCTGGCAGGGTGATATTCAATGGTGCTGTGCCATGGCTCAGCACCGTTGAATATCACTCTGTGGCCACCCGCATTGTGCATGGCACAGTGGCACTACACCATCGCAAGGGCCATAGAGGGGCAGGGGGATGCGCTAGTGCAAGTGCCGTTGCGCTAGGTGCATCAACCGTGATATTCAGAAGTACACTTGCAAATGGGGCCATAATGCATGCAGGGTGCAAATGGGGCCATTTGCATGTCATTATGCCTCCATTTGCATGCAGGTGCACCCATCCCTGGTGACTTGTGCCTAGTGCCCTGCCAGACTGCAGCCGTCAGGGGCCGACGCCCCCTGCACAAGCGGCAAAGTGCCCCACTGCCTGATCACAGGCATAAGTATAAAAATAAGGAACTCCTATATCTCTGGTGGTCCAGTGGATCACTCGCAGTCCAATCACAGGCAGAAGTCTAAAAAAATAATAGATCCCATCCCTGGTGGTCCAACGGTAGACCCCTCCAACCCTCCCACTGAGCCCTGCCACCCCCCTTCAGTCATCGGCGGGTAGCAGCTCCACACCCACAAGCAGCCCACTGACTGACTGCATACAGTACAGCTGTCGCCCATTGGTCCACAGCGTGGGCCAATGCGTGTTAATTCCGTCTCATACTACACAGTCCAGATATGTGAATGAATCCATTCACATATCTGAACTATGTAATGACTCGATCTGCATGGCCATTGGCCCATGCTGTGGACCAATGGGCGTATAGCTGTACTGTACGCAGTCAGTCGGCGGGCAGCCGGGCAGCCAGGCGGCTTGCGGGTGTGGGGCTGCCACCCGCCACTGACCAGGGGGGGGAGCAGGGTGGTAGGGCTCAGTGAGAGGGTGGGGAGGGAGTAACACTGAACCACCAGGGATTGGATCTATTATTTTTTTAGACTTCTGCCCGCGATCGGGCTGCGAGCAGTCCACTGGACCACCAGGGATATAGGACATTTTATTTCTATATTAATGCCTGCGATCAGGCTGGGAGAGGTCCACTGGACCACCAGGGATATAGGGGTTTCTTATACTTATACTTATGCCTGCGATTGGGCATGGGGGGTGCTACCCGAAGGAGGGTGCCGCCAGAGCTCAGGTGGCCACCCACAGCTGGCAGCTGCCCTGTTGTGCCCTGCAATACAGCAGCTCACCTGTGGGTGGCCAGCTGTGGGGTTGTGCCTGCATGGGCTCCGCACATCCTGGGCTGAATATCGGGATGTGCGGGGGTATGCATGGACACGCCCACCCTACTTACGCCGCATACATTACTGATGCGCTCCAGCACATCGGGATTTGTGCCATGCACTTTCCCCTTTTGAATATCGCGCCGGGGTGCATCAGTGGGTTGCGCATGGTGCAATTGTGTTGCGCCATGTGCAACCCTTCTGAATATCCCACCTCCTGTCTGTAAGTTCAATTTAAATTAATGAACCACCAAAATATTGCTTTTGGTGAGCACTATAAAATTGCAAAATATTTAACAAAGTAAGTCCAATTTTTTGGAAGATTTTTAGTGGCTTTCTGCCTGGACTACACAGAGCTAACTGTCTTAACTGCCATTCTGGCTGGTGGCTCATGGGCCTTCTGCACAAATCAGGATTTATAATAGTTAGGTTGGTCAGATCAGCATCAATCATGAAAAACTTTTATCTGTAATATATAAATTGTGATGTACCTATGAAATAAATGAACCCCCCTGTATAATCCCATGAGCTGCCATCACTAGCAGCTCAGTAAAGAAATTAAATCACACCCCATTGTTCCTTGTCCTACAATCTACTGCACACCAATGGCTCGGTATAGAAATACAATGTAAGGTGGAACGTTGTTCTATCTCAGTTTCCATCTCTACTAAAATGTTGTTCTACCGCAGTTGAAAGGTCATGGAATTCTATTCAACCCTCCTGTGGAAGAACAACATTTCAGTAGAGCTGGAAAGCACACAAGCCACACCCATCACAAAGCAGCAGATTTAACAGATGGCCAACAGAAATCCCAGATCAACAGGTTGAAAAGATGGGTGATGACACGATCGGAAACTTGCATCTGCAGGATCAACCATATACATTATAAAAATAAAGGATCAACCAGATAAGTTCAGTTATACAGTATTTAAAAATATCTTGCTAAATCAAATTTGTTTCCTCCAGTCCATGGCGGCTCGCTAAGTGAGGCATACACCCGCCGTGTTTTTTTCTTGAAAATCCCTCCCACACCAGAATGACAACCAATGGCAGTGTGTGCTGCTAACATGGGGACGTGTATTCCCTAGCAACCACACAATTCACCTTACCAGCCAGCACTGTCTCCTGTAATAAAAAAATGGCAGAGAACAGTTTCCTTAACATTGCTTCAAACTTTATTAAAATGATTTCTTGGGGCACCATACACTATACAAATTATTGGATGGGCAACCCTATGCCCAACCAGTGCATTTGCCACCTCAGAGTTCTGATTACCATGGACCTCTCGAGCTTTGCTCTCGAGGTCACAGGGAATCAGAACCCCTCTGTGGCAGAACACACTGGTTCTGCATGGTTGCCCAGCAAGTATTCTCTATGTGTAACCCCCTACTATAATGGTAAAAAAGGTAGGGCAGTTTACCTTCCTGTTATCAAGATCTGCAAGAAGGACTGGGGTCCTTGAGAATTTTCTATGCCCTTGTTAAACACCATGGACATTACCATCTGTTCTCTTATGGACTGTGCCATGGGATGGGAAAGCTGGGCAGTGAGGAAAAGGGAGGATCAATGCCTACAAGCAGTGTGCATGCAGGTGCTTGAAGATGCTTGCAGAACCACTATGGAAGGATAGAGGGGTTGGAGACAGAGAAGAACTGCCACACTGCCAATATTTGGTGCCCCTTAGGTACATCAATATGAATTGACCCTACATGAAGGAAAGATTTGTGTGGAACTACATATAGTATCTGTTCCACCAGCATGGAGGCTGCCATCTTTGTTGTCCGTTGACCCCAGAGACATATGTGATGGGGTCAGAAGTCACCAGCAACAGGAATGTTTGTGAGCCAATAACAGTTCGGGGAGTCAAGAACTAAACATGAATGTTGCTTGCATCCTGTATGAGACACACTTAACAAAGGTCTGGCAAAACTTACTCTTGTCCACTGACAGCTTGAGTCCATATTCCTGCATAATTTCTGGCATCAAAGTAGGCTGTGGTGGACCAATTCCATGATTATCTTTTTGGAGCCCACTTTCTGGGAAAAATTGACTATAGTCTTACCTATGTGCTAACCACTACCAGGTTGGATGCAGTAGGATATCCTTGCTTGGCAGCTCTCTTTACTTACAACTGCAGGTTGCAGTATCTACAGGGATCAATACTACTAATGCTGATGCCCTCTCCAGACATCATCACCCAACCTGCCCTTGAAGAGTCACATACCTGTATGTCTGAATCAGAAGTCAAAGGCACGTATCAAGCCTCTACTCAAGATGAGTTGGTCGTTCTGCCAACCCCCACTGTGCAGTGGACTTGAGAGTATCTCATGATGTACAAAGTGCACATTTGGCTGGCAGTATAGCCTACAGGTTACAGCAGTGAGCTGTGGTTGAGCTTAGTACATCCAATAGACCTGGATTTAAGTTTCCACAACCTCCATTTGCATGCTGTTTGATACTGAGCAAGTCACTTAAACTCTCTGTTCTCCCAGGTCACCCTTGTTAATTGTCTTTCTGCACAGTGGGCCTTACCTCTTTACCTAAGAATAAAAACAAAAGTAGTGCCTGAAGTGTATGCTCACTTCACAACTCTGAAAAACACTTATAGTAGCTGCCTTACTTGAGACCCAGGAACATGAGGAAAGGCCAGAGAAATTATGCCAATGAGGAAGATGTTTCTCACCTTAAAAAGGAATGGATAAGGCTCAGGTTCACTCTTTCCAT
This sequence comes from Neoceratodus forsteri, assembly GCA_016271365.2. NCBI lineage: Eukaryota > Metazoa > Chordata > Ceratodontiformes > Ceratodontidae > Neoceratodus > Neoceratodus forsteri. The sequence goes on from CM028131.1 coordinate 633,112,628, forward strand.
TTGGAATCTCCTTTGCTTTGGTAAAAAAGGTATAAATGTAAGTTAAAAAACTGACCTCTATACAGTATTACCTATGACTGGGAGCTCCTGCCACTCTTGCGGACCAACTTTTTCTTAAATGTGCTGTAACAGTTCTTCTATTTCTAAGCCTAATCTATCCTTTACTATTTCTAGTCCATAAGGTTGGCCACCTGTGGGCACCCTCTTCTCCCTCCCTTGAATATGCTATGGTGTCCTCTTAGATTTTCCTTTTCCCTCTGAAGTCCTCGTACAGGGAGGTTATTGTGGTGACTTCAGAGTATATGTAAAAAAGGTTGTGTTTATTGTTGTTGGATTTAGTATGTAATAGCACTATGTCATAATATACCTTAAGTTTATGAAACCTGTAATGTTGAAAATACCATGGCACTAGGTGTTTTTGATAATGGTAAAAAACTAGGTGTCTATTATAGAAATTAAGCTACTTGTGCTATTTAAAATGCATGTAAATTGTTGTAAACTGAAAAAGTTTAAATGTCATGGTGATTTGCATATATCCCATGCTGCATTGCATTATGGAAGTATGTATGATGTTGTATTTCTTTGAAACTTGATTTATTGCCAATGCCTTTTGGGGTAACTGTTCTTTCAGTAATTCTACATTGAGGTTCTTTATTTATAGCTTGTTTTGTTTTTCTTCTTTTTGGGCCCCCACTATGTAAGCAAATGAGGGCTTGCATAATAGTTATGGGTACATCTCAGCTAGTGAATGGATCAGAGATCAGTGTCAGTAGGTGCTGGCTAAGTACAGAGAAAGGACATTCATAGTCTGTTGCTGCAAAGTGATGTACTGAAGAAGAACTATGCCATTGCAGAAGGTTATTTCTTGCATTTTGAACAAACATCACACAGAGATTGTGTGTTGAACCTGAAATTTGGTGTCTGGTCCATCTGTTATCCCACAACCCCTCCAAATTACCCAAATACCTACACCATTTCCCCTGAAGCATCTTGTTTTGGCTTCCACATTTTGAGGGGTGGTTTTGAGAGATTTTCATAAGGACATGGGACATCTGAGAATAGACAAAACCTTGGACTTCATGCATACAAGATTCCTTTGGCCACTCATGGCTACTGACATCAGGAAACATTGCAACAATTGCCCCAAATGTGTTAGGAGAAAGACCCTGCTGAACCATATCATACATACACGTGATATTTCCCTCTTTTAGCAGGAGACTCCTGTTTTTTTAACTGAACTCCCTCCCTCCCAAGAAACAAAATCTCCTGCTTAAGTAAAATTCTGTCCAAAATAATCATTCATGTTTTTTTTTTGGCAGATAAAGATACATAAAAAGTAAATTAGTGATGAACAATGTAAGTGATAACTTTGTACAGCTAGTTGTTGATTCTTTTTAGTGCTTATTCTTGACAAAATGAAATGTATTAAATGATTTCAAATGCTTTTTTATTCTTAGTTTTTGACACCAATTAAGGACAAACTCATGGCATTATGACCTTTCCCTACTAGCAGGCCAATCTCCCTACTAACCTGACCCAAATCTTCCTCTTAAGCAAGTTGGACATATCACATGTATGGATACCTCCCATCTCATCAATATCACCAGTAATAGGCCAAAGGATCTTACGTGTATGGACTGCTTGTGATTATAGTTGGACAAGAGAGGAATTACAAACATCCTAGTATTTCATGATCATCATACCAGGTATGCCTAATCTTTCCCAAACAGAGACATAAGGGCCTCCACAGAAATGACTTTGCACATCATGGTTTGTTATTCTTTGGTAGTCAAGCAAGGCCCAGTGGGCACAAATGCCTGTTTTCAAGGGTGATCCGTGAGCACTGGGGTGGTTAAGTGACTTACTTAGAGTCACACAGTATGCAAGTGGAGGCTGTGAGAATCAAACCCAGGTGTGCTAAAAGTACTAAGCTCATTCACAACTTGTTACTCTAACTTCTAGGCTATAAATGCATGAACTCATATCAAGAATGGGACATTTAGAGATGATTTGTAAGAGTTTTTTTATGTATGCAGATTGAACAGTCTAAGGCAACACTTTATCAACCCCAGGGAGGACCATAACCTGAGAGGTTTAAATGGACCTTTCTAAACTTGTAGGGAACTTTTGCCCCACACCAAAAGTTGAAATGGAGTCACAAGGTAAATTGTTGTTCATGCCTACAGCATGACTACAGCTGCATCTATAATGAAACAACTGTGTTTTCCCTTACTTTCTATAGGTCAGAAGGTAAGCAAGACTCCTTTTTGTATTTGTAAATTTGGAGACTCTGCAGTTGGTGTTTCCTGAGAGGCATGCCTGCTTTATACTTGAGACCTATGAGATCAGTTGGCAGCAGTGTCCTGCCTAACGCAGGAGGCTGCTGGAAATTTAAATCAATCCAACAAATGGAAGTATGATAATAGAGTCCTTGAAGAAAAATGTTCAGCTAGAAGACCAGATTCTGATTCGTAGCTGGGAGTTCTGAGAAAGCACAAGATCACCGACCACTGGAAAACAGAGCTTTCTTAAATTATTGATTACCTGTCCAATTTGCCTTTGTATTCTGAGCAATTTAAAAGGGAAATAGAGGGGCAATGGCTTTGCATCGCAATCATCTTATGCCAGTTGGGGGTATACATTTAGGATACTAGAACTCAAAATCCTGGCACTCACGGGACTGAGTTCAGTATCTTGACACATACCAGCCCAACAAGAGGAAATGCAATGCTGACAGGAGTAAGGTAGCAGATGTGACAAACCGCTACCCTACCCCTGTCAGGTATCACTACAGTGATATGAATGCAAGGGCTGGCTGAGCTGCTTCCATGGTATGGAGGGTTGGGTTCCTAGTAGCTCATTCAGCATGGCTGCATGGCATTGGGTTCTGGTCCCGGTTGAAGCATATTTTGCTCCCTGCCATTCCACCGCCATAACTTTTCATTTTACCCTGGGGTTTGATCCCCTTCAGAGTTGGTTATATAAGTTATGGGGGGTGCAGGGGGCAGAGCCCCCTGCACAGGGAGTGCTGGGGGCAAAGCCCCATGCATTACAGTTAAGACCCTCTCAGTCTCCCGAAATTCATTCTCCCGGACGCATGCTTATGGGGTTTGGGAGACTGAGTTTTGGGATTTCATAGCTAATCCCAGTTGAGCAATTGTTTCCTGAAGATGAGATTGTGACCCCTTTATGCCCAATAGATGATACATCACCAGGAGTGAGACCAGAAAATGCAGGTCCTATGTTTCTTAGCTTGGATGACCTGTTGCTAACCCAGTAATAAATCCCAAGTGTTTGCTGACCAGCAGTAACAGTTTTTCTACCTTGATACATTGCATTTGGTACAACCTCACAGGACTAGAGAGAATTCCTATCAATAGTAAGGGAGCAGAAAAGAGATAATTCTGCAAATGTGGACCCAACACCACACATCCCCATAGTTGATCTGAACCCATATGCAGTACCTTTTGTTCCACCATGCTATTGACAGGTAGTGGATCCTACTCTTAGTGAGAAGGAAGCTTGTATTCAGGACACAGAGGACTTTAAACCTTTGAAGACTATTTCTGCAGTGGACATAAGGATTCCACTGATGGTAACATATGACAAGCATATGATTGAAGAAGGACTTGAACCCAAAGGCTCAGGAAGATAAGTAAAACTATACTGAAGCTCACTTATGATGCCCCTGATGCCACCACTTGTTAATCACTAGCTGTAGTGCACAAGAGTATTACATTGCTGCCTTAGCCAATATTGTCCACCCCTTGTGCTGCCTGCAAGTTGTTTTGGGAACTGTTAGTGCTAGACATAAGACCTTATTTGCCATGGGGAGTGTCGTTGTTACTATTTCTTTGCATTCTGTAGTTAGGAAGTATTTGTATTAGTTAGCCATTCTGTTGTGTTGGTTCTTTTTGTGTCCTTTAGGTCCTTGTAATGGACACCAAGGATTTTGAAATTAAATAGTGACCCTCTCCCAGAAAAGAGGGTTTATCTTCCTGTTATCAAGACCTGCTGAGGAGGACTAAGGTCCTTGAGGTTTTTATTGCTCTTGTCAACTGAAATGAGAATTAGCTTCTGTTCTCTAATAAACTGCAGTCAGAGGATGGGGAAGCTGGATAGTGACAAAAGGGAGGATTGACACCAGCAAGTTGAATGTATGGGATGCTTTAGGATTCACACTGTACCCCTATGGGAAGATGGAGGGGTTGAGGAGAGACAGTCAGAAATGTATGTGAGCCAATAAAGAACAAGGGAGCCACTCCAAAGAGAGTGCTGCTTTTCCCAGAAGAAATCCTGCTGTGATGATTTGTCTTCAGGCCTAGTGATCAATGAATCTGTGTGACTGCCTTCCTCTGGGGGGGAAGGGGAGGGAGAAATTGTACCATTTGGTGAAGAGGAAAGACAGAGTCTTCGACAAGTTTCATCCAGTCTGCACAACGACCTTGGAAAATACCCACCCCAACAATTTGCTGTGCAACTGAAGTGTGGTGCCCATGAGAAAAGATCAGAGCCTTGTTCCACAACTAGGATAGTTAGTTAGGGACAGTTAGGTAGTTTGGGCCTGGACTATATGGTTTATGGAAGTGCTTATAGAGACACTGTGCTCCACCTCCTAGACAGACCATGATTACATCCGATCATTTAGTTATCTTTTTTGTCCTCCTGTAACTGGAAGACTCTTTGCTGGCTATGACCACCACCTTGCATTCATCAAGCAGTACCACACCTCATCACCTCAGGACTGCAACAGCTCAACATTATCGTGTATAGATAACAATGGCGGGAGCTCCCTAACAGACTTTGGGACTGGTGCATCAGTGGGAAAAGAGTTTAGGGACTCAGTGGGGAATTGTTTTGTGTTTGGTGGGTGGTGGAACCCTCATTGTTAAACTGAATACAGTACTTGCTTTACTTTACCTTCCTTTTCCCTTTCAGAACATTGTTCCTGAGATTCTGTATTCTCTAAAAATCAACCATCCTGTTTTGAGTTGCATTTACAGACTTCTTCATTATGATTGTATACAGTATACGTATTAATCGATGTTATTGCTACTGGTTATCTGTGGAGTAATGATGAGCTGATGCTATGTTTGTATTTTGATAAGTGTGCCAACATCTCGCATTTTGGGCACCTGCAAGCTGATACAATGAATCTCAACTCTCCCATTGGCATTTTGGAACTTGTGTCATGACATAAGCGCTTTGAACATGGAGCACACACACTTTGTATGTCCATGCTGTTGGCAAGCCACATGACTTCCAGCAGCCAGTCAGTAATGCTGGTGATTAAGAACTTCTCATGCTGTGCACATCTCAGTGCCATTGCCAGCTCTTTCTCACAGGTGAAGGACCTGGCTACAAAAGAGGCTAATTTTATGTGGAAAAAAGAGTAACTGCTGATCAGAAAGCTTTCAAAATTATCAGAGAATTATGCATTATCATTATAGATAGCAAATTCCCACTGTATTTAACTGTAGGTTTAGGAAGATAGGCTAGTATAATCCTACTGCAGAAGAGAGGATACAGTATGCAGTGTAAGCCTGTACTGGAAGCTGCAGGTCCTGCAGCAGGAGAAAAGAAGAGGGAATTTAGCAGATTGGGAACAGTGGAAGTAGGAGTGTAAAGGATGTATCTGACAGATAACTGGACTGCTGGTGATGTGGGCTGTCACACAAAACTCCATCTTAATTTTTTATTTTGCCTGTCACTGAAAACTAAATGAATTGGGCTGGGGCAGTGAGACAATAGGTCTCTTAGTAAGGGTTAGGAGGAGTTAGAGGGTATATGTCAGAGTCAATGATGGGCATCTGTGTTTGGGCATCAGTCATCGTGTTATAGTGTATGGTGGAACGTTGTTATGGATAAAAATCCATTACTGTAATATAGAGAACAATGGCTAAGCAGTGGTGTATTATGATGTTTTTTTACACACCCAAGGTGAGTGATGAGCCATAAACCTCGAGCGGCTCGAGAGGTTTATAGCTCATCAACCACGAGTGTCTAATTATCATGAACACACCACTGCCTAGACTTTATTTTTTATAATTACTGGTGCAAGTAGTTTTTGCTAGGGACTGTTTCCTCACAAAGTCAGTGTCATTTCTGCTCCTCAGTCACACACACACACACACTGTCTCTCACACACACACTCTGTCTCTCTCACACACACACACTGAAATAGCAATATGTTTTCTGTTTTTACAAAAAAATGCTACTGCTGCTGACCGTGAGGAAACGGTCTCCTTCGAAATCACGCTTGGTCTAACAGAAGCCAGACCGAAGCACGACAACGGCAGGACCAACCGGATACATTTTTTTATGGTTTGCCTCAAAAAGGCAGGATTAACCAGATAATTACAAAAGAAAACAATAGCTTACTGCAGCTGGGTATCTTGCCTTGGAGGAGTTATCCGGTCGTTGCTAGCGGGACATAGTAGCCGTCATGTTTTTTGAGCTGTTTGGCCCACCCACTGACAGTAAGGGCCAATAACATGGCATGCTACAAATGAGTGGCAATGATGATGAGATTAAGTTTTAAGAAACGCCGTAATAACCCGATTTTGGGTTATTACGGCATTTGAAAGGTACCAAGATCCATTTGCTAAATGGGGTCACCAGTAATTATAGCATTGGCATGCTACAGTAGCTGCATCATTCTGTTTGTTATGCTGCATTAGCTACATAGTTACTGCAGCATAACAACTTAGAACTGTATGTCTCATGCTGTAACAGTTCTACTGGCTGTGCGTAAGCTAAAGATGTCACTCTTCAGTGGTCAGTTACCTGAAAATTCAAACTCCACAGTGACAGCATGATTTTGAAGAATGGCAGCCACTGCTTTTTCTCGGGAGTTGACCATTCGGGAGAAATTCATCATAGAGCAGGAATTTACCAAAGTTGTTTTTTTTTAATTCAAGTGCCTGGTTCCAAACATCATTACACTTATAAGTAAAATCTGGCTGTCAAAATAAACAGTGATTCAGTAACTAGCCAGCCATACACTATAAAAGACAATGTATAGCGTACTGACTATAACAAGTGTGTGTACATTATCCTCTATGTTGTGTAGAAACTAGGGTTGGGCAAAGCCGGTGTGGATTTGGATTTGGTTTTGGATTTACAAAATCTTGGATGAGTTTGGATTTGGTTTTGCAATGGATTTGGATTTGCCTGGTTTGATTGGACCTATATTAATAAGTGGTTCCTAACACCCTTTAAGAAAACGGAATGACCAACCTTCCAGAAGTGCGCATTTAGAAATTTGAGAACCAGCTTTGACCCAGAGCCTCCTCCAATGGGGACTACAACTCTCTGAATCTCCCTAATTGCCCTCTGACTGTGTATTGCATCTGTTCACATTTCATACAATCTAAAAGTGAGTTGAGCCATTCAGTCACAGTAGGAGGGGCCTCAAGTCTCCAGTGACTGGCTGGCACCCACAAACCTATAATGTTCCCCTACCGCCAAAGGCCAAAGTGGGGGATTTTCTGTCCCATATTCTCACTTGGGGGGAGACCCAACAGGATTTCCGCTGGGTCCAACCCGAGCGGGGGATCCCACCAGTCTAGATAATATCTCATGCATTCCCCTCCAAAAGTTCTGTACCTTTTGACATTGCTACATCATGTGGTAAAATGTCCCAATATGCACTTGACATTTTGGCTAGAGAGGGGACTCATCAGGGACTATTTTGTAAGCCAGCCAAGGGGTATGATATGTCCTGTAAAGAATGTTAAACTGGATAGCGCTCACTCAGTTGTTAACTGAACATCAGGTATTATTGTTCAAAATTACCATTCAGTCCCCCCGTCAATCCATCAAGGTATAAGTCTGTTTCCCATTTGTCTTTTATCACCTTCATATGATCAGGCATTGCCCCTATCAGGAGCCTATATGTTCCTCTCAGGGGTTTAAAGGCAGGATCCCCATACTGTCCCCAAAACATCTCCTCCAAGGGGGAGCAGTACACCTCTCACCCTGGCCCTTCTCTATGAAGAACATTGTGAAGCGCCCTCCACAACTTGTCATATAAGGGAAAGTGGGAGTGACTCAGTTTGTAATCTGCTGCAAGATCTGGGAATTGGCAGAACTTGCTTTCTCTTAAAACGTGTTGTATGAGGGATAACCCCTGTTAACTCAACTGTTTAATATGGGTCTATCCCACAGGGTCAACCCCCTTTCCTGTTCCAGTACCCGACATATAAAGCAATCATGGGACAAACCTCCCCCCACCCCCAATCAACTCGTGGGCTAAGTTCCAGGACATAAATGTAGGCCTAGTACAAGGACTGGCTGGGGCATCCAAGGAGTCCACTTTCCCACAGAGGGCCAATTTTTCATGATACATGGGTAACCCAACAGTCTTCTCCATCTCAACCCAGACTGGCTGCTCTTTGGAAATTTTTAATATGTTCTGTATGTATGTGACCTGAGCAGCAACCGAGTACTGTCATACACTGGGGAGCCACAGACCTCCCTTCTTCGGAGGGAGCCACAGAAGGTTTTTTTTTTAATCCTGGGTCTCTTGTTATTCCAGAGCAGCTGAGTAATGGCCCCCTCTATACCCTTTACATATTTAAGTGGAATTTTCAGGGGAACAGTTTGAAAAAAGTATAGAAATTGAGGCAGCATGGACATTTTAATAAGGTTCACCTCCCCAAGAGGGTCAACGGTAAGGCCTTCCAAGCTGTGCAACTGTCCTTGATTTCAGATGTCAGACCTTTCAGATTGATATTCACCGGGGTAGAAGGCTTAGCTGGAATCTGAATTCCCAAATATTTTAGCTTTTTAGTTGGCTGAACCAGGGTCTGAGCTATAGTTATAGGCTACCCATCCCCACCAAGAGGCATCTAGTCGCACTTGCCCCAATTAATTTTATGCCCTGAAAGAGGGCCGTATCACTCAAATAGCTGAGTCAGAACCACCATTGATTCTTGAGGGGAGCTAAGAAAAAGGAGCACATCATTCACAAAAAGCGATATCACATTATTTGTCCCCTGCCACTGAAACCCCCTAATATGGAAAAAGTCTATGTTTTTGACCTGACCCTGACCAATGCAAAGCAAAAAGCTAAAAAGTAGGGTGCGAAATGAAACATGGCCTATAGGACCTCCCACCCACCCACCCTGTTGTGGTCAGATGAAAAGTAGGGCCAATAGAAAATGCAGCAAAGCAAGCAAACTAAGTAATATATATACAACTGAGTGGGCACAAAGCAGTGGGCACTGAGCACTTCTCTGCTTTGCCATCTTTTCTATTAGGATGAATTGTTAGCTGACACTAAGTAACAGCTGGCTCTGATGTTTCTTTTTGCCAGCACTGGAGTCCCCGTGATGTTTCATTCCACATTCTACATTTCACCTAGAGGCTAGTTAACACACACACACTTTTTTTATTTCTTTTTTAATATTTTTATTTATTGATATATTTATTTTTTTCACACAGACTTGGCTTCCAGGCTAGTTTGCTCTTCTTAGTCCCCATTTAACAGGTGACATGGTTTCTTTTTTCATTTTGCACTTTTTCTTACTACATTTTTGGTTTTTGTCCCTTCTGGCCTTCATCCGTCAGCAAGATAACCCCTCACACAGACACAATCACCAATTATATTTAATTGGTACATACTGGCTTGTCATCATTGATATCAAAACAATGTTGTAGAAAACCAGTGAGGTCTGCAAAGGTACCAAGGTTGACTTTAATGAATGAAAGTAAACAAAATCCAGCACTCACCCAAGCCATCAAATAAACAGCTGCTCAATCAGATATAAAGGTGCTTCAATTTATTTCATGTGTAAAATATCGCAAAAAAAAGCACCAGATGCCTTTCAGAACACCGCAGGTTCCTTTCTTAATGGATGACAAAGTTACAATAAAGTGCCTTTTTATAGCAAAGCCACATGGTGTCATAGCAGCATCATTAAGAGCAGACAACCAGGATCTAATGACAAGTGATAAAGTGAATGAAAAACACTACACTGTGACTTAAAGTAGATGTAAACACATGTTCTACATACCACATACCATAAAAAAATTAAAAACATTTGTTATAACATTTTATTAAATAAAAAACTTCAAGTCTTGGTGTCTGGTTGCATAATCTCTCATAAGGCTGTTCTTTAGAATTGTTCCAACAAAACCTGAAAAACAACAAAAAAAAATAATCTATCTCCAGATAATTCCTAATCTATGACAAAGGTTCTAATAAATAAAGACAAATCAGAATATAATCATTGTTTTTCTGTAATGTTTTCTAATCTGTGGTAGAAGTCTTAAATAAAAGCAAATGACAACAACATGAGCAGTCAAATAAACTACTAAGAGAGCAAACCTTACAATTTCTTCTTTTTATTCAAAAAGGGCACTGAATAAAAACTGTCATTGAGTCCTGGATATTTATAGGTCCCTAATGTGAAAATTCAGTAGCCTTCTCTCTCTCTAGAATGTGTTTATTATGGTCACCGCCCCTTGGATATTGAAAAATGTTCTCAATACCCTTGAAAGAAAAGACATGTTCCATGTTAGTGCTGTTCTGTGTTACGTGTAATGCTGCTGCATATTTAACATCACCTTTTCTAATAGCTCTAATGTGTTCTCCAACTCTAGACTTAAAATTCCTTTTTTTTCCTATATAAAAAGCTCCACAAGTACAATAAGCTTTATAGACCACTCCTGTAGTATCACATGTAATAAGTTGTTCAATCCCATATACCTTCTTAGCATTCAGACTGGTGAAGTCTTTACAAGGAAAAATACTATTGCAATATATGCATCTCTGGCATTTAAAACAACCTTTGCTACAGTAGGTTGGTTTTATTGGGACCTGCCTGCTATGTACTAAAACATCTTGTAAAGTTTCTGCTCGTCTGTAGGAGACCCTCGGTGGTCAATCATGCAATTTTTTCAAGTGCAGATCTCCCTTTAAATTCTTCCAATTGATCTTGATAATGTTCATTACTTTATATGAATGTGCTGAAAAAGAGGTTACAAAATTAGATATAGTATTTTTCCTTTCATCTTCATGACACCTAGATGTTAGAACTTCATTTTGTGTCTTGTTTTTAACATCTTGATAAGTCTAATTTACAAGATTTCTTGAATAACCCGTCTCCACAAACCTAGCTGTTAAATCTTGAGCTGCTGTGTCTAACTTCTCCTCAGTACTACCGTTTCCTCTCAGTCTCAAGAATTATCCTACTGGGATGTTATTTATAATAACAGTCTTGTTGGAACAATTCTAAAGAATAGCCTTATGAGAGATTATGCAACCAGACACCAAGACTTGAAGTTTTTTATTTAATAAAATATTATAACAAATGTTTTTAACTTTTTTTATGGTATGTAGTATTTATAACATGTGTTTACATCTACTTTAAGTCACAGTGTAGTGTTTTTTATTCACTTTAGCGCTAGTAATTAGATCCTGATTGTCTGCTCTTGATGCCTCTATGACATCATGTGACTTTGCAATAAAAAGGCACGTTATTGTAACTTTGTCATCCCATTGAGAAAGGAACCTGTTGTGTCCTGAAATGCATCTGGAGCTTTTCGTTTTGTAATATTTTGCACATGAAATATATTGAAGCACCTTTATATCTGACTGAGCAGCCGTTTATTTGATGGTTTGGGTGTGTGCTGGATTTTGTTTACTGTCATACCTTTGCTTTATCCAAGCTCCACCCTCAGCCCCAGTGCAGACCTCTAGTTTGTTTTTATGATTTTAATAAATATCAACGTCTGTGCAGATCCTCAGTTATACTACCAATGGTGCTGAATATTTTCTCAGAGAAGACATTAGTTGGAAGGCAACTTTAATATAAATTGGAAACTCTGCACAATGCAGGCCAGATTTTTCTTTTACTTTGCCAATATTTCAAAGGGTATCCCATATGCTGAGTTTCCTGGGGTCTTTTAGATAGTTTTCAACCACAGTGGTGGCAGTATAACCTTGGCCAACAATAGAAGAATCAGTGTCTTTATCAATATTAAGTAGCCTTGGCCAAATGTCACCATCTTCATCTTTTCCACTGGATATTTCACCCATTGGCAGTAAAGTTTGGGAGAGGACATACTCAACTGGTTGTGAAATCAAAATAGTATTCATCATTTCATCTGACACTTTTTCAGTGAGTAGGACTTTCTTCTGTACCTGGTAATGTCTGTGAAGCTGGAGGGGAGAAAGGATGCCAAGCTAGCCTTAAATTGAGGGTCTAACACTGTGGCTAGAATATAATGTTCTGATTCTGACATCTCTGATATTCTGGGGTCCACATCCAGGGATATAACTAACTTTTCAACAACAGAAACAGCACTACCTTCCTCAAAAAATGTTGCCTTCTGCTTTTCACATTTGTTCCTAAGAAGGAATATCAGGGGTATTACTTGACTCAGACTGACATTGTCTGCATTCATTTCTTGAGTGGCTTCCTCAAATGTCTGAAGATTGTGGCACAATTGTGCCATCAGGGTCCTCTGGTTTGAACTGACACATTTCCTTTCCCTTTTGAGTGATCCACAGTGAATTGATGCACTGCTTTATGCTGCTCAGAAAGCTTTTGTGCCATGTAGAAGGTGAAATTCCACTTGGTGACCACCTACTGCTTCAGCTGATATCATGGAAGATCCCTTTCTAATTGACATAATATTTTTGTATGATTTAGCAGAATGACTAAAATGGCCACATATTTTGCAAACAACACTTAATGCATTCTTAACAGTTCTGTTATCTTTAATAAAATCAAGTACTACAAGACTGAGGGTATGAGCAAAGCAAAGTATGTGTGCATACCCTCCATCTTTCACACCATGTACGATGTTCGTTCCATTATCAGATTCCAAAAATCCTGGAGACAGGCCATGAGGAGTAAGCCATTCAGCAAACTGTCCTCTTAATTCTTGCAAGAGGTTAATTGCAGCGTCAACTTTTGATTCAAAACTAGTTATACACAAGGCAGCCTACTTCTTATATGTTGCGGTGGACAATATTGAGAAAAGGAAAAAGGAACAGGAATCATGAACCATGAATCATGAAGCTGACCACCTGACATGGAGGACAATTGTACCGGAGTAGCAGCAAGAGTCATTTCGAGTAAGCCCCAAAGGGGGATTTTGGAACATTTCACACTGCGCATTGAAAAAACTTAATGAGTCCAAGGAAGAGACAGGAGCAGCGGTTGGCTATGTTACTGAGTTCATTGATGGAAGACAGTTTTCCCACTGAGGATTAGGCAATTGAGCCATGAAATGAAGAAAAATGAATAAGGATTCCAGTATTTGCAGAACTCAAAATCTGGGGATAAAGTGACAACTAACCCATTTGAGTAATTAGTCAAAAAGATATCTGAACTGCAAGTATCTGCATTTAGAGGTGTTTAAACAAATATAAAAACAAAAAAAACTTTATGTACTGTTAGAAAATAAAAGTAAGCTTTACTATGCAACTTTAATGAGGAACTTTGATTTGTTCACTTTGGCATGAAGATAGTGCGGATAGAATAGTTCTCGGTTTACACTGTGAGCACCATAATCAGTTGTAATATGTATTTGTGTCACTGTTGTGAGCTTCAAGGCCTGCATCATTTTTTCACACAATACAATTGACATTTGGCACTACCCTAGTAGTAAAATGTCATCTGGATGGTATCTAATAGTGTGCAACTGCAATCTGCATTACTTGCTTAAAGCCAACAGATTTGACAAACAAGAAGGGATGCAGGTCAAGAGCTATCATTTCTGCTATTACCTTATTTCATTTCTGGGAAACTGGATGAGTGTGATCATATTTACATGCCCTTTAAAATGACTCTTGCATAGTTAACAGTTTTGTTTCAGGGCATGGTTTGTTGTGAGAGGAATGTAGAGTAGGTAATCGAGGGAAACTGTCAGATACAAGGGTGCCAGATGGTGATGGTGACAGAGATGAAAGATCACATTGCTTTTTTAGTCAAGTGGAGTTGAAAATAGCTGGCTATGCCATCACTTTTTGATAACGGAGAAATACTTTGTAGTTCACTATCACCCGCCTCGTCCTCTGTCTCACTTTCTGTTGCACGCGAATGAGTGTATTCTCTTAAGTGACTTATTAATGTGGAGGTTCTAATGTGATTTTCCTGTCTCCCCCTGTTGACACCAATTTTACAAAGTATTTATTTTGTATGACAAACATTTTGAGAGTCACTATAATAGCAGTTCCATACCCAAGTAGTGGCTTTCTTAGTTTTACCTCCTGGCATAGGTACCTCTTGGCTAGCGGTAACAACAGTGCTTTCATTTGTTACGTCATTGTTATCACCATAGACATTGTCCTCCTTATGCAAAATAATGGTGTCATCAGGGAAGACAGTGCTGTCATGCTTGTTACTGCCATTGCCACCTCCATTTGTGTTGGCCTCCTCTGATGACCCATCTCCATAGTGTGACAGGGTTGAATAAGGCTCTGTCCCATTTGTTATGCAGAAAGAGTTAAACACAAGGGTCTGTTCTGTCCTCTCCTTTTCTGTTTCTTCTCTGTCTGGTTGCACAACCAAATCTTCTCATGAGACATAGGACTTGATCACCCCAATGGTCTTGCAATTCTCTGATGCTTGCTATCTCTCTACCCTCACTTGCTGTTTCTGTCTTTTCCCCCTTTGCATATCTGCTGGTATAAATATATATGTGAATAATTTTGTGGAAATGTCACTGATACTGGGATCCCTTTGTTTAAAACTGTATATAGTGTAAATGTTGAAATGATTGCAAAGCTATTTGTAACTCAAGGAGTTGGCATGAAATACAGTTTTTTTAAGCCTCTTGCAGAGATGTAAACAAGAGGTCAGTTCTGGGTCACAGTGTTCTTTTTCCTGCAGCTATGGAAACTGACAAGAACACTGTGTAAGAAGCATGTCATTTTCTTAATGAGTGCCTGCAAAGACATCAAAAAGAGCTGCAATGTTTTGCAAAAGACAGAGACAGAGAAGAAAAAGGATTCTGCTTTCTGTGTTTGTACTGCCATTGTAAATAGTTATTCTGAACCATTTTTTTATTGTTTTACTGTTATTAATAATAAAACACTTGTTGCAAATTTTACAACTGCTCCTGGTTTTCCTATGCTTCCTGACATATGCCTGAAAGGCAGATGGTATCAGCCTAACTGGGATTTACACCTTGCATACTCTAAGCCAGGAGTTTTGATTGTGGGTACTAGACCTGGTACCAGGGAAGCATAGAAGAAATGTATGGATTTTGCAGCAGCAAGTCCAGGAGTGGTTACCAGGAGAATGGCAGCTAAACTAGCAGAGACAGAAGTCCAAGCTGAGACTGTACAGCTAGCAGCAGTTATAGAAAAAGAGCAGGCAGAGAAAGAACCTGAAAGCCTGACTGCCTTTTTCAAATGGTGGGCTATACAACAAAAAGAGAAGGAGAAACAGAGAAAAGAAGAAATGCCACAGCTCAAACAGCAAAGAAAAGAAGAGATGCAGCGATGGATGGATGCCTCACAAGTTATCAAAGCTGGAGGATCTGACTCTGGTCCACCACAGCAACAAGACACAAACAACTTAAAATACAATAAACTTACAAAGTTGTGTCCCTCGGATGATATCAAAGCATACCTGACAACTTTTGAAAGGGTTGCCGCAGCCTGCCAGTGGCCAAAGCAGCAATGGGCAATTAGACTGGTACCTTACCTGACAGGGAAAGCCCAGCTTGCCTACAACAATATGGACACTGCACAGTCAGAAAAATATGACCTGGTGAAAAGCGAAATCCTGAAAAGGTATGACATCTCAGGAGAGACCTACAGGCAGAGATTTCGGTCGCTGAAGTACAACTCAGTTGACAATCCTCGAGAAGCCTTCACCCAACTCAAAGAACTCCTGATAAAATGGCTCCAATCAGAGGGCAAAACAGTCCCACAGATCATTGACACATTTGCAATGGAGCAACTCATCAACATCCTGCTTACAGATGTGCAGCTTTGAGTGAAAGAACACTGATCTGAAAGTGGGGAAAAGGCTGTTTCTTTGGCCAAAGACTACAAATGGCCAGACAGATGCCACAGAAGCAAGGTAACAGCCAAGCACTGGTAAGACATTATTTTTCCCCATTTGAACTCCAAGTCTGATAAGAACTATGGTGAGGGCAACAAATCTGCACCCAAAGACTTTATTTCCTTTAATTGTAATAAGCCAGGTCATATTGCAAGAAATTGCCATAGTAAGAAGAGTGACAGTGGAGCAGATTGGCCCTTAGCAAATTGGGGCTAGTACTTAACAGATGTGAAGGTGGGAGATAAGACTGTGAAGGGACTTATAGCTTCAGGAAGCAGACAGGCCCTAGTACATATTGAAGTGCTAGGAAAACAATGTCCAAAAGGACCAGGTACTGCTGTCATCTGCATCCATGGGGACACTTGATACAATCCCACCAGCCAAGTGACTCTGACTATTAAAGGTGTATTGCACCAAATGAAAATGGGGGTAGTACCTAAGTTACCTGTACCTGTGATTATTGGAAATAACTTTCCAGGATTTACTAAGTTAATCAAAGAGGGAGTAAATCCTGATGTTTCAGCAGCTGTGGTGACAAGAGCTCAGGCAATGAAAATATCAGATAGTGGGGTCTCTTTTCTTTTTGCTGATTTTGATTCGGACTTGTTTGAGCACAGTTCCAAGATCCAGAAGTCCAGGAAAGAAAGACAACACCCGAAGAAACAGTGGTAACAAAATACTGATGGACATAGGAGGTTAACATATGAGAATGCTGAAACTAAACTGATCACTGATTGTGATTTTCTTTCAGAACAAGTTAATGATGTCTCTCTCCAGGGTTATTTTAAGCAGCTGGGGGTTAAACTAAAACAGGGTGAACCTATGTTTAAAAAATGTAATGGGCTACTGTACAGAGTTTGGGTTAAACCACAGACACACGACCAGATAGAACAACTGGTTATACCACAAAAGTATAGATCTGAGTTGTTACAGATAGCACATGACAGTACTATAACTGATCACTGAGGGAGGGATCACACCCTTGCCAGATTACTGTATGGATTTTACTGGCCTGGAATTCATGAAGATGTTGCAACCTATTGCATTTATTGTACTGGGTGTCAGAAAATAGCCCCAATGACTAAAAAAGACAAGGTGCTCCTTGTGCCCCTGCCCTTAATAGATGTGCGTTTTGAGAGAACTGCAATGAATGTGGTTGGCCCCTTAGACAAAAGTAAAAAGGGAAATTAATTCATTTTGGTAGTATGTGACTATGCTACTCAATGCCCAGAGGCAGTTCCAATGCGTACTGTCACAGCCCCAAAAGTAGCAGCAGAGCTTGCCAAAATTTTCAGCAGGGTGGGCATACTAAAAGAGATTATTACTGATCATGGTAGCAATATTGGTGCTGCATTACTGAAGGAGCTGTACCAACTACTAGGCATCACTGCCATAAGAACCCCCCTTATCAACCTCAGACAGACGGTCTTCTTGAGTGTTTTAATCAAACCCTAAAATGCATGTTAAAAAGGTTTGGGGAGGAGAAAGACTGGGCCCAATACTTACCTTACCTGCTTTTTGCTTACACAGAAGTGCCACAGGCAGCATCAATAGGTTTTTCATCAGTTGAAATGCTGTATGGTAGACAACCTAGAGGGCCACAAGATGTAACAAAAGAAATATGGGAAGAGAACCCCCATCAGAAACAATCTATTACATCTTATGTGTGTGCCCTGAGAAAGAGCCTGGCAAAATCTGTTGAAATTACCCATAGTAACCAGGAAGAGGCCCACCCAAAACCAGCAGAAGGTGTATTATGGGGTAAAAGAAAAGGTTTTTCAGCCAGGTGAAGAGGTCTTGCTACTGTTATTCACTACAGAAAATAAACTGTTAATGAAGTGGCAAGGGACTTATAAAGTGGTTAGATGTACTGGCACAGTTAACTATGAGATTGAGACCCCTGATAGGAAAAATCCTACTAAGATATACCATGCTAGTCTCCTCAAGAAATAGGTTGAAAGAACACCAAAAGCTGTTTTACTAGTTTTATCAGAAACTGATAAAGAAGATATTGATGCAGCTTACTATAGACTGGAACAAACTGTAACTGCTGATGCTGTAAAGATTAATGTTTCC
Organism: Neoceratodus forsteri; assembly: GCA_016271365.2. Classification (NCBI taxonomy): domain Eukaryota; kingdom Metazoa; phylum Chordata; order Ceratodontiformes; family Ceratodontidae; genus Neoceratodus; species Neoceratodus forsteri. The sequence goes on from CM028131.1 coordinate 633,130,735, forward strand.
TTAACCTCCAAACAAACTGCAGACATTTGTAACTTGCTAAAGATATTTAACAGTACTTTTACCACAGTACTAGGCCGAACATAAGGGGTCGAGCACATAAAAGCGACAAGGAATGCTTGCCCAATTAGGCAAAAGACATACAGATAACCAGAGCAGTTAAGAGCTGATGTGGTTAAGGAAATACAAAAAATGAAAGAATTGGATATCATTGAAGAGTCAAGACATGCTTGGTCATCACCAATGGTGACTATAAAAAAAGAAGGAGATGTAAGAATCTGCCATGATTTTAAGAAACGTAATCAAGTGCCAGAATTTGACAATTATCCTTTGCCCAGAACAGATGATTTGGGGGACAGACTGGGAAGTGCCAAATATATCAGTACCCTCAATCTCACCAAGGGTTACTGGCAAATCCGTCTAGCTAAAGAATCCAGAGACAAGCTGCATTTGCCATTCCTACAGGATTCTATCAGTTCACCACCATGCCATTTGGTTTACATGGTGCACCCACTATGCTCCAGCAGTACATGGATGTAATTTTATCTTCTCATACTGGTTATCATGCTGCATACCTGGATGATGTCATGGTGTACAGTCCAGACTGGAAAAGCCACCTGGAACACCTATGAGCATAGGTGCCGGAACGGGGGGGTCACTAGGGCCATGGCCCTACCACTTTCATAAGTGGCCCTATCAGTTTTTGCAATCATGTCAATGTATTTAATAGGGGGAGAATTTACCCTTTACATCCTTGGCCCTACCACTTTTTAAAACCATTCCAGCACCAATGCCTATGAGCAGTTATCCAATCGATCAAAAAGGCAGGTCTGACAATTGATCCTTCCAAGTGTGCACTGGCCATGTAAGAAAACAGATATTTGGGCTATATTTTAGGAAATGGAGAAGTCAAACAAGAGGTTTCCAAGATAGAAGCTGTAGCTAACAGCCCTGTCCCCAAAACAAAGAAGCATGTCAGGTCATTTTTAGGGCTGGCTGGTTATTATTGGAGATTTGTTCCCACCTTTGCCGAGTTAGCTACTCCCCTCTCTGAACTCACAAAGAAACAGTTCCCGAATAATGTGAAATGGACCCCAGAGTGTGACAAGGCTTTTCAAGCCATCAAGGCTGCATTATGTTCAGCCCCTGTTTTAAGAAGTCCTAACTTTGAGAAACAATTTCTGTTACAGACTGATGCTTCAGAGGTAGGCCTAGGTGCAGACTTCAATCAGCATATAGATAGGAAAGAACATCCTATTCCATACATAAGTAGGAAATTGCACAACAAAAATATAAGGTACTCCACCATTGAAAAGGAATGCCTTGTGGCAAAGTGGGCCATGGAGTCCCTTAAGTTTTACTTACTAGGAGCTGACTTTGTACTTGTAACAAATCACAGTCCTTTCTGTTGGCTTAACCAAATGAAGGATAAAAATTCCAGAATCACACAGTGGTACCTGGCACTGCAGCCATTTAAATATAAAGTGATGCATAAATCTGGGAAAGAGAATAGCAATGCTGATTTTCTGTCTAGATATGGATCTGGAATTGAGAATTATGAAGGCTGAAAAAAACAAATGTGAGTTTAAACTTCACTATTTGATGTACTGTTGTTATGGAAAAAAGGATAGTGCATATGCACAGAACTGTAAAGGTTATGTGCTTACATTAGATGAGAATTACTAGAATGTTTTGGAAACCTGTTTTTTTAAACAGGTTCCCTCTTAACAGGGGGTATGTGACAGGGTTGAATAAGGCCCTGTCCCATTTGTTATTCAGAAAGAGTTAAATGCAAGGGTCTGTTCTATCCTCTTCTTTTCGGTCTCTTCTCTATCTGGTTGTACAACCAAATCTTCTTGCGAGACCTAGGACTTGATCACCCCCAAAAGTCTTGCAGTTCTCTGCCTCTCACTATCTCTCTACCCTCACTTGCTGTTTCTGTCTTTTCTCCCCCCTTTGCATATCTGCTGGTATAAAACTATGTGTGAATCATTTTGTGGAAATGTCACTGATACTGGAATCCCTTTGTTTAAAACTGTATATAGTTATAATGTTGAAATGATTGCAAAGCTATTTGGAACTCAAAGGGTTAACCTGAAATGCAGGTTTAAGCCTCTTGAAGAGATGTAAACAAGAGGGCAGTTCTGGGTCACAATGCTCTTTTTACTGCACCTGCTGAAATTGACAAGAACACTGTGTGAGAAGCATGCTGTTTTCTTAACGAGCTACTGCAAAGACTTATAAAAAACAGCTGCAATATTTTGTAAAACAGAGCGACAGACTGAGATTTGAAATTGAGAAGAAAAAGTAATCTGCTTTATATGTTTGTACTGTAAATGTAAATAGTTATTCTGAACAATTCAATTTTTTTTTTATTTTACTGTTATTAATAATAAAACAATTGTGAATTGTACAACTGTTCCTGGTTTTCCTATGCTTCCCTACCTGTGCCTCAATGACATATGGCTTTTGACAGAACTTTTGTCCCATACCACATCATATCAGAAGAAGAATCAGATGACTCAGACTCAAGCACACTGGGCACAAAATTGCTACCACTGGAATTATTGTCTACGTTGGAGACTGAGTCATGAGATGATGATTGGGATAGTGGAACATTAAAAACATATTTAGTCATCCTTTCAGTGCCTCTGTGGGTGACGCCCCAGATGATCTTTGTTTTTTTGATAACAGTGCCTCTGCTACCTTGTCCTTTACTCCTTTTACAAGGTATCACACCACCTGAGCCACTGTATTTTTTGCTTAATGTGCCAGGGAATGGATCATTTGTAGAAAAAGTGGATGTGCTGCTGGTGTCACTCACAGACAGAATTACGTGTTTTTTTTTTGTCTGTCAAATACAATTTAGCAGTTCCAGTATGATCAGCATGATTGATAGTGCTGCTTATAGCAGCAGCATCAAATTGCTTGTTTCTGCCTTTTTGGGGCAAACTGTGTTTTTGAAATTGAGCACAGTAGGCTTATGGCACGTAAGCCAAGGGGCTTTGGTTTTGCAGGATGGTAAGGGTTAAGAACAATTTTTTGGTTTGTTTTTATACTTTCTCCACCTCTGTGGAGCTGATAGTCAACTCCAGCCCTCCCTAGGAGGGCTCATCCTTCAAGATTGACTGTCTGCTGCTTAGCCTAACCCCGTAGTTCCCCCATGGATACCTCCTGTGCTGGAGCAGAGGTGAGGAGCGATGATTTTCTTCCCCCCAGAGCACAATCCTGAAGTCAAGGTGGCTTGTTGCGGGTGGTGCATCAGGCCATCATGGAGCCTGCCAGCTCCTGTTTTTTCACCTGCTTTACTCCCTGGGCCCACGAATGTGCAATGGGTGGAGCGGCTGGGCTCCACCGTCACAGAGGCAGCCTAAAATGCACAAGTGCTGACACCCAGCCACCACTGGGTGTCGGGCAAACAGTGCACCACACCACCCCTCACCCCCCATAGAAGGAGAGCTGTTTATGGATGCTCAATTCTGCCTCACCCCTGCTGGCCCCCAAGCAACCCAAGTCCATTCCTGAACCAGGATCACTGGCATAGCACAAGGTGTGGCATCCAGCACCTCAATCCTCATCAACACCGAGCTGGAACAGTTTGTTTTATTACAGCAGGATGATTGAAGATATTAGGTGGCTAGCCCAGTAGACTTATGTCATGCTAACCAAGACGTTTCAACTTTGCAGGATGGCCAGGGGTTCAGAAGAGTTTTTTTTCAACAAGATGATTGCAGAAATTGGGCAGCTAGTCCAGGAGACTTATGGCATGCTAGACAAATCAAGAGACTTCAGTTTTACAGGATGGTCAGGATCAAGAACATCATGATTGAAGATATCAGGTTGCTAACCCAGTAGATTTACGTTACGCTAACCAAGGGGCTTCAGCTTTGCAGGATGGTCATAGTTAAGAAGAGTCATTTTTTTAACAAGATGACTGCAGAAATTGGGAAACTATTCCAGTAGGCTCATGGCACACTAGCAAAGGGCTTCAGCTTTGCAGGATTGTCAGATTCGAGAATGCCTTTTTTACAACAGCAGTTTGACTGATGAAATTAGGCACCTAGCCCAGTAGGCTTGTGTCATGCTAGCCAACGTGCTTCAGCTTTGCAGGATGGCCAGGTTCAAGAACAAACTATTTTATAACAGCAGGAAGACTGAAGAAATTGGGTGGTTAGCCCAGTAGGCTTATGTTACACTAGCCAAGGGAATTTGGCTTTGCAGGATTGTCAGGGTTGAGAACAAAATGTTTTCATTTTTATAACAGACGGACAATTGAAGACACTGGGCAGCTAGCCCAATAGCTTATGTCATGCTGGCCAAGTGGCTTTGGCTTTGTAGGATGATTAAGACAGAGGACCAATGTTTTTGTAACAGCAGGATGATTGAAGAAAGTGGGTGGCTAGCCCAAAATTCTTACATCATGCTAGCCAAGGGGATTGGACTCTGCAGGATGGTCAGGGTCAAGAACACATTTTTTTATAACAGCAGGATGATTGAAGAAATTGGGCAGCTAGCCCAGTAAACTTATGTCACGCTAACCAAGGGGAGTTGGCTTGCAGGATGGTAAGGGTAGAGAAAATGTTTTTATAACAGCAAGATTATTTGAAAAACAGTAACACAATATATTCTGTTTGTAATAAAATTGTTTCCTTTGAGCTTGTTGACGTGGTCATTTCTTCCTTACTTCGCCCTTCTTTTCTTTTTTTTCTTTCAGCCCATACTGCCACACCCACAATCTTTAACTAGTAATGAGTCACACCATCTCTCCTTTCAGCCCACCTCCGCAAGCTCCAATGTCAATTTCTTTACTTGCTTTAATTATTTCTCTTTTCTTTTAGCTTATATTATCTGTTTCTGTCTTCCTTTCTTGTAGTTCCTTCTTTTTATCTTATTTTTCTTGTCCTGGCCCTTTCGTAGTGCAATTATGCACCTTCATAGGACATGGTCACCCTCCTCATAGTGCCTGAGCACCAGTCACCACATTTCTTTTCTGTTTGAATCCCCCTCTCTTAATTTTTTTTCTTTCTAGTTCTTTATCTTTTATTTTCTCAGTAAGTCCTCCAGTTCCAATCCAATCACTCCCAAACTTCAATCCACCCCACCCCAACCCCACCCCACATCATCAGTACCTTTGCCTCCAGTGCCCCCCCACCCCTTTCACTTCTCTTGGTCCTCTGGCATTGGTTTGGCTTTTTTCCTAAGTTGTAAAGTGTTTTTTTTTTTTTGTAAAATTAACTTTTTCCTTTGTAAAATGTAACTTTTCTTTTTGTTTTGTTGTGTTTGTTGTTTTCATTGTGTCCACTATCTCCAAGCCCGGATTAATCCATCCCACTCCCATGTCATCTGTACCCTCGCCTCAAGTGCCCCCAACCCCCACTTTTATTTTCCCTCAGTCCCCTCTGGTGTTGGTTCAGCCTTTTTTTCCTTGTAAATTTTTTCTTTTTGTAAAGTTGGGGCTAGATACTTAAAAGTGCTCCTGGCAATGGCACAAGCTTGCTCCGCACAACTGAGTTGCACTGGAGCAACAAAGGGATATATTCATAGAAACATAGAATTTGATGGCAAATAAGGACCGCTTGGCCCACCTAGTCTGCCCATTTCCCTACCTAACGGATAAGCTGCAGATCCTAGTTAACCAACAGCCTACTTCCTCCTACCCACCACTAGAATTGCCTTATGTCTGTCCCATACATTCTTGAATTCCCCCACTGTTTCCGACTCTACAACCTCCTCAGGAAGGCTGTCCCATGCATCTACAATGCCCTCTGTGAAGAAATACTTCCTCACATTACCTCTGAGCCATCTCCCATCTATCTTCAAATTGTGCCCCCTTGTTCTTGCACATCTCTTTTTCCGAAAGATGCTACCCTCTTGGAGTTTGTTGATTCCCTTGAGGTATTTGAAATTTTTTATCATGTCCCCCTCCTCCCTCCTTTCCTTGAGGCTATACATTTTGAGCTCCTCTAGTTTTTCTTCATATGTCTTCTGGTGCAGACCCTGTACCATTTTGGTTGCCCTCCTCTGGACAGCCTCCACCCTTGTCTATGTCTTTGCAGAGACGGGGTCTCCAGAACTGTACACAGTACTCCAGATGTGATCTTACCAACTGTCTGTACAGAGGGCCAACAACTTCCTGTTTTCTACTGGTGATGCCTCTCCCTATGCATCCCAGTATCCGCCCAGCCCTCCATACTGCCTTCTCACATTGCTGGCCCATCTTCAGGTCATCTGATATGACTACCCCCAGGTCCCTTTCCATTTTTGTTGTTGTTGTCAGTACCTCACCCCTCATTGTGTACTCTTCCCCTGGGTTTTTGTTTTGTTTCCCAGGTGCATTACTTTGCACTTCTTTGCATAGAATCTAAGCTGCCATACATTTGACCATTCCTCCAACCTTGCCAAGTCCTTTTTCATCCTTTCCACCCCACCTTGCATATCAACCCTGTTGCAGATCTTTGTGCCATCTGCAAAGAGACATACTTTCCCTTCCAGTCCCTCTGCAATGTCACTTATAAAGACATTGAAAAGGACCGGCTGCAGTACTGAACCCTGCAGTACCCCACTAGAAACCCCCCTTTCTTCACTGTGGATTCCATTTACTATTACCCACTGTGTCCTGTTGTCCAGCCAGTGTTTTACCCAGGCTACCACCCTGGCACCCACTCCCAGGCTGGCTAATTTGTTTATTAATCATTTGTGTGGGACTGTGTCAAATGCCTTGCTAAAGTCTAGGTAGGCCATGTCCACAGCCCTTCCCCAGTCTACTGCTTTGGTCACCCATTCAAAGAAATCAAATAGATCTGTTTGACATGACCTTCCTGCTGTGAATCCATGCTGCCTTGGGTCCCGTGCCCCACTGGCCTCTAGGTACTCAACAATTCTTTCCTTCAGAAGTGATTCCATCATTTTCCCTACCACTGAGGTCAAACTGACAGGTCTGTAGTTTCCTGCCTCTGCCTTGCTCCAACTTTTGTGAAAGGGAATCACATCCACACTCCTCCAGTCCTCAGGTACCACACCATCCTCCCATGATTTATTAAAAAGGGTAGTCAGTGGTGTTACTAGTGCTTCCCTTAGCTCTTTTAGAATTCGGGGGTGAATCCCATCAGACCCCATTGCTTTATTCACCTTCAGTTTTCAGAGTTCTTTCAGAACCCTTTCTTCTGTGATAGGACTAATATCAACCCCCCTATCCAGAGTGCTTCTATTGACCAGATTAGGTATTTCCCCTTGCATTTCCATTGTGAATACTGAGCAGAAATATTCGTTCATTATCCCTGTTTCTTCACTGTTGCTCTCTGCCCAACCACCTTCCTCTTTATTTAGCCTCAGTATCCATGCCTTAGTCTTTCTTTGCTCCCTAATGTACCTATAAAAGGTTTTATCCCCCTTCTTAACTGAGTTGGCTGTAGAAACATAGAAGTTAATGGCAGATAAGGACCACAAGGCTCATCCAATCTGCCCATTTGTTTTTCTACCTTATAAATGTGCCATCGTCCTTTGCTGCCACTGGTCTATCTAGTCATACTCATCTGTATTGCTCCCTTATGCCTATCCCATGCCTGTTTGAAGCCCTGCACTCCCAGGCGTTTCCTCGGTTTGGGCCTTTGCAATTCTGACTGCCTTCCTGGCTTCCTTCTGCTTTGACTGGTACAGTTCTCTGTCCTGCTCCTTCTGTGTTTCCTTAAACTTCCTGAATGCTATCTTTTTCTCCCTTACCTTCCCCACCACTTCTTTTGAGAATCATAGCGGTTCTTTCTTTCGTTTTGATATATTTGCTTTACACAAAGGCTTATTGCCTCTGTGATGGCAGTTTTGATGTTTCCCCATTGTTGCTCCACCCCACCTTCTTGCCTGTTTGCTAGTGCTTTTCTGAGGCACTCTCCAATTTTGACAAAATCAGCCCTCCTGAAGACCAGTACCTTCACTTTTGAATGGCTTGACCCTACAGCTAAGTTTATCATGAACCACACTGTTTGGTGGTCACTTGCTCCCAGATGGCTACTGTGACAGGATCCTTCCCTGCCACTGAATGTTTGGACCTACCTCTGTTTTTTTTTTCCTTGTATGGTTGCAACCATTATTCCTCTCTGCTATTGCTATCCCTGTTTTTTCAGTATGGAGGCAGGCCACCTCCATACAAAAGCTCCCTCTTCCTATCTTACCCTCTTTTTTATTTCTCTTATTTTTTGTGGTTCCTGCTTTATTAATGAATTAATTAAGAAAGAAGGCTTGTAGTGTTCTGGAATGGATACAGTTGAACAGGCATCTTGTCCTGCTAAAGACAGACAAACTGCACATTTTATAAGAGTGAAGCAAGCAGCAATTCCCTTTCCCTTTCATTTCTGTATCCTGTGCTGTTTTGGTACATGTTGAAGTCCAGGGGAAAAACAAAAATACTTCCCTTATTATGATTGTGTGCAAAGAAATAACAGGAGGCTTGTTTATTGCTACCCCCCCCCCATCTTCCCCTATAAGCTTAGCAAGGATTAGGGGTTGAAAAACACTCCAGTATGAAGTTACTTTCTAGTATTCCTGCAGACCATTAGTTTTGGTTCTTTTGGTTTGGTAGCGCTAATTGGTGCTGTGCGACTGCTCGCATGATCGTGAAGCTCTCGCGGTCATGCGTACCATCGTGTAGTGCTAGCACTTCTGCCATTTAGCAATTCTAAATGCAGTGCCTCTTTAAATGCAAGAGGAGCCCTTCATGCATTGTAGCACTGTACAGTATTGCTCTCCTTTGTATCAGCAGCTCCCTTTGGAGCTAAGCTAAGAAAGTGAAAGTGTCAGCCGTCGGCGTGCAAATTCAGCCAACGGCTTGACATTGCAGTTACAGCATTGCTTTTAAGCAGTTTATAGCATTCATTTAGCTGCCTCCTACTCAATCTGACATCCCCGATGCATGAAATGCATATATTGACATTGTTATATATTGCATTAGCCTGAGCCCATACTAGTAAATGTTTCCTTGTAGCTAGATGAAATAATAAATAAAACCAGACTCCCCAAAGAGGTGCAGATGTTTAAAGCAGTTTACCAGCAGCCTGGAAAGTCAGGGAGTCAGTGAATTCTTCCTCTGTCCCAGAGAAACCTTCTTTATGGCCCTCTTCTACGAAGTTTGCTGCTAGCATATCATGTACCCTGGGTATATTCTCCATAGGTCTGTTCACAGTGAATCCTAACAGTGTACTGAGAGTTACTATAGGGAAATAGCAGCCCCTTGTGGTCCATTCTTATAGCTCATTACTGTCAATTATTCTCAGGGGAACATTCTGGTTAATGCAAAATCTCTAGGAAAGGTTATTTCTTACATTTTGAATAACCTACAGCTTGTACTTATCATCCATTACATTGTTTTGTTTTCCTGATTCTGTTTTGGAGACTATAAAGAAATGTTTTAGTTGTGAAAATGCTAGGTCACCTGAGTCAGGTAGGTGGGTACTTAAGCACTACCTGAGCAGATACCAGATAGATAGGGTCAATTTCAGGATTTGCTGACACCGAGCCACTTGAGTTTGGGAAAGCTCAATTTCATCATAGGAGTTTGTGCCCATCCCTAGCAGAAACCGTGAGAAAAAAGAACTGGAGAAAAAATGGGATGCAGGTGAGGAAAGGAGCAATCCCACCAAAGTGCCAGTTCTAAGTAAGTAAAAGTAAGTAAGTAAAATTTATTTTTAAAGCACTTTTCAAAACCAAAGCGCTGTACATATAAAATAATTAAAATACATACATATAACATACAACAACAAATAACAATATAATTACAATAAAATCACTCTCCATATGCCTATTTAAATAAATAAGTTTTTAATTCTAACCTAAAACTCTCAACGGTCAGGCAGCCTCGTATCGACGAGGTAGAGAATTCCACAGGGTAGGGGCAGCATAAGAAAATGCCCGAGCTCCAGAGGTTTTTAAACGGACCCTGGGAACCTCTAGCAATCCCTCATCGGTGGAGTGGAGCGAGCAAGAGGGACAGTAGGGAACAAGGAGATCTTGAAGATACCACGGTCCCTGTTCTGTAGGGCTTTATAGGTCAGTAACCCGACCTTAAAGGTGATCCGCCACTGAACCGGCAGCCAGTGCAGTTCGCACAGCACAGGCATAATATGACTTCTCATAGATGTCCCAGTCAAAAGCCTGGCTGCTGCATTCTGCACCAGCTGCAAGCAGCGGATATCAACCCCTGGTAGCCCTAGGTACAGGGCATTGCAGTAATCAAGGCGAGAGGTAACAAAGGCATGGACCAATACCGGAAGGTCAGCCGAAGGAACCAGGTGTTTCACCCAAGCGATATTCCTAAGATGATAAAAGGAAGATTTGACAACGGATGACACCTGAAACTTCAGGGTCAAACCATCGTCAATAATAACGCCCAGGTTACGCGCCCGGTCTGAGGTTGGGAGCTGGGCATCGTCGATCCATATGTCCCGAAGGAAGCCCGGCCCTACAACCCACCTCTAGGCAACCTGGGTCCACCACCAACACCTCAGTCTTATCCGGGTTTAACCTTAGCCAGCTGGCACTCATCCAATCCTTGATCTTGGATAGACAGCTGTTAAGTATAGATACTGCATCTTCCTGTCTGGGACCAAAAGACAAATACAGCTGGGTATCATCTGCACAGCAGTGAAGACCCAAGCTGTATTGCCTAATAATGTCTCCCAATGGCAGCATATAGACAGCGAACAACATGGGTGCTAAAATGGAGCCCTGTGGAACCCCACAGGGCAGAGAGAAGGCATCAGAGGAATAAATTCTGGTGATAACCCTCTGTCTCCGCCCCGTGAGAAAAGATTGAAACCACTGCAGAACTGTACCAGACAGTCCACAGTAGAACCGCAGGCGTTCCAAAAGCACATCATGGTCCACAGTGTCGAATGCTGCAGAGAGAGATCAAGAAGGACTAGAATAGTACATGCCTTTTCAATCTCTCGCTATCAGGAGGTCATTTAGAACCCGGACAAGGGCAGTCTCAGTACTATGTCTTTTCCTAAATCCCGATTGGAGAGTATCATAGACATTGTGATTTGTGATATGGTCGTCCAGTTGCAGTGCAACCACCTTTTCAATAACCTTACCCAAAAAGGGCAGGTTAGAGACAGGTCTGTAGTTAGCTGGACAGTTCGGGTTCAATGAAGGTTTTTTTAGGAGTGGTCAAATGACCGCCTCCTTTAGGGGATCAGGAAAGATCCCCTGCTCCAGAGATTTCCAAACAATTTCAGCAATGGTTGGACAGATAATATCTACGCAATCTAATAATAGAGGCATAGGGCCTTGATCCAAACTACAGCTGGTTGGACGTACAGTCTGGACAATCCTCACAATACCCATGAACTCCGGCCTACCAAAGTCAAACCAGGCAACACAGGTGTTTGTTTCCCCCTGCCGATCACTGCAAACCCTTGAAGATGAGCCTGGCTGATATCCAACCTAATGCTTGCAACCTTATCAGCGAAAAACCGAGCAAGCTCATCACACTTTATTTGTGAAAAATCTCTTCCAGACTGTAGACAGAGTGGATTGCACAGTCTGTCAACAGTCTGAAAGAGTTGAGCTGGTCGGTTGTGCGCAGCAGCAATCTCCCTGGACAGGAATTCTGCCTTCTTACGGGTTATTGCCGATTGATAGATAACATAATGATCCATCAATCTAAGTTTGTCAGCATCCAAGCAAGATTTCCGCCAGGCCCTCTCTAGCCTTCGCCCTACTCTTCTCAGTTCCTTCAAAGACCCATCAAACCATGGAGTCTTTGGGCGCTGGGTGAGTGGGCAAACACGAACAGGAGCAATTTGGTCCAAGGCCCTGCTCACTGCCTTATTATAGGCAAGAACAAGGTCTCCTGGACTCATGCTCACACCCAAAACACCCGATAGGTCCAGTACCGCTAATAGGCCCTCTGGGTTTACTCCCCTTAAAGGGCGATACTGGACCATCTCCGTAGAGGCAGGCCTATTAGGGGGTGCCCCAAAACTAAATCTTATGGTGTGATGGTCTGACCACACATTTGGTTCCACCCCCAGATGGGTAACATCCAAATCCAGTGTGAACACCAGGTCTAAAGAGTGTCCCCCTATATGGGTAGCAGAGGTAACTACCTGTGACAGGCCCAACATAGACATGAGTTGGAGGAAATTCTTTCCAAAGTTCTGAAAGCAGTGGTGGTGGAAAAGGAATCAGGACAGGACTGTGAGTCATAGTGATGGAGTAGGGAGAAACTATGCCTGAGAGAAGCCTTAGTCCTGGGTGTGTAATAGTATAGCCAAGGAAACCATGGTTCATTAGTGCCCAGAAGTCCACTGGCTCCACTCTCACTGCAAGCAGCTTTCCCAGTCTGTCATCCAGTGCATCTGGTGAGGAAACCACCATGAGCAATCCAAAAGCACACTGGTCTCACATTCTTCCTCTTTCAAGTGCTTCCAGTTTCAGAGACATCACTAGTCCTTACTGGCCTCTATTTCCACGTCATGTAAAATAAGGTGAGAAAGGCAAAGTCAAGACCAATCATATTTTCTTAAAGCACATTTCTTCAAATCTGATATATCCACTTCATTTAAAATGAGTTTACTAAAGCAAAGTCAAGACCAGCCACATTTTCATGAATCATAGTTTTCTGAATCTTGTTTTCTCGGATCAAATATAGCAGTCCCTGTTATAATGAATCTTGTTATAATGAATCCCAGTTAAGTGAATAGCTGTGCTGGATCCCACTGTTTTTGGTTTGCTCCATCAGCAGCTGCTAATGGGTCTTAAACTGAAAACTTTGGGAAGTTGCATCACCACAACTGTCTCCTATTGATAGCCTTATTTAATGTCTTTCTTACTGCCATATTGCCCCTACAGTTTACTTTTAAAACAAACTGGCACTTTTTTGTCACTCGGCTAATCAGTATCTCAGAAGAAAAAATTACTCACCTTAGTAATGTTGTTTCTTCTAATGGAGTCTTGCTATATTATGACAATTGCAGTTTGTCCCAGCCTTAGAACTGCTCTGGAGGTGAAAGAGTTAACTTCCATGCTAGGCATGGAACTTGAAGCGCGAGCTCGGTTAGAAAAGCTCTGTCTGTATTATTCCAAACTGAAACTGTCAGATCTTTACGAGCAAAACTCACTAAGGTTCTGTGTGGAAGCTGTAAACCTACACTAGCCAACTGGCTACTTAAATATTAACACATTTTCCTGGTCCCAACACCAAGACTCAAGTCAGGGGACCAGAAAATAAGATAAGATAAAATAAAACACAACACCCAAACACCCCAAAAAGAAGGGGTGGAAAACACAAGATGGGCATCAATAAGTGCCAACACTGGACTGCCCACCCCATCCCAGAGTAGAGGTTCTGAGAGGGCAGGTTGGGGAGGTCATAATATAGCAAGACTCCATTAGAAGAAACAACATTACTAAGGTGAGTAATTTTTTCTTCAAACAACATGAAGTCTTGCTATATTATGACAATTGCAGACTACACAGCAGTACCTCCATGGAGGAGGGACAGAACCTACTTAGGAAATAGGCTCTGAAGCACAGCTGTGCCAAATCAAGCATCCCTCCTGGCCTGGATGTCCAGGGAGTAATGCTTAGTGAAAGTATGTACTGTTTTCCAAGTTGCTGCTTGACATATCTCTAAGATAGGGATGTCCCTGGCCGCAGCTAGGGATGCAGCTGTACCTCTGGTAGAGTGAGCCCTCAGGCCTGAAGGGGGAACCTTACCCAGTTTTAGATAGCAAAATTGGATACAAGAGACAATCCACCTGGCAATGGATCTCTTAGTGGCAGGTTTCCCTTTCCCAACCTCACCATAACTGAGAAAGAGTTGGAGGGAGTCAAACCTGTGACCCTTAGTATGCTCTATGTAGTAACTAAGGGCCCTCTTAACATCTAAGCTGTGCAGCCTCCTCTCGCCAGAGGAGGAATGATCAGTGAAGAACACTGGAAGAGAAATAGATTGATTAAGGTGGAAATCTGAAACCACCTTAGGCAAAAACTTCCTGTTAGTCCTGAGGACTACCTTATCCCTGTGAAAGGAGATAAAGTCAGTCTCCACTGACAAAGCTTGTAACTCACTTATGCACCTGGCAGAAGTGATGACTACTAGAAACACAGTTTTGCAAGTCAAGTACTTAAGCTCTGCTGAAGACAGAGGTTCAAAGGGGGGTTGCATCAGCTGAGCAATGCAAACATTAAGATCCCAGGCAGGGGCAGGGTCCCTGAATGGCGGATTGGTATGAAGCAATCCCTTGAAAAACTTGGAAAATACAGGGTGAGCAGAAAGAGAAGAGGGCTTCCCTGCTGAAATAAAAGCAGAGACAGCTGCCAAATGCACTTTCAGGGTAGCTGGTCTCAGTCCCAAAGAATTAAGATGGACCATATAGTCCAAGACAGTGGGAAAATCAGCAGATTCCAGGGAAATATGCTTCCCAGAGCACCATATGGAAAACCTTTTCCATTTAGAGTTATAAGTAGCCCTGGCGGAAGGCTTCCTAGAGGCTTTCAAAATTTCAAGAACACCTTGAGAAAGGTGTAGGTCAGCAAACTCTAACTCCTCAAGAGCCAGGCCTTGAGGTTGAGGGATTTGAGACTCGGATACCAAACTCTCCCCTGGGCACAGGTTAACAAATTGTGGTTCCTGGGGAGACACAGGGGAAGATGGACTGCTAAGGACAGAAGGAGTGGGTACCAGGGCTGTCTGGCCCAATCTGGAGCAATCAGAATCATCTTTCAGGGTTGAGATCTGATTTTGACTAGCACCTTGAACAGGAGAGGGAAGGGGAGGCATAGAGGAACTTCCCTTCCCAATCGAGAAGGAAGGCATCCAGGGGGACTGAGCCCAACACTGGGGGCCTGCAACAAAAAAGTGGAAGTTGATGACTGTCTGGGGCTGCAAAAAGATCTATCTGAGGGGTGCCCCACCTGGCAAAACTATCCCAGTACTGGGGATCCAGTGACCATTTGTGATGGCCCTGGGAAATCCTGCTGAGAGCATCTGCCAGGACATTGTCCTTGCCTGGGAGGTGAACTGCTATGAGGGAGGTGTTCTAGGGAATAAGCCAGAGACCACAACTTCATTGCCTCGGTGCACAAGGCCAAGACCGAGTGCCCCTTGTTTGTTGATGTACCACATTGTAGTGGTGTTGTCTGTTCTGACCTATACAACTTTGTTCTGAACAGACGCAGAAAAAACCTGAAATGCTAGAAAAACTGCTCTGAGTTCCAACAGATTGATGTGGAGCAGAGATTCCTGAGGGGACCACAATCCCTGGGTGGAGAGGTCACCCATGTGAGCTCCCCATCCCAAAAGGGATGCATCTGTAGTAAGGGTCAAGGAGTGAGATAGAGGGATGAAAGGAACCCCTTTTCTCAGATTGCTCTGATCCTGCCACCACTGAAGGGCCTGGATCAGGGTTCGAGTTACTGGGATCAACTTGGATAGGGGATCTCTTCTTTGAGACCAAAAGGCTCTCAAATGGAACTGAATGTCCCTCATCTGAAATCTTGCTCCTTGCACTACAGCTGTGGAAGCAGCCATGTGTCCTAGGAGCTGTAGAAATGCCTTGCTGGTCGAGACCTGCAGGGTGAAGGAGGAGGCCAGGGTCACCAGGTCCTTACCCTTTCTAGGGGAAGAAGGCTCTGGCCTGCTTTGTGTCCAGTTCTGCGCCTATGAAGGTGAGTATCTGGACAGGTTCTAGAACTGACTTTGGAAGATTGAGAAGAAAGCCTAGAGAGGTAAGCAGCTGCTGGGTAACCTGCAGGTGTGATTTGACCTGGACTGGAGACTGACCCACAATGAGCCAGTCGTCTAGGTAGGGAAAAATGGCAATCTTTTGCCTTCTTAAATGAGCAACTGCTACCACCAGGCACTTTGTGAATACCCTTGGGGCAGAGGTAAGGCCAAAGGGCATTGCTCTGAACTGATAATGGCCTGAGGGCAGTTCGAATCTGAGGTACTTTCGGTGGGAGCTTCTGATAAGAACATGGAAGTAGGCATCCTTGAGGTCCAGGGAAGCTAGCCAGTCCCCTGGCCTTAGGGAGGGTAAAATCATTCCCAGAGTCACCATTTTGAATTTTGGTTTTAAAAGGTGCTTGTTCAGATATCTTAGGTCCAGGATGGGCCGCCATTCTCCTGTCTTTTTTGGGGTAAGGAAGTACCTGGAGTACAGTCCCTTGCCCTGGTGTAGGGGAGAAACCCTTTCTACAGCTCTGAGAGCCAGGAGGGTTGAGACTTCTGTTTCCAAAGCAAGAGTCTCTAGAGGATTTGCAGGTGGAAAAGATCTGATTCTCATCTTTGGAAATTTTTTGAAGCTGAGAACCAGACCCTGGCTTACTACTTCCAGGACCCACTTGTCTGATGTTAAAGACTCCCAGTCCTGGACAAAGTAAGCCAGCCTGTCCCCTACAGGTAATGGAGAATCGGCCCTGGGCATCCCATCAGGGTGCCTGTTTGGCAGGGGCTTTAGGCTGAGGGGTGGGAGCAGGCCTGCTCTGCACTCGTCTGCCTTCCTCTGAAGAACCCTTCTGAACGTAAGCTGAAGAGGAGGCCTGTTTGGTAAAAGGCCTGTGAAAAGGCCTGCCTCTACCCCTGGGGTTCTGCCTCTGAGGAGTGGCTTGCCTTTCCTTGGCTTGAGCACCTATAAGTGGTTCTATATTCATCCATTTTTCATATAATTCTCTGTCTGCTCCCAAACAGAGAATTTCCCACCACAGGAAAATCCATGGCCTTAGCCTGGGTATCCTGTGACAGACTAGTACACCTGAGCCAAGCCAATCTATGAAAAGCCACAGATGTAGCCATGACTCTTGAGGATACATCATTAGAATCCACTGCAGCATGGAATTGCACCTTAGATGCCTCAATACCATCAGCAGCCACCTGTTCCAGCTCCTTGGCAAGCTAGCCAGGGGCCTGTTTGGCTAAAGCCATGACAGTATCCCATCTGGTTTCTGGTGTCTTGCAACATAGGCCATATAATTTGCCTGTCTGAGTCCCAAGGGCGCTGCCATGTATTGTTTTTAGCCATGGCATCAATCTTCATAGTCCTTGTCAGGAGGATGAAGCCAGGGAATATTAGCCTTATCACAGGCTGCAGCCTGAACTACTAACATGGCTGCACTGCTGTGAAAGAAACTCTGTATCAGGACTCTGACAAGGTGTACCTCCTGTCCATCTTTTTATCCACAGGAGGCACAGAATTAGAGCTTTTAAATTTTTTATTGTTTGTTTCCTAAAGGATTTATGTAAAGGAATAGACAATCTCCTGGACTCTGGGATATCCATCATCTCCACAAAGTCAGGCTTCTCTTGCTCATCCACAGCTTCCTCCAAAGGGAGCTGGAGGGTTCAGCAACTTTTTATAAAACAAAAAATGAGAAGGGGACTCAGAAAGCCTTAGGGGAGACTCTCCAAAGGTCTGTCTGGGAGATGTCCGTTCAATGGGCACATCCAGACTTTCAAAATCACATTCACACTGTTCATAATCATCCTCCCTCCCTCCTGTGTCATAAAACCCTCTATATCATATTCTTGAACCGGTAGAACAGGCCGAACCGACCTTTTGCCAGATAGTGGCGGTTCGGACGGAACCGGGAAAGCGACTGGACAATTTGGATCACTTTGGCTATCTCTGCAGCAGTTGGAGAAGGAATTTTTGACTCCACACCTGCTGATTTTCTAGTTCTCTTTGCTGGAACTGGCTCCTCTGAGTCAGCTTTTCGTTCGCCCTGGTCAGAGGGCACTCCCTCTGGACACGGTTGGCACGAACGGGCTGACCATCGGGTCCAGCGGGACTTTTGGCCTCGCTCCTGAGCCTACCAACTCTCTTATCTAGGGTAGCTGCAGGGAAATTCTTGCAAATCTGGCAGTCTGCATTGAGGTGGTCAAACCCCAGACAATAAACACATGTGGTGTGTGGGTCAGCCTTGGCAAAGGCTTCCCCACAGACACTACAGTGTTGAAACCCAGTGGGCCCGGTTTTTCTTTTGAGTTTCTCAGACATAATGCCAGCCTAACCAAAAACTTGCCCTTTTCCGGCAAATGCCAGTCAAGACACCCTTATCGGTTCCCAACCGTGTCACGGGTCGTGGAAAAAAACGTAATGAAATCCGTTATTTTAGAACCGATAAGAACCGGGGACCGCACTCTAAATAGCTTTAAATGATTTTAGAAAAAGTTTTAAAACAACCTGATCAGTTCAAACCGAACCGATAAACATTTACAAGTTCCACACAGAAATAAAACCTGTCTATTACTTACAATACCACAGACAGAGCTTGAACCGATCGGTTTGCGGTTAAAATAATTATAATTGCGGTTGAATTTAACTGAGAAAAACACTTTTAAACCGAGAAATGAACCGAGCAGTAGGAGGAATCTCTGGAGCGACTGTTCAGTGAGGCGGAGTAAAGAATCTGACAGTTTCAGTTTGAAATTATACAGACAGAGCTTTTCTAACCGAGCTCGCTCTCCAAGTTCCATGCCTGGCATGGAAGTTAACTCTTTCACCTCCGGAGCAGTTCTAAGGCTGGGACAAACTGCAATTGTCATAATATAGCAAGACTTCATGTTGTTTGAAAGAAGGAAGCTGTGCAGTATTATCTCCCCCCCCCCCGTCTTGTGGTCTTGCTGTACTTGCTATAGTGTACTAGCTGATAGTGAAATTAACTGTCACCCTCTTCTCACATGCTATAACTGTACTTGAATGCTGATCTCTGTCATGGAAGCTGGAAGCTGTGCATCGGCTAACGTGTTTTTCAGCCAAAGCCCCATGAATGGCAATCCCTGCCCAGAATATGATATTACAATACAGTACAGTTAAATGTGTGAGGGAAAAAGTGTAAAGCCCTTAATGTGAATATGACAGTTCCCTGTACTCGTCTGCTGACTGCTTGTTTTTCTTAGCTATTGCTAGCACCACAAAACATGACATTACAGTACAGTATCTATAAGCTGCCCGAGCCAAAAAAGCATAAAGCCCTTGATGTGAATATGAAGTTTCCCAGTTCTCCTTTCCTGACTGCTTGCTTTTTCTCAGTTATCACTAGTGCCATAAAACATGGCATTACATTATAATAAATGTCCCAGCAATACTTGTTATTGGGAACACTCGTTATAACGAACTGTGTGGCTGGATCCCGGATGTGTTTGCTATAATTACGAGGACTGTAAATCCACTTCATGTAAATGAGGTGATAAAGGCAAAGTCCAAACCAGTCATGTTTTCTTGAATCATGGTTTCTCAAATCACATTTTCTCAAATCAAGTACATTTGCTACATGTAAAATGATGTGAGGAAGGCAAAGGCAAGGAACAGTAACATTTCCTCAACTTATGTTTTCTCACGTCACATTTTGTGGAATCATATTTTCTTAGATCCTGTCCTTCCCACCATATATGTGGCAGTATGCACACAGATGGTGCCACTTCTGAAGGGGGGCAGGGGGTATGTGCATTTCACTATATCTAGAATAGTAGTGCAAACCAAAGCTTTCTAAGTCTCACTGCCTATTGGGTTGTGTCCAGAACAAGATCCACCACAATTCTGTCCTGCCTCCAGTGCCTTCAGAAGTTATATTGAAGCAGATAACCTCACATGGGCACACGAATAGATGAGGTACCTTGCTTAATGTATCAGTCAAGGAGGGGAACACAGTGGGAAAAGCATTCTGAGGTTCATGAAATCACTGCTAGACATCTGGATTTAGAGGCCAGCTTAATATTATTATGGCTGCTTTGGGGTACTGTCCACATAAATAGCTATTTTGATCAATACCGGGATGGCCTTCAATCAGCTAAACTGAACCTTTTTAAAATAGCATTAGAGAAAACTGGGTGCTGGGAAATTTTTGAGGATGGATTCAGTTATATTCATCCCACACTAGCAGTGTAAAGGTAAAGGGGATTATTTTCCCACAGTTTCAGATTTGGTGGAGAATTTAGTTGGGCTATTGCCTCACTGCTTTTATTTGCCATTAGCACAGAACTGTCCTGCAGGGCAGGAAAGACGCAGAGGACATCTGGGTGGCAGATCAGGTTAATAAAATGTTACGATATGCTGATGACATGCTCCTTTTTGTAGGAGGCCCTAAAACATCTGTCAGACCCTTGTTAGATCTCTTGAGGGGCTTTGGTGCAACCTCAAGGTTCAAAGTGAACCAAAGGCAATACCGAGATGCTGAAGCTAAATGGTCTGATATCTCCAGAATTATGAGCCCCACTGCCATATAAATAAGTAAAGTCCCATACATAATATGTAGGAATTCAGATTCTGGTATGTCTATGAAGACCTTAAATGTTGGGAATTGTTACCACTTTCACGCTTACATAAGACATAAACTATTAAAATGTGTGTGTTGCCATGTTTCTTGCTCTTTTATCAAGCACTGCCTACCACTATTCCACACCTTTACTGAAAGGAACTACATAATGCATTGTGAGTTTACAGTATATGTAACCAGTGCAGACTGTAATTTAAATGGGACATTTTATCCTATAATAAATTGGGGGAAGTCATGGGCCTCCTTATGTACCATAAGTATTCCGAGGCAGCTCAACTTATTCCAATGAATGAAATTATAAGGAACTCCCCAGAAGTCGGCTGATTCCCTCTGGAGCAATATTCTTACTCTGTAGTCCCCCTAGCCTTAGCCTTTCTACTTTGGTTGGATTTGACTCCTGAGTAGCCTTGCGAGGTGGGTAATGAATAGATGAGATACTCCATGAGGCAGTGGGTAGAAGTGACACAGAAGATGCAATTTAATAATGTGCAGTTGAGGTTCTATTAATGCAAGATTCAGCCAGGGGTTTATGTGATAACGGCGAATCCCTAAAGGCGATCACCATTATCGCTCAGTCAGAGTGCCGAAAACATTTTCGGCACTCTGATGACCCCACGCCTCAGGACAATGGTGCCAGGACAGTATTTTACTGCTTTTGTGGAGAAGACTGCACCCCAACCCCCTCTGAGGGCTTTTCCCCGCACCCCCTCTACTTAAGGATTCTCAACTCCAGGGGTGTCAGGGGTGAAAGCAGGAAAAAAGTAAAGGTTCGGGCCAGGTGCATTAAAATTGCACCAACACCCGGACCCAAATCTGGTACCTCTCCCACCACAACCACTAGCCAACCCCCGATACCATGATGCAGCTTGGCCAGCCACCACAGCACCACCCCCTACAGCCTCTCCACCCCTCCTAGCCCACGCTCACCATGCTCACTCCCACCCCCCTGCGCATGTACGCATAGCGACATCCTGTCACCGAGTTCACCCACAGCCTCATCTGGTCACCCTACCCTCCCCATCACCATGAGGGATTGCACTGGGAAGGAGTCACCGTAACAGACAGCGCCCTTCCTCATGCACCCCCCCCCTCATGGGTTACCTCCATCCATGGGTGTAAAATATTGTGACAGTCAATAACATTCCCTACATCCAATTTCTTTTCAAGTTTTTTGATTTTTTTTTTTTTTTTGTGATGCATAACTTGTTTTTCTTTGAGCGGTATTATTTAGTAATTTGAAAATCAATAGAGCCAGAGACGATACAGTAATTAGCATGGAGGTAAAGCAGTGACTGCTGGGGGTATATGCCTTGAGGTCAGGAACAAACAATAGCTATTACTTTAGCTCACACTGGCCATGGTGGTCTTAGCCAGTTTGGTAGACCCTACACAACACCACAAACCGTAATCCACAGCAGATGCATGCCAACAGCACCTGCTACAGATAAGCCACAATAATTAATATTCAGCGATGGCCTTGAGGCTTTTTTACCCCCTATTTGTAGTCTGCTTCACCAAATGCCAATTACTGCATCATCATTTTGAACATTGTACTTTTTTTGCATCGTTGTACTCTTGTACATAATTTTTTGTACCACAGTACTTCATTTCTTGCTCATTTTGAAGACTGTACTTTTCACATTATTTTACTTCTGTATATACTGTATTTTGCACCATAGTACTTAATTCCCTGCTTATTTTGAACACTGTACTCATTTCAATATTGTACTTCTGTTTTTTTTTTATTTATATCTCATTGGGTTTTATCATAAGTATAAGCTTACATTTCATACATCTTTATCAATCTCCATACCTGGTGGAGCTTACACAGCTTATTTTACTCCTAGGATTACAGGCTAATTCTTTCAGCAGAGATTCACCCACCAACATGTGTTACAAAAGTCCCCTCATGTAGCCTCAAACTATTGTATTCTACTACTGCCACTTCTTTTTACACAGCTTGGTTCATTTAACCTGTATGGTACATGGTCCAATTTATTTATGTCCTGTTTGTATGTATGTCAAACATTTCTACCAAGAAAGTCATACTGAGGTAGTAACAGCTCATTTCCAGATGTGTCGGGGGGGGGGGAGCAGAGAACAGAACTGATTCAAAGTACAATGTACAAAAATAATACAATAATATGGAAATAAGTATAACAAAATAAGCAAATTGCAAATAACACTTCAAGAATAAAATTGCCATACAGTAAAGTGGCATACATTAAACTGTGAAACAAGCAAATGTCATTATACACTGAGCAACAAAATAATGATAATAATACGAAGAGCAGGGAGTAGTGACTGATGAATGATGGAAAGGGGCTGTGCTAGTGTCACAGTACAATGGAAGACAGCAGACAAAATCCCACCCCAATAAATCACTTAACAGGCCAAATAAATTAACAGTAATACAAACAATGAAACAAACATACCAACAGTTACACTAGAGCTTCCATACAGTAAGGACATTGCCCCCCTGAAGGGTTACATCCTCCTGGCAGTGGAAGAGAAAAGCAGGCAGCAAGAACATGCATGCACCAGTTTTTAATTTTGGGTGGTATATACTTAGTTCGACTGCTTGAGTAAGAGAATACCTGCACACCCCCACCATGGTAGGTGCAGATAAGAAAGTAACTGTTATTATTATCCCAGGTAAACACCCTAGATGCTATGAAACTGCATGGGCTTCCCTGTTGCTAGGTATGCAAGCCTCTCATAATTAACCAATGTATGCATGTTCTCTTCCCATTCCCCTATACCAGAGGTATCTTTACTCTGCCATCTCCAAAGCAGAAGACAGTATGCCTCTGTGATGGCTGCCTTGACCACATAACTTGTGGTCTGTAGGTTGTGAGGAGCCTAGTTGCATTGCCTAAAATAATGAGTGAGGCATCCAGTGGTTTCAACAACCTCAAGACTTGCTCCATACTTTTAAGGGTCTGTTGCCACCAGGTCTGGATCTTGGAGCATTTCCACAATATGTATAGCAGAGACTCTTCCTCTGTTTTGCACCTCCAGCACTCCGAGGTATGGTAATAAGTTCATTTTCTTCAAAAGCGCTGAGGTGAGATATCATAAATGCAACATTTTCAGCTGCATTAACCTCCATCTAGTGTCTCTACAGGCATCAAAGGCATTTTGCTAGCTGGTGTCCCAGCTGTGTTTCCCACCTTTTTTGGAGTTGCTCTGTGCCTGGGAAATATTCTTTATTAGGGCTGTCTGGAGGTCTGATGTGTCAACTGCAGCTAGCACAGAATGCTGTGACCTGGATGATGGTGGGCTCCTCATGGAGTGACCACATCATGCCAGTTCTACGTGTGCTGCACTGGTTGCCTTTGCATTCACACATTACCTTCAGGATCTGCTTGTTAACATACAAGGCCCTATGTGGTTCAGGACCAGACTACTGGAAAGAGTTGCTGTTACCCTACCACCAAGTCTGCCCTCTCAGTTCCACTGATACTGGCCTTTTAGTTGCGCCTACATCCAGGCTAAGATCGTAAAGCAACAGAGCTTCTGAAGTGGCTGCTCCTACGCTATGGAACTTGCTAGCCTTTTTACATTCATATGGCCAGCACAGTGGAGGCCTTTAAAACCTCTTAGAAAACCTTTTTTATTTAATCAAGCATTTCCTGATTAATTATTAATTTTATTGATGTTTGGATTTTATTTTAAATTTATACTGCTTTTAATAAGTCGTGTTATGATTTTTGTCTAACTCTGTAATATGCTCAGAGTCTACTTGGATTGGGTGCTAAATAAATAAACTTTGTCTTGCCTTCTAGACCTTTATATGTGGTACCTACCCTTGGGGGATGCTCAGCATACTTTCCTTCCTCTGCTAAACCTACAACATCTTCCTGCATGCACCTAGCAGGGAGCTTTAGTTGGGAGTCAACATACTGTAGTTTGATAACAGACATTTCATTTGTAGGTATCTCCACAGATGTGTCTTAGGGAGGGCCCTCTGTGTCCTAAGATCTGTAAAATCCCTAAAGGGCCTGGTTCCTTTGCATCTCCAACCCTGCTAAATCCCCCCCCCCATTCCTATTCCCACCACACTTGATGTTTTTTCCCCAATTTGTATCCTATAATTTTGCCATAGTGGCAAAATATATAGTGGGATGTCGAAGGGAACCTTGACCACCCTCAATTCTGTGAAGATGTGTAGCATATACTCTTGGAGGGGGTTACCCACTGTTACTCTGCTTTGGTTCCATATGATGAGTTCTGGCTAAGTGCCCCCTCCCATTTGGGTTTCCAAGTCTAACCGATGGGCTCTTCCCTTAACCTTATCTGCTTGTAGACACAAGCAATAGTATGTTAGTCCCATAGTCAAATAGTACTTTCAGAACCATGGGGCCAGAACCCTCCCTTTGTCCAGGGGGCCACCATCCAGATGGCCAAGATCCTAGGTCTCCTCCTCCCCCACGGGAAATCTCATACCATCACTGCTAATTGCTTCTAGTTTGAATCTGAGATCCTCAAGGGGAGGTATCTCAAGAGGTACAACATTTTTCATAATGTTAAGATGCACAAAATAGGTGATCTAATACCTTTTATTGGACCAACAGAAATTTACAGAATATCCTTAAGCTTTCAGACTTACATAGCTCTTCATCAGAAGGAAATTGTAGTTTTTTTAAAGAGCTCCCTTTTAAATTTAAGAATAATATTAGAAAGAACAAAACATTTTACACATGAATGTAACAGGTTAGGGGAGTAATTAGATAAGAAACACAACCAAACAGAGATCAGAAAGCATCCTTGAAACTATAGCTGTGTATAGATCAAATGTCACAGAATGGAACATTATGTAGTTGTAGAAGGTCTATAAATTATCTAATGTTAAATGTCTTACTGCAGATAGGTTGGAAACTGTGTGTGTGCACTAAGCACTAGAAACAGCAGTTGTGCATGTATGAATCTAAAATCCATGAAATCACCACCCACCAGTTAAAATCAAACCTATAAATACACATAGTTATATAGATTAGATAGACCCCCTTTATATACTGTATAAGCATATGTAAAACAAATATCTGTCCATGTGTTGTACCTAAAACAAGAAAGAAGCAGGAGCACTTTAAGTAGTGTAATGGGACACAAAACCAATGTCCACATTCACACCATCAACCATATTCAAAAGAAAGATAAGTTTAACCTCAAACACTTGCCTCTGTTGTGTATTTTCAAAATGTCATTTGAGAACCAGGACAGAGAGTTCAGAGATAGAGTGATCGGACTGAGAAAAATGTTGTCCCACTGGTTTTTCAGTCTTCTTCATTTTAATATCATGTCTGAGTGAGCTCATTCGGGTTAGAAGAGGTTGTCCGGTCTCAGCCACATAACCTAAGTGTGGGCATTTCTTGCAATGAATGTAATAAACAACATTCTGAGATTCACGTGTATAATTCCCTGTACTATATCTTGAATTGTTTGTTTTGGGGGAGGTTGATAAAGTTTGAAGTGGAAATGTGCTCACATATCTTACATTTAGAACAATTGCAGAGTCTCATGGCACCCATAGTTCTGTTATTTTGGTCAGGTATAAGTCTGCTCCTGACAATCAGGTTGGACAAATTTGGTGGTTGTTTGAAATACAGTAGAGGTAGTTCTTGGAAGATACATTTCAAGGTGTCATCCTCATTGAATATTGGTTGGAGGTCCTTAATGATTTTACATAGGGGCTCCAGATTAGGGCTGTATGTGACAAACAAGGGTATCCTGTTGGTGGTGGTCTTTTCTTTATATTTTAGTAGTTGTTCTCTTGGTATATGCGTAGCACGTTCTACCACATTTTAACCTCATAATGTTAAGTTAACATGGCTCCATTGTGCTAGGTTCTTCTTCAGAGTCTTTATAAGTGGGTCTAGGTTATTTGCAGGCCACTTCTTCCAAGTAGCTGAGATAAGAATACCCAAGTATTTCACATCTTTCTCTGCCCATTTCAAAGTGGTCCCTGGGAACAACACCCCTGTACATCAGGAGTTCATGGATATTACCTCTATCTTACTCCAATTAGAGGTTAGCAAATTAGTACAGAAGAGCAACCAGTGCAAGAATGGAAATGAAGGAGTTCCTCACAGTGATAAGGATATCATCTGCAAACAGCATGAGAGTATAATTTTTACTCCCAAGTTTGAATCCCTGAATATTCTCTGTCTCCCATAGCTTTCATGCCAGGGGTTTTATCATAGAAAATATAGAAAACATAGACTTTGACAGCAGATAAGGACCGCTTGGCCCATCTAGTCTGCCCATTTCCCTACCTACAGGATAGGCCGCAGATCATAGTTAACCAACAGCTTATTTCTTCCTACCCCCCCCCACAAGAATTGCCTTATGTCTGTCCCATGCATTCTTGAATTCTCCCACAGTTTTAGACCCCACAACCTCCTCAGGAAGGCTGTTCCATGCATCCACTACCCTCTCTGTGAAATAATACTTCCTCACATTGCCCCTGAACCGCCCTCCTTCTATCTTTAAATTGTGTCCCCTTGTTCTTGCACGCCTTCTTTTCTGAAAGATGCTACTCTCTTGGACTTTGTTGATTCCACTGAGGTACTTAAAGTTTCTATCATGTACCCCCTCTCCCTTCTTTCCTCAAGGGTATACATATTAAGCTCCTTTAGTCTCTCCTCATATGGCTTCTCTTGTAGACCCTGCACCATTTTAGTTGCCCTTCTCTGGACTGCCTCTATCATGTCAATGTCCTTGCAGAGATGGGGTCTCCAGAACTGGACACAGTACTCCAGATGGGGTCTCACCAACTGTCTGTACAGAGGGATAACAACTTCCTGTTTTCTGCTGCTGATGCCTCTCCCTATGCATCCCAGTATACCCCCAGCCCTCCCTACTGCCTTCTCACATTGCTTGCTAACCTTAAGGTCATCTGATATGATTACCCCCAGGTCCCTTTCCTTTTTTGTTGCTGTTACTACCTCCCCACCCATTGTGTATTCTTCCTGGTTCTTGTTTCCCAGGTGCATTATTTTGCACTTCTTTGCATTGAACTTTGCTGCCATACTTCTGACCATTCCTCCAACCTTGCCAAGTTCCTTTTCATCCTTTCCACGCCTCCTTGTGTATCAACCCTGTTGCAGATCTTTGTTTCATCTGCAAAAGGCATACTTTTCCTTCCAGTCCCTCTGCAATGTCACTGATGAAGACATTAAAGGACTGGACCAATACTGAACCCTGCGGTACCTCACTAGTAACCCCTCTTTCCCCAGAGGGACTCCATTTACAATTACCTTCTGTGCCCTGTTGTGCAGCCAATGTTTTACCCAGGCTACCACCCTGGGACCCACTCCCAGGCCGGTTAATTTGACTATTAATCTTTTGTGTTGGACTGTGTCAAATGCAGGACAAAGAGCCCCTGCAACAGAGGGCACCCCTGTTGCATTCCTCTGCCCAGGTTAACGCTTGGATAAAGCCTCCCATTTGTTAATACTGCCACTTTGGGAGCAACACAGATGCCCAAAACACATCCAATAAATCCTTTCCCAGTCCCAAAACATCTATAGTACCTCCCAGAGATACAGCCATTCAGCTGAGTCAAACACCTTCTCTGTGTCCAGTGTGACAGCTGTTAGAGTCTGGCAAGGATTCTGAAACCAATGTCAGACTGACCAGCCTTCTCATGTGGTTTGATCCCTTACTGCCTGCCACAAACTCAGCTTGGTTTGGGTGGACTAATAGCGACAACACTTTGTTTAGCTGAATTGACAACATTTTGGTCAGGATTTTGTGGTCTACATTTAACAGAAAGATGGGTGGCAGCTGGCACACTAGAAGAGGTTCTTGCCTTTCTTAGCAAGCACTATAATAGAAGATTAATTTATGGTACCCGGTTGTTCCTTTGTATCCCAGTCATTCTGCAGAAGTTCTACCAGTTGAGCAGCAATCAAGCCCCCCAGGACCCTATATACCTCTACCATCTGATAAATACTTTCCCCATTTCAAACCCAACTTGGTCTGGATGGACTAGTAGTGGCATCACTTTGTTTAGCTGAACTGCCAAAATCTTGGCCAGGATTCTGTGGTCCACATTTAACAGAGAGATGGGTGGTAGCTGGCACTCTGGAAAAGGTCCTTGCCTTTCTTAGTGAGCACCATAATAGTAGATTCATTCATGGTACCGTGTTGCCCCCCGCTGCCCAGACATTCTGCAGCATTCCCAACAGTAGA
This sequence comes from Neoceratodus forsteri, assembly GCA_016271365.2. Lineage (NCBI taxonomy): Eukaryota > Metazoa > Chordata > Ceratodontiformes > Ceratodontidae > Neoceratodus > Neoceratodus forsteri. Next base: position 633,159,196 of record CM028131.1, read on the forward strand.
GGGACAATCATGCCCCCCACTTCCCTATATACCTCCACCAAGAAGCCATCTGGCCCAGTGCTTTACCCCCTTGCATTTTGGAGATTGTCTCCTGTATTTCTTGCGTGGTGATGGGTCCATCTAACACCTTCTGGTGTTGCTCATCCAGGTTTAGGAGATTCATTAATTCCAGGAATTGTACAATTGCTGGATGTAGGGCCTTCATGTCCTGAATTGTGGAGGAGTACAGCTGCTGGTAGTATTCCTGGACTGCCTTGTTGATACCTTCTGCATCCACAACCTGTTCTGTCTGTCCTTGTATACCCTGAATCTGGCCCTCTGCTATCTTCTTAAGCCTACAGGCAAGAAGGTGTCCTTCCCTTCTCCCTCTAATAGGCTTGCCAGGTTCTATAGAGGCCAAACTCACCCTGTTGCATTATTTATGCATTCAGTTTGTATCTGGGTAATCTCATGTTTTGTTCCACTGTTAGTGTCTGTTCCCCCTCCTTATGCTTCTTCTCTAACGTTTGTGGCTCCTTTGATGGCTTGTCAAACTCCTGTCCTCTATCTTTCTTATGGGCTGTTGCAAAGGCTACCACCCTTCCTCTGAGTTATGCCTTCAGTCCTATCCATACCCATGTATCAGCTACTTCCTCTGTATGGTTCAACTTGAAGTATTACTTAAGTTCCTCTCTTAGCCATATTTATAATGTGTTATCCCCTAGAACCGAAACACTGCATCCTCCAGTTCTTATCTTCTTTTCCTTCTCCCCCATATTCAAAAACAAAGGAAATAGAGGAGTGGTCCAGAATCAAGAGTTGCTCTATAGATGTGCTCAAGATGCCCCTGACCAGACTCTCAGATGGCAAAATGAGGTCCAGCCTTCTGTACAGTGAATGAGCCTATAAAAGTAGGTATAGCCTCTATTACAGGGATGCCCCTGCCACTAAAGATCTATTAGGCCATGTTCTTCTATCAATGAGGCCAGGGCTTTTACCCTTTGGGGCATCAACAGATTCCCCACTCCTATTACACAGGGGGTACTGGGTGACATTCATATCCCCTATCAGAACCTCTTTTTACCCCCATGTGCAGAATTACTTGGGAGAGGTCCTGAAAAAATGTTGGGTTATCCTCATTAGGTCCACAGACTGATCCCAGCACCACTGGTACCCACAACCAACCTGTCTTTCAACAGCACCCATCACCTTTCTTTGTCCCACTTTAATGATCCTGAAACCCAGTACACCCCCCCTTTATGCATAGAATCATTCCCCTCCTTTTTTCCAATGAGACCAAAGCCTCAAAGATTCTGCCTCCCCAAATCCTCCCCAATTTATCCACCCCTTTTTCAAACAAGTGTGCTTCTTGTCAAAATATGATTTGGCCTTCCAACATCTTTAGATGTGTCATTACCATCTTTCTTTTTATGAGACAGATTTAGTTTACTTGCCATATTGGTCCTTATAAGAACAGATCCAGAAGCAAATGGTTTGATACCTTTTATTGGACCAACTTAGATGTTACAAAAAAAACAAAGTGTCTAAGATTTCAGACCAACTAAGCCCTTCATTGGAAGCTCATGACTGTCATTTAGAAAATCCCACACTATTAACACCCAGATCATACATAAAAAAAAAAACAGAAAGAATTCTCATTGGTTTAAAATAATCATTTAAACCATAACATCAGTTTAAATCAGAGAAATCACATTTCACCAGCTTTTTTTTTACCTGAATGGCATTTTAAGGTCAAATGTCACCAAAATGAGATAAGATTTCTGCTTGAAGATTCCTTGGGCCCAATTCCAGAAGGTGGGCACAGGGCTGTGCAGCAAGCCCTGCATCCACTGCAATGTCTGATGCAGCTGCATCAATGCCCTTCAGCACAACTCTGCACCATTCCAGAAGAAATGACACAGCTGCAACAGTTTCCACACTTTATGGCAGCTTGAGCCAAAGGAGTGGCGCAAGCCCCGTAGTAATAGTACCCCCATTGACACAAAGTTAGTCCATCTGGGAGATGATCTAACTTTGCGATGTCAGGGACTTGTGGCATTGGCTTCTGGAATATCGTGATTGCCGCAAGTTTGCACTTGCGTCCAACAGCCTGCTGCAAGTCCCCTGCAGCACTCGCAGCTGCTTTTAGAATCAGGCCTCTTATCTCGTTTTGGTGACATTTGCCCTTAAAAGGCTCCTTAATTCAAAACAAACTGGTGAAACGTGATTTCTCTGATTTAAACTGCTGTTATTGTTTAAATGAGTATTTAAAGCCAATAAACATTCTTTCTGGGGTTTTTATTTATGATCTGGGTGTTAATAGTATGGGATTTTCTAAATAACTGTCATAAGCTTCCAAAGAAGGACTTGGTTGATCCAAAAGCTTAAGTACTTTGTTCTTTTTGTAACATCTAAGTTGGCCCAATAAAAGGTATCAAACCATTTGTTTCTGGATCTGTTCTTTTATGAGGTTATTTGACTCTTGAACATTGCATGTTATAACTGTATACACCATTCTTCCACGCCCAAGTCAGTTCTCACCCCACCCTTCCCACCCTCATCATCCAGTGTTTTAAGTAGGACCTTTGCCATCACAGCTATATAGTTAAGAAAGCAAAACAGTAAAGTGCGTAATATTTGAACAAGTTTAAACCTTAAATTTGTATTAAGAAATACTCTGCATTTCCCAGTTCAAGTACAGTGGAACCTGAGACCATTGAGCCGCATCTGAGATTTGAACCTTTATGCCTGCCCTCCACACCCGATGCCAAACTGAAAGTCATAGGATCTTCGAGTGAAACAAGCCAGTTAGCTTGCACCATTGTGACTTGATATTTTAACCATATTGCAACAACCTTTGATCTAATAAGAAGTTATCCAAAGAAGTCTTAAACTGATTTATACTTTTGCTTGATACGATATCCTCGGGCAACTTATTCTGAATTTAAACTACTCACAGATTTATCTATGCTCCCCTTCCATTAGTTCTATATCGTTCTCCTTTGAGACTCCATTTGTGTGTTCTAGTAGTTTTAATTTGCTCTTTTTCTACTAAGCCAGCACATTTCCATAAATCCCAGCTGTTATAGGCCTTATACACTAGACAAAAATCTCCTCTCAGTCTTCTGTACTCAAGAGGATACAGGTTCAACTCTCTCAACCTCTCCTCATATGGCATGTGCCTAACACCTGTTGACAGTCTGGTAGAAAACATAGAAACATAGACTTTGATGGCAGATAAGGACCGCTTGGCCCATCTAGTCTGCCCATTTCCCTACCTACAGGATAGGTCGCAGATCCTAGTTAACCAACAGCCTATTTCTTCCTACCCCCCACAAGAATTGCCTTATGTCTGTCCCATGCATTCTTGAATTCTCCCACAGTTTTAGACCCCACAACCTCCTCAGGAAGGCTGTTCCATGCATCCACTACCCTCTCTGTGAAATAATACTTCCTCACATTGCCCCTGAACCGCCCTCCTTCTATCTTTAAATTGTGTCCCCTTGTTCTTGCACGCCTCTTTTTCTGAAAGATGCTACCTCTTGGACTTTGTTGATTCCACTGAGGTACTTAAAAGTTTCTATTATGTCCTCCCTCTCCCTTCTTTCCTCAAGGGTATACATATTAAGCTCCTTTAGTCTCTCCTCATACGGCTTCTCTTGTAGACCCTACACCATTTTAGTTGCCCTCCTCTGGACTGCCTCTATCCTGTCTATGTCCTTGCGGAGATAGGGTCTCCAGAACTGGACACAGTACTCCAGATGGGGTCTCACCAACTGTCTGTACAGAGGAATACCAACTTCCTGTTTTCTGCTGCTGATGCCTCTCCCTATACATCCCAGTATACCCCAGCCCTCCCTACTGCCTTCTCACATTGCTTACAAACCTTAAGGTCATCTGATATGATTACCCCCAGGTCCCTTTCCTTTTGTTGTTGTTACTACCTCCTCACCCATTGTGTATTCTTCCCTGGGTTCTTGTTTCCTAGGTGCATTATTTTGCACCCTTTTGCATTGAATCCTGCTGCCATACTTGACCATTCCTCCAACCTTGCCAAGTCCCTTTTCATCCTTTCCACGCCTCCTGTGTATCAACCCTGTTGCAGATCTTTGTGTCATCTGCAAAGGCATACTTTTCCTTCCAGTCCCTCTGCAATGTCACTGATGAAGACATTAAAAGGACTGGACCCAATACTGAACCTGCGCTTGCACCAGTAACCCCTCTTTCTTCAGAGTGGACTCCATTTACAATTACCTTCTGTGTCCTATGTGCAGCCAATGTTTTATCAGGCTACCACCCTGGGACCCACTCCCAGGCTGGTTAATTTGACTATTAATCTTTGTATGGGACTGTGTCAAATGCCTTGCTAAAGTCTAGGTAGGCCATGTCCACAGCCCCTCCCTGGTCTACTACTTTGGTCACCCAGTCAAATAAATCTATTAGATTTGTTTGACATGACCTTCCTGCTGTGAATCCATGCTGCCTTGGGTCTTGTGCCCCACTGGCCTCTAGGTACTCAACTATTCTTTCCTTCAGAAGTGACTCCATCACTTTCCCTACCACAGAGGTCAGACTGACAGGCCTGTAGTTTCCTGCCTCTGTCTTGGTCCCACTTTTGTGAAGGGGAATCACATCTGCCTTCCTCCAGTCCTTGGGTACCACACCATCCTCCCATGATTTATTAAAAAGAGTAGCCAGTGGTTTCACTAGTTCCTCCCTTAATTCTTTTACAATTCTGGGGTGAATTCCATCAGGACCCATTGCTTTGCCCACCTTCAGTTTTAGGAGTTCTTGCAGAACCCTTTCTTCTGTGAAAGGACTGGGATCGACCCCCCTATCAAGAGTGCTTCTGTTAATTGGATTAGGCACTTCCCCCTCCTCTTTTGTGAATACTGAGCAGAAATATTCTTTCAGTATTCCTGCTTTTTCACTGCCCACCCACCGTTCATTTTATTCAGCCTCACTATCCCTCCCTTTGTCTTTCTACGCTCGCTGATGTACCTATAAAAGGTTTTATCCCCCTTCCTAACTGAGTTGGCTATCTTTTCCTCAGTTTGGGCCTTTGCTATCCTGACTTCCCTCCCTAGCTCTCCTCTGTACCTTTTCTAATGCCTTAAATTCTGCCTTTCCATATGGAGCCCACACCTGCACGCAGTACTGCAATACTAGCCTAACCAGCGATGAATACAAGGGAACCAAATCCTCCCTCTGTCTACTTTTAATATGCCACCCTATACAGTCCAAGACCTTGCTACTTCTACAGACAACATTCGCTACCTGCTCTTTAAAAGTTAATTTGTTTGACATGAGAACCTCTAGATCCCTTTCCAGTTCTCTTGCAATTATCTGATTTCCATGGAGATGGCAGATTGATTTCATATTCTCGAACCAAAGTGCATAATTTTGCATTTGGTACTGTTGAATTTCAACTTTTTGCTTTCTAACCATTTTGCTATGTTGTCAATCTCCTTTTGAAATTTTACATACATACATACATAGATGCCAGCAGATTAGGCCCATCAGTCTATTGAGTCTTCCCATCGCAGCACAGTGGTACTGCACAGTAGCTGTCTCTTATTGCATATTCTTTACTATTTATTATTGTTCCCAATTGTACATCATCAGCAAATTTGGACAACCACGCATTATCATTTGCCTTCATGGATGACACAAGAATATTGAACAATAAAGGTCCCAAAATGGACCCCTGAGGTACCCTGCTTTCAACCTTACTCCAGTGGGAGTTATACCCTCTTATACATACTCTTTGCCTTCTATAGGACAACCATGAGTTTACCCATTTTACCAACAGGGAATTTATACCCAGTCCCTGTATTACATACAGTAGTTCACTATGAGAGACAGTGTCAAATGCTTTAGTAAAATCTAAAAACAAAACATTTACTGGTAAGTTAATATCTACGGCTTTACTAACGTGGTCGAAAAAATATAAGTTTGTCATACAACTTCTGTTTCTTGTGAAACCATGTTGAGATGGTCCATTTGTCCTTCTGTGATATGCTTTTTAATTTCATCCTTTATAGTCCCCTCTAAAATTTTTCTAACTGACAACGTTAGGCTCAAAGGCCTAAAATTCTTAAGCTCTGTTCTAGAAACATAGAAACATAGATGGTGATGGCAGAAGGAGACCGCTAGGTCCATCTAGTCTGCCCTGTGTTTGATATGAGAACCCCTAGATCTGTTTCCAGTTCTACTGTGATTATCTGACTTCCATGGAGATGGTAGATTGATGGGTCTCCCTTTTTTATAAATAGGCACTATGTGAGCTTCTCTTCAGTCTCTGGCTACATTGCCTGTACCCATTGACCTTTGAAAAATCATAGCCAGTGGTCCTGCCACCATTTCTGATGTTTCTTTTAGGAATCTAGGATGGATCCCATCTGGACCCGGAGACTTTTCAGTACGAATACTGTTCAATCTTTTTAAAACTTCAGATGCATTAATTTGTATCCTTTTTCCACTGGCTAAATTTATATTTAGCTGCCTTTTGCTTACTTCCTTCTGAAAGACACTGCTAAAAAAATATTGAAAGCTTCCACCATTATATCACATCTCAATATATTCTTATTACAGTATTTACCTTAACTGCTTCAATTTATGGTTTTGATTTTCTTAAGACTATTAATGTACCCATAGAAGGCTTTCTTATTATTCATTGTGGATGTTGCCAGCTTAAATTCCATGTCTTTTTTTGCTTTTTTCATTCTTTTTTTACAGTTTCACATTTTGTTCTTGTATTTATCCCATACCTCCAGGGTGCCTAGTCGTTTAGCACTCTTGTGAGCTCTTTTTTTCCTTTTAATAGCTTTCTTCACATTTTTGTTTAGCCACTTTGGTACGCTACCCCATTATTATATTTATTCATAATCGGGACAAACCTTAGTATACTTGTGTCTATCTTGTCTTTAAAAAACTGCCACATGTCCTCCACATCCAGCCCTTCTAGGTCCTTTTTCCAGTTCCATTCTTTCAGATAATCATTGATTTTTTTTTTGTAGTCTGCCTTTCCAAAACAAAATATCCTTGTTGTTCCTATTTGAATGTGTCTTTTCACCTGGATAGGAAATAGGACCATTCCGTGTTCACTATTACCGAACGGTTCTCTCGCTATACATTTCTTTATATCATCCTCCATGTTGCTTAATACACGGTCCAATTTACTTTCTCCTCCTTCTGCTTCAGCCAGGATTACAAATCTTTCTTTAAGTCCCTCTGCTTTATTTCTTCAGACAAGGCTGAAACATTATTATTCATGTGGCTTTGCTGCTTCCCTGTGTGCACATTCATTCTGCTCATGCTGAACATTTTGTTTCCCACTCCCACCCTTCTTGTGAGGGAGTGAGAGGGCTTCCTTCTCAACAGTGCACACTGTCATGCAGTTCTTGCAGGCCTGGTCAAATCTTCCCATTGTTTTTGTTCTGCAGTTGGACCCCCATCCTAAAAGTCATTGCAGCAGCTTGGAACTCTGTTGTAAAGTTGGAAAAAATATTCTATATTGCCTCCCTAGTTTTACCCAGAGTCTGTGAATTGATTCACAACCTCCCTACTGTCTAACTCAAGCTGCCCTGTTCCCTACATCACTTCCCTTCAGAGGAGTAGCTTCTCTTCCATTTTTCCTTTTTCAGAGCCTGATCTTTGGTCTGTGCTTTGATCCCACCCTCAGTTGCTCCCTCTCCTCCATTTACATTATTATTCCTATGTTGTAGAGGGTTCCCCACTAACCAATTTAACACCCTCTGCATTCCAGCATCCTTATTCCCTCAGCAGGGTTTCTATCAGCTTATTCTACTTAAGTTGCAGTGCTGTGGTAGTTACTGTGCTCCAGACCAGCTTTCCTCAGCTTCCCACCCAGCCGCCTTGCTGACAATTCCTGCAGATTACATCATCTCCCATGTTCCTCCTGACCCCCGGAGAAACATTCCCGTTGGCCCCCCTTTCTACAGAATCAGAGCTGCTAACCTGGGCTACGTAATCTGGTGCATCAAAGAAAGTAAAAGTAACTGACAAAGGCAGTCTTTTGTTGACCAACTCACTCCAAGTCAGTCACATCCAAGGCTCCAATTTTTCCATGATTCTGTGGCCACACAGATTGCCACAGAATTTAATGTAAATCGTGGAAAAACCACAGAATATTATTCCATGCTTTACATGAACTGCAGAATAATATTCCTCAGTTTACATGAACTGCGGAATATTATTCCGCAGTTTACAGGAAATGCAGAATATTATTCCACAGTTTATACTGAAGAGTCAGTATAAACTGTGAGTAAAACAAATCTGCAGTTTACATCGACTCTGACCAAGGAAAAGTATGCCATGGATCATATAAACTGCGGTTATTCCATGTATCATTTAAACCCTGGAAAACTATTCCATGGTTTATATTAAATTCTGTAGAATGCTTTTTGGAATTCTGTGGACTTTAAAAACAGAAATCTGAAAAGCATTTTGGAACAGCCCCTGCCCATTAGTTTGTCTGCTAGGATTTTACCTTAAAAATCAAAACAGGAAAATCCCCTCCATCCGGCTCAGCCCCACCACACTCTTTACCCCACCCTGAGAAACTCTTTGAGTTTCTTTATTTGAAGTAGAAATATTTTTGTCAGGTTGCATTATGAACAGTGATTCTCATCTTTCTAAATTTCAACACTAGGCCTGAATTCTGGTTTCTTGTCCCAAAAGTGCTTTGAGCACAGCCGCACAAAGCACTACTGGAATGAAAAACTGCCACTCTGGCCTAGTGGTAGAACTAGAAGGATGAGGATCACTGTGCAGTGTGGTGGCCCTTAAAAATATTACTTATTCAAATTTGGTGGCCCTGGGGACTCTCAGGCTGGGGTGGGGAGGGTGATGGGCTGAGATGGATGAGGCAAATGTTTTACTTTCTAATGCTAAAAACTCAGGAGTTAACTGACAATTTGCTCTGGTTTGTAGGTCCAATCCCCAAAACAAACATTTTCCTCTACCTCAGTGCTTGGGGGGGGGGGGTTCTGACTGTTATCAAGGCCCCCAACTGCCACTGCAGAATTTCTGCAGTAAAAGGAAACTAATGCTGCAGAAATTCTGTGGCAACACAGGGACTTGAAGCAGAATTTAGACAAATCACACCTGTTGGAAAAGATGAGGGCTTAAAGCACAGCTACTCAGGTTGGTTTAGTGTCCCTTCAGCCCTCTGGGCCTCAGATGATCCTCATGCTTTCCTCGTCCTCTTGATCCACTGTGCCTTTTTTTCTGTACCCCACTGCCTGGCAGTCACTGGTTCCTAGGGCATTTGCTCTGTGTCTGGTCTGTCTGGTGAGGTATTTTGGTCATCTCCTCTGCTGATTTGTCCTCTGCCATCAATTTCTTCCCCAGTGCCCCTGTTTGTAGTAGGATTCACTCCTGGGTCAATTCAGGGCATGTGAATGTCTCTCTCTTCTCACTCCCAGCATGGTCATCAATATACCTGGGAGTCTGACAATGCCCTTCAGGCCTTTTTCCTTCATCATGTCCTGTACTCAGTCAGAGGACTTTCTCTTAACAATTACACATTTGGGAAGTCACGCTGAAGGGAAATTTGCATTCTGTTTTTGATCAGCTCCTTCAGTGCTTGCACTTTAGTTAGTATTTTGTCCATGTTCTGGTGACTCAGTAGCTGGAATATAACAGGTCTTGGTCTGGAAATGGCTTGTTGGATGGCGGGTCAACAATTATTTCTGCATTCATTTGATGCATGAGGTTTTATTTTATTGTATTGCTGTGCTGTAATAAGGAACTTTATTGTCATCTCCAGAATACCAGCCTTTCCTAGCTTGCGGTGTTGAGAACTCTATGGAAAAAACACAGAGAGCTGATAGATGTGTGTTCAATTACTGGAAGGTTAGCCTCTCCAGCAATTGTTTTATTTGTCTCTGCCACACCCACAGGGCATCAAGAAAGGTCAGTGTTCACCACTGAGGTCGTTGTGCTATATCACACTGGCAGCCCACTGTGTGATGAATAATATGTTGATAGAGTGTAAAAAGTGTGTGTGCTGGGGAAGCCATGCATGCATCATGTTTACAAGATGTCTACAAGAGGGCGGGGGGCATCACTAGCAGATCCATAGGAAGAACATAAATGTAACAGACAGATAGGTGATGGTTTGGGGCACAGGCTTGTTCAGGCCATGCAGGAATAGTGCCGCTTCAGCCATGGGCTCCTTAGAGGTACTATAAAGGACAGATGTGCCAGCAGGTGGTTTTATTTGTCTACTGCAGAAGAACCATAAAGCGCTGTGGAGGCAGTGGGTGGTTCAAAGTGTCCCTACAACTCTTCTAGAAGGACTGTAAAAAGAAATATGGTTGGTGGGCACTCAGTGGTGGCTCCAGAAATTTGGAATGACTGGAACACAGCCACTGTCATTAAGTTTTGGCATAGGGCACTTTGAAACTAAACCTGAGCACACCTTCTAATTTCAAGGTACTCTCTCAAGTCCCGCCATTGCCACCCACCATTGCACAGCCCGCCTGAGAGTAAACCCCATAAATTATTGTCTTGCACAGTTTGGCGTTTTGCTTCTTCACTACAACAACATGCACACAGTTTTTCAGTGAGTTGTATGTGTTTAATTATAATCTGAGTCACGTGCCCTTAACTTCTTGTTCTGCAACAGATGCACTTGCACATTGGAAATTTGGTCTCAGGAACACAAATGTTTTTAAGTTCTTTTTTAGTTTAAGTCCATTTAATTAGTTAGTTATTAATTATTTGTTTGATAAAAATATGTCATTACAAAACACACAACAGATTCATAGAAATAGCAATAATTATACAGAATCTTGTTTCAATTCCACATAGTTTTTAAAAATCCCATAAAACACTATACAATCACTTCCAAGTAACGCCTAATTATTTAAGGAAAATACCACTTCTTTTTTACTATTTAGGCCTGCGCATAGTAGATGTCAGGAATCTAACCACCTTCATCAGGACATATTTTGAATTTGAAATTATTCATCAGTTCAGTAATTGATCATGGGATTCATATGATCTAAGGAATTCAGCCAAAAGATTATTCCTTTGAGTATCATAATAGGGACAAAATTAGTATCACGTGCAAAAGAATGTCTCTTGTATTATTCTTACAACAACAAAAGGGGGAAATTGTAGATTGTAGAAGATTTTCCGAATCTTGCCTTTACAAAATTGCTACAGTCTCATACAATATGAATCTAGACAGAGTCATTAAAGAACAGATACTCACAGTAGCAGCAGATCTTTGAGAGAATTTCCTCTATTGGGCCATATCTTTGGAACTGTAAGCTACCGGTGTCAAGATGACTCAGAAACTTTTGCTAGCCAGGGACCATCCACAATGAGATGCAACATCAGCACCTATATAATTATGGATGGCCCCCCTTAATTCCCCACTGGAGATAAGCTCAGCGAGCAACTTACCATGAAGAACCAGGAGACAAAACCAGTGCCAGGCACATAAGGAGAGGCATGGGACTGGAAAGTAGCATCCTAAGTCTCTTACAGACACCTACAGACCACATAGAGGATGAAAACAGCTGGCCTATATCACAGTAAGGGGAAGGAGTATGGGTGCAATGTGACCTAATAGTGGAGATACTCTCAAAGATCTACTATTATGGTAACTGTTCCATCTCCAACAAGGATATCTCCTCTGTGGGGCCACACCCCTGGAACTATGTCCAAGCAAATATTTCCAAGCATTGTGTGGGCATGTGTGATTTTGTATTTCCAAGCAATACACCTGGTGCCAAGGGAGGATAGTAAGGTCTGATATATAATCTGGACAGAAAAGTTTGTAAGCCCACAAGACAAAAAACCCACACATGAGTAAGAGACAATGTCTGGAGAGTAGTGTAATATATAAAGTTATACTCAGTTTCCTGTGGGGCTGTAGTGCATCCATGAGGTACAGAAATGGCTATGCTCTTCATGCAGATAGGTCACAAACTGTATATTAAGAAGTGCCACCTGAGAAGGCATAATGTTTTGACCCTCTTTTTTAAGAAAGCTGCAGGTAAAATATGAAAAGAAGGGTGAAATAATAAGTATGCGCAGCACATGGTCCCCCCCCCCACGGTATTTTTTAAAAAGCCATTCTTATTCTCTTTTCTTCCTTCTAACTGTTCTTTTTCTAAAACTGTTCCCTTGCCTTTGTTTTCTCTGTTATTCTCTTCTAGGTTGGAATGTTGGAGACCTTGTTGGTTTAGGGAGCACCTGAGAGGAGATATAACTGGAGCCCGAGTGCATCAGTCATAGTCTCCTTCAGTTAACTGCAAAAGAACTGAGAGGAAGAAGCTGCTAACAAAGCCTTGTACGACTGAGATTACACTGAGAATGCCAAAGGGAAGCCTGTGTGGGGAGTATGGGCCTGGTAAGGTGGTACACTGGAGCAGGTCCCTGTTGACAGTCAGAGACAGTAACCTAATAAAAATAAGGAAAGATTTCTCAAGCTGATGTTTTTAACAAGCTGCAGGGGAATAGTTGTTTTAACTGGCATGGTAAAAATCTGTAGTGTTTTCTGACCCATTAGGTGAGCCCCGAAGTTTTCTCCACCCTAAGCTATTCCTCTTTCTTTCTCTTTTCTTTCATTGCAAGGCTATGGCAAAAATGGAATTAATATAGAAACATGCTAGCAAACAAGATTCATGTCTCTAAAAAAGCTTGAGCCCTGATAGCCTGCTTAGACTGCTAAAATCTTTGTTTGTACTTTATCAGCCGCTGGTGTGAGGCAGTATTTATGCCCCTTTTACAAGCACTCCTCCATTTGCATTCTGCTGTTTATGTTTATAAATAAGTTGTCCTTTTTGTTTCCTTCAGGACTGCATTCAGTTTTTTCTATCCGTTACAAGCCACCTGCCTGCCTGACATTTCCCATTTAACCCTGTATTGCTCAGCAATGTATTTAAATAAAAAATTCTGGTCAGAGCCGATACGGCTGTGGAGAGCATTTAGGAGTGAGAAGAGTGTTGAAAATAATATACAGTGCTCTCGCTGCACCAGAGTCAGGTGTAACTAATACTGCAATTACAGCACTGTGCATTTGTGATACTTGCACATAAGCAGTTTGCCCCCGAGTCAGCTGTGCGTAACATGGCAGTGCTGACATGATTACATATGCGCGACACTCGCATATGCACAGTTCAAGTCAGCACTGCCATGTTATAATGGTGAACACGTGTCAGGTTTCTCTCACATTAGACATGTGCAGCCACTCCTCCTTCACTCGGTGCCTGCTGCCACTTCCTCAGCAGTGCATATTCTGCCTGGGAGTACACCACACTCAGAGTCAGTGGCGGTAAGTTATTTACTGGGCAGCTTTTTTTTAACATAAGCTAGCAATGAAAAAAAAATGAGCAGTTTTTTTTCTCAGGAGCCGCGGACCACACTGAAACCCAACCGGTCCACAGGTCCGTAGAAATAACTTTATTTTATATAGTTGCTGTGGCTGGAAAATGCTCACCAGTAATTATATAAAATAAAGGCTGGGTACGGGTGTGTAACACTCGAATTGTACACGCACACCCTTGGGGTGGGATGCCTTAAGAAAACCCCTCCAGCTTCGCTCTCTGGGTTTATGTAGCATCCCACCCCTTGGAGGGGGTGTAAAATCTCGTTATTTTTATTTATTTAGTTTTTGTTGACTGGGTAAGTGCACCAGACAAATACTGCCTATTTTCAGGCACTACCCGAGGGAGGGGGGATACAGATGAATGCCAACTGACCTTGAACCAGATCCCAGCTATTATTCTATATATAATGTATGGAGGAACGTTGTAATCTAGTGTTTTTTTATCTTTTCCTGATGTTGTTATGTCATCGATGTGACGTGATGAAGTTGTTAACCCATCGATAATACGTCACATCGATGGCATAACAAAAAGGAATCACCATGCGCGTAAAATTCCAGCACCAGAACTGCGACCGCGAGATTCAAAATTCACTGCAACTGTCATATTGGCAGTGACCATTAACACAAAACCACACAGTAGCGTAAATGGCTGCAGCAACATTTTCCAAGCCTCTAAGTGAGGATCGTTCATACAAACTGATTTACTGACCAGCTGATCTTTTTTCTTGTTATGTTTCTGGTTTCCCCGTAGGTTTGAAGGAAAAAAAAGCGCCGACTATATTTCCCGTTTGCCACTTGCAGCACAACCCCTTCTCACCCACTTTACGGCAAGGCTGATTGGATGCCACATGACATTTGACCCCGATAGCCGTTTTTTTTGCTGTTCTCATTAATATAATAGAGATAAGTTTTTTTGTTAACTATCTTGATGTAAACTAATACGATTACACAAAATGTACACTGCTGTTACTATTAATAATAAAAGGAAACGTGAACTGGCTGACGCAATCCTGTTCTCCTCTGAATAAGGTAAAGTGACCACTGCTACACATTACATGTGTAATTCACCTTTTTTCAGATGCACATCGATGTCCATACACTATAAAAGACAATGTATGGGCATCGATGAACACCAACGCTATGTGAACCTCTTGTGGTTTCCCTGACAACCGAGGTAAACCTCTCGAGCTTCGCTCTCGAGGTTTACTTGGGTTGTCAGGGAAACCACTCGAGGCTCACATAGCGTTGTTGTTCATCGATGCCCATACATTATCCTCTATATAATACCATCAAGAGGTTCTGGAGACATGTGAACCTTGAGAGCAAAGCTTGAGAGATTCCAACATTTTTCCAGTGCCTCTGTGATATGTTGCAGGTGAGTTTTACCATTTAAAATAAACAAGAACACATAAAACAGCCTTAACATTTGTTATAGTGATTTTACTGACAGGCAAAATGAAGTCAGTTGCATACATGTATTGATTTGAGCATACAGGAACATGTACAGGAGTTTTGTCCCAGTTTTACATGGAAAATACAGGGAAAAGGAGGGTGTCCTACAGTGAAAAGCTTTGTTCTATCTGGCATCACTGCAGTTGACACCACTATGATTTCTTTGTAATCCCCTATGATGTCCCTTGCAACCTCTGAAAACCCCTAAAACATTACCTGCCTAACATTTACCCTTCCTACAAATATAAAGCCATGAGAGTTCCAATGCCACTAATTAGATAGGTCCTGAAAGTGTTAACATAAATCAACTCTTCAAAGGAAGTAGTATAAATCACTGCTACACACACATACACATTGGGAGAGAGACGGCATCCACCCAAGGATATTAAGGGAGCTGCGAAGGGAACTAGCAGCACCTCTGGTGGCTCTGTTCAGAGTCACTCAACACAGGTGTCATTCCAGAGGACTGGAGGATGGCACATGTAGTCCCACTGCACAAAAGCGGCAATAGGGAGGAGGTGGGGAACTACAGGCCAGTCAGTCTCACCTCGGTGGTGGGAAAGATCATGGAGACACTGCTGAAAGAAAGGATAGTGGCACACCTGGAAACCAGCGGTGCCCAAGATCTGAGGCAACACAGATTCACAGCAGAAAGATCATGTCAAATGAATATGATAGATTTTTTTTAATTGAGTGACTTGAGAAGTAAATCGGAAGGGGCAGTAGATATCACCTTCCTAGATTTCAGCAAAGCCTTTAACATCATCCCACATAGAAGGCTGATTAACAAGATGGGTAGTCTGCGTATGGAAGACAAGGTAGTGAACTGGGTTAGGAACTGATTAACAGACAGGACACAGAGGGTGGTGGTAAATGGGGTACAATCTGATGAGAGGGTGTAACCAGCGGGGGAAAAGCAGGGATCAGTACTGGGACCAATCCTGTTCAATGTCTTCATTAGTGACATAGCAAAGGGTCTGGAAGGAAATGTCTCTTGTTTGCAGATGATATCAAGATCTGCAACAGGGTGGATACTCCAGAAGGGGTGCAGAAAATGAAAAGGGACCTGGAGAAGCTTGAAAGATGGTCAGATATGTGGCAACTGAGATTCAATGCAAAAATGTGCAAAATAATGTACCTGGGTAAGGAAAACCCTGGGGAGAGCTACAGGTTGGGGAGGAGCTGACTGTCACCAAGGAGGAAAGGGACCTAGAGGGTTGTCATCTCTGATTACCTTAAGGTATCAAAGCAGTGCACAAAGGTGGTGGGGGAGGGTCAGTGGCATGCTGGGGTGCATAGGCAGGGGTATCACTAGCAGGAGGTGGGAGGTGGTGATGCCATTGTATAAAACATTGGTAAGGCCTCACCTAGAGTACTGTGTGCAGTTCTGGAGGCCACATCTGTGCAAGGACATAAACAAGGTGGAGACGATCTGGAGAAGGGCGACAAAGATGCTGCAGGGCTTACGCCACAAAACATATGAGGAGAGACTAAGGGACCTCAATATGTACTCACTGGAGGAAAGGAGAGGAGAGAGTGGGGGGACATGATTGAAACTTTCAAGTACCTCTAGGGTATAAACAAGGTGCAGGTGGGGGACCTTTTCCAATGTAGAAAAAGTACTAGAACAAGGGGGCACAATATGAAATTGGAGGTGGGTAGATTAACAGGTAATGTGAGGAAGTTTGTCTACACAGAAAGGGTAGTTGATGCTTGGAATAGTCTGCCACAGGAGGTAGTGGGGGCAAGCAGAGTGGAGGGGTTTAAGCACACCCAGGACACGCACAAGGGAACCTTGAGAGGGGAGGGAGTGAAAAGCCATTGATCACGTAGGGTCAGTGGCCACATACAATGTACAGAGCCTACGGGCAGACTGGATGGGCCCAGTGGTCCTTATCTGCTGACAATGTCTATGTTTCTATGTTTCTGTGATGACCAAGAATGTAATTTGAAACTGCTCTGCAGTTAGATGCTGTATCTGTTGGAAGTCACGTCAGTAAACAATTAGTCTCCAAAGAATGCAAGTCACATTGCAATAATAAACAAGCTAAAAAAAGGATTCAAAGAAACCCATTCTCAGATGCCTGCACTGTATCTGCCCTGTTCATGGCCCTACAAATAAACAGGGGGATTCAGCCTCAAGTGCTGTCAGTCCCTTGCTTTTCATCAACATTAAATGCATTACACAGTGGGCACACCTGCATGGCACCTGTCTATCAGGGTAAACAGAGGGCTTCGGTCTCCAGTGTTGTTAGTCCCACACCTTTGACCAGAATAAAATACTTCACAGAATGATTAAATCTGTACTGTACCTGCCTGTTCATGGCCCTACAAATAAACAGGGAGCTTCTGTCTCCAGTGCTGTAAGATACCAGTCCCTCACATTTCACAAGTATTAAATACATCACACAGGGGGCACACTTTATTTTAGTTATGTGTGTATGTATGTACTGATTGATTGATTTTGTTTAAATTTTGATGACCAGGTAGGGCCACTGAGACATGCAAGTTGTATAATACAATACACAGGAGAAAATACCAAGTAAATAAAAGATATTCTACATACAGTGAACATTAGTGTATGTTTATCACAAATTTGAATAGACATGCATAATACCTGTCATTCTGGTTAAACAGAGAGCTTCAGTCTCCAGAGCTGTTAGTCCCTCACCTTTCACCAGCATTAAATACATCACACTGTGGGGGAGCCTCGCCTTACCCTGTACTTACTTGCACTCCCTCTGTCGATAATTATAGGGCTTCAGTCTCCAGTGCTGCCAGTCCCCCACCTTTTACCAGCAACATATACATGACAGAGTGATTAAGTCTTATGTTGGATTCAGTATAGCATAGTGGTTAAGGACACTGACCCACAGACCTGGAGACCTAGGTTTTCATGCACAGCCCCAACTTGCGTACCGTATGACCCTAATCAAGTTACTTAACTGCCTTGTACTCTCAGGTCACACCAGGAAACAACTTAGGTTTAGTGTACTTTTGCTGGTTAACCAGTTTTCCCTTTCCCTAAGTCTGCACTGTACCTGCCCTCTCTACACATTTGCCTACAGACAAACATACAGCTCAGTCTTGTGCTGTCAGTCCCTCACCTTTCACCAGCGCTATACACATCACACTGTGGGAAAGCCTGCACTGCAACATCCTGCACCATCTCAGTACCTGTAGCCAAACAGAGGGTGTTACTGTTAGTCTCTAGCCTTTCACCAGAAATAAATACATCCTCACTACACCTCTGCCTAAAGACAAACATAGGCTGCAATAAAAAAAAAAATGTTTTCTACAGAACAACCCCAGCAGTGAGAAGTAATCTGATTAGAGGGACATGAGTTCATTCAAATAGAGCAGCAGCCAGATGCAAATGCATAAAATAACTAAAAATAATAATCCTTACTTTCTTTAGTGCCCAACCCCCTGCAGGAAAATGCAACATTATCCTTATTTTCAGTTGTGAACAAATATGCCTTTGCCTTCCAAAACTGGCAACATTACCTTAACATGCAGCACAGCAGATTCAAAGAAACACATTCTTAGACTAGCTGGGTCAAAGGGCATAGAATTTTGGAGTCCTTATCTTAATGATCAGATGTTATTTGTTAGAAGCATTTTACACTTCCTGAGACAGCAACTTTCTCAGGCTTGCTAAACAGATTTAAGGGGGCAGGACTCTTAGATGCTACAGTATATTGTTATTTATGTTAAAAACAATTGACAGGTCTTGAGTTCCAGAAACCCAGTAGCGAGAAGGGAGTATTTTATATAGCTGGGTAGTGATTTGCAGTTGTTGTGGAAGAATGCACTGAAAATTACTAATTTAAGTGTCCCATGGTATCCCATTTTATAGCTGAACTTCAACAAGATGGCTGTAAGCTCCACCCACAGCCATAAAAAGAAAGCTTTATGTTACAGCGTTTTTTTCACTGCTAGGCTAACTAGCACAGTTTACAACCCCACAAAGTACTTATTTTTCTGACTCCTAGTCCTTAACAGTTGATAGTGTTTAAACTAAAACAGAGCTGTTAAGTATGCTGTTAGTTTGAAAGGGCTAAATAGTAAATAAGTTAAATAACTTTAACTGAGTTTCAGGAAAGAGACTGGAATTGGGGTTGATAACTCCTGAATGCTGAACTCGAGCTTGTATGTAGTTCCCATCTATTTCAGTATAGGGGTAGGCCTGCTCTAACCGGATCTTAATTCTACCCTGCTGGATCAGAAGGAGTGAGGTCATCAAGATAGGGTTAATGCAGAACTATCAATCAGAGCATTTTAATTTCCATATACTTCATAGATTGCTATTAAAATGCAATAACTTGTGTTTTATTATATGTTCTCTTTATTGTCTTATGTTTTGTGGATGCATCCAGTGTAAATATTGTAAATATAAAATTAGAGGGCAACTTAGGGAACATTCAAATATAGTGATAGGCTCACAGACCTATCAGGTGTAATTTAAGGTGTATAAATGCAGAACTGAGGCAGGATATGAGCAGAGTCTAATGAGACAATGATAGTATAGGAGTTCTCTTGGTCTCTGCTGCTGCTTGTACCTAGCATTGTGGTGGTTCCTGTAACTCTAAGCAAAGTTCCCTCTGCAATCTAGATACTGTATATATGTTTGCATTTTTTTGTTTAAGTTTTGTTTTGTTTGTTTTGCTGAGCTTCTATCCTCACTGTCTGCACCCACAGCTCCTCACACCACCCCACACATCCGATAACTTAAAGTAATATAGTGAACTAGTGCCTGGGACAGGCATGGTGCAGCGATAGACCAGGTGCCCTAAAGTTTAGGGGCAAGCTAAAGAGGCTGAGAAGAATTTCTACAGTCTGCAGTGGTAAAAATGTAGAAAACATAATGTATTATGCAAAGGTATGAGGCAAAACTTCCCTCTGGTTAGTATGTTCTGGAGGAAACACCAGAAACTGTACCAGCTGAGTTAACGTAAGCTCAGGCACTACCTTAGGTAATATAATGAGGATCAGGCTATAGAGAAACCCTGACCCTGTGGAAAACATTCTGAGGGATTGGTTTGTGCAGCAGAACCAGAAGCTCTAAAATCATACAGATGTGGAGGTCATTGTGTCCAAAGAAACCTATGATACTGGCCATGGAAGGCTTAAACAGAGTCATAACTAGATACATTATCAGAAGAAGGTCTTTTTTATATATAAATTATTAGTGGAAACAAGGTAGACTTGATTAGTAATAGGGGACACCTGTGCTGAAAACAGTCAGAAGCATATGAGATACCCCTAGACTGGTCACCGGGAGCCCTCCACGTGGGCTAAGAGAACACTGGCACAGCAGGAAAATGCAAATGCCACTAAAAGGAAAACCAGTGTCCCTATTTAGTGGCAGAATACCTGGCAGTAAAGTAGTATCACTGTATAAAAAAAGAAAGCTAAAATAGAAAAACAGACCTATGTATCAGCAGGTCCAGTATCATGGTAAAGGAGTATCCAGCTTAGAATATTCTGGCCTACTTACTGACAGTAAGCACCAAGAGTTGTTCAATGACTTTAGAAGCAATTACTGCAGATGCAGGGATCGAAGGTCCAGATGGACAAGGGCCCCCCGGCTTGTGACCATACATTTTCACAAAAGGGTTGCCGGACCAGAGGCTCCACAGCAAGGTGCAGTAGAAGTGGAAACCAGATTTGGCAAGGTCAGAAAGGGACCACCAGTATGAGGGTGGCATGCTCTGCCTTCAGTCTAAGCAGAACCTACTGAACTAAAGATACCAGAGGAAATGCAAAAAGGAGTCTCCCTATCCAAGAAATGTACAACGCATCTTGCAGAACAACTCAGGGTCCTGGAGTGAGCGAACAAAAATGAAGTAATATTGCATTGTGTGGAGATGCAAACTGATCCACTTCTGGATGATCCATTGTTCTGAAGTGGTCATTCACTATGCAGGTCAGCAGTTCCCCCTTATATTCCCATGAAAGGGACTGATTTGGCCTTTATGTGAGGTTGTGTGGAATACCAAGGAGAAACACAGCTGATAGCTGAAGGCCACCATTCACAGAACCAAGCCCCCATGCAGTCCAGAACCCCTGGGTCTGGTCATGACCCAGGTGGGCTCCCCAGCCTGACTCTGAGGTAGCCATATTTAGAGCCTGTACTGGGGTTAGGGAGAAGAATAGTGAAGCAAAATTGCAGTTGCACTCTCCAAAGAAAAAAGCCACCATGACATAAAGGTGCATTCACCAATTAATTTATTTGCAGTGCATATTTTGATCAAAAAGTACTGTAAACATTGTTTCACTTTGGATTGTTTCAGTGGGTTGGCTGATCAGCAGTGGCACCATGGACCATGCACCATCAGAGTGTAAGCTAAACGTATCTTCTTTGAGAAGAAAGGACTACCCTGCAATAGGTAAACAGTGAATAATTCACCCACTATGGAGTGGGAGAAACACAGAAACATAGAATTTGATGGCAGATAAGGACTGCTTGGCCCACCTTGTCTGCCCATTTCCCTGCCTAATGGATAAGCTGCAGATCCTAGTTAACCAACAGCCTACTTCCTCCTACCCCCGCTAGAATTGCCTTATGCATTCTTGAATTCCCCCACTGTTTTTGACTCTATGACCTCCTCAGGAAGGCTGTTCCATTCATCTACAACCCTCTCTGTGAACAAATACTTCCTCACATTACCTCTGAGCCATCCCCCTCTATCTTCAAATTGTGCCCCCTTGTTCTTGCACATCTCTTTTTCTGAAAGATGCTACCCTTAAGGTATTTGAAAGTTTATATCATGTCCCCCCTCTCCCTCCTTTTCTCGAGGCTATACATCTTAAGCTCCTTTAGTCTTTCTTCATATGTCTTCTGGTGCAGACCCTGCACCATTTTGGTTGCCCTCCTCTGGACAGCCTCCACCCTGTCTATGTCTTTGTGGAGATGGGGTCTCCAGAACTGTAGACAGTGTCACAACCCCACTCAGCAGGTCAGACCCTCTGCTCCCACAGTGCCAACCTCTAAGCGTAGTATTGTGAACAGTTAACAGAACAGGGTAACCCTCCTGTCTGTTTTGTGGGTTCGAATCAAACTTTGGTCTCAAGTTCCTGGAGGGATTCAAACTGTGAACATCTTGCTAGCATACCCAATGTACAGGCTCAGATAATTCTGCTCTTCGGGGATGCCAGATATCTTTCGCCTATGGGCACCTAACCAGGTGTACAAAATGAACCCTTAAAAACTCTATGAAAGACCTCAGAATAAACTCTTACCTTTTCCCAGTTTGGTATTACCATAAGCTATGCACAGTGTCACTGTAACCATATATGCTTCACTTGTCAAAGAAAGAATTTCAAAGGCACACCAAGTAGTCTCTAATATGAGATGTTTACTTAAAATAGATAAAAATGTAAATACAGACAATATATCACACAACCATACAATCTTTTAAAACAATAAGGTTTAAAAAGTGCAAATTCCTACCAATAATACACTTAGACCTGTCTACCTAATGTATTCTTATCTTCTTATAGTGCTGTAGATGTTTCTTTCAGAGTCCAAACATGTGTATGTCTAAAGGTCAGTTACCACATAATTAAAAAAGAACTGTCTTGACCCTGCCTTCTTCATGATGTCACCCAGCTCCTCCTCTGTTTATTAAAAATTATACAATCAGGATGTCTTGTGTCAGGAGGTAAATTAATAAGTGACAGCAGCAAAAAAAAACTTGTTTCCCCATATGACTTCCCAATTAAGTCTGTAATTTTCCAAGTTCTTTCTTTCATCCATGAGCAGTTTCCTCTCTCAAGGACATCAAAGGAGCATTTATGACTTTGCACCTAAGTGACATAACCTGTATTCTTCCTCTAAAAGTCATAAAAGTTTATGATTTTCCAGCCTAGCAGCTGGCAGCTACAATTAAGCTAGATAAACAGGAGATCCTTAATTTAGGTCTCTTCTAGCCTTTAATTATTTCCTGGCTTTTATCTTTTGGCTGAAACAGCATGTCTCATGAGAGACACTCACTAAACATAGAAACATAGAATTTGACGTCAGATAAGAACCGCTTGGCCCACCTAGTCTGCCCATTTCCCTACCTAATGGATAAGTTGCAGATCCTAGTTAACCAACAGCCTACTTCCTCCTACCCCCCACTAGAATAACACATTTTTCTATTACAAAATGCATAGCTTAATCAGAACCAGCTGTCCAAGCGTCACACACAGTACTCCAGATGTGGTCATACCAACTGTCTGTACAGAGGGCCAACAACTTCCTGTTTTCTACTGGTGATGCCTCTCCCTATGCATCCCAGTATCCTCCCAGCCCTCCTTACTGCCTTCTCACATTGCTGGCCCACCTTAAGGTCATCTGATATGACTACCCCCAGGTCCCTTTCCATTTATGTTGTTGTCAGTATCTCACCCCTCATTGTGTACTCTTCCCCTGGGTTTTTGTTTCCCAGGTACATTACTTTGCAATTATGTACATTGAATCTAAGCTGCCATATGTCACAACCCTACTCAGCAGGTCAGCCCTCTACTCCCAAAGTGCCAACCTTGAGCGCAGTCTTGTGAACAGTTAATAGAAACAGGGTAACTCTCCTGTCTGTTTTGTGGGTTTGAATCAACCTTTGGTCTCAGTTCTGGAGGGATTCAAACTGTGAACCTCTTGCTAGCATACCCAATGCACAGGCTCAGATAATTCTGTCTTGGGGGGCCAGATATCTTTGCCTACAGGCATCTAACCAGGTGTACAGAAATGAACCCTTAAAAACTCTAATAAAAGAACTCAGATTACTCTTACCTTTCCAGTTTGGTATCACCATTCAAGCTTATGCACAGTGTCTGCTTTAACCATATAGACTTCACTTGTTAAAGAAAATAAATTCAAAGACAGACCAAGTAGGCTCTAAAAATAGAGTTTTACTAAAATAGATAAAGTATGTAAAACATAAAATACAGAACCAATATCACAAGAACCATACAATCTTTTAAAAGAACAAGGCTTTAACAGTGCAATTCCTACTACAGTACTTAGATTTTGTCTCTCTCTACCTGTATACTTGCTTAAAGTGCTCAAAGATGTTTCTTTGTCAGAGTGTAGATAGAAGTGTTTCTGAATGAAAACAAAATTCTGTTTAAAAAAAATGTCTTTGCCAACCCCTTTTGCATGAGGTCACCTGGCTCCTCCATGTCAGAATATATAAAAAAAACATATATCTATACAAAAACAGGATGTCTTATCCAAGTATTACATTCTGTAACCTCAGCATAACTAATTTTCTTCAAATGACTCTCTTTGATCTTATGATCAGCGTCCCCTTTCCAGGATATCAAAGGGACTTATGTCTCTCTGCCAGATCTCATGGAGGTGCAACATGCTTTTGTATTACCATGTGAATTTTACTGTTTCCTCTGAATGTCATAAATGTTTATGATTCTAGCCTAGCATCTGGCAAGCTACCATAAAGCTAGACAAACAGGAGATCCCCAATTAAGGCCTGGTCTAGTCTGTAATTAGCTTCTGGACTTCCAGGTAACACCTTGTATCTAAAACCTGTGTGTGTGTGTGTGTGTGTGTGATCTCACATGCTGTCTCAACATCTCTCATGAGATACAGTCCATAACACATTTTTATATTACAAAATTAATTCAGAACCAGCTGCCCAAGTGTCACACCATACATTTGACTATTTCTACAACCTTGCCAAGTCCCTTTTCATCCTTTTCACCCTACCTTGTGTATCAACCCTGTTGCAGATCTTTGTATCATCTGCAAAGAGACCTACTTTCCCTTCCAGTCCCTCTGCAATATCACATATAAAGACATTAAAAAGGACCTGCCCCAGTACTGAACCCTGCGGTACACCACCAGTAACCCTCCTTTCTTCACTGTGGACTCCATTTACTATTACCCGCTGTGTCCTGTTGTCCAGCCAGTGTTTTACCCAGGCTACCACCCTGGGACCCACTCCCAGGCTGGCTAATTTGTTTATTAATCTTTTGTGTGGGACTGTGTCAAATGCCTTGCTAAAGTCTACGTAGGCCATGTCCACAACCCCTCCCTGGTCTACTACTTTGGTCACCCAGTCAAAGAAATCTATTAGATTTGTCTGACATGATCTTCCTGCTATGAATCCATGCTGCCTTGGGTCCTGTGCTCCACTGGCCTCTAGGTACTCAACAATTCTTTCCTTCAGAAATGATTCCATCATTTTCCCTACCACTGAAGTCAAACCGACAAGTCTGTAGTTTCCTGCCTCTGTCTTGCTCCCACTTTTGTGAAGGGGAATCACATCCAGCCTCCTCCAGTCCTCAAGTACCACAACATCCTCCCATGATTTATTAAAAAGGGTAGTCAGTGGTGTTACTAGTTCTTCCCTTAGTTCTTTTAGAATTCTGGGGTGAATCCCATCAGGCCCCATTGCTTTATCCACCTTCAGTGTTAAGAGTTCTTTCAGAACCCTTTCTTCTGTGAAATTACTAATATCAACCCCCCTATCCAGAGTGCTTCTATTGACTGGATTAGGTATCTCCCCCTGCTTTTCCATTGTGAATACTGAGCAGAAGTATTCGTTCAGTATCCCTGCTTTTCACTGTCACTCTCTGCCCAACCACCTTCCTCTTTATTCAGCCTCAGTATCCCTGCCTTAGTCTTTCTTTGCTCCCTAATGTACATATGAAAGGTTTTATCCTCCTTCTTAACCAAGTTGGCTATCTTTTCCTCAGTTTGGGCCTTTGCTATTCTGACTGCCTTCCCCGCTTCCTTCTGCTTTAACTGGTACAGTTCTCTGTCCTGCTCCTTCTGTATTTCCTTATACTTCCTGAATGCTGTCTTTTTCTCCCTTACCTTCTCCACCACTTCTTTTGAGAACCATAGTGTTTTTTTCTTTCATTTTGATTTGTTTATTTGCTTCACACAAAGGATTGTTGCCTCTGTGATGGCAGTTTTGCTGTTTCCCCATTGTTGCTCCACCCCACCTTCTTGCCTGTTTGCTAGTGATTTTCTGAGGCACTCTCCCATTTTGACAAAATCAGCCCTTCTGAAAGTCCAGCACCTCCACTTTTGTGTGACTTGACTCTACAGCTAAGTTTATTGTGAACCACACTGTTTGGTGGTCACTTGTTCCCAGATGGCTACCCACTTCAAGATCAGAGATCCTCTCTCCATCCCCATTTGAGAGTACCAGGTCTAAGTTTGCTCCCTCCAGAGTGGGTTCCAAAACTAGCTGTCTGAGGCATTCCCCCTGTACGGCATCGAGAATGGCCCTGCTCTTGGATGTGGCTGCAGCAAAGGTGCTCCAGTTAACATCTGGCATATTCAGGTCCCCATCAGCAATATTTCCCCTTTCTCTGCCATCCCAAGCATGCCTTCTATCATTTCCTTGTCTATTTCCTCCCCCTGAGACGGGGTTTGTATACAACCCCTGTGTGGGTTGTGGAGCCATTTCCAGTCTCCAGGGTGACCTACAGTGCCTCCTCTCCTCCCTGTTTACCCTTTAGTTCTGTTGCTTTGATCCCTTCCCTTACATAGAGAGCTACTCCTCCTCCTCTTCTTCCCTCCCTGTCTCTCCAGTAGATTGTGTACCCTAGTATGTTGACATCCCAGTCATGGTTCTCTATGTACCATGTTTCTGTGACTGCCATGATATCCAGGCATCCCTCTTCCATCAAGGCCACCATTTCAGGGAGCTTTTTGCCTAGACTATGGGCATTGGTACTCATTACCCTCTATTTTTGTATGGCTTTATTTCTTTCTGCCCCATCCCTGTCCTTACTGCCTTTGTCTTTTTCTCCATTTACCCCGCCCTTCTCCCTATTGACTGCTCTATCTTGGTGTTTACCTCACTAGATACCCTGATTTGTTGAGGGGGCTAGGATTTCCATTCTCCTTTTCAGTGCCTCCCCCCTTGGCTAGTTTAAATGCTTGCCAATGAAAGACTTAAACCTATCACCTAGGATCCAGGTTCCCCTCCTGGATAGATGCAGACCATCACACCTGTATAGGCCTGCATTCCTGCAGGTGGAGCCTTAGTCCCCAGTGAAGCCAAATCCCTGAGCTCTGCATCAGTTTTTCAACCAGTCATTGAATCCCATGATGCGGAGTACCCTAGCCTCATCCATGCCATAGGCAGGTAGCACTTCCAAGAAAGTTACCATGTGTGCTACTTGTCTAAGGCCCCTTCCCAACTCCCCAAACTCCTGTTGTACTGCTCTGATCCCATTCTCAGCCAGGTCATTCGTCCCTAGGTGGAGACAATCCCAATGGGCACCCAGCCTACTTTGTCTTATACAACCCAAGTAATCCAAGTAAACAGGTGCGGGCAGTCCATCCACTATCTCACAATACGGTGGGGAGGTGATGTGATGAGATGTTTGCATTCTAGGTTGTCATTTTGTTGATTCCACTGTACATGAGGTGTCCAGTGAGGGATTTGCATATGCAGCTGGGCCTGAAGGACTGCTATGATTGCACTGGCCATGAGATCAGGAGATGAAGCATTGTTAAGGCTGGTACAGAGGGATTCTTAGGTACCAGCTGGGTTTGAGCGACCAATTCCCCTGTTCTGCGCAGAGGCAGGAATACACTGTCCCTTGTTGTGTCAAGCGCTGCACCAATGAATTGGAGCCATTGACATGGAGTCAGTACCGATTTTGGTATGCTGAACATAATCCCTAAGTCCTCAAACAAGTGTAATGCATGGGACAATGCATACTGAGCCACTTCCCAAGACTGGGCTTTTAGTAACCAGTCATCCAGATAGGGGAAACATAAAGCCCTTCTCTCTTAAGGGCTGCAGCTACAGCCCTGAAGCATTTAGTAAATATCTGTGGTGTTGAGGATAGACCACAAGGGAAAACCCAAAACTGCTAATGATCATCCACTACTGTAAAGCAGCAGTATTGTCTATGGCATTTTTATGTTTGCTTGCACGCATGTGCAAGAAACATAGTGCTATCATCTTAGTTTTCAGAGGTGTGGCAGCCCTCTTCCAATTCAGTCAGTGTGTTTGCAGGCACAGCCGCAGTTCTCCAATGGCTGCGGGAGCTGCTAATGACAGCAGTCGAAAATGCAGTGGAGTACAGTTGAAAGGGGGAGCTACACTTCAGTGAGCAGCGATAAGATATCGCCTGCTCATGCACGCTCCCCCTACACACACACACACACACACACACACACATATGCATGCATACTGTGTGCTTTGCCCCCACGCACACACTGTATAGCCAATGGGGTGCCCAATCCCCATCGGCTGTGCTGCGCCCCCAAACAGAGTTCCACATGCCACGCTGGTGCCCACTCCCAGCATGGCTACACATCGTGAGAGCCGATGGGGTGCCCAATGCCCCGGCCGGCTCCACTGTTCCCCCAGAGAGTACAGGGTGCCATGCTGGGAGCCCACCCCAGCGTGGCAACAGATGCTATCGCCAATGGGGGTGCCCAATCCCCTGTTGGCTCCACGTCCCCCAAACAGCCATCCTTGTGCCATGCTGAGAGCTCACCCCAGCATGGCAAACATCCCGCGTCATCGTCCTTTTTTTTTTTTAAATCCTGAAACACAAAAACAGTGCCTTGCTGTCTCTGCCCCACCCGCACCCACTCACTGCGCACCCTGCCTCCCCACACCCCCCTCACCCCATACCTACCTCCGGACTCCAGTGCGTCGATCTTCGGTGGACCGGGAACATGTCTGCACTCTTCAAAGCCGACCTCGAACTGAGAAAATGCCGGTAAGCTGTATAATGAGATAGATAGGGTTTTTTCAACTTTGCTGCATATCTCAGGTATTTTTGGAAATTTTTGCACCAAATTTTCAACATGGGGTTTTTGGGACCCCTTCTCATGAATTCTCTCACTGTCATTGCATTAATCTGGCCTAAAGGGTGATTTTGCAGTCACTGCGTGAAATCACCTTTCGAGACTGAGTAACGAAACAACACTGCCACTGTTCATAAGGTGGGCTCTCGAAAAGCATATGTTGAAAATTTGGTGGAAAAATTCCTAAAAATGACTGTTTTACAAGCATGCATTGCGCAGTTCCTATGCACGCTCATAAGTTCACGAATTTTCAATATTTTCACTCCAGATTTTCCACATCTTGCCCAAAACATATTTCCGCCCATGTAGTGCACAATGGCACAGTCGGTGTGTGAAATAAATGTATGGGACACATTAAGAAAATCACAGTGACACTGTTAATGAGCAGAGGTCTTAAAATGGCTATGTTGAAAATTTGGTGAACAAATTCCTAAAAATGACTGTTTTACAAGCGTGCGTTGCACAGTTCCTACGCACGCTCATAAGTTTGCGAATTTTCAATATTTTCACTCCAGATTTTCAACATTGCCATTTTATTACACTTCCTTATGAGCAGTACAGCTGCCATTTTTCACATGTTGCCCAAAATGTGTTTCCGCACATGTAGCGCACAATGGTGCAGTCGGTGTGCGAAAGCAATGTTTGGGACAGATTAAGAAAATCACAGTTACACTGTTCATGAGCAGAGGTCTTAAAATGGCTATGTTGAAAATTTGGTGACAAAAGTCCATAAATGACTGTGTTATGAGTGAGCATTAAGCAGTTTCCACGCACTCGTAAGTTCATGACTTTGTAATATTTTCAGTCCAGATTTTCACCAGTGGCATTTTTCCACACTTCCTTATGAACAGTACAGCTGTCATTTTTCACAACATGGCCGAAATGTGTTTTTCACACTTTCAGCGCAGAGATGCGTGGTCGCTGGGGAAATCATTGTTCGGGACAGATAAAGAAAATCACAGTGATACTGTTCATGATCAGAGGTCCCAAAATGCCTGTGTTGACAATCTGCTTTAAAAATCCCCAAACTAATTACATTACGGGTGTGTTGCACAGTTTCTATGTACACGTGACTTCACCAGTTTTTTTAATATTTTTACTGCAGATTTGCAACATTGCCATTTTTTACACCTCCCCACAAACAGTACAGCTGTCATTTTTCAGATCCTGTTCGGAATGTGTTTTTGCACCTGTGGTGCTAAATGCCAGAGTCACTGTGCATAAGCAGCTTCCGGCTAACAAACTGATATTGCCACTGTTCATAAGGCAGGGGTCACAAAAAAAAATGTTGAAAATTTGGAGTGAAAATACCAACGAATGCCTAAAGTGTTAGGGTTTCCAACCATAACGCCCCACCCTGTAGAGAATGACAGGCATCAGGGGTGTGACTTGGGATTCTTGCCTGTGACGCTCATACCATTCCACACCCTGCAGCCAGTGAGAGGCATCGAGGTATGCCTTGGACTCTTCAGCCCCAAAGTTCACCCCATTCTCCTATACCGCACCCATCTCACCGTATTTCCTGATGGAATGGGGTGCACATAAGGGCCAAAGACCCCAAGGCAGTGTCTGCATGGTAGGGTGTGGTGAAATGGCATGGTCATTATGCCTGACGACCCAAAGGCACACCCCTCTGCAGGGTGGTGGTGGGGTTGGCTTCAGTTCAATACTTCACTGCCATTCCTATTATGCAGCTCTGTAACTTCTACACTACCAATGCCAATGCCAGCAAGCAAACGTTCGGTATTGACAAATGCTTGTTTGATTCAGACATGAAGAGAAGCATCCTTCATGTCCACAGCACAGAGCCAATCCCCTTCTTATAGCATGGGGATTACAGCCTGAAGTAACATTATGTAAAAAATGTTGTTGTCGATGAACTTGTTCAGGTCTCACAGGTTCAGTACGGGCCTTAGTTCATCTGTCCATTAGGGAATCAGGAAGTACCTGGAATAGAACCTGCTATTCTGTTCCTCTGAAGAAACAGATTCAACAGCTTTCTTTTCAAGAAGTGATTGCACTTCTTTTTTTAGAAGGGACAAGTGGTCCAGAGGAAAAGAAGAGGGAGGTTGGGGGTGTACAGAAGGGGTAGACAACAACTCCAGAGCATACCCCTTCTTCACTATTTCCAGAACCCATTCATCCATCATGATCTCCTGCCATTTTAATAGATGCAGGAAGATCCTGCCCCCCACTTGTACCTCAATGGTAGTAGTGGAGTGGGAGGAACTGCTCTGGACACAAAACTATTGAAGCTGCCCAAAACATCCATAGCCCTGCTAAGTGACCCAGGTACAGGAAGACAATCAGCCTGGCAACCTGGTAAGCAGCAGAAAACCATAGGTTATCTGGATAATTCAGCTCATACATAGAAACATAGACCATGATGGCAGAAAAGGACCAGATGTCCATTCAGTCTACCCATATTCTCTATAATCACTGAAACCTTCTTTGGAACCTATTGTTCCTCCAGGGTACTAACCCTCCTCATCCTATCCCCATTCTCCTCCCTGGTCTTGTCACTCCAGGCGACCATTATTCCCTTCATTCTATCCAATGCTTGCTTGAATACCCTGACTGTGTTTACACCTACTGCCTCAGCCGAGCAACTGTTCCAAGGTTCCACCACCCTTTCTGTAAAGAAGTACTTCCTCGCGTCCCTCATGAACTTCCCTCTTGTTAATTTCCTTGAGTTGGTATTCTGGGTAGATAATTCTCCACAGTTTACCTTGATAATTCCTTTAAGGACCTTGAAGGTCTCTATCGTATCTCTCTCTCTCTCCCTTCTGATTTCCAGTGAGCACATATTTAGTGCCTTGAGATGCTCCTCATAGGATCTGCTCTGCTGGCCTGAATCATTTTTGTTACTCTGCGCTGTACTGTTTCCAACCTATCTTTGTCCTTTCTGAGGTGAGTGCTCCAGAACTGGAAGTTCTGAAGTTTCCAGATCCAGGCCCAAAGATGCAGAGCAAAAGGTTTATTGACTACAACATCAAGCCAATCTGATTCCACATCAGGAGGCCAGGTACCCAGGACATTAAAATCCCTCAGGAGATCCTGAACAGCTGGGTGTTCAGAAGCACTGTTCAGGTCAGCAATATAAGGCTTAACAGGTGTGACCTGGTACAGCTTATCTGTTCTGCTAGGGATTAAGAATAAAGTATCAGTATTCTACCAGGTATTAAATGCATCTTTCTGCCATGTGTGATATACAGGAGGTACCACCATAGGAGGTGGAGGCTCAACCTCCAAAAACTCCAATAAATTCTTGGAGTACTCTCTTTTCCCCATGATACTCTGGACCTCTTGGAGTTCTCTGAGTAACCATTGAGAAGGTGGATTGAAAGAAGAAGACCTGGGATCCTGGACTACAGTGTCTTGTGCCCTGGAATTGGATTGGGTGTGGCAAGAGGGTAGATATGTTCCCTAGAGAGCTCCTTCTCCATCTAAACCTCCAAGACCTCCTCCATATTCAGGAGTATAGGACAAAAACAAACCTTGTTGATGTTTCGACTGATGACAGAGGTAACTGACAGATCCAGTGACAGAAGTGTTGGCTGTGACTGAGGTTCATTAGGCATGCTGCAATGTCCCATTAATGATGACTGTACTGACAGGGAAGGCCAGTTGATGGGACTGTAGTTACCATTGTCACTGCATACAGCCATGGAAAGAGACAAAATACTCTGTCTAAAACTGACACTGGCACAGCCTGGGAGTTGACGATGCCCACAGAAAGGCTCTCGACTGTAAACGCTGTCAGGCTGGAGCACCGCGACAGAGACGGCATACCATATATAGTAGGTACGACAGCACCAGTGCCAAGTCCTGCTCTTGGGATCTCGAGGAGGGTAGGGGGCTATAGTCAATGCTGCCAGAGTGGTCAATGATGAGGACTTACCTTCCTTCAGTAGAGAACCTGAGGCCGACCACCTGGGAGTACATTTACTAGCAGTGGCTCTACCAGATTGAGAAGATGGTTTGGGATCTGTGGCCTGAACCAGAGATGCCATCTCACTGTTCTGTGATGAAGCAATCTACGTGCATCACCACCTTGTGATTTGTGAAGAATACTGGTAGGTCTTGCAGGCCCTGATGCTAAAAAGAGATTTTCTTAAAATAGTAACATTAGTAAAATCTGAAAAGCAAGGTTAGTCAATGATGTGAGGCACAGCATCAACAATGCATTGTAATAAGGCAAGGAAAATAATAAATCATAGAAGAGATGGTGTTTCTCCACAGGTCTGATGAGTAGTCAATGGCAGAAGAAAGAACTAAGGAGCAATTGGGTCACCCACAATTATATAAGCAACGACGCTGTATGTCATTGTGGTCAACCCCCAACTAGCAAATGTTTCTGAATGGTCTTGATGCCAATGGCTTATAGTTCCAAAGGTGTGGCCCAATGGAGGAGATATCGATAGAGATTCTTTCCTTCAAAGTAAAATGGAGTACATAATTCTAACTAGTGTTTTTTGTTTGTTTGTTAGTTTGTCATTCATTTACAAACCTTCTGATTGTTTACTGATGTCTAACCACTGTGTATGGCTTGATAGTGGGTTTTATTATAGATTTGTTTTTATTTTAAGAGTATAGGGTTCAAGTGAGGGAAAGAAATATGGATACCCCAAACCCAGAATATTTAGACATTTTAAAAATGCTCTGATTCCAGGGTATTCTATACTTATTCTCACTATGTAATATTTTTTCAAATAAACACAGTTCAGCATATTTACTCATTGGTTGACTCTAGTGTTGAATCCAATATTTCAGTATTCTTTTTAAATTAATTACCCAGTGGTTATTTGTCCTAACTCAACCTTGGTTAATCCATTTGAGAGAGTTTTCAGGAGCTGTAAGAGATTCACACAGACCCCACTCAGAATTTTCTCCAGTGATTCAGTGATCCCCATACACCAGGGACTGGATTTTCAAACAAGTCAAGGACTAAGTCCCAACCCACAGCCCCAGTCACAGGACAAAACCTCTGCACCTACAGAGTTTTGTATTTTCAGCAGCACAGCTGTGGGAGATGTTATGCCTGGTCCCACCAGACATAGCTTTTACCTGCAGCTGCACCGAAAAATTGTCTGCAACTGGCCATAAATCATGCAGCTAATCATAAACTGGTTCCACTTTAGAGAATACCACAGCTGCAAGAAAAAGCGTCTCCACAAGTGGAGATATACTTGCACCAGTTTTTACCCACAGCTGCATATTTTTATGAGGCATTGAAAATCTAGCCCCAGGTATTTACTTCCATATAGGATTTCTACTCTAAGTTTAGCATTTATCACTTGTATAGGACTCTTTTCACATTTACCACCATCTATACAGTGTATATATACATATATATACAGTATATATATATATATATATATATATATATATATAATTAAACCTCTCAACAGCCTGCTACATGCTGTAGTCTGTCATAAACCCATGAAGGTTTCTAAGATTGTAGGAAGAACATATCCCTAAATCATCATAGTAGTCCACTCTCTTTAATTTGCATTGATGAAGGAACAAGCTCTGCTGGTTACAGCATGTGTTTCCTGCTATCATGATTCAAGATTTACTTGTATTGACCACTGTTTTAATGCCTTACACTTTTCTACAAAAACATTTAATTTTCTTTGAAGCCTTATTTTGGATGTTGACAGAAGTATTAAGTCATCTGCATATGCTATATAACCACAGTCTACATTTAACATTTTTAGATTATGAAAATCAGGGTAATTCATGCTTTCTAAAATTGTATATAAGTAAATATTAAAAAGCAATGGAGCTAGTAAGCATCC
This sequence comes from Neoceratodus forsteri, assembly GCA_016271365.2. Classification (NCBI taxonomy): domain Eukaryota; kingdom Metazoa; phylum Chordata; order Ceratodontiformes; family Ceratodontidae; genus Neoceratodus; species Neoceratodus forsteri. Next base: position 633,193,592 of record CM028131.1, read on the forward strand.
TTGTTTGACCCAAATTGGTACCAAATTTTTGTGACAGCAGTTCTGAGGTGGAAAAATGCACATGGGCTCATGTGTTTCAGTATAAGTGAACAATGCTTGATAGCATATCCAACAAAGCCCCTACTGTGACCATTTTAGAAACAGAGAAGCCTAGAATTTGTCATCAGAAAAGGAACACTTCAGCCAGCCCACCGGCGCAGCAGTAACACTAACGCTGGCAACGCCAGTGACCCGGGATCGGGAGAGCTCTCGGGTTGCTGGAGGGCTGGCCCTGGGTAGGAGGATCGAGCACCTGACAGGCTGCTCTCCTTCTCCAGGGAAGAACCAATACTCCGGGTCTCCTAGGTGACCACAAGTGGAGGTGCAGTGGGACAGCAGAACTGCGGGTGGGAGGATGTCGGCAGGGAACCAGAGCGGCAGCATGTCTCAGCATGCTCCACTCCTTGGTTCCCATTGCATGCTGATGTCTAGGGGGCAGAACAGAAAAGTGGGAAAAAAACATACCAGACTCCTATAGATGGGACCTGGCAGTCCCAAGATTCCTTAACCGAGCTCCTTGGGGGGAGCCGGTAGGACCACCCGACGCAGACATAAGACTGGGGGGGATGAAGTGGTGTCCCCTCCCTCCTGCCTCGGGGGTAAACCAAGGCATGATGGGGTGGGTTCTCTAGTCTCTCCGGGGGAGTTACCAGGGTGGAACTATGGGAGCATGCACTGTCTAGGGATTGGTGTTTTAATGGAATAATGAGCAATTTAGGTGACTGATGATGTCATGATGATGTAACTGTTTGCACTTGTATATAAAGCACCTGCACTTTGCATGCCCTAGTCTTTGACAAAGGGTCCAGTATGGACCAGAAACACATTAGGTGGGCGCTTATGTTTCCAATTGTGCAGTTGCAGGAGTGAGAAGAAAAATTGAGGAGGAGAGGGATCATAGGAAAGAGGCAGAGTGGATAGAGAGGGGGAGAGAAGTCCATAGTTTGGGGAAGTGGTAGGAGAAGGCAGCCTGGTCAGCTGAGGATGGCATAGAAGGGAGTGCTAGGGAACGGAAGTCAAAGTTATGAAGGGTGTAGTGAAAAGGTTTTGGGGGGAGAAGAGAGAGGCGAGGTAAGACAGGCGAAAGGAGAGAGCCAAGCCAGAACTGAGCAATAAAGGAGATACAGTGAAAAAGGTGCCTGGCTTCAAGAGAGGGAAGGGAAAGGGAGGTATATAAGGAGCAGTGGCAAGTGCTGGTTAGGCAGTCCAGGGCAAAGCAACAGAAAGTATGAAAGAGGGAATCCAGTCTGGTCAAGGTGGACTTAGGATCAGCACTGTAAACCAATGTCTCCATAGTCAAAAATGGGGAGAATCATTTGCTGGACAATGGCCAGCAAAGGGATGCAACCACGGTTCCTGTATAGTGCACCTAGTTTAGGGTGCAGCTTCTTTTGTAAGTCATCTACATGCCCAGAAATGTTGAGGTTTCGACCAAGCCAGACCATGAGGTACTTAAAGGTGGTAACTTCATCAATCGTGGTCCCAGCAAGGGTGTTAAAGGAGGGGAGGTCAGTAAGCCTAGAGAGCTTCTACCTAGTGCCAAAGGTCATGGAGACTTTTGTTCTTGGCATTGAGGCACAGTTGATTTGATTGGAACCAGTGCTGGACATTGTCAAAGTCCAGCTGGAGCTTGGCCATCAGATCAAGATCAAGTTCATGAGGTGTATGCTATCCTTCATGTCAGAATTAAGACCCTGCTTCAGCAGAAAATTGTTGAAGGCTTCTATGATTACTGGAATGAAACAAGCCCACTGCTGAACGGTCAACCATTTCCAGTTTGTCAAAAGCTAGAGGCATCTTTCAGAAGGTTTTACAGTGCCATATGTACCAAGTGGCAAACCGCCACACAATACCTAGATGCCACTCTGCAGTTCAAAAAGGAGGATTCTTTTTGGTTTCATGTGCAAGTCATTGATCCTGTATGCAAGGAATAATTTTCATGTAGCTTCCAGGACTACAAATGTATTTCTGATTGCTTTTGTTTTGATGCAGCAGTCAGTGGTGTATGGTGACTTTTTTAAGCAAGGCATGCAATGTGTGCCCAGGGCAATTATAAAAGGCAAGGGGTTTGGGGGCACCTTGGCCCCTAAAAGCTATAGGGTTCAATATCATTGTGCAACACATATTGTGCGACCGTGCTATTTACATGCTAATGGTAACTTTTGCGCAATTCACCCTCAACAGTAGGGGGCCCTATTGAATAAATTGAATACATGATGGGCATGAGAGGAATATAGAAAATATCTACACTTCTGAATAGTGACCTCAGGAACCATCACTCATGGCTCCGCTATGCTCCACCACTTGTGAGGTAACCTGAGGTCACTGTTCACTCATGCAGATATTTTCCATATTCCACTCATGCCCATCATGTATCCCCTATATATAAATCTGAAAACAGGTTTGCATTTTCTTATTGAAATACACTGCCTGCCTTACCAGTAAATGTATTTTCACACCATAATGCAAGAACTCACTTAGATTATGTTTTTTACTAGTAGTGGACAAAATACAAATAAAATTATGAAAAGGCAATTAAAAAAACAAATAAAAGCAAAATAAAATTATTACAGAAGCATCTAAAGGCCCCACCCCTTCATTCTTTAGGGTATACATCCTTACTAAGTACCTGCTCTTTAAAGGCAATCAGTGTGAACAGTGCCTTCTGTATAAAGATATTAACAAAACCACAATATTTCTGTGAAACGTGTATTGTAATAAAGAGCTTTAGAGCCGTAACAATATCCTCAGTCCCTCATAATAATCATACCATCCAAATCTAAGTTCAAATAGCTGTTTCAAAGGTTATAACTTTTGCACTACGACCTTGAAAAGAGTCAATAATGTGCAAAATTTTAAAGTGCTTAGGGCGATGAAACAAAGTGCCAGAAAGTATATGAAGTGCTTATCTGACAAATTCAGCATCAAGACTGGCAAAACCTAGTAGGACCATTACAAGGCTGCATGTACAGAAAATAGAGACTAGCTAGATGTTCCACAAGACTAGAAACAGTAATAATTTGGAGAATGCATTGCTGAATCTTAAACAAATCTTTACTCATGGCATGCGTAAAATCTAAAAATAGTATGCTTCATACCTAGTAATAAGAAAACTCTGTGTGGTACGGCAGGACAAAATGTTTTTGTAAATCTATGCCAGGAATTAACTATTAAGTCTTGAATCAATAGCTGTCCTGTGACAGAAGTCCAATGGGGGGGGGGGGTTGAAAGATAAGGCATTTTCCCTTGCATCCCCATTGGTGTGATACTCCCTTTTGTGAGCCACCAGGTTACTGATCACTGTTCACTAGACCACTTAGCAATGAAATGAAAACCACATTTTCACTTGAGAAGCCTAGCAATTACCACCAGTATGCAGCTGGTACTCAGTGCATAGTACCTACTATAGCTCCTTCTTAAAGCAGCTGTATGTGTTACAGCTAGTTTTTAGGCACTACATACTGTCTTGACATTATTTAGATCTCGTAATATTCTAGTTTATATCTTTTCATGTCCGTTCGTGTTGACAACCTGTTGTTGATTAAATATTTTAACTTTTTTTTTTATGAACCTGTATCAATAAAGAAGTATGCCTCCCCATTTTGAAATATGTGCCGAGTCTACGCCATGATGTGGGATAACCGCAGTTAGCATATGGGCATTCCTGATGATGCTTGTTTGATTGGCAAGCCTATAGTTTACACAACCACAAGTGCATTTCAGTGGTAAAGTAACAGCACAAACTCAGATTTACTATGACATAGATTTGAGTATATGATGTTAAAAAAAGTCAGTCTTAAGTTTTATACTGATAATTCAGCTTGTTATGATATTTTCCATTGACTTGAACTGCATTTATTCATGCACAACAAAAGTGGAGGCACTAACAGCTTGCTACATGAGTTTTTTCTTTATTTCTTCATTTCAAAGTTCTGACCATTGCTTAAATACTGTAGTCTAGTTAAACCTGTGTTTCTGAACCAAGGTCTTACTGCCATCTTACTTTGTTAACTATTGGTTCTGCTATTACATGAAGTGTGCTTGTAAAATAACTGCAAATATTGAATACATTTGTAATCTGCATTTCTCAATTCAAATAGTGCTGATCTGATGTCATAATTAAATTTAATTTGTGACAATCACACACTTGGAGTTGATTTGGTGTGTGTATGAAGAATGTTATTTACATCAGGAGCATTTATGCAGTATGGCTGCAGCAGTTTAGAAACAATGCATACAGTGGCGGAGCTAGGGGGGTGGGGCGGTCACCCCTCCTGGCTACCCCAGTGTGAGTAGTGGTGCCCCACCATCTTCATTATTCAATGTTTAGTGCCCAGTGTGCAGCCCATGATTGACTGAATGGCACCCCCGGCTCCCAAATGCTCCCAAACCTGGCTCCGCTACTGAATGCATATCTAGAAAACTGTACAGAAATCACTTTTGCATCACTTTCAGTCAGCAGATCCTTTTCACATACACTTTTATGCAGATGAAGACAGATCGATGCAGAAGTGGCTTCTGTACAATGTTGTCTACATTTCTTTTGTTTCTACACTGCTGCAGCCACTTTGCATTTATGCTCCCGATGTAAACAGCATTTTTTATTAAAAAACTGAATAGCTAAATGGCTATTTGCACTATCAAATACTGTTGCTTTAAAAGGAGTGTAATCCATGGGCGAGCCCAAATAAAAAAAATATATCATAACATCTCCTGCAGCTCAGCCAGTAAAAATAGGAAGACAAGCAGCAGTTGGGGGTTCATCAGGAATCAGCATGGGATTGGTGTGTGCTTTTTCCTTTTGTTGTTTTTATATGAGTTTTTTTTTTTTTTTGCTTGTTTATTGGGGAAGGGGGTCCAGGTGAATAAGAAGGGCTGTAAGAGAGAAGGTAGACGCTTCTCATTCTTACTGAAAGAACTCCCAGACTCCCAATCCCGCCATCCAGCACTGGGTTCCATACAAGTCAGATATACTCTGGAGCAGATGGCAGCCTAAGATCCTGCACTGCAAGAGAGCACCAGCACCCTGTTCAAACTCCATTATTTGTTAACTAATAATAAATTGTTGCCTCTGCCTCCCATCCCCACCAACCCCTCTCTCCCCTCTTTTACTGTCTTAACCCACTGTTCAGCTCCTCGACTGCCGCATTGCCGATTGGATTTCCCTGGTGCTCCATGCTCCTCACTCTCCCCGATTGTAATAAATCAGATCGCCACACTGCTGACCACTACCACTGCACTGCCGGACTGAACCTTTGGAAAATAACTGCCCCTAGCCCTGTTGCCTTTTGGCTCCTACCGCACCTTCAGCTTGCTGCCCTGTTGCATGGAATGGCACCCAACTTCAAACTCTTGTGCCTCTGGTGATGTACTGTACCACGGGATGTGCCATCTTCTCCTCTCTCTTGCTCTGTTTTACACTCTGGCCAATTCAATTCTTAACTTGCATGCCTTGGCCACTTTTTCCAAGGCAATGGGATCAAAGATGGTCAGCTGTAGGCCTTATCATTGCCTGGCAACCGGATGCAACTTAGGGCATTGCATGCCATTCATTGCCAAAGTGCTCCCAGTCCTCATACTGAGTACTGACAGACTTCAGAGACTGATTGTACTATACTGAGCAAGTGAACAATAAACAAAAGTTAACACAGTAATTTATAGGCATGCAATGCATGCCTTGCATACAGTGAATGCATGACACTGGCAGCAGCTGATGCAAAACTGCAAAATCAGTTTGGTGAATACATGCTGAGCCCTCCCCTATAAATACTGAGGTTACAGCACTGTCGTATTGGAAAGATCAGCATGAGCAATGGTCAGAATTCACCAATGCAGTTTTGATGTTACTAGCATTACCTGTAGTCAGTGCCAATGTTGAACATTCCTTTTCAAAGGTGCATGTTATAAACAGCTGTAAGGCGAGAGAGAACATCAATGCTTGCAGACTCACTAAAACGTATGCCATGATTTACTACAAGTCTGACATACTCTCTGAAAATTCTCAATGAGAATGTTGTGGGTGTGACTTTTCCTAGGGCTATCCCATCATCATCTGAAAGAAAATCTGGATTGCCTGTGGTATACTGTAGACTGTCTAACAAGTTGCATGCAGCAGTATTTTGTTGACTTTAGTTTTTGTTTAAACAGTCTGAGTAATACTGGTCAGCTTTAGTTCTATGACAGTCCAATACTGATACTTAGAAATTAATAATAATTAAAAATTAATAATAATTAAACATTGTGTGGTCCTTTTTTTCCTTACTTCTTCAACAACAAGAGGTACAAGTTCAACAGTAGAGAGAATTGCTAGCTTTCACAACAGTGTTTTGTTGTGTTAAAACATTTTAAATTAAAGAATGAGATTTAATAGTCTAAGAAAAAAAAATAACAGAATTGTTGCTGATTTAAAAATTTTAAAAAGCAATCCTGAATTAAAAAATCTGGCTCTCTTTCCCCTAACCTCTATCTCTGGTGGAAAACAGCTTCAGGGCTTCAGGACCGGTCCACAACATTTCATTGCTGAATCAGGTCAGTGCACTTATTTTTTTTAACAATGCATTTCTTTCTTCTGTACTAACTGTTGTACCTGGTGTAGTGAATGTTATTTTTATGTTTGCTTGCACGCATGTGCAAGAAACATAGTGCCACCATACGAGTTTTCATAGGTGTGCCACTCAGCTTCCAAAACCCTGCTCCTTTTTGCAGGCGCTGTCTCACTGCACCAATACATGTCAAAGCTGTCTATGACAGCAGTTCAGATGCAGTGGTGTACAGCTGAAAGTGAAAAACCGCTGCAATCAGCGGTGGTAACATGTAGACAATTTGCATACTGCCATCCTTGGCAGTATGCAAATTGCTTGCATGTCACACTGCATCTGAACTGTCTATCATAGACAGTTCTTCCTCCCCCTGACCAGAACACCTACTAGCATGCTGAGAGCCCACCCCAGCGTGCTCATGCACTCCCCACACACTATATGGCCAACGGGTGCTCAATCCCCTGTCGGCTCCACTGCCCCCAAAACGGACTTCCAGGTGCCATGCTGGGAGCCCACCCCAGCGCGGCAACAGTCTGATGTCCATGTGGCCAATGGGGGGTGCTCAATCCCCTGTTGCCTCCACTGGTGCCCCCAAACAACCTTCCAACTGCCACACTGGGAGCCCACCCCAGCATGGCAACAGTACACCATCCATATGGCCAACGGGGGTGCCCAATCCCCCATCGGCTCCACTGGCCCCCCAAACAACCTTCCGGATGCCATGCTGGGAGCCCACCCCAGCATGGCAAAAGTCCAGCATCGTCTTTCTGAAAAAGGTAAAAAAAAAAAACTGTAAGAAAAAACGGTCCCTCGTTGACTGTCTCACCCCCTCCCCCAATTTGCGCCCACCCTCTGCACATCCGCCACCCCACACACCCTCATCCTATACTTACCTCCGGAGGCCGACGTGACAATCTTCGGTGGACCGGGAACACGTCTGCACTCTTCAAAGCCGACCACAAACTGAAGAAATGCCGGTAAGCTGTATAATAGCATAAATGGGGTGTTTTCAACTTTGATGCATATGTCGGCCATTTTTGGGAATTTTTTCACCAAATTTTCAACATGGGGTTCTTGAGACCCCACCTCATGAACTCAGTCACTGCCATTTTTTTTATTCAGTACCAAAAGGTGATTTTGCTGTCACTGCGGGAACCACCTTTCAGGACTGAGTAACAAAATGACAGTGCCACAGTTCATGAGGTAGGCCCCCCAAAACCCTATGTTGAAAATTTGGTGAAAAAATGCCCAAAAATGACTGTTTTGCAAGCTTGTGTTGTGCAGTTCCTATGCATGCTCGTAACTTCGCAAATTTTCAATATTTTCACTCCAGATTTTCAACATTGCCATTTTACCATACCTCCTTATGAGCAGTACAGCTGTCATTTTTCGCCTCTCACCCAAAATATGTTTTCGCACATGTAGCGCACAATGGTGCGGTTGGTGTGCGAAATCAATGTTCGGGGCATATTAAGAAAATCACAGTGACACTGTTCATGAGCAGAGGTCTTAAAATGGCTATGTTGAAAATTTGGTGACAAAAGTCTATAAAATGACTGTGTTATGAGCGTGCATTACGCAGTTTCCACGCACTCTCGTAAGTTCACGAATTTGTAATATTTTCCGTGCAGATTTTCTAAGTGGCATTTTTCTACACCTCCTTATGAACAGTACAGCTGTCATTTTTCACACCCTGGCCAAAATGTGTTTTCGCACTTCCGGCGCAGAAATGCATGGTTACTGTGGGAAATCAGTGTTCGGGACAGATTATGAAAATCACAGTGACAATGTTCATGAGCGGAGGTCCCAAAATGCCTGTGTTGACAATCTGCTGTAAACAGTCCCCAAACTAATTACAGTTTCTATGCACGCTCGTGACTTAACCACTTTTTTTATATTTTTACTCCAGATTTTCAACATTGCCATGTTACACCTCCTCATGAACAGTACAGCTGTTGTTTTTCACATCCTGTTCGAAATGTGTTTTTGCACCTGTGGTGCCAAATGGCATAGTCGCTGTGCAAAATCAGCTTTTGGCTAACAAACTGATATTGCCACTGTTCATGAGGTGGGGGTCACAAAAAACCTACTGTATGTTGAAAAATTGGAGTGAAAATACCAATGAACGCCTGGGGAGTTAGGGTTTCCGACCATAACGCCCCACCCCATAGAGACTGACAGGCATCAGGGGTGTGACTTGGGATTGTCGCCTGTAATGCTCATATCATTCCACCTCCACCCACACCCTGCAGCCAGTGACAGGCATCAAGGTGTGCCTTGGATTCTTCGGCCCCAAAGTTCACCCCATTCTCCTATACTGCACCCATCTCACCGTATTTCCTTATGGAATGTGGTAAGCATAAGGCCCAAAGACCTCAAGGCACACCATGACACTTGTCGGTGTCTGCAGGGTAGGGTGTGGTGAAATGGTGAGGCCATTATGCCTGACACCCCAAAGGCACACCCCAATGCCTGTCAGTCTCTGCAGGGTAGTGGTGGGGTTAGCTTCAATTCAATACTTCACTGCCATTCCTATTATGCAGCTCTGTAACGCCTACACTACCAATGCCAATGCCAGCAAGCAAACATTCGGCATTGACAAATGCTTGTTTTATGGAGACCTCATCAATTGGCATTGTTTTTTGTTAAGCATTATTGTCATAACTAATCTGGTTCTGGGGGAACCCAAACATCTAAAAACCCTCTTGAGAGAGCTTTCAAGGGTTTTTAGTTGTTGGTGTTCTACAATGCAGCCAACTGTGTTAACCTGACTGTAGTTGAAAGCAGACTTGCTTGTTTTTTGTAATATGAGATTTATATTTTATAATTATTATTAGTTTGCTGCAGGGGATTGAAATTGTATTGTTACCATGATGTACAAATGGCAAAAAAGCCAAAAAAAAATTCCCTGAATCTTCTTGTCTCTTTTTTAGTAACAAAAGGAAAAATGGATTTTTATTTAACAAAACACTAAAAAAAATATTTAAAAAAACTAAACATTCAAGCCCTTAAAATAATAATCTAAATGGAATGTGGGTGATGCCAGGCCTAGCTTTAGTGAGTACACCTTTGTTCAGGCAGCAGGGAGAAGACTACCAGTATCAGTACTCAGAAAGACCTTAGTGCCTTTCTATAACTCTAAGAGCTTTATTGAATAACCATTAGATAATATGTGGGGATTACATAATCAGTTGCAGTAGAATTACACATTTATCTCCAGAAGTGAGTGGTAAGATCCATAACTCACATATGGCAAAGCAACAAGCTAGTTATTAAGGTCTTGCTACTCATATGTGAAGGTAAATGCCTTAGTTCATTGCAATCCATTAAGCATTTTGTATACACTAGGGTTGGAGTAAATATTCAATTTATATTCAGTTTGACAACAAATAGTTCCCTCTAGCCATTATTTGTATTCTGTCAAACCCCCCCAGCTCATGTAATAATTGTTAATCATTGTGTTAACCAACTCTGACAAGTTCCATTTTAAGAATGTATTATGACCCCCCTTCCACCCCTTAGTTGCCACATTTTATTTATTTTTTTGTTAGTGAATTCATTTGTAATCTCTGTTATAGTCTCTTATTTGTAATTCCCTTACTTATTCGATGTTGTACCATCTCCCACATGCAAACCACGCTGAGTGTGTGCAGCTCATTTCATTTACACTCTAGTTCTTAGTTTGTGACCACTTCCCAACCCCAAAAATCAGTCTTGATCTATATTTTATGTTCCCCCGCCCTCAGTTAGTTGTTCATTCTTTATGACATTTGTTTGTGACTTTAGTTTACTTTTCCCTTTTTTGTTGCTTTAATCTAAAGCCTGCACTCACAATTTCTTTCTTTTTACAAATTTTAAACCTTCTCCAATCTAGAATGCACATGCTTAGTCTTTATATCACCGTTTTGTTAGCCCTACAAACCACAGATTTCCTGGGACAAATCCTTGTGTCCAACTCTACCAACTCCCCTGCATCCTCAAATAACTTTACCTATTCGAATATGCTTGTGCTTAAAACTACAGCGGCTGAACCCTTTATGAGCCTGAGCTACAAAGTTACAGGATTTCTCATCAGATACTTCCTAAGCACGAAGCAGACATTTGCTGGGCAAATATCTTGCTTGTTTATATTCACCACTGCTTGGCTCTTTACCCTATCCTTAACCCTATCAGGTGATATTGAGACCAACCCAGGCCCTGGGAGTCAAACCTCTACCCCCTTATTCACCCATACGCTACCACAGTCCCCGGGTCTAAGCATAGCTCACCTTAATATCAGGAGTCTTTCTGCTAATTTCCCTGAGCTACAAAGTTGGGTCCAAATAAATAACCCCGACTTACTAGCTCTATCTGAAACCTGGCTCAAGCCTTCTACCCCTAGCTCCTTATGTTCTATCCAAGGCTACAACTTACTTCGAGTTGACCATCCCTCCTCCAGAAGAGGGGTGGTTTAGCACTGTTCTATAAGGCCCACCTCAACGTCACCCTTATATCTACACAAAATCTGATTAATTGTGAAGTACTTCACTCTCTTTTACTCCTCAGAGGCTCAAAGAAACTTTACGTATTTAATGTATACTTACCTCCTCGAAATAGTAAACTTGGTCTCGATGAACTTATTAACCTAATACCTTCTGTGACCTCGAAAAATGAAATCGTATGCCTGGGTGATTTCAACCTTGACTGGCTTGGTCCTAAAGCCTCTCAACTTGCATCAACTATCAGCAAGGCAAACCTTGCTCAGCTCGTCCACTCACCCACAAGGATTGCTGCTAATGGGTCCAGCAATACTCTAATTGACTGGATACTAACAAACAGAAAAGATAGACTCACCTCTGTCGGGTACTCCCTGACTCGATCAGTGACCACTGCCCTGTCTACTGTGTATGGGATGCCTCTCCGCCTTCTTATCCACCTAAAGTGCTAACTTTCTCCAACTTTGCTCTACTTGATCTGATTTCCCTTATTCGGGACATGCGTCATGTTGACTGGTCCCCCGTCTTTGTCACAAATGATATCGATGAAACGGCTGAATATTTCAACATCACCTTACTCTCTTTACAGAAGAGGCATATCCCTACCACTACGCGAAGGGTAAGGGGCAAAACCACAAATTGGCTAAAGCGCCCCCTATTACAACAGCTGATGCTGAGGGACAAACTATGGTCTACCTGGAAATCCTCCTCTCTTCCTTCCAATTACAAGAATTATCGTGCTCTGCGTAATGTCTGCAAGAGAGAGATTCATTTTGCAAAAAGCAACTACTACCGCAAGCTCCTTTGCTCCTCTTCATCTAATCCAAGAAGGTACTGGTCCCAAATAAACGAGATCTTAGGGAGTAATCAGTCCAAGACCCCAAAAGAGATGTTGGTAAATGATATCAACTGTAATAACCCCTCCACTATCACTAATGCTTTCAACTCCCTCTTTACTAAGCTTCCCATGACATCTCCCTCCCTTGCCCAATGCCCTCTTCCCACTCAGAAGGACTCAAATGGCAGTACCCCACCACTGGTTCTTGCCACTGTCTCCCATCTGGAAGTCCTGAAACTACTGAAATCTATTCCAATCCACAGTAGTGCAGGTCCCGATGGCACTGAACCTAGGATTCTTAGACTGGCAGCCCCTCTCCTTGCCACATCTATTACTAGACTATTTAACCTTTCCATCTCCTCCTCTACTGTACCGGAGGTCTGGAAAACTGCAAGGACTATCCTTGTGTTCAAAAAAGGTGACTCCAAGATCCTATCGAACTATCGACCTATTGCCATTCTACCTACCCTCAGCAAACTACTTGAGAAACGAATCCACGGTCAGGTCTCTTCCCATCTCCTAAAGTTCAAAATCCAGACTCCTGCCCAACATGGTTTCAAGCCGGGACATAGCACCTACAGCCCTGACTCTGTTTACTAGTGAAGTCAAGACAAACATGGACAAGGGTCTCCTTACAGGGGCTGTTTTTATTGACCTTACGAAAGCCTTTGACCTGGTCAACCACAACCTTCTATTAATGAAACTCCATATGCTTGGTGCTGCAGGCTCCACCATGTCATGGTTTAACAGCTATCTTACCAAATGAACTCAAGCGGTCGCCTTCAATGAAGTCCTCTCATCCTCAGCTACACTCCCCCACGGCATCCCACAAGGTTCCATACTCGGCCCCTTGCTCTTTTCTCTCTTCATTTATGATATCCCTTCCCTTCCCACTTCCTGCTGGACCATCATGTATGCTGATGACTTGGTCCTCTTCTCAGCCTCTAAATCTGTTGCTGACATAAGTGATCAGCTATCATCCTCCTTCCAAATAATCCAATCCTGGCTCGCCCTGAATCAGTTTATCCTTAACCTATCCAAAATGAATGCCATGCTCTTTGGGTCAGCCAGAAAAGTTCAGACATTAACATCCAGTCTGCAGGTCCAATGCCTCAATGGATCCATTATATCAAACACTGAGTCCTTTAAATACCTGGGAGTGACTCTTGACCCATCTTTGAATTTTTTCTCTCATATAAATGATGTCTGTAAACGCATAAACGTGAAGATTGGAGTCGCCTACAAAGTTTGCCATTCATTAACCCCCTCTGCAAGGATCACTACAGTCCAGGGTACCCTCCTCCTGGGACTTAAATATGCACTACCAGTCCTGTCCCAGGCTAATGTTAATGTTCTCCACAAATGGGAAGTCACATATAATAACATCTGCAGATTTGCCCTGTCTGCTCCTCGACTAACCCACCACTGTATACTCTACTCCTCCTTAAATTGGATGACTCCCAATGAGTTGCTGTCTTACACTCTTGGATGCTTTATAGACTCTCTTTCCCATATCCCCAGACCCGACTCTCTTGGAGCAATGTTATACCCAGTTACTTATTCCCACTCCCTGAGGTCCTCAGCCTTCCCTCTACTCTCTGTTCCCTGTTGCACCACACGAATGAGTGAACAAGCCTTCTCCCACTTTGCCCCCAAATTCTGGAACTCCCTTCCTCCCCATGTTAGGGGCTCTACCTCTCATGCCTCATTTAAGAAATCACTCTTCTCTTACCTAATGACACCTGGTGTCTGCAAATGCTCTTAATCCTCTCTTTTGTAGTTATGACCTGTCTATAATTCTGTGCTTATTCCACTACTCATGTTGGTCTGGTTCCTTGGTTCTCTCCCTCTTCTCTTTGGGTGTCCTTTGTCTAAATGTAGTCTACTTTGTCCGGCCCTCCAGTGTTGGTCCAATACAGGTTAAATTCATTATTTGCTTTTGTTTGTAGCACTTCAACGTGGGAAACAATATGTTGATGATTTGTACTTTGACCCTCCTATGTGAGGTCCTGATTGTCATACTGTACCATCTTTTGACTGTTAATGCTCCTTGTAATTTAGTATCTCTGTATTTATGTACGCATGTATGTACTCTCCTGGGTTGTGCTTGAAAATAGGCAGGTCCATTTTGCCTAACGCACCTACCTGGTTACCAAAAGCTAATAAATAAATTAATTAATTAATTAAAATCTAAGCACAAAAACCACACCAAGAATGTGGAGCGTGTTGCAGTGTGAGTGGTGCTGAAGAGGCGATTGGCTGGAGACAGAAAGCAAAGTTGGTGGAGCAGGCAGGACTGGTGCTGCATGGCATGTGAGAATGGACAAAAAGAAATGGAGCTTGGATTGTGAATTTTTCAAAGTGTATGAGGAAAACACATCAAAAATCGAGTGTCTTCTGTGCATGAGCAGCATTTCACAAATTAGTCAGACACTGGAGTATACAACCACTACCATGATGAACCATGTTCAAGTTAAGCATGCTGAAGTTTTCAAAGAAGCCAAATACTGTCTAACTAGCCAAGCCTGACCAAACAACACTGCCACAGCAAAAAAGAAAAAGCAGCCAACTTTGGAGGACTGCGCTGCCAAGAAACAATTATGAACATGTGAAACTCCTAAGGTTTTCAAAATAAATGATGCAGTCGCTGAGATGCTGGCCCTGGACATGCAACCATTCTTAGCAGTGGATGATACAGGCTTCATCAGATTGATTAAGGTACTGGCGCTACATTGCCATAACACAAGTATCTCTCTCTCAAACTATTATTCCTTGCATATACAAATGGGTATGCTAGCAGATTGCTTTGCTATTAAAAAATGCAATGTCACTACCATTCACTACTGATGTGTACATTTTTAGGTCTTACAGCACACTGGACTGATAATGATTTTCATAGAAAGTCTGCCATTTTTGTACTGTGAGGGGTTTCAGAGCAAACACACAGGAGCAGCTATCTCTGATGCCCTGGGACATAAAAAAAGAAAGATGTCATGCTGTAATTCATGATAATAGTGCAAACATAAAAAAGCTTTCAATGGCTGTGGTGTTTAGAGCTTGAGATGCTTTGCTCACACACTTCAACTGTGCCTGCATGATGTCTTAATTAGCCATCGCTCTATTTCTGATCTTATAACAAATAGCAGAAAGCTTGCAGGGCATTTTAAAGATTCAAAATCTACTGTGTCAATGCTGCACAATATTCAAAAGGAACTGGGACTGCCAAAAGTATGACTAATTCAAGATACTATTACTAGATGGAATTCTAGCTTTTATATGTTAAAACGCCTAATTGAATGCAAAAGAGTTCTCAGCGTCTACTGTGCTCAGGAATTTACTGTCACATCCCTAACAACTAGCCAATGGAGTCTGGCAGAGACTATTTTTAATATCCTCTACCAATTTAAGCAGCTAACCAAAGAAATACGTTCAGATGCTGCATGTATTCCAGTTGTGTTTCCTGCAGAGAGGGCTGTGAAAATGTACTTAAGCTCATACGTGAGTGACAAGGGGACCAAAATAATGCAAGCTGAAATACTGAATGTAATATCAACCAGGTTTAATAATGTTGAATGTGAGTAAGGGGTATGCTGACTCCAGTGTGATGGACCTGTGTTTCAAACTGCACCCTGCCAGTTCCGTACCCACTCAGAACAGCGCTACATTTATAGCGCTGCTCAGGAGAGCGCAGTCTACACAGAAATTCCATGGACAGCGACGGGGGACTAATAGCACTATGTGGTAAGTGTTCCCCAGGTCGCTGTCCGTGGTGCTACAGGATGGCACAAAGTGATGGGAATCAGAGGCTGGCCAAGCTGCTCCCGTGGTATGAAGCTCTAAGCCATAAGCAGCTTGGCCAGAATGGTGGTGGAGACCAGGGTTCCAATCCTGGTCTCGACATTTTATTCCCCGAGATCAAACTCTGACTCTGAGTTGGTTATTTTAAGTTGGGGGTTGTGGGGAGCAGAGCCCTTCCCCCACAAAAAAACAGTTTTTCTGGTAGTGATCACAAACCAGACTTGCAATCGCTAGCAGTGGCACTGTGTTTGTTTTTGGCATTTCTTCCTGACACTTTTGTGATCAGTGCTGTTTGGACAGCATTGTTATTTACAGCACTGTCCATACAGTCGCTGTTCTGACCTAGTGCCTTTAGTTCTGATGCAAAATGCTGTGATGCCAAGGCTGCCACTCACAGTAATGCTGGGCAAAACATGTTAAAGAAAGTAAGCTGTGACAATGAGGTAAAAGTATAAGAGGCCATGCCTGACATCCTAGATCCACCAACTAAAAAGTCCAGACTGGACAAAGGAACACTGTGAAGCTGCTGGGACAAAACTGTTGTGAAGTCACAATCACCTGTATCATCGACAGTAGTGGACACTAACCTGTCCTTATAGCTGTCTGATCCATGCATTCTGTATTCCAGTAATCCAGTGGAATGGTAAAAACAAAACTGTGTCCATCTTCCTAATTTGGCCACCACTGAGGGCACATCTCTTTCAACACCACCAAGCAGTGTTCCCTCTGAAAGACTCTTTAGCATTACTGGGGACATATATGCTGAACACAGATGTAGGCTGCTACCGGAGAATGCTGAAAGACTAATGTTTAAAAGGGAATTTACCTTTGATAAATCATATGTATTAATTGTTTGCACATGTGCTATAATGCTATTTTTGCAGTTACCACTGGCTGCTATTTGTATGATTTCTAGCGCAATTGACATGTTATGCTATTTTTGCACAGTTAGCCACAAGGTGCTATTTGTTGTATGCTGCTAATTGTGTTACCAGATTGTTATGCATTTCACAAAACACAAGTGCAATAACTATTGACTTCCAAACTGCCAATTTGCACAAAAACTGCATTTAACTCAAATGTTTTTAAAAAAACAGACTTCAACTACATGGAATTTAAAAAAAAACACACATACACGTCCAAGAAAGGGTATATAATTGCAATATCTCTATTAAAACAAAATTAAAAAATCACTTTAAGTTTTAAAGTTTCCCATTATTTCCTATGGGGCTGGATAGATGTCTTGCTCCACAAAGGATTCTTTATCACAAATGCAGAATCCTTTGCCACAGACATGGAATCCTTTGCCATAAATGTGGAATCCTTTGCCATGTTGCTGCCATCATGTTTTCAGTTAGCAGTGGCAAAAACATTTTTAAAACTAAAAAAATACCTGGATTTGGAATGTGGGAACAGTTGTCTTTTCCTAATCGGGGCCTGTAGACCTCGATTAAGGGGTCAGTTTTTTTATTCTGTGCCTGGATATGTGTTTTTTTTAAATAATGAAATCCTTTGTTGTAAATTGCAGTAAAGCATTTCACAAAAAAGGAGAATTTTTTGTGATTTGCAGAAAAGGATTCATCCTTTGCTGCAAACTGTGATAAAGAAAATATGAAAAATTATCCTTTTTCGCAATCTGCAAGAGTGGATTTTTTAGACAGCATTTTCTTTGTGACTTCACAGTTAACTAACGGTTTTGGATTTTGGCCTGAAATTTTCATGGTGCAAAGGGCTTTGTGCACAGTTGTACCTTTTGCTGGTTTGGTGAAAAAAAAATACTTTACTCTGGAGTTCTGTGGGTTTAAATTTTGCTTTCTTTCCTATAGGATAACATTGTAATAAGAGGTGTACCCAGTCGTTTCTTTGTCACTCTGCTGTGAAGAAATGGTTTTACAATTTTTCTGTGAAATTTTCGGGGAGAAAAGGGCTTGCCCCACTGATGTGCCTATTGCTAGTTTTCTTAAAATATATTAGTTTGGTGTTCCATTATAAAGGTTTCAAATTTTGCTGCCTTGGATGGGAGCCCTGTACTCCCACATGCATAACTCTCAACCCCCTCTCTTACACAACTCTCCCTCTCACTCCTCTACCAAATCTTTCCTTCACCTCCTCCTCCTCCCTGTGTGCTCACACAACATTGCATAGCGCCTAATGTATTGTCTGATTATCTTCAGTTCTGCTGTACATAGTGTACTTCGTGTAAATAATGGAAACTATGTACTCTGTTTACCCTTAACACCCCACTTCCCATTTGTCACTGGAACCCTAACTGATGCTTTAACACATTGTTTTGCAACAAATATAAATATAAACATAACTATACATATCAACAATGAAAAAAACAGCAAATGCAAAATAAGGAAAATAATATTGCTTATGTGATATGACATGGGTAGGCCTGATTGAACAGTCACTTCTTGGCCCCCGCTTTGAAGTGGTTTTCTGAGATGGTCACTTGGACATGCAGAGGGAGTTCCAAAGTATTGGGGTTACCATGGAAAACACATTATGCCCTGTTTATTTTCATATGGAAGGGGGAGGACACCTAGCAGTCTCTGATCTACAGAATAAAGGATTCAATCAGGGCATTGGGAGTCACAAGTTTGCAGAGGCAGGCAGAACCCAATCCAGTTAGTGTCTTGAATGCCAACAAAAGAACTTTGTAGACTTACAGTCAGCCCTGTTCCTTGTGGACAGCCAGTATAGCTCATGCAGTGCTGGTGTCCATAGATATATAGATGTATAGAATTTGACGGCAGAAAAACACTTGGCCTATCTAGTCAATAATATGTGTAATATGTGCTGACCTCCTCATATAGCTCAGAAACCACCCTGGTACACTTTGCACTAGCTGCAGGTGTCAGATTTGACCACAGGGGGAGTCCATATAACACACATTACAGTAGTCAAGGCATGAGGAAATGAATACTGGCTTTAATGTCTTCAGATCAGCAGATTCAAGCAAGGGAGACAACCTGCTGATATTCCTAACATAGTGAAAGTAGCCCTTGACTGTGACTGGCACTTGGGACTCCAGGGTCAGCCTTTCATCAAGAGCTATTCCTAGGTTTTTTATCACCTTTCCTATCTTAAGGTGAACACAATCAAAAAGAAGAGAGAAGACAGGATGATGGAGATGCAAAGCTGGGTGGGGGGCAAATGATAACAAAGCAATTTTTACATCCTGCAAGAACAGTACTGTCTATACGAGACATTATATATTAAAACTTCCACTGCGTACATGAGATTTATTGAAATATTAAAATGATAGCAATAGTAATTGCACAGACTCATGACACTGTTTGTATTGGTAACCACAGTTAAATGTCTCTTGTACAAAACATTACAGAAAAGTGTTTTTTAGTAGTTACCAACTTCAACATGGACAGGCACAATTTTTTCAAATATAGGTTTTAAAACAACATAAAACACTTTTCTCAAGATGCAGGAAAAATGGATTCTTCATCCACAAGCACAAGATCTCTGTCCCCTGTCTGTTAGTGGGGCTTTTCTTTCCCATCATCTTTTCCACTGTTCACTTTAACATCTGTCCTACTCCTCTACTATCTCCTGTCTTAAATGGCTCCCCTTTGCTCTGCCCAGAAGGTTACCTTAATCAGAAGCAACATGGGCTTACAACAGGGAGACAAATTCTCATATCTGACAGAACAGCAGAATGCATGCTTACCCTAAGGAAAGGAGATGAACGCTCACATCCCCAGAAGCACAACAGCTGTACATTATTTTTTGGGTGCGTATGCAACAACAGAAGTTGCCAGTACAGTGGGGGAAATTTCATGATCCTAATTTAGGAAACATGGCATATTGTTTTCTCCTTCTTCCATATCAGTCAGCATCCCCTACAACCATCCATATCAAATGTCACATAATTAATGGAGCACCAAGCAATATGAAGCTATTTTTAAGAACCATGAAGAGTTGGCGTACCAGATGGACCAATCTAAACAAGCTGACTTAACAAAGGGCATTATTTAATGAAGGGAGAGCAACAACTGTAGAGTACACCAGAGAAAAAGAAGCTTTAATCTCTTATGCTAGGGCTGCAATAAATCTTTTTGAACTAATGAGAGTTGCTGAAACCGGGGATCAATTAGAAATAATGAGTGTAATTATTACTTAGTTGGAAAACAAACTCTGCAAGTCAGCATAAGTAATGTAACTGACAATGTCAGAGGTTTAAGAAATAAGCTAACTTTTTAAGCTTCTGTACATACACAATTAATTACCTCTGTTTTAAAAATATGCAGTTTCAGCTATCCCTCAGTAAAGGATACACTGTAGGATCACTTACTGCTAATCAAAGAAAGCATCCTCTGTAACAAAAAAAAGCCTAATGATTTCTACCTGTTAATGGTACCAGGCAAGCATTAGAAAGGATAAAAGGTTTAAGTTCTCAGCAATTAAAGAAGGGAAAATGCTCAGAAGAAAAAACTGAACAGTGAACTGTGAATGCTATAGTAAACAGAAAAAAATTCTGGAAGTAGAAAGTCTCTAAAAGTACTTGTTTTTACATAATCATTTTGTGTGGTACTTTGATATGCCAGATGCCTTTGATATGCCAGGTTCAATGCAAAAAAGTGCAAGATAATGCACCTGGGTAGGGGGAACCCTGGGGAGAGCTACAGGATGAGGGTGCTGACCATCACAAAAGAGGAGAGGGACCTAAGGGTTATACCTGATGACTTGAAGGTATCAAAGCAGTGTGCAAAGGCTGCAGGGAGGACCAGCAGCATGCTGAGTTGCATAGGCAGAGGTATTACTAGTAGGAGGTGGTGATGTCATTGTATAAAACATGAGTAAGGCCTCGCCTGGAGTACTGTGTGTAGCACTGGAGACCACACATGTGTAAGGACATAAACATGGTGGAGGCTGCCCAGAGTAGGGCAACAAAGATGGTGCATGGTTTGCACCACAAAACATATGAGGAGAGACTAAGAGACCTCAATATGTACTCACTGGAGGAGAGGAGAGAAAGGGCTACATGACAGAAACTTTTAAGTACCTCAAAGGCATAAACAAGGTGTAGTTGGGAGATCTTTTCCAATGTAGAAAAGATACCAGAACAAGGGGGCATGATATGAAATTGAAGGGGGGGGGAGATTAAGCGGTAATGTGAGGAAGTTTTTCTACATGGAGAGGGTGGTGAATGCCTGGAATAGTCTACCACAAGAGGTGGTAGGGGCAAGCACAGTGGAGGGGTTTAAACATGCCTGGGACAAGCACAGGGAAACCTTGGGCAGGAAGGGAGTGATGAAAAGCCATTGACCACTTAGGGTGAGGGGATGCATACATGTATTGGGCCTATGGGCAGACTGGATGGGCCTAGCTGTCCTTATCTGCCAACAATTTCTATGATTCTATGTTTCTATAACTAATGTCTAAAGAAAGTGGCATGGTTTAAAACCCCAGATATGTGGCACACATAAAGCCATGGTCTCATTTGGGTGTTACTGATTTTTTCTTTTCAGAAAAAAAAAGGTTTTTATTTGGCCAAGATGCTCAAGTTTAACAAAATGACGTTTAAGCATGCTGAGATTCTCATTAAATCGAGTTAGAAAAAAGTCCCTGACATATCCTTGGGTATTATGGGCACACACTCAGCAGCCACACATACTTCTGAAAATGCAATATTTGTAAACATGTTGCCTTTAAGGCTGTTTATAAATCTGCAATATAATTTCTGTCAACAAAAGTTGCAAAAATGGCAATAGAACAGTTAAGTCGCTTCAAACAAACATTCTTTTGAGCATTTTGAAGCAGCAATATTTGGTAGTGGCAACACATTTCAACATGCCATTTTTTTATGCTAATGCTTTTTTTGGTAAAATATCTATTATATATATTATACAGGTGTGATAGTGCCTGTATATTAGGGTCGAGTCAGCAATTCTATGTTAAATCCCTATTTTTGCACCTTAATAACTCCACACCTGCTCTACCAATGTACTTGCAATTTGGCAGGACTGCGTTGGTGCCAGGATCTCTGTGGCCCAATCTCTGCTTAAGCTTTTTTGATAACTCCTAAATATGTAATTAGAAGGAGAGTTTGCTATCTATCCAGATGCCCAAATATTTAAATCTAGCTACCGGTTCCAGTGATTCCCCCAGAAGTGTGGTAATCAGTGTTGACGATCCCATAGAAGGGGAGGAAGTTGGCTGAGCTAACGGTGAAAGGAACATGAATTTTGTTTTTTTAGCATTAAGTAGTAGCTTCATATTCAGAAGATTATACTGTAAAATGCTTAATTCGTGTTGAAGCGTGGCACAGGTATGCTCAAGGGTGGGCTTTGAAACATAGATAATGGTATTATCTGCAAACAAATGTACAGAAACATTTTTTATACTAGTAATGAGGTTGTTGATATATATATAGCAAAGAAAAGCGGGCCCAAAATAGACCCTTGGGGAACTCCCCTCAATTGGGTGGGGAGAGGTCACCTTGTGCTTTAATTTGCTGCTGCAGTCCAGTTAAGTAGCAGTGAAACCAAGCCAAGGCTGCGTTATCAAGTCCAATCTTGCACAACTCAGTTAGAAGCTGATTGTGGGCAACAGTACTGAAGGCCTTGCTTAAGTCCAGAAATACAGCCCCCACGTTTTTTGGCATCTAGCGCTAAGTGCCATTCGTTGGTGACATTGGCTAATGCTGCAACAGTATGATGATTTGGTCGAAAGCCAGATTGCATAGGGTTAAGTTTATTGTGAGCTTCAAGATAGTTCCACAATTGAGTATTGACAATTTTTTCTAGGAGTTTAGAAAGGGAAGATAGAGTAGAAATGGGTCTATAATTATTGAGATCAGATGGGGCACCAGATTCGAAGAGCGGGACAATATAGGCAACTTTCCAGAGGTCTGGGAGAGTGCCTTATGAGAGAGACAAGTTAAACAAATGAGTAACAGGGGCAGTAAGTATCTGATAACCCAGTTTCAGAAAAAAGGGATCAAGGAGGTCTGCGCTAGTGCTTTTTTTAGCATCGATGTTAAGCAGGAGGTCCTGTACTTTTTGTAGAACACTGGGGAAAAGTTAAACTTATTTTCATCAGCTAGATCCAGGAAAGTCTGATTAAACATATCAGAAGGACTGCATTGTGAACATATATTGCTGGCTGGAGAGCTGCCGAAGGCCAGACCGGCTGTCGCAAAATAACCGTTGAGAAGATTCAAAATCTGGGACTTGTCAGAAGTAGTCACATCATCAGTAATGATCTTAGCAGGGAGTGAAGAGGGAGGATGATGCCCATCAATAGCTCTATGGGTACACCAAAGTAGAGCAGGATTTGAGGAAGTGTCTAATTTTGACTTAAAGAAATTAGCTTTCTCAGCTGTAGGTTAATACATTGGTTCCTCACTGTCCTGTAGGTAGCCCAGGCTTTTGGGCACGCTTCCAGAGAAAGTCGCTGTGGCAGAAAGCAGATTTATGTTTGTCATTGAACCAGGGGCAGGACCTGTTCTTAGTTCTGATTTCCATCAGAGGGGCATGTTTATTAATTACTTTGAGTACGAGCTTCAGGAATATGTTGCATGCTGTCAACACAGTTTTATCGAAATAAAAATCTTGCCACCTTATGTAATAAAGATCCTCTAGAAAGTTGTCACTATTGAACTTATTTTGAATTCTTTTGCATGTATAAGTAGAGGCTGAAGGTATTTTGGGGGTTATGCACACACACACTATGATACAGTGATCGCTTAGATCTTTGAAGAACACAGCGGAGTGGGAAAAGTTGTGAGGTTTGTTTACCAGAATGAGGTCTAGGAGCGAGTTATTGTCAGGGTTTTTATCATTAGGGTGAGTTGGTTCTGATATAAGCTGGGAAAGGCCACACTTATCACAGAATTCTTTTAAAGGAGCAGAGCATGGGGAGAGCCAGTCGAGATTTAAATCACCCATGATGATCACTTCAGAGGAGAATCTTCCCAAAAGACTATGTAGGTGATTTATCACCTCGAGTCCCCCTGAGGGAGGTCAATAGCATCCAATTACAAATAATGATTCGGATGGAGGCAGCTGGATCTTTAGAGAGAGAGATTCAAATTGTTTGGGAATAGAAGTAGATTCAGTAAGGGTGACATTGAATTTGATGTGGGAATAGATCACTACCCCCCCCCTCCGAATGCCTATCTGCTCTAAAAATGTTATAAGAAAGGAGATTTATTACTTGGTTTTGTGTCGTACATTTAAGCCAGGATTCTGATATGACCACAACGTCAGGCTTGGTGTGGCAGGTCCAGGCTTGGATAGAGTCAAAATTCTTGAGCAGACTACATGCATTGATATGTAAAAAGCTCATACCTTTTAGGTTTGGTAGATCAGCAGGAGATATGACAGGCTGCATGGGTCCTGGGTTCAGTTCAACATTACCAGAGCATATTAACAGGAGGAGGAGTAATTTTTTAAGGGTGTCGAGAAGTAATCTGAGAAGTCAGATCCTTCCTGTTTTAGTTGTAGAAAAGGTGGAGGAGTGCTGGTCCGAGATGCTAAGGCAACCAGACAAGGGGGATGCAATAATGAGGGCCCTGATAGTGAGGATAAAGTTAGGGGGTTCCCAATATTGTTGGAATATCTTTGTGGAAGATGCTGTGCATGTTTGACAAGTAGTATTGGAGAAGTGGTTGAGAAAAGACGTGGGGAAAGGGTGGTGGGGGCAGCAATATGAACTCTTTTGTCAATAGTAGGGTCCTGCGTAGGACTGATATTACAAAGAAGCAGTAAACAGCCGAGGAGCGAGGGCAGCAAATGGATTGCCAGTAGTGATATTGTGCCAGCACTGGTAAGAGAGAACAGAGAGTGAACTTCAGATGAATCCTGGGTCAATGAAAGGTAGGGTACAGTAAGCCTTAGGGAGTTGCATAAAGCAGTAAAGCCAATAGGAAGGTAGGGTAATGCAGGGTGTGTGGCTTAACTGTATTTAATTAAGGCTGGGGGTGAGGGATAGGCGGGAGGGCCAAACTCCCCCAGATAGTGCACACTCTCCCCGGCAACACTGAGGTGAAACATATGGCAAAAAACACTCAGCAGACCTGGGGAAGAGAGCTACCAGAGCCAGGATCCAAGGTCAGTAATCTGATTGGTTGAGCGCACAGTGCCAACCAGTCAGGAGCAGCTGCTTCAAGCACAGTCCAATCACGACACTCTGGCTTGAAGCCACCATTTTTTGTAGTTTAAGCCAGGAGGAGGAGAAAGGGTCTGTACCTGCTCAGAGATCGGCGGCTGCTTCAGGAAGGGGGCAATGCAGGTGAGACAGGTGGTGGCCAGAGAGAAGCATCAAGCCATGCCATCACTGGAGAGCTCCTGCCTGGTCACAGGCTGAAGTCCTGTGGGGAGAAGAGAAAAAGAAAGATTAAGTAAAAGGCTCAGGTGAGGTAGGAGGGCTTGCACGGCACAGATAGGGAGGGGGAGCAGCGGGTGGGCGATTGAGGTGCCGAGAACACAAACGGTGGGAGGGACAGGAGAAAGATGGCAAAAGGGTTGTTATCACTAATTTGAAATGCTAAAAAGCTGTAATCACAGGGGAAGGGACAAGGTAGAATTCTAAGGAGACAGAAACAGGTGGCTGGGAATGAGTGACAAAGGCTGTAATCAAGAGAGAAACAATGTTCAGTAGGACAGAGTAAGGGGAGGGGTTACGATCAGAAACTGGGAAAAGGAAGAAAGTATAACAAGAAAGAGAGTGGAGAGGACAAAAAGAGGCTATCTACAGGGGATTGCCAGGGCAAACAGTTACCAGGATGCTAGACTACAGTAGGAGTAAGAAACACAGAAATAAAATGGAGAGCAAGTCAGGATCAGGCTAGCAAATAAAGGTACATGCACAATGAACAATTAGCAAATAGATAAATTAGCCATACTACACTGAGAGAAATGGTCTGTACCTGTTCAGAGATCGGCTGGTGCTTCGGGAAGGGGGAGATGCAGGTGAGACGGACGGCAGAAAGAGAGAAGCACCAAGCCACACTGTCACTGGAGAGCTCCCATCCAGTCACAGGCTGAAGTCCTGCTCAGAGATCGGCATTTGCTTTGGGAAGGGGGCGATGCAGGTGAGATAGGCGGTGGCCAGAGAGAAGCGCCAGGCCATGCCATCACTGTAGAGCTGCCGCCGCAGTGGCCAGTCCTGCCTGTGAGATCAGTGGCTGCTTCCAGGAAGGGCACACAGGTGAAATGAGCAGCGGCCAGAGAGAAGCGGCGAGCCACACTGTCACTGGAGAGCTCCCGCCCGGTCACAGGCTGAAGTTCTGCTCAGAGATCGGTGGCTGCTTTCAGAAGGAGGCGATGCAGGTGAGATGGGTGGTGGCCAGAGAGAAGCGCCAAGCCACGCTGTCACTGGAGAGCTCCCACCTGGTCACAGGCTGAAGTCCTGCTTAGAGATTGGTGGCTGCTTCAGGAAGGCAGCAATGAAGGCAAGACAAGTGGCGGCCAGAGAGAGGCACCACGTCATCACTGGAGAGCTCCTGCATGGTCGCAAGCTGAAGTCCTGCTCAGAAACTGGCGGCTGCTTCAGGAAGGGGGGTGATGCAGACAAGATGGGCAGTAGCCGGAGAGAAGACTCGAGCCACGCCATCACTGGAGAGCTCCAACCTGGTCATAGGCTGAAGAGGAAGAAGCCTAGCTGCAGGTGGACTCTTTTGTGAAGTGTGTCAGCAAAATTGGTTTAAGAGAGTGCAGGGAGGACGAGAGATGGATGGGGAGAGGGAAGTTGTTCCAAAGTATAAGAATCTGGATGGAGAAAGCACACCAAACAGGAAAGCTCTGCACTCCATATGTGGATTCACAGTGGCATTTAAGTGAAGGTTAAGTAATACAGAAAGATGATGTCCCAGCTGTAAATTTATTTAACTTTGGCAACAAAAAAGACAGTGCATGCACTGTGAAATAGAGACTGCATCCACAGTCCAGGTGTCCTGATGCTTCATTCAGTTTGAGCTTCATCAAGGGGTAGGTACCTGAACAGATCACACACAATTTATACCCCTCCTTAAGCACCAACCTCCAATCAGAAAGACAGTGATTATACAATAAGTAGTGCTATAGCAAGACCAGTGAGGGGAATCAAACCCATGACCCCAGGTGAAAAATGTTACAAACATATGAATACAAAAGATTTCATAGCCTTGCTATAAAAATATCTGCATATTTACAATATTACAAACTAATATCAAAATTATGTCATTTCAAAAAAGTCAGGAATAAGTCTTATTGGCAAATAAACAGATAATAAATGCAGTAGCATAGCAAATTCCCAGTGGGCCTGGGTGCAAGGCGATGTTACAGGGCCCCTCCCCAGTTTTGAATAAACATTAAAATTATGATTTGGGCCCCTAAAACCTTGTGGGCTCGGGTGCCACTGCACCCCTTGTACCCTTGTACCCTTGTAGCTATGCCCCTGAATAAATGAAGTGGGCTGGGGTAGGAAAAAGATTGTTGGGGGGCCTAGAGTTTTGAAAAATATTACGGAATTCATAGGGGAGGAGGAAAAATGGGAAGGGATAGAGAAGATGGAGAGAAGTGAGGCTGGTAAAAAGGGGGGAAGGTGGGAGAAGTATAGGAAATGTGGGGGAGAGAAATGAGAAGAAGAGTATAGAGTGTCTCAATACACAGTGGAAAAAAGAATACCAGACCCACACGAACAACATGCCCTACTGTAGACATACATTAAAATAGCAGGAAGCAGTCCTAGACTAGGAAGGTTCCCGTGCAAACTGCTGTCCAGGAATACACGGGCTCTGTGCTCTCCTCGATTCCATGACACCTCCAAAAGTTAGAATTTAATTCTCAAAACGAACTTTTGGGGCTGAGAAAAGACAGAAAACAGAACAGAGAGAGAAACAAAACAAATGAAACCTCATATATAATGGCAGAAGAGTGAATCAACTTCATATACAATAAAAATAGCGCTCAATTTATATAAAGCACCTAGCTGTTCTAATCTCAGTGGCAAAAGACACATTTATTTGCAACTGAAACTCCTGCATAGTTTTACAAGAATGGTTTCAAGTCCCAACTAGAGTTCAGTGCCCTTAGTTTTTTGCTATTAATTGAAAAGATCCAATAGCGCTCCCTCTGGAGCAGCTTTGTAGTTTATTTCCTCCCTGCTTATTTATTTTGACCATCTCTATCCCCACAAGTCTGAAGTCTGGAAATCTGGATAGTGGATTAATTGCCTATAGAAATTCCTCCAAATTTGGTCATGTACAATCTATTATCGAGTGGTTTTGTTATGAAATCTTTTTTGTAGACTGGACATAACGTTATGAACATTTTCAATCTATTAAAGACTGGGAATCATTATAATTCAGCCCTGTGAGAGGGGGCTGAAGAGTACTGAAATTTTCATCCTCAGTGGTGGGAGTACTGTGGGGGAAAATAAAATCGAGACTGCAACTGGGGGCTATACATTCTACATTATAAATACTTTTACAGTTATTTGCCGCTAAGTGGGTGGGTTGTTTCTGGGGTGGAGAGAGGAATAGGGGAAATTTTTGGTAGACTGGATCGAAAGGGGTTAGTTTAGAGAATACTGAGTGGGGGGGGATATATGTATAAGCAAGAAAGACTAAAAGAGAAGAAGGTTTTATATAAGGAATATATGTGATTAATAGAGTGGGGGTTGATTGAGTGACTGAGGGGTGTGATTGGATTAGTATTGTGTGTGTGGGTGTGCCTAAGAAATGTGCTGGGGAGATAGGAGCATGGTCAGGCAGTACTCCCCCTCGAGACTGAGGAATCTTCGTCCTTTCAACTGCCCCCCGCTCCCATTCAAGGTGTGTGGTAGATGCTGGGCAGCTAGAATCTTAAGGAGATGGGGTGGGTAGAGGATCCTGGAACTCTTGGGGGGGACGGAAGAGAGGTGGATGGATTTAGACTGTGAGAACCAGGAGGCACCCTGGGGCAAAATGGGTACAGGAGTGAGGTCCTCCTTGCCTTGTGCCCATACCCAAGGGTTCTGACTTGGTCAGGCAGGAATTGGGGCCATCCTCGGATTCTTGTCCCTCTTGGGCAGTGTTATGCAATGCCAGGTCAATTAGAAATAAGACCGCAGTGGTTGTGGATCTCGTGGATTCCACAGTCCTGGCTTGCATCACTGAGACCTGGCTGGATGAGAATGTGGGTCCTATTTTGGAATCCACTGTTCCAAGAGGGTTCTCGGCGATACACTGCCTGAGACAGGACCATAGGGCGGGGGCGGTTGCAGTCTATTTTAGACGGGAACTGGGGATCAGTGAGGTGCCATTTGGAACTATCAACTCCTTCGCGTGCATAGTGGGTGCAGGTACAGGCCACAGGACCCTTCTCATTTACTTTCCACCAGGTGATGGGAGGCAGTTCCTGAAGGAGGTTGCAGACTTCATCGCCAAGATGGTGTTGGAGGCCACCAGATGGTTAATTCTGGGGGACTTCAATGCCTGGGTTGATGATGAACTCTCGCCATTTGGGCAAAACCTCCTCCAACTGATGTAACCATTGGGCCTGACACGGGTTATTACTGCCGTAACCCACAAGGGGGGGGGAGGGCACTCGTTGGACTTGGCATTCCACCTGGGGATGGAAATCTCTGATATGGAGGTGAAGCCAGTCAGGTGGTCTGACCATCACACCCTGAGACTCAGTTTCACAGCCCCCCAAAATAGGCCTGCCCCTAAGCAGTTAGTACAGTACCGTCCTTTGAGAGGAGTTACCTCAGAAGGTCTAATAATGGTACTGGACCTCTCAGGAATTCCAATGAATAGCACTGACCCAGGGCCCCTTGTATTAGCCTATAATAAGGCTGTTGCTGGGGCCCTGGATATCATTGCTCCAGTTCGTGTTCATCCTCTCACTTTTCACCTGGGTGCGTCTTGGTCTGATAGGGCAATTTGGGAGTTGAAGAGGCGAGGGCGAGGGTTGGACAGACACTGGCGGAAAACTCGCCTGGAGGGGGACAGCCTTAGCTTGCTGGATCATTACAAGATCTACCAATCAGCAATTTCCTATAAGAAGGCAGAGTTCCTGTCCAGGGAAATTGCTGTAGTGAAAAATAGACCAGCCCAGTTGTTCAGAACCATGGACAGACTGTGCAATCCAGCCTGTCTACATTCTAGTTGAGCATTGTCACAGGGAAAGTGTGAGGAGTTTGCACAGTCTTTCACTGATAAGGTATCCACCATCAGGGATGAGATCAGCCTGTGCCTCCCCACTGGACCTTGCATTGATCAATCAGGTGGTACTAATGCCCAGTTGACCTGGTCCACCTTCAGCCAACAGGTAGTCTTGGATATAGTGAGGATCATCCAGACTCTGTGGCCAACTTGCTGTAGTTTGGATCCAGGCCCAAACCACCTCCTTGTGAGGTGTGTTGAGGTCATTGGCCCGGTCTTTGCTGGGATAGCGGGGGGTTCATTGGAGAGAGGTATCTTTCTGGATCCCTTAATGAAGGCGATAGTGTGGCCCCTCCTGAAAAAGCCCTCCCTTGACCCCAACTGCCCAGCTGACTACAGACCAGTCTTGAACTTGCCCTTTATAGGGAAAGTTATTGAGAAGGTGGTCACTCTGCAACTGGAGGATCATTTATCCAACCACTCTATCTATGACCCTCTCCAGTCTGGCTTCAGGAAAAGGCATAGCACTGAGACTGCCCTGGTATGGGTGCTTAATGACCTTCTGATGGTGAGAGATCGGAGATCCCATTCCATCTTGGTTCTCGATCTCGCAGCAGCATTTGACACTGTGGACCATGAGGTGCTGCTTGAGCACCTATGGTTTTTCTGTGGACTGAGGGGGGCGGTCCTCAGTTGGTTTCGATCTTTCCTCGAGGGCAGATCCCAGAGAGTGATGTCGAGGATTCTCGCCGCTAGGCTGCCCTGCAGGGCATCACAGGTCTTGGTGCTGTCCCCCATGTCATTCACAGTGTACATGCTGCCATTATGGGACATTATAAGATGGTATGGGCTGAGTTTTCACTACTGTGCAGATGAGTCTCAACTGTACACATCTTCTGTGCCCGAACAGGAGTTAGATTCTGTCTCAGAATTTAACAGCTGCCTGCTGGAGATACAGACCTGGATGAGTGCTAGTTGGCTGAGGCTGAACTCAGGCAAAACGGAGGTATTGGTGGTGGACACTGATCATAGGATGACAGGGGCATGGGTGGGAAAACCCTCAGGTTTATATCTTGTGGGGGCCCCACTGATTGCCTCGGGCCAGGTGCTTAACCTAAGCATAGTATTTGATGAAGGCCTGACCCTGAGGGTGCAGGTTTCGGCCATGGTCAGATCCTCCTTTTATTATCTGAGGAACATAGCCAGGGTGAAGCACCTGGTCCCGCTCGAAGATCTTCCTACCTTGGTCCACGCCTTTGTCATCAGTCATTTTGACTACTGCAACGTCCTCTACCTAGGGCTACTGGGGGGTGGATATCCACCATTTGCAGCTAGTGCAGAATGCGATGGCCAGGTTGTTAACTGGAATTCCTAGATCCAGTCATATAACACCTGTGCTGTGTGAACTGCACTGGCTGCCGATACAGTGGCGGATCACCTTCAAGTTCGCATTGCTGACCTATAAGGCCCTACATGAGTAGGGACCCCTCTACTTGAAAGAGCTCCTGTCTCCTTACTGCCCCACCCACTCACTCCAATCCTCCAGTGAGGGATTGCTAGAGATTCCCAGGGTATCCCTAAAAACATCAGGAGGAAGATCGTTTGCCTTCATGGCACCTACCTTGTGGAATTTTCTACTGTGCCAGATACGAGACAGCCTGACCGTGGAAGGATTTAAAAAAATCCTTGAAAACATACCTGTTTAATCAGGCATTTGAAGGGACTTAGTGAGTCAGTGTGTTGTAATATTGTAATTATATTTATGGTTTTAATGTATAATGAAGATTACTTGTTTTAATGATGATTGTTAAGGCGCCCTGAGCTCTGGAAGGGCACCTGATACAAATAAAGTTTTACTTACTTACTTACAACATGGACTTGTTTGGGATCATAAATATGCATGTCAGAGAAATGTTCACTAAATGGGCAGTCTGGGTGTTGGTTTTTAATGTCCATCACATGTTCCTGTATCCCTTGAGGAAGTGGTCAAATTGTTTGCAGATGCAACAAATTCTCTGGCCTCAACTGACGTCAGAGAATTCATCACATGTGACACCAATTTGTGGTCTGTGCTCTATGGTACAGGTGCCCCAAGTTGTACATACTGTAGGCAGAACCAATTCGACCACTTAGTGAAAGATACAGGAACATGTGAGGGGCATTAAAAGTAGTCTTGGTGAACTGGTGGTGAACTGTTCTTTGGGGTTGTCAACCTGACCAAAAAATGTCATGTTATCTCTGTTCTTCATGCAAGGCTTGCAGGGCACTGCTAAAGAAAGCTATGACTGATTCTGTTGGCAACAACTACCTCCAAAGAGTAGATCACTACGAGGAACTGGCATGGAGTCGTGCATTGTGCTACAGACAGTAGACTACAGGTTGTAGGGAGGATGGGCATTAGGGTTGACTACCCCAAGGAACACCCCACTACTGATTCGACAACTCTCCTGAGGACCCCAAACGCTAATGTTTATTCATTTCCCTATTTTTCATGCTTTGTGTCTTTTGACCGTAATGCCTGCATTAACATAATGTTTTTGTAGCCATCAATATGATATATATGTTCAGTGAGTGCTTCTTCCCTATAAAGAACCCCTCTATAACAATCTCCCTCTTATAGTGAACCTGTGAAGGCTTCCACTGTTCACTAAGTAAGCATATTAATACTTCACTATAGTGAACACCTCAGCTGACTCCAGAGGTGTTCACTATAGAGAGGGACCAATGTGTGTAGGTGTGTATACATATCTATCTGTCTGTTTCTCTATCTATCCAGATACATAGATAGATATCTATATATGTGTGTGTGTGTGTGTTGCAAAACGCTTCATTAATGCTCCAGTCAGGGCCAATGCAACAAAAGTTGGGAAATGAGGTGTTAGGGTTTCCCTAACACCCCACCCTCCCAAACCAGGCAGGAGAGCAGGTGTTGGGTGTGCCTTGGGCTTCTCAAGCCTAACACTCACCCCATTTCACCTGTAAATAAGGTCAGATGTGTAGACTTTATGAGAATGGAGTGAGCATTAGGCTTGAGAAGCCCAAGGCACACCCCACACATGTTCTCCTGTCTGGTTTGGGAGGGTTGGGTGTTAGGGAAACCCTATCACCTAATTTCCCAACTTTAGTTGGTTTGACCCTAACTGGAGCATTAACAAAGTTTTTTGCAACTTACTTCCTTCCTTTTTGAGACAGTATAATAGTATCCTTATTTTACTGTGAAGGACCCTGCACTCCCATCCCTCCGTAGAAATGTGTATGTAGAAATAAATATATATATATATTATGGTAGCATGGTAGTGCTACCATAGTTAGGGTTGAGGAGCCATTTCTATGTTAAATCCCAAAACTTTGCACCTTAATAACTTTGCAACTGTTTGATGGATTTGCCTGAAATTTGGAATTTATGATCAAGAACCATAGGCCTTGGGATCTACCAAGTTTCGTACTGGTCGGATATACGGCTGTGGAGTTATTAAGTGTGATCTGTGCGCGCGTTTATGCTTTTCTGGAATTCTGTGGTCGCGTACCACAGGTTATGCGGTTTTGCGTGACTCGCCTGAAATCTTCAGGGAACGTGCAGCCGGGTCCCCGATGTGCCTTCAAGATTTCGTGGAAAAATATTAAACGGTTCAAAAGTTATTCAAAAACAGTTTCATTATAAGTCAATGGGAAAAGTTAACAAAAGTTCAACACTTTCAAAAATGCATTTTTACTTCGCAATGGGCCTGTTACTTTTGCAAATCGCCATTTTGTTTTCAGTTGGTGATCAGAAAATGGTTGGCATTTAAATTTGGGACCTCTAGCAACCTAATTTTTTTGTATTCACCTAGTCGGGCCCTGAGGATGCTTGCCATGTCTTTATTTTGTGGTAAAACACCCCAGAAATATGTTTTTCAAATTTCTGGAAAAAGTACTACTTAAATTATTTTCGTGCTCACGAAAGTATACAGAAATTTTTATGAAGCTTGAAATTACAGTAATTTTCTAGTCTGTGGAAAATGACAGCAATTCTTTGGCACCTGCACTGCAAAATAACCGTTGGGAGTTTTGGGCTGAAGTTTGGAGGAACACAGCCGACATCTCACAGATGTGCCTTTCAGTGTTGTATTGAAAAATATTACACGGCGACAAAGTTATGGTACTCCAAAGTTGACAGTTTTTCCCATAGGATAACATTACGGCGCCCGAAGCATTACAGGAATCCTTTGGCACCCTGCTGCAAAATAACGGCTTGGTCTTTTTTCCTGAAATTTGGAGGGAAGACAGCCAACAGTACACAGATGTGCCTTTCAGTAGTTTGGTGAAAAATATCACATGGCGGCAAAGTTACGGCACTCAAAATTGACAGTTTTTCCCATAGGATAACATTACAGCGCCGACACTTAACAGAAATCATTTGGAGCCCTGCTGCAAAATAACGGTTTGGTTTTTTTCCTGAAATTTGAGAGAAGACAGCCAACAGCCCACAGATGTCCTTTCAGTAGTTTGGTGAAAAAACATTACAGGGAGGCAAAGTTATGGCACTCAACTTTTCTTTTTTCCCCATAGGATAACATTACAGCGTTCGCCGCGCCTTTCAGGGCCCATATCTCGGAAACGGTAAGTAGATACGGACTTTTCGTGAAAAGATTCAAATTAGCCAGGACAGTTGTAAATATATGACTTTAAAATTTTTTTTCTACATCATACGGTTCCTGAGATATAATGTATTTAGTATTCCAAGATCTCATTTTCTGCGCCGATACTCATTATTTTGCATACATTATTTGTACTCACTGTCTTTCTCAATGCAGGTTTTGGGGAAAACCAGCCTGTGCGCTTACATTACTGTTACTGTTGCCCTTTCCGCTTGCAGATCCATACCCGTTTCACTTACCATTGACGTCTGCGCCACCATAGGCTATCCGTTGCGCTTTCATTTGCGCCATGCTTTCTGTTATTTTTGCCATTTCTGTCTACAGTACTGTTTATCTTACTGTTTCACTTTACATCACCATGCCCATTGACATTTCTGTTTGCAGGCACCATGTTACTATGTGACAACACATCACGTGGCAGACCATTCCCGCTCACGCCACCATGTGCTGACCCTTTCTGTTCTCATTTGTGCTTGTGTTACCATGTGCGCCACTGTTAGCATTTCTGTTTGCGTTGCTGTCCCTGTTAGTGCTACAACACATCGTGGCGGAGCTGGATTATGTAGCAGGAGCGGGGTCCAAAGGACCCCTGCTGGCCTCCGCTGCATTACATCTACTATTTCTCATTATCATTCTCAAAGAAGGAATAGAGGCAAAATCCTCGTTTATCGACAGTATTTACGTTATAGTGAGATTACAGTTGTTGAAACCTTTGATTCCCTGCACTGGCCTCCGGGTAGTGCGCATTGGGATCAGGGCCCAACTCCCACCCCATTCTCCCATACTCTGCTGCTTTAACATGTCATGGGTGAGAGTTAGGCTGACGATCCCAATGCGCACTCCCAATGCCGGCTGGGGGGGTATGGGGTCCAAGGGGTTTTCAACCCCAACAGCTAATTTCTCACTTTTGTCGCTGTGGAACAACCCTAACTAATGCATTAAATGGAGTTTTTTTCCTCTAATATATATATATATATATATTACTGTATATATTTATATTTATACACACACATACACATATATATGTATGTATATGTATATATATATATATATATATATATATACATACAGTATATATATATATAGCTGTGGAACCACAGGGCCCTCCGGGCCCTGCACTTCCATTTATAGGACAACAGTGACTAAATTGTCAGCATAGCCTTCTTATTACCCCACCTCATGTACCCGTTACAGAAAATGTTCGAAGACCACCAAAATGTAATTCTGTGCAACTGCAATGCCATTCCATGCCACAGATGCAAAAACATATATTGGGCAGGATTTGAAAAAATGACAGCTGTGACATAAATGAGATGTGGTAATAAGAAGGCTATGTTGAAAATCTGGGGTCAAAATAGTTAAAATTTCCAAAGATACGAGTGGACATAGTGAAATTGCAATGAATGTTCATAACTTAGTTATTTTTTTCATATTTTGACCCCAGATTTCAACATAGCCTTCTTATGACTCTACTGTACCTCATAAACCCCATAGGTGAAAATTCTCAAATCCATGACAAAACACCGTTCTGTGCCACAGGTGTGAAAACATGTTTTGAACAGGATGTGAAAAATGACAGCTGTACTGTTCATGAGGTGGTGTGAAATAATGGCTATGTTGAAAATTTGGACTCAAAATATTGAAAATTACTAAAGCTATGCACATGCAAAGAAAAATTCCAATGAATGTGCATAACTCGGCGATGTCTAGGAATTTTTTCACCAAATTTTCAACATGGCCTTTCTGAGAACCCACCTCATGAACACTGGTAGTGAAGTTTTGTTATTCGGGCATGAAAGGTGACTTTACGCAGTGGCCACAAAATCATCTTCTGGGCTCGATTAACGAAATGACAGTTGCAGCATCTGTGAGGTGGGGTCCCAAAAATGCTATGTTAAAAATTTGTGGAAAAAATTCCAAAAAAAGGCAAAGTTATGAACATAAGTTTAAAACGCAATTGAAATACATTATACAGCACTTACCTTGATTCCTC
Source organism: Neoceratodus forsteri (assembly GCA_016271365.2). Lineage (NCBI taxonomy): Eukaryota > Metazoa > Chordata > Ceratodontiformes > Ceratodontidae > Neoceratodus > Neoceratodus forsteri. Next base: position 633,230,003 of record CM028131.1, read on the forward strand.
GGTTCACGGTTCGGCTTTGAAGAATGCAGATGTGTCTCAGTCCACAGAAGATGACAGCATGCAACCTCTGGTGGTAAGTATAGGGGAAGGGGGGTGTGAGATGGATGGTGCTCAGTGGGAGGGTCGGGATAGGGGAGGGTGACAGTGACGACAACGATGGACCATTTTGTTCTTTTCAGGTTAAAAAAAAGACATTGGGGACTGTTTTCTTTTTTTACAGGATATAAAAGAAAAATAAATATTTCAGGACACTGGGGTGGGCTCCCCAGTGTCCCACACTACTGAGAGAGCTTGTAATGCTGACATGGGGATTGGGCCCCCTGATGCTGGCATTATCAATTAAACAACAGCCTGTGTGGAGCATCCAACACCGGGGGTGGGCATCCCGGTGTCAGATTATATAAACTTTTTAAAAAGGGATATGAAGTTGATCAGAGGGTGGGGGTGCCACTAGACACCAGGGATTAAAATAAACATTACAGGGATGGTGATGAGGGTGGGGGGGTACCACTAGAAACTAGGGAAATTATTTTTATTAAAGGGACAGTGATCAGAGGGTGGGAGGTGCCACTAGACGCCAGGAAAATGAAGGGCCAGGGGTATTGGAAGTGGGAGGCCACTAGACACTAGGGTAAAACAGTAGAGTACTGGTGAAGGCACTGGAAGGGACAAGCAATGATTCTCAAGTGATGAAAAAGGATCCTTTCTCGTAACTCTTGATATGAAAAAGGAGTCTTTTTTCATGTCATGCAGTCACAAAAAAGGATTTATTATATTAAAAAACACATTTCAAGGGCATATTTCTAACTTTGAAGTGCAGATTGCACCTAACGGAGTCCCAATGAGCCAACTAGGTGCAGTGGTCTCTCTCTCTCTCTCCAGGATGTCATTTTTGTGGCTTTTGAAGAATAAAATGTAAGAAAAAACTGAAACAAGATGGTGGCTCGTGAAAAAGGAATTTTCTCTCACAAAAAAGAAGTTTGTTCTCATGAAAAAGAAAATGATCTCGTGATATTGAATCCTTTTTTACAAGATCAATTCCTTTGTCAAACTTTTTACCTCTATACTGAAAAATGAACTTCCCACATGGAATAATAAAAACTTAAAAACTGAATAACTTTGCAACAGGTTAATATTTTTGCACCAAAAAAACACTGGCAGTTCTGTTACCCAAGTTCTTCCTTCCAGAAAAAAAATCACACCAAAATTCAACACCGTCTGGGCACAAGGCGATGAGGAAAAAACTGCAAAAAGTGATGACGTTTAACTTTTTTACACTATCTGGATCTCAGAATATGCACATCCAACTGGAATGAAACTTGTCACATTGAGAGTACTATGAGAATTGGCGGACATACTGGCTGCACCCCTGGCAGAGCTCTTCAACAGGTCGCTTGAGACAGGGAGGGTACCTAGGGATTGACAAGAGGCACATGTGGTGCCAACCCATAAAGGGGAGTCGAGGGAAGTACCAGGTAACTATAGACCTATCGGTTTGACCTAGGTGGTGGGAAAATTAATGGAGAGTATACTAAAGGAACAATTGGGGGTGTACTTGGAGGAGGTGGGAGGTCTGGATAGTTGGCAACATGGGTTTGTGCCAGGTAGATCGTGTCAAACCAATCTTGTGGAATTCTATGAATGGGTAACATCAGAACTGGACAGAGGAAAGCCTGTGGATATATTATTCTTGGACTTCAGCAAGGCATTTGACTCTGTCCCCCACAATGTTCTGGTGGAGATACTGACAGGGTTGGGAGTAGGCCCTTTGATGGTCAGATGGATTGAAAACTGGCTAGCTGGATGCACTCAGAGAGTAGTGGTCGGTGGGGAGCTCTCAAACCCTAGAGAGATCGGTAGTGGGGGTACCACAGGGCTCGGTCCTGGGTCCGATCCTGTTTAATGCATATATATCGGACATCAGGAAGGGTATAGGGTGTGAAATGAGTCTCTTCACTTATGACTGCAAGATTAGAGCAGTAGTTGAGGGGGAAGAGTGGAGTTTGGCCCTGCAAGGGGACCTGGACACCCTGGAAAGGTGGGCTCACACATGGAACTTAAATTTCAATATCACCAAGTGCAAGGTGTTACATCTTGGGTGGGGAAACCCTAAACACAGGTACACCCTAGGAGGGGAGGTGCTGGAGGCCTCAACAGGAGAAAAAGACCTAGAGATCATGGTGGATGCATGTATGAATAACTCTGAGCAGTGCAGGAGAGTGGATAGCAAAGCAAACAGGATGTTGGGATGCATCATAAAGGGGATCACCTCTAGGAGCAGGGAAGTGATTCTGCCGCTGTACAATGGACTGATTAGACCACACCTTGAGTACTGTGTACAGTACTGGAGACCACATTTGAAGAGGGACATACAGCTCCTGGAGAGGGTATAGAGGAGGGCAACTAAGATGATACGAGGTCTAGGGGATTTGAGGTATGAGGACAGACTTGAGGAGCTCTGCCTGTTTTCATTGGAGGAGAGGAGAGACAGGAGGGACATGATTGAGGTCTTCAAGTACCTCAAGGGAATAAATAGGGTAAACATGGAGGAGATCTTTAGACTAAAGCAGGGAGGTATCACCAGAGGGCATGGTTTGAAGTTGGAAGGTGGAAGGGTGAGGGGGAAAAGAGGAGGAGGTTTTTCACTGAGAGGGTGGTGGATCCTTGGAACGCGCTGCCTGGTGAGCTGGTTCAGAGATCTACAGTGGAGGGCTTCAAGAGAGGGCGGGACAGACACAAAAAGTGGATGTATCAGATGATGGCCTAGTCCAGGGGGGTGGGGATGGATGATAGGGGTTTCTGGAACATGGGGGGGGAGGGCCTCGGTATGCAACTAGGGATCTGAGGTTTGAGCAGACTCGGTAGACCGTAAGGCCTAATCTGCTGGCAATTAGTATGTTAAACAATCTACCCAACAGGACAACGCATACCAAATTTTGTGCAAATCCATTGGACTGTTGCAAAGTTATTAAAGTGCAAAATTTGAGGTTTAACATTAAACAGGCTACTCAATCCTAACTATAGGGGCATGACTGTGCTGCTATAATAAGTTGCAAAAAACTTCTTTAATGCACCAGTTAGGGTCAATGTGGCAAAAGTTGAAGGTGTTAGGGGTTCTAACACCCCTCACAGGCAGGAAACAGCTGTGGGTGTCGACGCCTCAGCCTCAACGCTCACCCCATTCCATTTGTAAATAAGGTCAGATGTGTAGACTTTATGAGAATGGGGTTAAGTGTTAGGCTTGAGAAGCCGAAGGCTCACCCCACACCTGCTCTCCTGCCTGGTTTGGGAGGGTGGGGTGTTAGGGAAACCCTAACACCTCACTTCTCAACTTTTGTCACTTTGAACCTAACTGGAGCAATAACTTACTTCCTTGCTTTTTGAGACAGTATAATAGTATCCTTATTTTACTGTGGGAGCGCAGGGTCCTTTGGACCTGCACTCCTGTTCCTCCGTATATGTGTATATGTATGTAGCTGTGGAAGCACACGGCCCTCCGGGCCCTGCGCTTCCATTTATAGGACAACAGTGACCAAATCATGAACATACAAGCATACAAAATGCCAGCAGAAACAGGCCAAATGGTCTATTGAGTCTGCTCGATTGTGCAGCTAGCCCCTCACCTTGCAGCTACCCCACCCTTCCCACCCACCTCACAGTCCTTCCCCCACTCTGTCCCATCCCCTCTTGAAGCTGTCCACCATCCTACATGAAACCACCTCCTCAGGTAGAGTGTCCCACTTGTCTACCACCCTCTCTGTGAAGTAATGTCTCCTGAGTTCCCTCCTGAATTTTCCCCCCTCCACTCTCAGTTGGTACCCGCTGGTAACCCTCCCTCTTCTGATCCTGAATATCTCTCCTGAGTTAGCTTTGTTTATTCCTTTCAGGTACTTAAAGGCCTTGATCATATCCCCCCCCATCTCTCCCTTCCTCCAGGGAATACATGTTAAGCACATTCAGCCTCCCTTCATAGGATTTCCTCCAACCCCTGGATCATCTTAATCGCTCTGCATTGCACCCCCTTCAACAGTTTGATGTCCTTCTTCAGGAATGGGCGCCAGTACTGCACGAAGTACTCCAGGTGTGTCCTGACCAGTAGCCTGTGCAAGGGAAGGATCACCTCATTTCTTCTAGAGGAGATCCCCCTTGCTATACAGCCCAGCATCTTGTTGCCTTTCACTGCTGCCTTCCTGCACTATGCCGAGTTGTTCATACTCCCTGTTATAATCACCCCCAGGTCCTTTTCCTCCTCTGTGCTCCCCAATTGTACCCCCCCAGCTGATAGCCCCTCCTCTCGTTCTTGGCTCTGAAGTGCAATACCTTACACTTCTGTGCATTGAACCACAACTGCCATGTTTCTGACCACTCTTGTAGTTTAGTCAGGTCTCCCTGAAGTCCCTTCCACCCCTTGATGTCATCCACCACAACTCCCATCTTGGTATCATCCGCAAACAGGCTGATCTTGCTCTGGGTCCCATGTGAGATATCTGCTATGAATAACCCAAACAGCACTGGCCCCAGTACCGACCCCTGTGATACCCCGCTCATTACCGCTCTTGGTGATGAGAGTTTCCCCTCCACTACCACCCTCTGCTGTCTGCCCTTCAGCCAGTTAGTAATCCATTTGACCATCTTGGTACCCACCCTTACATATTCCAGCTTCCCGCCTAGCCTCCCAAGTGGCACAAAATTGAAGGCCTTGCTGAAGTCCAGGTACAGGACATTCACTGCATGCCCCTTGTCCAGCTCCCTGGTTACCCAGTCATAGTACTCAATCTGGTTTGTCTGGCAGGAGCTTCCCAAGACAAACCTGTGTTGTTTCCTGCCTGGAGGTCATTGTCCTCCAAAAAGGTCACCAGCCTCTCCTTAAGGATGATCTCCACAAGTTTTCCCACAATTGATGTGAGGCTCACTGGTCTGTAGTTATCCAGCTCATCCGTTGGGCCTCCCTTGTGAATGGGAACCACATGGGCTAACATCCAGTCCTGTGGTACGGCATCCCATGTTCAGAGAGGTACTGAACAGGTCAGCCAGTGATCTAGCTAGGCACTCTGCCAGTTCTTTGAGTACCCTAGGGTGAATGCCATCAGGTCCAGGTACTTTGTCCACCTTCAGTGCCTTCAGTCCATCCAGTACTCTGCCCTCTGTAATTTCTCCATCTGTCACCCCCTCCCCTGCCCACTCCCCCTCCCATGTGGTATCTGCCCCCCTTCTCTGAATACAGAGCAGAAGTATTATTTAATGCCTCTGCCTGTTCCTCCCCCCTCTCTATACATATCCCCATCCTTCTTAATCCTTACTATTCAGTTCCTGCAGTTCTTTCTCTCACCAATGTATCTGAAGAAGTCCTCCTCTCCGTCCTTGATGCCCTGTGCAAGAAAGAATCCTTTTTCATGAGGTCAATCCCTTATTGAACTTTGTCCCTCTACTTTGGACAGTGAACTTCCCAATGAAAACAATGGGAACTTAAAAATTGAATAACTTTGCAACAGATTAATATTTTTTCACCAAACAAATGCATGGCAGTTCTGTTATCCAAGCTGTACCTACCATAAACAAATCACACCAAAACCCCACACTGTCTGGATACCAGGTGATGAGGAATAAACTGCAAAAAATGGCGACTTTTAAGCTTTTTGCACTATCCGGATCTCAGAATCCATACATCTGACCGGAAAGAAACTTGTCACATCAAGAGAGCTATCCCACGGGACAGCGCATACCAAATTTTGTACAAATCCATTGATCAGTTGCAAAGTTATTATAGTGCAAAATTTGAGGTTTAACATTAAACAGGCTACACAACCCTAACTATAGGGACACAGCTGTGCTCCTATAATAAGACAGACAGACAGACAGACAGACAGACAGCTAGATAGATAGGTGATAGATAAGTAATAGATAAGCCACTCTAGGGTGTGTGGTCATGCTCTAATAAATGCACACCTTGGTGTGTGTTGTGACACATGAGGCCACAGGCCAAGTGTGTTCAACCACCCAAGGTGTGTGTATATCAGAGCAAGACCGCACACCCTTGAGTGGGTTATCTATCTTATAAAATGGCCACAAATATTGGGGCGGGGCAAAAAAGTAGTCCCTGTGTGGCACAAATAAGTGTTTCATCAGTAGAGGATCTGGTTGATCCTGTCATAACTGGGATAGGGTTTAAGTTATAGGTATAAGTTATCTGGCTGATCCTGCCTTACTTTTTCAATAAAATGTAGTTTAAAAGTCTTATCTGGTTGATCCTGCCCTTTTTACAGTGTCTCAGTGCACAAGGACTTTCACTGTTACTGCTGTAATGTAGCATGACTGAGCACTAGTGTTGCTCAGATAGTGCTTTTGTGGATCCTACCACTATCTGTCAGATAGTGCTGATATCCTGACTTGGATCCACCAGATATCCTGCCAAAGAGAGATGCAGCATCCATGGTCAGATAGTAATGGATCCTAGTTAGGATCCAGGTATCCTGGTTAGGATCCACAAACCCTAGGACGGATAGTCAGGATCTGGGGCCATATAGTGATGGTTCCTGGTTAGATCCAGGTATCCTAGTTAGGATCCACAGATCCTAGAGTAGATAGTTAGGATCTAGGGCCAGATAGAGATGGATCCTGGTTAGGATCCAGGTATCCTAGTTGGTAGAATCCATGATCAGATAGCACTACTATCCTACCACAGCAACTACCTGGCCAAACTGGAGGTATCTGTTGGTATCCTGATTTCTAGGATATTACTAAGCAACATTACCGAGCACTGTCAGTACTGGTAAATGACTTGCTGGCAGAAGTTTAAAATAAGCCTCAATCTGTTGAAGAAGTAAAAAATGTTTTCGTGTTTATTTCATTTAGTTTTATGAGAAAGAAGCCGCTGTTTATACAGGAAGGAGAGCGAGCATGAAGCACTTTCACTTTTATTACTGAACTGTAGAGTGACCAAGTGTGGTCAATAAGAATAAGTGACATACATCCAGAACGTTAAAGTCAGTCCTTCTCTGTTGAAAAAACAAAGTGCGTGTGTGTGCTTTATGTTATTGTTATTTCAGTTTCTCTAAGAGAAGTCGTTGACTGAAGCGAGAAGAAAGGGAGTGCAGAGCAACGGAGTCGACGGCTTTAGAAAAGTAGATGCAAGGCAGAGCGACCATTGCTATAGCCACACTTGCTTTCCTTTGTGTCTACCTTTCTGAAGCTGCCAACTCCCTCGCTCTGTGCTCGCTCTCTTCTCACTTCAGTTGATGGCTTCTCTTAGAGAAACTTAAATAAAGATAACATAAAGCACATGCTGTACTTTGGTCTTTTAACAGAGAGGGACTTACTTTAACATTCTGGATGTATGTCACTTATCCTTATTGTCCACACTCGGTCACGCTACATTTCAGTAATTATAGTGAAAGTGTTCCACACTCACTCTCCTCCCTGTGCAAAGAGCAGCTTCTTTCTCACAACACTAAATAAAAATAAACAGAAAAACAAAAGCGTTTTTACTTGTTCAACAGAGAGAGGTTTATTTTAAACTTCTGCCAACAAGCCATTTACCAGTACTGACAGCGCTCGGTCATGTTACATTACAGCAGTAACAGTGAAAGTCCTTGTACATCGAGACACTGTGAGAATGGCAGGATCAACTAGATATGAGTTTTAAATAACTAAAAAGTATGGCAGGATCAATCACACTATGTGTACACTGGGGGACTTGTATGTTAATTTAGTTGTGCCTGTGGATGGCAGTCTGATTGTACCAGCTCTATGCGTGTGGCTGCCTATCTGTGCCAGGTGGCTCTGTCGGTAGCCGTACCTTCTCTATGGAACAGCTTCCCAGCAGCTATCTGTATGGTTGCCTCGCACCACTCCTTCAAATCCCAACTCAGATCCTTGCTACTACTGGAATCCTCCTGCTCCTGATTTCCTGTTTAAACCCTCCCCCTCTGGGGTGTAGCTACTTATACCCTCCTTCCCTCACTCCTGAACCCTTTTTCTCATTCCCCTCTTGCCTTTACATGCTAGCTCTCTCTATCCTCCTTGTCCCCATCCCTACCTGTACTAGTTACCTTGTTTTCCCCTGTGTCTTCACCTCATCTCCCTTGCTCTTTTCCCTATTTGTCTAACCCTTGTACTCCTGCTCTACTTTCCCTCCTCCTTACCCTAGTGCATAGTAACCTTAGTGTGTGCCTCCATGTCACCACTGGCACTTAGTTTCTCTGCTTTTCTCCATCTCTTCCCTAGCAATCCTGGTGTGTGCCTCTACTTACCACCACCGGCACTTTACTTCCCTGCTTCTTCCCTACTTCATGTCCACCTAGGTATTGTTGCTTGTTAAACTGTTTATCCTTCTCGGTTACTGTGGTGCAGTCTGTTTACCCTGTTTCAAATTAGCATTACTGCTTGTAACTGATTTTTTCCAATACCTTGTGTCAGTCTAATGTTGTACAGCTAGTTATCTGCTTTCATAGGGCTTGCAACTGTACATTGTGCAGTTACTTCTCTGTACCCTTTGCTTATTATGCTATGTATTTTTTCATTGGGACTTGTGTCTGGAGAGCTTGCAATTTGCTTCTCTCATTGGTTTGTAAATTATTTTAACTGTTTGATCTGTGCCATTGTTTGTGGCCCAGGTAATGCCAGAAAATGGTCCCTGGATCAGCGCACTTACCTGGTAAACAAAAACTTATATAAAATAAATAAATAAAGGTGTAGAGTGATCTCATTACTGGTGAGAAGATCTTGAGGGCTGGAAAGTACTTCAGGCATGCAGTTGTACTGGGAGGCGTGCAGTCATTGTGGAATAATGTACGGTCATGAGACAAGTTTTCATCCAATCAGCATACTGAATTTTCAGTGACTTTTCTTACCCATTTTATAAATATATATATATATAGAGAGAGAGAGAGAGATAGACGCACTGTATATTCATTGCAAAAAAACAGGTTAATGCAAACATTAGGGTTGTAGAACACAAAGTGCACAAAGAAGGGAAATGATAAACAAGGATTTGGGTCTCCAGAGTATTGGTAAATCAGTGGTAGGGTCTTACTTGGGGTTTTCAACCATAATTCCCACCCTCTCCCCCCACCCATAGCCTCCTGTCCAAAGCACAAGATACAGCTCCAACCTAGTGCCTCATAGTGATACAGTATGGCCAACATAATCTGTTGGAGCTTACTTCACACAGGCATGAGACATCACATTTGACCTTGTCTGATTGGGGGGAGAGTGGGCATTAGGGTTGACACCACCAAGTAAGACCCCACCACTGATTCACCAATACTCTGGAGACCCAAATCCCTAATGTTTTTCATTTCCCCTTCTCTGTGTGCTTTGCATTCTACAACCCTAATGTCTGTATTAACATAGATTTTTGCAACAAATTTCCCTTCTTTCTCTGATAGTGGAATTGTATCCTCATTGTGCAGGTCCCTTTGGGACTTGCACAAAATGAAATAAATACAATATTGGAGACAGTCCTGACCCAGAGCATGGGCCCATCAAGCCCTGGCATGCATGTCAATACCTTGTGGGTGAGGTTTCCTGACCCACCACAGAGAGTGGCATCTTGTGCCAAAACACTGCTCTGTCCTTCCTCATGCTGCAGCACCTTCCCCATCAGCCTTATCCCATTAAACCAGCTCACTGAATTCACAACTGCACTCAGTTCACTGGTATGGTAAGGCAGCATGTTCCCCAGTGGCGCAACAGACATCCCTGCAAACAACGTTATTTAATAAATTCTTTGTTTCTTAATATTTTGACCCCAAACTTTCAATATAGTCTTCTTATGTCCCCACCTCATAAACCCAGTAGGTGAAAATGTTCAAATCCCTGCCAAAATGCAATTCTGCACCATGCGTGTGAAAACACATTTTGGCCAGGATGTGAAAAATGACAGCTGTAATGTTCATGAGGTGGTGTGAGAAAATGGCTTTGTTGAAAATTTGGGATCAAAATTTAAAAAATTACCAAAGTTACATGCGTGCATAAAAAAATGTCAACGTACGCTTGTAACTTGGGCATTTTTAAGGAATTTTTTTCACAAAATTTTCAGCATGACATTTTGGGATCCCACCTCATGACACTGTCAGTGAAATTTCATTAATCAGGCTCGAAAGGTGATTTTGTGCAATTACCATGCAATCACCTTCCGGGCCTGATTAATGAAATGACACTGACAGTGTTCATGAGATGGTGTCCCAAAAAGGTTATGCTGGAAATTTGGTGAAAAGAATCCTAAACACGGCAAAGTTATGAACATCAGTTCAAAACACCACTGAAATACATTATACTGTGTTTACCTTTATTCCTCAATTCATGATTCGGCTTTGAAGAGTGCAGACAAGTCTCATCCACAGACGATGACAGTGTTCGACCTCTGGTGATAAGTATTGGGTAAGTGGGAGGTGTGGGGTAGTGGGTGCTCAGTGGAAGGGTCAGGATGGGTGAGGGGAATGGCTGGAATGATGAGGAACAGTTTTCTTTCTTCAGGTTTAAGGTTTGAGATCGGGCCCTTTCCGGTAATTATTGTCCCATCTCAATCCTCTCACCACTCTCAAAAGCCTTAGAGAAAGTAGTATCCTCCCAAATATCTGAGTTTCTTACCAAATACAGTATCCTCTTCCCTGAACAACACAGCACAGCACCAATACCGCCCTCATCGAGTTTTCTAACTTCCTCCATTCCTCCCTGGACTCGGGCTCTCTTGCTGGTGCAGTGTTTATCGATCTGTCAAAAGTCTTTGACACCGTATCCCATCCTCTCCTGCTGGATGCACTCAGCCATGCTGGCTTTGCTGCAGGACCTGTCTCATGGTGCTCCAGCTATCTGTCTGCCCGGTCCCAGTGTGTAAAAATCAATGGCACCCTCTCTGACCTCTACCCTATCTGATCTGGGGTTCCCCAGGACTTTATTCTTGGGCTCCTGCTCTTTTCCCTTTATCTCAACACCCTGCCAGGTGCCTGTACTGGTAAACTCCTCCTTCATGCAGATGACGCTGTTATCTTCGCTTCTGACCGTAACCCCACCACCCTCCAAGATTCCCTGCAATTATCCTACAAAGACGTGGAAGCCTGGTTTAAAGAACATAGACTGGTTATCAATCTTAAAAAGACCAAATCTATGATCTTCTCCCACCCCCAAAACAAAGCTAGTAATTTCCAACTTCAAGTCTTCGTCAGCTCTATGTTCCCACTCGGACAAGTTTACACATACAAATACTTTGGGATAACCTTTGACCCTGCCCTCATGTTCCATTCCCATATCTCTGCCTTAGCCTCCACCACCAATACTAGGTTGGGAATCCTTTACTGCCACAAACACTGTCTCCCCCCCTGATGCCCTCCGACTCGCAGTTATGTCCTCCATTCTGTCACTTGTTGACTATGGCTTACCAGTTCACGGGGTGCTGACCAGACCTCGCTAAACAAAATCACCTCACCTTAAATAAGGCCTGTCGATCTAATCTTAGGTGCTCCTAGACTTACACATACCTGCCATCTTTACTCCCAGGCTAATCTGCTCAATCTTGATGAACGCCTTAGGTATCAAACCTGCATCCTTACAAAAAACTCTCCTTGGGCTCTCTCCTCCTGGTTTGACTGCCGTTATCCACTGTGTTAACTCCCCTAGCTTCAACATGGTCCTCCTGTAAAACCAAGTTGAAGGTACCTAGGCAAGGACCTCTCATGGACAATGGGCTTTCCACTACCGTGCCTCCTTCTGGTACAATTCCCTCCTGCCAGTATCTCAGACACCCCACAATCTCTTGCTTTAAAACTACCCTCCGGAACCACCTTTTCACCACTCGCAGCTGTTGCTGTTTCTAAGCTATCTTGCTCACTCTCTGACAAAGCCCCCTGTTGGCTGCTCAAATCCTCTACCTTCTCTACCCTTGGTTCCTGTTACCTCCCTGTTGACTCCACTAAAACACACTGTATTGATATCCTATGTTTTTCTGATGTTCTAGTTATTTCCCTGAACAATGTTAACTTCACCAACCCTGTATGTGGTAAACTGTTGATCTCATTTGTCCTCCTGTATCCTCAAAAAAGGAAAAAAAACTGTACACTGTTTCTCTGTACTAAGTTGTTATCACCGTATTGTCTTCTCTGTGACAAGGTACCTTTGTAAACGAGCCTCTGGCTCAAAGGTTGTAAATTGATGCTTAATAAATAAATAAAAAAGATATCACTGGATTATTTTCCTTTTGCAGGAATAGAGGAAATGAATAAAACTATTTCAGGACACTGGGGTGGGCTCCCCAGTGTCCCACACTGCTGGGGGGGCTTCTAAACACTGACACAGGGACTGGGTCCCCCGATGTCGGCACTATTAATAAAACAATGGCCTGTGGGGGGGGAATCTGACACTGGATGTGGGCATCCCCATGTCAGATTATACCAAAATAAATAAATCAATACACTGCCAGCAGGGATTGGGTCCCCTGGTATGCAGATACCAGTTTATAATGTATGGTAAGTGCCTATTAACCACCATAATCAGTAGTTACACAGCTTTGTTATGCACTGTTTAGAATTTTAAAAGTTGTTAACCACACTTCAGAACTTCCAAACAGTGGCATAAGAAAAAAGAATGCACCAGAGTTCCATAATTCTCACAGACAGAATGCAGTGTTTTTTTGACCATACACTATAAAAGATGATGGCTGAGAATCGGATGACAACCATGCTGAAATCACCTCTCGTGGTTGCTAGGGCTACAGTAAACCTCTCGGGCTGCGCTCTCGAGGTTTACCATGTTGCCCTAGCAACCACTCGAGGTGATTACAGTGTGGTTATCACCCAATCCCCAGCCATTGTCCTCTATATTCAGGCACAGCACAATCAGGATGATGGGGATATAATAACAGTAGCCCCTTCTCTGACATATGAATCACAACACAGCAGGGGTTGCAATAGGACACAGCTGTTGTTTGTTAGTAAACGACAGCTGTGTCATATAATTCAACTGGCTGTTGTCACAAAAATTCAGCTATCTGTAGAACATTGATTTTTTTTTGAACTGCACATACTCAGAAATGGAACTTTTTTCTTAAATAATTTAAAAACCACTCGACAGTTGGACCTGTAAACAACAAAAGCACATACCTTGGACCAATTGCTATCAAACCTGAAAGTTTCAGGTTTCAAAACTTCATATTTTTTTAGTTATCAGGTGGCAAAAAAGCCTTAATATTTTCAAAAACTGTGACTTTTACATTTTTTTTGCATCTCTGTATCTTTTCCCCCAATGAACCAATCTATATAAAAAAAAAATCAGGAGCAAGAGATCCTGGCACAAAGGATGTGCTTTCCAACTTTCATGTAAATTGGTTCTACAGGGACACAGTTATTAAAGTGCATAAATTGGTGTTTAAGATTGAAGTGCTTACTCAACCAGTATTATGGGCATAAAACTTCTTTAATGCAATCTTTACAAAAAAACTTTGTTGATATATAAGTTAGGGTTCAGGTTAAAGTGACAAATGTTGGGAAATGCAGTGTTAGGGTTTCCAATCCTAACTCCTTATCTCACACACACAGACACACGCGCATAGTAAAAGGGGCAAAGCAACACATGCAACCAGAGACAACCATCATCAGGAAAGACAAACAACATATAACTCTCTACAGATAACACAAGAGACATCCATGATCATGGTCCACCACTTCTGTAGCCCTGGATACACATGCATACTTCAACACATACACACCCACTTCAGGCTGCAGGTTTTTTTTCTGTAGTATAGCAAAGATGCAATATTGTATACCTATGAAGTAATGTGATCATTGCATTATAATTTGAATATACCATTTGTATAGCATTGTAGGAGAAATGAATGTCATTATTGAGTAAGGGTGAAACTATGCTAAATGGTTGTTGTCTGTATTTTTTTGCTAAGACATTTATTTGTGGGTTAGACTGCCAGAAATGGTTTCAAAATACATGAAAATTGAGAGGAAATACATATATACTACCATCATACTGTAAAGGTTTTCTGTCAGTTTAATATGTAAATCCAGTGCTAGATAAATTTTTGTTTCTTGCTTACAGATGGGCCATACACACACAAGAGTGAGAATTATAAGAGAATAATACACAATGAATGAATGAACGAATGAATCTTTATTTATAAAGTGCCTTTCTAAAACCAAGGCACTGTACATAAACCAAGATAACAATTTAAAACACACATTATAATCAGAAAATTCAAATCTATAAAAACTACACTACTATAAATATTAATTTCTAAAATCCGAGTATACCAAGCAACTGTTCAATACAACTAATCTGGATACACTAGGCTAAACAAATATGTTTTTAAAGCGATCTTAAAACTCTGGATGGTCAGGCAATCTGTTATCCAATGAGGTAGAGAATTCCACAGGGTTGGGGCCACAAAAGCAAAAGATCGGGCCCCTGATGTCTTTAAATGGACCCTGGGAATCTCTAGCAATCCCTCATCAGCAGATCGGAGAGGCCGGAAGGGATGGTAAGGGCAAAGGAGATCTTGCAGGTAATGGGGTCCCTGGTTGTGTAGGGCTTTATAGGTCAGTAACCCGACCTTGAAGGTGATCCACCACTGTATTGGCAGCCATTGCTGTCCACGGAGCACAGGTGTTATGTGACTGGCACTGGAGGTACCAGTCAATAATCTGGCTGCCGCATTCTGCACTAGCTACAAGCAGTGGATATCGATCCCTGGAAGCCCTAGGTAAAGGGCATTGCAGTAGTCAAGGCGGGAGGTTACGAAGGCATGGACCAACTTTGGAAGATCATCAGGAAGAACCAGATGCTTCACCCGGGCGATATTCCTCAGATGGTAAAAAGAGGATTTGATGACGGCCGACACCTGAGATTTGAAGGACAGGCCATTGTCTAAAATAATGCCCAGGTTCTGCACCCAATCTGAGGTAGTCAGCTGAACACCCCCAAGCCAAAGGCCAGATGGCTATCCAGCTGACAAACCCGCCTCCTGACGATCTTGGTCCACAACCAACACCTCAGTTTTAGCCAGGTTCAACTGCAGCCAGCTGGTACTCATCATGTCCTGGATCTCAGAGAGACAGTTGCTAAATACCGAGAGGACCACATCCTGTCCAGGCACAAAGGACATGTACAGCTGAGTATCATCTGCATAGCAGTGAAAACTCAAACTGTACAGTCTAATGATCTCTCCCAACGGCAGCATATACACTGCGAACAACATGGTTGACGAGATGGAGCCCTGTGGTACCCCACAGGGCAGGGAGAGTGGGGCTGAGGAATGAATTCCAGACATCACTTTCTAAGTCCTGCCCTTGAGGAAAGATCAAAACCATCTGAGGACCATTCCAGATAGTCCACATATGAACTGCAGGTGCTCCAACAGCACACTATGGTCCACAGTGTCAAATACTGTAGAGAGATCAAAGAGGACCAAGATGGAATGAGTCATCCAATCTCTCGCTATTAGGAGGTCATTTAGCACCCGGACAAGGGCCGTCTCAGTACAATGCCTCTTCCTAAATCCTGACTGGAAAGAATCATAGATATTGTGGCTGTAAAAATGATTGTCCAGCTGCAGTGCAGCCACCTTCTCAATAACCTTACCCAAAAAGGGTAGGTTAGAGACTGATCTGCAGTTAGCCAGACAGTCAGGGTCAAGGGAGGGTTTTTTAAGGAGGGGTCAAACAACCACCTCCTGTAGAGGGTTGGGAAAGACCCCCCCCTCTCCAATGACCTCTAAACAATCTGGGCTAGGACCAGGCTGATCTCATCTACACACCCTACAAGAAGGCGCATAGGGCCCTGCTCTAAACTACAGCTGGTTGGCCACACCCTCTGGACGACCCTCACAACATCCATGATTTCCAGTCAACTGAAGTCAGACCAGGCAAACCAGGCATCTACCACTTCCTGCTGACTTCCGATATTCCCACTACAGGGGGGCAGACAAATACCAGACCTGACGGTGACAACCTTATCTGCAAAGAACTGAGCAAACACATCACACTTCTCTTGTGAGAAGGCTCCACCAGACTGAAGACAGATTGGATTGCATAATCTATCCACAGTCCAGAAGAGCTGAGCTGGTCAGTTCTGCACAGCAGCAGTCTCCCTGGACAGGAACTCTGCCTTCTTATGGGTGATTGTCAATTGACAGGTTGCATAATGGTCCATCAATTTAAGTCTGTCACCCTCCAGGCCTGATTTCCACCAGCCCCTCTCTAGCCTTTGTCCCGCCCTCATCTCCTTCAAGGTCCCATCAAACCATGGGGACTTTGGGTGAAGAGTGAGTGGGTGAACACGAACAGGAGCTATGGAATCCAGGGCCTCTGTCACTGTCTTGTTATAGACAAGTACTAGATTCCCCAGATTCATGCATTCACTTGGTGTACTCGATAGGTCCAGCACCACCATCAGGCCATCTGGGGTCACACCCCTCAAAGGGCGGTATGGGACCATGTCTATAGGAGCAGGTCTATTGGGGGGAGCCATGAAACTGAACCCCATGGTGTGATGGTCAGACTATCTGACAGGCTCCATCGCCAAGTCTGATATCTCCATCCCCAGATGGAACACCAAGTCCTAGGAGTGACCGTAAATGTGGGTCGCGGAGGTAACAACCTGCGTGAGGCCCAATGAACTCATTAGTTGGAGGAAGTCCTGAACAAATTATGAGAGTTCATCATCAACCCAGGCACTGAAATCCCCCAGAACCAACCATCTGGGGGATTCCAATACCACGTTGATGATGAGGTGCATGACTTCTTGCAGGAAAGCTTTCGCATCCCCTGGTGGACAGCAGATAAGAAGTATCCTGCACCGCACACCCGCACCCATGATACATTCAGAGGAGTGGGTGATCCCTACTGGAACCTCCGTATGGTCTAGTTCCAATCTAAAGCAAATGGCTACATCCCCGCCCCTACGATCCATTCTCAGATGGTGCATCACCGAGTACCCGGCCTGAATTGCTGAAGCCAACACTGGACCAGCATTTTCATCCAGCCAGGTCTCGGTGATGCAAGCCAGGTCCTCTGACCCAACAAGATCTGCTACTAAAGCTGTCTTGTTCTTAATGGACCTGGCATTGCATAGCACCATCCGAGTAGGATGAGCAACCAAGGAAGACCGCTTCACCTACCTGCATGAAGTACAGCCCTTGGGTATGGGAACCAGGCAGGGAGGACCCCTTTCCTGCACCCATTTCTTCCCAGGGCTTCTCTTTGTTCCCACCACCCCAATCCGCTCTCTCCTTTCCAATTCCCCTCCAGGCCCAGTCTACCCGCCCCTCTTCCTCCTCCTAACTATCCCCAGAGCCCTACATAACATATATGCTTCTGAGGACCGTGGAGGACAGTTAAAAGGGTGGAGGCCCCTGAGCCTAGTAGGGGAATAATGCCTGACCGCCATCACACCTTCCCAGCACGTCCTTTACAAGCAGGCAGCAAACACCCCAGTCTTCAAAACGAACCAAATATTTATCACACACCACTCAAATACAACCAGTTAAGCACTCCCTACCATACAACCTACACATTCAAACTCTCACAGAAGACTTACATGGTATTACAAACACACCCACAGTCAGTTATACACTAACCACCCCTTTAAATAACACAAATCTTCCCGACAAACCCCCCACCTCATTCAAAATAACACACATTACACAAAATCAATAAATGTAACAATTATATGAAACTTATGGCAGAATGTTCATTTTAACAGAAAAAGAGACAGTCACTTAAATCTCTTCAACCGGCTTTAAAAAAGCATCCTTCAGAGCTTCCACCTCTTCAGGGCAATGCCAAAAATCCTTCAAACCAGTCAACTCTCACTTGATCTTTAGCATGAAAGCCCCAGAAATTATGTGAAAACAGAAAGTATACAGGCACTCTCACTGCCCAAAAAGACTGAAGATCACAAGCCCCAAGAAAAAAGATTCTGACCAGTCGTAGATATCATATACAATCTCCATGGTGTCTCCTCCAAGAGTTTGCAGTCTTCTCCCAACAGCTCTTTGTTTTGAAAGAATCCACACTCCGAAGGTCCTCACATGGACACCCAATAAAGCAACGGTGGGCAGGACGGCAGCCAGGAACAAACAAGAACCCCCCTCAAGGCTTGCCCCAGGAGGCAATCGCAACTGCTTGAATGGACCCACAGACTATGGAACCCGGTACAGGGTCCACTCAACAGACCTCCTGAGAAACCCAGAGACTGCCAGTCAACCACGTCCATCCTCCAATGAACCCAGACTGGCGCCTCTTGCTGTGGACCCTACATGAAGCAGTAGCCCCTGGACAAAATCCAGGACAGGTCACCCAAGAGCTCCCCCTGACCTCCAAGCCCACCAGTCCCAGTAGTATCTCAGTGGGCTCCAAGCAGACACGCAACCACTCACGGTCCATTAGCAATAGGAGCCAGAGTTGTTCTGCTTCAAGGTCCAGCTATAGAAGATCCATGTTGAGTGTTCCAAAGTGAATTACCCTTCCTCACTGGTTCCTCCTCACTGCGAATCTCCTGTAAATAGAGTGAAGCCTCTGAACAAATCCAGGGACACCACCTGTTCCTCCAAGCTCCAAACTCATGCTCTGACTCCAACTCTAAGCTCAGGGACACCACC
Organism: Neoceratodus forsteri; assembly: GCA_016271365.2. Lineage (NCBI taxonomy): Eukaryota > Metazoa > Chordata > Ceratodontiformes > Ceratodontidae > Neoceratodus > Neoceratodus forsteri. Next base: position 633,248,601 of record CM028131.1, read on the forward strand.
GGCAGGTAGGACAGATCATGAATGAAATACATGCTATCGTTTAACTTTATAATGCTAGCAGTCCAGCATGAGTCATGTAAAATTGTACAAGTGACTCCATACGGCAGCTCCATCCTAAAAAACACGCTGTTCCTACATTGGATAGATCACTTCAAGCCCTGACTATCTGCCAGTATAGCTAACCTAATGTACAAATATAACAAATAAAATAAAAATAGAACAAAACAAAATAAGAAATCCAAATAAATAAAACTAATGCTGCTACTGCTGCAACTAACGGTTAGTCCAGCGTGGCCACCATATCTCAAAGATATCAAGAATTTTACAGCCAGAAAGTATTACTAAGAGTGTTCTGAAATCATAATAGTGTGTAGTGTATAACTTCTATTTTTTTTGTTATGATGCTTCCATGAAATTATATGATCTGACTGAACAGCATAGCAAGTGTGGCATTTCATGATATCAGTAGCACACTGCAGTGTTGGTGTTATTGTTGCTGTCTTATCATAAGTTTTGTTTTCACACACACAGGTTTTCTTCAATGTTGTTAATATAGTATGCCACAGAAACAGTCAATAATTGAAATATGAACAATGACTTTCCCATAGTAATAATATTATCATAAGACACATTCTTATGCATTATTAGCAGAGTAGCAGAGATATTGCAATTTGATGCAAGTGTGTTCCATTTTTAGTGTTTCTTTCCAAGCATAATAGCATGCCAATGGTACTTTTTCAAGTTGTCAACAATAGCAGAGTACACTCAGAATAAGCAATTGTTGTGATGCATAAGCTGAAAAAAAATCGGGTAATAATTTTGTTATGCTTTTATTTTCTTCCTGTTCCTTATGTTTGACTTTATTGTTTCCAAGGCAGTGTATATCTGCAGCCTGAAGTGGGTGTGTATGTGTTGCAGTGTGCTTATGTATCCATCACTATATAAGCGGTGGACCATAATGACTGATGTCTCTTGTGTTATCTGCAGAGAGTTGTATGTTGTTTGTCTTACATGATGATGGCTATCTCTAGCTGCTTGTGTTGCCTTGCCCCTTTCACTGCTTGTTGGGGTTGGGGGGGTGGAGTTAAGGTTGGAAACCCCAGTGTTGCAGTTCCCAACTTTTGCCACTTTTACCTGAACCCTAACTGTTGCACTAATGAAGTTTTTTGCAAAGCATTTCCTTCCTTTTTGAGAATGTATTCACACCACAGACAATTTTTGTTTGTTGTCTACCTTTTCACACCACTCTACCAGTAGATACTATCAAATTGTTGTCATAATACTTAATGAAATCTCCATATGAAATGAAGTGTTATCATTACTGTGTATTGTGCCAACTTTGTTCTCCTCAACAAGAAACCATAAAAAACTCAGTTTATGTTTTACAGATGGTAATTGAATTTTTGTTTGTAAACCATTTGACATACCATATTCATGGTTAAAATAGCTTTTATAAACTATATTTGAATTGATTATATTAAAACCCCTGAACATTTTGTCATTATCCATGAAGAAAGACACGAAACACAGGATATAAGTTTAAAAAATGTATTTGAAAAATGCCAGTTGAATTACTACCAAATTAGAGCTGTGTTACTGGAGAGGCCAAAAAAACAAGTACTTTAAAAAAGGGAAAGTAATCTTACATTCCACAAACAACTGACAGTCATCTGCAAAAAGTAAAGCATGGATGACTGTTAACAACGTATATACATAATGGCATTTGTAAACTATTTACAAAACTGCACTTTGAAAATACCACACTCAGCCCCTAATAAAGGTGAACCTATGAAAAGGCAAGAACACATGATGCACAGCATACTAGGTGCATCAGTGAAACAGAATACATTTAGTTTTCAGCTTGTCACTTATAAAACTTATTTAGCAGAAGAGGTGGCTAGACAAATGCAGGTCAGAGTCAAGCACAAATTTATGCAGTACTTATAGGAGACAGATAGCTCGGCTTCCTGATCATCACAGACAATGGCAGGACAATCCATTTTGGAAAAAGTTAATTTCTTCCTTTATTGTAGAAAAGTATAAAATACGAACAACAACAGGGTTCCAAAGTACAGCAGTACAGATGAGGATCCACCCCTCTCCTCAAGGTTCTTGAGGGAGCTGTCTGTCTACTGCACTTACAAAACTTGTACATTTTTTGAACCAATACAAAAAGGTATAGATGGGCCAAGATGTGTTATGCTCACTGATTATACATACAGCCTGACACACTCGTAAGAGCCCAGTCGAACTGTTACTGGTTAATTTTAATCAGTAGAGCAATCCAGGCATTACATATAGAAGAAAACAGCAAAAGGAATAATAGTTTTCACAGTACTTATGGATGAATGCTATTTAGGTGTCATGATGTAACCAAGGGAACTATGGACATCCACAACTTTGAAGCATAGGTAACTCAGAGGCATATTATGAGGACCTAATGTTCTACAACTTGTACAAACTCCTTATTTTTCAAAACCAGAACTTATGCATCCTTGAGATTCCTTGGCAGTCTCTCTTTAAAGGTGCATATAGCATCATTAAACTTTATCCACCCACCACTGTATCTGAGGTAAGTCACATAATGACCAGATTGTACAGAAGGTCCGTGGTGGAAGATAATTGCATGAATGTCAGAATGTGTCTGTCCGAACATGATTCTACTTGTAGTAAAGTCTGTTATTGGTGTCACAACTTTGACTCCCTGCGAGTCAAATCGTTGTAGTACAAGCATGAGATAGTTTGCAGAATGTGCTACTCTGAGCGAGTGTGTGCTGTTCCTGCCACACCATTGGCACTCCCAGCCAGATTTTGCATGGCTAAACAACTTTCTGAATTTCACAGATGGGTCATCTGAGATATACAGAGAAATCCACAGCATGTCACCTGTCACTTCTCTATCTTACCAGAGGACGAGCATATATACTTGCAAACATAGTTAACAGTAAAGTACTGCCTTACTGGAATATGTTCATCTTCCAAAGTATTGATAATAGTCATCACAAACTCTGTAACATCTTGCTGAGTGTTGTCAGCAAATGTTCTATGTCCACAATAAGCTGCCAGAGCTACACACAGTGGTGTTAGTGTCTGCAAACTTGCCATTGACTGGCACTTACAACTTGCTCCAGTGAATCAGACAAAATTGCTGATGAAGAAGCACTAATGCCAAAAAACTCCGGCATATGAAAGAACACCTGCACTGCAGAGTTAGCATAGCAGTTAACTCCAGTACTGTTGTCAAATGTTACCAGTGCAGAGAGACCAAAATACATCTTTGCTGGAGGTGATCTGGTTTGATCAACAACAATGGAATGTCCATGACCTCTGAGGTGGATGAGTGATGTACAGTAGGCTTCTTCCTCTTCAATGCGTGTGACTCATCTAGAAACACATCTCGCATCACTACAACAGTAGGCACTGGGATCAAGGATAGGTTTGGTTGATACAGAGTCCAAAGATGACTGTACTCAACAATGCACTTTTTATCAGCATGAAGTTTACTTGGTGCAATGCTTATGATGTACGGTCCTACCAGACTTCTCACACAAGACATAACTCATGCCATCTTTGAAGATACCATTGCCTATGTCAGTCCTTGCTGCATCCAAACTCAAACCTTAAGACTTGCGAATTGAGACAGCATATGCAACACACAGTGGAAATTATTTTCTTGTTACATAAATGTCTTTCACAAGCTGGAATTTTACCAAACATCTTTTGATGTTCTGCGGGTAATAAAGGTTGTCAAATTTCACCACAACCATCTTAACAAATGTTCTCTAAACATTATATTGGAAGTTTACTATGCGCCCCATTGCACCATTGATAAGTCCACAACCAATATCAAGGTTACAACATAGCATGACACATGCATTCTCACACACTGTCAGAGCTACCTCCAAACCAGCTGTCCATGATACACCTGAGGTCAATTATTTCAGATGTTCTACCATTTTTGATACCATCTTTGGACTTAAGCAGACACCATTGATTGAATCAAGTAATGATAGGGTAAGAATTTGTTGATGCTGTCTCTCCAGCATAAGTTGATTGAATTCTGCACATAACTTAAGTCTTGGCATCAAACAGATAATGTGTTTCCCACTAGTGCATAGTTTCAAAAATAGATCAAGCATGGAACTATCACTTTTGGCTATCACACATGTCTTCAACAGTGATGCACTGGGAGGTGACAAGTTTCCAATGTGAGCCTCACCAAGTAGAGCTTTGTACTGAAGATTAGCACTCTGTATTATATTCTGAAACAGTTCAACATTCAACAGGTGTTTACCTAAATGGGGCTAAGGAATTGGATTATGGTGCCAGATTGTCAGAAAAGGTTTTTCTTTTTTCCATCGGCTGTCAAAGCAGTGACGCAAATTGCAGCTTTTTTTCATGAAACAGTGGTGCTATTTATGGTAGAACCCCACATGTTTTGTGCGATGGTGATACAATTTGTGGCATTTTTGCAAAAGCACTGTAGCAAATTGTGGCACTAGTGCTGCAATTTGCAGCAATAAAAATGGCCTGAATAAAATAAACATATTTCTGGCCATTATTTCTAAAAAATAACACCAGAATCATGTTCCTCGGGTCCAGATTAGGTAAGCATCACTGTTGGAGTTTACCAAGGGGCAGCATTTTTTGGAATTATAGTGTTTTTCCACATTAGTAACTGAAAACAAAATGGTGGAAGCATGACACTACTTTTCCCATTTGTGACAGCAAGTACTGCTTTCGAGAAACCAAAAAGTGCTTTTGCACAGCACATCTAATTTTTCCAGTTGGATATAATGGGAAACTTTAAAGTTTAATATCTTTTGAACAGAATACTAGTTTTTCACCAAACCTTCAAAAACCACATCTGTGACCCAGACCCAGAGCGTTAGGGCCGATGACCCCCAAGGCACCCCCAGATGCCTGTTGGTGTGTGCAGGGTGGGTATGGGGTATTAACTTTGAAAACCCTAATGCCACATTTGTCTACTTTTGTGGCTTTGATCCTAACTACAGCATTAATGCAGTTTTTTGCAATTTATTTTCTTACTTTTTGAGATAGTATAATAGTATCTTTATTTCACTGTGCACTCCAATAAGTACACAATGGCATCCATATATGCATGTGGGAGCACAGAGGCCTGAGGGCCCTGTGCTCCCATGCATGCATATTGTATTTGTCCCTCATTTACGTGTGGGAATGAAGGGCCCTCCTGACCCTATGCTCCCATCTATCCATAAGATTACATAGATTATAATGAACCCTCATTTCGCTGTTGGACCAAAGGGCCCATGGGGCCCTGCAGTGACATCAGTCCATTATATTATATGTCCATGTGCTCCCATGCACGCATATTGTAAGTGGCCCTCATTTTTGTGTAGGCAAACCCGTACAGATGTCACGTTGTAAATGCATGGCACAGTATCACAGTCACTATAGGCCCATTCATAACATTTTCCCCTGCACCTGGAAACAAGGCCTGGAAACATGCACAGCAGCTGAGTATACCTAAAGGTGTACTAAGCTGTCTGTCACAGCGAGTCCGTATCGCAAAGTGTTTTTGAGATATAGCTTCCAAAAGGTACCCTGACCACTGCAATGTTATCCTATGGGAAATCACAAAACTTCAAAATCTTATAACTATGCAACAGATGAAAATGTTCTCAACAAACCAGCAAAAGGCACATCTGTGGGGCAAACCCTTTGTACCCTGAACATTTTGGCCCATAATTGCAAACCGTTTGTTTGCAATGAAGTGACAAAGAAACAGACATATCTGGAAAAGTAGCGTTGCAAATTCATTTAGTGATGCAACAATATTTATTCTACCGCAACACCATAAATGATGCTGTGACACCTTTTTTGATGCTGCAATAGGGAAAAAAGTGGGACACAGAAAAAAAATGTAAGAAAACACTAAAATTTAAAGCCTTATAACTCTGGAACCCCTTCATATTTTTTCACTGGACCTCTCAAAGGCACTACCTTGGGACATGGCACATGTCTCAGGTTTGGGGCAAAAATTCCTTTCCATGTAGGCTGTAGATGAAAGCAAAAAAAACAATGTTATATACGGGAAAAAAATAGTTTTTTTCTAGAAATAACACAGCTGTATCTCAGAAACCGCATAAGCTGCCATCAGAAAAATGTTCACACATCAAGACCTTGCCTCCTAGACCACACATAGAAAATTTCAGCTCATTTGGTCAAAGAGAGGCAAATACATTACTGTTCAAAATTTTAGGTTTAACATTAAACAGGCTACTCAACCCTAACTATAGTGGCGCTATAGTTAGGCAGCAACAGAAAAAAAAAACATTATGGTTTCACCTCTCATGCCTCTTTATAAATCAGGCATGGGGCATGCCTTGGGGTTGTCAACCCTAACACTCATCCCATTCCATCACTAAATAAGCCGAGATGGGTTCCGTATATGAGAATGAGGTGAGTATTAGGGTTGACAACCTCCAAAACACACCATGCCTGATATTAAGAGCAAGAGGTGAAACCATAATTTTTTTCTGTTGTTGCCTGCAGGGTGGGGTGGGTGTTAGGGTTGGAAGTTTTTGCAATTAATTTCCTTACTTTTGAGATAGTATAATCATATCCTTATTTTTGGACCCTGTGCTCCCATCCATCAATAATTTTTCAGATAGCGTAATCATATCCTTCTGGGCACTATACAATGGCAAAAAAAAACAGCAAAACAACCCAGCAATTTTTTACGTTTTTGTAGATATCTGCAACCCCAATTCTGCACATTGGACAGGAATGAAATTATGTACATCAAGAGATCTTCCCAATGAGACTGTGCATGCAAACCTTTGTGCAAATCTCTTGAACAGTTGCAAAGTTATTAAAGTGCAAAAATTGGGGTTTAACATTAAAGTTCCTGATAGTGGCCATGCCACTATAATATAAATAAATAACTAAAACAAAGTCTGATATGAAAAATCAAAGGAAAACGAAATCAGAATGGTGAATAACATTTCTTTTTATCATGGTTCCACTACAGCATTGTACCTACCTACTTGCAGTCATCTTACGTGGAATAAGGGTTACAGCTTTATCCAGTAAAAGTCTAACCTACAGTACTCGTCAGTCCTCTGATCCACACATTAGGGAATGTGCTGACACACTGAGGGACACAATTATCAATACTAGGACACTGGTTATCCATCAAGGGACAAATGATCAAAATCAGAGATGGCTGAGAGGCCTGTAACCTGGCCAGAAATGTCAGATGGCACCTGAACAAACACTCAACACGTGAAAATAAATTAGCCTGTTGTCAAGCTGTAATCCAATAGTCAAATCGATAAAATAAACTGCTGTTTGATGCCATTCAAGGAGCAGAACCTATGTTTCTCTTTTATTTTCCTCCTTCCAGCACTTTTGTTTTCCTTACCACTGGTATAAGTTGAACAAGTGCTGTCTAGTTTGACGTTGAGACAAGGCACTTCTTGCACTCCTTTTGCTGCTAAAGCATACCTTGTTTGTTTGCCTTCACTTACCAGGGACAACATTTTATGCTTGTTGAACTTGCAGTCTTTCCTCCAGGCAACCATCTCATGCTCCAGGTCAGTCAAAGTGAGAATGCTGACTGCAGCCTGCGGTTCTGCTCCAGTGGTGATGCTGCTGCCATCGTCGTGCTTCTCTTTACAGTTCCTTGTCATCATCTCTCTTGTAATTTCTATCACTCAAGAGACTGAAGGCTGCAGGTTATAAGGATGGCCCAGCCCCGACACAAATATAGGAACCACCTCTAGAAGTTGCTTCACTTCCCCACGCTAGTCAGCAGCAGCAGCTATGCCTAAGGAAAAGAGACAGGCACAGCACAGGTCATCCACATCAGGACTCAGCTGGTAACTGCTGCTCAGGCTGTTGCTGGTACACAATGTCTACCACCACCACCCCACCCAGTTGTTCTGGACTCTGGAGATCCCTAGAGTGATGAAAGCTGGGCTGTTTGGCTTTGTTTTTTTGTACTCACTCACATTTGTTGCTCCTTCGCAGACTTGTCACTGACAGTCAAGATGAGTGTTTTTTGTGGGTACTAACTAGTGGGTAGGTAACTGGCTGGGCGGCAGGACACAGAGGGTGGTGGTAAATGGCTGTCACGCCACAGAGGGAAGAGTGACCAGTGGAGTACCACAGGGATCAGTGCTGGGACTGGTCCTATTCAACATCTTCATCAGTGACATTCCGCAGGACCTAGAAGGCAGAATTTCACTGTTCGCTGATGACACAAAGCTCTGTAACAGAGTAGACACACCAGAGGGTGTAGACAGACTGAGAAGGGACCTGCATAAACTTGAAGAATGTTCGGGGTTTGACAGTTGAAATTCAAAGCAAAGAAGTGCAAGATAATGCATATGGGGCACAAAAACCCTGGCACAATATATCAGTTGGGGGTGAGGATATAGCATGCACCAAGCAGGAAAGGGATCTTGGGGTTATCATCTCTGATGACCTCAAGGTAGGAAAACAGTGTGACAAGGCAGCAGGTAAAGCAAATAGGATGCTGGGATGCATAGGCAGGGGCATCATCAGCAGGAAAAGGGAGGTCATAATTCCACTATACAAGACACTAGTGAGGCCCCACCTGGAGTACAGTGTACAGTTCTGGAGACTTATCTATGTAAGGATATAGACAGGGTAGAGAAGGTTCAGAGGAGGGCAACAAAGATGGTACATGGATTGCATCACAAGTCCTATGAGGACAGGTTGAAGGAACTGAATATGTACTCCCTGGAGGAGAAGAGGGAGAGAGGGGACATGATAGAGACATACAAGCATCTTACAAGGAGGAGCAAGGTGCAGAAATACACTATTTTTAAGTGAAAAATATGTTCCAGGACTAGAGGGCATGGGATGAAGTTGGAGGGAGGATGATTCAGAGGAAACGTGAGGAAGAATTTCTTCACAGAACGGGTGGTGGACAAATGGAACACCCTGCCAGAGGAAGTGGTGGGGGCTGAAACAATCACGGGATTTAAGAATGCAAGGGATAGACATAAAGGAATTCTGGAGGTCAGGGATAAGGGGCAACAGACTTCTAGGAAAACATAAACTGAACTTACAAGCTCAAATGGGCAGACTGGGTGGGCCATAGGCCCTTATCTGCTGACACTGTCTATGTATCTATGTAACTATGTGCAGCTGGAACAGACATACGGTAACTTTACCACTTCTGATTTAACTTTGAACTTTCTTCAATTGATAATGTTTAAAGCGGAGGAAGTTAAGAATGAATGTACTTTTATGACAGGACTGGTGAAGTAATGTGAGGTGATTGATGAGTTTTATAGTGGGAATGATTTTTTTTTGAAGATCTTTGTAGGAGCACCAGCACTACAGCTAGAGGTTTGGCTGGTCTGAAAACTATAAAAGTGTCCCCCTCCTCTTAAAATATGTACCCAAGTTCCTGTTCCTTTCACATTTTCCACAGTCTGTCCCCACACAGTCAACTCTTTAAAACACTTTTTTGTGTGTGTGTAAATTAGAACTAGCTTGGTGCACATTAGCATATAATGTTATATATAAATACATTCATTCATTAGATTAGCTAATATTTATGTTTGCTGTTAGGGGCTATCCTTAACTCACACTCAAATCCAGTGATCAGAACTCCTGGCTCCAAGCCATTTTACAAATATTAAATACTGTAGGTATGATTCACTTCCTTTTCTAAGGTAAGCAATTCCTCTATGCTGTGAAAAGCTAAGAAGGGCTTCCAGGCAAACTCAATTTTTCTTGTCATTCCATGGTGCGTTTTTCTGAATTTTAATGTGTTTTATTTATTTTCTTATTTTATTCATTCTGGTTCAAGATACATAACTTATCATGCAACCAATAAATCAATACATAAATATTTGAAACCTCTACTATCCACTTTTGTTAAGGGCCTTATTTCCTACTGCAAGTGCCTGTCTTAATTGTCTTACCAAAGTACTGTTCCAAGCCAGTTTGTGTAAAGCTGCTGTGTCATGTAGATTACCCAATTTCCCTGTGACCAGTTTCTCAGTTTTAGTTTTATGTGCCCCAAAACAGGACACAACATTGCATTTCATTGTGCCAACCTATAAAATTGCTATACTGAGTACAGTCAGTATGAGCCCTGGCAGAGAGCATGTGTGAAATGATGGAACACAAATTACAGTAATCAGTTCAGCTGTGACTATGCAAAAACATGTACAAAATGTGTTTGCACACAGTACCGGTGCACATTGGGCTCTATTGCCCCTAGGCACGTAGGGGCAGGAAGTACGTGCCTGAGACGCGCATCCCACCCATGCAGCTATGCACTTGTGAACAGGTGCGCACCAGTGGCATTCACCACCACCAGCCACCTATCCATGGCCCCACCCCCCAGCATGCAGGTCCATGCAGGGCGGGCACGGGTGGAGTCGTGGACCCAGCCAGGCATCCAACTGAATGCCCGGCATGGGTCCAACAGTGGATCCCTTACGGCAGGGGGCGGTTGGCAGTGCACCCTGCAGATGTCCGATGGCCATCAGCAGGAAGTGGTGGTGGACTAAGCCACCAGCCATCCTGCGATGTAGTATGGAGCTATGCCACAGTGGGGGGGGGGGACAGATCTCAGCCACATGCCCAGAGGGGCCAGTGGCAGTGGTGGGCTGGCGATGCCATGGGGGGTGAAGTGAGCAGCAACCTTCACTGCCTATGTGTGGGTGTGCGTTGAGTGGGGGTGGCGCATGTTAGGGAACCCAAAGCACTGTGAGCTGTGCCCAGTGGCACCAGAGGCCATGGAGGGATCTGGCAGCAGTGGACCTGGTTGGTGGGGTGCTATCCACCCTAATCAGGTGGTCATCCAATGTGTGCATGGGGTGCATAGGGGGTTACAGCAGGATTCTCCCTGGCATACCCTGCACCCCCATGCACCCCCATGGCCAGCACTACACGCCTTGGTGCATGGCGCATAGTGCCAACCTGCCCCTCACCCGTTCGCGGCGCACTGCTCTTCACACGGCCAGGGGATTGGGCACATATGTGCTGCATGCCCCCCATGGTGCATCCCATGTGGGGGGTGCAATGGGTGTGGAGTGGCTATACGCCCCAGATGCACAGTACGCAGCCACTCCGCCCCTACATGCATAGCTGTCAATGTGGTACTGCTACTTCCTGATATGTGCAGTACACAAGCAGTATTAAAATCCAGTTTTAAGTACAAAAGTTAAACTTTGGCACAATCAGGCAGACAGACTCAAGCAGAAAATGCATTTGTGTCTACATCTAGCCTTTTGAAACACTCTCCCTCTATTTTTTATACAGCCCCCTATTCCATATGACTTCATTAACTATACAGCCCTCTTTCCCACTAAACAATATTAAAAACCTGCAAAGTCACAAGAATGAAAGCACGGCTCACACTAATAAAAAATAACTTTGATTCCAGTACGGAAAAGGATGCACCTTACCAGGACTTCATCAACAAGTAGCACACATTCAATTAGGAAAACCGGTCCGCACTCCATATGGAAATAATTGCAGTTTTAATCCAAATATTTGTAAATTTCAGCAGCAAAGTACAAATGAATAAATCAAATCCAGTGGCTGTACAGCATACAAAAGCTGATATATAGTAGTCACAATGGTGGTCTAGCAGTCTAATATTAATTCTACAAAGCTTATAGCTACCGCGGACTTCCAAACAGCACGCCAGCTTAATCACAGAGCCGTTTACGTTTCAGCGTCTAAATCGACATCTTCATCAGAACAAGTGGTCTCATTAATTGAGTAACATTTAAAAATACATGACTTAAAGAGACAGTGCTATAATTTCAGAAAAAGCTAAATAAGTAGTGAAGAAAGTGCTAAGTGCATAGAATATGTAAACATAATACAATCTAATGCATATACCATTATACAAAACAACAGCAGAAGTAGAAAAAAGAAGACACAGTAAAAGAAATCAGGGCAGATAAAAATACAAACATTACACTACCTTATTTCAAATTATGCAAAGATACAAAGTCGTTTAAACCTTTTGGTTTTACAGTATCAAGTGTTATAATCCAGAATGCTTCCCTATACAAGAGTTTTTCTTTTAAGCTGCCACCTCTGCTATCTAAACTCACTTTCTCTATGCCAAAAAATTGTAGGACAGAGGTCGATGCATGCCTTGCTTCTTTAAAATGTTTAGCGATGGCATAACTTTCATTGCCAGTCCTAATGGCTGTTTTGTGTTCTGCCACTCTTAGTTTTAACGCTCGTTTAGTTTGTCCAACGTAAAAAATGCCACATGGGCAAGTAAGAGCATAAATTACAGCTTCAGTACTACAATTAATGAACTGATCAATAGAAAACCATTTTCCTGTCCTTGGGTGAGAAAAAGCAGTGATATTACTTGTATTACTGCAACGCATGTAATGTCCACACTTAAAATTACCAGTAGGGGGTGTAGTAAGCCAATTGTTATTATTTACTGTCTTAGGTAGTAATGTATGTACCAACATGTCATTTAAATTTCGTCCTCTTCTAAATGCAAATCTAGGTTCCAAATGGCTTATCGTATCACATTTTCTACCTCCTTTAAGTATGGGCCAATGTTGTTTGATAATATCTGTCAGTTGTGCCACTTTGGGAAAATACTGAGCTACAAAAGTGACATCAGATTTTATTTGAAGTTCAGCATGTGGAGGGACTACCATTATCCCAATAAGTTGATTTCTGTCCACTATTTTTGCTGCTTGATATGCATTCTCTACAGCTGAATGTCAATATTTTCTTTTATAGAAATTATTTTTCATTTCAGAGCTGCAGTTTTCAAAATCAGCTTAACCTGAGCACGTCCATTTAGCTCGTAAAAATTGACTTTTAGGAATATTATTCAAAAGTGGTTTTGGATGGCAACTTTCAGCTTGTAGAATTGTATTTCTCGCAGTAGGTTTATGGTATAATTTGCATTCTAATTTGTTTCCATTCTTAAAAACCGTAAGATCAAGAAAATTAATATACTGTATATCCCACTCTACTGTAAACTTGAGATTACTGTTCGTACTATTGATATAGTCCATAAACAAATTCAGATCACTTTCTGAGCCCCTCCACACCATGAAACAATTGTCTATATAGCACTTCCAAACAAACACATTATGATAAAATGGATTATCAATATCTAAAACAAAGGACTGTTCCCATTGGCCAACGTAGATGTTAGCAAGATTAGGAGCAAATATAGTACCCATACTGGTTCCTTTAAGTTGAGTGTAGAACTTATCAAAATTAAAAAAATTACTTTCCAACACTGTTCTAGCACAATTAATGATGAAGTCGGTAGGTGGTGTGATGTCATATGGACGTGTTTGTAATACTTTTTTCAATGAATTAAGTCCTCCTTCATGTGGGATGTTCGTGTACAAACTTTCGATGTCAATGCAGACCAGAATATCAGTACTGTTTAGTTCCATTTCAGTTAATAATTTACACATGTGGTTGGTGTCTTGTATAAACGATGGCAAATTAGGGACAAACTTCTTTATATGAAAGTCGACAAATTTAAACAATGGTTCAGTTGCTGCACCTATAGAAGAAACAATAGGATGACGTGGAACAGGCACTTTATTTTTATATAGTTTTGGTAGTAGGTATAAAGCAAGTCTACGTTATTCTTTTACTACCAAAAAAGCAGCTTCATTTTCAGTAATCCATTTATTTATTTTTGTTTCAGAGACTAAGCTGTTTATTCGACTTTGGATCTGAACAGTTGGATCTTGTTCCAGTAATGAATAAAAATTCAAATCAGACAATTGTCGTTTTGCTTCTGTTCTGTAATCATTTACATTCCAGATTACTACTGCACCGCCTTTATCTGCGGGACAAATTACTATGTCATTCATATTTTTTAAGTAATTTATTACATCTCTTTCTGATTTTTTTATATTTTGTATTTCATTATAATAATGGCTACTGAGAAGAGCATCAGTTTCTCGTTCAACTACTTTCATAAATGCTTGTAATGTAACGTTATTGGAAGAAGGGCAAAGGGAAGATTTATTTTTGAGGCCAGTATCTCCATGTTTGTCATTAATATGTGGTATCTAATTTACATTTTCAGAGGAATAATACTTTTTAAGTTTCAGTTGGCGAAAAAACCTCTGAAGGTCTGTTTTTATTTCAAATGCATTAGGAGTATTGGTAGGAACAAATGACAATCCTTTGCATAGTACATTAATTTGTTCTGTTGTTAGTATTTTATTTGAAAGATTTACAACTTCTATTTCTAATTCTGGTGCCGTGGTGATCTCCACGGCCGACTCCTTGTGTTCCACCTGCCACGACCTCTCCCTCTGTAATTTCTGTTGCCTCTTATGCCTCTTGCCCCTCCCTCTCCTTGTTTTTCTTGACCTTGAGTTAAATGTTGACCTCCTATTTGGGCATTCCATCCTAAAAAAGGACCAGAAGACATACTTGAACTGGTTGAATCGCTATCTGCTTCTGTCGATAAATTTGTATCTTGATTATCAGACATAAACTTCCGAATTTTAAAATGGTAAGTTTACCATGCCATTTGTAAATTACACCATTGTTGTAATCACCTGCATCTCTATCATGCTTCTGCTGTTTATAATGTTTCAGTTCCATTTTAAATTTCTCTAATTGAACATCAATTTTCTCTCTAATTTCTTTAAGCTGGTCTGAAGAAAATGTAGCAATTATTTTTATTTCTAAATCTTGAATGTCTTGTTGCACTCTATCACACTCTTTTTTTTTGCTTTTTTTATTATAAGTAAAATCAAATCCAGACTTTCTTTGTTAACAACTTTTTCCCATTCCAGCATAAACTCTTTATCATCTAATCCAAAAGACGGAGGTTTATGAATACGTAGCCCACATGGAATCTTTTTTGTCTTGCAAATATTGGGATAGAGAGAGAGCATGCATTTGGAACCTAGTATGTTTTTTCTTTATGTCTTCTAGTGTATATGCATCATTTGAAGAACCAGATGGTCTACTGTTTTCATTAAAAAATGCTTCAATTTGTTCCAATGAAAACACTATTTGCTCACCTTCTTCATCAGGTATACTTAAAACTTCGGTATTAGCATTTGCTGCTGCCATACTGGGAGCTCGGTGTTATAAAGCCGTAAAGTCCAAATACAGAAAAATATATGCAAAGTCACAAGAATGAAAGCACGGCTAACACTAATAAAAAATAACTTTGATTCCAGTACGGAAAAGGGTGCACCTTACCAGGACTTTATCAACGAGTAGAGCACATTCAATTAGGAAAAACAGTCAGCACTCCATATGGAAATAAATGCAGTTTTTTATCCAAATATTGTAAATTTCAACAGCAAAGTAAAAACGAATAAATTAAATCCAGCGGCTGTACAGCATACAAAAGCTGATATATAGTAGTCACAATAGCGGTCTAGCGGTCTAATATTAATTCTACAAAGCTTATAGCTACCACGGATTTCCAAACAGCATGCTGGCTTGACCACAGAGCCGTTTATGTTTCAGCGTCTAAATCGACACCTTCATCAGAACAAGTGGTCTCATTAATCGAGTAACATTTAAAAATACATGACTTAAAGAGACAGTGCTATAATTTCAGAAAAAGCAAAATAAGTAGTGAAGAAAGTGCTAAGTGCATAGAATATGTAAACATAATACAATCTAATGCATATACCATTATACAAAACAACAGCAGAAGTAGCAAAAAGAAGGCACAGTAAAAGAAATCAGGGCAGCTAAAAATACAAACATTACACTACCTTATTTCAAATTATGCAAAGATACAAAGTCATTTAAACCTTTTGGTTTTACAGTATCAAGTGTTATAATCCAGAATGCTTCCCTATACAAGAGTTTTCCTTTTGAGCTGCCACCTCTGCTATCTAAACTTACTTTCTCCATGCCAAAAAATTGTAGGACAGAGGCTGATGCATGCCTTGCTTCTTTAAAATGTTTAGCGATGGCATAACTTTCATTGCCAGTCCTAATGGCTGTTTTGTGTTCTCCCACTCTTAGTTTTAACACTCGTTTAGTTTGTCCAACATAAAAAATGCCACATGGGCAAGTAAGAGCATAAATTACAGCTTCAGTACTACAATTAATGAACTGATCAACAGAAAACCATTTTCCTGTCCTTGGGTGAGAAAGAGCAGTGATATTCCTTGTATTACTGCAATGCACACAATGTCCACACCTTAAAATTACCAGTAGGGGTGTAGTAAGCCAATCGTTATTAAAAACCTGTTTTGAGGGTGAAGATGCGATGCTTGGCAGCAGCGTGGCCACAAAAAGGGAAGGTAGCCCATGAGTTTAGCAACCGCTATTGGGCGCCTACTGAAACAGCGACATAGTGTGGCATTTTTGACCATGGCGAGGAGGAAGGGAGGGTGACCGGATTGAAGGGGTGCACAACTACAGCGACAGGATGTTGCTACATGTATATGTGTGTGAGGGGTAGCGAGCATGTTACGCGTCAGGTGGGATGGGAGGGAGGGATTATGAGGGGTGGCATTGTGGTGAGCTGCTGAGCCACTCCTGTGGCATGCTGGGTGGGTTCAGGGCTAGATCATGTGTGGTGCTGGGTTCGGGTCCGGGCACAGGTGCCTTTTTTTGTGCCCAGCCCGAAATTATTTTTTTGCTGGATTTGCACCTCCCCCCAACATGCACCCCCATGGAGTTGAGAATCCTTAAGTAGGGGGTATGGGGGGCAAAGCCTCCTGCATTGAAATTTAAAATCTATGTCCCCAGTGCCCTTGTGCTGTGTGCTGGAGAGTCGAATGCCAAAATTAATTTTCCACACTCTGGCTTTATGATAACTCCGATCGTCTTTAAGCTTTCACCACTAACACATAAACCCAAAGGGAGCTATGATCCCTTTGTTGTAAGCTGTATTATTTAAAATAAAAAGTTAAAATAAATTATCAAAACTTGTTAATTTAGTGCTTCAGCCTGGCAGATCGTTTGCATGACCTGCCTTCCAAGCAAGTCCTTTCTACCCTAAAAATTTCAGACCAAAGGCACCAAGGACATATAAGTTAAGCACAAGACAGCAATCAGAGCTCACGAGAGTAAGTGAGGTAAACACCAAGATACAGACGTCAATAGGGAGAAGGGCAGGGGGTAAATGGAGAAAATGATAAAGGCAATAGGGACAGGGATGGGGCAAAAAGGGGTAAGGCCATCAAGACATGTAGGGTAATGAGTACTAATGCCCATAGTCTGGGAAACAAGCACCTTGAACTGGTGGCCCTGATGGAAGAGGGATGCCTAGATATCGTGGCAGTCACAGAAACATGGTACACAGAGAACCATAGCCAGGATGTTTACATACCAGGGTACACAACCTACAGGAGAGGCAGGGAGGGGAAAAGAAGGGGAGGAATAGCTCTCTATGTAAGGGAAGAGATAAAAGCAATGGAACAAAAGAGTAAACAGGGAGGAGAGGAGGCACTGTGGGTCACCTTAGAGACTGGAAACGGCACCACAATCTGCACAGGGGTTGTATATAGACCCCCATCTCAGGGGGAGAGAATGGATAAGGATATGATAGAAGGCATCCTTAGGATGGCAGAGAAAGGGGAGATATTGTTGATGGGGGGACCTGAATATGCCAGATGTTAACTGGAGCACTTTTGCTGCAGCCACATCCAAGAGCAGGGCCATTCTCAATGCACTACAGGCTGCATGTCTCAGACAGCTACATAGAATTTGATGGCAGATAAGGACCGCTTGGCCCACCCAGTCTTCCTATTTTCCTACCTAATGGATAAGCTGCAGATCCTAGTTAACCAGCAGCCTACTTCTTCCTACCCCCACCCCTAGAATTGCCTTATGACTGTCCCATGCATTCTTGAATTCCACCACTGTTTTTGACTCCACAACCTCCTCCAGAAGGCCATTCCATGCATCCACAACCCTCTCTGTGAAAAAATACTTCCTTACATTACCTCTGAGCCACCCCTCATCTTCAAATTGTGCCCCCTGGTTATTGCACACATCTTTTTCTGAAAGATGCTACCCTCTTGGACTTTGTTGATTCCCTTGAGGTACTTGAAAGTTTCTATCATGTCCCCCCCCTTTCCTCAAGGCTATACATATTAAGCTCCTTAAGTCTCTCTTCATATGTCTTCCGGTGCAGACCCTGCACCATTTTAGTTGCCCTCCTCTGGACTGCCTTCATCCTGCTTATGTCTTTGCAGAGACTGGGTCTACAGAACTGCACACAGTACTCCAGATGGGGTCTCACCAGCTGTCTGTGCAGAGGGATAACAACTTCCTGTTTTCTACTGGTGTTGCCTCTCCCTATGCATCCCAGTATCCCCCCAGCCCTCCTTACGGCACTCTCACATTGCTTGCCCACCTTTAGGTCATCTGATATTACTACCCCAGGTCTCTTTCCATTTTGTTATTGTTAGTATCTCACCCCTTTGTGTACTCTTCCCTTGGGGTTTTGTTTCCCAGGTGCATTACCTTGCACTTCTTAGCATTGATTCTAAGCTGCCACACATTTTGACCATTCCTCCAACCTTGTCAAGTCCCTTCTCATCCTTTCCACCCCACCTTGTGTATCAACTCTTTTACAGACCTTTGTGTCATCTGCAAAGAGACATACTTTTCCTTCCAGTCCCTCTGCAATGTTGCTTATAAAGACTTTGAAGAGGACTGGTCCTAGTACTGAACCCTGCAGTACCCCACTAGTAACCCCCCTTTCTTTAGAGTGCTTCCACCACTGCCCATCTAATGCACTTACCACTGTCCGCCTCCTGACAAAGCTCTGAGGCTGCTATACCCCTGCCCCTGTCCCACCCCGCCTCTCTCCTTCCCCATCTCTCACGTCCCCTTTGACTGTCTGTATCAACCTCCCATGTCTCCTTTACCTCTATGTATCCACTTTCGTGTGTTTCATGTAAGAAACCCTTGTAATAACATGTTGTGACCATCAGTGTTACTGATTGTTCTATACTGTAATTGAAACTCCATGACTGTACTCACTGACATGGAACCTTTGTAAAAGAGCCCCGGCTCAAAGGTACTTTGTAATCCTAGACTCAAATAAGTAGATAAAAAAATAAAATAAAGAGTTGACTCCGTTTACTATTACCCTCTGTGTCCTGTTCTCCAGCCAATTCTTTACCCAGGCTACCATCTTGGGACCCACTCCCAGGCTGGCCAACTTGTATACTAATCTTTTGTGTGGGACTGTGTCAAATGCCTTGCTAAAGTCTAGGTAGGCCATGTCCACAGCCCCTCCCTGATCTATTACTTTGGTCACCCAGTCAAAGAGATCTATTAGATTCGTCTGACATGACCTTCCTACTGTGAATCCATGCCGCCTTGGGTCCTGTACCCCTCTGGCCTCTAGGTACTCAATAGTTCTTTCCTTCAGAAGTGATTCCATCATTTTCCCTATCATTGAGGTTAAACTAACAGGTCTGTACTTTCCTGCTTCTGCCCTGTTCCCACTTTTGTGAAGTGGAATCACATCTGCCCTCCTCCAGTCCTCAGGTACCACCCCATCCTCCCATGATTTGTTAAAGAGGGTAGTCAGTGGTGTCACTAGCTCTACCCTTAGTTCTTTTAGAATTCTGGGATGAATCCCATCAGGCCCCATTGCTTTGTCCACCTTCAGTTTTAAGAGTTCTTTCAGAACCCTTTCTTCTGTGAATGGGCTGGTATCAACTCCTGTATCCAGAGTGTTTCAATTGTTTGATTTAGGTACTACCCTCTCTTCATTTGTGAATACTGAGCAAAAATATTTGTTTAGTATCTCTGCCTTTTCACAGTCACCCTCTGCCCACCCCCTCTCCTTTATTAAGCCTCACTCTCCCTCCCTTGGTCTCCCTTTGCTCCCTGATGTACCTATAAAAGGTTTTATCCCCCTTCTTAACTGAGTTGACTATCTTTTCCTTGGTTTGGGCCTTTGCTGTTCCTACTGCCTTCCCAGCTTCCTTTTGCTTTAACTGATACAATTCTCTGTCCTGCTCCTCCTGTGATTCCTTGTACTTCCTGAATGCTTTCTTTTTCTCTCAAACCTTCCCTGCCACCTCCTTTGAGAACCATAGTGGTTTCTTACATCGTTTTGTTTTATTTATTTGCTTCACATAAAGGCTTGTTGCCTCTGTGATGGCAGTTTTGATTATTCCCCATTGTTCTTCAACCCCTCCTTCCTGCCCATTTGCTAGTGCATTCCTTAGGCACTCACCCATTTTAACAAAGTCAGCCCTCCTAAAGTCCAATACTTTTGATTTTTTGTATGGCTTGACTCTACTGCTGTGTTTATCATGAACCATGCTGTTCGATGGTCTTGGAACCCACTTGTGAGTTTTGGAACCCACTTGTGAGGGAGCAATCTTAGACCTTGTACTCTCAAATGGGGACAGTGAGAGGATCTCGGATCTAGAAGTGGGCAGCCATCTGGGAACAAGTGACCACCAAACAGTGTGGTTCATGATAAACTCAGCTACAGAGTCAAGCCATACAAAAGTGAGGGTACTGGACTTCAGGAGGGCTGACTTTGGCAAGATGGAAGAGTGCCTTAGAAAAGCACTAGCAAACAGGCAGGAAGGAGGGGTGGAGCAACAATGAGGAAACATCAAATCTGCCATCACAAAGGCAGCAAGCCTTTGTGAGAAGCAAAGAAACAAATCAAAACAAAACAAAAAGCCACTATGGTTCTCAAAAGAGGTGGCGGGGAAGGTTAGGGAGAAAAAGATAGCATTTAGGAAGTATAAGGAAACACAGAAGGATCAGGACAGAGAACTGCACCAGTTAAGGTAGAAGGAAACAGGGAGGGACGTCAGAATGGCAAAGGCCCAAACTGAGGAAAAGATAGCCAACTCAGTTAAGATGGGGGATAAAACCTTTTATAGGTACATCAGGGAGCGTAGAAAAACAAAGGGAGGGATAGAGAGGCTGAATAGAATGGACAGTGGGTGGGCAGAGAGGGACAGTGAAAAACCAGGGATACTGAATGAATATTTCTGCTCAGTATTCACAAAAGAGGAGGGGGGGAGGTGCCTAATCCAATTAACAGAAGCACACTTGATAGGGGGGTTGATCCCAGTCCTTTCACAGAAGAAAGGGTGTGAAAGAACTCTTAAAACTGAAGTTGGACAAAGCAACTGGGCCTGACAGGATTCACCCCAGAATTCCAAAATAATTAAGGAGAGAACTAGTGACACCACTGACTACCCTTTTTAGCAAATCATGGGATGATGGTGTGGTACTTGAGGACAGGAGGAAGGCAGATGTGATTCCCCTTCACAAAAGTGGGAGCAAGACAAAGGCAGGAAACTATAGACCTGTCAGTTTGACCTCTGTGGTAGGGAAAGTGATGGAATTGCTTCTGAAGGAAAGAATTGTTGAGTACCTAGAGGCCAGTGGAGCACAGGACCCAGGGTAGCATGGGTTCACAGCGAGAAGGTCATGTCAAACGAATCTAATTGATTTCTTTGACTGGGTGAGCAAAGTAGTAGACCAGGGAGGGGCTGTGGACATGGCCTACCTAGACTTTAGCAAGGCATTTGACACAGTCCCATACAAAAGATTAATAAGCAAATTAACTAGCCTGGGAGTGGGTCCCAGGGTGGTAGCCTGCATAAAACACTGGCTGAACAACAGGACACAGAGGGAAATTATTTTATTTTTATTTTATTTGTAAAATCAGTTTACAACCTTTGAGCCAGAGGCTCGTTTCCAAAGGTACTTCGTCACATAAAGACATACATTGCATTTTAGGTTACATAGCATAGGTTTGCAAAACAATAGGCGTTCAACAGAGGCGCCACGTCACACTGTGGTCAGACAAATACATTTGGGTTACAGGGTACATGTAAGTTGAGAACAGGTTCATTGTAAATGAATCAACTCTAAAGAAAGGGGGGTTACTAGTGGGGTACCGCAGGGTTCAGTACTGGGTCCAGTCCTTTTTAATGTCTTTATAAGTGACATTGCAGAGGGACTGGAAGAAAAAGTATGCCCCTTCGCAGATGACACAAAGATCTGCAACAGGGTTCATACACAAGGAGGCGTGGAAAGAATGAGAAGGGACTTGGCAAGGCTGGAGGGATGGTCAGAAGTATGGCAGCTTGGATTCAATGCAAAGAAGTGCAAAACAATGCACCTGGGAAACAAAAACCCAGTGGAAAAGTACACAATGCGGGGGGGAAGTAACAACAACAAAAAGGGACCTGGGGGTAATCATATTAGATGACCTTAAGGTTGGCAATGTGAGAAGGCAGTAGGGAGTGCTGGGGGGGATACTGGGATGTGTAGAGAGAGGCATCACCAGCAGAAAACAGGAAGTTGTTATCCCTCTGTACAGACAGTTGGTAAGACCCCATCTGGAGTATTGCATCCAGTTCTGGAGATCGCATCTCTACAAGGACATAGACAGGATGGAGGCAGTCCAGAGGGCCGCAACTAAAATGGTGCAGGATCTGCAAGAGAAGCCATATGAGGAGAGACTAAAGGAGCTTAATATGTATACCCTTGAGGAAAGGAGGGAGAGGAAGGGGGGGGGGCATGATAGAAACTTTTAAGTACCTCAGTGGAATCAACAAAGTCCAAGAGGGTAGCATCTTTCAGAAAAAGAGATGCACAAGAACAAGAGGACACAATTTGAAAATAGAGGGGGGACGGCTCAGGCGCAATGTGAGGAAGTATTTTTTCACAGAGAGGGTGGTGGATGCATGGAACAGCCTTCCTGAGGAGTTTGTGGGGTCTAAAACTGTGGGAGAATTTGAGAATTCATGGGACAGACATAAGGCAATTCTTGTGAGGGGGGTCAGAAGAACAGGCTGTTGGTTAACTAGGATCTGCAGCTTATCCTGCAGGTAGGGAAATGGGCAGACTAGATGGACCAAGCGGTCCCTATCTGCCATCAAAGTCTATGTTTCTGTGTTGTTGCTGTTTTTTGCCATTGCCTTGTGGCCAGACAGCTTAGAATTTTGGTCTGAAATTTTCAGAGTAGAGAAGGTTTAAAAACTAAATAACTTTAGAATGAATTAATATTTTTGCACCGAATCAGCAAAGGAAACATTTGTGGGCCAAGTCCTTTCTACTCTGAAAATTTAAGACCAAAATTCCAAACCTTCTGATTGCAAGGTGATGGCACAAAAACAGCAACAAAACACTGTTTAGCAGACATTATTCATAGCATGGTATACGAAAAACCCACAAGTGAGCCATGAAACAGGATTTAAAAAAAGACAACAAAAAAAACTTTGGGGGTCCTTTTTCCAACAGTTAACTTCAGAATCTACCTAACGGGGTCCCATTGACCAACATACATATGTTGGTCTCCAACTACAATTACACGTTTTTACAGTTTCATTTAAAAAAATGGATAACAAGATGGTGGACATGAAAAAAGTTTATTTCTGTCATGAGAAAAAAATCCTTCATGTGTAAACTTCATATACCTATTCTGAAGTACTTACTGAGCATGCTCAGAGCCTGACTTTTTAATATGTAAGAACTTTGGAACAGATTAACATTTTTTCAACAAACCCTTACAGGAAATCCTTCTGAGCCAAAACCTTTCTACCCTGAACATTTCATATCAAAATTCCAAGCCATCTGAGCACAATGTGATGGCAAAAAAAACAGTGATTTTTTAAATGTTTTTTCACTATATGCAGCCCAGAATCTGCACATTCAACCAGAATGAAACTTGGCACATCAAGAGATTTGCCCCATGAGATTGCACATGCAAAATTTCAAAAATCCCTTAAATGATTGCAAAGTTATTAAAGTGCAAAATTTGGGATTTAACATAGAAAGCCCTGCTCAGCCCTACCTATAGTGGTGCTACAGCACCACTATATATATATATATATATATATGTATATATATATATATATATATATATATATAATTTTGTTTACTTCTTGAACTGAGTGGTTTTTAAGTTTTTTAGCTTTAGCTTTCTTGCCATGCTTACCATGAAAATAATTAAATATATTGGTGTGATGCTATGCTGTTACCATCAGAAATGTGTTCTAGTACCATCCTAATATATCCACTCTAAGACTTCAGTATGTGTAGTCAAATGGACCTAAACAAAATATATTAAAATTGATAATGGCAGCCATCTTTAAGGAGTTACACCATTAGTTGCAACATTAGTCATAAAGGCTGTTTTAAAAAAACTATCTGAAGGAAATACATATGTGCTGATGATGAAGTTAATGATGCCAGAATGTTTTATTGATGAAAAAAACTACATTGTAAAATGTTTTGCCAACTAACAAATACTGCAGCTTTAAAGGCTAAGTTTGCTCATAATTAGGGAAGGTGTGATAATAGCGTAAACTGAATTTGGCATGTTAATAGGGCTAAGGTCAATGTACACTTTTTAGCTCCCACCCACCCCCCAAAAAAAAACAGAGTTCAGCTTTGTGGCCCCTAATGTCACACTGATCTACTGGGATGTGCTGAGAGCAGCACAGTAGTGATTAAAGCAAGAGGGAACTTGGGAGGACTAATACCCCCATGCCCTTTCGTGGTACACATTAGAGGTATAGCAGTCACTGGGGTAGAGTTCCCCCTGTTATACATGTCTGTTTTAACCACTGCAGCACAGCAGCTGACCGTAGTAACTGTGGAATTGGCAGGAGTGCATATGGTATTGTAAAAGTGGCAGGAATTGAACTAGATGCTCCACATGATAAAAAAAGAGAAAACTACAGTTAAGAAAAAAAAGACAATGAAAATAAAGAATTTACAAGGTATTAATGCTGAAGGTTACAGACTGACCCCCAAACATCAGTAAATTTGCAGCTAAGACTCAAAGGGTAGCTATAATTGAGCCATCATCATACCACTGGAGAAAACAGCTCAGCCTCCATCTTATTTATTAACCTTTCATCCACTGGTTTTGCCTTATGGAATGGATCATCTCATTTTCTTAAGTGTCCCAAGGTAGCTGCAGATACATGCAAGATGAGCCAGTACAGTTCTGCAGTCCCATACATACTGGAGATAAGGATAAGAAAAGGATCTGTAAAAACACACAAGCACTGGAAGTAACGACAATAGACAATAGTGGTCTCAGGATCAGCCCCCTCCCCCATTTATAGGGTGCTTATGACCCAGTTAGAAATGTGCATAGCCCACTTTTCTTTATTTAAGATTTTCACAGTTACATACCTTGCAAGGAATCAGCTTTAACAAAGTTTAAGAACATCACACTCCTACTGTGAGCAGGTACAATATATCTGTGAAGCTAAAAACCTCAAGTGATAATTATATTTAATGTTAATCAGACTATATAAAAAGTCTACAAAGGATACAGTACTGGAAGTCATTTAAGAATAAAATGAAAACTGTTATAGAAGGTTTGTTACAGGATGGCACTTGCCATGCATACAGTTGTAGACATACCGTAGATACAGCACATTAATCATTAGGGTGACCTCAGTTTTATAAAAGTTTGTGCATTGGCATCTGCTAAATATAGTAACACTGTATTGTGATAATGGAAGGGACTTAGGGTCCATCATGTTCACTACTCCTGCCACAGAGCAGTCACTAGAACAATTTTAAGTATGGACACACATCCAAGTTTAACAGTTGGAATACTACCTCCAATCATGCCATATAACCCTCAATCTCATTCTCCCTCAGGAATCGATCTAGTCCTGCTTTGAAAGCCTGAACAGTACTTGCTAGAAAAGAAAAATTCTTAGGTATCCTGTTGCTCATGTTAACCACTTTCAGTGAGTGAAGTAATGCTTTTTAACATTTCAACTAACTCTGCCCTCTTCCCAGCCTTCAGTTTAAGGGCATGCCCTGCGGTACTGCTTGCACTCAGCATCTCAAACATCTGTCCATACTCTACCCTGCCCATACCCATAGTATCCAGAAAACTTTAATCACGTCTCTTCTATTTTTCTATAGAGCCATTTACTTTCTCTGTCCCCTGGCTTACCACTATTGTGCTGGACACCTCAGCCTTGTCTCCCCGACTTCTCCCTTGGCGTACCTCACTATATTCCAGTATCACCCAAGCTGCAGAGTGTGGGGTTTGCAGGTTATCAGAGTCATTGTCAGCCATGGGGAGAGTGTTTCCTCCTCAGTTTTCTCCCTTGTCCCCCGAGGTCAGCACTTATGCAAAGGTGTGGCTGTGCAGCACCAAGATGCTGCAAGTACTCATATTTCTGCAACCATCCCTCAGAGAGGTGGCCACATGCTGTAATAACTCATATCCTCTTGTAGGTGGCAGTCAAGCAAACATACACACTGTCCCCCACCCCAAATGAGGCGAGCTGTCTCTGGATCTTTGATCTTCCTTCACCCAGCTGGCCCACAAGTGACCCTAGCCCATTCCTGAACCTGGGTCACTGGTGTAGTAGTTGGTGCCTCAGCCCACCGTTCCACTGGCCTGTGCTTATCATGGCCCCTCTTGGCATTCTATTTTCTTGGCTAAATAACGAAGCATCTCCAGTGCCTATTTGTAGCTCTTGCCTACTACACCAAAATCAACTTGGAGGCCTTGTGCTGAACCCTCTTGATCTCTTCAATCCCCTTTCTGTACTGTATTGACCATAACTGGACACAGTCTTCTAGGTATGGCTGGACCATGACCTTATACAGCAGGAGGAGCTCCTTACTACCTCCTAATACATCCCAACATTGCATTTCTTTGTGTTTTGTAGTTGCTTTTGACTGTGATAGCACACTAACTTTCTAGCTTCAGCTTATGGTTCACAATTACTCAGATATCCTTTTCCTCAGTTTTGTTGTCCACTGCTGAACCACACAGGGTGAATGTGTAGTGAAGATTCCTCACCCTAGGTATCGTAACAAGGATTTTCTATAATGTGGCAACTTATTGCAGCCATGAGATACTTCTCTGCAATTCATATTTTCTTTGACTAATCTCAGATATTGGACAAGTGCGAAAAGGAGCATGTTTATTTTTAAATGTTACCAAAAACAGTCAAGTGGAGCCTGTGGACATACATTATTAAATCAGTTTTCTTTTAAATCTAAATTAAATTTATCTCTCCTCTTCCCCCAACACAACAACACAGCATAGTCTACATAAACAATACATAGTATTTTCTTGTCAGCTTTAAAATAAGTAAAATATGCCAGGAAATGTTCTCTCGAAACAAGTATTCCTGCATCCAAAGAGACTCTTATTCAAACAAGGCATGGGAGGGCAGTCTGGTGGGAGCCTATCCAGGTGGATTTATTAAAGGAAGTTGTTTACTGTTGCACTTTGGTTGACAATCAGCGTTTCTTAACTCTTATCAAACTGAGCAACAGTATTTCTTTTCTGATACTAGAACATTTATATTGTTGCAAGAAGGGTTCAATGTAATTATTATGACAGATATTAACTTTCCAGAACCACTTGATTACCTGTGCCATCAATGAGCGGGGTATGGTTACTGTAACATTTACAGTATCGATGTGTACAGTTTACAGAGCCAGTCATAGCAACGTTTGTGTTTATAGAACAGGAAGGCCACCCCAGACAGAAAATAAACAACTATACGGAGGGCTAGAGTCCAACATGGGGTGGATCTATAGCCTGGCTCCAGTCTTGACTCTGAAGAAGTGGAACAGTCAACTGCAGTTAGAATAGGCTGTGAAACATGCATGCAGTATATTTCAGTCTGGCAGGTAGTCATTGCAATTCTGAACTCTAAAGAGAGACTGCAGTCGTTATTCTGAATGACTGGACCCCCCTTCAATGCTTTCTGCCGCTTTGCCCTCAATGCCCCCACCCGCACACATCACTGCGAGCTCTACTGGTCGCTGGCCTTCCCCTCCCTTATCAACCGGCGCTTGCTCCATAGTGCTAAATTTACTCTGAAATTCTGTCTCGGTTCCCTTCTACACTATCTTGCCTCTTCTCTAGCATCTCCACCTACCTCCTCTCACGCCCTCAGGTCAACTGACCACAGACTACTGTCAATTCCTCACCAGCGTACCTCAGCGAGCCAATCTGCTTTCTCCTACCACCTACCCAAACTCTGGAATGACCTTCTGGCCCAAATCTGTCACTCATCCTCTAACCACCCTCTATTCTCCGCCCTGTCAAACTTCTACATGGTAAATTGCTTATGTAAATTACTCCATTACCTCACTGCTCCCCTAACACAGCATTTCTGCCTATCCTAAATGGCCTGCCCAGTGGCGTATAGCAACTGCTATGAATGCTGGCTTATACCACCAACCTGCGCACTTATCTGATTTGCACTTAAATACTGTTGTCACTGTCTCCAACTTGTCTCCTCAGAGCACTATGGCTGTCTAGTTTTGTACACCACTGTATTGTTGCAACCTAATCCATTCCTGTTTTCTTTTCCTTTTTGTACCTGTTGTCGATTTAACCCTATGTATGTAACCAAAATTTACACAAGTGTTGCAATCCTTGCACATTGTTACTGTTAATCCATGTCACACTACTGTATGTATACTCTGCTCTCCTTCTGTAACCCCCCCCCCCCCCAGGTCGCACCGTGAGACAAGCATCCTGGTTGTTCAGTGTGCCTTTCTGGTGAAACATTTCAATAAATTAAATAAATAAAAAACATTGAAGATTACAAGGCAGAAGCCATCTGTTCTTTTGCTGCTACTGCTCTTCAGTAAAGCATTGGGCTAAGTTTTCCAGTAAAGCATTGGGCTAGGCTTTCAAAACCTTCACTTGTGCAATTTGGTTACTTGAACACATTTTAAACCCTTTTTTTGACTGACAACTGAATATATATACCTCTTGAACATTTTCATGATCGCCAAAGAAAATTTAGACAGGCAATTTCTGCCCAAAAAAGAGTTTTAAAATTTGCAATAGCAAGCAAATTGCACATGAAAAAGTGTTGGAAATCTGGCTTTCTTTCTGAGACTTACTTCAGAGTCCCATCTTTCACCATATCAGTGCTAACCTGCAATACCCATGAGCTTGTCAATGCAATGATATCCATGTACCAGAACCCCAGTAGTAATAACATATGACCAAGCTTTCACATAGAGCAAGGTCTCATAGGGAAGTTAGAATTACGTCAAGTACTTTATGCATATGAACATAAGTTATTTCCTGTACAAAATCGATATTGTAGGGAGAACTTGAAGACGTTTACTAGCAGATCCAATTCAGTCCAACAGCCATGACAGCAAAATAGCACAACACAATCCATATACAATTGGAAAAATTGTTTTTATAATGTTTTTGTTTGAGCCTGTAAATCTACTAAAAACTATTTGTGTTTCTGCTATTGGATACATTTTTTTCCAACTCTATGTATGCTCTTGCTGTTGGTGGGGTTATATCCCATATACTGTATGCCCTTTCATCATGGAGACCCCTCCCACCCTCTCCATCAGAACGCTTCCCCAGGTCCTATCTGTAGTCTTCTCAGCAGACTGTAGTTTGCCCCCATGGTGAGGTTTCCCCAGTGTGTACAGGAAGAGACTGGGATCATCCTCTGAACCACCTGTTCAGCCCCTGTTTGGTGGCTGGAGAGTTGGAAAGGGCCAGATGTCACTGAGCATGGCCTATGGGGTTTTTGCTCCTATTTACTGTTCCTGGAGAAGCAGACATGTTACAAAGTCTGGGCGATGTCACACACACTCCTGAATGTGATGTGCCAACATCACTCACATCCTCCAATCCCAGCACAGCAGAGGTCCCCAGGGCAGGCTCACTAACCCCTAGCCACCATCAGGAGTCAGATTGTTGTCGGGTGCCTTCACCCATGCACCCAGATGCTCAACCCTTCTTCAACTGGCAGGCCCTCTGATGCTGTGTGCTCGTTCCCGAAGCCAGTCTGTCAGCATCACATGTGGTAGCACTACCACTGTGCTGGTGAATTACTGGCTAACTATAGCAAGTGCAAGACAAATGCATTCATTGGTTTCAAAACTAAGGAAACTTTGAAACATCCCACAATGGCCAGCCCAGTGGCTTGGAGACAGTACACTGTACCACCACACAGGAGAGTCCAATTCATCAGCAACCTTGGATCTCTTATTCACAGGGCCTCCGTAGAACAGGCATCATGGAGGTGTGTGCTCACTCTCTGTGAGAGGAAGAGGGGGAAGGCAGAAGTGATTAGCTGTGCAACACCTCTGTAACTGAATAACAAGCAGAATTTGGTGGGTTTGTGGTGAGACGGATGCCCACATTTTTCTTGGCTCAGGTCTTGTTCAGCAATGTGCTCCAGGTGTTCAGGTGGGGGAATCAAGATAGAATATCTGGATGACAAGGCATTCGGCACCAGAAACAAAAGTCCTATTTTATAAGTTTATTGGTGGTCTTAAGACACTCTTATGGCTATAAGAGTGTTGTCTCGAGCATTTTTAGGACATGAGTTGCGATGGTGAGCAATTCTGGCGTCCTAAGAACACAAGAGGCAACACTCTTACAGCCACAAGAGTGTCTCCGAGATCACTAATAAACTTATTACAGATCAACCAGTTTCTTTGATGTCATTCACAGCAGTGATTAAACAAAAAAGTAAAAGCTTGTTTTTCACCTACTGAGCACATAAACTAGCACAAGTTTGCGGGTCAAATCTGGATGCGTGTGAAGCACTCTTATGGCTATAAAAGTGCTTCACATAATCCTTAATCAACACTGCTGATTGGCTGGGACAACTCTGTTACTCTATTTCATGCATAGCCTTTCCTAATTTACAGTACTCTTGTGTGCTAAACCTGGAATCAGGCACACAGGTGGACAGGGCAGACAGATTCATTCATTTACACAAGTGTCCATCCGTCAGAAAGTCCTGCCCCATGGATGGCAGGCAGATGTTTCAGATGACGATTTTTTGGTAGACTTTTTTGTTTCCTTACAAGATGCCCATACTCGATATGGACATACAATACACTGTATCAAACAGATAATCAGTATGCAGTAAGCACCTGTGGTTTGGTTTCATGGTTGTGTAAAGCTCATAGCAGAGGCTATTTAGAGTAGACTATCAGTAGCCATTAAGCACAACACAGTAAGTAACATAGGTTTTGCTCAATGCTTAGCAGGACACCTTTCAAATCAGTACCTCACATTATTTTCTTGGGAAAAACAAACCAAGACTGCCATCTGGTGGAAAGAATGTTACATCCTCAACTTGAATCTAAAGGTAAGTGGGGTTAACACATTGCTGTTTTATTAACTGACTGGATTTCAAAATAATAATACTCATCTTTAGTAACACTGTATCCTTCAAGGGCTCCAAGTACATTACTTCAAAATAACAATATAATACATATGCCAGCCTTAAAACATAGCTGTGGTTAGAAACTTAGACAATGTTGGCAGATAAAGGCCTTGCAGCCCATCCAGTTACTCCAATCCTGTCTAATTTTGGGACTGTGTCCCTGCACATGATTCAGCCACTAAGCCAATCTGTAGAGAAAGTGAATGCTATAAAATCTGAAAAACAGCATAAAAACATATTAAACAAATAGGCTTTTTTTTATTACATATAGGTCCTGCTCTCACCTAAGGCTCAGAGTGCTTTACAAATCTGAAGTAGTTTATACAAGTAGAGAGTCCACTGTAGATAGCACCAAAGTATAGTAAATAAAATAGTACAGCTATGTGAATATATCAGTCTTCATAAAATGCCCATTTAAAAATGAAATTTTTAACAATTAAAAAAAATCACCCAAAAAGGGGCAAATCTAATATTCACTGTCAGAGAATTCCATAGACCAGGGCTGCAACCGTAAAGGAATGGTCCCTGCATATTTCAGTCTGGATTGACGCAAACATAACAACCCTGAATTCCTGAATCTGAGGCAGCAACAAAAGGTGAAGGGTGTAAGGCAATGTATAAATATATTTATAACACTTTTGACCTTTTTACAAATGTGTAATAATCTACTCTTGGTGTGCATCAACACTGCAATAAACTTACTCCCTGGGAGGCTGAAAGCCCTCAGCTGCATCTTATGCCTCAAAACCCTCTCAGAGTGTTTGGTTATTGCAATGTTGCTGCACATCCAACCGTGGCTTATTCTTTTCCTAATGCGGGTGCCTTTCTCTAGGAAGAACATTTTATAGTGGAGGTGCCATGACTAACAAATCCCAATTTCTGGCCAGTCACTTTTGGGGGAAAACGGTTCCATTAACAGATCACAGTGAGAGGAAACTAAAGGCTGTGAGGGCTTGCAGAGCTCAAGAAAGTCAGAGGGGTGATATGACTCCTCTATGTGGAGGGTTTTACATGCTAGACTAAGCACTCTAAAGTGTACCCAGTACCTATAGGTAGCCAGTGCAGATCCCACAGTACACAGTGACATGATCTCTGCAACTCCCAAGAGTCACATGCTTGGCAGCAGATGTACTTTTCAGTCATAAAACTGGCTTGTGTAAGGCAAGAACAGGGTTTAGCAATGTTAATTCAAGCAGTAAGGCATACTAGGGTGTGTCTAATGCTGGGATAACATCACACTTCAGGTGGATTGTGAGCCCAGAGGGCAAGTGCCTTCAACCACCAAAGAAGTGATGTTATACCAGCACAACACAGACCCCTTGAAGAGCTTCATTGCAATTATAAAATGGTTCCATTCATGTGATTATGGTCTTAGGTAGGCTGTTTTGGGGCACTAATTTAACCTGTGAGGTTCAGTTGCAATATCATAATGAGTGAAACTGACTCACCACTAATCAGCTTTCAGCGCCTTTTCTACTTATAACAGATAGAAACAAAGAAACATAGAATTTGACTGCAGATAAGGACCACTTGGCCTACCTAGTCTGCCCATTTTCCTACCTAACAGATAAGCTGCAGATCCTAGTTAACCAACAGCTTACTTCCTCCTACCCCCCACTAGGACTGCTTTATGCCTGTCCCATGCATTCTTGAAGTCCCCCACTGTTCTTGACTCCACGACCTCCTCAGGGAGGCTGTTCCATGCATCCACAACCCTCTCAGTGAAAAAATACTTCCTCACATTACCTCTGAGCCATCCCCCCTCTATCTTCAAATTGTGCCCCTTGTTCTTGCACATCTCTTTTTCTGGAAGATGCTACCTCTTGGACTTTGTTAATTCCTTGAGGTACTTGAAGTTTCTATCATGTCCCTCTCTCCTTCTTTCCTCAAGGGTATACATATTAAGCTCCTTTAGTCTTTCTTCATATGTCTTCTGGTGCAGACCCTGCACCATTTTGTGCCCTCCTCTGGACAGCCTCCACTCTGTCTATGTCTTTCTGGAGATGGGGTCTCCAGAACTGCACACAGTACTCCAGATGGGGTCTCACCAACTGTCTGTACAGAGGGATAACAACTTCCTGTTTTCTACTATTGATGCCTCTTCCTATGCATCCCAGTATCCCCCCAGCCTTCCTTACTGCCTTCTCACATTGCTTGCCCACCTTTAGGTCATCTGATATAATTACCCCAGGTCCCTTTCTATTTTTACTGTTGTCAGTATCTCACCCCTCATTGTGTACGCTTCCCCTGGGTTTTTGTTTCCCATGTGCATTACCTTGCACTTCTTTGCATTGAATCTGAGCTGCCATACATTTGACCATTCCTGCAACCTTGCCAAGTCCCTTCTCATCCTTTCCACTCCAACTTGTGTATCAACCCTGTTGCAGATCTTTGTGTCATCTGCAAAGATACATACTTTTCCTTCCAGTTCCTCTGCAATGTCACTTATAAAGACATTAAAAAGGACCGGTCCCAGTACTGAACCCTGCGGTACCCGCTAGTAACCCTCCTTTCTTCACTGTGTACTCCATTTACTACTATCCTTTGTGTCCTGTTGTCTAGCCAATTTTTTATCCAGACTACCACCTTGGGACCCACTC
The DNA here is from genome assembly GCA_016271365.2 of Neoceratodus forsteri. Classification (NCBI taxonomy): domain Eukaryota; kingdom Metazoa; phylum Chordata; order Ceratodontiformes; family Ceratodontidae; genus Neoceratodus; species Neoceratodus forsteri. The sequence continues at coordinate 633,282,361 of CM028131.1, forward strand.
CAAGGCTGGCTATCTTGTGTATTAATCTTTGTGTGGGACTGTATCAAATGCCTTGCTAAAATCTAGGTAGGCCATGTCCACAGCCCCTCCCTGGTCTACTACTTTGTCACCCAGTCAAAGAAATCTATTAGATTCGTCTGACATGACCTTCCCATCGTGGAATCCATGCTGCCTTGGGTCCTGTGCCCCACTGGCCTCTAGGTACTCAACAATTCTTTCCTTCAGAAGTGATTCCATCATTTTCCCTACCACTGTGGTCAAACTAACTGGTCTGTAGTTTCCTGCCTCTGTCCTGCTCCCACTTTTGTGAAGAGGAATCACATCTTCCCTCCTCCAGTCCTCGGGTACCACCCCATCCTCCCATGATTTGTTAAAGAGAGTAGTCAGCGGTGTCACTATTTCTACCCTTAGTTCTTTTAGAATTCTTGAGTGAATCCCATCAGGCCCCATTGATTTGTCCACCTTCAATTTTATTAGTTCTTTCAGAACCCTTTCTTCTGTAAATGGACTGGTATCGACCCCTATCTTCACAGTGTTTCTCTTGTTTGGTTTAGGTAACTCCCCCTCCTCTTCCTTTGTGAATACTGAGCAGAAATATTCGTTCAGTATCCCTGCTTTTTCACTGTCACCCTCTACCCACATTCCCTCCCCTTTATTAAGCTTCAGTATCCCTCCTTTGGTCTTTCTTCGCTCCCTAATGTACCTATAAAAGGTCTTATCCCCCTTCTTAACAGAATTGGCTATCCTTTCCTCGGTTTGGGCCTTTGCTATTCTGACTGCCTTCCCAGCCTCTTTCTGCTTTAACTGATAAAGTTCTCTGTCCTGCTCCTTCTGTGTTTCCTTATATTTCCTGAATGCTGTCCTTTTCTCCTTAACCTTCCCTGCCACCTCTTTTGAGAACCATAGCATTTTTTCCTTTGTTGTGTTTTATTGATTTGCTTTACACAAAGGCTTGTTGCCTCTGTAATGGCTGTTTTTAATCACTCCCCATTGTTCCTCCACCCCTCCTTCTTGCCTGTTTGCTAGTGCTTTTCTGAGGCACTCTCTCACTTTCCCAAAGTCAGCCCTCCTAAAGTCCAGTACTCTTGCTTTTGTATGGCTTGATTGTATGGCTGTGTTTATCGTGAATCACACTGTTTGGTGGTTGCTTGTTCCCAGATGGCTACCCACTTCTAAATCTGAGATTCTTTCTCCATCCCCATTTGAGAGTACCAGGTCTAAGATTGCTCCCTCCCGAGTGGGTTCCAATACTAGCTGTCTGAGGCATGCCCCCTGTAGGGCATCAAGAATGACCCTGCTCTTGGATGTGCCTGCAGCAAAGGTGCTCCAGTTAACATCTGGCATATTCAGGTCCCCCATCAACAATATCTCCCCTTTTTCTGCCATTCTAAGAAAGCCTTCTATCATTTTCTTGTCCATTCCCTCCCCCTGAGATGGGGGTCTGTATACAACCCCCATGCGGATTGTGGTACCATTTCCCTGTCTCCAAGGTGACCGAAAGTGCCTCATCTGCTCCCTGTTTACTCCTTAGTTCTGTTGCTTTGATCCCTTCCTTTACATAGAGAGCTACTCCTCCTCCTCATTTACACTCCCTGTCCCTCCTGTAGATTGTGTATCCTGGTATGTTGACATCCCAGTCATGGTTCTCTGTGTACCATGTTTCTGTGACTGCCACAATATCCAGGCAACCCTCTTCCATCAAGGCCACTAGTTCAGGGAGCTTGTTACACAGACCACGGGCATTGGTACTCATCACCCTCCACTTTTTGATAGCCTTACCCCTATTAGCCCCATTTCTGTCCTTACTGCCTTTGCCTTTTTTTACATTTAAATCTGTTCTGCTCCCTAAAAATTCTGTACCTTGGTGTTTACCTCACTAATCACCATGTTTTGTGGGGGGAGGCTCAGAGTTCCCTGCTCCTTTTCAGTACCTCACCCCTTGGCTAGTTTAAATGCTTGCCAATGAAGCATTTAAACCTCTCACCTAGGATCCTGGTTCCCTCCCTGGACAGATGCAGACCATCGCACCAGTATAGGTCTGCATCCCTCCAGGTGGCTCCCCAGTCCCCAATGAAGCCAAAACCCTGAGCTCCACTCCAGTTTTTCAACCACTCATTGAATTCCCTGGTGAGAAGTGCCTAGCATCTCCCTTGCCATAGACAGGCAGCACTTCCGAGAAGGTTACCGTGTCGCTACTTGTCTAAGGCCCTTCCCAACTCTACAAACTCCTCTTGCACTGCTCTGATCCCATTCCTAGCCAGGTCATTTGTCCCTAGGTGGACAATGATATCCAGCTCCTCCCTTGTGCAGCTCCTCCCACGATCCTGAGGATTCGCTTCCTGTCCTCCAAGCCGTGGGCACCAGGAAGGCACCTACCTCCCTCTCCCTTCCTCCCCATTTCTACCCCTAATGATTGAGTCCCCACCAGGAGTTGTTTCTTCCCTGTGGGTCCCATGCCACCTCCTGTGGGTCTCTTTTGTGAAGGTTCCCAGCATCCTCCTTGGTCTCCACTGCAGGTGCCTCCATAGAGGAACCACTATCCAACAGAAGAGCGAATGAATTGTGGAAGGTCACAGCTGGAGGATGCAACTCTGTTCCACCACCCTCTCTCTCCTTGAGCCCACCCTGGTCCAGCCTCTCCTCTTTCTTGGCAACCTCTGAGGTAGTGGCATTGGCCCTGGTGGTCCCTGGGTGGGGGAGGAGGTTTCACGAATCCTAGCCAGGTCAGCCTGGAGATGGGCAACCTCCTCTCTCAGACCAGAGAGGTGCCTGTAAATAGGGCAGCATCGCAGCCTCCAGAATGTCTCCCGAACACTGCCGCCCCACAGCCATTGCACTGCACCACTCCTATCATGTCTTATTTTGTGTCCTCTCTACTGTTTCTCTGGATGCTTATTCTCGCCTCTCCTTACAACTCTCACCCTTCCTGTTCTGGGACAGCAACTTCCTATCTTCTTCAGTAGCCTCCTTCTTCCATGCTCAATATCAGACCACCAGCAGCTGGGGGGAGAGTGAGCTACTTTTTTCCTTTAGGGTTGACAAAACCAGTGTTTCTCTATGATCCTTTCCTTCCTACTGCCAAACAGGAAGTTCCTGTTGACAGTCAAATCCAGTGGCTATAAAAGTAGAACTGGCTTTGGGTGGGATGGAGGGCAATTAGTAAGAAAAAAGGCTAGCAACAGGAAGTTGTAATTTGACTCATCTGATTTTATAGTGTCTAAACCACACCCCCAGGTAAGCTCTCTTTCCTCCTACTGGTTTAGCAAAGTCAGCTGATACAGTACCTTTACCTGCACAGAACACACACTGACTTTCTTTCTTTTCTTTCTTTTTAACCCTAAATAAGACCCCTTCTACTTCTAATAAAGTTATCTGTCTACTTAATCTTAACAGACACTGACTCCTGCTGAGATATAAGTTTTAAATTAATAAGAAAATGTAGCTTCTTTTAGTTAGCTGCTTTCTGCTCTACAAGCAAGGCTAGCAACAGGAAGTTGTAATTTGACTCACCTGCTTTTATAGTGTCTAAACCACACCCCAGGTAAGCTCTCTTTCCACCTACTGGTTTAGCAAAGTCAGCTGATACAGTACCCTTCCCTGCACAGAACACACACTGACTTTCTTTCTTTTCTTTCTTTTTTTAACCCTAAATAAGACCCCTTCTACTTCTAATAAAGTTATCTGTCTACTTAATCTTAACAGACACTGACTCCTGCTGAGATATAAGTTTTAAATTAATAAGAAAATGTAGCTTCTTTTAGTTAGCTGCTTTCTGCTCTACAAGCTCCACAAGATATTAATAGTTAGTCCAAACCACCCCCACCACATGTTGTTAAAACTCCAAACACTGGTCCCCCCCCCCCACACACAAATTACAAGTAGCGGAGGCCCTACTATTAAAACCCCACACAACTTTATTTTATTTTATTTATTTATTGAAATGTTTCACCAGGAGGGCACACTGAAAAACAAGTTGCTCATCTCACGGTGCGACCTGGGGGGAGGGGGTTACATAGAGTTGTGAAGGATGATCAGTTACAATAGTATGTGAGTAGTACAAACAATACAACATTGTAAGATTATGCAATAGTTGGAACACAAGGTATTGTACAATAAACAGCAGTGGAACACTGGGTAAAGTACAATACATGTCCAAAATTGTACAAAAGAACGTATACATGTACAAAACAGTAATAATGCAACAGAACCATTATAGTGCATGAGAGTACCAGGAGCAGGCTCGAGGTAGTACGCAAGTGCTGTTGGAGTAAAAAGGATGAGGTAGGTTGTGCACACAGGTGACCCAGAAGGGCACTTGGAGAAGAGAGGGGGAGAGGCAAGAACAGAATATAAGGAGTAGGAGTAGCCATGTCCTGATTTCCCCTTCAGGATGTTGAGAACCCTGCCAGGGGGGTCAGGGTAGGAAGGCAGAAACTGGGGATAGGTATTAAGGAGGGTTAAAGCAGAAACAGCTGAGGGAGAGGTAATTGTGTAGGGCAGAGGTAAGGGACTAGTTGGAGAAGGAGTGTTGTATTTCAGGGGGGAGGGAATTCTAGATTTTAGGGAAGCGATGGGTGAAACCAGTCTGACAGATGAGGGCAGAGCAGCGAGGGACCATCAAGGTGCAGGTGTCATTAGATCTGAAAGAGTGGGTGGGGGGAGGTGGAGTGGAGAGAGAGGATGAGAGATAGGAGGGGAGCAATCTGAACCAGAATTTGGAGGTTAGTTTGGTACAGTGTGAGATGCGTCTGTGAGATAGTGGAAGGAAGGTTAGAGAGCGATAGAGTTCATAGCGGTGGGAGCGGGAAGGGGAGTCAAGAGCAAAGCATCAGAAGGAGTTAAAGAGAGTGTCCAACTTGGTCAGAGAAGATTTGGGAGCAGCATCATAGACTACGTCACAGTAGTCAAAGATGAGCAGTATCATCTTCTGGACAATTTCACGCCTCGCAGTCAGCGGGATGCAACTATGATTCCTGTATAGAGCACCAAGCTTGGGACGCAGTTTCTTCAGGATAGCATTGTTATGCACAGAGGAGCTGAGGTGCTGGTCCAGCCAAACTCCTAGATATTTAAATGAGGAGGTGTCCTCCAGGATGGTCCCATCAAGGGTGTGGAAGATGGGCAGGGCCGGGAGCCTAGAGAGTCTCTGCCTGGTGCCAAATGTCATTGAGATTGTCTTCTTGGCATTAAGAAAAAGCTGGTAAGAAGCGAACCAGAGCTGAACTTGGTTGAAGTCATGCTGTAAGCTGGTTTCCAAAGCAGCAGGGTTTTTGACGGAACTGTATAAAACAGTATCGTCAGCATACATGTGGATAGATGAGGATAAGCAGGCTATGGGAAGATCATTAAGGAAAATAGAGAAGAGTAGGGAACCAAGCATGGAGCCCTGAGGGACACCAGTGTTGATGGGGAGTGGAGGGGAGATGGAATCAAGGATTCTCACCAATTGGGTCCTGCCAATGAGGTAGGATTTAAACCAGTTGGTGGCTGACAGAACAAGGCCAGCTGAGGAGAGGGAATCAAGAAGCAGGGGATGGGAAACAGTGTTGAAAGCTTTGGCAAGGTCAACAAAGATGGACGAGGTGATCAGGCCATCGTCCATCCCTGAAAGGATGAAGTAAGTAAGCCTGAGGAAGGAGGTGGTTGTTGAGTGGTTCTTCCAAAAACCAGATTGGAAGGGGGTGAAGAAGGAGGAATCAGAGAGGAAGGGTGATAGCTGAGAGAGAACTAAATATTGTTGAAGTTTGGCAAGGGTAGGAAGGAGGGAAATGGGGCGATAGTTGCCAAGAGAGGATGTGTCACCACCCTTGGGGAGAGGAAGGACTACAGCATGTTTCCAGGATGAGGGTACTTGGGCAGAAATAAAGGAGAGGTTAAGGATTAGGGAGATAGGATAAGCAATTGCAGAAGCAGGATGGTAGAGAAGTTTAGGATCGAGGTCATCTGGTGAGGAGCCTTTAAAGGGGGTGAGGGATAGGAGGGCACTAAGAGCTTCATCAGAGGAGATCGTAGAAAAGGAAAAAGGGGGAGAGGTAGGCACTGACTGAGGTAAAGGGATGAAGTTAGTAGGTGGCAAGGGGGAGATGGAATTTAGAACAGACATGGCACACAAGGTGTAGTAGGCATTAAATTCACTGGCCACAGAGCCAGGGTCAGAAACTAGGGAGTTATTTATTTTGAGAACTGGAGGGGGAGGGTGAGAGGGGGGAGAGAAAATGGAATGGACTACCCTCCAGAATTTAGATGGAGAGTTAATGTTAGTCAGGAATGAGGAGTTGAAATAATCAGACTTAGCCCATCTAGTAGCTTTAGTACATGAATTGCATAGCGTTCTGTAATTGGCACAGTCGTTCGGATGTTTAGTAGATCTTTGTTTTCTCCAGGCCCAGTCATGCTCCCTGAAGCAGGCCAGTAGTTTGGGGGTGATCCAGGAGAGGTGAAGCCCACAGACTTTGGTCCTTCTTGTAAGAGGTCTAAACCTCGCTTTCAGATTCTTGACGATATTGGGAATGCAAGTAATCACAAACAAGTTGCATTTGAGTAATAAACAAGTTTATTACTACAAAAGGGGTAAATCACAGATGCCCTAAGCAGTTCTTACCAATACGAACCGGGAGCCAGTGCTAAGTGTCCCCTACACCTCGAGGTTTCTCTGTAGTCTCTTGGGATCTCTTGGGTCTCCGAGGTGTAAAGCCTGTGCATTACATTATATACCTATGATAATTACTATGGTTACTAAAAGATAGAAACATTTCTAGTTACAGAGATGAGCCCTATTGGCTAAATTAGAGGTGGCTCCACGGTCCAAGATAACATTATATAATTCTGTAAAGTCATCAGTTTTAGAACAAAGAAGTTCTTATACAGAGTCTTACATAACCAAGTGTAGTAGTGTACATCACCAAAGGATGGCAATGTTGCCTTACATATTATAATTACTTCAAGGACAGGTGTCTTGGCATCTGACAAGTAAGAAATAGACAGAAAATACATGGTATAATATGTGTGCATTAGCAAGTAAAGTGGATTACAGCAATATGCATTCATATCCTGACATCTACTCTTGTACGGTAGATGCCCTTAGCCCTAGGTATTAGTGTAACCTATGCCTAAGCATTAGCTGTCTACGGTGTACCTCTGAGGGTATCAATTAGGGTGCAGGGACCTCATGTAACAATCCCCCCCCCCCGTTGCCTCCAAGGGCAACACAGGCAAATCCAGGGAAATCCAGGGAAAGGACAGGAGCAGTGGTTGTTTACAATCCCGACGTGCGAGCCTTGTAAAGGAACTCAAGCTGCTCACGGTGTTGGTGCAGAGTACGTCGTAGGCAGCAAAGCATAATAATCAAAGTGAATATCAAAAATGCTTGTATAATAACAAAACCTTTAAAAGTAATCTCTAACCAGGTGTTAGTTAACGCATTATTCATATCTCCATCATTAATCAAGTCAAGAACAGCTTCATTGGCTTTGGTAATATTATTGCTGATGTGGATGAGGTGTGTGTCCTTTCTGTCTAAAAGGGATTTCAGTGTGGGTGTAAGTGGGTCTATGTGTACGTTAAAGTATGGTAAGTATTCTGACAGTGTGAGTAGATAATCTGGGTTACCATCAATAATGTTTGCATCCATAAGGGGAACAGGGGTTATAACAGTATGTCCAATAACAGTCTTCTGGTGGGGAACAAAACAGAAGTTGGGGTAATCAATAGCACAAGTAACAGAACCATATGTATAAGACTTGTAATTAGTAACAATGCAGTATTCACCATCAGAGTTGTACTGTGAGCATACAGTAGGCAGTCTCCACTTTTGCAACTGGACAGGGCATGTGTAGGTCGTCTTCGAAATCCGTGTTGACAGGCGATGAGCTTCCTCATGATAGGACTGGTAGAGCTGATCAGGAGACAAAGTTGAGTCGAAAGAGTTGGTGCCATTGTCAGTGATGTCATCATCCATAGTAAAAAGTCCAATCAATGCTGTCTGGAGAGTAGCCACAAACAGGGCGTATAACATCAAACACATCACATCGGCACAGGTAGATGTATTGCTTTTTCGCACAGCAGTCCGTGTGTGGTGCCACCCAGGCATTCAGGAAAGAATGGTAAACCAGTAGAGGTGGTAGATCCAGGCGTTTCTGTAGATATCTTCATCCAAATGCCTAATAGAATGTGCCAGTGCAAGTTTGTCAAACAAAGCTGTAGTGGGATCAAAGCATGGTAAGGAGACAGTAAAAGAAACAAACATGGTATCAGTTATGGAACATTTCTTAGTAGAGAAACAAGGACCAGTATTAGGGTGTCTGGACACAAACCCCAAATTTCTCACTGTGGAGAGAGGAATAGATAAAGTCTGTTGCATACACATTGATACACAACTAGAGAGTTTACATTTTGGACAATACCATTTGGAAATGGATCTGTCATGTATGATGTCAGGAATTCTTTCAGATTCTAAATCACGGAAGAGGTTGTTGATGGTAGTGAGAATGTATAAGCCATAAACGGAGCAAAGTATTTCTCTAGCAATATATTGTTTGTCAGCTTCTCTATTGTTCTGTTGTATGAGTGCGTTAATCTTATCTTTTGAATCAGTGAATGCTTTAGCAATGTTGTGCATGTTGTATACAGTGTATCTTTCTTCCTGACTAAGGCCATCCACACCATGCAATAATGGAGGTAAAACATTATTAACCAAACCAGTGGAAAATTTGGCGGAATGACTTTTGATAGCAGCAATGTCTGCTTTATTCCAGATAGACATGGCAGTACCAAAAAGACCTGTGACAGTACCTGTAGCACCTGTAACATCAGAACTGTCAACTTCACGTTTGTTACGTTTATGATTGAAAATACCAGGAGGGGTTTTCCTCCTAAAATTACCTCTATGTTCAGTAGAATAGACCCCAGTAAAGGGATCCTTTGTATGAATCTGAAATGCAGCTAAACTATCAAGTAATAACGTACTATAAAATGCAGATGTATTAGTATTGTGACACATACCAAACTCTTTCATGTTCCAGTAAGTAAGGTTAAACAAAACAGGTACATGCATAAACTGTAAATTATTAATCAAAGAACCTGGGAGGGCAGTGGCTGTGAGACCACTACGGGGACCAGGGTTATGTTTTGGACATTCCAAAAGCTGTTTATCAGTGGGCAGTAATACAGAGAGATACATGGCAGCAGAGGCCATGTGGTATACAGCACAAAATCTGTGAGTGGAATCTTTGGATAGAGAATTACAGTAAGAAGGATCTATCAAAGCAGTAATGTTGTACAAACCAGAGTGTCTCAATGCAGTTTGTAACAAGGACAGTGAACCATTCGGGGATAATTTAGCATTGGGCCAACCCTGAAAAGTTCCCTTGGAGGGTTTGGCCACAGGAAGGATTTGTCCTTGTGATGTGGTTTGCCACTCAATTTGAAGGGTAAATTTGTCAGGAGCAACGACCGAGGCAGTGAGATAAGCATCGGAACCTTCCTGGACAGTGATCATAGTATCTGGTATTTTGATGGAAACTCCCTCTGTAGGAGGTGCTGGAGGACCCAGTTGTCGATGGAGGTCCCGTACCATGCCTTGGACGCAGGGGATCACTCCTGAAAGGAGTAGATATAGGAACAAGATAGCCATCTTGTCAGTGTATCTGAAAAGGAAGATCAAAAATTAGTATATTAGTACAATTCCGCCCAATGGGGTTAGGAAAAGTAAGTTAAGTTCCTTTGTACAGTTTCAACTGGTTTGCATGCAACCATTTGTCAGTCAATTTGTTGTTGTGAAGGAGTCTAACCTGATAGACTGCCGGACTGAGCTTGCTGACAATGGGGTATGGGCCTTCCCACTTGTTGGAGAAGGAGTGGGTGGGATGTGCAAATTGAAGTACCATTACCTGATCTCCGACCTGCCAATCCACTTCTTGTGCGTGTTTGCAGCATACAAGTGTGTGAATGAGGTCTTTTCTGAGTTTTTCCACATACTGATCCACAGACACGTGGTCTGCGGTGGGGGTGTGCAGGTCAAACAGTAAGTGTTCAGGTAATCTCATCTGTCTACCAGTCATCACCTCAAAGAGTGTCAGCTGGGTAGTGGCTGAGGGTGTGCCCCTAATTGCCAAAAGGAGTAAAGGCAACAGGGAATCCCAGGTTTTGGGATTGTCCTCAATGAATTTGGAAAGCATTTGCTTAATCCGTCTGTTGGCTCTTTCTACTTGACCTGAGGATTGAGGATGATAGGGTATGTAGAACTTTTGTTGAACTCCAAGGAGTTCAAGGGACTCTTTCATCAACTCACCTGTAAAACTGGTTCCTTTATCGGAGTCTACCTTAAGAGGCAGGCCCCACCTGGAGAAAATCTGTTCCACCAGGATTTTGGCAGTTGTCTTTGCGGTGCACGTCTTAGTGGGGAAAGCCTCAAACCACTTAGAGAATAGGTCAGTTACCACAAGAGCATACTTGTTGTTTCTACTAGTATTGGTCAGAGGGCCAATAAAATCAATTTGGATGGCATGCCAAGGGCCAGAGTGTCTTTGTGGTAAAAGTTTGGCATTTCGTTTTGTAGGTATGGGATTGTTTTGTGCACAAACAAGGCAATTGTCTATGTATTGTTTAACATCTTTGGTAATACCAGGCCAACAGGCGGTGGTCTTGAGTCGTTGGAGGGTGTTTTCTGCTCCTTGGTGTCCACCAGTATGAGTGTCGTGTACTTGGTGCGAAAATTCAGATCTTAGGTGTCTGGGGACTACCCACAACTTGGTGGTAGAGTCATCTGGTTGGAACCAAATGAGCTTGTCAGAGGATAAGTGCAACTTACTTTCATGCCTTCGGTATGGATTATGTGTAGGTAATCTTTCTTCAGTACCTTTGTCAAGGAATTTGAACACCTCTCTAGGTTCAGTGTCCAGATGTTGGGCTGCTGAGAGGTCCTGGGGAGAAAAAAACTCAGATTTCTTCTTGAAGGCTGCAACATGTACAGCTGCATTAGCTTCTGGATGGTCCATCATCCAGACGTCCCCCCTCAGGCCCCTTCCTTAGCAAGGGTGTCTGCGGTGTCATTGAAAGCATGATAGGGGTCATGAAGAGAGTGGGCTTTGACCTTGTGAACATAAAGTTTGTGTGTGAATTTCTGTGCCAATGCATGTATGTATATTACCAATTCTTTGTATTTCACTGGGCTGCCGCCAGAAGAGAGGAAGGAGTTCTTCTGCCAAAAAGGAAGAAATTCTGTAAGGGAACAACAAACCCAGTTAGAGTCTGTAAAATGATGGTATCCTGAGTTCCATGTTGGATGAACTCAAGGGCACAGGCCACCGCTGCCATCTCTGCATATTGTGATGAAGCTACACTACAGTGTTTAGATATCTTGACAGTGTTCCCATATGGGTAGATTACCAAAATACCTATCCCTGCAATCTGTTCTCCCTGATAGTAGGATGTTGAACCATCAGTGAAAATATGGCACAAAGAGGTACTCTTAAGTATTTGTGGCGTGGCAGGGAAGGAAAGGACCTGAATCTGGGAGATCAGGTGACTGTAGTGTGCAGTCATAGGGTTCTCCCTCAAAAAGGAGACCTTGAGCTAGTAGAGATGGAACTTTGGTCTGGTGGACCTGGATATCGCTATCCTGGAGGAGAAGTGACCAATGTGTCAGCCTAGTGTTAGAGACTGACTCATCCTTCACTCTGTCTGAGAGCAGAAAAGTAGTTGGCGTGTGGTTAGTGTTGAGGATCAATGGTGAGTACCCAATGATATACAAGAAGTGCTTGACAGCCCAATAGGTGGCCAGAAGGTTCCTTTCACAAAGGCCATACTTCTGTTCTACTGGGGTCAAGAGCTGTGATGCATATGCAATGGGTCTCAAGGTGCCATGCACCTTCTGGGCCAGCACTGCTGACATGGCAATGTCAGAGGTGGCACACTCCAGATGGAATGGTAGTGCGGGATTGGGGTTGACCAGTGCTGGGGCGGAGGCCAGAGCCTGCTTCAGTGACGTCACAGCCTGGGTGTGAACAGGACCCCAAGTCCATGGAACATCCTTTTTGAGTAGTTCATACAGAGGAGCGGTTTTCTGAGCAAAATCACAAATTAAATCTCTCGAATAATTTACCATACCTAGAAACCTTCGAAGAGTTGCCACACTGGTGGGCAACGGCAAGTCTTGTAATCCCTGTACCTTTTTCCAGGTAGGGCTTCAACCTTGGTCAGTTATTTTCAGACCCAGAAAGAATACTTCCTTCTGACATAATTGTGCTTTTGCCGGGTTACACTTCAGGCCTGCTCTCTGGATGAGAGTCAGTAGTTCATCTAAGAGATCCAAATGCTGTTCCTGCGTGGCCGTGGCCAGCAACAGGTCATCGACATATTGTAAGAGACATTGGGGGTAGAGAAACTCTGTAGGGTGTCCATCATGTGAAGATGGAAGAGAGATGGACTGTTATGGAATCCTTGTGGCAAGCAAGTCCACCTGTATTGTCATCCTTCAAAGGTGAAGGCAAACTTATATTGACTCTTGAGGGCCAATGGCAATGACCAGAAACCATTGGAAATATCCAGGGCACTGAACCATTTCTGATCGGGTGTTAAAAGTCGGAGCACATCTGGTGCCGATGCGACAGTTGGGAAACAACTGGGAGTGACCTGATTCAGTTTCCTGTAGTCAATAGTAAGTCTCCAGGCGCCTGTGGGTTTCTTTACGGGCCAGACGGGGGATTTGGCAGTAGAAACACAAGTTCTGATTACTCCTTGTTTAAGGAGTGACTTGATAATTTCTCGAAGGGAAGGCAGGGCCTCAGTTGGAAAAGGGTATTGCCTTTGCCTTTCATGTGCCGGGCCTGGCACCTCAATGACAGTGTGCATTCTACCACAGTCATGCTTGTTAACTGCAAACGCCTCTAAATGTCGTTGCAAAATAGGTAAGAGTTTCGGAAAAAGTTCATGATTCTTGAACAAATCTATGACGTCATACTCTTTGTTATTGATAGATATTGTTGCCACAGCATGTGAATCGGGAATCAAGATGGTATGGTATTGACCCTGAATCTGTATCAGCAGCATGTTAGCTAGACCCACAACACAGCCGTGTGGTGCAAGGAAATCGATTCCTATGATACTAGGATGATCATGCAGTACCATTAGTTGGAAAGCATGTGAGGCCTTCAGATGACCTAGCTCTACCGGTAAGAGTAGAGAATGGTATGCAGGCAGCCTAGTACCATCGACTCCTGACATATTGGTCTTCCATCCGGTAGACCAAGGGAATGTGTCCGGGTGTTCATCATGTAACACAGATACAGTTGCACCTGTATCTAGTAAGACTATTAGTTGGCGGCCCCCGACCTTGGCCTCGGTGGAGGGCCTTCCATTTGTATCCAAGACCAGCTTGTTTACAATACGGACTGGGGCCTGTAATTGTCAATCCGTATTGCCAGAGGCATGCAGAGGTAGGGCCTGACTGGCATGAATGACTTCACAGTGCTGTACTGATGCGATATAGGGAGGAGCTTCAGGGTTCAGGCTTGTATGGGCCTGAGGGCTGGTACTTCCGGTGTCTCCATGGCTGGTTGTGGCCTGGGCCGCCGGTTGTACCGCCGCAAGGGTCTGTGCGGGAACAGCATCCACTACAGAGCGTACTTGTCCCAGGAGCTCTCTGAATTTTCGGTTTTCTTCAGCTATCTCCCTATATGAAGGACCGGTTCTCTGTGATGGTTTCCCTCTGCCCTTATGCCTCCTGTTTTTGGGCCAATTCCGGTTCCCACCCCCACTGTTGTTGTTGTTGTGCCTGTTGGGGGTTTTGTTGGTTACCAGCTGGAGGGGCTGACAGATGTTTGGTCTGCTGGTGTTGGGCCTGCCCTTCCACTGTATAGTGTGTCGTGGTCCCAGGGGAGGGTTCCACAGCAGTGACTTTCTTGGAACTGGAACCCAAATCCCAGATGTACAATTGATACACCCTCTCGGTTTTCTGAAGAATATCGACAAACCTATCCGTATTTGGGTAAGTGGTTGGCTCTACCTTTTCTCTTACTGCTGGGATCATGTTCCTAAGGAACAAGGTCTTATATTCAATAAGATCTACATCCGCAGCTTCTTGTGCCAGGTGTTTTCCTGCTCGGTAAGCCATCCAGAGTCTCTGGTGGTAGGTCGCTGGGCTTTCTTTTGCATTTTGCTTTATGGGGTATGCCAGCATCACTCCTACTACACCTGGGCTATGAGCGGAGATGAGCTCAGCTGCAACCTCATCAAAGGTAGCATTCCCATCCTGGCGAACTGCTTCAGGGAGTTTGGCCCATAAACCAGGATCGATGGTCTGGCGTAGTATCTGGACCTGATATTCTGCAGCGAGGCTGAGCAGCTCGCATTTAGAGCGCACCTTTTCCAAGTGACAGCTGAGATTGTCGGATGGGCTCATCCGACCAATACTGTCAGCGATTTGCTGGACAGAGTAGGCCATTTGTAGGGGATTAATAGGTGGTCGATCAGGCAAAGCACCGTCTAAGGCTGCGCGAGCTGCAGCTTCGGCTGCAGTGCGGACAACACCTTCCTGAGTGCCAGCTTCTTGGAAAATCTGTTGAATCTGACTTTTAATAGCTTTCATACTCCTTTCAGGAAGAGGAACATTGCCTAATGCTCTATCAATCATGGTTTCTACCTCCTGCCTGTCTTCCACACTAATAACGCTACCGGAGGCCCCGTCGAGACCAGGCTTGGGCCTGCTCCCCCCCTATTATGGGCGCTGCCATGTTGGCGTTTCTTTTGATGAGCCTCACGACGTCGTCGACGTGTGACCTGGGGAGTTGGGGGTGGGGACCCGCCATGCTGTGGATGGCTGGGTGGGGATTCTGGGCCATAGTAGGGGTGTGACTGGGTGTCATACTGTGAGACATCATCATCAGATAACTCCCCTTCTGATGACGAGTGAAAGGCAGGGGCTACGCCTCCCATTGCCTTAACATGGCCAGCCAAAACCTCTCGCTGATGGCGCAGTGTTGCCATCTTAGCTCTACATTCATCATGATTCACACTTGCAACATCCATATCAACCTGATCCTGCTTCTGCAAAACACGGTACACGGCGCTCAATTCGCGATTGTCCCTATAGGCTATTTCTAAATCATTACGTACCTGGTTGATCTCGTCCTGAAGCTCACCCATTTCATCACTCAACTGTGCAGTCGCAGCACTTAACAAATCATTCATTTGCACAACCTGACTCTTATCCTGTCTCAAACTTTCACACTCCTGTTTCAAAGTACACATTTCTTGTTCACCAGCCTGTGCTGAATGATGCAATAGTGAATCCTTTTCATTTTGCAGAGTTTGGAGCTCAGACTCCAAGTTCTGCTGCAGTCTAATACATTCCGTTTCCTGTAAACCCATCTCTTGCTTAAGAGAGGCGATCTGCAGATCAAGGGTGCGAAACCTCGCTTTAGGAGACTTCCAAAGCAGCGTAGAGAGCGGCGACCATCAACCCTTTAGCGTGATGCTTATTGGTTGACTGTCGTGTCTCTGCATACTGGGTTGAAAACCCCAGTACAGGGTTGTCGGATTGACTTGCGTCCCGTGTGAAGTCAGCCCATCCTCCATGGGAGGTAAGGAAGTTAGAGACATCGAGTCTCAGTTCTGCGCAGATACCTGATACTGTGGCCATTGTGTGAGAGGGAATGAAAATTCAAACTGTGAAAAAGACAGCGTGCTGCATATCGATCCACAACACGAGTACTTTAAACACAGCCGGGGCTACTGTATAAGTTGCAGGCTTGCAATTCAAAGTTGCTATGGAGTGGGTCGAGACGGCATCGACCACACCCAAAAAGTCAGCCAGACTTTGCAAGTGACTACAAACTGGTAGCAAAAATGGGAGAGGTGATACGGGAATGTACACCTACAGTCCCCGTGGGGAATGGAAAAGTTTCAGCAATAAGTGAAAACTTACAAACACCAAATATCATCCGCACACGGCCGCCAATTTGTAAGAGGTCTAAACCTCACTTTCAGATTCTTGACGATATTGGGAATGCAAGTAATCACAAACAAGTTGCATTTGAGTAATAAACAAGTTTATTACTACAAAAGGGATAAATCACAGATGCCCTAAGCAGTTCTTACCAATACGAACCGGGAGCCAGTGCTAAGTGTCCCCTACACCTCGAGGTTTCTCTGTAGTCTCTTGGGATCTCTCGGGTCTCCGAGGTGTAAAGCCTGTGCATTACATTATATATCTATGATAATTACTATGGTTACTAAAAGACAGAAACATTTCTAGTTACAGAGATGAGCCCTATTGGCTAAATTAGAGGTGGCTCCACGGTCCAAGATAACATTATATAATTCTGTAAAGTCATCAGTTTTAGAACAAAGAAGTTCTTATACAGAGTCTTACATAACCAAGTGTAGTGGTACACATCACCAAAGGATGGCAATGTTGCCTTACATATTATAATTACTTCAAGGACAGGTGTCTTGGCATCTGACAAGTAAGAAATAGACAGAAAATACATGGTATAATATGTGTGTGCATTAGCAAGCAAAGTGGATTACAACAATATGCATTCATATCCTGACATCTACTCTTGTAAGGTAGATGCCCTTAGCCCTAGGTATTAGTGTAACCTATGCCTAAGCATTAGCTGTCTATGGTGTACCTCTGAGGGTATCAATTAGGGTGCAGGAACCTCATGTAACATTCTGAAAGAAGCAAAGGCATTCCAGGTGGCAATGAATTTATCCTTAAAATTCTCAAGGGCTTGGTCGACAGAAATGGCAGTGGAGAGGGGGACCCAGTCAGTGGAAGCAAGTGCAGAGCTAAGTGAGGTAAGGTCTAAGGATTTAAAGGACCGAAGCTGTATGATTTTAGGGGGAGGTTTGGGGTGATGGACCTTACGTACAATGAGAATGGGGCTGTGATCACTAAGGGCATCAGGGAGGAGACCAGATTTAATGATGTGGTGTGGGTGGGTTGTGAGTGCCCAGTCAAGCAGGGTGTGGTTTTCTATTTTGGGATTAGGGCGTGTGGGCTCAAGTATGAGTTGAGTGAGGTTTATAGCAGTGACATCATTGCATAGCTTGTTTAACTTGGGAGACAACCAATTTAGATTCACGTCACCCATTATGAACAGTTCACCAGATTACGAGAGGGAGGTGATGCTGTCTAAGAGTTCAGTCGTGACCGAGGGTTGAATGCTTGGGCGGCAATAGATGCCAGCCACAAAGATTGGGATTGAGAAAGGAAGGGTAATGCAGGTGACAAGGGCTTCACAGGTAGCTGGGATGGAGGTAGACAGGGTGGTAGTAAACTGCAGTGAGGACAGAATATACATGGCCACTCCCCCGCTGCAACCCGATCGATCTTGTCTGGAAAGGAAATACCCAGGGACAGCAATGGTACTGTCAGGGGTGCTTTTCTTGAGCCATGTCTCAGTAATATTAGGATGTCAGGGGTGTGTGAAATCATAAGAGTTTGTAGGAGGTCGATTTTAGGTAGCAGGCTGCAGATTTTCAGGTGGAGGAGCTTCAATCCATTAGGAAGGGTTGTAGTGGAAGTGGAGTTTGGAGACATGTTGTTTCGGTAAGAAGCCAGGGTAGGAGAAGAAATAGGGCCAGGGTTGGGGTGGACGTTCCCTGATGAAAGAAGGAGGAGGGCAAGGATGAAACAGTGAAGTTTAGGACTTCTGTAATTGGAATAGGAAATACATGAGGGAGGGGAAGAGGAAGGGAGGGGTGGAGAGAAGGAGATAAGGAAATGAAGAAAGGCAAACTGACTAGGAAGGGAAATCAGACAGGCTGGAGGGTAATAGGGAAAGCGGGGTCTGTTCACACGAGGAGCTGATAAGGAGTCAATGGCACATATACACCACCACCACACCCAGCTGTCTCTCACAGATCACCAATGTGTCCTCAGTCTTATTCTGGTTCAGCTTCTCCCTGTTCCTGGCTATGCAGTCAATGATTTGACATAAGCAACTGGACAAGCAGGAAACCT
This sequence comes from Neoceratodus forsteri, assembly GCA_016271365.2. Taxonomy (NCBI): domain Eukaryota; kingdom Metazoa; phylum Chordata; order Ceratodontiformes; family Ceratodontidae; genus Neoceratodus; species Neoceratodus forsteri. The sequence goes on from CM028131.1 coordinate 633,300,329, forward strand.
ATAGGTGAGACTGGCCAGGAAGGAAACATATAGTTGTGCATCATCCATGCAAACATGTCACATCAATCCGTGCTTCTAAATGATCCCTCCAAGGGGAACTGAAAAGTAAAAAAAAAAATGCATTCTCTAGAATATCATCATAACGGAAACATTATTTTTATAAGAGTACATACTGAAATGGACACCTGGGGCCTGATATTCAAAAATGGGCAAAGTGCAGCGTGGTACCTGCCCATTGCCCACCACTCTGAGGATACGATATTCAGTCAGACAGTGTACTGGCACTATGCAACTAAATATAGTGGCATGTTAGTTGAGTGCTAAGTCAAGTAGCACTGCCCTGACATGGATCCCACCAGTTCAGGGAACAATGCCACCAGACCCATTGGTGCTGGTTGCTCCTGGTGCAATATTCAGACAGTCCCATGCAAATGAGCCCATTTGGCATGCAAGGGACTAAGGGGCCATTTGCATGCCCCTTATGGGCACATTTGCATGTGATGCAGCGGCATGTTTGTGTCCCTACAACCAGCTCTGCCCCCTCCCCGACTGCTATCACCTGCAAAAAGCAAACATTCCCTGGTGTCTAATGGCACCCCCCACCCTCTGAGCACCAGTGTCATTAATGTGAAGTTCATCCCTCATGCCTAGTGGTCCCCCATCCTCTTATCACCATCCCATAATATAAATTATTGTTCCCTGGTACCCAGTGGCCCCTCCCACCCTCCAATCACTGAACAGTACTGTAATAGTTTTCCCTGGTGTCCAGTGGTCCTCCTCACCCTCCAGTAAAACATTCCATACTGTGTAATAGTTTTCTCTCATGGCCACTGGTCCCCTCATCCCTCCAATCACATCCCATAATATATAATATTGTTCCCTTGTGTTCAGTGGCCCCTCCCACCCTCCAATCGCTGTACAGTACTGTAATAGTTTTCCCTGGTGTCCAGTGGTCCTCCCCACCCTCCAATAACCATCTCATACTGTATAATAGTTTTTTTCTCATGGCCAGTGGTCCCCCATCCCTCCAATCACCATCCTATAATATATAATATTGTTCCCTTGTGTTCAGTGGTTCCCCTCCTACACCCTCTGATCGCTGTCCTGTACTGTATTAATAGTTTTCCCTGGTGTCCATCGATCCCCCCCAACTTTCCAATCACCATCCTGTAATGTCTAATAGTTTTCCCTGGTGTCCTGTGCTCTTCCCCCACTCTCTGATCACTGTCCCATAATGTCTAATATTTTTCCTTGGTGCCTAGTGGGTCCTCCTGCCCTCCGATCACTGGCCCTAGTATTTTAAAATACATTGATTCCGAGGCAAGACACAAAAATCAAAGGGAACTGTTAAAATCTAAGTGTAAACAAGGGGGGATAAGAAGTTCCGAACAGGTCACATTTTCCTTAGAGTACCATCAACTAGCAGGGCAGATTGGGAACATAATATAGAAAAATTGGCCCATTCTGATGTCTGATGATAGACTTGCAGAAAGTATCAGCACATCCCCGAAAATCATGTTTAGGAAAGGCACTAGAAGTAGGGACAGTCTGGTGAAAAGCCACTTTTTAGACAGAATTCAAGATAATGCAAATTGGCTGAGGAACAAACCAAATGTTTTTTTCAAGTGCCATAATTGTAATATATGAAGCTATACTGTACCAACCAAATCTGTTTTCCATCCAAATTGCACTGTACAAATTCGAGATTTTATAGCATGCACTCCAAAGTTTGCTGTATATATGTTATGGTGTTTATGTGGACTATTATATTGGCAGGACAGTGGACGTCTAAGGAACACCTGCAGGAACATGTGAGATCTGTCTCGAATGGGAGATTAGATACCCCTATTGTACACCATTTTTGGAAACACACAACTGGGACCCTCTTGCCTTAATGTTCTTACATTTGTGCCAGCACTTCGCCAGAGGAGGTAATTGAACTAATATGTTCTCAAAAGAAAGAGTCTATGGCTCTATAACCTAAATACAATGACTCAATGGCCTGAATGAGATGTGGGATCTAAAACCCTTCCTGCTGACAGATAATCTGGATCTAAGCCACAAATTCCACCCCCCCAATCAGAACCCACTCCAATACCTTAGGATCAAGTAGGTAAAGACTTTCTTAGAAACAACATAACCTCTCCACAACCCCCCACCAAATCCACCACCCCTCTTTCTGGTGCCCTAAACTTCCAAATGTTTGATGTTATTTTGTAGAAATGAGCTGGCTGTAATTACATTAGATTTCTTATGGTGTATCTCTTTGTTTCTTTTTAGGAGCTCCACATTTTTTCCTGTGTTTTCCGGAATCAATCAAGGCTGGATTCTCCGCTGAGTTCATGTGGATCCCCAAGGAATTACCTTTATGTTTAAACTGTTGGGTGATCACAAAATACACAGCATGATTATCATTTAGATTCTGTAACACAATATGTATTTACATATAAAACTGGATTAATTGGATGAATAAAATCCCCACTGCCTTTTTACTTTACTTTGGAATTATTTCTATATATTTTATTTTTTGCAGGTTACGGTTAAATGCTTTTCTGCAAGAGCTTAGCTTTAAATCTTTGAATCTCACATCCTACTTTGGATTGGTCTTATGTTTTGTATGATGTGGCAGCATTAGGGTTTTTAAATGCCTCTGTAATCAATTGTCTCCACCTCCTGATGAAGCCTGTTTTGACGGGTGAAGCACTGAGGTGCTACTGCTTCATTTGGTGACTGGATTGACTCAAAAACAATAAAGCTATTTTCTGCCTTAAAATTTATTTTCTGAGTCATTTGCTTATATGACTGTGAATAGAGTGTTCCTCACTGCCTGGGTCTGTTTTAAAATACCCCCCTGGCCTCTAGTGGCACCCTCCACCCACCGACCCCCATCTTTATAGCAAATGTACCATTTCCCTGGCATCTAGCAGCCCCCCGCATCACCGGCACTGGCCAACCCACCCTCCAACCCCTTACCTAAAGCACCAGTGCCACGAGGAGACCATACAGTAACTGGCACAGCCCTCCTCTCACCTTTTCAGCTGGCCACTGTATGGAAAGACAGGGAGCACATGTCCAATGTGCAGCACAGGGGATGCATCCACTGTATGGTACAGGATGCGCACCCTGTACTATACATTGGATGCATGCTCCCTGTCTTTCCACATGGTGGCCAGCCAAGGAGGTGAGAGCAGGGCTTTGCCAGTCACCATGTAGTCTCCCAAAGCACTGCCACATCAGGTAGGGTTTTTTTTTTTTTAATCATGTCAGATTTTCTGCGCCCCCCCCAGATGATCCCCATCCAACTGACTCTCATAGCCCCGTCATCCAGAATTACCAGGGCTTACCTTATACCCAGCCCAGCCTGTGGGGAGTCACTTATCATCTTGCCACTGGCATTTTTTGTTCATCATTTTCGCCCAAGGGCCCCAGGAGAATGACGCATGCGCGTGGAGGCACACATGCGCCTTCTGCCCTGGTAATGACCCCCTTCCACCCACCCCTTTGGCCTAGCGCTGGGCACTGTACAGCCTGTGCTAGCTCCTGACCTCCATCAGGGGACAGCCATTAGCCGAGGGAAGCTGCTCCCCCAACCCCAGAGAGGAGAGCTGCCTGCCAGCAGCTCCATCCAGCTCCACCCTCCCCCCTGTGCCGAGTCTCCGGGCGACCCAGGCCTGCCTGAACCAGGGTCGCCAGCATGCCACAAGGTGTGGCATCCAGCATCTCAGCCCTCGGCGCTACCGGGACGGCTTGGTGGGGGGGTTTTGCAGGGTGGGTTGGCTGGTGCCCAGGGAGTGGGAAGGGGAGCTAGACACCAGGGAAAGGGGACATTGCTATAAGGATGGGGATCAGTAGGTGGGGGATGCCACTAAATGCCAAAGAGGTATTTTACTGTACCAGGCCCAGTGACTGGAGGGGCAGGGGAACCCACTAAGCACCAGGAAAACTATTAGACATTACGGGATGGTGATCAGAGGGGGGCACCACTAGGCACCAGAGACATATTTTCATGTTACGAGAACAGGGATCAGGGGACAGGGCACCACTCGATGCAAGGGTGTATTATTCTAAGGTAGAGATGGAAAAAAAAGGTGTGTTGCTGGTGCTATTCATCCTGAGGTTGTGAGGTAAATATTGCATCTGGGTGCATTATCCTGAAATTGTGAGAGACAGCAAGGAAGAAAGAAAAGAGAAAACAGAGGAAAAAAACATTTTAAGAGGGTAGTGGATTAAGTCTAGAAATAAGTGGTAGCTATGCTGGGAGTGATGCAGTGCTGTAGCTGTGGGGTGGCAGTCTTCAGACAGACCTTCTGGAGACTGCAGTACTGCCCCATCTGCATGCACCTCTCTGAGCTGAGGGAAGAAGCTGCCAGACTCAAGACCGAGGTGGCTTGGGTTAGGAGAACCTACTCCCCCCCCAGGGACCACCTACTCCACCTCTGCTGCCTCAAAGGGTGCCAGCAAGGAGAAGCAGTTGGACAATGGTGGGTTCAGGGAGGGTTAGGGTGGTGGAATGTAGGCACATCCCACATCCCATACCACCACGTAACTCGTATGCCACACCTGCCAGGTGGGATTGTCTCACAGAGGCACCTGAAGTAGTGACTGGGACAGATGTGGAGGTCCTTCATGGTGGACACCCAAAGGAGGGTAGTAGAGGACCCCAGAGGCGGAGGAAGTGAATCCTAGAGGGGGACTCAATAGTGAGGGGGATTCAGGTGGGGACAGATAGGGATGAAGAAAGGGAGGTAAGGTGCCTTCCCAGTGCCACGTCTCAAAGGGATGGAAAGAGGATCCTAGGGATCTCTGGGGAAGTAAGGAGGGAAAGAGAGCTGGATATCATTGCCCATTTGGGGACAAATGATCTGGCTAGGGAGGAGCCAGAAACAGCTCAGGAGGAGTTCAGGAGATTAGGGGGGGTCTTAGGCAATTAGCACAATCTGTTACTTTCTCAGAGTACCTGACTATGACAAGGGAGATGACACGAGTCTCTGCACCAAGAACATCAAAGCATGGTTGAAGAAATGGTGCAGAGAAGAGGGATTTGGATTCATTGGGGACTGGGGCTCCACCTGAAGGGACACAGGCCTGTACAGAGGTGATGGATCTATGTGATAACGGCGATCGCACATCGCCAAAATAAAATTTCAGCAATGTAGTCCCCGGCACACAGCAAAGGGTGCCAGAGTACTAACCTGTAATGTTAATCTTGGGGGCTCGCCCTCCGCACCTGAAGGATTCTCAACTCATGGAAAAGGTCGGGGGGGAAAAGAAAAAATCGGCCAGGTGCAAAAAAGGTACCTGCACCCAGCCCCAAACCTGGCACCCTGTGCAGCGCAGCCCTGTACCCACCCACCACGCCACTGGAGCAGCTCACTGTGGCACCACCCTACAATCCTCCCCTCCCTCCACCCTCGCTGTGTGTGTGGCTCCCCCACTTGCTGACCATGTAGTGACAGGTTGTCTCTATATTCACACCCCATCCATCGCTCCTTCCCCGGTTTATGAATACAGGCCACTTATTGAGCCGCCGGTTCCATAGGCGCCCAATTGCAGTCACCAGACTCGCTGGATACAACAGGTAATGGCCTGCATCCATCCAGGAGGGAATTGTGATCCTCAGTGAACAGTTTAAATCCTACATTGCTAAGCATTTTAAACTAGCTGGGGGGTGGCAGACTGTCCACTCCCACATGCTTACAGGGTCAGCAGCGGGAATTCCAAGGGTGAGAAATCCAAAAAAAACAAACACAAGTAGGAATCCAGGAAGGAGAAGCAAGGAGAGAGAGAGGAAAGAAAATATTGCAGGAAACAGGCGATTGCAAATCGGCAAGATGAGTGGAGATGACAGTAAAACTTTGAGAGCCATGTGTGCAAATGCTTAAAGTCTGGGCAACAAGGTTGCAGACCTAGAGGTCACCATGGCAGTAACATACCTGGACATAGTCACAATTACAGAGACCTTGTGCAATGATAACCAGCCATACCAGGGAATGCTCTATTCAGGAAGGACAGGGTAGGAAAAAAGGAAGGAGGGGTGGCTCTTTATATGAGGGAAAACATAAAAGTCACAGAAATACACAGTGGATAAGCAGAGGTACTGTGGGTCACCTTGGAGACAAGGAATGGGGCCAGTATTCAAACAGGGGTGATCTAAAGAACTCCAGCACAAAGGGATGAGGTAGATAAGGATATGATTGAAGAATTCCAAGGGATGGCTAACAAGAGGGAGGTATTGCTGGTGGGGGACGTTCTGGGGAACTGCAGGAGTGTGGATGTGGTTCTGCTTCACAAAAGTGGGAATTGGGAGGAGGCAGGAAACTATAGATCTGTAAGCCTGACTTCAGTGGTGGACAAAGTTATGGAAACACTACTAAAAGAAAGGATTGTGGAATACCTTGTGACCAATGGATTTCAGGATCCACAGCAGCATGGGTTCACAGGGGGGAGATCTTGCCAAACAAACCTGATCCGAGTTCTTTGACTTGGGGACCAGGGAGGTGGAGCAGGAAGGAGTGGTGGATATGGCCTACCTGGATTTCAGTAAGACCTTCGACGTAGTTCCACACAGAAGGCTGGTAGACAAGCTGGGCAGTCTGAGAGTGGGTCCAAAGGTAGTAAAATGGGTACGAAGTTGGCTGAGTAACAGGAGTCAGGGGGTGGTGGTGAATGGGGTTCACTCAGAAGATGGCACAATAACCAGTGGGGTGCCACAGGGTCAATTCTGGGACCAGTCCTCTTCAATGTCTTTATTAGCGACATCATAGAGAGGCTGGATGGGAAAGTATGCCTGTTTGCGGATGAAACAAAAATCTGGAACAGACTGGACACACCTGGGGGAGGGAAGGAGGGAAGACCTGAAAAAGCTGGAAGACTGGTCAAGGGTATGGCAACTGGGCTACACTGTCAAAAAGTGAAAAATTATGCATATGAGGCATAGGAACCCATGGGCAACATACCAGCTGGGGGGGTGACCACCACAAAACAAGAAAGGGACCTAGGGGTCATCATATCTGATGACCTGAAGATAGCAAAGCAGTGTGATAAGGCAGTGGGAAAGGCTAGTAGAATGCTGGGATGAATAGGGAGGAGTATCACCAGCAGAAAGCGGGAGGTAGTGTTACTCTGTATAGATCGATGGTGAGGCCCCACCTGGAGTACTGTATCCAGTTTTGGAGGCCCCATCTCCAGAAGGTCATAGATCGGGTAGAGGTGGTACAGTGGAGGACAACCAAAATGGTGCATGGCCTGCATCGGAAGCCCTACAAGGAAAGACTCAAGGAATTAAATATGTACTCTCTAGAGGATAGGAGGGAAAGGGGAGACATGATAGAAACATTCAAACTCCTTAAAGGTACTAATAAGATACAGGAGGGTGGCATTCTACATTGAAAGAGATGCTCAAGGACAAGGAGGCATGAAATGAAGCTGGAAGGGGAGAGGGTCAGAGGGGATGTGAGGAAGTACTTCTTCACGAAGAGGGTGGTGGACATCTGGAACAAACTCCCAGCAGATGTGGTGGGCACCAAAATGGTAGCAGGATTCAAGCATGCAAGAGATAGACACAAGGGGACCTTAGTAACAGGGCTGGGGGTAAGGCCAAAGAGTAGGGTCTGCAGTAACAAAGTAGGTAGGGAACTAAAGGCCCTCAATGGCATAACACCACGATATGCTGATACAGAGGAAGGGGGTAGTGTTGTCAGTGCGCAGGGGTGGGGGTGGGGGTACACTGACCAACAATTCCACAGCAGGGGTGCCAGGATCAGGGGTGGGTCACTGGCATGTGGTCGGGGGATGGGACGGGAAGTGTTGTGCATTACAGGAGGACTGGGGATGAGGTACCCTGGTGGTGTGGGGGGTTGCCTACCGGTTCTGGGAGGGAGCCTCACTGCCATGCTCACGGGACCGAGCAATTACTGGGGAGGGCTCCACGATGCCATGTCGGGGGGGTGACCATCACATCATGCCAGGACTGGTGGGGGATCATTCTGTTGGGGGGGTGGCTACCTGCATAGACATGTACCATGCGGCCGGGGAATTGGGCACGTATCTGCCTTGCATGCAGACAGCACATGCCACCAGCGATCTCGTGCGTAGATATCCAACCTAGGGTAGCCTACCCACCACAGATATGTGGCAAATAGGCAAACTTTTTTTCATGCATAGGCACCCTTATTAGCACACGCACAAGCCTCCTTTGAATATTACACATGGGTACAAATCCTGTCCAAACAGGCACAATCACTTTGCCCACTGGGCAGTTTTGAATATCTGGCCCCTGCTCTTTAAGACAGCGGAGCTAACAGGTATTGACAGGTAATTTAAAGTAACAGGAATTAACAGAGAAATGCAGTAGCTGTGTTAGTCCACTTGATGCAGAAGAAAACAAAACAACAGATATGTTGTAGTTGATACCTTTTATTGGGCTAACAAAACTGTTATTGAGACTAGATTTCAATATTTATACTTTTTTAACAATCACACAATTAAAGAGCAGCTTCTTACGTTCATAGTACGGGCACACCCCAAACATATAACCCTAACCCTTAGCTGGCCCCAAGTAGACTACAGCATGTTTTTTTTTTATTAATTGCTGCCTGTATTTAATAAGGCAAGAGACTGTATCTGGCTCCATGGAGCCGACTGCCAAAATGCTGCCACTTTCTTATTGTGAGACACGACCCCAAGCTTGCACGTTTTGTGATGTCAGTCAATATAGAGCATGCGGTGGGGTGGAAAAGATAATGCCACAGACCAAAGAGGGTCTGCAGCATAAACAATCACGATGAAAATGGGCAGACTGGATGGCCAAGTGGCCCTTATCTGCCATCAGTTTCTATGTTTCTAAGAGGCATGCAAGCTTTGGTACCTGGTAGGGAGGAATCGCTAGGAGTATGTAGGCTGTTTCGTACCAGGAAATTCCAAGACGGAGAAATGATTCCTCTCTACCAGATACCAAAGATTGCAACTGAACTCGCTGTCATACCTGTAAATTTATTTCTAGTGTCACTGAAATTCAGGGTCCCAGAGGTTTTTTCACATCACTGAAGATTTATGCACTTCCAGTAACGTGATATATTGTATTCTTTAAACAATGTGTACAGCTATCTACATTGGTAAAACTGGCAGATGCCTGACTGACTGATTCAGGGAACAAACCATTTTATCCCACTTTACCTCCAGGGACCATAATGACAATCATCTTTCTGTTTGTGTCCTTCAGTAGGGTTTCTGGGATGCTGACCAAAGAAAAAACATGCAAACCAAGCTGATCATCCACCTAGACTCCCAGCAGCCCTCTGTTTTAAATGACATATTTATTTTCTACTAACATCTTTCAGCCACCTTATGGTTTACCACCATAGTCTCTTTTTTACCCCTACCCATGTCATATCTTTGCTTGTATGTGTGCCTGGTAAGTTTGCATGTGTGGGTGTGTCTGCACACACTTCCATCCAGTGTGTATATGTGTGTGTGGAGTGGGCATACTCACATGGGCATTCCAGCTATGTGTGCACACCTGTTTTCATTTTCTACAGATGTCTCTGTCACCTTCCACCACATTTGTCACCTTTCAGCCTTCTTACTAGGCCTTGTTAATTAGTCCCCACTTGAGGACTCCTCAGATCATTCACTCCTGCTATGCCTTTTCATACCCATCATCACCTTTTTGTTTTCCAGATTCTTTTCTTACCTTGTCTATTATCAATTTTCTCCTAGAGCCTCCCCCTATTTGTTCCATATACGTGTATATATTATACTGGCACAGTAGTGCCAGTATAGTTAAGTGTTGAGAAGGCAGTTTAATGTTAAACCCCAATTTTTGCAGTTTAATAGCGTTGCAAACGTTCAACGGATTTGTATGAAATGCTGCATGCCTAATCTCGTGGAGTAGATCTCTTGATGGGGCAAGCTTTATTCCAATCAGTTGTGTGGTTACAGAGATATAGAGTCCAAACAAATACGTAATGTACATGTTTTTTGCTGTTTCTTTGTCCACCTGTATCTCCCAAACGTTTTTGGAATTGTGGTTTGCAATTTTCAGGGTAACAAGGCCATGCCTCACAGATGTGCCTTTTGCTAGTTTGGTGAAAAAATATTAATCCATTCCAAAGTTATTACATTTTAAAGTTTTCATTATTTTCAAAGGGAATTTATAGATGTCCCGCTTTAAAAGGGATCTTTTGTTGCAAATGGGAAATCTTTTTTCACAGACGGGTCATCCTGTGTCGCAAATGGGAAATCTTTTTTCATGCTGCCACCATTTTGGGTTTTTTTTGTATTATCTTTATCCCCCTCCATGTGCTGCCACTCTCAGCCACTTCTTCAGGCTGTGCCAAGGCTATACCCAATCCATCCTGTTCCCGGCCCCCATCCCTCACATTGTAGACATCCCCAGGGTAACCCGGAAGGAACCCTTTGCCAGGCGGGCCCCCTTCCTCTGAAGGGAGAGGCACCTGAGGCAGGGCAAGTGCAATACTTGGCCCTGGGGTACTGCTGAGGGATGGATGGCTCGGGACATTGATGTCATCGGACTGCCAGGTGGACGCCATCTGGTTGAGTCACTAAGCCATTTTCCATTTTTCTGGTGACGTTCCCTTCTTTGTGCTGCATCTGCATTATTCCCAGTCTCCACCGGAGGTCACTGCAGAGTGACGTACTCCCAAAGCCCACCCCAGAAGAGGAGAGCAGTCTTACAGATGTTTAATCCTCTCCTTCCCCTGCCAGCCCCCAGCGCCCTGAGTCCGTTCCCGAACCTGGGTCACCGGCGTGGTTCGAGGTAAGGCACCAGCACCTCAGCCCTCTGTGCAGCCAGGCTGCCTACCATTTTGTTTTTAAGTTAGTGAGGGAAACAAATTTAAATAATGCAACAAAATGATGTCTTTAGTAGACACCAACAAATGTAGCTTGCTTGTTGGAACCCCCTCAGCTGGCTTCTGCAATTATCTGTTGCAAAAATATACTTGATTTTTTTTTTTACATTGTAAATCTTTTTTCATGACTCATAATAAGAAAAAATATTCTTTTTCATATTACAAGTCATGAAAAAATATCCTTTTTCATGCTGAAAAATCCTTTCCCTGGTGTCTAGTGGCACCCTCCACCCTCTGATTGCCGTTCCCATAGTTTTCCTGGTGTCTAGTGGCACCCCCCCACCCTCTGATTGCCGTTCCCATAGTTTTCCTGGCATCCAGTGGCACCCCCACCCTCTGATCACCATCCCCATTATTTTTTATTATCCCTGGTGTCTAGTGGCACCCCTCACTCTCCAACTGCCATTCCCATGATTGTCTTTATTACCCCTGGTGTCTAGTGGCACCCACCACCCACTGATCATCATCCCCATTATTGTCTTTATTATCCCTGGTGTCTAGTGGCACCCCCCATCCACTGATCATCATCCCCATGATTGTCTTTATTATCCCGGGTGTCTAGTGGCAGCCCCCACCCACTGATCATCATCTCCATGATTGTCTTTATTATCCCTGGTGTCTAGTGGCACCCCCCACCCACTGATCATTATCCCCATAATTGTCTTTATTATCCCTGGTGTCTAGTGGCACCCCCCACCCACTGATCATCATATCCATGATTGTCTTTATTATCCCTGGTGTCTAGTGGCACCCCCCATCCACTGATCATCATCCCCATGATTGTCTTTATTATCCCGGGTGTCTAATGGCACCCCCCACCCACTGATCATTATCCCCATGATTGTCTTTATTATCCCGGGTGTCTAGTGGCACCCCCCACCCATTGATCATCATCTCCATGATTGTCTTTATTATCCCTGGTGTCTAGTGGCACCCCCCACCCACTGATCATCATCCCCATGATTGTCTTTATTATCCCTGGTATCTAATGGCACCCCCCACCCACTGATCATTATCCCCATGATTGTCTTTATTATCACTGGTGTCTAGTGCACCCCCACTGATCATTATCTCCATGATTGTCTTTATTATCACTGGTGTCTAGTGGCACCCCCCATCCACTGATCATCATCCCCATGATTGTCTTTATTATCACTGGTGTCTAGTGGCACCCCCCACCCACTGATCATCATCCCCATTATTGTCTTTATTATCACTGGTGTCTAGTGGCACCCCCCACCCACTGATCATCATCCCCATGATTGTCTTTATTATCACTGGTGTCTAGTGGCACCCCCCACCCACTGATCATCATCCCCATTATTGTCTTTATTATCACTGGTGTCTAGTGGCACCCCCCACCCACTGATCATCATCCCCATGATTGTCTTTATTATCACTGGTGTCCAGTGGCACTCCCCATCCTCTGATCACCATCCCTATTTTTTTCTATTATCCTTGGTGTCTAGTGGCATCCCAACTCTCCGACACCTGTCCCGACCTGAAATACAGAAAACGGTCCTTGCATTTTTTTTTTCTTTTTACCTGTAAAAAAGAAAACTGTCCTCGCCAATCTGACCCTCCCACCCCACCTCCCACTCAGCATTCACCACCCCACACCCCCACACACCTTCTCTCACCTCAGCAGGTGCCAAGTTGAAGATCTACTCTCCTATGGAAGACATGTCTTGCTGCTGGAACCGGCAACTGCAATATGAGAAACTAAAGTAAATGTGGTTCAATGTATTTCAGAAGGGTTTTCAACTTTGGTACATAACTTTGTCATTTTTAAAGCTTTTGACACCAAATTTTCAACATACCTTTCTTGAGACCCCTCCTCATGAACAATGTTGAAGTCATTTCTCAAATCCTGCCCAAAAGGTGATTTTGAGGTTAGTTGATGAAATCACCTTTCAGGCAGGATTTCAAAATTTTCACTGTACTTGTTCATGAGGTGGGGTCATAAGAAGAGTACGTTGAAAATTAGGGGGTCAAAATATGTTAAAATGACAAAGTTGTGCACATCTGTTGACATTTCCCTATGCTCACTCTTAACTTTCATAATTTTCAATATTTTCAGTTCAACATAGCCATTTCTTTACATCACCTCACAAATGTGAGAGCAGTCAGTTTTCAGATCCTGACTAAAGTGTGTTTTCTCACCTGTGACATGAAATGACTTTGCAGTGGTGCAGAATGATGTTTCGGCAGGGATTTGAAAATTCTCAGCCCAGAGATCATGAGGTGAGGTAATAACAAGGCTATGCTGACAGTATGGTTGCTGTTTCGACTGAACTGCTTCCATGGCAACATACATGTACACATCTATTGAGGGATGGGAGAGCAGGGCCTGGAGGGCTCTGTGCTCCCACAGTCAAATGAGGATATGATTATACTAACTCAAAAAGTAAGGAACTTCTTTGCAAAAAACTTTGTTAATGTACTAGTTAGGGTTGCTTACAGTGACAACAGTAGGGAAATGTGGCATTAGGATTTCCAACCCTAACACCCCACCACCACCCTGCAGGCAGCAACAGAAGTGGGGTGTGCCTTGGGATTCTCGACTCTAATGCTCACACCATTCTCATATATTGTACACATCTCAGCTTATTTACTCATGTAATGGGGTGAGCATTAGGGTTGAGAACCCCAAGGCACACCTCACCCCTTTATTACTTCTTACATCACTGACTGTGACATCGCAACTACAAAAAGCCAAACACATATTGCATGATCAGTCACTGGTGATGTCGCAATAAGGGAGGTTGCAATGCTGATGAGGTATAAAGATAAATAAAACTAGTTCAAAGGGTTATCAGGCTCCTATGGATGTATGTGTAACCCTTCTCTGCTCCTCTTTTCCACTATGGTGCTTACTTTCAAATGACACAGTTATTTGCAATCGCTCCTGCACTGTTGGGGGAGGGGCTGGTTCTACATGCAGGCAGGCAGCAACTACTCTCAGTCCCTGAGGTGATCCTTTTTCCAGAGAGGCTACCCCTTCCCCTCCCTGTCTAGGGGTTTTGGTGGAATCAGTCTCTGAGAAAGGGGGAGAGCACCAACTCGACTGAGCAGCAATAACTAGCAGGGTTTTAAATACTGTACCTTGTATTTGTAGATTGGGATTCCATTGTGATGGCTGGATTTCCAATGAGATGCAGGCTGATGGCTCTCTTCCTCCCCTCACAACTGGTGGGCTTCAAAACACTTTCAAAATCTCAGGAAACAGTTTGTTAGGGAGACACAACACGACACAGCAGGACATCAAATGATTAGGGCCCAGGCAGAAATTGGATGCAATCAGGTACCTTTTATTTTGTGTCAAATGAAAGCTCAAACCAGAAAAAAACAGCTCCATGGAGAATGGTTACATTCCAATTCATCTGTACATTCTCCCCACACCAGACTATGGCCATCAGCCGTGGCTCAGACACTTGAAGGACCTGGGTCCCGAACCCGGATCCACATACACATTATTTCCCTTGGAGTTGAGCCGTTGGGGGCTCCGATTCCTTTTGAACACCCAGAGGTGTTCTTACAGACAGTCCCTCTTTACCTTTTATCCCTGCTAGTGGGAGCGAGACACACACCAGCACTTCAACCCTACTTGCTTCTCTTCTACAGGGGGATGGATGTCACCATTGGGCACAATGCTTTCCTCTGGGGGCTAACCGCCTGCCGATCCTCGGGCAGAGTTCGCACAGGACGGCAGCCACCCAACTAATCTGCACAGCATTTGGATTATACCTCACAGCAGCCCTCACAACCGATGCAGGTGGACACAATCAGGGCAAGAGGGCCACCCTGCCACTGCAACTTCTCTGGCGACTCGCTGTCACCATGACCTCCAGTCCCTGTCGTGGCAGCCACCTCAGCAGATCCCCTGGCCAACACAGCTGGACAGGTTCCTCACCAGCTTCCCTCTTCACAATGCTGCTGCTCTGGATTCCTCCTTCTTCCCCATGGATGAGCGGTGGAAAGACTGCTGGGGGCCGAGGGGGCAATCTCCCCACGCTGGCTCTGGGGCTACCCGGCCCCGACTGGAGGGCCCCCCTGGCCGTGGAGCTGGCACCAGCCACTCCTCACTCCTCGACGACTCTTCTTGAACTCTCCTCCAATCGCCTCTCTCACACCAGTGGATGCTTGAATACTCTCTTGCGCCACTAAGCCCGGCCCTCCGGCTGACCTGGCAGCGTGAGCACACTTCCTGATGCCAGCAGGGCATCAACCTAGTAACTCACACTTTTTGGCATGGGGGTTACACTTCCCCCCACAAAGATGCTTCACCTCCTGAGGAAGCTCCCTAAACTGGCTAGCCATGACTGCTGTATCCCATGGGGTAATGCGCACTCTCCCACAGGCCACCACATCCAGAATCCACCAGTTTGGCTGCATACAAACAACCCAAAGTGAACTAGGTGGGTGTATACCCACCTACCTAAAGTTCCCTGGCTCCACTAAGGGGCTGGCAACTCAACCTGATTTTCCAAGACGGATTGCTGGTCCATCAAGCTGACATCCCACCCAACTCACACCCCTAGGGACAACCTCTACTGTCTATTCCGGCTCCAAAACCTTCCCACAGGGACCTTGTTAAGAACCCAACAGGCCCATTTGGCACCCCAGCAACATTTTCAAAATAAATGTTTTTCCTCTTTGCAACACAACATTCCTATCTAGCTATTACTAATACTTCTAGGCTATGACACCACCAGAGCATGGTGGACTAACCTGTACACTGCTGCTATGCTTTCACTACTTCTACATGGCTAATCTACTGAACTGCATTTTACTGCTAGGCTAGCTTAACACTGGCTCTATAATTTCTGGCACTGTGCTGGTCTTGTTTCCCCCACAAAAATGTCTGGCAACTACGCGAACATATTTATAAAATTGAGTACAGCAAAAAACATCTAAAACTAACCTACTTCTAAACTTCCAGCATGCTAACCTACTAATAGGAAAGGGGCACACTTTTACCCTGCAATTGTCCTTTTAAATAAATGCACTGGTGCACAATAAAGTGCACATAATTGTCTCCATTAATTTGAGCCCAAGCAATCCAGTTTTCAGCAACAGTGGGAAAGTGTGCTTAATTACCTGGGGGTCCCTACTTAACAGTCCTAGAGTGCTATAAGCCCAAGATATAACACAGTCCTATCCTATTCCTAAGAACTAAATAGCTAAGATTTCCATTAGCAAACATTTACTTTAGGGTAATACATAAGCATATAAAAAAAAATACAATGGACTTTAAACTATCAAAACTTTGTGGAATTTTTTCAACCTTCAACAAAAATACTTTTAGACTACTGTCCATGCTAAAAGCAATTGTCTGTTTGGTTTTTCAAAATAAAATTAAACAGTCTCGACAAGTAGTTGCAGTCCCTTAAGGCACAGTTTCTCAACGCCAGGGGGTACTGAGCTTTTAGGGGGTTTTCTTTCTCGGGGGGGGGGCTTGTACTTGGCAGATGGGTCCTCAGGTGCAAAATAGAAACAAGGATCTGGTGTGGTGCACTCTACCCTTCAGCTATCATGGCTGACCACAAAGTATTTGATGCAGTGTCCAATTCTGTTCTGCACCAAAACAGATGTCTTAAACAGTCATTCCCTCCCAGGCCGAGGAGGCACACATGGATCTGGCCAGGGAGATCACCTTGTTTTGGTCATAAGCCAAATCCTGGGGGTCCACTCTATGCCTTAGATGCACCTTTTCCATGGCTCCTTGGAAAACCCAGTTCAACCACCTACACTCAATTAGATCCCAGGTCCGCTCACTCACGTAGGGGTAGTTTGATCCCGAGCATTCCAATCTGAGATATCTCCTTACCCATCTCTCTGCCAGGCTCAAGTTGGATAAGGTTCTGATGCTGGGCCGTGGGGCCATTCCTTTTGGCAACCAGATGCCATCCTTTTAATTTAGCACAGTAAGGTCCAAATGATGCCTGGAATCCATATCTATCATGTGTCTTCTGTAAATTTATGCGAGCAGAGGGGTGGTCTCTAGCACTCCGAGGATTGGCATGGCATAAGGCTTTGGAATGTCCCTTTTGATTACTAAATTCTCGAACATCCTGGTTATGCCTTCCAATGGGTAGTCATAAATGGAAATGACATCAGTATAGTCAACCATACACTCTTCCTCAGAACCAGTGTCTTTTTCTATCGACTCAATCATGACTTCCGGGTCATGAGCACCTGGGGCTTTTCTCTGTGCCATGGGGAGTGGGGGTCATAGTTTTAAGGGCTTTACCTCTTCCAGTTTCTTTGGCAGAGCTTTAGGCCTCACTATGGATTCCTGGGCGGGTTTAATTGCGGTGACATGAAACTGATTGTCCTGTGAGCCTCGCACCACAGCTTCAGGGGAACCTGACTGCTCGGTTATGTCCCTCACATACCCCGAAGCAGTGCACTTTATCTCCGAGGTCCACCCTCGGCTTCTTCTTCTGCCACGGGGAAGTTCTTGGGCATTCAGCAACGGTACAGAGCTGGGAAGATGGCTAGGCCCTGGTACCACCTCTGGCATGGCTTCCGGTAAACTGATCACTACCTACTCCCACTTATCTAATCGCTCCACTGTGGTGGCTTCACTAGTGGCCGAAGACATTTTTTTCACTGATTGCAGACATTTCCAGGGTGCAGTAGTCGGTGGCACAGGGACCATATAGCTTTCTTCCTGCATCTGCACATCAGAAGATCCAATCACCGGAGGAACATTCCCACAAGCACAAGAAATACAGATGGGCTGCCTTAACACCCCACTCCCACAATGCCCACAGTAAATGCAGGACTCACCCGAGCCACTCCTCTTGACCATACTCCACAACCAGTTCACCAGTCCCTCTGGCACATTAATGGTCCATCCTCCAAATCCAGGTGCAAACGCCATGCTTATTTTTTTTTTTTCCAAATGTTCAGTGCCTATGGTTACATCCAGATGGAACTGTTTAGAAATTAGCTTCCACAAAGTTTTCACAACCCTGGAAATTGTTTTAAACTTTTTCTGGTTTTTTTCTCTTAGCAGTAAATCCAACAGAAAGCTCTCCACCATGGTGTGTGGAAATACACAACTTTTTCTCTCAGCAGCAACACCCCTTTCACCATGAAGATTTCTAAAAGTCTGAACAAAGATCACTTGACTTCCCTTTTCTAGTACTGCATCTCATTAGTCCCATCCACCAATCAGATTGCACAATCTCTGTACAGGAGCAGGTGCCTCATGAAGCATTTCATTTTCAGCTTTAACTTGAAACTTACACACAGGCTGCAGCCCACCAACAGTCCATCATCTCAGAATATGCCCTCCAGCCATGTCAGATAGGTGATTTGCACCTCATATTTCAAATCACGGACGACGACCCCAATTTTTGTAACCCTTCCCTGCTCCTCTTTTCCACTATGGTGCTTACTTTCAAATGACACCATTATTTTCAGTTCTTAAATCGCTCCTGTACTGGGGGGGGGGCTTAGTACTACATGCAGGCAGCAACTACTAGAAGTCCCGGAGTTGATCGTTTTTCCAGAGAGGCTATCACCCTCCTTTCCCTGTCTAGGGGTTTTGGTAGAATCAGTTTCTGAGAAAGGGAGAGGGCACCAACTCGACTGAGCAGCAACAACTAGCGGGGTTTTAAATACAGTACCTTGTATTTGTAGATTGGGATTCCATTGTGATGGGTGGATTTCCGATGAGATGCAGGCTGATGGCTCTCTTCCCCCCCTCACGACTGGTGGGCTTCAAAACACTTTCAACATCTGAGAAAACAGTTTGTTAGGGAGACACAGCACAACACAGCAGGACATCAAATGATTAGGGCCCAGGCAGAAATCGGATGCAATCAGGTACCTTTTATTTTGTGTCAAGTGAAAGCTCAAACCAGAAAAAAACAGCTCCATGGAGAATGATTACATTCCAGTTCATCTGTACATTCTTCCCACACCAGACTACGGCCATCAGCCGTGGCTCTAACACTTGGAGGACCTGGGTCCCAAACCTGGATCCACACACACATTATTTCCCTTGGAGTTGAGCCATAGGGGGCTCCGATTCCTTTTGAACACCCAGAGGTGTTCTTACAGACAGTCCCTCTTTACCTTTTATCCCCACCAGTGGGAGCGGAGCACACATCAACACTTCAACCATACTTGCTTCTCTTCTACAGGGGGGTGGATGGCACCATTGGGCACAGTCCTTTCCTTTGGGGGCTAACCGCCTGCGGTCCTCGGGCAGAGTTCATAGAGGACGGCAGCCACCCAACTAATCTGCACTGCATTTGGATTATTCCCCACAGCAGCCCTCACAACCAATGCAGGTGGACACAATATGGGCAAGAGGGCCACCATGCCACTGCGACCCTTCAGGAGACTCGCTGCCACCACGACCTCCAGTCCCTGTTGTGGCAGCCACCTCAGCAGATCCCCTGGCCAACGGAGCTGGACAGGATCCTCACCAACTTCCCTCTTTACAATGCTGCTGCTCTGGATTTCTCTTTCTTCCCCACAGATGGGCTGTGGGAAGATTGCTGGAGGTTGGGGAGCAAGCTCCCCACCCTGGCCCTACCCAGTCCTGACTGGAGGCCCTTCCCTGGCCGCAGAGCTGGCACCAGCTGCTCCTCACTCCTCGGTGGCTCTTCTCGAACTCTCCTCCAACAGACTCTCTCACACCAGTGGGCACTTGAATTCTCCCTTGCGCCGCAAAGCCCCACCCTCTGGATGACCTGGCAGCATGAGCACACTTCCTGATGCCAGCAGGGCATCAACCTAGTAACCCCCCACTTTTGGCACGGGGGGTTACATATGGTTGGGAGGACTGAGTAGCAATATGCGACTGCCTGTGGGACTTGCATTTTATCTTACACTCTTTGTCCCTGCTGCAGAGAATACCACCATTTTGGGGTGCCATAAAGATACAGAAACCCTCAAGAAAGGATTCCTACCCTTCAAGGTGTCAGAGGGATAAGGGCCCTAAGATCAAAGGTACCTTCAGGAAGAAGGCCCAACCCCAAGGAGAGGCACCACAAGAGGAATTAAAGAGGATGACAGCAACTAAAAAATCTGAGCATACAAGGGATGCTTGGGCATGCATAGTTTTGTACCACTCAAGGGGAGTTCGTGTCACAAACCCACTCAGCAGGTCAGGAGTTTTCTAGGGACAGCAGGGTACTACAGGAAATTTATACCCAATTACAGTGCCCTGGCTGTTCCCCTATCTGACCTGACAAAGAAAAGGATGCCAAAGAAAATTACCTGGGGCCCAGCCTGTGAGGAAGCCTTTTCCAAATTAAAAGGAGGCACTGTGCAGTGCTCCTGTTTTGACAAGTCCTGACTATAGCAAAACCTTTATAGTTCAGACTGACGCCTCAGACGTGGGTATTGGGGCAATACTGAGTCAGACATCCAGCCAAGGGAGGGATCACCCAAAAGCCTACCTGAGTAAAAAATTACTTCCCAGGGAGCAGGCATACTCCACGGTGGAAAAATAATGTCTTGCCATAGTGTGGGCCCTAAAGAAGCTAGATCCATACTTATATGGGCAGCATTTTGTGGTGCAGACTAACCACAACCCCGATTTGGCTGACGCAGATGGGAAAGACAAATGGTAGATTGCTAAGATGGAGTCTTGCTTTGCAAGGGTATGATCTGAAAATCGTAAATGGGGATGGAGAAAAAAAACAGAACTCAGATGAGCTGTCTAGGGTCTATGAGGAGTGAACTGATTGGGAAGCTCATCCCATGCAGGGGATAGAGCCCCCAAATTCAGTCTAGGTGGGGAGGATTGTGACGTGGACAGCCAGTTTCTGAGTGCTGTATGATCATTTTTTGTAATAAATAAAAAAATGGGTTATGGACTGTCTCCTATGAGAAATGCTAAAACAGCATGTGAGATCACACACACACACACACACACACACACACGCACACATACACACACGTTTTAGATACAAGGTTACCTGGAAGACCTGAAGCTAATTACAGAGTAGAACAGACCTTGATCAAGGATCTCCTGTTTTATCTAAAGTTAATTACAGGCTGGAAGAGGCTTGAGTTCAGCATATCCATTTTATGACGTTTCAAGAGGACGAAACCAGGTTTAGTAAACTGGTGCGATATCAGAAATGCTTTTAAGTCTGTGTGAGAAAAGGATTCAGCTAAAGATCAAAGAGAGTCATTTGCAGAACATGAGTTATGTCGAGGTTGCAGAATTTAATACTTTGAAAATACATCCTGTTTTTGTATAGATGTATTTTTTTAGATATTCTGACAGAGGAGGAGCTAGGTGACCTCACAAAGGGGTTGGCAAATACAGTTTTCTTTAAGGAATATTCTGTTTTTCTTCAGATATACTTTTATCTAGATTCTGACAAAGAAACATCTGTGAGCACTTTAAGCAGGTATTTAGAACAGAGAGACAAATCTAAGTACTGAAGTAAGAATTGCACTGTTTAAAACCTTGTTCTTTTAAAAAAGATTTGTACGTCTTGTGATATAATAGTTCTGTATTGTATGTTTTGCATATTATCTATTTTAGTAAAAACTTTAATTTTAGAGCATACTTGGTCTGTCTTTAATTTCTTTCCTGTGCAAGTAGAGTATATATGGTTACAGCAGACACTATGCATAAGCTTGAATGGTGATACCAAACTGGAAAAAGGTAAGAATAATCTGAGGTCTTTGTTTAAGTTTTAAGGGTTCATTTTTGTACACCTGGTTGGGTGCCCATAGGCAAAGATATGTGGCCCCCCGAAGACAGAAATATCTGAGCCTGTGCATTGGGTATGCTAGCAAGAGGTTCACAGTTTGAATCCCTCCAGAACTTGAGACCAAAGGTTGGTTCAAACCCACAAAAACAGACAAGAGGGTTACCTTGTTCTATTAACTGTTTACAAGACTATGCTCGGAGGTTGGCACTTTAGGAGTAGAGGGCCTGACCTGCTGAGTGGGTTTGTGACAAGTTGGTTGGCAGCGGCGGCAGAATTCTGGTATCACAAGCTTTTATTGTTCAGCGTGTCAGCTTGAGACTGTAAGCTCACTTGCAAAGAAAGAAAAAGGCAGTGATTTAATTTTAAAAATGAAACAGAACTATATCACTTGGCGTACAGTCAAGTTCCTACCCATTTTATTTTTTTTTCCTAAAGTGCAAGTCAGAGTAGCATAGTTAGGAAAGATGGCTTCCGACTACAGCAGGCACCATGTAGATTACTTAAAGCAGTAGTGCGGGGACAGAGGAGTCCCGTTCGAGGTGACAGCCCAAAAAGCAGAACCTCATAGATGCCCTGATGGTAGCAGATACCCAGAGCAGCGAGTCACGGACCATAACTGGAAAGGACCAAACCTCGAGTGTGGCAGGGCTAGCGGCCAGTGCAGTATCCAGATCCGATGAGGAGGGCAATAGGGCCACTGTCAGTGAAGGGCCACAACAGCAGGGGAAGGTCACCAGTATCCTGAATCCAGAGGTATTCAGGCTGCAAATTGAGTTGCGCAAGATGGAGCTGGAGTTCCAGGAGAAGAGAGAACAAGAGAAACGAGAGGCGGTCTGTGAGGCAGAGCGAGAACGCCAAGACACAGACCATGAGGAGTGTGAGTGCCAGTGAGCTGCAGAGGAGAAGAGAAAGGAGCACCAGAGGCAACACGAACTGGAGAAGCTATGACTCTAACCAGCGGCACCAGAGCAGGTAAGTGGCTTGGGTTTAACTGAGACTGCAGGACTGGGTTACAAATTGAATTCCAAATAGCCGAATTTAAAGAGGGGGAGGATATGGATGCCTTTTCAAATTCTTTTGAAAAAGTTAGTATTCAGGCTAAAATTGCTAGAGAGTCCTGGAGCTTCCAGTTATCCCCGCTACTTACCAGGAAAGCTCAGGATGCATTAGGTCAAATGGACAATGAGGACAGTGATAATTACAGCAAACTAAAAGCTGCACTGTTAAAAAAGTTTGAATTAACTGCTGAATCATACAGAGCTAAATTCTGTAAGGTCAGGAGAAGCTCTGGAGCTAGCCACGAAACAACGTCAGTTTTTTAAATGTTGGTGGGAAGGAATTGAGGCAAACTCTGTTGATAAAATTGAAAATGTGATTTTATTAGAACAGTTTTATTGGGCTTGCCCAGCAGAGCTAAAAACCTGGCTAGAGGACCAAGATCCCAAAACAGTGCAAGAGGCTGCTGAACTCTCGGACCGCTATGCCAAGAGCAGACCTGCTCTGAGAGCAAATGGGGCAGGCGTGGCAGCACAGAAAGGGAAAAACACGCCTTCATGGCAGCTAAAACCCTCACTGCCTCCACCGAAACTAGTTAGCTCCAGGTTTCAGAGAAAAGATTTCTCTGAGAGAAGAAATGAATGTTGGTTGTGTAAAGAAACTGGGTATATTGCCAGATAGTGTCCCAAAAAGGTGAGCAATAATACACAACAGGGTGCTAGAAAGGAAGTAGATTGTTTGTGTGTCCCTGGAAGCATCCTAGTGAACATGAGGGAACACATGCACCCAGTCATAGTGAATGGTGTACAGACACAAAGGTTAAGGGACACAGGGGCATCCTTGACCTTGGTAAAGGGGGATCTGGTAGAACCTGGTCAGTTTATACCCAATAAATACGTCACTGTACAGGACTTCACTGGTGATGCGAAAACATTGCCGCTCGCTAGTGTTCTCTTAGACTGGGGTGAAACAGGGGGAACTGTGCAACAGGTGGCTGTAGCCAAAACATTAATCAAATCAAATCAAATCAAAATTTATTTATAAAGCACTTTTCAGAAAATCAAAGCGCTAATACAAAACAGAGATAAAACATCAACACTAATAAGTAAAAGCATAAAACTATAATATATTCATTAAATAGACTAATCAAATGCCAGCATAAATAGATAACTTTTCAACGATCTCTTAAATGCTTCCACGGACAGGCACTCTCTAACTTGACGAGGTAGAGAATTCCACAGGGTCGGGGCCATAAAAGAAAAAGCCCTGGTCCCAGATGATTTATAGCAGACCCTGGGAATCTCTAGCAATCCCTCGCCAGTGGAGCGGAGTGGGCAGAGAGGACGATAAGAACATAGGAGATCTTGCAGGTAGCCTGGTCCCTGGCCATGTAGGGTCTTATAGGTCAACAATGCGACCTTGAAGGTGATTCTCCATCGCACTGGCAGCCAGTGCAGTTCACGCAGCACAGGTGTGACATGACAAGTTCTTGGTAGCCCTGTCAACAACCTAGCTGCCGCGTTCTGCACCAGCTGAAGGCGACGGAGATCTTCCCCCGGCAACCCTAGATATAAAGCATTGCAGTAGTCAAGACGGGAAGAAACAAAAGCGTGAACCAACACAGGCAGGTCACTGTGTGGAATAAGGTGTTTTATCCAGGCGATATTCCTCAGATGGTAAAAAGAAGATCTGACAGTGGCCGACACCTGCATTTTTAGTGTCAGCGCACTGTCAAAAATAACGCCCAGATTTCGCACCTGTTCAGAAGGTCTCAACTGGGTATCCCCTAATAGAAGATCAGAGGGGACCCCAGGAGTCAACTTCTTTACATAATGACCCGGGTCAACGACTAAAACCTCAGTCTTGTCCGGGTTTAACTTCAACCAGTTCGACTCATCCAATCCTGAATTTCAGCAAGACAGTTGTTAAGAACCGAGACAGCATCATTTTGTTCGGTGCAAAGGACATATAGAGCTGAGTGTCATCTGCATAGCAGTGAAAACTCAGCCCATAATGCTATATAATGTCTCCCAATGGTAGCATGTACACCGTGAACAACATGGAGAAAGCACAGAGCCCTACGGCACCCACAAGACAGAGCAAAGGGGCAGAGGAAAAATCCCTGAAACTACCCTTTGACTTCTGCCTGTGAGGAAAGATCAAAGCCATCTAAGAACTGTCCCAGATAATCCACAACGTAGCCTCAGGTGATCCAGCAACCTCCCATGATCCACGGTGTCGAATGCTGCAGAGAGATCAAGAAGAACCAAGATCGAACGGCTCTTCTGATCTCTCGCCATTAGGAGATCATTAAGTACCCGAACTAATGCAGTCTCGGTACTATATCTTTTTCTGAAACCGGACTGGAGAGAATCATAGACTTCATGGGTGGTAAGAAAGTCATCAAGCTGTAACGTGACTACTTTCTCAATAACCTTAGCCAAAAAAGGCAGGTTAGAGATCGGTCTGTAGTTAGCAAGGCAGTCGGGGTCAAGGGAAGATTTCTTCAAAAGGGGTGTCACCACAGCCTCTTTCAGAGACTCGGAATACCCTTGGTCAAAAGACACAAACTATCCCATGAAGTTGGTCCGATCGTATCAAGCAACCCCACAAGGAGAGTGCGTGGGACCAGGATCAAACTACAGCAAGTCGATTGCAGACCTTGGACAATCTTCATGATATCCATGATTGCTGGCTGGTGAAGTCCACCCAGACAGGCCCGGACATGTAACCCCATGTTGGTCACTGCAATGCTCGTTTGAACGCATATCGTGGATCTCCTGTCTGACTGACGACACCTTATCATCAAAGAACCGAGCAAACTGATCACACTGTATTTGTGAAAAAGCTCTCCGATCTCACAGACAGGCTGGATCGCACAGTCTGTCGATGGTCCGGAAGAGCTGAGCAAGGTCGGTTTCTTGATGCAGTTATCTCCTGGACAGGAATTCTGCCTTCTTATGGGAGATCACTGATTGATAGTCCACATAATGGGCCATCAATCTAAGCTTATCGCCTTCAGGCCGATTTCCGCCAACAGCGTTCCAATCTTCGCCCTTCCTCCTCAACTCCCTCAAAGTCCCATCAAACCAAAGGGATCGAGGCGGAGGAGGAGGAAGCGAATGACGGACAAGCGCAATGGAATCCAGTGCTCTCAACACCATATTATTATAGTGCACTACTAAGGCATCTGGTTCCTTGCACTCCATGCCAACTCGATGAGGTCCAGCACCGCCATCAGACCCTCTGGGGTAACTCCCCTCAAAGGGCGGTATTGGACCATCTCCAAAAGGGTGGGTCTCATAAGGGGGTCGGGAAATTGAACCCTACAGAGTAATGGTCAGACCACCCAACTGGTTCCACCACCAGTCCAGTGATCTCCATACCCAAGGTGAACACTAAATCCAAAGAATGACCATGGATATGGGTAGCAGTGGTAACTACCTGTGTGAAGCCCAACGAACTCATGAGTTGGAGAAAGTCTTGAATGAACTAGAGTTCATCATCGACCCAGGCATTAAAGTCCCCAGAACCAACCACCTGGGCACTACAATACCAGATCGACAATGAAGTCGCGACTCGCAGAAAAACTTTCTAGCCACCGGGTGGACGGTATGAGCAGAATTCTGCAACCCACACCTGCTCCATAATACACTCAAAGGATTTAGGGGACACCATTGGAACCTCTACAAGGCCCAATTCCGATTTAAAACAAATGGCGACCCCCACCCCTACGATCCAACCTCGGCGAGTGTATTATCGCAGTACCCAGCTGGAACAGCTGACTCCAAAATAGGGCCAGCATTTCGCCAGCCAGGTCTCGTAATGCATGTCAGGTCAGATGATTCCACAAAATCAGCAATAATTGCCGTTTGTTTTAATTGACCTGGCATTACATAATAGTGCCGGAGTTGGATGAGAGGCCCTGGAGGGCAAACTCGTGCCCACTATTCGTGGAACCCTTGGGTATGGGAACCAGGCAACACACTCCCTATCCTGGATCCATTTAGCCCAGGGCATCTCCTTGATCGCACCGTCTCAGTTCCGCCCACTCAGCTCACACCACAGCCGAGGGGCCCCCTCCCTCTTCGCCTCCTCCACACAATCCCCAAGGCACGGCAATGCCTATAAACTTCAGGCTGTAACGGGGGGCAATCAAAAGGGCACAGGTCCCTCAGCCTAGAGGGAGCGTAGTGCCTGTCCATGGATATTCGATCCCAACACATAATTATGTAAAACTACTTTAATGTAAACGTTATCACTGCCAGCAAAAGATCCAAGATAATAAAAGTAATAATACACTTTTTCATTAACCAGTTTCACAAATAAAACAATTCTGGACAAATTTTCATAGATTCCACTAAAAGAAGTCTTATGGCAGTTCAAAGCGAAATCACAATGCTTGTAGTCCATGCTTTTATTTGAACAGTAAAAAGTCCCAGAGCTCTCACCCTGGGAAACTGTCCCAATGGCCTATCTCACATAGGCCAAGCGAGGATAGTTAAAGTTCTGCCATCGCTCCTAAAGTAGAAGTCAGTCTGCAGAAAATTCAGGTCCGGCTATTTCGGAGAATAATCTATCAGTCAAATAAAAAGAAACTCCCTATAGGTTGTCCCCAAATATATCCTCCAGGAGAACAGCCTAAAATTGGACCTATAGAGCAGGTTCACCAATCCACTCCTACAGTAATCCATACACCACAAGTGCCCTAGGCCCATCCTCCAATAGTGCTCCACAGGCTCTTATGATAGCTGTTCACCCTGGAAAACAGCTCGGTTCAAACCAATGCTTTAATAAAGAGAGAGTCCTCTTGATCGTCCCCCAAGGCGCCGCTGGAGAGATTGATTAGTGTCTAAAATTCACACAAGCAGGCTCTCCAGTCTGCCGGCTATGAAACAGAAAACACAAATACTCTGAGGCCGTCCTCCGACAGCACCCCTGAGTCTGCCCAACCACCCCAGCGGACTACCCTGGGTTAGGATCAAAAAAGTGGATTAGCAAAAAATTAGCAGTGGATGTGATCCTGGGCAACAATCTAAAACAGGGGATGGTATGTGCAGTTTCCCATAGCCAAGCGGCAAGGGAAAACTGTAGTTCCCTGAACCCCACAGAAGCCATTGTGGAAACCACTGAGAGGCTGGTTCTCCAGCCTGTGTCTCCAGATGGGGAGACTAATGAAAAGGGGATAGAAAGTTCCCCAGTAGCAAGTAACCACACAGCTACAGAGGGTTACTCCGAAGAGGGAGGGGTGACCCATTGTCAGAGGGTTGGGATTGACAGTGATCCTGAGTGCCCTGACGCTAGTGCTAGGGACCCTAGTTTAGCGACTGAAGGGAACCTGTCCCATGCTTTGGGAATGTGTGAGGGGTTTGCAGCTGCTCAGAGAAGTGACCCTAGTTTAGAGAAGCTGAGGGCTTGGGAAGACTCGGACGGCACGCAGGGAGGTGAAGGCAGACAAAAGGTTTATTAGGAAAATGGACTTGTGTATGTTCAGGCAGTACAGACAGAGGGAGGGATGCTAAGCAGGCAGCTTGTCGTTCCCCAGGGGTATCGTGAGCAGTTGCTCAAAATTGTACATGATATTCCCTAGTCTGGTCATCTGGGAATCACGTGCACTATGCAGTGACTAGCCCAGGATTTCTACTGGCCTAATTTCACCCAGCAGGTGAAGGAGTATTGCAGGTCTTGTCACCGGTGCCAAGAAATAGGGAAGGTGGGCAAAAAGACCCAAGCCACCCTGATTCCATTGCCCATAGTGGAGGAGCCATTCCAGAGGGTGAGAATGGATATTGTGGGGCCTTTAAATACCCCCAGCTCCTCAGGGAAGAGATTCATCCTGACTGTGGTGTATTATGCCACCTGGTACCCAGAGGCAGTCGCCCTATCCTCACTGAAGACAGACAAAGTGGCAGATGTCTTACTTGGGATTTTCTCCCATGTTGGGTTTCCGCAGGTGGTTATCACCGATCGAGGGAGTTCCTTCATGTCGGACCTGATGAAATGTTTATGGGAGAAATGAGGGGTGGTGCAGAGATGTACGACACCGTATCACCCACAAGCCAATGGGCTGTGGAAAGATTCAATGGTACCCTAAAGTCAATGCTCCAGGCCTTTGCTGAACAGCATGGGAGGGACTGGGAGAAATACCTTCCCCACCTGTTGTTTGCATACAGGGAGGTGCCCCGAGAGTCGACAGGATTTTCCCCCTTCGAACTCTTTTATGGATGTCGGGTACATGGGCCCTTAGACTTGATCCGGGAGAACTGAGAAGGCAAGCACGCGACCGAGGGAACTCCCATTGTGGATTACGTTCTTAGGTTTAGGAAAAGGCTGAAGGAGCTTATGGGGACAGCCCAGAGCAACCTGGCAGCTGCCCAACAGAAACAAAAAGTGTGGTATGACCGCAGAGCCAGAGCTCGCTCGTACATGGTGGGTCAGGAAGTCATGGTCCTTATTCTGGTCCAGAAAGACAAGCTGCAAGCTGAGTGGGCAGGACCGTACAAAGTTGTTAGGAAAGTAAATGACGTGAACTACATTGTGGAGTTACCTGACAGAAGACAGACAGAAAGGATGTACCATGTCAGCATGATGAAGCCATATGCAAATAGAGCTGACATGGTGTTTGCAGTGTGTAGTCATAGGAAGGGGACGGATGAAGGAGACTCCTTCTGGATTTGCTGGAAGAAAGTAAGTGGGAGTCCTCTCTGGAGGCAGTAAAATTGTCTCCCCAGCTGGCCCCGGTCCAGACCCGGAAAGTAAGGGAGGTTTTAGCAGACTTTGCCCCATTGTTTAGTACCAAGCCTGGACTAACCCCCTTAGCAACTCACGATGTGGAGACAGGGACACAGACGCCCATACGGCAGACAGGCTGTCCAAGAGGACATTAGGAGGGAAGTGGAGGAGATGCTAGATTTAGGGGTAATCCAGAGATCCCACAGCCCCTGGGCCTCACCCATAGTCCTTGTGCCTAAGCCAGATGGCTCTACTCGTTTGTGTGTGGACTATCATGGACTGAATGCAGTCACGAAGTCAGACGCCCACCCGATGCTCCGGACAGACGAACTCCTGGACAAGTTGGGAGGGATGACCTACCTTACGACCATGGACCTGACCAAGAGGTATTGGCAGGTAGAGTTGACAGGCAGAGCTAGGGAGAGGTCAGCCTTCATCACTCCGATAGGCTTATTTGAGTTTAAAGTAATGCCTTTCAGAATGAAGAACGCCCTGGCCACTTTCCAAAGGTTGGTGAACCAGGTGTTAAATGGTGCTGAGGAGTACGCCGTGGTGTACCTGGATGACATCACCATCTTTAGTACCAGCTGGGAGGAACACCTATCCCACCTCAGGGAAGTGCTGGGCAGGATACAGAGGGCCGGGCTCACTGTCAAAGCCGAGAAGTGCCAGGTGGCCATGGGGGAAGTGGCATACCTCGGGCATGTGGTAGGCCGGGGACAGCTCCGTCCTAACCAAATAAAGATAGAGGTGATCCAGGCATGGCCCAGACCAGAAACACAGAAGCAGGTCAGGAGTTTTCTATGGACAGCAGGGCACTACAGGAAATTTGTACTCAATTACAGTGCCCTGGCTGCTCCCCTATCTGACCTGACAAAGAAAAGGATGCCAAAGAAAATTACCTGGGGCCCAGCCTGTGAGGAAGCCTTTTCCAAATTAAAGAAGGCACTGTCCTGACTATAGCAAAACCTTTATAGTTCAGACTGATGCCTCGGACGTGGGTATTGGGGCAGTACTGAGTCAGACATCCAGCCAAGGGAGGGATCACCCAAAAGCCTACCTGAGTAAAAAGTTACTTCCCAGGGAGCAGGCATACTCCACGGTGGAAAAATAATGTCTTGCCATAGTGTGGGCCCTAAAGAAGCTAGAGCCATACTTATATGGGTAGCATTTTGTGATGCAGACTAACCACAACCCCCTGATTTGGCTGACGCAGATGGGAAAGACAAATGGTAGATTGCTAAGATGGAGTCTTGCTTTGCAAGGGTATGATCTGAAAATCATACATAGGGCTGGAGAAAAAAACAGAACTCAGATGGGCTGTCTAGGGTCTATGAGGAGTGAACTGATTTGGGAAGCTCATCCCATGCAGGGGATAGAGCCCCAAAATTCAGTCTAGGTGAGGAGGACTGTGACGTGGACAGCCAGTAATGAGTGCTGTATGATCTTTTTTTGTAATAAATAAAAAAATGGGTTATGGACTGTCTCCCATGAGAAATGCTAAAACAGCATGTGAGATCACACACACACACACACAGGTTTTAGATACAAGGTTACCTGGAAGGCCTGAAGCTAATTACAGAGTAGAACAGACCTTGATCAAGGATCTCCTGTTTTATCTAAAGTTAATTACAGGCTGTAAGAGGCTCGAGTTCAGCATATCCATTTTATGACGTTTCAGGAGGAGGAAACCAGGTTTAGTAAACGGGTGCAAAATCATAAATGCTTTT
Organism: Neoceratodus forsteri; assembly: GCA_016271365.2. NCBI lineage: Eukaryota > Metazoa > Chordata > Ceratodontiformes > Ceratodontidae > Neoceratodus > Neoceratodus forsteri. Next base: position 633,331,355 of record CM028131.1, read on the forward strand.
AAGTCTGTGTGAGAAAAGGATTCAGCTAAAGATCAAAGAGAGCCATTTGCAGAACATGAGTTATGTCGAGGTTGCAGAATTTAATACTTTGAAAAGACATCCTGTTTTTGTATAGATATATTTTTTTAGATATTCTGACAGAGGAGAAGCTAAGTGACCTCACAAAGGGGTTGGCAAATACAGTTTTCTTTAAGGAATATTCTGTTTTTCTTCAGATATACTTTTATCTAGACTCTGACAAAGAAACATCTGTGAGCACTTTAAGCAGGTATTTAGAACAGAGAGACAAATCTAAGTACTGAAGTAAGAATTGCACTGTTTAAAACCTTGTTCTTTTAAAAAGATTTGTATGTCTTGTATTCTATGTTTTACATATTGTTATCTATTTTAGTAAAAACTCTAATTTTAGAGCATACTTGGTCTGTCTTTAATTTCTTCCCTGTGCAAGTAGAATATATATGGTTACAGCAGACACTGTGCATAAGCTTGAATGGTGATACCAAACTGGAAAAAGGTAAGAATAATCTGAGGTCTTTATTTAAGTTTTAAAGATTCATTTTTGTACACCTGGTTAGGTGCCCATAGGCAAAGATATCTGGCCCCCCAAAGACAGACATATCTGAGCCTGTGCATTGGGTATGCTAGCAAGAGATTCACAGTTTGAATCCCTCCAGAAATTGAGACCAAAGGTTGGTTCGAACCCACAAAAACAGACAAGAGGGTTACCTTGTTCTGTCAACTGTTTACAAGACTACACTCAAAGGTTGGCACTTTGGGAGTAGAGGGCCTGATCTACTGAGTGGGTTTGTGACAGCTGGCACATGTTACCAACTGCCCCTCCAAAATACTGGCACAGCTTTTAGATTCAAAGGGTCATCAGGCTCTTATGGAGTATGGTTAGGAGGACTAAGTAATAATATGTGACTACTTGGGCAACTTGTTTGTACTATGGCATACACTCTGTCCCTGCTTCAGGGACTACCACCTTGTTGAGGTGTGATAAAGATGCAGGAATCCTTAAGGTGTTGCAGGTATGAGGTCACTGAGACTAAAGGCACCTAAAAGAAGAAAGCCCAAAAGAGCAATGGTGACAGACAACCACATTCCTCCCAAGGACAGAGATGTAGCCGGAATGAGACAGACTGAAAATCTAAGAGGAAAACCACCATCTGACTCCAACTTTCAGTGGAAAACTAAACTAGTATGATCTTCAGCATGGAGGATAAGAAAAATCCCATCTGATATGTCAACAATGAAGATGTTAAATAGCACCAATCCTAGTACCGAACCTTGTGGGACCCCACTGGTTATAGCTCAGGGAGTCGCGAGTTCTTACCCTACAACTACCCTCTGCTGTCTGTCCTGCAGCCAGCTCCCAACCCATCCAACCAGTTTCTCCCCTGCTCCCAGATTTCTCATCTTACTTGTCAACGTTCCATGTGACCCAGGAGCTGAAGGAAATACCTTGCTGGTCTGGGCTGGCCAAGGACAAAGGTGTTCGCCAAGTTTAGGAGGCTTAGTAATGTCTCTTGGGGAAAGAATGCCTTGCCCTGGAGAGCATCCAGCTCCATTCCTATGAACTCCAGCATTTGCACTGGTTCAGCTTGGGACTTTTGAGTATATATGACAAAACCCAGTGTCTCCAAGGTGCTCCGAGTTAGCTGTCCTTGACTTAATGGTGTGACTTTCCTGTGATTAGCCAGTCATCCAGGCAAGGAAAGAGCATAACTCCCACCTCCTGAGATGTGCTGCCACCAGGCTAGCACCTCGTGAACACCCTGGGAGCAGATGAGAGACCGAAGGGAACGGCTGTGAATTGATAGTGACCAAAAGGCAGCCTGAACCTTAAATATTTCCTGTGACTGGGCCTGATTGGAATGTGGAAATATGCATCTTTCAGGTCCAGAGATCCCATCCAGTCCCTATGTTGCGGGGATGGTATCATTGTGAACAAAGTGATCATTTCGAATTTGATTTTTTTTTCCAGGTGTTTGTTCAGAAAGGTTCAAGGAGGGTCAGCACTCTCCATTTTTCTTGTGAGTGAGACAGTACTTTGAGTAAAGGCCCTTTCCCCACTGGGAGGGAGGAACTCTTTCTGCTGCTCTTGCCTCAACAACTTTTTGACCTCCGACTCCAGCAGGATCCTTTCTGTTGGAGTGAGAGGTTTGAAGTTTCTCCAAACTTGCAGCCTGGGAAATCTTTTGAACTGCAGTGTGAGCCTCTGGCTCACTACTTCCAAGACCCACTTGCTGACTCATCAAGGGTTCTGTTCGGGCTGAGCCTTAGGGGCTGGGGTTGGATCAGCCTGTTTGGAAGCTCTCCCACCCTTGCCCCCTAAAATAACCTCTCATGTGAGAGTAATCATAGGGCATGGGCATGGCTCTTGTAGCTGATCTTGTACTTATCCATCTTTTTCATACATGCCTCTGTCCCGTCACCAAAGAGTTGTTCTCACATGGAAAATCCATAGCTTTTGCCAGGGTGTCCTGGGACAGATTAGTGGTCTTTAGCCCAGAAAATTCAGTTAGAGAAAAGGCATGGGCCATAATCTAGAGGCAGTGTCATTGGTATCCACTGCCATATGGAACTGATATCTGTTAGCATCAAGAGCCATTTTGGCAGTGTCTGCCAGATCCTGAGCTGGGTCCCTAGAGGCATTCTCGCTCAAACCCAGAAAGAATTCCAGAGGGCTTGATGGTACTAAGGAGTGTAGGCCATGTGTGCTGCCTGTCTCAATGTTAGAGAAACACAGGTATACACTTTCCTCCTCATAGTGTCCAGCTTCCTAGAATCTTTGTCCAGAGGCTGTGTTGAGAGGGGAAACTTAGCCTTGTCAGAGGCAGCCACCTGTACCACACCTTCATGATCCAGGTGCAAACAGAGGTACTCAGCATTACACCTATCCAGCTAGTACTTCTTCTCAGTGTTTTTGGCGATCTCCGGCGTGGGGGTGGGGATATGCAGCACCTTGTTGACTGCTTTCATAAGGGATTTATGGACAGGCCAAAGCAACCTCCTAGTGTGGTCAAACCCATCATGTCCAAAAATTCAGCCTCCTCCTCATCTTCCACAGCTTTCTGGGTGGAGAGGTCGAGGGTGTTACCTATGTGCCCTACAAAGGCATAGTGGGAGGAAGATCCTCCAGTGCCGAGGGTGGGGAACCGAACTCATGTTTAGGGAAATCGTCTGGTTCAATCAGTTCCCCGCCTCCTCTTTTTCATAGTAAAAGTCCCTGGTCATCAGGAACCAGGGTGGGGAGCAAAATCAGTAGAAGGAAACGGTATGCCCATTAGTGCACCCATGCCAGGAAGAATTGCCAAGCCTTAGTCATGTCCTCCATAGAGGGCATTTTACTGTGTACACTGATGGCTCCTTTCCTTCATCAGGAGGAGGGCCTCAACATTTTCTTTTTAGCATGAACTGGGTCTGGAACCTGTTCAGAAGATCTTTTCTGCTTGGCCACCTAATAAGTCCCTTTTTCACAAGCCCTAAAATCAGAGCTGTGTTTAGAGGGCCTTTCGCTTTGTTTATTATGGGAGGAAGGATCCTCATCTGTATGCTTTGGTGACAAGGAGGCAGACTGAGAGGATGTAATAACCTCTAATTTTTGGGGTCCCCCCTTTTTTTTTTGTTTTGTTTGTTTTTACAGTTTTGGTAAATAAACGATAAGGACCTAGGCACCTTAATTACAACTTGTGGCAGTCTGCCTATAGTATGCCAAGAGTTAAAACACTTTGTAAAATGTGTTTTATTTAAAACTAGTAGGTCCTGTTTTCCTTTTTGGGTCTGTTGTAAGAACGGTCCTCAATGCAAAAAAAGTAAAAGAGTGTGATCTGGTTCCTTAAAACAAAAGGACAGCTACTAGAACACACTAAACATTTTTTAATACTCTCAGTAAGTGTTAAAGTAGCAGTATTTGTTAGTAACCATACACATTTTTTCAGTAATGAGGTTCGTCTGGCAAATGTGGAATGTGCTGCCTAGGGGGCTGGTGGCGGCAGAGACGGTGGAGGGGTTCAAGAGGGGGTGGGACAGGTACAGGGGAAGGGTTCTGGAAGCAAAATCCAATGCAGCGAGAATATCCAGAACTGGGAAGGGAGAAGCCAGAGAAGGCGAGGGGGGCAGCAAGGTCAGCTCCCAGGGTGGGGGCTGACCAAACGAGCAGACACGAAAGATCATTAGGCCTATTCTGCTGGCATTTTAGTATGTTAGTAAAAATATCAAGATACACATTTTTCTTTTCATTTTCTTTCATGCCTGAACCAAGATACAGGGCCTTGAAGTTTTAAAAGTTCCCACACCCATAATGAAAAAATGTAATATTTTGTGCTGTTTACTATCAGAAACTTGTAGAAGAACCATCCTAATACAACTACAGCATGACTCTAGCATGTACATTCAACAAGTAACACCGGGGAAGAGATTTTTAAACATGCAGAGTGGTGGCCATCTTTAATTACGTGAGTCATTAATTACAAAATCGCTGTAAAAAGTTTTAACAACATCTGAGAAAACAAAAGATATACTGAGCATGAATCTTAGGTTTGTCAGAAATACAGTTTTTCTAAAAAAAACTGCATGATGATTTTTTTTGCTGACTAACAAATGCTGAAGAATTTGCAGTCCAATTCCTGAAAAATGAATGGACCACTAATATAGCAAGTCCGACAGAAAAAGGCAAACGCGCAATGGCTAGATTACAAAATCAAAAACTGGAGTGTTAGCTAGATAGGCTCAAAAAGAATTTAGTAGCAAGGGTACAGATTAAAAGAAAAGCAGAACGCGGTAAAAACTACCATTAATAGCACACAACGGAAGTTCTTCTCCGGTTCCTGGAACTGCAAAGGAACCAGAGAAAACACTAAAAATCAGCAAAAAGTATACTGATCTACACTACACTGATGCACAAACAGTACAGGAAAGAAAGAAACAATGAAATACTAAAACAGCAGAAAAAAAATCCAGAAAACCGAAATCGGGCTGAAGAGAGTTCTTCTGGGCAACTTGCTTATTATGCAGGCTGAGAAATAAATCTGGCGTTAGCCAGAAGAACACAGCACCACCATGAGGCAGTCGTTTGTACAGAGGTCTAAGTTCCACCATTTACTTAAATTCCACCCTCTCCGGGGCAGCTCAACCTGTCAGGCTGACTGCATTTGTTAAGCATAGTGAGGGATTCTTGTGGTTTGAAAGACCAGTGAAAGCCCATAGGTAAGTGGCAGTGTAACAACAATAGCAATGAAGCAATAACATGGCTGATGGCAGAGGAGCTAGTGAATAGGCAGGACAAAGCAGGTGATCCCAGGGAAATGTGCAGGTTGGCCACCAGAAGCATACCTGAACAGCATTATACACAAAGCAGCCAGGTGGGGAACAAACGAAAGTTGCAACAAGAAAGACAAATGAGAATATAAAGGCAAATAGATAAAGAAAAGCCCAAGAGAACAGCAGAAGTAGACTTGAGAGGTGACAGCTACAACTAAGGAGAAGCAAGGCATGCACAACTGGTAGCAAAGTCATAACACAGCAGCAAAAAACAGGAGCAGTACTAGATGGAGGAAGCAGAGGAGAAAAACAAGAAAACAGAGGGACATACTGAGACAGACGCACAGCTTCAAGGTGCTGGGAGGACTGAAGGGAACAAGGCAGCTGCATGGCCATGCCAATAAAATCTGAGCATCCCAGGAATGCTTGGACATGTGCAGTTATGTACTGTTCAAGGGAGTCTGGTGCGTGCCAGCCACGCCTATCCAAACAGCAGGCACAGCCTTTAGAATGTGTCAGTCTCCAGGTAAAGTACTGCTCCTCCCATCACACCTAATAGTTACTATCAGATAGAAAACCTTCTAATTAACAAATGGGAAAAGAAAAATACACCAGAAATTAAAAAAAAATATTAAATTACAAATATTTTTGCCACTACTAGCTTTTTAATTAAAGCCTTTTGCATAGAGTTACACCTCAGACTGCTGGGTTTTAACTAATTGATCAGCAGTTGGCAAGTTTTTTTTTTCCCCCATATTTTATTTTTGCTACCTGGGTGAGGCAGGCTTGGGCTCCCTTCTGCCCTACCCTACTGACCTCCACCATCCACCACCTCCCCAGGTTTACCTGACCAGGCCAGTAACCCTACAGATTACCCCCCGTGGTGGGTGCAGGAGGGTGAGGGCTGTCCTCCTCCTCCTCAAAGTCATAATCCAGCAGTCGGTAGATGCTTCCTGATGGTGAGGTGGGTGGAGGTTCAGTGCACAAGGCATTACTGATACCTGCCTCACCATGTTTTCCTCCCTTTTCTTCCTTCCTCCCTTAGCAGTGGCGAACTCTGGTTTCACATGCGCATGGAGGTGCATGTGTCCTGGAACCGTGGCTCCCCATCCCCTTACTCATGTCTTCTGCTCGTGTGTTGGCAATACCACCAGGACTACACTTAGTGACAGTTAAGAGCTGAGATGGCAAACTTCCTAGTAGTTTCAGCTGCAAACATTAATGCATTCAAAAGGTTGCTAGATAATCACATATTAAACAGGAACTAATATTCCATTGAGTAGTGGAGGAATAGGTAAGCAGGACTGCTGGTCTGTTCCTGTTCCTACTTACCTTAGTAACCTTAGTAACCTTAGTAACCTCCCCAATCATGGAAAGGAGAGCTGCCAGGTATCCACTCAATCCTCTCCTAGCCTTCCATCCCAACCAATCCCTGACAACAAGAGCTTGTTCACAAACCCTGGTTGCTGGCATGGTGAGAGGTAAGTCGCAAAGTGCTCAGCCCTCTACACCATCAGACCAACTGTGGTGATCAGCAGTTCTAACCAACCAAAATCTGTCATACTTCAGTTAAATGGGACTATTTCATATTAATACAATTACTTCCTTGATTGCATGCAAACAACCACGTTACTGTATGTTTAATTAAACTACTGCCTCACAATAAGCCACTCTAAATTTATTGTTTAAAGCATTTTGATGCACTACATGGCCATAAGGCCACTCGTCCTTTAGCCTTGTAACTTTACACCAATACGTTGTGCATCAAAATACTTTAAACAGTGGCCTGTTCTGGATTATTCCTTGCTTGCTAGGACGGAAGAGCAGAATTCCTGTATCTGAGGAAGAAAGAGCCATAACATTTTTTTAACAAAGAAGAGTGACTGATATACCCAAATCACTAATCAAGATAGGACAGACATGGTGTCTGGAAACTTTAAATCACAGAAGCCAACACTTCAAGGGGAAGATTGTAAAATGTGCTGTCACTGCAAATGGTGAATGATGTCATTGCTCGAGAGACTGAATGTTAAATTATAGAATCGTTTGTTAGAAAGGGAGTCCAGTGATTTACATTAGTCAAGTCAGGCCTCTTGAGACAACGTGTTGTTGTACTTCACAGAACTGACAATTTGCTACATCTGTAACCAAGCTGTTCAACCACTCGTACAACGAGTACTGTATCTTTTTTGCAACTAAATAAGTAGCTTTTGTAACATGGAACTGCAAATAACAGTAGAATAGATACCATGGATTTGTTGGATGGGAACAGGTGACCATGGATTAATTCTCAAGTAATCCATGGTTGCTCCTCAATAAATCATGTTTGCTCTTGTAATTCTGTCATTCACCACCAGACCTCAAATCTTCTGAGCACTTAAATATATGCATTTCTCATCATGCAAAGCAACCAAATCCCAAACAGCAAACACAGCAGAAAAACTGAGACGATTCCACAGTTCACAAAAGTCAGCCAAACTCAACACAGTCTGAAATGTTGATCGCATCTGCGTGGAATCAGTAACTGAATCACTGTTCACCATTGTACTCACAATATTAAAAGGAAAATCAGCCTGTACAGCACAATACAGAATGCACTTAAATATATGCATTTCCCATCATGCACAGCAGCCGAATCCATAAAGCAGACACAGCAGAAAAAATTAGACGATTCCACAGTTCACAAAAGTCATCCAAAATCAACATATATTCTGAAATTTTAGTCACATCTGCATGTAAACTGTAACTGAATCACTTTTTACCATTGTACTCACAATACAGGAAGATCAGCCTGTTCAGTACAATACAGAATTCTACATTCCAACTACCTGTATCTGTTTCTGTGTCAGTGTTTTATTGTACTTGCTAATATAGGATGTCATGCTACAATCTCTTATCAAGCATAACTCCCTGTTTCTGCACTTGTCATGATACAGGCGCATTAATCCACTCCACAGCATGGTTCTACTGTAGAATTAAGCCATGCCTGGGTGGTTGGAGGCACTCGGCCTGCGGCTTCATGCCCCCGGCATGGATTAATTCTACAGTAGAGCCATTCTGTTTCATGGATTAATGCTTACTTGCTTTTGTAAGCGAGATCTCCAAGAAGCTGAGAAGATTTATCCATTTTTGGAGAGACACAAGGTGGAGTCGGTGCTCAGTTATAAGGTACAAAATGTGCCTGTATAAGTTCTTAGAATTACACAGAGTGCTGGTGGGAGCTACTACCCAATGACAGACACACTCAACACACTGACCGGTTGGTACATGCAGATGATGTGGGTAGTAGGGAAACGGGGGGAAAAAAACAGAAGGGGCACATCCAGCTGATGCAAACTAAGAGAAAAATGACACTATTTATACACTACCTTTCACGAGAGTATCATACTGTTATTCTACCTGCTGCTTGCATTGTAAACCCCTGTTGTTACTTGTATTGACCCTGTGTGCTTATGCTCTTAAATGTAACCATTACTTGTTTTGCCTGATGTTCGTGTATGTACCTTGTAATCTCCTGGCTCACACCTGAAAATAGGCACTTGGTTGTGTAGTGTGCTTACCCGGTTAACAAAAGCAAATAAATAAATATGCTTTGCAATATGATTTATTACTACAAGTCATTAAAACAAAATGCCTCTTGCACTGAAGGGAGACGTCACCTTTTTATACATACATTGTTTAACCCTAAACACATGCAGGGATCCTTATTTTTCCATGCCATTGCACCTCAAATCATAGCAAGTTTAAATTATAAAGAAACAGGAAAAATGTATTCTCCCAGAAGAGGTAACCAGACAGCCTTTAAACTTCAATGCTGTCATTTTAATAATATTTTAAATGCATTTCAAACAGCTGCTGAAAGGTCAGTCAGCATATATGTATAAATACAGCTTTTTCTTAAAGATGATGAATAACATAAAAAGGTTTGGGTATCTTTGTGGGAAAAATACCCTTTTCTTTCTCTGTCTGCCACTTAAACATTAGGGTTATTGCAGCTGTACTTTGCCTGCTGGCCAGGAGGGCACATGCAGCTGTGTTTATAGCCAATACAATGTTCCTATAAATTCAGGCATTAGGTTGTCAGCAGATAGTGGGTGACCCACACCCTTCCTTTCCAGAAGTCGAGTGACTTACTTACACAACATGCCTGACACCTTACCAGTCCCAGGCCAAATCTGCATATGAACTTGGGTTTCCCAGTTGGCAGTGCAGAGCACTGTTGCATCATCACTGAGCCAAATGGAAAAATACAGTTTTTTTTTTTTAAATAATAAGAACTTATCGTGCTTTGGCTACAAGAAGGTGTAGACTATGCTACAACTGAAAGCCAGTTAATAAGGAGCCAAGGAAACCACCATGGCATTGTCCATCCTTACCAGCCACGTACACGTGCACTGATCAGATTCTGCATCACCAATGGAGTTATACAGGTGATCAAGGTGACAGCATACTGGCGGCAGACTCTCCCTTTCTTTGAGGCATGCACAAAGCTAGGTACAACAGGCTTTGGACACCAGGAAGGCACAGAAGTTAGGAGGGGAGGACTGCAGTTATAACTCCTTTGTGTACCCTTCCCTAATCTCCAAACGCAGCAGCGTGTGCCTCCTATGAATAATGACTGAAAGGATCATTCCAATGGTGCACTCGCTTACTGAGATGGTAGGGGGTAACCCTCATGTAGTCTTCCACGTAAGTACCAAAGACCTGGCAGGATATGAGGTATAGGTTGTCCAGGACATGTTCAGAGTGCTTGGGCAGAATAGATAGGGGGAGGCAAAACAGCATTCTAGAAGTGATGCCAATGCCTAGAGCCAGTTCAGTTAGGAAGCTTAGGATCTCCCAACTTCAACAAGTGACTCTATGAATTGGCAATGAGGAAGGCTTCAGTTGCATAGGGAACTGGAGAGGAGTCTGGAATGAGAAGTCCACGTGCTTAATGGACAGGCAACACCTTGGGGTTGAGATACAAGGACGCTTATGGACAAGATTGGAGAACACATCAAGGATAACTTACTTTTTGAACCTTCAAGTGCAGTTTGAGCTTGATCGCAGGGACTTTTTCGAGATATTTCAAGGTGATACATTACCTGGTATCTCAACCCACAGAGGTCACAGACCAGGAGGGGTCCCTTGCCCTGATCAAGGCTGTTTTTCTCCATGCCTAATCCCAAACTTCCAGGCATTTGATTTCCTTTCTGTATCAGGCTACACAAGGATCGCAGACACACAGTACCTCTTACATAGCAGACAAATCGGCAGCAGAAATCAGAAGGGAACAACAGTAGAAAAAGTGGGAATTGGGGTGTTCCGAGGTAGGTCATGTTGCTTCATCTCACATCTGGCTTGACTGCACTTGAACTTGGAAGCACATGATTGCTCTTTTCAAACACCAGTGATTATGACCAGATATGGCCAGTGACAAACAGCAGCTTGCTGGAGAAATTGTGTAGAAGGGAGGGCTACCCATACACATACAATATGGACTAACCCGAAATTATCAGACTATCTCAGGGCCTTGGAGCAAAAACTCAGAGATATTTTTACCCCAGGATTCTCCCTGACCCCAGAAATGTATTTGCTTCACCAATACTCTTCAACCCTGAGGGGTAGACAAGCAAAATATATTCTGGGTATCCTGTTAGTAGCCATTAAAATGTATTACAAGAAACTGGTTACCAGATCACGTCCCAGGGATGGCCCAGTGGTGGGAGACTTAATCATATTTACAAAATGACATAAATTACTTTTAGTTTGAATGATAGATTAGAGACCTTTACAAACTTCTGGAATATGTGGGTGCTATATGTGATGCAACATGACCCTTCTTTTGTCCCTTAGGAAATCGAGGGGGGACAGATCGTATACAACTTAGGGGGAGGGGTTGCTCCAGAGCTTGGGGTCCAAAACAGCTGCCCAGAAGATCCCTCCTTAATCCTCTACCATTTAATAGTACCGTAGAGCACAAGGAATTTAAAGTTTAATTGGAACCCATATGGAGCTCATTGCTATGTCAAGTTACCATAAGTCTAAGGCTTATTACCTGTACCATCTACAAATACCCTTCAGATGTATTATTTTTGATGTACAGGTGTAATGTTCTGGCACACTGACTGTAGACTTGGCACCTTTGTTACTGAAACACTTGATAAACATATAGTTACAAAAAAAGGACAACATACCTTTAAACTGAGAGGGAGAGGGGTTGCTATGGGGCAAAGGAAGGACCCAAAGTTTTCCCAAGGGGGGGCTTGGCAGACTTCCCCACAGGATGTGGGCATATCAGGTAAGGGTGACTTGAGGGTAAGAGCATGAAGGGTAGGTGGAGGGGATTTGAGGGTAGTATGAACAAAGAAGGTAAGGAGGAGCAGGGGGGCCCAAAGGGAGGGCAAGGGAAGGACAGGCCAAAAGAAAGGTGAAATGGGGAGTTCAGTGAGGCAGCACAAGAGGTGGGAAAGGAACAGGAAGAAGGAGGAATAGGAAAGACAGGCATCTTGGAGGGTGGAGTCTATCAACACCTTGAGCAGGGGTTGACCTTAACATTCATTTACTAGCCCGGGTACTAGTGCAGATTGCCGTGGGCTAGTGCAGAATCTCTGTTATTTGCCCAGTTGGGCTAGTGCAATTCCTCCTGTGGAAAGCTTCAGTTCCATTCTCAACCCGGGTATCAAATAAATAAACAAACACATAAATATAACTGTTATTTAATTTAAAGCCAGGTCCTTTTCATGGAGGTTTAACTATGTGTTGCCTTAGCATTAGTGAAATAAAACAAATCGATGCCTGTGTGTAGTGCATTTACAAACTGTTTCATTTTACACTAACTACTGCTTTTATTTTTTGCTGGTAAAGATCTTTTCTCCTTTTCCTTTCCTTGTTTAGCCCAGTACTCATGGCAAGCAGATTTGTGACTGCGTCCAGGAGCATCACAGTTCTTGGGTTGCCACCTGCCCAGTTGTAGACCGGATAATCTGGTTTTCAGGGTCCTGATCTGGTCATCCAGTTTTGATTAAATGTAGTCCAGTTTGGGGCCATTTTGAGTGCTCAGATAGTATTAAAACTGATTGTATCAGATCATTCACTGTTGCATGCATGTCCAGGTTACAAAAAAGTTCTGATGTCACTAGTCACAGGCCTTTGTTTGTAAAACCAGTCCGTCTAGGAGGTGTAAAGTATGGCCAGTGAGACCACTAGCAGTAAATCAACCTAATCTTTTCAACTCTGAATTTTAAGTATGGTCATTTACTGCCATGATAGGAAACCGTTTTTACACCTTTATATGCTGTAATGGGTTCCTCTTTGTTTTTCCTATATTCTGACCCACTTTTTCAAATAAGTTTTCACATTTATATTGCCTTTGTCACTGTGTTGGTTATTTCTCTAAGTCCTCAGCGGCCGCTGCTCTCATATTTTATACTACCAACCTAAACATTCCATTATATTAGCTACACAGTCCATGTGAATAAATAGCATGGAATGGTGCATCTGAAATTGTGGAATGTGATGTCTTAGACATTTGAAAAGAAGCATCAGTAGCTGATGAGGTAAAGGAAACACAATGCAGTATTGAGGATACCACAAGTACTGATAGTTCAATTATCAAAAAGGTGGTCAAAGCATATCAGAATACATGGCTGTCATGGAAAGGAAAATTGGAGTGTGTTTAACATAGAGAGCAACAGGTTGTGAATGGGCTTTGAACATCCAGCAGATCTGGGTTTAAATTCCCACAGCCTCCACTTGCATACTGTGTGACCCTGAGCTAGTCACTTAAACTCCCTGTGTTCCTGGGCCACCCCTGTAAATCAGTCTTGTGCCCAGTGGGAGTTACATGGTTGCCAAATAATAAAAAATAAATGAATAACAGTATGGGTTGATAATGTTGAATTTATCCTTACTTTTTTTTGGGTGACCATTTTTTTAATAGAACTGGGACAATCAAGCATTTCTGGGATCTGTGGCCAGGTTGGGAAAAGGAAGGAAAAGGGGAAGAAAAAGACACACACACACACACTTTTCACGACACAACTTTATTAACTATAAATCTGAAAATGTGGAAATATATTTAAGAAGTCAGTAACCCAGCTGACATTAATAGAAAGTATGCTGACGATGACAAACAAATAAAGATTGTGAGTACGAAAAGACAAAGTGAAGCTGTCAGTTCCAGCAATGTTGGCTAGAAAAATATGACGGGTTGGGGTATGATGGTACAAAAAAAATCTGATGTTCTGCCATGTGTGTATCAAACATGAAATAAAGTTGGGTAAGATGGGCAAGAACATATAGGACAGTGGCTGGGCAACTATGCACAACCAATGTGTTGTGCCACTGAGGAGTACTGATTCCTTATGACCTTGAGAGCAAAGCTTGAGAGGTCCATCGGAATCAGATCCCCAAGGTGGCACAACACACTGGTTGTGCATAGAGCTGCCCATCTGCTATTCTATATATAGTGTATGGGCATCAATGCCTATTTTGGACACTGTTCTTTGTTTCAGTGAACTGGTGATTGGGGGCGGGCACTTGAGGGTTAGTGATAAGCTCAAATTACTGACACAGTGTGCTGCAAATGTTTTTGCAAGTTCAAGTTTAAAAAACGACAACTTCCAGTTTAATTGGATAGGGGAAATCAAGTATGTGGCAGCATTCCAAGTTGTTCTGCTGCAGTAGTGACATCACTACTGCAGCAGAACAACATAATGATGTCACTACTGCAGCAGAACAAGCATATTCCAGGCATGGAATTCCATGTATATAACAGCATTCCACCATCCACCATCCACTATAACCATTTTTGTTTTGGTACAGAAAACTTCTGGCTTGACTCTATCTCATCCCATAATATCAGTGAAGCTCAAACTAGGGCAAAGGAAAAGGAGGATGTCAGCACTGCTACTCCATGGACAAGAAATGTGGAGGGAATGCTGAAGAACATGAATGAAGCAACGCTTAACCATCTGAATAAACTGTTTCGTACATGCCACGCAATTGCTAAGAAAGGATGTTCTTTCACAGACTTTGTGTGGATGTGCAGCCTTGATGATGTGAAAGGGCCAAATATCAGTTCAGCATATCAGAATGACAAATTTGCCTGCAACTTTATCCACTATGTAACCAAGGTGGAACATATGGCGCTACAAAGAAAAATTATGGTAACAAAGTTCATTTCAATCATCAGTGACAGAACCACTGACTCTTTAGTCACAGAAGTTGAGATAGTGTATGTGTGGTTTGCAGTTAAAGGCACAGTGCAAAATCAGTTGGTAGGTGTCCAGACTGTTAGCAGGACAGATGCAATTTTATTTGCCTTTTGTTTAACAAATCACTGTTAACCATACTGACTGTGGGCTACCGCAAACTTCTGTGGGCTAGTGCAATCTCTGGTTCACTAGTCCAGCTGACTAGTGCAAAAAAAAGTTAAGGTTGACCTCTGACCTCGAGCCTGAAGAACAAGTTGAATGACCTCCAGGTCACAGTGATGGATGGACAAATAGATTTGGTGATGGCCAGTTAGAGCTGGGCAACCCTGAACAATGACAGGGATCTATCTATTACAGGGTTAACCCTCTACAGGAAATAAAGGAAAGGGGGAATGAGTGACATTTTACATTAAGGAAGGGTTCATGGCCACAAAGGATGACACGGGAGGAGTATGAACTGATTTAATCAGGGTATAGACTCTTGTCAAAGGCCGGAGTAGGCTCAGTGTTTAGAAACTGGGTTGGAATGATATACATATATACATCCCTGGAGGCAAGAGTTCAAGCTAATTCAGTAATCTCGGATTTGTTTCCTTTGCATTGTGGTACAAGACAAATGTGTCCCTATCTCCTAGGTTCTATGCCATAGACATGGAACCTTTGGCACAAGCTATTAAGGGTTCACCCTTTATTAATGGTATTAAATCAGCCTTGAAGAAATACAGGATTCTGTTATACACAGATAATACCTTGATATTTCTGAATAATAATCACACAGGAGTGTGGTGTGCATATTTTATAGAACACATACAAACAGAAGTGAGAAAGAATAAGTGCCTCAGCTGGGACTTGAAGCCAGACCACCCAGAATACCGTTCTGATTGCGCTAACCAGCTGCACCACTGAGACAACTGGAACCTGGGCTGTCCCCAAGCACATTACTCTTTCTCAAATGCACAACCCAATGGCAACACAAATATTTACTTCTAACAATCACACAGGAGTATGGTGTGCATACTTTATGGAACATATTTCTGAATAATGTCTAGCAATCACTTAACCCTTTATTGGAAGTGCTATGTATTTTAAACCGGCAGGGTATAAAATTAATTTGTATGTCAATACCTCCACAAAGACCACTCTTGCAGTGTAAGAGTGGTCTTACACAGATTCTTAAGGTATGAGGACCGCAAACTGAAGGTGAGTGGTTACGATACCCCAAGAACGTGAGACCACTCTTAAAACCGTAAGAGTAGTCTCGGTGACAGTATTAATATATTATTGATCAAGCTCTATCAATAATATATTAATTTTTTTTTAAAACCTTTCCTGAATGTGCCTATTTCTAGGACAGCGGAGTGAGAGACACTCTTCACAGAATAAGAGTGTCTCATGCGCAGAGGAGAAGAGCACTCTAATTGGTTGGGAGTGCTTCCTCACTCTATAATGAACAAATTTGAGATCATCTCATTAAACAAATATCTGGATTATGTTAGAAACATAGAAGCTGATGGCAGAAGGAGACCGATAGGTCCATCTAGTCTGCCCATTTATTTTAGACCTATTTTGACACGCTAGTTGCCCTTTGTAGTCAGGGCTCCCTTGTGTCTATCCCATGCATTCTTGAATCCCCCCAGAGTGCTGACCCCCACAACCTCTTGGGGCAGGCTGTTCCAGGCATCCACCACTCTTTCTGTGAAGAAAAACTTCCTGGTGTTGGTAGAGAACCTCCCTCCTTGCAGCCTGAAGTCATGTCCCCTGGCCCTGGAGCCCTTCTTGAGGGTTGATGTTACACCCAATCAGTCCACATTTGGTGAATACAAAAAAACAGGTAAAATATTTTGGGGTTAGGATATCTGTACATTTTTCTGCTATGTTTGAACTGAATTATCTTCTATTACTTGAGCAAGTTAAAAAAGATATTGAAAGATGGATGCTGCTTCCGTTGACTCTGATGGGAAGGGCTATGTTATAAAAATTAATGTTTTAGTAAAATTTCTCTTTATGTTTCAGGCCCCTCCTAACAGAATCCCACATAGCTTTTTCAAAGATTGGGAAAAGGCACTGAGATGGTTTATTTTGTGGGGAAAACTATCTACAATACAGCTTGATAAACTACGTGCATCTGAGCAACAAGTTGGCTTACAGGTTCCAAACCTATTGTAGTATTAATTGGAATCTACAAATTGCTAGTTCAGAGGGGAGAAACCCCATCTACACTGGGTTAAAAAAGAACAGTTAATTTTACATAGAAGACAGTTAAAAGCCAGTTTATTTATTTATCGGAATGATAGGCCTGACGTCTCCTGTCATTGTTTAAGCAATTAGAAATAAAGAAAGGAAAGAAAGAGAGAGGTTGGGTCCTCCTCCTCGTTCCTTGTTTCGGCCACTGGAGTCCTTTAGTCCCTTTTCTTAACCTGTGTCCTTTGTTTCACCCCTGGTCTGACCAGACAGGGTCTCTTGTACATCTTTTCTGTCCTATCCCGTTTTCCCTCTGTGCCTGGAATGTACTCCTTCCCCTCGTTAGTTGAGTAGTTTTCCTGATGGTGAAACCTGATAAAAAGAAAAGAGGAAGAGAGATAACATATGCAGAAACAGTGAAGCAGTAACTAGCCATCTTGTGGCTAAAGAAGAACAGTACAGCAGAATTACTGGTATATTCTAGAATTTTTATAACTGATTCACACAGCATTTACCACACTTCTAGTTAAGTTAGCAAATGTTTCTTAGGTGTTTGCCCATTTCTTTTATATTTATAGTAAGGCAAAATTTTGGCATTGAATAACACTGACTGTATTAAATGCATTATCTGTTTGTTATGCTCAAGGTCATATTACTGTTGCGTACATTTTAGTACTTTCTGCGAAGATTGATGTTTTGTGGAACCTATGGGAATTGCGAGGTGGGGTTTTTCCTCTAAAGGAATCCCTGCTGATTGGATCCTGAGTCAGTTGGTGTCTGGTCACTGCAGAGGAAAGATTACTTGTTGGAGGTACTACTGAAGGATGGATCTGTGACTCTAAGGGACTGAGCCTTGTTTCTGGGTGAGAACTTGTTGGCACAGATTGCTTCACAGAGTCTTCAAACTTACCACCCAATATCACAGAAAATTCAAGAGTGCCAGAATTTGATTAAGGAGACTGTGATATTCCAGTCTTTTAGTTATTATTTTATTTTGCTTGTTCTTCAAATAAATACATACCTATTGCATTTTCCTCAAGATTTGCCTGTCTGTGTGCTTCCTGAACACCTATGTTGTGACAATATGGTGCTGAGCAAAGCATCAAGGAGAGTACACTGTGGATGCTGCAAGGACAAGGGCATGGTAAGGGAAGAAGGACTCCATCTGTTCCTCTGAGTGTGGTGACCAGAAGCATGGCTACAAAATTCAAGGAAGAGCCAGCTGTTCATCCTGACAACCCATCGAGGCCAATAGGTGCTACAGCAACTGAGGAGAACATAGATGAAGAAGAGGAAAAGACAGAAAAAAAATATCAAAAACATGTCGTAGAGAAGATGCCCCTCCTGAGGGACTTACTGAACTTTTCATATGGGTGACTCTGAAACAGGAAAAGACAAGTTGTGAGAGAGCACATGAAATTAAAAATATCCATAAATAATGACAGACTGTACAAAAGACTGTACAAACAGCTCAGCCAAGTGCAACTGAAGGGATCCCACCAGGACATTGAGAGATGTGAAATGGATAAAACTGGGTCTGGATGACGATATCCAGGGCCATCTCACAACTTATGAGAGGCTGGCCATAGCATGTCACTGGCCCAGAGATCCATGAGTAATCCATCTTGTACCTTATCTTACTGGCCAAGCACAACTTGCCTACAGTAATATGGACAGCACCATGCCTACCAATTATGACAGAGTCAAAGCCATCATCCTAATGCAATATGACAGCAACAGGTTGTAAATGCTTAAGTCCTGAGCTTTGCAGTACTGAGCAGGTGACCATCCATGAGAATACTTCATGAGACTCAAGGAACTATGCTACAAATGGCTTCAACCAGGAAGGTGTACAGCACAACAAATCACTGAGAAATTGGTACTGGAACAGTTCACCTAGGGCATACCAGAGGACCTGCAAGTTTTGGTAAAACAGCACTGTCCGGAAACAGGTGCCTCTTTGCATTAATTGAGAAGAGGTTCAAATGAAAGTAGGTGTGGTCCCTACTCTTCCAGTACTGGTCATATTAGGTCAAGACCTGCTGGGATTTGCCTCTCTTCTGCAAAAGAAGGATTTGAATCCTTCCTTTTATGTGACTGCAATGACTGCTAGAGCGCAAGCCAAGGCCCAACAGAAGCAAGAGCTAGCTGATATATTCCCCTTCGAGGACTCTGACTTATTCAAGTCTAGGGTACACCTTAAGGAGACCGGGGGCGGGGGAGGTCATGAAGGGCCAAAGAAGCCAGAAGGAGGGATATTGTAGAAGAGCCACAGATGAAGTCATCATGGAACATGAAGAACCTGATAACTGATAAAATAAATTATGACAGGGGTTACATGATGGCTGCCTAGGAGAGAGCTGTGTCTTCTCGCTACTCCCTGCCACATCCACTCAATTAAAACTATTTTGGGTCCCTAAAATGCATTTTGTTTGGTGGGAAAGGCTAGGCTACACTACTGAGAGTCAGACAATACAGCACTTACTGAGGATAATGAACACAGAGATGAAGAATCCTCCACTGTGCCATACACTGCCACCAACACCCGAGAAAGATAAGGCCTCCAAAAGACCCAAGCACCAGGCTGAAGTTCTGACCAAGCCCTCGGCAACAGGCACTGTGTTAACAGAAGAACGTTTTTTGGAAACCATGAAACCTTTTCAGAATGCAGTCTCCGCATTAACAGGAGAGCTGCAAATGTTGCGATCCTCTGTTGACTCTCTCTCCACCAGGGTGACCAATTTGTAGGCTCATCTAGCATCAGTAGAAAAATGGAAAGAGAAAGTATACCCTGATATGATGGCTATGTGCCACAAGATCTGTTGCCTCAAAGACAAGCAGGAGGACCTCAAAGGATGGAGTAGCCACAATAACCTTATTTTGTTTGGACTGCCAGAAAGAGAGAAGGAGAACAACTCCATCCCTTTTATCCAGAAATGTTGTGATCGAGTAGCAGGCCCTTCTCCCAATAGTTCCAGCTTTATTGTAGGAACAGCCACTGCTTGCTGTACACCATCAGCCTCAGGAGTCCCTCCACTCCCTTTTTTTAAATTACTTAACTTTCTGGATAAGCTGTACATTCTATCTAAAACAAGGGATCTTAAGGAGCTTAACTGGGAAGGGCACTGCTTGAGATTGGCCCAAGACCTGCCACAGTCCGTACGAGCCAAGGGAAAGGAGCTGCACCCATTGTCTCCAAACTGATTGATGCGGGGAAGCCTTATTGAGTGAGATACCCTGCCATATTGCAAGTTAAGCATGCAGACCAGTGGAAATCTTTTGAGACTCCAGTGCAAGCAGCCTCAGAGATCAAGAATCTGCTTCCAGATCTATTCAGGTGAAGCCTACCCTTTATCTTGCCCTTGCAATCGCTGACTGAGTCTATGAAGGATGCAGTAAGTGTCACCTTTTTGTTGCTTAACTGAACTTTCGCTTGTTATGGTGCCCAAAACTGGCTTTGTGGCTCCCCAGTTCACGACTAAGGATGATATGCTGGGCTTTTCTAGCCTCAAAGAAACAGCCACAAAATACCACAGCTGTTATTTCATGAATACCCACCCCTCACTGCTGCAACAAATGGCAGAAATCTGATGAGGGTCCCGGGGAGGATCTCAGTTCCCTTTAGTCTGTCTCCTGATGGACTCCATGCTATGGTTCAAAGGTAGACTAGTAGACATTTTCGTGTGTACCATGTCACAACATCTTCACAATTCCAGGTCCTGCTGTTTCTACATGGTGCTACATGATGGTCTGACCTGGCTCCCTAGCTCTTAGTTGACCATAATGCGGACACTTTAACTTCCTGAATCTGTGCATGTTGGATTACTCTATCTAAATCCACTCCTGCCTAGGGCTTTGAATTCCTCAAACTTTAAATAACTTTAAATGACTTTAAATAACAATCCTCTTGTTTGTTAAGAGCATGGGGGGGGGATTGAAGCTGAACCTGACATTGCTGAATAGATTCATTTGACTCAAACAGTTTTTTTTTTGGGATACAGAGCTAATCTGTTCAGTGATGCTTACAGGATGATAGCCTATTAAGTTTGGTAACTCGCAGGTTAGGAGAAAACTACAAACGTTTAAGGCTTCTAATTGGTTGTTACTGTATGTGACTTTTCCAACAATTCTTTTACATTTTGTTGCTACCTCTAAATGTTTTGCTTAGAGTTTACTACTAGATTACCAATGCTAAATGTTAAGTTTGAATCCGAATCAATGTGGAGTGGTGGGGGGGAGGGAGGATGAGGACAGCAGATCTCAAGTGGGTGGTTGGGAAGTATAATCACGGTGGATTGGTTAACAGAACCAGGGGTAGTGTTATTAATATTTAAAGGTCTGATGGTTTATTGTGGGACCTATTGGAAGGGTTTACAGGGGTGGTGGGGGGTACATGTTCTTGGTTTGTGGAATGACTTATTGGGGGATACAGATTGGGAGTTGGAAGGTGGGAGGGGAAGGGGTGGTAGGGTGTTTGCGACCATACAGCATTTTTATCCACATTTCAGAGGGTATGGTACATAAAGCAAATAAGCCACACTACCCTTTTTTTTTTTTTCCATACTTTTTTCCGGTTGTGCCCCCCCAGTCGGCAATCTTCTTCCACTCCTCTTCTGGCCCCCAGCTGCCCGCACCGACCCCAGGCCACCACCTTGAACTTCCCTCATGGCTTACTCCCCATGGCGGGGGGATGAGGGACCCCCTAATCCCCCCCCAAGCTCGGAATCAGAATAGGTGATGAAGCCCGAGAAACGGTGTGCGCTGGTGGATGGCCATCAAGCCACACAGCTGGAGACACTTTTCTTTTCTCCCCTTGCGAGGAGCACAGCATACAACCACGCCAGCGACAGTAGTGTTCGCACATTCTCACAGACACCCATGTCAGAGGCGCTGCAGGCCCCCACCCCCATTCATGCAGTGTCATGCTGTCAAGCCCCAGCCTCTGCTAGGGGTCAGGTATGCACCAGCCGCTGCACTACCCCCTCCCTGGAGATGGAGAGCAGTCCATCGGATGCTCAATCCATCTCCTCCCTGCTGGCCCACGGCGACTGGTGCTCCCAAACACAGGTCACCGGTGCAGTGAAAGGTAGCATCCGATGCCTCAACCCTCAGCACCACTGGGCCGGCACCACAGTACACTTTCTCATCTATCCCATGCACAGAACTTCCAGTTATGAGTGGACCCTATAATTTTCTTAGCTGGAATGTCAAGGGTGCCTAAGATAGGCATACGCGCATAATGATCCTTTGCCACCTCCAACAATTTCAGGTAGGAATTGCTTACTTGCAAGAAATCCACCTTCGCAGAGAAGAAATTCCCTCTTTCGGTGGGGCTGGATAGGGCAAGTCTTTGGTTCTGGCATCTCCTCCAAATGAGGGGGAATTACCATTTTAATTGCTAAGTCCATCCCTTTTAGCCTAATGCAAGAATTGTGGGACCCATCAGGGCATTACATCATTGTCCAGGTTATAATGGGTACTTCCCCAGTTGTCCTGGGATCAATGTATGGCCCAAACACTGATTCCCTGCAATTTTTCCCCCAATTTATTGCTCTACAGGCCTCTAACCCACCATTACCTACTATAGTGGGTGGAGACTGGAATCTAGTCCCGCAGTCAGATCTTGATCGTTCGGACACCAAGAGGGTCGGTTTATCCCTAGCGCAGAGGGTCCTTCGTGATTTAATGGAGTGGGGTGGGACTGGTAGATGTATGGCATATCCTTAACGCCATGGCTAGGCTGTACACCTTCTATTCCCCCCCCCCCCATAGCACCTTCTTCAGGATCAACTATTTTCTGGTAAGTGCATTTTGCTTGCCAGGCATACTAACAATAGATATTTATCCAAGAGTGCTCTCTGACCATTCACCCATCAGTGTAACTTATTTACTTGGACCAGGGGTGCATTCAGATACTTTATGGCATCTCAATGTGCAGCTGTTACAAGCCCCGGACTCCCTATCTCATATTCAATATTTCATCATCCCCCTTCTTGAATTCTAACAAGGGCACAGTGGACTGAGTGGATACAATCTGGGCAGCACTTAAATGTGCCCTAAGAGATGAGTTTATTCGTCTCTCAGCAGTTCAGGCCCATAAGGGCAGAGTGCAACTCGTGGTGCTTTTGAAGGATATCCACTGCCTGGAACATTGCTTGACTCGCTCCTCCCAAGACTCAGAGTGGGCCAAACTGCATCTATTGCAAAACCAATATGCAGATATCTTGGCGCAAAATGCTGAACTTGCCTTGCATTGTACTAAACTGAAAAATTTTGAAGCCAGGGATAAGGCAGGGAAACTCCTTGCTCTCCGATTACAACACACAGAAACAGCCAAGTTTATCCCAGGACTGTGGCTCGACCCTGATGCCATAGTCATAACCAACCCCAGAGAGTTGGCTTCAATCTTCGGAGCCTACTTCCAAAATCTTTATGCTTTAGACCCATCTCTAGACCCCCCAGTACATTCAATTTCAGATTATTTAGACTCTGTGAACCTCCCAATATTACCCCCTCCTTCTGTAGTACACCTGGGTACACCAATCACACTAACCGAAGTGGAGAGGGTGATTGGACAACTGCCTCCCGATAAGGCGCCGATTCCCAATGGCTTAACCAACAACCTTTACAAGGCCTGCGTTCACCAGCTGGCACCACTCCTGGTGGAAGTATTTAACTTTTGGTTTGCCGAGGGAATCGGTGACCCAATCTTTTTGGAAGCACTAATTACGCTTATACCAAAGCCTGGCAAAGATCCCTTTCAGGCTGAAAATTATCGCCCAATTTCTCTATTAAATTCAGAAGTGAAAATACTTTTCAAAATTTGAGCTAATCTTCTAACTTTGGTAATGGGGGCTGATATTAGTCAAGAACAAGTCGGCTTTATGTCGGGTTGATTCTCAGTAGACCACCTAAGGAAACTCCTCCACTTGTTTTCGGTGTCCCAGGAGACCAGGGCCCCAGTCTCCCTGGATGCTGAAAAAGCCTTTGACCAAGTCTTTTGGTGCTTTTTGTTTGAAACATTGCGTCGCTTCGGCATTCTCGAAGAGTTTATCAAATGGGTCCAGCTGTTATATTCAACTCCCACCGCGAGGGTCTGGTGTAATGGATGTTTAACAACTCCCTTACCCTTGCAACGTGGCACCAGGCAGGGGTGCCGCTCGTCCCCCTCCTTTTTAACTTCTACCTAGAGTCACTGATACAGAGGCTTGGTATCCTACCCACCCTCCAGGGCATCCCAGTAGGGGATAGGAAGTACACCCTTTCGGCATATGCAGATGACCTGCTCCTTCATCTAGAAAACCCGCAAGCATCCCTCCCCATTTTACTGCAGGAAATAGCTAAATTCTCCAGGGTCTCCTTCTACAAACTGAACCCCACCAAGACCAAAGTATTCCTACTAAACTGTAGGGTTGCTAAAGCGGACATCCTGGAATTGGGCCTAGCATGGGAACCCAGAACACTGACGTATTTGGGAAAAAAAATCTCTCGCTCTGCCCTGACTATGGTTAAGGAAAACATATCCAGTTTGCTAACCATTCTTAAATTAGATCTAGATAGATAGTCAGCACTTCCCCTGTCCTTATGGGGTCCAATTAACATTCTCAAAATGAATGTTTTACCTAATTAATTATACCCACTGGGTATGTTGGGTTTCTATCTCCCCAAGAGCTGATTTACTCACCTTCATAGGATATTTAACACATTCCTTTGGGAAAAACGCAATTGTCCGTAGAGCCTACAGTAAACTAACTGCTCCCAAACTGAGAGGGGATTTAGCCCTTCCTTCTGTATTTTTGTATTATGAGACCCAGCAGGCCAGCAAACTACTCCAATGGGACACGAATATCACTCAACCTGACCCCATTACATATACCCCGCTATGGATGGACGTTGAAAGGGCCCTGGCCGCTAGAACGGGCTGCTCTTTGATCAGTCTCCTTTATCTGCAACCCTCTCAGCTTCCCGGACCTCTCTGCTACACACCCATAGAATGGTCCCTCAGGGCCTGACACCAACTGCAGACATATTTGTCCATGTCCTGGAGCAGATCCACTACCCAACCGCTATTCAATAATCCCCACTTTCAGATGGACCACCATTCCATCCTGTGAATCTTTTGTCCCCAATTACATGACTGCTCGCTGGCTGACCTACTCCAAGGAGAAGAAATAGTCTCCCTTCCCAACTTACAGGCCCGTTTTCAGCATAAGAACCAAGACCTCTTCAAGTTACTGCAGATTAAAAATGCAGTCCTATCCTTTCTGGGGCCTAAACCTTGGGCTATAACAACACTGGAGGAAATGGCCTCCCTATCGGCCATGGCAAAGCAACCACATGCAGTCTCTATGCTCTACAAACATTTCCAGTCCCTGGACCTATACCTCCCCTTGGGTATCTGCTATTACTGGGTCCAAGAACGTCACATAATGGTGGATGGAGATTTTTGGAAAGTCTTGTGGTGTAATATATATAAATTTATTAGACAAGACAGACTCTGACTTATACAATATAACATAATGCATAATTTATACTTTACCCCAGCAAAATTGCATAGAATGGGCAAATGCGCATCTCTATTATGTACCCAATGCAACGAGGCCACTGTTTCTCTCTATCATCTGTTATGGAAATGCCCTAAAACTCAGTCCTTCTGGAATTCCATTCAACAAGCGATGGACCCACTTCTGGGTTTGGAGACTTTATTTACTCGCAAATGCTGTTTAGTGGTGATTTTATCCCCTTGTACCCTACGAATCAGAAAGGCTCATTTGACTTTGATTGCTGCAGCCGCAAAACTGGACATGCTGCGACACTGGAAAAAGAACTCTCTTCCCACATTCCTGGAGTGGCATCATGAGATCCTACTCGCCATCCAACTAGAAAAGCATATCGCAGTCATGCAAAATAGACCGCACTCCTTCAGTAATACACGGGAGTCACTATATACCTTGCTTTCCCTTTGGGGTACTTAGGCCTATCTTGGCACTCCTGGAGGTTTCTCAGTTTTCTCTCAGATGTGGTCGCAGACAGGGTGGGGAGGGATGGGGCATTCTATTTGTAATTAATAATAATGGGGTGTTAATTCGTTGCAGTAGATGCATTACACTGTTGTTCTTATGGATCCTGATGATCCAGCTAACTACTGACCTGTCTCTAACCTTCCTTTTGTTGGGAAGGTTATTGAGAAGGTGGTTGCAGTGCAATTGGACAATCACTTGGTAACACCTAGTGTCTATGAGGCTCTCCAGTCTGGTTTTAGGAAGAGGCATAGCATGAAGACTGACCTTGTTCGGGTATTAAATGACCTCCTAATGGCGAGAGCTCGAAAAAATCGTACCATCTTGGTCCTTCTCAATCTCTCAGCAGTTTTCAACACTGTGGACCATGAGGTGCTTCTGGAGACCCTACGGCTTCTTTGTGGACTGCCAGGTACAGTCCTAAAATGGTTTCGATCTTTCTTGATAGGCAGGTCTCAGAGGGTGGTCACAGGAATTTATTCCTCTGATGCCCTCCCCCTGCCTTGCGGGGTGCCCCAGGGCTCCATATTTGCACCCATGTTGTTCGCAGTGTATATGCTGCCCTTAGGAGATTTCATCAGGTGATACGGCTTGAGTTTTCACTGCTATGCAGATGATACTCAGCTGTATATGTCCTTTGTGCCCGGACAGATTGATGCGGTCTCTGTGCTAAACAGTTGCCTTTCTGAAATCAAAGACTGGATGAGCTCTAGTTGGCTAAGACTGAATCCAGATAAGACTGAGGTGCTGGTTGTGGAACCACATCGCCTGGGGGAGGGTGTTGGTGCTGGGCAAATGTCGGGCCTTTGGCTTGATGGTGCCTAGCTCGCCACCTCAGATCAGGTGTGAAACCTGGGCGTTATTTTTGACAATGACTTGACCCTGAAGTCTCAGGTGTCAGCTGTGGAATATTGCCCGGGTGAAACACCTGATTCCCCCAGGTGACCTTCCAACATTGGTCCACACCTTCATTGCTACCCGTCTTGATTACTACAATGCCCTCTACCTAGGGCTATCAAGGGTTGATATCTGTCACTTGCAGCTGGTGCAAAACGCTGTGGCCAGGTTGTTGACTGGTACCTCTAGGTCCAGTCATATTACACCTGTCCTGCGTGAACTGCACTGGCTGCCAGTTCAGTGGTGGATCACCTATAAAGAAGGCTTGCTTACCTTTAAAGCCCTGCACGAAAAGGGACCTGACTACCTTAAAGATCTCCTGACTCCCTATTCCCCCCAATCGTCCAATCCGATCCGCCGAAGAGGGATCGCTGGAGATTCCCAGAGTTCATTTAAAAACATCTGGCACTCGTGCTTTTTTATTTGCAGCTCCGATCCTGTGGAATTCTCTACCTCATTGGTTAAGAGATTGCCTGACCATCAGTAGTTTCAAAACAATGTTAAAAACATATTTGTGCTCGTTGGCCTTTCTGGACTAATTGACTTGGATTATAATGATTTGATTTTTAAATATGTTTATATTGTCTGTTTTATTGTATTTATAATCTGTACAGTGCCTTGGTTTTGAAAGGCGCTATAGAAAAAAAGATTGATTTGATGGTTGATACTTGATTCTGTATTGCTTCAAAATGTAATAAAGTATATTAAATAAAAAATAAATTATGTCATATTAAAACCATTTTTCGCTAAGGTGTGGATTGGGAGAAACTTGTACAGAGGTTGAGAAATGAGACCTTGTACAGAGAATGTATCAATCCTCAAACTAAGGAGGTATACAAACAATTGGTTCCTGCAAAATATAGGCAGAAACTGATAAAATTGGCACATGACATCCCTCTGGTGGGTAATCTGGGATGAGAGAGTACTTTAAGTAGGCTGCTCCATAAGTTTCATTGGCCATCCATGCAGCAGCAGGTAGCAGATTACTGCCAAACATGTAAGGAGATCCAAAAAGTGGCTACTGTGTGCAAAAAAAGTGACCCTCATGCCCACACCTGTGGTTGATGTACGCTTCCAGTGGGTCACTATGGATAGTGGGACCCCAGGAATGGAGTAGAAAAGGCAACAGATGTATTCTAGTTCTCAGTAACTAGTCTGCAAGATATCCAGAAGCAGTCAATATGAGAACTATTACTGCTTCTAGGGTAGCTGAGGAACTATCCAAGATTATTAATCACGTGGGTATCCTTGAAGTTATTAACAGATCAGGGGACAAATTTCACCTCCCAGATATTGCATTGGGTGCCAAGTGTAACAGCTGTTAGGACTTCACCCTACCACATCCAAAAGGATGGGCCACTAGAGCGGTTCGATCAGACACTTAAAAAAAATGTTAAGGAAATATGTGTCTGAAGAAGGGAAAGACTGAGACCTTTATGTCCCTTACTTGCTGTTCACCTACTGAGACGTGCACTAGGTATCTACAGTCTATCCCCTTTTGATTGCCTGTATGGTAAAATGCCTAGTGGGCCATTTGATGTGGATGACGATTGCTCTGGGAAACTACTCCTGTATGCAGATGATGCCGTCCTCTACAGCTCCCACACTGATCCCACTGCTCTCTGTAAGGCACTCCAAAAAACTTTTATGGAAGCAGAATCCTGGTTCGTTCGGCATAGGCTAGTTCTAAACTACAAAAAAGCAAAGTCTATGGTGTTTTCCCGCTCCCAAAGCAAGAACAGTGGGCTACCCATGTGCATACTGAACTCCCTCAATGACCCCCTTGAGCAGGTTACCTCTTTCAAGTACCTGGGTATCACCCTAGACTCAGGGCTCACCTACCATGACCACATCCGAAAACTGAGCACCGCTGTTAATGTGCGTATTGGTTTACTGCACCTGTACAAACACTGCCTCCCACCTGAAGCCCTCCACCTAGCTGTCTCAGCTTCAGTACTGTCACTCATACATTATGGTATCATTATCTATGGGGCAGCTGACAACACACACCTAAACAAAATCAGGCTGGCTCTTAATAAGGCCTGTAGACTAGCCTCCGGTTGCCCCAGACGCACACACACCTGCGACCTGTATGCCTCCACCAACTGGCTTAACGTCAACGGGAGGCTCAAATATCAGACATGCCTCTTTGCTAAAAAAATAACTGCAGGTCTACTCCCACCTGCCCTTACCCCCCTATTCCAGGCACCCTTGTCCTCCAGCCACACCCGGCAATCTACAACAACCTACTTCCAGATACCCCTCTGCAAGACCTCCTTGGGTCAAAGAACATTTAGGCACCAGGCCCCTAGCTGGCTTAACTCCCTCCTCTCAGAACCCAGACTTGGCTGGTTCAAGTCCCAACTACGTGACCTAATCTCTCAAGGCTCAGCCTGCGACTTTCCTTGTATTTTTGCTCTACCCGTCTCCCTTCATATTTGGACCTCACCCTGGTCCTACTACCCCAGGGCGTGCTTATACTGGGACAATGGACACCCCTAGTCCAGCCTAGACTACTAAATAACGACCAGGGCATGGCTAGTGCCACCATCCTGCAGTGTATGTACCCTGTTAACTGAATGCCGTCTTTACTCTGTAACTGTTTTTGCAACTTTCTGTAACCACTTTTGCTAATGTACAAGCTTCTTTGTAACTATTGAGTCTTATTTGTTGCCATTGTATCTGATACCTCTGTATATAATGACGTGGAACCTTTGTAAAGGAGTCTTTGACTCAGAGGTATGTTATCCAATATCTTCAATAAATAAATAAAAAATAAAATAAATAAAGGAGATGTGGGAGGGTAAAACTGATCAGAAACAAAAATGTAGTACAGTACATCACTGACTTACATCAGCAGTTGGGTAAATACATTCAGATTGTCCATGAGAATTGCCTGCAAGCTTAGGAAAGGAAGAAAGAATATGACATAAGGTTGAAGGGCAAACATTTTAACCCTGGGGATAAGGTATTGTTATTACTACCATCCCATGAAATAAACTGTTGATGGAACGGCAAAGGCCCGTCACAGTGGTGCATAGGACTGGGCAGGTGGACTATGAAATAGAGATCCCAGGCAACCATAGGTCTCACATTTATAATGCGAAACTGCTGAAGCTCTGGAAGAACAGAGAGGAAAACAAAGACCTGACTCAAACCATGTGTACTGTACTTCCTGAGCAGGAAGGTGGAGAATTAGAGCAAATCTATTACTGGCTGGACAAAAGCATAGATACATACATAGAATCTGTCGTCAGATAAGGACCGCATGGCCCATCTATTCTGCCCATTTTTCCTACCTATTAACATAGAAGTTGACGGCAGATAAGGACTGCAAGATCCATCCAGTCTGCCCATTTCTTTTTCTACCTTATAAATGTGCCATCGGCCTTTGCTCTGTCAATGGCCTGTCTATTCATACTAATCTGTATTGCTCCCTTATGCCTATCCCATGCCTGTTTGAAGCCCTGCACTGTATTCATATCCACCACTTCCTGAGGTAGGCCATTCCATGTATCCACCACCCTTTATGTGAAAAAGAACTTCCTCACATTACCCCTGAATCGGCCTCCCTCTACTCTCATGCTGTGTCCTCTTATCCTGCTATTTTTCTTATATCGAAACATGTTAGACTCTTTCACCTTGTTAATGCCCTAAAGGTGTTTGAATGTTTCGATCATATCACCTCTCTCCCTTCTTTGCTCTAGGGTATACAAATTGAGCTCTGTTAATCTGTCCTCATATGTTTCTGATGCAGTCCCTGCACCATTTTGGTTGCCCTTCTCTGGACTGTTTCAATTTGGTTAATGTCCCTGTGAAGATGTGGCCTCCAGTACTGCACACAGTACTCCAGATGGGGCTTAACCAGTGTCTTGTAAAGAGGGATTATTACCTCCCTCTTCTGACTTGTGATACCCCTACTAATACACCCCAACATCCCCCCTACCCTTACCTACTGTTTTAGTGGTCTGCTTAGATGATTTCAGGTCATCAGTGATGATGATGATGCCCAAGTCTCTTTCTTCCCTTGTGACTGCCAGCAACTCCCCTCCTAGCCTATAGGTGACTTCAGGGTTTCTGTTCCCTATGTGCATGATCTTGCACTTCTTTGCATTAAACTCCCAGTTGCCACTCTTCCGACCATTTTGCCAGTTTATCCATATCTCTTCTCATTCTGCCCACCCCATCTGGATCATCTACTTTGTTTCAGATCTTGGTGCCATCTGCAAACAGACAAACCTTACCCTCCAGTCCATCTGCAATTTCACTGATGAAGATATTGAAGAGGACTGGCCCCAGGACTGATCCCTGAGGTACCCCACTTGTGACTTGCATCTCTTCTGACTGTATACCATTTACCAGCACTCCCTGTTTTCTGCCCGTCAACCAGTTTTCCACCCAGCTGACCAACTTCTGACCCACCCTGAGCCTACCCAGCTTATTAATCAATCTTCTATGTGGAACACTATTGAAAGCTTTGCTGAAGTCAAGGTAGGCAACATCAACTGCTCCCCCTTGGTCCACCACTCTGGTTACCCAGTCAAAGAAATCTATGAGATTAGTCTGACAGGAACTTCCTTTTGTAAACCCATGCTGTCTTGGATCCTGTGCTGCTATGGATTCCAGGTGTTGCACTATCCTTTCCTTAAGGAGTGTCTCCATAATCCTGCCCACTACTGAGGTAAGAGAATGACTGGTCCGCAGTTCCCTACCTCCTCCCTGCTACCACTCTTGTGGAGCAGGATCACATGAGCCCTTCTCCAGTCTCCTGGGACCTCCTCTGTGCTCAGAGACTCACTAAACAATTCTGAAAAGGGCTCTGCTAGTTCCACCCTTAGCTCCTTTAGTACCCTGGGATGTATGCCATCAGGTCCCATTGCCTTGTCCACCCTGAGCTTATCGAGCTCTTGTAGGACCCTTTCTTTTGTGAAGAGACTAGTGCACACATCCCTCCCCCCTGTGTCCATGGTGCTGAGCTGTGGGCTCTGCCCTACCTTCTCTTCAGTAAATACTGAGCAGAAGTATCTATTTAGGATAGATGCTTTCACATGGTCCTCCTCTTCACATGACCCCCTTATCTCCTTTGATCTTAGCAATATCCCCTCTGGACTTTCTCCTTTCACTAATGTATCTATAGAACGTCTTTTCACCTTCTTTTACTGTTTGTGCTAGTATTTCCTCAGTTTGGGCCTTTGCCTGTCTTACTGCCTTCCCTGCTTCCCTGAGGGAGGCATACCAAACTTCCCTATCTTCATCCCGCTGCATTCCCTTATATTTCGTGAAGGCCAGCCTTTTTGGCTCTGACCTTTCCTGCTACTGATTTTGAGAACCAAAGTGGTTTCCTTCTTCTTTTGCACTTCCTTTTCTCTCTAACACAATGGGATGTTACTTCAAGTATTGCATCCTTAATGCTTGCCCACTTTACCTGTACCCCCTCACCTGTGTTTCTTTTTGCCAGGGCTAGCTTAACTCTGTTGGCCATCTTATCATAGTCAGCTCCTCTGAAGTCCCATATTTTTGCCTTGGAATGGGATGATTTAGATGTAGTGGCCAAATTGAACCATACCATGTGATGGTCGCTGGGCCCCAGGTGTCCTTCTACCTGGAGATCTGCAATCCCTTCCCTGTTAGTCAGCACTAGATCTAGGATAGCCCTGTCTGTTGTGGGTTGTTGTACCAGTTGTTTGAGGCCCTCCCCCTGCAGGGAATCCACCATGTGTCTAGTTCTGGCAGATGTTCTTGCTGGTACCGACCAATCTGTATCTGGCATGTTGAAGTCTCCCATTATCAGAACCTCCCCTTTAGCTGTCATGTTTTGTATATCTTCTAACAGTTATGTGTCTATGTCCTCCCCCTGGTCTGGGGGCCTGTAGACAACCCCAGTTCTTATGGCTGTCCCATTTCCTGTTTCCAGGGTGACCCACAGTTCTTCTGGTTCCTTATGTGTATTCTGAATTTCTGTAGCTTTGATATTTTCATTGACATAAAGGGCCACTTCACCCCCTCTTTTTGCATCTCAGTCTCTTTTGAACAGTACATAGCCAGGTTCTGAAGTCTCCCAAGTGTGGTTACTGGTAAACCACGTCTCGCTAATTGCTACTATGTCCACTTTAGTCTCTGTCATTATTGCCTACAGGTCTGGGATCTTGTTTCCCAGACTGCGAGCATTTATGTACGTGATTCTCCACTGGCCAGATTTCAGTGTGCTAGTTGTTGGGTGAGGTCTGGCATTTCCCCTGTGCATCATATGGGGAGCAGGACCTTTTTCCTTACCTGGTGATGCAAATGAACTGCAAACATGCTGAACTCCTGTTTGACCACTAGCTGAGGGGGGAGGTGTGTTCTTCTCCATTTGCTAGTTTTAATATTCTGCAAAGACATCAAACTTCTGCCCCAATGCACTGACACCCTCCTTAGTCAGATGCAGTCCATCAAATTTAAAGAACTTTCGCTCTCAAAACTGTTGCCAGTTACCTACAAATCTGTGTCCTTTTTCCTGGCACCAGCCCTTGAGCCACATGTTTAGCTCCCCTATCTCTCCTTCTCTGACCTTCCATCCATCTGCCCTCCTCTCCCAGACTGGCAGGATCTCAGAGAAGGAGATGCCAGATGAAATGGATGATAGTTTGTCACCCAGCCTGGTCAGGTGTTCCTTGGTCTCCACAACTGACTGGTTGGCGAAATCACTAGTCCCTATGTGTACCAGGACGTCAATGTTTTCTCTTGCTTCCTGAACAATTTTAGCAATGTGGTCAGTGTCTCTCCATGCTGATGTACCTGGGAGACATCTGACCATTACCCCTGGCTGGAGAAAGGTATCAACTCTCCGAATCATGGAGTCTCCTATGATCAGAAGTTTTTTTGAATTTCCTTTTTGCTTTTTTGTTTTGGTTCCTGTTTTGGGCACGTTTTGTTGTGCTAGCTCCTGTGCTGCAGTGTCCTCTGCCCCTTTGTTTGACTTTGGAGATAGAGGTAGATACGTTTTTGTAGTTTTTATATGGGTCATGGAGGTAATATGTTTGAGAGCACCAACTGATGGGGAACCCAATTTGCTCCTCCTAACCACCCGCCAGCCTCCTGGACCAACTACCCTCTGCGGTCGACGTGTTTCTCTTGGATGTTGGGGAAATGGCGGGTGGTCCTTATAATATATTTACTCTTGAATACACAATTTGAGGCACGCAATTTCTGCCCATGCTGCCTGGAGCTGAGCCCTTAGATCTCCAATGGCCCAGCATGGAGGACAGTGTCCTAAATCCCGTAAAACTGCCCTTCTAAAAAGTGTTCCACAGTACCTGCAGTTAATGATATCCATTCCAGATAAGTTGCTGGGTTTATAACCTGGTCAGAGTAACTAGAAGGAAGAAAATGAAAGCAAAAGTTTGATTTTGTGTTTTGTTTGTTTGTTTTTGTATAACTTGTTATAACAAGTTAAATTACTAGTGCCCCTGTAGATGAGGTCACAGTGTGGATACCCCACTGATCCGCCCCTTCCTGCTTTGCCACAGGAAATGTCACGACTATGCTACCCTATAAAAGGAGTGTAATGTGGGGTGGTTGGGGAAGAGGGGTGGGTGTCCGGGTCCTTCCCCTGCTGAAAAAGAAGAACCATGGACAAAAGAAACAAGGTGGTAAGAGTAGAAACAATCAGCCAGCAACAAATACAGTAACCCTGAAAGCTCATCACAATGATAGATGAAACTGTAAAACCTGTAATAATTTCACAGAAGATATACCCTGTAAGAAACACTTTGCTACAAAGAAAAATAAAGCAGTAACAGAAGATAAACCTTGCAAAAGACAATTTGAATCAGAAGATTACAGCAGTAATCTGTTAGCACACACCTGTAGGCACACCCTGTAATAATGCAGCAGAAGGTATATCCAGCAACAACAATTTGAATCAGAGAAAAATAAAGCAATAAAATGTTAGCAACAAACAGTAACAATCCCTGTGAGTACAAAATAAAAATAACAACACACAATAAATCTGCCTAGCCTTAATCCTTTCCCTTGCTCTGGTAAGGTTCTTTGCTCTGTCCTTTCAAGCAACCTAGAAGGAAAGAGCTCGGGTGAAGCTAGGTGCCTTGGCCAGCAAACCTAGTCTTCCACCTATGGTATTCCACTTTTGCTACAGACCATAGATGATATGCGACTTAATTTTTTTTTCCCGCCTCTAGGGTTCCCTTACGTTTATCCCATGCATTTTTGAATTCCTCCATTTTTGAATTCCTCCACCATTTTTGCCCCCACCACCCATGCAGGGAGGCTGTTCCAAGAATCCACCACCCTTTCTGTAAAGAAGTACTTCCTCACATTACCCCTGATTCTGCCTCCCTCCAACTTCATATCATGCTCCCTAGTTCTTGTCCCTCCTCTTTTTTGAGATATGCTACCCCCTGTACCTTATTAATGCCCTTTAGATATTTGAATGTCTCTACCATGTTCCCCCCCCCTTTTCTGTCATCTCCATCGAATACGTATTGAGCTCTTTTAGCTTCCCCTTATATGATTTTTGGTGCAGTCTCTATATCATTTTAGTAGCCCTTATCTGGACTGCCTCCACCCTGTCTACATCCTTCAGAGGTGTGACCTCTAGTACTGGACACAGTACTCCAGATGAGGTCTCACCAATGATCTGTATAGTGGCATCATTACCTCCTTTCTTCTCTCTGCCCAACCCTTCCTTCGGGTTTCACTTTCCCCGTTACTCCTCAGGAAACCCTACTTGCTCTTTCATTAATCAATCTGTCCAAATCGAGTCCTGATGGGCTGGACCCTAAACTCCTCTATCTTTCAGCTCCTGCCATCCCCCCCCAACCACCTAATAAACTTCTCCTTCTCCTTTTGCTCTGTTCCTCAGAAATGGAAGATTGCCAAATTTCTCCTTCTTCACAAAGGGAGTGACCCCGCCCAGTTCTGATATTGCCATTCCCCAAGTAAAGATAAATCCCAACCTGGAACCCAGTCAGCTAACTGCTATAAAAGGGATAGTATAGGAATTTAAGGCAGTGTTCACCATGACTCCAGGAATAGTTAGTCAGGTTGAGCACATTATTGATACAGCATCAGCTCCACCTATACGCAGAGGCCATACAGAATCCCAGAAAAACAAAAACAGGCTGTAATTGAGGAGCTGGAAAAAAATGAAATCACTAGGAATTATTGAGCCTTGAAGCAGCTCTTGGTGCGCTCCTATTGTCATACTGCCTTAGAAGGAAGGGGGCATCTGTCTTTGTACTGATTTTAGGAAAACAAACATTTGTCAATCGGACAGGTACCCGAAGCCATGGGTGAATGATCTTGTCAACCAGTTGAGATGTGCCAAGTACATAATAACGCTAGACTTTTTAAATTTTTTTTATTTTATTTTAGTTGCTTAACCAGGAGTAGCACACTAAACTGAAAGCTTTTTTACAGGAGCGACCTGGGAGCACAGGGAAGTTAAGTGACTTGCTCAGGGTCACACAGTATGCAGGTGGAAGCTGTGGGATTCAAACACAGATCTGGTCTGCTGGATGTCACCAGATTTGCAGCTCAGAGCCTTAAACCACTGCGCTATACTGCCTCCCTTAACTAAACTAACTTAACTAAAGAGTCCTGGCAAATTACACTGGAGACCAAGTCAAAAGAAAAAATTACTTTTGCTACCACTATGGGATTTTTCCAGTTCACTGTAATTTTATTTGGACTCCATAGGGCACCTGCCACATTCCAGCACTTGATGGACAAGATCTTGGCCCCACATCACCAATATAGTTCTGCCTATTTGGATGATGAAGTGATATTTAGCTCCATCTGGGAGAGTCATTTGTCACACATCAAAGTGGTAATATCTGATATTGCAACAGCTGGTCTCACCACAAACCCTGGAAAATGTGCACCAAGCATGGTAGAGACCAGACATCTAGGATATGTAACGGGAGATGGAAAAGTTAATCCAGAAATATCCAAAGTGGAGGCAGTCACTAACAGCCCTATACCTAAAACCAACAGACACATAAGATCATTTTTGGGTTTAGCAGGCTATTATTGTTTTGTTAAAGGTTTCTGAAAACTAGCTGCACCCCTGATAGACTTGCTCAAGAAGAACAAACATAATAAACTGAAAAGATTCCAGACAGCAATCAAGCTTTTAATGCCATGAAAGCCTGTTTATACATTTTGCCAGTTTTTAAGAGCACGTATTTTTCAACCCTTCTTGCTTCAAACAGATACCTCGAAGGCTGTCTTGTCTTGTCCTGTCCTCTTCTCTTGTCTTTTCTCTCCTTTTTTTCAAATTTGTAACTAGGAGAGGTATGCTGAGCAGAGGTTAATTTCCAGGTGTGACACAGGGGAAGGGAGAAGAACAATTAAAAACAAAAATATGGCCAGTCAGGTGACGTGGCTACAATGAGTACAACATAAAGAGCATAACTTAGTTGAGTGTAGTACAGACAGAACAGCAAAGCATTGCATATGGAGGACAAAAGAACTAGCATACAAATCATCCATGCAAACTGGGCAAACTCAAAGTATGTAATGCCAGAATGAAGGGAGGCTGAGATGGTGCAGAAAGTAGGAGTCAAAACAGGTTGATTAACTTCAATGAGTTTGCCAGGACTATGAGGTTAAGAGGGAAGGGAAGGTAAGGGGTAGTCAAAAGCTAGGCAAAGGTAAGAAAGGGTTTAGCTAAAGGGTTGGCAGGAGTTGGTGAGAGGAGCTTTAGTTGGTGTCTAATGGCGGAAAGGGAGGGGAAGAGATGGATGGAGGATAAAAGGTTCCAGAGGGAGGGGAGGGCATACAAGAAAGGAGATTTCCCAGCTGACAAATGTGGGTAGGAGGGGGAAGGAGAATATGTGTAAGCCTCTTGAGCAGAGGGAGGAGGAGGAGGAGGAGGAGTGAATGGGAAGAGGAGATGGAATCTACATCAGCCATAAGCTCCATGACAGAGAGAAAAACTATTCAACTATCGAGGAGTGTTTGGCTGTAAAATGGGCAGTTGAGTCACTGTATTTTTATCTGACCAAAGCTGAATTCACGTTGATAACAGACCACAACACTATAAAATGTCTCCACGATACGAAGGATAAAAATGCATGGGTTGCTAGGTGGTACCTTGTTCTCCAGCCTTATAAATTCAAAGTGGAACATAAACCAGGGGTAAATGCACAAAAATGCAGACTTTCTTTCAAAAGATGGGGCAAATGAAAAAATTACTTACCATAGTAATCTTGATTCTTCCCAGTGATACTCAGGTATTCATAACTTTCTGCAGTGTCCTTTTAAGCCAGAACTGCTCGGAGAGGACAGAATACATGCAAATGATGGAACTCTTTGCACATGACAACTATTCAAATGCTGCTTTGAACTAACTGCCTTAGTTCTAAAACCCCTCAGATTTCCTGGCCGCCTGGAAAGGCAGGCCCCCAAGGCTATGAATACTGAATAACAATAATAATAATGATAATTAAGCCCATAACCCCCCCCCCAAATGGAGGGGAACACATAACAGATACCCCAAAAATGTCAGAATCACCTGAAAGAAGGTGGAAAACAACATGAACCTTGTTTTTATTTTTTATTTTATTTTAATTCATATATTGGATTTACAACCTTTGAGTCAAAGACTCATTTACAAAGGCACCTCGTCGCAGGGAGGGGAACAATCAACTTGTGAGACAAGACAGTGGGGAACAGTACAGGTGAAATACATGCAGCATACAAAACAGACTCTTCAAAGTGCAAAATAAACATAGACAGTTTGCAGAAGAGCACACAACAATAAGTCATTGGTGTCCCAGAGGGTCATGCAGGATACAGTATGTGGTATACAGACTGAAGACAGGCTATCGAGAGAACTGTTGTATACGTAATCCTATAGGAGCTGGTCGGTTTGAAAGGCACTCACGGTAAGCCTTATAATAGGCACACACATCTCTGGGTGCTAACGAGGTGTTTGCGTAGGGCGGTTTTAAATGGCCAATTTTAGAGGTGTTTGTGATGTGCGTGGGAAGGGAGTTATACCAGGACGGTGCTCTGTGATGGAAGGATCTTTGGGCGAGTGAGATCCTGGCTCTAGGCACCTGGAAGGTAACTTTGGTAGTCCTATGGGTGGCGATCGAGTGGGAGGCCCGTAGAAGCGGTGCGGTGATACCTGGGGGACATAGCCCAAGTAGAGCCTTTTTAGCTAGTATGCAGGTGTGATATTGCAGACGTTCTTCGAGATTGAGAATGTTAGAGCTTGTTTGAAAAAGTGGTGCCAGAAGTGGTATTTATACCCCTGAAAGCACAGTATTCAGGAGTGCAGAGGCTAAAGGTTCTACAAGGGGAGGCAGGATAGGAAGTTATGAATACCTGAGTATCAGTGGGAAGAAACAAGATTACTATGGTAAGTAGGTTTCTCTTCTAACCCCAGTAATACTCAGGTATTCATAACTTTCTGCAGACTGTGAAGCAGTACCTTTGGAGGTGGGCACAGAACCTTATTTTGGAAACAGACTTTGCAGGACTGCTGTGCCAAACTTGGCATCATCCCTGGACTGAATATCCAGATTATAGTGCTTTGTAAAGGTGTGTACTGTTTTCCAGGTAGCTGCTTTACAGATGTTCACTAGTGGAACATCCCTGGCAGCTGCTAAAGTAGCAGCTATTCCTCTTGTGGAATGGGCCCTCGATCCTGGATACACTGAACTATCCATTGAAAAATGGACCTTTTCAATGCTGGATTACCCTTTCCCACATCCCCATAAGTCAAGAACAGCTGTTTCCTGTCCTGCCTATGATCCTTAGTGGCTGTCATATAGTAGCCGGGAGCTCTCTTGACATCCAGACAATGAAGTTTCCTTTCACCAGAGGTAGAATGCTCAGTGAAAAAGACAGGTAGGGTAATGGTTTGGTTCAGGTGGAAATCAGAGACCACCTTAGGGAGAAATTGACTGTTTGTTCCCAGGACCACCTTATCCCTGTGGAATGAAATGTAGTCCTATTCAATGCAGAGAGCCTGGAGCTCACTGACACTTCTTACAGAAGTCATTGCCACTAGGAAAACTGTTTTCCAAGTGACATATTTCAGATTAGCAGAGGATATGGGCGCAAAAGGAGGTCCCATAAGCTTAGCTATGCACACATTAAGGTCACATGCTGGCACCGGCTCCCTATGAGGTGGGTGCAAAAAGGCCAAGCCTTTGAAGAACCTCCTAAAGATAGGGTTGAAGCCATTGACACATTCCTTCCAGCCGATATGTAAGCGGATGCTGCAGCCAGGTGGACCTTGAGGGCACTGGGCTGCAAAACCAATGAATGTAAATAAGAGAGGTCATCAAGAACAGCTGGAACCCCAGCTTGTGTTGGTACCAGTTCTCTAGCTGAACATCAACTAGAAAACATTTTCCATTTTGAAGCATAGGTTTTCTTAGTGGAAGGCTTCCTGTAAACTCTTAGGATGCCTAAAACACTTTCAGACAGATGCAAGCCTGTATATTCTAGGTCTTCAAGAGCCAAGCTTTGAGCTTGAGAGAACTGAGGTTCAGAAAAAGGAGCCTCCTTTGGTTGGAGGTTAACAGATTGTGCCTCCAAGGGAGGTGTATTGGCTCAGCTACAGACATGGAGAGCAGCAGAGCGTACCATGGCTGCCTGGCCCAGTCTGGTGCTATCAAGATCATTGATGCTGACTGGGACCTGAGCTTGAGCAATACCCTGTACACCAGAGGGAAGGGAGGGAAAGCATACAGGTGCTTCCCTGACTAGTTCAGAGCTAGAGCATCCAGGGAGAGTGTACCCCGATCTGGTGGTCTGCAACAGTATTGTGGGAGGTGGTGGTTCTGGTGGGATGCGAACAAGTCCATCTCTGGGGTACCCCACCTCCTGAAGATCACTTCCACCACTTGCCTGTTCAGGGTCCATTCGTGATGGGCCTGGTTTATTCGACTCATGGCATCTACAAGGGTGCTGTCCTTCCCTGGCAGATGGACTGCCTGTAGGGAAACTCCCAATGAGTATGCTAGGCTCCAAATTTTCATGGCTTCTGTGCAGGGGACCCGACCTGGTACCTCTCCGCTTGTTTATGTAGCACATTGTGGTGGTATTGTCTGTTCTGACCTGTACCATGTTTCCCTGTACTAGTGATATAAAGGCCTTTAGTGCCAGCAACACTGCTCTGAGTTCCAGCGGATTTATGTGCTGGAGTGACTCTACACTTGGCCAAGTGCCCTGGGTTGTGTGGTCCCCCAAATGGGCACCCCATCCCAGTAGAGATACCACTGTTGTAAGCACAACTGATTGAGACTCCTGCTGAAAGGGAACCCCTTTCCTTAGGTTGGATTCCTCTTTCCACCACTGAAGTGCCTGCAGCAAGATTTTTGTTACTGGGATCAGCTTTGAGAGGGAATCTCTTCTTTGGCACCAGTGTGCCCTTAGGTGGAACTGAATGTCTCTCATTTGGAACCTGGAGCCCAGTACCATGCCTGTGGCTGCAGCCATGTGGCCCAGGAGCTGTAGGAACTGCCTTGCAGTTTTTGACTTGTGCAGGCTGAAATAATTTGCAATTAACTAAATACTTCTTACCCTGTCTAAAGGCAGGTAGGCCCTGCCCTGCTGGGTACTGATCTTTGCTCCTATGAACTGCAGCACCTGTGCAGGTAGAAGGATGGATTTCTTGTGATTTATCAAGAACCCCATGGACTCTAGAAGCCCCTGAGTGATCTACGGATACTGTCTGACTTGTTCTGGTGATTTTCCCACCACAGCCAGTCATCCAGATATGTGAACAACGTGACACCTTGCCTTCGAAGATGTGCCACAACCACAGCCAGGCACTCTGTGAACACCCTTGGAGCTGAAGTGAGGCCAAATGGCAGGGTTGAAAACTGGTAGTGACATGACGGAAGTCTGAACCTGAGATATTTTCTGTGAGACTCCCTTATGGGGATGTGGAAATAGGCATCTTTTAGGTCCAGTGATACCAACCAGTCTCCTTTTTGGAATGCTGGTAGAATCAGTGCCAATGTTACCATTTTGAACTTTGGTTTTGTCAAATGCTTGTTTAGTACCCTGAGTGTCCAAGATAGGCCGCCACTTCCCACTTTTCTTTGTGGTAAGGAAATACCTTGAGCAGAAACCCTTTCCTTTCTGCTGAGGTGGGACAGGTTTAACTGCCCTTGACAGTAGCAAGTTTTGAACCTCTGCCTCCAGCAGCTTCTTTTCTGTGAGGGAAGATGGCCTGAACACTCTGGTTCTCAGAAGCGGAAGGGATTTGAAATTCAGAGACAGTCCATGACTCACTACCCCCAGGATCCACTTGTCTGTGGTGATTGTTTGCCAAGCCTTGAGGTAGTGAGACAGCCAGCCTCCAACTGGTATCGAGGAGGTGGCCTGTGAAGGCACGTCAGTGTGTTTGCTTAGTCTGGGGCTGAGGCTGGGTATGAGATTCCTGCCTGGAACCCCTTCTGCCCCTACCTCTGAAGTACCCCTGCTGGGGATACTGTTGGCATTGGGGTACAGCCACTGTCTGGAAAAAGGGCCTACTGTGAAAGGACCTGCCCCTGCCTCCCCTTCCATAGGGTCTAGTGGATGGAGAGGCTTTCTCTTTAGCTGACTTGCTTTTGAAGATGGCTTTGTACACATTCACCTTCTTCATATAAGACACTGTTGTCTCTCTAAAAAGAGAATTACCCTCAAGAGAGAAATCCAGAGCCTTTGTTTGAGTGTCCTGGTTAAGATTTGTGGTTCTTAGCCAGGTGACCCTCCGTTGGGAAACAGTATTGGGCAGCCACCTGACTGCTGTATCACTGGTATCAGCCATTTGAAACTGATACATGGCTGCCTCTAAGCCAAACCTGGCAGTTTCTGTGAGGTCATTAGACAAGGGTGATGAGGCTTTATTTGCCATAGCGAGTACAAATTGCCATAATGACTTCTGATACTGATCCGCATAGGCTTGAAAATTAGCTTGCCTGATGGCCAAGGAAGCTGAGATATAGCCCTTCTTGGCCATAATGTCAATTTTTCTGGACTCCTTTTCTGGTGGGTGAGAAGCCAGAGGCACCTTTGCCTTGTCACAGGCTGCTGTCTGCACCATCCCTGGTGGTCAGGGTGGGAAAACAGAAAATCTGCACCCTCTTTGTCCAACTGGTATTTCTTGTCCAGCCTCTTATCAAGAGGGGGGGACAGAGTTAGGGGTCTGTAAAATCTTCAAAGCCTCTTTTTTGAAGAATTTATTCACAGGTAAGAGGAGCTTTTTTGTGGGGGTTAACCCCATCATCTGGAGGTATTCCACCTCCTCATCTTCTAGTTCCTCACTTGTGATGATGTCCAGGGCATCAGACATCTTTCTCACAAAAGTGAAATGTGTGGAATAATCCTCAGTGGTTCTATGAGGAGAACCAAAATCCAGCTCGGGGAAACCTCAGGTTCAGTGGGTTCCCCCCTTATCCTCCTCCTCACTCTCACCATAATCCTCCTCTTCAGCAAATGAGGATTCATCTGAACTGCCAGCCTGTCCAGCTAGGGCTTATACAGGTGGCTGTTGGCCAGTGGGGAAAAAGGCCTTGCAAGGCTTGCACCACTTTAAAAGCCTGTGCTATTTCTTGAGGAGAAGTAAGAGCCAGAGCACCCACAGAAGTCCTTTTTTTCCAGTAGGGGGTTCTGTGTGCTTTACTTTCTTAGTCTTTTTGGAGGAAACCGGGGAGTCAGCCAGTTTAGCAAGCCTCTTAGTAATTTCATCACCTGTCTCAGGGGTTGAAACAGTCACTGCTGTGGATTCACCCACAGCAGAAGAAGGTGTCAGTTGGTCAGAGCCAGAGAGACCCTTAGGTGGAGGAAGTTTTTTCTTTAGCTGTTCCAAGCATTTCTCCACTGTTTTCTCTGGGAAGGTTTTACAAATATCACAGTCTTCTTTTTGGGTGATCATAGCCAAGGCAGGCAACACACAAACTGTACTTGTCTGCCTTAGCAAACACTTCTCCACAATCAGTACGATTTTTAAAACCAGGTCCACCAGTTTTCTTTTTAGGTTTTTATGACATTTTATCAGGAACCAATAAAAATGTGAACAGCTAAATAATTAAAACATTTGATCTAAAATTTAGCGGGTGCAGTCAGTTCCAGAACCGATAAGGAACCAAGGAAAAAGTGAA
The DNA here is from genome assembly GCA_016271365.2 of Neoceratodus forsteri. NCBI lineage: Eukaryota > Metazoa > Chordata > Ceratodontiformes > Ceratodontidae > Neoceratodus > Neoceratodus forsteri. Next base: position 633,375,032 of record CM028131.1, read on the forward strand.
CTGAGGTTATCGGTTCAGTAACCAATAAAGTGGTTACAAAAATAAAATATTTAAAATTAAATTAAACTAATGGTTTTTTTTAGTCAGAAAACCGTGAAAATAACTTGGTTCCCCACCGGTTATACTGAACCAGGAGGAACTGATAACAATACTAAAATTAACACTAAAACTAAGATTTTGTGAAAAATTACAATAAGTAAAAGGCATCAAATGAAAGAAAAGGATACTTACATGTATTTATAAGTTTCTTCACGTCACAGGTTAAAGTTGAGGAGAGGAACTCCGAGCAACTAGGCTTGACAGGTAGAGAGTGAAATCTGAGGGGTTTAGAACTAAGGCAGTGAGTTCAAGGCAGCATTTGAAGAGTTGTCACGTACAAAGAGTCCCATCATTTGCATGTGTTCTGCCCTCTCATGGCAGTTCTGGCTTAAAGGGACACTGCAGAAAGTTATGAATACCTGAGTATTACTGGAGTTAGAAACAAGTGAAAACACAGAAACTGGATACTGTAGCTGTGTGCTGAAATGTAAAAACTGTATGATCTAATTGCATTGGTTCATATCTGATGACTTATCAAGTGAGTTTTAGCATGGTTTTTCCAGAGTATAGGTAACAAGGCTCTAAATGACAGAGTTAGGAGGTTCCCACAGAATTATATTGATGTGTGCATTTCTGTTCTGATGTATATACATGTATCTGTGTTACGTTTGATGCATATCAGTGTAGATTATCTCCACACTTTCTTAGGGTCCTTGGGAACAGGGTTCCTGGCAAGGGTGGGAAGGAATCCCCTTAGCTCCAACTATTGGTACAGAGTCTTTTAAAACCTTCCTGGGTTTGATTTTAAGGGGGGAGGTGTGTGATAAGCCTGACGTCTCCTATCACTGTTTAAGCAAATAGAAATACAGAAAGGAGAGAGAGATAGTCCCATCCCATTTCAGGCACTGAAGTCATTTAGTCCTTTGTCTATCCTGTGTCCTTTTTTCACCCCTAGTCTGGCCAGACATGGTCTATTGTGCATCTTTTCTGTCCTATCCCCTCCATTTTCCCTCTGTTGTCCAGAACACACTCCCTGACCTCATTAGTTGGGCAGTTTTCCTGATGAGGAAACCTAATAAAAAGAAAGATGAAGAGATATAATGTATGCAGAAACAGTGAAGAAGTGACTAGATATATAGTGCCATCTCGTGGCTAGAGAAAAATAGTGCAGCAGAATTACAGGTATATTCTAGAACTTTTATGATAATTGATTCAAACAGCATGTACCACACTTCTAGTTAAGCTAGCAAATGTTTATTAGGTGTATGCCTACTTCTTATATATATATATATATATATATAGTAATAAGGCACAGTTTTGATATTAAATAACATGGACTGTACTAAATGCATTATCTATTATGCTCAAGGGCATATTACTGTTGTGTACATTCTAGTACTTTCTGTGAAGATTGATGTTCTGTTTAGCCTATGGGAACTGGGAGGCAGTGTTTTTCCTCTAAAGGAATCCCTGATGATTGGGACTTGAGTCAGTTGGTGTCTGGTCACTGCAGAGGAAGGATTACTTGTTGGAGGCACTGCTGAAGGACACATGGAACTATGTGTGGCTCTTGAGGAGTAAGCCTTGTTTCGGGGAGAGACCTTGTTGGCCCAGACTGCTTCACAGAGACTGCAAATGTGACACTTAGTATTGCGGAAAGGTTCCACAGTGCCAGAAATTAAGGTGGCTGTGATATTCCAATCTTTTATTGATTTTGCTTGCTCTTCAAATAAATATATGCCTACTGCATTTTCTTCAAGATTTGCCTGTCCGTGTGCTTCCTGAACACCCATGACACTATAACTGGTTTTGAGGAATAGAAAATAAATCTCACCCATTACTAGAAATAATATTGAGGTCTGGAGAGAAATTTCATAAGATGATTGGACATTTAAATACCATCTCTTGGTATACCACATTTAAAGCAATCCCTACTAAGAATGATAGCGTAATAGTTTGAAGGAAAGCTAAGGACATTCATTTCTTGGGACAATTATATTGCAATAATAACCTTAAGTCTTTGGAAGAATTTAAACAGAAATATCAGTTATCTAGTGGTCACTATTTAACATATTTGCAGGCTTGAATGTTTAACGAGGCAATATCTAATTGTTTAAACTCATAAATGGGGGGGGACAAGGAGATGGGGGTAGATACTCAGGAGCAAAAATTACCTACTGCCATGAAAAACATTGATTCTAGAAACTGGAAACACTTACTTCTAAATGCCAGAAGTCTAACTAACAAATTTGAGGAGCTAAAATATTTACTAGTAACAAATGATATACAGATTTGTGCAATAACTGAGACGTGGTGGGATACCAATGATTCATGGGACCAAAATATAAATGGATACAACCTGTATAAAAACTCTAGGGTATACAGAAAGGAAGGCGGGGGTAGCCATCTATGTGGCAAACAATTTTCAATCTGAAGAAATACAAATGTCATCAAATGATTTAGAACACATTTGGGTCAAAATTACTCCGTGCAAATCATCAAAAATAGTGATAGGCATAATCTACAGGCCACCAGCTATCAAAAAGGAAAGTGACATTGCCCTCTTGAACCAAGTACAAGAATTAAATCCAGCAGATAGAATTCTGTTATTGGGAGATTTCAACCTTCCAGGGGCTAATTGGGTGACATTAAAAAGGTCAAATAAAACAGATACTAACTGGAGGAATTCAACAATATAGGGTTGGAACAGAAAGTAGGAGAGCATACCAGGGAAACAAAATATTAGACTTGATCCTAACAAATATGGGAGAGAACACAGTAACTTGTAAAACTAACACCCACCGAGTATTAGTGATCATGCTACTATTGAGTTTGAAATAAAGGAATCATATCAGAAATTAACAGGGGCCACCTCTGTGCTTAACTTTGGTACACTAATTTCCAAAAAATGAAGGAGAGCATCAAGGACTGGGACTGGCAAAAATAATTCAATAACAAATCACTGAACACCATATGGGAAACATTTTGAAATAAAATCAATCAAGAGATAAATAAAAATATATCACGCAAGTTCAAATACAGCAACAAAGGAAAAACACCAAGCTGGATGACACCTAGAATAAAGAAAATGATAAACAAAAAGAAGAAACTATATAATAGGACTAAGAACAATAAAACATCGGCAGGGTGGCTATGTTACAAGGCGGCAGCAAACAGGGTGAAGATGGAGCTAAAAAAGGCCATCGCAAAGTATGAATTAAAACTAGCTACACATGCTAAGGATAATTAAAGCCTTCTACTCATGTATAAATAATAAGAAGTGGACAAATAGCAGTGTGGGACCCTTAAAAGATCAGAATGGTCAAATCATATCAGACGAAAAGGGTATGAGTGATTTACAAAACTCTTATTTTACTTATGTATCTAATCCTAGAACACTTCAAATATAAACACTGAACCTCCTATAAATGAAGTTAGTCAGTTACATACAGACTTGGAGGATGAAAAACCAGACTTAGAAAAATAAACCCCAGTAAATCCCCTGGGCCCGATGGTTTACATCCAAGAGTGACCAAAGAACTATGGGAGGAAATTGCTCCACCATTGACGTATATATTCCAAACTCCGGACCACTGGAAAGTAGCATCAATCATTCCACTATTTAAGACAGGCTCCAGAGCAGATCCATCCAACTATAAGTCACTTAGTTTAACATTGATTCCCTCTAAGACATTGGAAGGCATATTAAAAGATAACATAACTACCTTCGTAGAACAACAAAATCTAAAGGACATGACACAACACGGGTTTACAAAGGGGAAATCTTGCCAAACAATATGCTTCAGTTCTACGACAGGGTAAGCAGGCACTTGGACAGGAGGGAGTCGGTGGACATAGTGTACCTGGATTTCTCATAGGCTTTCGAAAAACTGCCTCACTCAGAATTGCTGGAAGTTCTTAAAAACATGGGTATCCAAGACACAATAGGAAGTTGGATAAAAGCATCGCTAACTCTTAGAAGACAAAGAGTCTGTATCACGGGAGTCTATTCAGATATGGCAGATGTGTCAAGTGGGGTGCCTCAGGGATCAGTGTTGGGGCCCTGCTTGTTTAACTTTTATGTAACATCTATACAGTACGAATATGATAATGTATGACTCACAAAATTTGCAGATGAAGTGCCAGATAGGAGCTGTAATAACAAAAGGGGAGGGAGGGGGCAGGGTCTCTACAGACAGCACTGGATTATGTACAAAATTGGACCTCCAAATTCAAGTTATTTCTGAACAAAGAAAAATGCATAGTGATGCATATGGGCAGAAGAAACCCAGCTCATTCATATACTTTGGAGGGTAATATACCCTAAGGGAGGTCACTGAGGAAAGAGATCTAGAGATTCTGGTCACCCAAGATATGTTGTTTTCCTCACATTATAAAAATATTGTGCAGAAGGGGAATAGAATAGAATATTCCAGAATGGGCCTGACCAGAGAAGAGTACAAGGGGAGGATCACCTCCTTGTTTCTGCTTTCTATATTCTCTGGTCAGGCCCATTCTGGAATATGAATCACAAGTCTGGGCCCCCTATAAAAAGGGCAATATAGCCTTGATTGAAAGGGTACAGAAAAGGGCTACTAGAAGTATCAGTAAGTTAAAGGGGAAAGATTATAAGACAAGTCTCAGGGATCTAGATCTGTTTCCCTTAGAGTGCAGGAGAAGAAGAGGGGACATGTGCCTGGTTCATAAAGCATGGTCTGATGACGAACTGTGGGATCACCTGGGCTTGGAAACCAGAGACCTGGTTTATAATACCCGTGCACACCCTCTCCAATTAAAGGATAGAAAACCCAGGTCAGTTAAGGGTCAAAAGTGGTTTAGCCAACGAGTGGTATGTACCTGGAATGGGCTCCCTCTTGAGGTGGTAAGTAGCTCAAACACACACCTCTTTAAAACCAAACTAGATGAATTCTTTAGAGAACAAGGACATCTGTATACCATAAGAACATATTGTGAGCATAATGGACGAAAGTCTATATCGGCTCTGTATATACCTATGATTGTAGTTTTATCATCAAAAAAGTAGGGGAAGAGATGCTTTCTGACCTCTCCCCACTGGAATCTTTACGGATGGCAGAGGAAACCAAGATGGAAAAATTAATCAGCAAAATGTATGCAATAATTTTAGAGAGGAAAAAAAATTAGTCTGGGAACAGCCATATGATGCTTCGGTTAAGGAGTTAGGGCAGTGGAAGCAGGATAAGTTTGGGCCTCAGATTTTACAACCACCTATGCAGTTCTCTAAGAATGTTATGTCAAACACATATCAATTGTATATAGAAAGTATCTCACTCCTACCAAGGTAAATAAAATTAATGCATCCTTCTCTGATTTATGTGACAGATGTAGTCATGCTCGAGGTTCATTAGTTCACATGCTCACAGACTGTGTTATGCTCAATCCATGTTGGAATAAAATAAAAAAAAAAAAAATACAATTTTGGACTGTACTTTCCCCCTTTCACCCAGGGATAAAACTGTTGGGAACTGGTTACAGAAATTTTGATCATATTTTTGAGAGACAAAACTTGTCAACATTGCATAAGTTAATACAAGAAAACTCACTTAATTGGAGAAAAATATCCGTTGAAGTTATGAACCTTGATTAAATTTAGTTATGGGCTGTGTAAGATTAGAGCAGATGTTTTACACTGCAGAGGGCAAGCCTCAAATATTTGCAGTGACTTGGGAGCTATTCTTTAAAGGAGAACTGCACTGAATCTAGAAGTCATTTTTCCCCAGAGGAAGCTGTTTTTTTATTAAATACTGGTTCAAATTTAGTTGTAGCTCCATGTATACAGGCTTTTTAGCTATCCCAGTGGCTGTTTCTGAGTTACATGCTGCTAATAAGAACCATTTTTGAAACTATCTGATGTAGCTTATGTCCCTGTTCTGCTCTTCCATTGTTGGCACAGTGCATCCACGTTCTACTACAGAATTCTTAGGCTGTTAGAGACATAAACTACATCATACAATTCTAAAATGGTACTCAGCACCAGATAGTAAAGCAGAAACACTTACTAAGGTTACTAAAAAGAATGTACACATGGAACAGTAATAGAATTTGAACCTGTCCTTACAAACAGCTTCTACTGGGAAAAAATACTTAAAGGTTTAGCACAGTTCTCCTTTAAAGCAATAATTTTGTAAAATCAGAAAAAAAAGTTTCATTTTGTAATTGCAGGACTGCAGACAGAGCTTAATCTTTTGTATCAACATTTTTGCTGTTTTCTTCAGGGTTTTTTTTTGTTCTATTTATCTTGTTTCAATAACAAGAACAAGTTTGCTCCTATAAATACCTAGGGATCCATTTTGACCCCTCCCTCTCCTTCCATGGACACATCGCTGCCCTAGCCACTGCCACTAATATCCGATTGGGCATCTTACATTGGTATAAACACTGCCTCCCCCCGGAGGCTCTTCGACTCGCAGTCACCTCCTCTATCCTGTCCCTAGTGGACTATGGACTGCCAGTGTATGGTGCTGCTGATCAGACCGCACTCCATAAAATTCGCACTACTCTGAATAAGGCCTGCAGGTTAATTACTGGGGCACCTAGGCTAACACACACCTGTCTACTGTACGCTAAAGCTGGTACTTGATCTTGTGGCGCCTCAAATATCTGACCTGTACCCTTACAAAAAGACCCTCCTTGGACTATCCCGCCAGGATTGACCACCACCATCACGCGCTCTGTCCCACTAGTTCATACTGGACCTCTGCGAAACTCTCTTGTTATCCCTAGAGCTAGGACCTCTCACGGCCAAAGAACCTTCAGCTTTAGGGCCCCTCCTGGTTCAACACACTGCCCTCCATCTCCTAAGCTCCAACTATATCAGGCTTCAAACTTCCTTACGTAACCACCTTATTAACACCCGAAGCTGTAATTGCCACTAGTCAAAGCCGTACTCAATTCTTATGACAAAGCTTACTACAAAGCTGCTAAGGACAACATAACTCTGGTATTGTTTGCATCAATCCTACCTGTACCAGCTTGTTTGTATCTATGTCTTAAGTTACTGTTATACTGTGTTGTACTGTTATACTGTGTATTTTCGTTTGTCTTACTGTGACAAGGTACCTTTGTAAATGAGCCTATGGCTCAAAGGTTTTCCAAACTGCTGTTTAAATAAATAAATAAATAAGACACACGTCTACTGAAACTGGGTATATGATGATGGACTCTCAGTTGTATGCTTGTCCACCTTTGTGGTAGGAAAACATTATACAAGACACAAAGCATTCTGAATCCCCTTCCCCCTAAAAACAAATTTTGGGAGCAGCTTCAAACAGGAACAGGGAGAAGAATAAATGTGGTGTGGATCATCAGCCAAAAATGGTAACTAAAATGGTGCAGGGGCTGCATCAAAAGCTCTACAAAGAGAGACTGAGGATCTCAACATGTATACCCTGGAAGTGAGGACAGCAAGAGGGGACAGGACAGAGACCTACACATACGTCATAAGTCAAAGTCAAATTTATTTTTAAAACGCTTTTCCACAGACCAAAGTGCATATACAATATAAAACATCAAATCTAATAGAAATATAAAATGAAGGGCAGCAATCCCAGAAATACAGGTTATTCACCTGTAACAGGAGTTCTAGGAATGGTATATGTTGTTCATCCACATTGTCTGGCAGGTTCCTTGCCGCTTTAAATCTTGCCGGAAGGTCTTCAAGCTGGCTCCTCCCACCCACCCGGGTGGTAAAACTCTCGGCTCCGCCCCATGCCGCCAGATCTGGCCCGCTGGAAGCTCAGGTTGTGCGTCGAAGCCAGGGAGGTCGGGTGGGTCGTGTGGATGAACAACATATACCATTCCTAGAACTCCTGTTACAGGTGAGTAACCTGTATTTCTAGGGACATGGATATGTTGTTCATCCACACTGTCTGGCAGACTCCTAGCAGTTCTCCGGGAGGAGGGAGGCAAGGCGCACACCCCCTACTTAGGGAATAAAGACTGGAGAACCGAGGCCCCAAAACCAGCATCCCGGTGTGACTCAAGGTCGATGTGGTAATGGGTAATAAAGGTGTGCTGACTTCCAGGTAGCAGCCCTGCAGATTTCCTGGATAGGGACGTCCCTGGAAGCAGCCACCGATGCAGCAGTATGATGGGTAGAATGAGCTCTTATCCCTCTGGGAGGCTCCATGCCCGCCAACTTGTAGCAGAGATCTATGCAGGAGGTGACCCACCTGCTTATCGTCCGCTTGGCTGCAGGTCTGCCAGGTGCGGCTTCAGCGTAGGTGACAAACAGCTGGCAAACCTCTCCCCGAATTTCAGCCGTGCGCTCCTTATAATAAGCGAGCGCCCTTCTAGGGTTCAAAGTATGGAGCCTGTATTCGGCCTCCGAGGTGTGATTGAGGTAGAATACTGGCAGAGTCAACACCTGGTTAAGGTGAAACTCCGACACCACCTTCGGAAGGAATTTCGGGTGGGGGCGCAGGACAACCTTGTCCCTGTGGAAGACCAGGTAAGGAGACTCAATGCAGAACGCCTGGAGTTCTCCCATCCTTCTGGCTGACGTGATAGCCACCAAGAAGGTGGTCTTCCACAACAGGTGAGAGAGTTCACACCTGTGCATTGGTTCGAATGGCTTGCCCATGAGCTTTGCCAGTACCAGCAGTAAATCCCACGGAGGTGGAGGTTCTCGCACCAGAGGGGAAATGTGATCAAGGCCTTTGAAAAAGCACCAGACCACCTTCTCCTGCGCCACCGACTGCTCCCCGGTAAGCAGAGATGGCTGCCAGGTACACCCTTAGGGTCTTCGACCTAAGCCCTTGACTAGAAAGGGACCATAAATAGTCCAAGATGCTTGCCAAAGGACAGGAGGAAGGGTCCAAGCCCTTGCCTGACACCAAATGGAAAATCTCTTCCATTTGAAGGCATAGCATTCCTGGTCGACTCCCAAGGACGCCTCAACAACATTGAGGACCTCGTCGGAAAGACCCAAGGCCTGAACTCTAGCCCAGGAACCAGGCCGCCAGGTGCAGGGACTGAAGGTCCGGATGGAACACCTTCCCCTGATTGACTGAGAGCAGGTCCGGGCGAGCTGGAAGCTGCCTCGGGAGCCTGGAGCTGAGGCTGAGGAGATCTGGGTACCAGAACTGGCAGGGCCAGTCTGGGGCTATCAGAATCACCTGTGCCTTGTCCCTCCTTGCTTTGAGAAGCACCCTGTGAATCAAGGGAAATGGGGAAAGGCGTAGAAGAGGCCCGGGGTCCACAGCCTCGAGAAGGCATCCCCCTGCAGCGAGCCCTGCTGAGGGGGGCGGGCATGAAACAGCCTCAGCTTCGCATTCTCCCTGGAGGCAAACAGGTCCACCTGAGGTGTGCCCCAATGGGAGAACAGATCTTGTACTACCTCCGGCAGGAGAGACCACTCGTGAGATGCAGCCCCTATCCGGCTCAGGGCATCGGCCAAGGTGTTGGAGGCTCCTGCCACATGAATGGCTAGGAGATCCGCCTCCAGGCTGCGCACGAGTGACCAAATGTGGAGAGCATCCCTGCATAGAAGCATGGAATGCATCCCGCCCTGGCAGTTTAGGTAGTACATGGTCGTGGTATTGTCCGTCTGGACTCGGACCACTTGACCCCAGAGAAACGGAGCAAAGGCGGTGAGAGCTAGGCGGACCGCTCGAAGCTCCAGCAGGTTGATGTGGCATCGGGACTCCTGCGGGGACCAGAGGCCGTGCGCTCGGTGTTCCCCCAGATGGGCACCCCAACCCATCAGAGAGGCATCGGTCGATAGAGAGACCGGCCGGCTGGGCGGACACAGGATGCCCTCCTGCAGATGAGATGGAGCGGTCCACCACCGGAGGCGTTCACATCTCCTGGGTCACCATCACTAGCTGGTCCAATGGATCGCAGCGTTGTGACCACTGGCTGGCCAGTCCCCACTGAAGGGGGCGCATGTGCCAGTGTGCCCAACGGACCACGCTGGTACAGGCCGCCATGAGACCCAGGAGGCGCAGGAAGTCCCGGGCAGGGCACGATTGCCCAACCAGAAATGATTGGGCAAAGGAGGCAAGAACCTCAGCCCTGTCCGCCAGGAGCCGTGCTCTGGCTCGAAGAGAGTCGAGCTCTGCCCCGATAAACAGAATCACCTGCTTCGGCTCGAGTTCCGACTTGGCCTCATTGATGAGAAGGCCGATTTGAGAGCAAACCTAGAGGGCCAGATCTCTGGACCGCTCCACCTCCTGTCTGGAGGGGGCTGCTATCAGCCAATCATCCAGGTAAGGTACATCGGATCCCTCGGCACGCCAGGAAAGCTGTCACCACTGCAATGCATTTGGTGAAGACCCTGGGAGCTGGAGACAGGCCGAAGGGCATGGCTCGGAACTCGAGAGGATCCCTCCGGCAAGCGAAGATCTCCGATGTGACAGACGGATAGGGACGTGAAAGAATGCGTCCTGCAGGTCAGAGCAGCAGAACCACACGCCGTGTTCCAGGGATGGTATTATCTGAGCCAGAGTGACCATCCTGAAGGTTCGAGACACAGGAACTTGTTCAGGTCGTGTAGGTCGAGAATGGGGCACCAGCCCCCGTCCGTTGGAACCAGGAAGTACCTGGACACAAACCCGGGTCTGAGGAGGGTCCACCACCTCCCTGATCACCTCCTTTTGGAGGAGGAGGCGATGTCGGCCCGGCAGGCGACAGTGAGCTCTGGGACGAGGCCCCCAGTCGGCGGCTCTGGGCGGGGCCTGCTCGAGATTCTAGAGGCAGGCCTTTCCACCACCTCCAGGACCCACCTGTCCGTGGTAATAATGGACCAGGTGGAAAGGAAGTGCCGGAGCCGCCCCAGGGGAACTCTGTGAGGTGACGGGTTGGGGCGCACACCTCAGCCCGTCACTGTGCAGGCTTGGAGGAGGGACCGGCCGAGGGACCTCCTGGGCCTTTACCTCCCTGCTTCCTGTTGGAGGAAGCTCCGGGCTTGGGTTTGGGATGCCAAGCCCGAGCCTGCTGGCCCTGACGTTGCTGGGCCGGACGCGCCACGGGCGCAGAAGGACGAAAGGGCTTAGGCTGTGGTTTGCGGCCTTTGTCCTTCTGAGCGGAAGAGACCGAGTCCAAGGTAGCATTGGACTTCTCGATCCTCTGCAGGTGACCTTCCACCCCAGGGCCGAAGGGTCAGTCCCAAAAGGGCGATCCGCCAACTTGCTGGGTATCCAGTAAAGGTGGATATCCTCAGCCAAGCCCGACGACGCATAGCCACTGCAGCCGCCACAGACCTGGCACATGAGTCCCCAAAGTCTAAAGCAGTCTGGAGCTGCTGTTTGGCCACTGCCCTGCCCTGGTCCTGCACCTGCCTGACCGTGGTCTGCAGATCCGCGGGAAGATGAGGGACGACCTCATCCAGTGAGCCCAACAGGGCATGAGAACGGCCGAACTGGCCTGGCGAAGGCCGAGGGAGGACGCAGCATAGACTTTTTGACCGGCATAGTCCAATTTCTTGGTCTCCTTGGTCGGAGGTTTGTCCCACATCCCTAGTGTTCCCGGCATGCGGGCAGCTGTCGGTAACCAACCCCTCAGCCGAGGGGTGTTCCGAAAAACCGGACAGGGAACCGGTAGGGACCGCATACTTCCTGGCCATCCTGGCCGAAGGCGCAGGACAGGAAGCAGGGCACTGCCAAAGCTCCAAGACCGGACCCACTATGGCCTCGGCCACCGGAAAGGCCTCCGTAGGGGAATCCCCTCGGTCCAGAATCTCCGTGAGGGGATACCTGGCCCATTTAGAAACGGGTTCGAGCTTCATCCCGGTGGACTCCGAGATGAGCCGAAGCAATCCAAGGAAGGACGAAGGGCTATCGTCCACCAACTGTCCTCCTGAGGACTCCAAGTCCATCCGCTTGGAGAAAGGGAGGAATCATCCTCGGACTCGGAAGAGTCCTCAAAAACTGCCTCGGGCCTGGAGCCACCCTCCACCTGCCGAGGTCTATCGGGAGTGAGGGTGACAGACAGCCTATGGGGCAGTCCCTGACCTGACCGAGAATTCTTGGTCAGAGCCCCAACTAACGGCTGTGGAGGCGGAGGTTCCACCGGAATCGGTGGGGCAGCTGGAATTGGCCGAACAACCGGCCTGGGAACAGGCTCCTCGGCTAAAGCGAGGGGTTGTTTCGCCGCTCGGTGTTACAACCACTTAATGGCCGGGGAAGGCAGCAGGCGTCGGCTTATTCGGTCAGAAGCTCTGCTGTTGCCACGAGTTCCTCATACCTCCGGCGCAACTTGCCCGAAGAAGCCTCCGAGGAGGAGGAAGAGGGCGCCAGCGGCGCCGCTGCCGCGGTGCCGAGACCGCCTATGTCGGCCGGGATCGGCTGGACCGACGAGCGTCCGAGACGAGACTGAGAACCTCGGCTGGGCCGAGGGCGGTGCGAGGAAGTGGCGCGGGGAATCGGCACTCCCTCGGTTGAGACGATTCCACGAAGGCTCCGGAACCAGAGGCACAGGCGAGCCGACGGGATCCTCAACTCCCACCAGGGAACCCGGGAGAGGGATTCCGGCTTCTCAGCCGACAACCCGTCAACAGGTTGAGAAAATCTCGACCGGCGTCGGCCGAGTCTCGATCCAACTAGCCTGTGAGGGACACCATGAAAACCAGTGGCGGCCGAGGGTGGCGAAGTCGACGGCCGACAACTAGGAAGGTTCTTTCCGCTCCCAAAAGCGTCGGCAGTGAGACTTACTCTTGTCTCTCTTTTGGACCGAAGCGGTCCAGAAGAATTGGACCCTCACCTTTTGTCGAGAGGGTCAGACAAAGCTCCTTAAAAGAAGCCGAATAAGAGGCACCGAGAGATACGGGACAAATGCACGCAGGTAGAAGCGGCCCACCGCCTCCTCTTCAAGGCGATCATCTACTCGAGCTGATACACGAGCCCGCGCCCGTGAACACCGCTGACGGGCCTCTTTTGACTTAACGGAAAATCTCTTCTCGGGATGCCCCAGTTGTATGGCAGGCAACCGCGGTCTTCGAGACTGGGCGAAAAGGAAGAGCACAGGTCGCGGGCCTGCGAGTGCGTGCTCAAGGCCCAAGCAGTGAGCTGCGTGGAGTGCGGATCTGTCCAAGACATCTTCTGCCCGCAGGGCATCTCCGAAGCAACGAGTCGGATTTGTCCATCGCGGCAGCGAGGAGAGAACACCTAAGTCTTTTAGCAAAAACTTTTTAATTTGAAAATTAGAAATTGGGAACCAGTCTTATCACGGAAGCGTTAAGGAGGAACCTGAGCTTCAAGCGGTAAGGAAGATCTGGCGTCATGGGGCGGGCCGAGTTTTACCACCCGGGTGGGTGGGAGGAGCCAGCTTGAAGACCTTCCGGCAAGATTCAAAGCGGCAAGGAACCTGCCAGACAGTGTGGATGAACAACATATCCATGTCCCTAGAACTAAACATTATCCCTGAAAGCCTTTTCAAATAAATAAGTTTTTAATAAGGATTTAAATGTCTTGGTGGACAGGCACTCTCTAATCCGATGAGGTAGAGAGTTCCACAGGATCGGGGCTACAAACAAAAAAGCCCTAGCACCTGATGTCTGAAAACGGACCCTGGGAACCTCTAGCAATCCCTCATCAGCGGAGTGGAGAGGGCGGAGGGGGCAGTAGGGCTGAAGGAGGTCTTGCAAGTAACCCAGTCCCTATCCATGTAGGGTCTTATAGATCAACAACGCGACCTTGAAGGCGATCTTCCATCGCACTAGCAGCCAGTGCAGTTCACGCAGCACAGGTGTGACATGGCTAGTTCTCGACAACCCTGTCAACAACCTGTTCACAGTGTTCTGCACCAGCTGCAGGTGATGGAGGTCCACCCCCAGTAACCCTAGGTATACAGCATTGCAGTAATCCAGATGAGAGGACACAAAGGCGTGAACCAATGTAGGAAGGTCCTCAGGCGGAACAAGGTGTTTTATCTGGGCGATGTTCCTCAGATGATAAAATGAGGACTTGACAACTGCTGATACCTGCACTTTTAGCGTCAGTTCGTTATCAAGCAGAACGCCCAGATTCCGCACCCATTCAGAAGGTCTCAACTGGTTACCCCCTAGCACAAGGCCAGACGGTTGTCCAGGAGTCAACTTCTCTACCCGCTGATCTGGGTCCACCACCAACACCTCAGTCTTGTCCGGATTCAGTCCCAACCAGTTAGCACTCACCCAGTCTTGGATCTCAGTGAGGCAGTTGTTAAAAACTGAGATCGCACTGTCCTGTTCGGGTACAAAGGACATGTAGAGCTGAGTATCATCTGCATAGCAGTGAAAACTCAGCCCATACCACCTTATAATGTCTCCCAACAGCAACATATACACTGTGAACAGCATGGGGGACAGCACTGAACCCTGTGGCACCCCACAAAGCAGGGAGAAGGAGGCAAAGGAAAAAATCCCCGACACCACCCTCTGAGTCCTGCCTGTGAGGAAAGAGTGAAACCACCTGAGGACTGTCCCCGACAGTCCGCAGAGAAACCACAGGTGTTCTAGCAGCACCCCATGATCCACGGTGTCAAATGCTGTAGAGAGATCAAGGAGGACCAGAACTGAATGACTCCTCTGATCCCTCACTATCAGGAGATCATTAAGTACTCGAACCAACGCTGTCTCGGTACTATGCCTCTTCCTGAAACCGGACTGGAGAGGATCATAGACTTCGTGGGTGGTAAGAAAGCTCTGGAGCTGCAGCGCAACTACCTTCTCAATAACCTTCCCCAAAAAGGGTAGGTTAGAGACTGGTCTGCAGTTCGCAAGACAGTCTGGGTCGCAGGAAGATTTCTTTAAATGGGGTGTCACCACAGCCTCCTTCACAGGGTCTGGAAACACCTCCTGATCCAGTGAACACCAGACTATCTCAGCAAGGATTGATCTGATGATGCCCATACACCCCACAAGGAGGTGAGTTGGACCAGGATCCAAACTACAGTAAGTCTGTCGCAAGCTCTGAACAATCTTCACGATATCCGCGATCGCTGGCTGGTCAAAATCTGTCCAGACAGACCGGGTGCCTGTGCCCTCGCATCAACCACAGCCATACTCATTTGAATGAGTCAAGCAGATTTCCGACCTGATGCAGGATACCTTATCTGCAAAGAATTGAGCAAACTCATTACACTTTAATTATGAAAAATCTCTCCAGCCCCGGAGATAGGCTGGATTGCACAGCCTGTCCACGGTCCGGAAGAGCTGAGCCAGTCAATTCTTTGCTGCAGCAATCTCCCTGGACAGGAACTCTGCCTTCTTATGAGAGATTACTGATTCATAGTCCAAACAGTGGGCCATCAACCTAAGTCTGTCCTCCTCTCGGCCTGATTTCCGCTAACAACGTTCCAACCTTCGCCCCACTCTCCTCAACCCCCTCAAATTCCCATCAAACCAAGGGGACAGAGGATGGAGCAGGAGCGGGCGAACTCGGACAGGAGCTATGGAATCCATGGCCCTCAGCACCAAACTATTATAGTGCCCTACTAGGTCTCCTGGATCCAAGCATTCCAATGGCCTACTCAATAGGTCCACCACCGCCATCAGACCCTCTGGGGTGACACCCCTCAAAGGGCAGTACTGGACCATCTCCAAAGGGGCAGATCTCACAGGGGGAGCCTCGAAACTGAACCTTATAGAGTGATGGTCCAACCATCCAACTGGTTCCACCACCAAGTCAGCAGCCTCCATACCTAGGAGGAACACCAGATCCAGGGAGTGACCTTGAGAATGGGTTGCAGCGGTAACTACCTGTGTGAAGCCCAGTGCATCGGTTGGTGGAAGTTCTGACCAAAATGCGAGAGTTCATCGTCGACCCAGGCATTGAAATCTCCCAGGACCAACCACCTGGGGGATTCCAATACCATGTCGACCATGAAGTCTGCAACTTCCTGCAGGAAAACTTTCTCATCTCCAGGTGGACAGTAGATGAGAAGAATCCTGCTGCCCATACCTGCTCCCACGACACACTCGAAGGATCTGGTGGACCCCACTAGGACATCTACAAGGCCCAGTTCCATCTTAAAACAAATGGCTACACCCCCGCCCCTACAATCCAATCTCAGGCAGTATATCACCGAGTACCCGGCTGGAACCGCTGACTCCAATACCGGACCAGCATTCTTGTCCAGTCAGGTCTCGGTGATACAAGCCAGGTCATATGTCTCAACAAGATCAGCAATAATTGCTGTCTTGTTTTTTATTGACCTGGCATTGCACAACACTGCCCGAGTTGGATGAGAGGACATAGAAGAGCGGGTCACTTGTCCACTACCCATGGAGCCCTCAGGTATGGAAACCAGGCAGGGGAGTCTCCTTTCCTGGGCCCATTTCACCACCTCCTTGATCCCGCTACCCCAATCAGCCCACCCCGCTCCCCTCAGACCCTTCCGCGCAATCCCCAGAGCACGACAATGCATATATACCATAGGCTGCAATGGGGGGGCTATAAAAGGGGTCTAGGTCCTTCAGCCTGGTGGGGGAGTAGCACCTGCCCACCGACGAATAGTCCCAGCACATGCTGCCAACACTATATCAGCAGTGAATTCAACAATAAACTATTAACAAAATCCCAATATTACAAACCCAACAACCCCCCAAAATAAACCCCAGATACCCCTACAAGTTAACAATAAATCAATAATTCAGGGCACTATTAACAAAAATCCCTATTTCCCCAAAAATAAATCCCAAACACACTAATTGCAGGGACAGCGTGCTTTCAGAGCTACAGGGCCCCCCCAATGGCTCAATGAAATCCCAGTGCACATTCAAAACTCCAATAAATCTCACAATTCAAAAATGGCCTAAGGCAACACCTTCTTACTAGGACAGTTTGTGACTGCCACTAGAACTCTAACACCCATAATGCCCACTCATCCACATTCTCCTTCCCCTTCCTTTTACCCCCACTCTTCCCTCTTGCCCTATCCCTCTGTCTTCCTCTCCCCCATGCCTTTTCTCCCACTGGATCAACCTTAAAACCAACCTACTACCACCACCTCCCAACCTCCTAGACAAAGCCACTTCTTTTGGCAGCCCCACTCTCCCCCCCCGTCGCCCCTCACCCTCACCTTGGCTCCTCCTCGGACTCTCACACTAGGTGTCACACCTCTTTATCTCCTTCGCTACATATAAACATTGTCCTTTACCTTAGTTGAGTGCTCTTGATGCTGTACTATCGCCACTGGTACTATGAATGACATTGTAATCTTATTGTACACTAGCTACCTGTTGTTCGAGTATTGTATGTGAACTGTTTGTTATTGTTGTCATTGTCACTGTTTAACGTGGAACCTTTGCGAAAGAACTCTGAGCTCAAAGGCATGATCTGAATTCCTAAATAAATAAAAACAATCAATCAATAACTCATTAAAGTCCATAAAACAGTCTATTTAGTCTCTCCACGCCAAGTTGTGGTAATAATTGCCCCCACGAACTCTCACTTCAGGGGGTTAAGTCAGATAAAACATCCAAGAGGCCACCAACTCTCACCTGAGCCTCCTGGAATCAAAAATAAGAGTATAAAATACAAAGCACTCTCACTGCTTAACAATGTCCATTTCTCTTGAGCCAGGCAAAGGAGAAAAAAGGAAGAGAAAATGTCTCAAACCAGTTCTATGAGTATCCGGAGACAAATTTGTTGGCCCAGATGACAATTAAAAAGTTCACTCAGAGCTCTTCTTCTTAAGCTCACAGTAGAAAATCCTCGGACTCTACGAGCAGATCCAGTAAGCACAGGGCAGGCACTCACACTCCCACCATGTAGGAGAGGGAAGGCAACCCAAATAATCCCACAGACCACGGGCTCTGAGAGACCACCCGGTTAACACCAGATGTCCCCCCCGAGCACCTAGGAGGATTCAGGTCCAGACCCAGCCCTCTGGCTGACTCACCTCTCCGACCTCCCTTCCGGAGACCAGGCACCTTTACTTCCCCCCCCCCGAAGGTGGATGCGAAGATCCCAAACCCCTCACTCACTTTAGATTCTTCAGTCCTCCACCACTAGCACCGAGTCCTACAGCGATCTGCACCAATCTCCATTCCGTGATCTTCCGGGTACAGTATGTCCCAATCACTACACCGCCTAAACAATCGAGTGAACACAATCGTTCCTCCGGCACTCCTCGCCTCTCCTCTTGCGCACAGTCGGGCTGCAAATGCAGGCGCCAAACAAACTCCAGACCAAACCCGGGACTGGTCAACACCAGGTAACAGTTGATCTTCCTCCTCTCCTTCACCAGCTCCAGAAACAAATCAATGATAGTGTGTTAAAAAGGGACTAAAAAGAGCATTAACGGTCAAGCTCACATTAATTTCCACAGCTCTAAGCTATACCAGAAAATGCCCAAATCTAACTATCTCACTTTGAATCCCTAACTAAACTAATCCTTACTAGCACAAGATTAATATAAAACAACTAATATTTAAAAATTAAAAATTACTGCTGAGAGTGAGCTGTATCCCCATCATGACAGCAAGCCCAGCGTGGCCGCCATCTTTTTTTTTTATTTTTTATAGGAGTTAACAAGGTGCAGGAGGGAGTCTCTTTCAAATGAGAAAGAGCACTGGAACCTAAGGGCATGCGATGAAGCTGGGGAAGGGGGTGTCAAGAGGGATGTGAGGAAGTACTACTTCACTGAAAGAGTGGTAGACACCTAGAACATACAGCCAGTGGAAGTGGTGGATGCAAAAACGGTAGAGGACTTCAAGAATGTGTGGGATAGACATAGGGGAATATTAGTATATAGGCAGGGAGGAAGGAGGGTTGCCAGCGACCAGTTAGGGTCTGCAGAGACAGACTAGGCATGGACAATCTGGGCAAACTGGGTGGGCCAAGCGGTCCCTTTCCACCGACAAATTCTATGTTTCTATGCTAAATCAGTGAAACCACAGACCAGAAGTTTGGTGGATCAATCAGAAAAGCTTCAAAGCAGGGAGAGGTGGTGATAGCGGGCGACTTTAACTTGCCTAATGTGGATTGTAGCATCCCACATGCAAGCATCAGCAAATCCTCCTAGATGCAGTTCAGGATGGGTTCTTAACTCAGGGAAGCAACAGAGCTGACAAAAGATTAGGCCATTTTTTACTTAGTACTGACAAACTGCGACTATGTCAGTGGCATCAGCATGTCTGAGCCCCTGGGAAGCACTGATCACTGTTCCGTATGGTTTCATCTGTTTTTTTTTTTTGTTAACTGGGTAAGGCCCACTAGGTACAAGGCCTGTTTACAGCGATGACGCAGGAGCACTGGGGAGGTTAAGTGACTTCCTCAGGGTCACACAGTTAAGTGGAGGTTATGGGAATCAAACCCAGGGCTGCTGGATGTACAAAGGAAAAGGCAGCTCAAGGGTCCAAAGCAATGCGTCAGTAAACATAAATGCACAAAAGGAAAATCTCATACTCACATGGCATAAAAACAAAAAAAGAGAAGCTGGTTCTCCTATAAAAACTTTTTAATGCAACCAAGTACATAAACACATGGCAAGCACAACAAAATCTCTCAACATTTTGCATGTGCTTGCTTATTCAAGAGACCTACTCTCCCCATGCGCACCCTTATTTATATACATAATTTCAATTAAGCACCAGCTGAAGTAAATACATAAAGTGCACAGCATAAAGAAACACTTGCACAATAAATTGCAACTTTAGAATTCACATCAGCTGTAAACAAATGCAGCATGTTAAGCAAATGAACATAAAATCTATCGGCTACCATTCTGCAAACTAATGCTATTAAGTTTGCTGTCAATGCTATGCTCAATGTTACCAAACAGGCAAGCTTAGGTTTAATCACCTACCATATCACGATTAATTTTGCTGTCACAGCTTTTCTCATAAAAATGGTAATAGCTCAGTTTTGTCATTTAAGCCCCTGCCTGATGTTGCCTTGAGCTTAAAAATCCAATATCCCTCTCACTGAGATAATAATTTGACAATATCTCCACCCCTAGGATCACCTACCACCTTTCCTATACCAGTGAAGGACCAAACATGCTCAACAGGGTGACTAGCTCGTTTAGTATGTGCTGCTGTTGCATAGCCTTAAGTCACCTTGAGCAATGGCCCTTTAACACCATCACCCATACGCTCTTTCAATTTTCACTTTGTCCCACCAACATAAAAACAAGCACACTTAGCCAGATACAGTACGGCTGGATTCACCAAGCTTTCTGGAGGTGCAAAACCTTCCCTAAGTCCCCAAAACTGCTGTAGCTATGGAAACAAAGGGGAACTTGCACTGAGTGCTATTCGCAAAACCTTCTGCAGCTGCAGAAAAATAACACTAAGGACTGTGGAAAAAAGTGCAGCTGCAGAAGTCCCTGAGGAAAAAAAGGTGTGAGATAAGTAAGGCACAGCTCCTGAAAGGCTATTCATAACCAGTTTTTTTCCGCAGGTGCGGAAAAAATGTTACACACAGTGGAATGAGGTGTATCTCTCCCTCAGCAAACTGCAGTAGTGCCCCAGTAATTGAAATCAATTAAGGTGGAGGTGAGGCACAGGTAATATCATCCCAGATAGTATAACAGTGGCTGCTGTAACAGCAACAAAAGCACAGATTGCCATGATATGGCAACAGGCAAAAACCACCAGACACAGTGCAGCCCATGATGAAGCCCCACAGGCAGTAGAGCCTGGCCAGCCTGCAGTGAGTGCTACCCCTGCAGGCAACAGGAACATCCCAGGGAGGGGGGACCAGCAGTAACAGTTGGCCAATGTGGTGCCATGGTATTACTGGTACCTGTGGTGCTGCAGTAGTGGTACCAGTTGAGGGGACTGGTTGCTGGTCTCTTTGTGGGTGCTTTCAGCTTCATTCTATGGCAGCCCTGTTAAAGTCTGCTGTTCCAGCTAATTAAGTTCACCTGTTGCTATGCCTCCTAAGCTATTCCTGCAGTTGCGGATTTTCAGCACATGCGCAATTTCCGCAGCTTCTTTAATTCCAGCATAATGAGACTTTATGAAATTCCACCCTGCTCAAAATTTCTTTATGAATATCACGCAACTGCATTTCCGCAGTGCTGCAGGCTTTTTTCCTGCAGCTGCAGGATTTTTGGCTTTCTTTGTGAATCCTGCCCCACATTTGTAGTATCACAGTTTATGAACCTCTGAATCTGATAAACCTCCTCTGTCGTTGGGTTTGCAAACTCTTTGGCTACATTGATTTTATTACAATATTTGCAAGGGATCGACAGAACATCCCCGTAGGATGGTGTATAAGTGCCCCTAAAGTTTGGGAGATCAGGTGACTCATAGTTTGCAACCTTTTACTAGCATCACTACTAGTACCACTTATTGGCCGTCAACACTACCGGCTGGTTGCCACAGTTGAGGAAGGTGTAAATATTGTAATAAAATCAGTGTAGCCAAGCCCTTGCACAGGACAGAAGCACTTGTGGTTCCTTTGCCAATTGCTGCAGTAAGGGGAACCAGATCTGATGAGGCCAAAGGGAAGCAACGAGTATTAAGAGTTGCTCCTTCCATCTGGAGCTTGATTAACATCCTCTGGATTAGAGAGAAGGGAGGAAAGCATTAAGGAACCTCCCCTTCCAAGAGGGACAAGTGAGTAGAAAAGCATCAGTTTTGCATTGTGGGAGGACGTAAAAAGGTCCAACTCGGGATGACCCCATCTGTCAAACAGGTCTTCTGCTACCAAGATCAGCAGTTCCCACTCACGCATCCTGGACTGTAACTTGCTTAGCCTGTCTGCCAAGACTTCTGGATGCCTGGCACATGAACTGCTGACAGTTCGAGACCATGTTCTAGAGCCCAATACCAAACCCTCATTGCTTCAGTGCATAGGGGGTAGGAATGAATGCCCCCTTGTTTGTTTATGTAGTGCACCACACTGATGATGTGTGCCTGTGCCAGCAGATGTCCTGGGCATAGATGGGTCTGGAAGGTTTGTAGACCACACAGAACAGCCCTCATTTCTAGGATGTTTACATGGAGGGTGCTCTCCACTTTCGTCCAGGTTCTCTGTATCTGATGAGGCCACAGATGTGCCCCCCTAGCCCATCCCGAGGCATCTGTAGTGAGGATCTGATGAGGGGAGGGGATCAGGAAAGGGATCCCCTTCAGCAAATGGTTGGGTTCCATCCACCACTGAAGCACCTTTCGGACAGGAGAGGTTAAGAAAACCTTCTTCTGTAAGTTGTCTGTGCATTGGTCCCACTGGAATTTTGAGTTACTTACAACAATACATCCATTATACCAAACAGTCAAAGCAGATAACATTGCATTTCTGTCCAAGTTATTTAGGATACAAAACTCTTTTTTTATAAAAATATTAAAATACAAAATTCAATAACATGCCCATGTATCCTAATGTTAGCAAACTAGGGTAACCAAGAGATTAACTAACGCTGATAACATTCACAAGAATAATAATATAACAATAACCAAGTCAGGCCAGTGGTACTGTAACAATGGCTGCTGCCATCAGGCCCAACATTCTCAGGAATGTCCTGGCTGTGACATACCTGTTGTTGTATGCCATCTGGGTCTATGCAATCAGGGAGTCGGCCCTGTCCTGGGGCAGGAAGGCTAAGTCTTGGGCTGTGTCCAAGACTGCCCCTACGTACTGCAGGCGCTGACAGGGGGGGTCAGGACCCATGTCGGCACACTGACCATGATCCCTAGGGCACTGAACAGCTGCCTGGTGCAGGCTAGCATCTGGTAAAGCTGCTCTTTGGAATGAGTCTTGAGCAGCCAGTCATCCAGACAGGAGAAAATATATAGTCCTTCTTTCCTGACGGCTGCTGCCACAACTGCTAAGCATTTAGTAAAGTCCCTATGGCACAAACGATAAACCAAAGGGCAATACCCTGAACTGGTATCTCCCCGGAAAAGGAACCTGAGGTAGTTTCTGTGGGGGGGGGGCAGATTTTGATATGCAGGTAAGCATCCTGTGTGTCTCGGGAACAGACTCAGTCCCCTACTTGCAGTAGTGGTAACAGGCTTTGTAGAGTGACCATTCTGAACTTCTTGTACTGAATAAAGAAAGTTCAGATTTTCTGAATTCCAGAATGGACTTCAGATCCCCTGCACATTTTGGGACTAGGAAGTAGTAAGAATAGAACCCCCTGTTCCTTTGTTCACACAGAACTGGTTCTATGGTCCTTTTTTGCATCAGTGTATTTATTTCCTCTACCAGCACCGGTATATGTTCTGGAAAATAGGCCAAAGGGGTTGGTGGATGATCTGGAGGTAACTCCAGAAGCTCTAGAGCATGGTCCTGTTCTGTTTTCTGCAGGACCCAAGCATCTGATGTGACCTTCCTCCACTGGTCCAGGTGAAGGGAAAGTAAAACCACTACGACCACCTCTGAAGGTACTAGGAGGGAGTCATGCAGATGCAGATCCTGTGGCTGCAGCTGCACCTCTAGGGGCTTTTGAGTGGGCGCTTGGGGTGGGTCCTGGGGGCAACAAATCTGATCCTCCACTGCATTTACTTGATCTGGCTCCTGAATGTGTCTGTTGCTGGCCTGGTGACAGGGCACCCTCTGCCTACTTCTTGGTTGTGTTTGGTAGAAGGAGTGTACTGATTTTAAAATCCTGCCTGAAACCTATTGGTCTGAAAGAATATCCTGAATATCTGCTCTGAACAGCCTGTATACTCTAAATGGGGCATTTATGATGGACTGCTGCACAACACTGGCAAATCCTGACACCCTCAACCAAGACTGTCTTCTCAAGCAGACAGCAAAGAGACCTCACACTTATGTCCCAACATCAAAAAATACCATTTGTATTTTACACAAAAGGTACAAATGTATTAATAGCCATAGAATACATACATCAAAAATTGCAGGCATACAAACCCCTAACAATGGAGACAGAACTCTCTGATGCCATTTCGCACCCCTTTCTCTATTTAAAAAAAGGTTTAGACATGTTGATTTGAGACACTGTGTGAACCCTTGATGTACTATTTGGACTTTACCACCATCACCCCCGTGTAACAAGTTACGACTTCTCATGTGCAACAAGCTTTTAATGATGCAGAAGCATGAATAACACACTATTGGAAGCACATCATCAAACTATGAAGAACTGATATGGACTGTTTATTGAGAGATTAGCAGCCCATAAGATCGATCATCAAAGGACTATAGCAGCAAAGCCACGTTTAACTAACATTGAGCTGTTATTGTACTCCTGATTAATAAATTGAGGACGGTTTATAGAACCATTTGATGATGAGATAAAGGTTAAGAAAGGGGGTTTCTTACATTGTATAATGAATCTTTTAATTAATGTGGTAGGGGTTTTAACTTGACATTTGCACGAGTGATTGCATGTCTTTTAGATATGCTGAGTGAAAAATTCAGGCCGGTCCGCTGGCGCACCCATAGCGCTACCGCTTGTGACGCCAGCGACCTGGGTTCAGTAGCAAGCCTGGGTTGCTGGAAGGCCGGCCGGGGGGGGAGAAGAGTCGAGCACCCATTGGGCTGTAGATCTCACTGCTATACCGCCACCTGGGTGACCACAGGTGGTGGTGCAGACGAGGGAGCAGTACAGGAAGGGGCGGACATCAGACGAGGGCCTGAGCGATGGCACGTCTCTGCATGCCTTCGTCTTATTGGCCCTCCTTGTGTTCTGACATCTGCAGGGGGCAGGACCAGAAAATGGAAAAATCCCTATGGCAGCGCCTGCAGACTGGTCCCTGCACTGGCCAGAGGGTTTGAGGTGGCTCCTGGTGCATGCTCTCCCCCCTGAAGGATGGAGGGGAAGTAGGGACTCCTCCACCCCACCGGGGGGCAAACAGAAGGCTCAAGAAACATTGGAGAATGGGGCACTCATAAGGAAGCCAGTGCCTCTCAGCCCCCTCTGGTGCTAGCTGTGGGGTATATTAGGGACCCTGAAGAAAGAGGTTGCTGTGGAGTGCAGGGGATAAAAGTGTAAGTTAAAAAAAAAAAAGAGAGATTGAAAAATTCATGAGGTGTGAGGTTTTAGATACCTTGTAACAGTATAAAAGCTAGTAATTTATGTGGAGAACTCAACCCTTGCAAAAGAACCCACAGGGGTACGAAACAGTGTCAGGGAGTTCTGTGTCAATTGTTGGGGGTTTGTATGCCTGCAGTTTTATATGTATGTATTCTATGGCTATTAATACATTTGTTACTTTTATATAAAATACAAAATGGACTGGTATTTTTTTGGTTTTGGGACATAAGTGCAAGGTCTCTTTTTCCTACCTGTTAAAAATATGTTTTATCTGAGGAATTTTGGCTTCGGAAGGGAACAAGACAAGGGTGCCCCCACTCCCTGCTGCTTTTTGCAATTGCAATAGAACCACTGGCCATTAAAATTAGAGGGGACTCACAGATCCAGGGAGTTCCAGGTAAAAAGAAGGCACATCATACTAGAACTCTCTATCCAGATGACATTCTGCTCTTTCTCACGAAGCCAGAACAGTCGGCACCTGCCCTCTTACAGATTGTGGATGACTTTGCAAAGTTCTCAGGTTATAAGCTAAACATAACTAAATCGGAGATCATGTATATAGGAAAGGGGAATGGAGGGGGGAGGGAAGACACATGGGGGCTAAGTCCAGTTCAAAAAGCATTCACATATCTAGGTATCAAGGTGGGAAGGGATTTAAGAGGAATGTATGAGCTGAATTATGTACCCCTGGTGGAGACAATCTTACGAGATTTTCAGAGATGGAGGGCATTACCAGTATCATGGCTAGAGAGAATTAACCTCCTAAAGATGAACATATGACCTAGTATGCTATATGTTGTACAAATGATGCCAATGGGCCTCAGGAATAAGGAAATCAAAAGCCTCGAAAGAGGTTTCACGGATTTTATATGGCAAGGGAGAAAACCATGGATTAGCCCGACATGATTAAAAGCACCGAATGCAAAAGGGGGCTTGAATTTCCCAGACATAAAGGGATACTACCTAGCCACTCAATACAGGTACATACACAACTGGATTAACAGGGGGGGAAGCCGCCAATTGGCTGGACCTGGAAGAGACAGGATGTCCAGGAAGGGTTTCAGCTTATCTGGGAGAAAATGGATTAGGTGCATATAAACACACTGAAAGCCCGAACCCTTTGGTTATCTCCAGTTTAGAAGCTTGGAGGGACATTAAGAAAAGACGGGGTGGAGTACAGGTGAATACTGTTCTGGTCCCAGTGGCTGGTAATCCTGACTTCTTGCCAGGAATGGAGGATGAAGGATTTAGAACATGGCAAGAGAGGGGAGTCAGATGTATAGGGGACTTGATTACTAGAACAGGGATGTATGCATTCCAGGACATCCAGATGGGGATGGGTATACCATCATCACACCTTTCTAGATTCTTCCAGGTAAGGGATTACTGGAGGAAACTAAACAGGTCCTCCCCAGACGATCCCACCATGTGAGAGGTGGAGAAGAAATCTTAGGGGCGAAGGTACATGAAAAACGATTGGTAGGTACAGCGGTACGGTTGGATAGGGTTTATTTTCAAGGAGAAACCTATTGAGTGAAGCAGTGGTGGGAAAGAGACTTTAATGTGGCCATAACTGATACAAACTGGGACACAATATTAAATTCACATGTGGGCCTACTTTTATGCAACAGATTTATGGAACTGCAATATACATTTGTGCACAGACTTTATTACCAGCCCAGTGTAGTCCACAGATTCTGTCCTGGAGTCTCTCCCACATGTGGGAAATGTGGGATAGCTAGAGGCACTTTGATACATTATTATTGGGAATGCACTGGAATCCAGACATACTGGAGGGGAGTGGCTTCTGAGATATCTAGAATGGAGGGACAGCCCATAGAGGTTTCTCCGTGGTCACTTCTATGTGGGATAGAGGTGCAAGAGACTGGAGACTGGGAGCTTTATCCCAGGTGGATGAGAGTTCTTTTGGTGGTTGACTGACAGGGAATACAGAATTTATGGATAACAAAGAGTATCCCGACAATGGAAGAGTCTGACTCTGAAGGTGCTGTCGATAGACAGATTACCATTATGTATTAAAGGGCAAGGAAGAAGGATTCCTAAATGCATGGGAGAAATTCCGGAGAGCCTTGTCCCTGGAAAGAGGCACTCCTGCGTTAGGGGGGGGTACAGTATAGAGACCAGAATTAGGAACAACAAAGCAAAGGAAAGTTGGAAGAATTATCCCAGAAGACAGAATGAGATAAAATAAAAATAAAAATGAAATAAAATTAACCAGAAAAGCCACACTCCCTAACTTGAAAATGAACTTGGGTCGAAGGCAAAGCATAGTTCACTTTTTAATTATTAACTTTTATTTTACCTATTATCATTTCTTCTTTTTATTTATGTGTTTGTTGTATTATACACGTTTTAAACATGACAGTTGTTCAGTTTTGGTAAAATGAAACGTACTGTAGACATATAGGGCATTGATTTTGTGCAAGCCTCAAGAAAAGTTACAGAGAATGGAAGAAGTGTAAGGGAACGGAATATTTAATGTCACAACTTTCATGTATGGTATTGTATTTGGAAGATACGCAATAAAAACATATACAAAAAAAAAAATAAGTTTTGTCCTTCATGTACTTTTGACAGTTCGTCCTCCAGAAGGTATTCTGATGTTTTACCATATGGGCCTGATAATTTGCAATTCTCAGGCCCAAGTTAGCAGAAGCAAAGGTCATGTTCCCCAGGATATCATGTTCCTGGACTCCTTGTTCAGGAGGGAGAGAACCGAGATGTTTAGACTTATCATGGGCTGCATTTATCACAACTGAATCAGCCTCAGGCTGCCCTGCGAAAAAGAGCTTTCCTCAGAGGGCCTGGTACATTTTATCTGCCCTCCCAGGAATGGCAGGAATCATATTTGGTCTGTGCCAGGTAGCCAGGGTGGCATCCTCTAGGGCAGGAAACAGAGAAGGAATAATAACAGGTGGGAAATCAGGTAGTTCTAAACTCCACCAAATTCCTTTTGGTGATGTCTTCGCTGTATCATGAAGATGAATAAGGGGTCTTCCGGAGGGAACCTTGGGGTGTACACAATGGAGTCCTCACTCCATTTGGAGATGGTGAAGCTAGACCTCTCATAAGAGCTCTCCACATATTCTTCCTCCTCTTCTTCCTATTGTATTATGAGATCAGGGTTATATTTCTGATCATCATTGATGGTTTCTGAAGGCCTCAAACAGGGAACACAAGAGGTCACTGATGCCCTGGAAGGCAATTGGCACGTTGACCTAACAGGCATTGGCACTGAGGCTTGCCTGGGGTACCCTGTTGACGCTGCTCCTATGGCAGGAGGAGGAGGTAGCAGGTGCTGCAGCATGTCCTCAGAGGAGAGCACTGCTTGCACGTCGGCACTTGTTTGGACTACAGTCGACAGTCCCGCATCAGCCATAACAGACCAGGCAGTGATCACAGCCTGTCCCAACCTGGTAGAGTCAGTGGTCTTGGCAGCTGGTGGCATCTCCCCCGAGGTGGTCAACCTCGCTGAAGCAGTCTCAGTGGTATGAAGGAGTGGCCAAGAAGAAAAAATTACTCACCTTAGTAATGTTGTTTCTTCTAATGGAGTCTTGCTGTATTCTGACATATGCAGTGATCACCAACTTTTGAACTGCCCCGGAGAACAAAGAGTTAACTTTCCATGCAGGGCATGGAACGCTGAGCTCGAGCTCGGTTGAAGCCTCTGTCTGCTGTTGTTTAAACTCCAACCATCAGATCTTTACGAGCTATACTCACTAGGCATTCTGTAAGGAAACTGTAAACTCACACTAGCCAACTGGCAACTAAATTTGTTAAAAAAGGGTTTTTTGGTTTCAAAGCAAAGACTCAAGTCAGGAAACCAAAAAGAAAAACCACAACACACACCCAAAATAAAGGAGGGTGAGAAAAAGGGGCACCTCTAGGTGCCAACACTGCTCCTGCCCACCCACATCCCAAAAACCAGGTTCTGAGAGGGGAGGAAGGGAGAGGTCAGAATATAGCAAGACTCCATTAGAAGAAACATTAATAAGGTGAGTAATTTTTTCTTCAAACAACATGAAGTCTTGCTGTATTCTGACATATGCAGACTACCAAGCAGTACCTCCAAGGAGGAGGGACAGAACCTACTTTGGGAATATGCTCTGAAGTACTGGTTGTAGCAAACCGAGCATCACTCCTAGCCTGGATATCCAGAGAGTAATGCTTGGTGAATGTATGGACTGTTTTCCAGGTGGCTGCTTGACAGATTTCTAAGATAGGAATATCCCTGGCAGCAGCCAGGGAAGCAGCTGTACCTCTAGTAGAGTGAGCCCTCAGGCCTGAGGGTGGGGTTCTACCCAATTTCTCATAGCAGAATTGTATACAAGAGACAATCCACCTGGCAACAGATCTTTTAGTGGCAGGTTTGCCCTTACCGACCTCCCCATAAGTGAGGAACAACCGGGGGGACTCAAACCTGTGACCCTTGGTGTGCTCTATGTAGTAGCTAAGGGCTCTTTTTACATCCAGGCTGTGCAACCTCCTCTCCCCAGAGGAGGAATGGTCAATGAAGAAAACAGGGAGAGAGACAGACTGATTAAGGTGGAAATCTGAAACCACCTAAGGCAAAAACTTCCTGTTAGTTCTTAGGACCACTTTATCTCTATGGAAAGAGATGAAATCAGGCTCCACTGACAGGGTTTGCAATTCACTGATGCGCCTGGCAGAGGTAATGGCTACCAAAAACACAGTTTTCAAAGTCAAGTACTTAAGCTCTGCAGAGGACAAAGGCTCAAAGGGGGGTTGCATAAGCTGAGCAATGCAAACAATAAGGTCCCAAGCAGGAGCAGGGTACCTGAAGGGAGGATTGGTGTGCAACAATCCCCTGAAGAATTTGCAAAATACAGGATGGGCTGATAGAGAAGAGGGCTTGCCTACTGACAAAAAGGCAGAGACAGCTGCCAAATGTGCTTTAAGTGTAGCTGGGCTGAGTCCCAAGCCATTGAGATGAACCATATAGTCCAGGACTGTAGGCAACCAAGCAGATTCTGGAGAAATATGCTTACCAGAGCACCAAATAGTGAACCTTTTCCATTTGGAGTTGTTAGTCTTTCTGGTGGAAGGCTTTTGAGAAGCCTTAAGAATATCCAGAACACCTTGAGGGAGGTGCAGATCGGCAAACTCTAACTCTTCAAGAGCCAGGCCTTGAGATTGAAAGATTTGAGATTCGGATACCAAATCATTCCCTGAGAGGATGTCAACAGGTTGTAGGAAGAGACAGGGGAAGGTGGACTGCTAAGGACAGCAACAGTGGATACCAGGGCTGTCTGGCCCAGTCTGGAGCGATCAGAATCACTTTGCATGGTTGAGACCTGATCTTGACTAGCACCTTGAACAGGAGGGGGGGGGAAGCATACAGGAACTTCCCTTCCCAATTCAGAACCGGGGGACTGCAGCAAAAGAGAGGAAGTTGGTGATTGTCTGGGGCTGCAAAAAGATCTATCTGTGGAGTGCCCCATCTGGAGAAAATCACTTTCAAAATTAGGGGATCTAGGGACCATTCGTGGTGGCCCTGAGATATCCTGCTGAGAGCATCTGCTAGGACATTGTCCTTCCTTGGGAGGTGAACTGCTATCAGAGAAGTTTGCAGGGAATAGGCCAGAGACCACAACTTCATTGCTTCTGTGTACAAGACCATAGACCGAGTGCCCCCTTGCTTGTTGATGTACCACATTGTGGTGGTATTGTCTGTTCTGATCTGGACTACCTTGTTCTGTACAGACTTGGAAAAAGCTTGCAGTGCCAGAAACACTGCTCTGAGTTCCAAGAGATTGATGTGAAGCAGAGATTCTTGAGGTGACCACAGTCCTTGGGTGGTAAGATCCCACAAGTGGGCTCCCCAGCCCAAGAGGGAGGCGTCTGTGGTGAGGATTAGTGAATGAGACTGAGTGACAAAAGGAACTCCCTGCCTTAGATTGTCCTGATCTTGACACCATTGCAAAGCCTGGATCAGGGTTCGAGTCACTGGGACTAGTTTGGCAAGGGAATCCTTTCTCTGGGACCAGAAGGCTCTCAAATGGAACTGAATGTCCCTCCTCTGAAATCTTGCCCCCTGGACCACTGCTGTAGAGGCTGCCATGTGGCCCAGGAGCTGCAAGAAGTGCCTTGCTGGTCGAGACACCTGAAGGGTGAAAGAAGAGGCCAGTTCTATTAGTGTCCTTGCCCTGTCCAGGGAAGGAACTTCTCTTATTGTATCCAGCTCGCCCCTATAAAGGTGAGGAGCTGTACTAGCTCAGGACTGACTTTGGAAGGTTTAGGAGGAATCCTAAGGAAGTGAGCAGTTGCTGAGTTATCTGAAGATGTGACCTGACTTGGTCTGGAGACTGACCCACTATGAGCCAGCCGTCCAGGTATGGAAAGATGGAGATCTTTTTTTCTCCTTAGGAAAGCAACCACTACTGCCAGACACTTTGTGAACACCCTTGGGGCTGATGTTAGACCAAAGGGCATTGCTCTCTGAATTGATAGTGGCCTGAGGGCAACTCAAACCTGAGGTACTTTCTGTGGGAGCACCTGATGGGAATGTGAAAATAGGCATCTTTTAGGTCCAGGGAGGCTAGCCAGTCCCCTGGCCTTAGAGAGAGCAGAATTATTCCCAAAGTTACCATTCTGAATTTTGTTTTTTAAAGGTGCTTGTTTAGATATCTCAGATCCAGGATGGGCCGCCATTCTCCTGTCTTTTTGGGGGTTAGGAAGTAACTGGAGTACAATCCTTTGCCCCTTTGTAGGGTAGAAACCCTTTCTATGGCTCTGAGAGCCAAGAGGGAAGAAACCTCTGACTCTAGGGCAAGGGCCTCTGATGGATTTGCAGGTCGAAAGGATCTGGTTCTCATCTTGGGAAATTTTTTGAAGCTGAGAACCAGTCCCTGGCTTACTAGTTCCAGGACCCACTTGTCTGATGTTAAAGACTTCCAGTCCTGGACAGAGTAAGCCAGCCTGCCCCCTACAGGAATTGGAGAATCGGCCCGGGCAGACCCATCAGGGTGTCTGCTTGGCAGGGGCTTTAGGTTGAGGGGTGGAAGCAGGCCTGCTCATACCCCGTCTGCCTCTCCCTCTAAAGAACCCCCTCTGAGCAAAAGCAGAAGAGGAGGCCTGGGCTTGGTAAAAAGGCCTTTGAAAGGGCCTACCCCTGCCCCTGGAATGCTGCCTCTGAGGAGTGGCCTGCCTTTCTTTGGCCTGAGCATTCCTGTAGGTGGTTCTGCACTCGTCCATCTTCTTCATGTAGTTCTCTGTCTGCTCCCCAAACAGAGAATTACCAATGACAGGAAAATCCATGGCCTTAGCCTGGGTATCCTGTGACAGGCTAGTACATCTGAGCCAAGCCATCCTCCGAAGGGCCACAGATGTAGCCATGACTCTAGAAGAAACATCATTGGAGTCCACAGCAGCATGAAATTGCACCTTGGATGCCTCAATCCCATCCGCAGCCACCCGCTCCAGCTCCTTGGCAAGCTGGTCAGGGGCCTGTTTAGCTAGAGCCAGCACAGTGTCCCACCTGGACTTCTGGTACCTAGCTGTGTAGGCCATATAGTTAGCCTGCCTGAGTCCCAAAGATGCTGCCATGTACTGTTTCTTTGCCATGGCATCAATCCTCCTGGAGTCTTTATCTGAGGGGTGTGAAGCCAAGGGAATATTTGCCTTATCACAGGCAGCAGCCTGCACTACCCCAACATGGCTGCATTGCTGGGAAAGGAACTCTGTGTCTGAGCCTGAAAGAGTATACATCTTGTCCATTCTTCTGTCCACAGGAAGAATGGAATTAGAAGTTTTTAGAATTTTAAATGCCTGTTTCCCAAAAGATTTATGGAGGGGAATAGACAATCTCCTGGACTCTGGGATGTCCATCATCTCAACAAAAGCAGGCTCCTCCTGATCCTCTACTGCTTCTTCCATAGGAAGCTGGAGGGTTTCAGCCACTTTCTTATAAAACATAAAGTGGGAAGGGGACTCAGAAAGCCTAGGAGGAGAAACACCTGAAGGTCTGTCTGGGGAGATGTCTGGGTCAATAGGCATATCCAGACTTTCATAATCACCATCATCATCATCTTCCTACTCTCCCTCCTCCTCCTCCGGTTCATAAAATTCTTCTAAAGTATAATCCGGACACGGGGGAACCGACCGAACCGAGCCCCTGATAGATGGTGCCAGTTCGGCCGGAACCGAAGTTAGCGACTGAACTATCCTTATCGCTTTGGCTATTTCATCAGCGGTCGGAGAAAGAACTTGTGGATCCAAACCGGATGATTTATCCCTTTTCTTTCTTTTATCCAGAACCAACTCCTCAGAATCGGTTCTCCTTTTGCCCGAAGAAGTTTCGCCCCGGTCAGAGGGCACTCCTTCTGGTTCGGTTGGAACCGAACCAGGCTGGCCATCCGGGTCAGCGGACTTCTCGGCCTCCTTTCCTCAGTCTACCTACTCTCTTATCCAGGGTAGCTTTGGGAAAACTTTTACAAATTTGGCAGTCTGAATTGAGGTGGTCAAACCCCAGACAATAAACACAGGTGGTGTGGGGATCAGCCTTAGCAAAGGCTTCCCCACACACACTACAATGTTGAAACCAGTGGGCCTGGTTTTTGGGGGTTTCTCAGACATGGCCAATCTAACCAAAACTTACCCTTTTTTCGGCAATCCACCAGGCAAGGCACCCCTATGGGTTCCTGATGCGTGTTATGGGTCTTGGGAAAAGCGTAATGAAATCCGTTTTTTTTTTAGAACCGATCACGACCGTTACCACACTCTAATAAAGACAGAAGTTTTTTTTTTTTTTTTTTTTACACAAACCTGATCGGTTCAAACCGAACTGATCCAATGTTTACAAGTTCCACACAGAAACTAATATAGAAAAACCTATCTAGTACTCACGGTACCACAGACAGAGACTTAAACCGACAGGTTCAGAAGCAGAAATTCGGTTGAAACCGAGCGAAAAAAACGACACTTTAACCGACTTTTTTGAACCGAGCGAAGGAGAAATCTCCGGAGTGACTGTTCAGGGAGGTGGAGTAAAGAATCTGACGGTTGGAGTTTAAACAACAGCAGGCAGAGGCTTCAACCGAGCTCGAGCTCAGCGTTACATGCCCTGCATGGAAAGTTAACTCTTTGTTCTCCGGGGCAGTTCAAAGGTTGGTGATCATTGCATATATCAGAATACAGCAAGACTTCATGTTGTTTGAACATACCAGGGAGGATTTCTCCTCGTCTCTCCTCTCCTTGTGCTTATGCTTATGTTGTCCACAGGTTTTCTCCTGGGAATTAGAAGAGTGGGAGCCCAAGGAACGGGCCAGTGACACAGTAGATCTCTTTTTCTGGAGCTCTTTTTCCATCCTAGCTGCCTGCTGCTTCAAAAGGTGGGTTTCCAGGGCATTCTTTCATTGCCACCAGGTAGTGGTGTTGAACTTGAGGCAGATCTCACAGGCCTTAACGTTATGGGCCAGGCTGAGGCAGCACACGCAGATGTTGTGCGAGTCACCCAAATAAATCTTTTCACTGCAGTCACAGATTCTAAAAAGCTTAGGGGGTCTTTAGATGACATAAACAATGACGATTACCACTTATGAAAAGTGATAGTGAACTAGGGAGAGAAATGTTCAAAACCACTGATTAGCATTCGACTGTAGTGGTGGTGTCTCAGTGGAGGGTCCAGCGAGTATGGTCGACAGTGGGAAAAGAACTGAGGAGGGAAGAGGCTGCCCACATTTATGTAAAAAGTGCCAATGCAGGATGTCATTGTGGATGGTCCCTAGCGGACTGCTTGAAAAAAGTTTCCGTATGGTCCTGGTGCCGGGCGGCTGGCGCCTATAATTCCATAGCTGTGGCCTGATGAAAGTGATATCCTCAAAGAAGATGCCTTTATCCAATGCAGCAAGAGCAAATAGGATGCTCAGTTGCTTAAGTTTGGGTTTCACCAGCAAGAGGAACGAGGTCATACTGCCGCTATATAGACAGATGATGCAGCCACACCGAGAACTAGGTGCAGTACTGGAACTCCTAGCACAAATAGGACATCAATCTGCTGGAGGCGGTACAGAGAGCAGCCATGAAAATGATTCTAGGCCAGCAGGGGTTTTCATATATGTAGAGGCTGGAGAATCTTATGTACTCACTCGCTCAACGACAGAAGGGAATGGGGGCCATGATAGAGATCTTCAAGTACAGTCAATTCCTGATGTACATACATGCTTGGGCCATTCCATTTTTGTGCATGCATCAAATTTACATACAAACAAAACTGTACTGAAAACAAGGCAGCCACTTAGTAAAATGCACTTTCTCACTACTCACTTTCACATTTACTGAATGTATCAGTCTTGTTTAAAATATACCAATTCATCAAGTATTGCACACTCCAATCTGTTTAAGCTATTTGTTTTCTACATGGCTGCTGGCTCTGATAAAAAAGGTTGAAACTGACTGAAACATACATATATTTCAATCAATCAATCAATATCTTTATTTAACCAGGTTGAACACCATTGAGCATGACTAATTTACAAGATGGACCTGGAGGAGATACACATAACAACTAGGAACAGATATTAAGTACATTGGCAGGCAGTATACAAGTATTTAAAACTGGCATGGCATGGTAGTTTCATATAAAGCAAATAGTATGACACTATAATGGCAAGTAAGGTGCAAAGGCAAACAGAATATAACAATGTGCGATTTGTCTACATGGCAGATACACATACAGCAGTAATAGGCCATTAACTGGCTGGCCGAGATGTCTAGTCTAATGTGAAGCATGGCCCTTGTATGGTGTGCCCAGTATGAGCACAGAGTGTGCACAATGTAAAGAAAAGACAAAATGCTGAGTGGGGAGGGAAGGGGAAGGTGAGAGCAACAACTTATAGAGGCACAGATAAACACTGGTCAGGCAGGAATAAGTATAAAATTTCAATAAGGAGAGACAGTACAGGTACTTATAAGCAAGATGAGAGACAGACGGGGGGAGAGCCAGACTTAAGGGTTGTCATTGGAGGAAGCAACTGCAAGTCTCCTGAAAAGAATGAAAAAGGAGGTTTTTAAAGGAGGACAACAGTACCGGTGAAGCGAGCTGTAGTGTTTTTGTGCATTATTCCAGAAGACAGGGAGGGCATGGCTTATTGCCATTCTACCAAAGAGTGTCCTAACTTTGGGGACTGAAAGGGAAATGTAAGACAGACTTCTTAGCAGACAGGTACCGGGGCTGCAGGCAGGTAGGCAATCCTTGATATATTGAGGCAGCTTATTAGTAATGGCTCTATAAGTCCAGAGCACAGCATTCTTGTGATGCCTGAGTCTAAGTGAGCACCATCCTACGCTCTTGTAGAGGGTACCGTGTTGGGTCGACTAAGGAGCGCCAGTAATAAACCTAAGCGCCCGGTGGTACAGAATGTCACATTTAGAGAGGGCCATGCTCGAGCTGTGCCCGTACAAGAAGTCTGCATATTCAAGGATGGGCAAGAATGTTGTTTGTACCAGCCTTTTTCTCCCCTCAAGTGTTAGCAGGTGCCTGATTCTAAAGAAAATCCCAAGCCTCTGCTTTAGCTTTTTTGAGATTTCTTCAAGATGGACTTTAAATGAGAGTTTAAAGTCTATCCACACCCCCAGATATTTAAAGTAGTCTACGCAGTCCAATGTTCGCCAAGCAAGGTGAAGATTTGTGGGACTGTCCCTGCAGTGCAGGGATTGGCAAAGCTCACTGATGGGGAGAAGATGATGGACTTCATTTTCTTAGTGTTTAACAGGAGCTTAGAGTACAGAAGATTAGTCTGAAGGTGGTTAAATTCTGCTTGGAGATCAGTACACGCTTGCTGCATGGTAGGCCTGGCTATATACAACATGATGTCCTCAGCGAAAAGATGGATATTTGCTGATCTGACTCCGGCATTTAGGTCATTTATGTAGATGGCAAAAAAGAGTGGGCCAAGGATAGACCCTTGGGGTATCCCTCTTGGTAGAGGTTTCAAAGGGGAGAGGTATTTACAACACAAGCAGCAGAGTAAGCACCTGTTTATCAGCTGTGATTGACAGTATTAATGTATGTGGAGCCCCCTGTCTGGGCACTGGGTACACAACCAAAATTTAGTGTGCATGCAAAAAAATATTTTTATCATTAATTACACAGCACTGAGACTGGTACATGCTATTGTCGTGCACATAAACATGATGTGCATATATCTGACGTGTATGCAAGTGGAATGCACTGTACCTCAAAGGTTAAAACAAGGTCAACATTGGTGATCTTTTTAGGATCAGCGAAAACAAGAACAAGCAGGGACACAGTTGCAAACTGGTGAGAGGAAGGTTCCAGAAGGAAGCCAGGAGGCACTTCTTCATGGAGAGAGTGGTGGTAAAGTGAAAAAGGCTACCGGAGGAGTCAGTAAACCACAAAACAGTTCTGAGATTTAAGAGGGGATGGGATAAAGTCAAGGGGATGGTGACAGTGTCAGGGGAGGAGGGACAGAGCGCTATGTAACACAAGATGCATGAGTTGCACATCGAGCAGACTTGATAGACTGTTAAGCATTTCTTCTGATAGCAATTTTGTATGTTCATGATGACTGCTGCGGCCCAGTCTGCCCTCAGTACAAGTTTCCAGTTCTTCTCTATGGCACAGAGAGCCAGGAAGGGTGGTAGAATTACTTTTTTCTTCATCAAACACATCAGTCTAAAAGGGTTTGTGCAACCTTAGCAGAGGACTGCCATATCCCACAATCTCTATGGCAGGTGAAGCACTGAATCTACCACAGGGTTGACCCAGATTTCCAATCAGCCCAGCTCTGCTCCCTGAGGCACACCCACACACAAAGGCAGCTAATGTCAAAAAAATGCCACCACAAGCCCTGCTCATAGAGTGGCATTAGGCGTAGCACACCACATGCTGGCTATGAAACATATCACACATATGGCAGTCCTGGCTGTAGTACTCTGCCCATCCTCCCCTGACACTCTCATCTGTGTAAGCTGGGATGATTTCTCTCCTTCCTCCCACCTTTTGTGGGGTCTCTTCCACCCAAGACACCCCTTCCTCTCCAGCTTCTTTCCCACCCTCACCTAACCCTCTCTCTCCTCCCTATAGACTACTCCACTGCACTTTGCTTATTGTAGACTGTTGCACTGAATTTTGAATATCCACCTGGTTGTTACTTGATTTTGTTATTGGCAAGCCTAACTGCACTTTATATGGTTTACGTGGTAATTTGTCAACTTAATGTATTGTTCTCCATGTTCCTGAGATGATGTACTGGACTTGTCACTAGTCTACAACTTCACCTTGTACCTTATTGTATTCTTATGTTTGTTAATATGCTCTGTACTAATTCCCTACACCTCATTGTTAATGGCCTGCATTGTGGCCATGCTACTCTTACTGCATTCTATTTTACTAAATGTGCCATTGTTTATGGCCCAGGTTGTGTCTGAAAACAGTCCCTTGGATCAGCGCACCTACCCGGTCACCAAAGACATAAATAGTTAGTTTCTTTATTGTTCAGCTTTTTTGTTAAAACGTCATTACAATATGACATAAATATAATACAGAATACCTAAGTAACACAACAAAAATAAATCCTCATAGCACAGCATAAAATAATTATGACATTGTATAAATACATTCACATGATCTTCCCGCAATAATCAATAATTCTATACTATATACTATTTATATAATACAACATTCATATTAAAAATCTGGCAGTGGGGGCCATATGGGCAAAACTTCAATTATTTTCTGTTTTTCTCAAGTGCAATCTCTTAGTCTCCATTACTTTAAAGAAAGAGGCCACAGCATTCAAAATCTTCACATTATTTGATTTTAAAAAATACGCTTCCATGGTAGTAGGCTCATATTCCAATATACTTAAATAAGGTCCCAGTAATTTTTTTCTTACTTCATTGTAAAGAGGACACAAGATCATAAGATCATCCACATCATTTCCACAATTACATAATATCCTCTCCTTATTTCTTCCTGTATTGTACAAACTTAGTTTCCAATTACCTGTATACAGTTCAAACCTAAGCCTAGTAATTAGTTCCCTAAAATCTGGAGTATTCATTTTTACCAAATATAATTCTAATTTATATGATCTTTTATTTCCTGATAACCAATTGCAAATCTTACTTTGCCCTCCTAATCCCATAT
The DNA here is from genome assembly GCA_016271365.2 of Neoceratodus forsteri. Classification (NCBI taxonomy): domain Eukaryota; kingdom Metazoa; phylum Chordata; order Ceratodontiformes; family Ceratodontidae; genus Neoceratodus; species Neoceratodus forsteri. Next base: position 633,414,135 of record CM028131.1, read on the forward strand.
CCTTTTGCCTATAGGTATCTTCTGTTCTCTCATTATTTATTGTTTTTACCTAAAAGAATGGCAAACGCAAACTGTCCGTAATATTATTTAAAAGTCCCAGAGGTTTAATAACTTTTTCCAGTATAACCATGCTTGGAAACATTATATTATGGTTTTTATATTGCAAAGCTTCCTCAAGACATAATCTGGGTAAAGTTCTATTATTCATTATACATACCTTTAACCAATAGTTTACTTCTCCCTGTCTAATTTGACACTCAACTGGTAATTGCCCCAAATAAATAAGACCTATAAAGGCATTCATTTTCTTTCTACAATGAAGTTCATGTTGTCTATGTAGCAGGTGGAAAACTGTCCAGTGTCTAAAATTACACTGTGCCACATCTGATGGACTTCTGTAGATTGAATCTCGAGAGAGAGGCAGCAGTAATAAGAGTGACTCAAAGGTGGAGTTCAACTTTATTTTTATTTAATAAAAAGTGTTTTCTATTACAGATATAATGTACATTAAAAGTGAAAATAAAATATATTTTACATTGCCAATGATATTAAAGCTGCAGTCTTCTTCAACAGTCAGAACAGTAGTTCACAACACAAGTGCACTAATAGCATTACTAAAACTCTGATTCTAAATGCTGGTCAGGTTTGTAATTAGAAATCCCATCATAGTACTACAAAGAGAGAGAACATTTAAACACAACAGATGAGTTACTCCCTGTACAGTAATACCTCATGGAAGTAACATGGAATGAGCCATGGTTGTGCGTGCAGCAACATTGCAATAATTGATTGTCCTGGGTGGGCTGTGAGGCACAATGTGCAGCCTGGGGTCTTCAACCACTTAGAAGTGAGGCTAGTGCAGTGCTGACAACACCCAGAGCGTTTTTATTATTATTATCATTATTAGCTTACAGCATTCCTAAAAAGGTCAAAGTGTTATAAAAGAAATATAGGCACCACTGAGTTGTCACTCTTTCTACGATATGATGGTCCAGAGTTGAAAAAGACAACTTCTTTTCCGGTTGTTCATTTTTGTTTGTAAAATCTAAACTGCACTACATGAAACGTTGTTATCCCTTTCCGTTAATCAACTGGGCCCCTATGGATTCTAATCCAGTAATTTCAGTCTATTTTTAGAAAATTATTTCACCATTTAAACAGCTTTTAAACTTAACATTTACAGATAAAAAGACAGATATATTGGTCCTACAAGAATAGAAAACTTCATCTCAAAACAGTGGATCCTAATTTTTGGCATACAAACAGGGATGTCATGATACAAATGTGTTGTGGTAGTGGTACACGCGTGGCACAATACTGTGCAAATTTCCCGCAAGTTGATACCCATGTGCAGCTGGACACCATTTTTTTTTCCAGTCACCGCCTTCTGTTCCCCCCAAAGTTGAGGACCTTTCAGAGTCTAGTTTTTCTCTGTCTAGCATCCATCAGGAATGCTATATCCCCTTGGTATCCCAGGGAGCAACTACATTAATACTGCATTATCATTGTAACCACAATATCGTTCATGGCTATTAAACCAGGAAAAACTAACTAACCTAAATGTAGAAAATTAAATTTATCAAGAATTTTTTTAATTAGACCCCTACACCTGCTACTTTTCAGCATAGCTAAAGTGTTGCCTTGCTCCTAGCTTCTAATCTTCAGATGAGATGCCCATCTCTGGTGGCTGTCGAGCTATTCCATTCTACTGTACCAGTTCCAATTTAAAACAGTGGAAGTGGGGATGAGCAGACAGTGATACCCTCATGCTGGAGGGCAGCAGGGAATATAGAAAACAATGGGCAGTCACTCGCTGAAATTAAAACTTTCTTCCAGAGTCACTGAATGGGGAGGAAATTCAAATACCTAGGCTGATTAAGGAAATGTAAGGACTCCCTAAATTACACTTCTGCTTTAATGTCTAAACTTAGCCAAATCTTCACCTCCCCATAAGAAAGAGAAGAAAAAAAAAGCAAAAAAGCTTTTTCGGGCATTACAGTATATTTACACAGTATTTACGGCCAGGTGTCTGCATACTTACATGGTCCTAAGACTGCAACTAAAAAAGGAAAACAATGGGTTGCTGGATTTTTAAAAGAACTTCAACCCTGCATGCAATTTTCACAGACTGCACCTGCATTTTTAAGGTATATTCTTTAGAAGATCGATGCCTCCTTCCAGCTTACAACAGACATCATCCCGGTGTACCTTATCGTATGGCCATATAATTTTAGACTTTTTGAATGCACTTATTTCTATAGAAGAATACTTTCAAATTATAGAAGTCAGTTAGACTGGAAGTTATTAGAGATGCAGGTTTAACAGGAGACCGTGCTGAACATACCACAATTAGTAGGTAGCTGAAGGGTGTGAAAAAATAAAGCTACTTTAAGAACTTACCTTAAAGCACCAGTGCAAAGAAAAAATGTTTTTCCAAAAAAAGCTACTTTCAGCTACAGTTATTAAAAACATTGGTATACCTGCCAAATGTAGTTGTCTAGGTACAGTACCTCCTATGCTGTACATCATGGGCCTTTTTTTTTATTTTTTAAATCTTAACCCTTGCCAGGTCTACAATGCTATTTCTATGCAAAATGTGGTAGCCACCTTTTTTCCTTGAGAAAAAATGTTATTAATTAAAACATTAATAAAATACTCAGATGTTGGTAGAATTAGAAAACTATACCACCAAATAAAACTGGAAGATGGCTAAAATCTTTCATTGTGAAAAAAAAAATGGAGGGTCAAATTTGTTGCCTAATTTTGTTGCACTGCTACTTTAAACAGCAGATCTTCAAAAGAAACTCCTCCATTAGGCCACACATTTGTAACTGTACGTAGTCAGCGTCAGAACCATATGGAAACTTTTTGCTAGCCCCAACACTCTTCAGTTCCCGTTGGAGATAAGCCTCAGAGGGCCTCTTACCATGAGGAACCAGGAGATCAAACCAATACGAGGCAAACAAGGAGAAGCACAGACTGGAAACAGGATGCATAGAATAAGGCCTTAGCTACAGCTTCTGATATAATCCTCGAAAGAGAAAGGGGGAAGGAGGGAGGTATGGCATGGCCTAATAGAGGAGAGCCTCTTGAAGATCTACTGTTAAGGTAGGTTCTTACATAACTCTTCTGTCCTCTTGCAGGAAATCTCTTCCATTAGGCCATACCTATGTATAGGCTGATGTATAGGCAGGGGCATCACCAGCAGGAAAAGGGAGGTCATAATTCCGCTATACAAGACACTAGTGAGGCCCCACCTGGAGTACAGTGTACAGTTCTGGAGACCATACCTACGTAAGGACATAGACAGGGTAGAGAAGGTTCAGAGGAGGGCAACAAAGATGGTGCATGGGTTGCATCACAAGTCCTATGAAGACAGGTTGAAGGAACTGAACATGTATTCCCTGGAGGAGAGGAGGAGAGAGGGATATGATAGAGACATACAAGTATCTTACAGGGAGGAACAGGGTGCAGGAAAACACTATTTTTAAGCGAAAAAGATGTTTCAGGACTAGAGGGCATGGGATGAAGTTGGAGGGAGGACGATTCAGAGGAAACATGAGAAAGAATTTCTTCACAGAACGGGTGGTGGACAAGTGGAACACCCTGCCAGAGGAAGTGGTGGGGGCTGAAACAATCACGGGATTTAAGAATGCATGGGATAGACATAAAGGAATTCTAGAGGTCAGGGGTAAGGGGAAATAGACTTCTAGGAAAACAAACTGAACTTACAAGCTCAAATGGGCAGACTAGGTGGGCCATAGGCCCTTATCTGCCGACATTGTCTATGTATCTATGTATACCTATGAAACGATTCCCAAGCAGTGCAAAGCTGCCCAGGAGGATGGCACAGTTTGATATGTGATCAGGACAGAAGGTCTTACATTACAGCAAGCTCAAAGCCAGGAAATCTATGACAGATGATGTCTGGGTTGTAGTGTTTAGTGAAAGCATGGACAGTTCTCCATGTGGCAGCAACAGGGACATTTCTTTTTTTCCTATTATTTCTTTATTCAGTTTTTCCCTTTTTCGCCCATCCCTACCTGCTTGTCCTTGGTGCAGATGTGCATGTGTAGAGGCACTCCACGCACTGCAGGACGCCCCATTCTACTAGCTGCCTCTTCCACCCACCTATGCCACCACCAGGCCTCCACCCAGTGGTGGCGGGACTACTGGAGGGACAGCGTCCTCCCCGGAAGAGGAGTGCTGCCAGTAGGCGGATCAATCCTGTCATGGTAGATGATCCTTCCCCTGTATAAGGCCTTGGTTAGACCACACCTGGAGTACTGCATCCACTTCTGATCACTGTGGTAGAGAAAGGACACTGAAGAGATTGAGACAATCCAGCACAGGGTCACTAAGCTGATAAGTGGATTAGGTAGCAAGAGCTACAAGGTGAGATTAGATATTCTCAAATTATTCAGCCTAGAAAGGAGAAGGCAGAGAGGGATATCATCACAGTCACTTAAGTGGATAGACAGGGTGGAGTATACACTGATGTTTGATTTGGTGAGTGCAAGCAGAAGTAGAGGGCATACACAAATTGAAGGAGGCACAAGGGGAAACAGTAAAAAGCACTACTTCACACAGAGGGTGGTTACTACACAAAATATACTACTCAGTAAGGGTGTGGAAACTAGCATGGTTTAGGCTTTTCAAGCAGGGCTAGACAGATTCACGAGGAAGAAAGTAATTGAGGGTTACACAGCTGGAGCACAGGTAACATTCTGTTTGTCAAACCAGGATGTATGTACTCAATCTGGGTATAGTCACCGTTGTGTGGAAGGACTGGTGGACATGACGAACCCCAAGTTTCTTTGTCATCACAATACTATGTTACAATGTTGGCACAATCTTTGAAAACGTAATTGAAAAGGTAGTGTGGTCTAGAGATCAGAACACTGGCTTGGGAACTGGGAGACTGCAAGTTCAAACCTTGCTAGAGCCAAATACTCACTGTGTGACTTTGGGCAAGTCACTTAACTGCTCAGTGCTCCAATCCACTCAGCTGCAGAAGTGGGCAGAAGCAGGATGCCACTGAAAATGAGACTTGGCATCTCAGCTGTTACTTCCTGGGTAAATAAACAGTTAAAAAAGTGTGCCAGATGTAAGTTCATATGAACATTCAGCCCTGGAATGTTATGGTATACAAAAACACACACAAAAATAAACTGCACATCTCACTTAATGACATCAAAGAAAAATGAAAAAAATAGTGTCTAAAGTTATAAACCAGACAGCAGTTACAATCCAACAGGCCAACAATCAAAGTCTTTCCCCTCACATCCCAATAACTTGATTTCCACACCACTCCTGTGAGACCCTTCAGTCATCTTGGTACCATATTTGCCCCTGCAATTTAACAACTGTTCTCCAGACACTGTAGTGTTGCTCTGACAACTGCTCACATGGACTGAACAAATAAAAAAAATGGGGAATTATGTAACATCATAAACAATGTTCCTGTTTCGAACTGCAAGATTGGCAGCTTTCACTCAAGCTGCATGTTCTCCATGTCTCCCCAGAGATGGTCACCACATAAACCTCTGGACCTCGTCAACATCAGGCCACTTAAATGTTTTGTTCAGAAAGAGATAAATAGTTACAGAGTTCACCACAGTGTAGAGACCCAGTTCCAGCAGAAGCTTTGGCACAGATGGCAAGGCAATGTTAAGTCTGTAGATTAAATAGGGGATAATGAAGTACCGAAATTCCAGTAGCATCTGAGGAACTGTTGCAGCAAGTAAACACATAGAAAACATCAAGCTCCAGAAAACGGATTTCTATTTTAGTTCCTCAGCGACACTCCATCCAGCAAATATGTAGCCTGGAACTAACAGGAATTTCACGCACTCATGTCTCTGAAAGATCTTTTTCCATACATAGAAAGTATAGTGTCTGTTATCTGCCAACAAGTACTTATGAACATAAGTAAACTTCCAAACAAGTACGGAAGAGAGGACAAAAAGGGTGGCGTACAGCAATGGGCCCTTGCGTACGGCCTTAAGAAAGTTTGTAATCTTCTGAAATGATATAAGGTGAGAAAACGAAAAGACTAGGGTGAAAGACAAGAAGTAGAACAACTGAGGGAAATTTAAACAGGCTTCATGGCTGCTTCTGTCACCCACAACTATCCCCTTGTTAATGGCAACAAACACAAAGAAACCAACAACCAGCAGGACATAAGGCCAAGTCACACAAAGAAGGGTTTTCATGTTATTCAGAGACAGCATATATTTAACAAGAAACTGTAAAGCTTGCTTGGCTTCTGAAAGGGATCCCTTTATAGGAGAGACCTTCTCATCTTTTTTCTTTAACTCTGTCTTCCACTCCTCTGCCAGCTTCTGTGCGATGACACTTCCAGCACAGAATATGGCCCATATGATGTTTGTCTGACGGAACATGAAGGCACAAAATGCAAGTAGGGCTGAAGTTCCATGGTTCCCATACAGACACATTAAATAGGAAAACAGAACAAAAAATGTTGATCCCACATCCGTGTAGTAGAGGAATGTGAAGAAATATAACAAAGGGAATGAGGCGAGCACCAAAGCAGACAAAATTCTCTGGAAGGCAGAGCCAGCCTGGAGAGGAACAAAAAACAACAGCAAAGATCCTTTAAGTGCAGTTCATTTTAAGCAATCTTTTCAAATGTTACACAAAAAAGTAGAGCAAAGGCTCTCAAGGGCACTCATTGTATCAGTATGTTTAAAGACTTAGTACTGTCAGAATTTAAAGCTCAGAATAAACATGAAAAACAGGTTACTCAGCTGTAAGAGTAGTTCTAGGAGTGGTATATGGTGTACATCTACACTTCTGGCAGTGTTTCTTTCCCCTCTAAGACTTGCTGGAATGTCTTCAAGCTGGCTCCTCCCACCCACCTGGGTGCTAACTCCCTCTGCACCACCCCCATAACATCAGATCTTGCCCGCTGGAAGCAAAACCAGTGCGTTACTTGCCAGTGGAGATCGGGTGGGTCAGTGTTTTTGAACACTATATACCACTCCTAGAACTACTATTACAGGTGAGTAACCTGTTTTTCTAGGGGTGTGGACATGGTGTTCTATCCACACTTCAGGCAGACTCCTAGCAGTTCTCCACGAGAAGGGAGGCAAGGCGCACCCCCCTACTTAGGGAAAAGAGATTGGAAAAATGAAGCCCCAAAACCAGCATCCCAGCGTGACTCAAGGTCAAGGAGTAGTGGGAGGTGAAGGTGTGTGCTGACTTCCAGGTAGCAGCCGTGCAGATTTCCTGGATAGGGACATCCCTAGAAGCAGCCACCGAGGCAGCAGTATGCCGGGTGGAATGAGCTCCCAACCCACTGACCTATAGCAAAGGTTGATGCAGGATATAATCCACTTGCCAATCATCTGCTTAGCTGCCAATCTGCCTGGTGCAGCTTCAGCATAGGTGACAAACAGCTGGCAAACCTCTTCCCCGAACTCCAGCCGTGCACTCCTTGTAATAGGCGAGTGCCTGCCACAGGTCCAAAGTATGGAGCCTGTGCTCAGCCTCCAAGGTGTGGTTGGTGAAGTACACTGGGATATTAATCACCTGATTAAAGTGAAAATCTGACACAACCTTCAGGAGGAACTTCAGGCTGGGGCAAAAGACAGCCTTGTCCCTGTGGAAGATCAGGTAAGGAGACTCCACTGAGAGCACCTGGTGCTCACTGATCCTTCTGGCTGAACTGATAAGCCACCAGGAAGGCAGTCTTCCATGACAGGTGAAACATGTCACACCTGTGCACTGGTTCAAATGGCTTTCCCATAAGCTTAGCTAACACCAACAAGTCCCAAGGTGGTGGTGGCTCACGAACTGGAGGGGAAATGTGATCAAGGCCTTTGAAAAAGCACCAGACCACCTTCTCCTACACCACCGACTGTGTACCAACCCGCACCTGGTAAGCAGAGATGGTTGCCAGATGCAACTTAAGGGTCATCGACCAAGGGCCCGATTTGGAGAGGGACCAGAGGTAGTCGAGAATGCTAGTCATCGGACAACATAAAGGGGTCAAGCCCCTTGCCCTGGAACTGAATGGAGAATCTCTTTCATTTGAAGGCATAGCATATTTAGGTCGACTCCTTCAGAGACGCCTCGACCACAGCGAGAACATCTTCGGAGAGACCCAAGGCCTGGAACTCTAGCCACTCAGGAACCAAGCTGTCAGGTACAGGGATTGAAGGTCCGGGTGGAGTACCTTCCCCTGACTGATGGAGAGCAGGTCTGGGCAGAGAGGAATATGCCTCAGGGGCCTGCTGCTGAGGCTGAGGAAATCGGGGTACCAGAACTGACGTGGCCAGTCTGGAGTCATCAGGATCCCATGTGCTTTGTCACTCCTCACCTTGAGCAACACCTTGTGTATTACGGAAATTGGAGGGTAGGCATAGAGAAGGTCCGGGGTCCAGGACCTGGAAAAAGCATCCCCCTACAGTATTCCCTGCTTGGGGGGGGGGGCACAATACAGTTTCAGGTTTGCGTTCTTCCTGGAGGTAAACAGGTCCACAGCAGAGGTGTCCCACCGAGAAAACAGGCTGTGTACTACCTCTGGGTGGAGTGACCACTCGTGAGATGCCTCGCCCACACGGCTGACAGCATCCACCAGCTGGTTGGAGACACTGGCCACATGGATGGCCAGGAGATCGGCCTCCAGGCTGAGTATAAAGGTCCAAACACAGATAGCTTTCCTGCACAGAGGAAAGGAGTGCGTCCCACCCTGTTTGTTGAGGTAGTACATGGTCATGGTGTTGTCCGTCTGGACTTGAACAACCCGACCGTGAATATGCGAAGCAAAGGCTGTCAGTGCCAGTTGAACTGCCTGCAATTCCACCAGGTGAATATGGTATCGGGATTCCTCGGGGGTCCAGAGCCCACGGATTCTGTGGTCCCACAGGTGGGCACCACAGTCCATCAGGGAGGCATCAGTCGTCAGGATGACTGTTGGCTCTGGGCAGACAAATGGGATCCCTTCCTGCAGATGTTACGGGACCAACCACCACTGGAGGGCATCCCACATCAGCTGGGTCACAGTGACCGGCTGGTCGAAGTGGCCCTCGCGCTGAGACCACTGGCAAGCCAGCTCCCATTGCAGAGAGCGCATTCTCCAGCGTATCCCAGGAGGTGCAGGAAGTGCAGAGCAGGGCACAACTGCCCAACCTGAAATGACTGGGCAAAGGAGGAGAGCCTCCACCCTGTCCGCTGAGAGTCAAGCCCAGGCTCTGCAAGTGTCAAGCTCCACCCCAATGAAATTGATCACCTGTGAAGGCATGAGTTCCAATTTGGCCTTGTTGCCCAGGAGGCCATGAGAGGCACAGGTCTGGAGGGACAGATCCCTGAACCACTCCACCTCCTGCCTGGAAGGACCCACAATCAGCCAGTCATCCAGGTAGGGATAAACCCGGGCTCCTCAATGCCTCAAGTAGGCTGCCACCACTGCCATGCATTTGGTGAAGACCCTGGGGGCCAAGGACAGGCCAAATGGTATGCCTGGAACTTGCAGAGGATCCCCTGTGCCCGGAACCAGAGGTGGGATGGAAGGATTGGGATGCGAAAGAGTGTGTCCTGAAGATCCTGAGATCAAAATCACATGTTTTGCCCAAGAGATGGTGTGATCTGAGACAGAGTGACCATCCTGAAGGTGTGTGGCCTGAGACACTTGTTCAGATCGTGCAGATCTAAGATGGGGTGCCAGCACCCCCCCGGATCATTTTTGGCACCAGGAAGTACCTGGAGACAAACCCTCGGTATTCCGGAGGGTCCGAGACAGGAGCCATAACCTTCTTGTGGAGGAGCTGGGTGATGTCCCAAAGGGCAGACAGTATGTCCGCAGACACAATGCCCTCCCATTGGGCATGGGCTCGGCAAGGTGGGTACGCCTCAAATTCCAGAGGCAGACCCTGACCGACCACTTCAAGAACCCACCTGTCCGTGGTGACAGTGGACCAGGCAGAAAGGAAGTAGCGGAGCCAGCCCCCCACGGGAGGACCCAGGGGAGACATGGCAGGCATGAGGGAGGCACCCATCATCCCGTCATTGGGCAGACCTGGAGGCAGTGGAGGGCCTGGCAGAGGAGCCACCAGGACCTCTGCCTCCAGGCTTATGGACGACCTTGGCCACAGACTTCGGTTGAGGTCACCAGGCCTGAGCCTGCTGTCCAGCCTGAGGCTGAGCTGGTTTGGCTGCAGGGACAGAGAGGGTCTGAAAGGGCTTCTTTTTCTGCTGCTTAGAACCCTTGGGGTCTCTCTGAGTGGATGTCAGGGTTTTAAATAATTGATTAGCAGTTTTTTTCTTGGGACAATACTAACTGTACAGAAAGCATTTATATAGGTTTTCTAGAAGTGTTATGCTTGTTAAACACAGTGAGGCAAGTGCTATGCATTTTCACAATGTTTTAGACCTTTTATGAGCAAAACGCTAATCAATTTTTAGAGTTAATAAAACCCTGGGATGTCACCGAGTCCAAGGTGGCAATGGACTTATCAATACGGGTGAGGTGCCCCTCGACCCCGGGCCCGAACAAGTCGGCAACCAGGAAGGGGACTTCCGCCAGCTTGTACTGGGTATCTGCCTTGAATGTCGAGATCCTCAGCCTGGCTCTGCAGTGCACAGCCACTGTGGCCACCATGTACTGGGCACAGGAGTCACCAATGTCCATGGCAGTCTGGAGCTGTTGCCTGGTTACTGCTCAACCCTGATCCCGGACCGGTTTGACTGTGGTCTGCAGGTCCGCTGGGAGATGAGGAAGCACCTCATCAAGCATGCCCAGGAGGGCATGCGAGAAGTGGGTCATCAAAAGAGCTGAACTTGCTTGCCAAAGGCCGAGAGAGGAGGCAGCATGTAACTTTTTAGCCATATGGTCCAACTTCTTGGACTCCTTATTGAGTGGCTTGTAAATGTCCCCCACATTGTCCCTGTACCTTAAGACTAAGTCACCCATGACACCCTCAGCTGAGGGATGCTCTGTAAAATCTGAAAAGGGACAGGTAAGAACTGCATACTTGCAGGCCGTCCAGTCAGACAGTGCAGGGCAAGAGTCAGAGTGCTGCCATAGCTCCACGTTAGGACCAAGAATGGCGCCTGCCACTAGGAAGGCTTCCCAAGGGGAGTCACCCTGGTCAAGGATATCAGCGACCGGGTACTGAGCCCGCTTTTGATTTGGGTTCCAAAAGGAGAGCCGTAGATTCCAATATTAGGCGGGAAGGTCCATAAAGGGGAAGTAGGGCCCTGCTCCTTCAACAGATCCTCAGCTGACTCCAAGTCCACCAGACAGGAGTGAAAAGAGGAAACCTCCAGTTCAGTGGAGTCATGGAAGAGAGATCAACCGCCAGAGTCCCCGCTGACCCTCCAGGGACAATCAAGGGTAACAGTGACTGACAGCCGATGGGGAAGACCTGAGGCCAGGTAGGCCTCGTTAGTCAGAGCGCCAAACTTCGGCTGTTTCAGTGGCGGCTCCTGTCGAGGCAGAGAAGGCTGCGGCCTCTGTTGCGGAAGCCAAATAACGGCCCAGGTCGAAGCCGGGACAGGATTCACCCTGGTAAAAATGAGCTCTTGCCACATCAAGTCCTCATAGCGCCAGCGTAGCTTGCACCAGAGCCTCTCCTCACCTGAAGAGTACGAGAAGGATGAGGAATAGCAGCAGTGCCGCTTGCCCAAGTGTCGAGAGCACGAGCGTCAATGTCAACGTGGGCTGCTCGACTCAGGACTCCAAGAAGGGGGACTGCAACCTTGACCATCGGGGCTGCTGACAGCAGGTCTCAGAGGGAGTCGGCAAGAGCCGGGGCTCCTCCTGGTCTGGAAGCTCTTGGGTGAGAGGCACTGGATTAGTGGACTGGTTAGTTCCTCCTCGAGTGAGCGACAGGACCAGAGTCCTACACAGGGAGATATCAGCCTCTTCTGGTGACAACGGGTTGACCGGCTCAAGAAATATCTCGGCCGGAAAATCGACCTGCATCTCGACCAACTGAACTGATGGGAGATCGTGAGACTGGTGGCTTGGGCCAAAGAACCAAACGAAGTCAGAACCTTTGAAGAAGCACAGGAATTGGAGTCCCAAGAGTGCTCCCGTTCCCACAGTCGACGGCGAGACTGTTTCTTAGTCTCTTTTCCAGAACTGGATTTTACTTGGTGCCTGAGGGACCCTGCCCATGGGTGTGAAGGGCCTGGCACAATTCTTTGAATGTCCCTGTGAAGGAGGCACCCAAGGAGAGCAGCAAAAAGGCCAAAGTCAATGAAGCTTAAGCTGTGGCCTGGGTCGCAGCTTCCACAAATGCTGCAAGCTGTTCAGCGGACCCTGCAGCTGCGGAGACCACCCGATAGGCATTTTTAGATTTGATGGGCAGATCCCGATCGTCCAGATATCCCAGAAGCAGGTGGGTATAGTGATTCTCTAACACAGACAGGAGAAAAGTGCAGCACAAGCTACATGTCTGGGGATCACGCTCGTGGGCCAAGGCAGCAGATGCACATGGTGTGTGGATCCATTCAAGACATCTTCTGCCCGCAGACACAATTTCTGAATCTCTGCGCCAACTTCACATCGTCCATACCGGGGCCAGGAGGAGAAGCCTGAAGACAAAGCTTTATTTGGAAATTCAGTTTTAATATGCAAAGGGCCTTCTCATTGCAAGAACGGTAGCGAGGGAACCGTCTTCTTCCAGCAGAAAGGAAGATCTGACGTCATGGGGTGGTGCCGAGGGAGTTACCACCTGGGAAGGAGGGAGAAGCCAGCTTGAAGACGTTCCGGCAAGCCTAAATGGGGAAAGGAACACTGCCTGAAGTGTGGTTAAAACGCCATATCCACATCCCTAGAATGTATCCCTACAGCCTGCCACACAACCATGAGCATTCATTTTTAGGAATTTTGATAGGCTGATATCACCAAACTATACCACATAACTTTATTCACTGACACCGTTGCGTAATGCCTCAATGCATTTTCTACTGGGAATCTCAACATTAAAAAGTCTTATTCAGTAAGAGGTCAAACTCAAAGTGTCCAACTCTAGTATAAAAGTGTCAGTACTGACACTGACCCAATGAATGCCAATAGATTTTGTATCAGGCCACTACAACTGTTACTTAACTTGCCCTACTGGCTAGTACTGAAGAAAGTAACATTTCAATAAGTATACGAGGTTGGCCAGTGGAAGGTCTATGGCACTAGTAGATTTACCCAGCCTTTAGCCTGTTGGCTAGTAGCTACAATACTTAATTCAAGCCGCCAATATGTGAATTAATTTATGAACTTAATACAATTACTTGAAGGGGAGTCAAGGATGAGGTTGTTGCAATGAGGCATAGAAAATCCCAAATCTCAACACACTCATTTCAAAAAGCTAAATGGATACTGTCAATCCTCGTTAGGCCTCAATCTGTTCCCAGTTTAAAAAAAAAAAAAAAAAAAGGCATTCTGACTGCTGACCATTGACAGAATTTACTGCTAGAGCTGGTTGTCAAGTATCTACATCCTTTTCTTAGAAAAGGTGACTGTCCGGCAACTACTTTATTGGTATTACCATGCCAAAACATGTTGCTTTACAGTTCTCTACACCCACTGTATCATTTCTAAGATGTGGCAACACCCCGCTCAGTCTAGACCCCCCCCCCCCAATGATGCAGTGGGAGGAAATAACTGCATCATGAATGGCTGGGCTGGGGACATTCCAACACTTCAAGAAGAATGAAGGATAATAAGGACTTAAAAAAATGTGGTATTACAGGCCGGCCTGGTGGCGCTGGGGGTTGAGGTACTGGACGCCACACCTCATGCCACGCCAACAAGCCGGGGCCGCTGAGGGTTGGCAGGGGGAGAGAGGACTGAGCATCTGGAGGACCGCTGTCCTCTCTACGGGGAAGAGGACTAGGTGGCCTGCCCGCTGACTGCCCTCTAGCAGTGGCGGGAGGGCAGTATGGGTCAGGAGGTTCAGAAGCTGACATGCTTACATCGGAGGGAAGGGAGGAGAGAGAAAACGGAAAAAGGCCGGGGCTCCATAGACACGTGATGGCCCAACCGCTCCAGCAAAGTCTTCCCCCACCACCAGGTTTGCTGTACCAGGTGGCAGGGGACTGCCGGCACCCCTCCATCTGCCCCTGCCGCAGAGGATGAATCCGCAGGGGGACCTCGGGGGCAGACCAGCTGGGGATCGGTTCGGAGGATGTACCCCCTCCAAGGGAGGGGGTCATAGCCCCGTGGAGCTTACAGGATGGAGATAAAAGATAAATATGATATCACAATAATAGCCTGTTTTTTCCATTTTTGCCAAGACAAAGGAAACGGGCAAAAAAAAGAATCCACAATTATATCAGTAAATTCTGCACAAGGTGTATGATCATATAATGTATTTTTCTGAATTAAAATAATTTGAGGCCCACTGTATGGGACTAACCATGCTCCTTTTATCAAATCAACGGAGAATAACCTTATTCAAAATCACACCAAAGCAGGCAGCAAAACACTATCATTTTGAACTCGGATAATCTAATAACTTACTCCTTTTTAACCAAGGCCGGACTTATTTCAGAAATAAACTTCTATATTCTTATACTGAACAGTAAGTGGAATCTTTTTATTTTTAGCAGTACTTAACTATAGTATACTGTTTGTGTGTATATATATGTGTATATATATGTGTGTGTGTGTGTGTGTGTGTGTGTGTGTGTGTGTGTTCTCTCTTAACCCTATGAACATGCATGGGCACCCATTATAACATCTTCTTATTCAGGACATTCAATATGCTTTAACCCCACGACAGGGCATAGGTGTGCCAGGCATTAATGGAAGGCCTGGGTGGTTGTGAGGCATGTGGCCAAAGGCAGAGTGCCTTTATCAACATCTGAGGCATGCATTAATGCTGGACACACATATGCTCTGTCGTGGGTTAATGCACTAATAAAATGGATATATGGTTAAAAAAAAACTTAAAGTCTTAGGAGTGTTTGTGCTGAAGAAAAGAAAAATATTTATTGTGTCCTTCCACTTTAATAGTTCTGTAAAGTACAGTATTCCATTTGTATGCACATTGGATATATGCACATTTCAGGTATATGCACAAAAATGGCATATCCCATTCCCAATCCTATGTACTTAATGATAAAACATGAGGTTGCATGCACACCAAATTTTGGTTGTATGCACCCTTTTTCCTCCAGACAGGGGCTCCACAGACATTAACACTGTGAATCATACCTGTTAAACAGGTGCTAACTTGCTGCAGTTGTTAAATACATGCGAGTTTGTCAGTTTCAACCTGTCAGAGCAAGCAGCCATGGTGGAATCAAATAGCTTAAAGGAAAACTGCACCCTCATATCTTCTAAATGTCTTTTGCTTCCATGTCAACAGACAACTCTGTTCATGTAGCTGTTAGAGATGTATGCAGCTGCTTCTGTTAGTTTTCACACTTCATACTATAGGCATTGTCACTCTCCTGGGAGGGTCCATTTCATGGGTGTTGAAATCTCATTGTCCCTGAGAGCTGCATTAGCAAATGAGAATGTGATGCGTAATCAATCTTTAAACTCCCCAGTATGCCTGTTTGCTTAAGTAGTTTTAATAGAACACAGCTGCAAGAAGATGTGAAATACCACATTTACCTTCAGTGAGTTTTACAAGCTATCTGAGTTGTAAAGCAGTTTTTTTCCCCCTTTAAACTCCATTCGGTTTATAAGTTTCCAGAGAGTTTTTGCAGGGTATTTGTTATTTTAGCATAGAGATACATGATATATGTGGTTGATCTGACATCATGTTCTCATATGCTAATGCAGCTCTCAGGGACAATGAGATTTCAACAACCATGAAACGGACCCTCCCTGGAGAGTGACAGTGCCTAGTATGAAGTGTGAACACTAACAGAAGAAGTTGCATACATCTTTAATAGCTACATGAAGAGTTGTTTGTGGACATGGAAGCAAATGACATTTAGAAGATATGAGGGTGCAGTTTTTCTTTAAATAGCTCAGTGTATGCAGTATCTGATGACTTGATATGTTTTTAATGAGTGCGATACATTCAATAAAGGTAAAAGAGAGTAGTATGTGAGAAAGTGTTTTTTACTTAGAGGCCCACATATTTTAAAGAGATGCGCGGCGCATCTCCAGACTTGCGAGGGCACTCGAGGGAGTGGCAATATTCAGAAGCCCCCGGTGTGCCACGCAAACCTAACTGTGCCAGACAAGATATGGCGATGTGGACATGCAAATGGGGGGTCCCTCATGCATATTCCCCACATCGCACTATTTAAACCTCCCCTGGCAAAGACACGGCCGGATGCGCCAGTACAAAGTTAGGAAACCAAAACCCTATCCTAAGTTTGTGCAGGGCAGGGTGGTGCCCCACACACAGTCCAGGGCTTGTCACATGATCCCCTCCCCGGCCTGTACCATGACAGTGTTCAAATCATAGACCATCATTTCCCTGGTAGTCTAGTGGACCCCTCTCCCCATCCCCAAAAGCTGTCAAAAGTACATACTGCCCATTCCTTTTTCTATAGTGCAGGGACCCCCCCCCCAGTCCCGATCCCAAGTGAATGACAGAAACACAAGTGCCGCATTTCCACAGTGTAGGGACCCCCCCAGCCCTGATCCCCAAGTGAATGAAAGAAACACAAAAGGCCCGTTTCCATAGTGTAGGGACCCCCCCAGCCCCAATCCCTGAGTAAAAAAAAGCAACACAAGTGCCCCATTTCCATAGTGTAGGGAACACCCATCCCCGATGTCTGTCTACATGAATATCAGCCTGATCCCTATGTTAGCACAGTGTAGTATCCCCCCGCCCGATCATTGAGTTCCATAAGAATAAATGCAAATAATCCCTGTTTCCATAGTGCAGCCCCAATCACTGTAGGAAATATCTTTACGATGGTTCCCTTTCCATAATTGTGGTTCCCCTACATCCACACTCCGGTCGGCAGTACCCACCACCCTGCACCCCTCCATCCCAACCTGTGTCAGCGACTGGCACGCCCCACCACAGCTAGCCGTCAACTGATCGATCCTGGAGCATGTACACTAAATAGTACGTGCCCACTGGTTGCCAATGGGTATGTACTATTTAGTGTATACACTCCAGGACCAAACAGTCAATGGCTGGCCGTAGCAGGATGCAGTAGGGTATGACAGTCACCAGCACGGGTCGAGAAGGGGGGGGTGTGGGGTAGTGGGGTACTGCCGACAGGGGTGGTGGGGTGGGGGTACGCTACACTATGGAAAGGGAACTGTCATACAAATATTTCCTACAGTGCTTGGGGCCGGGAGGGGCCCTACACTATGGAAAAGGGGATCATTTGTATTTATTCTTATGGCACTCAGTGATCGGGGCAGGGAGAGGGGACACTACACTATGGTAACATAGGGATAGGGCTGATATTCACATAGACAGACATGAAAATACACTAATAACCATATATGCCATTCTACTGCACCTATTTCAGGCAGCTGCTGGTCATTAGCACTATTAGAAATGTGTGAAGCACAGTAATTCTACAGTATTAAGCAAGCCCAATTACAGTTGAGCAGGACACTGTTTAACGGCAAATGCTGCATTTTTTGCTTTTCTGACCAGCAACACCAATACGAGGGAATTCATCACTAAACTCAGTGTCAGTGGCTCAGCAGGCTGCACACTCGCCTCTGAGGCCGGAAGATCATAATATAATAATAATAAACTTCATTTTTAAGGCACCTTTCAAAAAATCAAGGCGCCGTACAAATATATAGATAAAAATTCCAATCATTACAGTAAAAACAATCAATCAAATAAGTTAAATCAGACTCCAAATACTTGTGTCCACAGATATGTTTTTAAGGCCTTTTTAAACCCCTCCATGGTCGTACACTCCCTTATCTGGCGGGGTAGAGAATTCCAGAGGGTAGGGGCCACATACATAAATGTACAAGCCCCAGAAGATTTCAAAGACACCCCGGGATCTCTAGCAACCCCTCTCCAGCTGAGTGGAGCGATCGCCCAGGGCAGTAAAGGACCAGGATCTCTTTCAGGTAGCCAGGGCCAAGTCCATGTAGTGCTTTATAAGTCAGAATACCGACTTTAAAGGTGATCTGCCACTGTACTGGCAGCCAGTGCAGTCTGCGCAACACCGGCGAAATATGGTTGGATCGAGAGGTACCAGTCAAAAGCCAGGCCGCTGCATTCTGCACTAGCTGCAAGCGGCGGATTTCAATCCCAGGAAGCCCTAGGTAAAGGGAGTTGCAGTAGTCCAGATGCGAGGACACAAAGGCATGGACCAGTGTAGGAAGATCACCGGACGGAACAAGATGTCTAATCCTGGAGATATTCCTGAGATGGTAAAATGCAGACTTAATGACAGCAGACGCATGCAAATGCATAGACAAACCGTCATCAAATATTACCCCAAGGTTACGCACCTGTTCAGAGGTCGGGAGTGAAACACCCCCAAGATAAAGTCTTGAGGGTGAACCAACTCCCGACTCCCCTATCCGGTGCACTGAATCCACTACCAACACCTCCGTCTTTTCTGAGTTCAACTTCAACCAACTCAAATCCATCCACTCCTGGATTTCACTAAGGCAGTTACTGAAGACTGAGAGAGCTCCCTCCTGATCGGGTGCAAAAGAAAGGCAGAGCTGGGTACCATCAGCATAGCAGTGAAACCTCAGCCCATACCTTCTTACAATGTCTCCGAGGGGCAGCATATACACTGCGAACATGGGGGACAACACCGAGCCCTGAGGAACCCCACAAGACAGAGAAACTGGGTCCGAGGAATAAACCCTGGACACCACTCTCTGAGTTCTTCCAGTGAGGTAAGAAGTAAACCACCTGAGGACTACATCCGATAGCCCACAGATGAACCTCAGAAACTCAAGCAGAACCCCATAGTCCACAACGTCAAAAGCTGATGCGAGATCTAGGAGGACCAGAATGGAATGGTTCCTCCAATCCCTAGCCATCAGGAGATCATTGAGCACCCGAACCAATGCCGTCGCAGTACTATGCCTTTTCCGAAAACCGGACTAGAGGGGTTCATAGATATCATGGATGGTCAAATGGTTCTCCAGTTGTACAGCCACTACCTTCTCAATCACCTTCCTTAAAAAGGGAAGATTAGAGATTGGTCTGCAGTTTGCATGGCAGTCCAGGTCCAAAGAAACTTTCTTCAGGAGGGGTGTTACCACCACCTCCTTCAGGGAGCTCGGAAACTCACCTGTTTCCAGAGAGCACCAGACTATCCATGCAAGGACCAGACCAATAGAATCAATACAACCCAAAATCAGGGAAGTTGGCCCTGGATCCAAACTTCAGCATGTAGGGCGGGCACTCTGGACAATCCGCATGATATCCACAAATTCCAGTTAGTCGAAGGCAACTGAGGGGCGGCAGCCTCACGCTGATCCAAAGAACACCTTTACAGTGTGCCGGTTGGGGCACCTCCCTAATTTCAGCCACCTTAGTAGCAAAGAATCTAGCAAGTTCATCGCCCTCCCTTTGCGTAAAAGCCCTTCGGACCTGTAGATAAGCTGGGTTGCACAGCCTGTCCATGGTGTGAAAAAGCTGAGCTGGTCGATTCTGAGCAGCTGCAATCTCCCAGAACAGGAACTCTGCCTTCTTACGGGTGATTGCAGATCGATAGGCTTGATAATGCTCCATCAATCTAAGGTGGTCAGCATCAAGGGAGGATCTCCGCCAGCATCGCTCCAACTTTCGACCTAGTCGTCGCATCTCCCCCAAGGTCCCATCAAACCATGGGGACCGAGGGAGATGGGAGAGAGAGGGCAACATGAACAGGAGCAATGAGATCCAGAGCCGCTGAGATGGCCCTACTATATGCCATCACGAGGACATCTGGGTCACTGTTTGCCACTGGAAAGGACGATAGGTCAAGTACCGTCACCAGGCCTTCAGTGCTAACATCTCGTAAAGGGTGATATCTGACCATCTCCACAGGGGTAGGCCTACAAAGGGAGGCACTAAAACTAAACCCCACGGCGTGTAGTGGTCGGACCATCCAACTGGTTCCACCCCCAAATCGGAGGCCTCAATCCCCAGTAGAAAAACTAAGTCAAGGGAGTGACTGTGTTTATGGGTAGCAGTGGTAGCTATATGTGTAAGGCCCAGAGATGACATCAACTGGAGGAAGTGCTGTCCAAACTGCGAGAGTTTGTCATCGATCCAGGCATTAAAATCACCGACAACCATCAGTCTTGGTGATTCAAATGGCATGTCTATGACGAAATCCGCCACTTCCTGAAGGAGTCTCTTCTCATCTCTGGATGGACAGTAGATGACAGCGATCCTACAACCTACACCTGCTACCACAGTACATTCGAATGACTCAGTTTCCTCTACTGGTACACTCGTGAGGTTAAGTTTGGTCTTAAAACAGACCGCAACCACCCCGCGATCCACTCTCGGGCAGCGAAACACCAAGTACCCAGCTGGAGTTAAAGCCTCCAAACCGGGGCCAGAATTTTCATCCAGCCAGGTTCGGTAATGCAAGCCAGATCCACCCTTTCTACAAGATCTGCAATAATTGCTGTCTTGTTTCTGACAGACCTGGCACTGCATAACACAGCCCGAGCTGGACGAACTTCCAGGGCAGTCTGGACCACCTGCCCACCAATATTGGTGGTGTCCTTGAGTATAGAAATCAGACAAGGCAAGCCACATTCTGGGTTCCATTTCACCCTAGGGCATCTACTGGACCTCACGACCCTGGTGTGGTGGCCCCGCTCATTAACCCTCTGCTGTTCACCACCCCCGGCCCTTCACCTCCCCCTACGAGCAATACCTAGCGCCCGACAGCGCTGGAAAGTTATAAAATGCAATGGGGGAGGAAAAAAAGGGCAGAGGGCATGAAGGGCCGAGGATGAGTAGCACACGACCATGGGGGTAGGCCTCCAACACATCTCAACTCTTAACTGGCCTACAGACTGGTGCGACTAAAGAAAAATAACCCCATATCAACTTAACTAAAACCCCCAATTAACAGTACAATAACTTTAACTTACAAAACTTAAAACCATATAAACATAAAATAACAATAATCACTTAACATTTTTAAAATCCAAGAAAAATAATAAAAAGAAACCCAAATCAAAATATCAAAATAAAGAAATAAATCCCACAGATGTCCACTAAAAAAAAAGGATAATCCACGGCTGCCGATAAATATCAGACTTTAGTCCAAATAACAGACACACAACATACAAGGCATAGTTCAGAAGATCTCCAGCACAGCAGAGGATTTAAGGGTTCAATCCCCACACCAGGCACTTGGGTTAAATTCCAATATTGACACTGTAGTGCAACATGAGGGGGGTTCTGCACTCCTGAGGTGCCGTCTTTCAGATGAGACGTTAAACCAAGGTCCTGTCTGCCTGTTCTGGAGGTTGTTCAGGTGGACGTTAGAGATCCCATGGCACTTCTCGAAAACAGTAGGGGGAATTTTATTCAGAAAACAAAAGCAAACATACAGAAAATAAAACAACACACATAGCAAAATATTATACAATATCATACAGGAATCTCAATTTCAATAAACAATAACAAGCAAATATGCAAAAAAGGAAAAGGGGGGAAAAAAGTCTTTCTACAGTGGAGCCCACTTATAAGAACATCGCTTAAAGGAACATCCCGGTTATAAGAACGAGTCCCATGTCCCGATTTTTAGTAATGCATTCCTATGTGAGCAAAGCCCATTTATAATCACTATCAGCCTGGTTAAAGGAACATTTTCTCTGCTAGTTTGCTGCCAGCTGTCAGTGAAACTCATGAAACTTTACTGTCACATCTTGTCTCTGGCTATTAACGCCTTCTCTGCTATGCGGCTAGGTGCGAATGGCTGCTAATTAGCTTTAACAATGACTGCATTCAATGAACTGATTGCTGAAATGGTGCTATCTGGCTATTGTTTTTCAAATGGCTCAGCAAACCATCAGCACAAAACAGCCCTGATCATACACATTTCCCTCCCACTGCTCCCATCTGTATACTGCCCTGTCATCTGTTCCGTGGTCTGATGCAGCACCATGCAGCCCAACACCCCCTCCCAGCATAAAACAGCTACTGCTGTACAGAACTAACTTCACACCCACTTGCTCTACTTGCTATCCAGTACTCTGTTCACCATTCACAGCAGCCAGAGACAAACTGACACCCCCTTCCAGCAGAAGACAGCTGACACTTTACAGATTACCTCCACACCCACTTGCTCACTCTTCTCTATCCAGCACTATGTTCACCTGTCACGGCGGCCCTAGACAGACTGAAAACAGCAGAAAACAGCCCTCCCGCCATACAGGTAAACCTTGGAGCAATGTTTTACAAGTTTTTAATGTCTCTGTAAGCATTTGCTGCTGCTCAGAGTAGCTTATTGTGCATTCTTTGACCCCCGCCTTGTGGCCGGAATCGTGAATTGCAGGTGCCTTATTATTTTTAAACAGGCAGCCCGTCTATAAGAACAGCCCGCATATAAGAACATTTATTTGTGGCAAATGGGGTGTTCTTATAAGCGGGCTCCACTGTATTACAAAAAGGAAAAAAAAACATGACACATCAACCCACCACTCATCACAATATACTGTAAAACAAAAAGCATGTCGATTCCCATATAATCCTATCGTGAGGCAAAAAAAAAAAAAACAATTATGAACAACCACAGTGTATATGCCCATACTATAAACAAGAAATCAACCCACCCAGTCTACATGCCATTAAAAACTGGCGCATATGTCCTGTCCCATAGTGTGCTGTTCTTAACTATATACTTGGTTGAATTCATCTTGTAATTTAAACAGCACTTCATTTAACTGAACCTCTATGTTTTGTACAAATCTAGAAAATCTGACTTGCCAGATGGACCATTTTGTACAAGCTAGAATCACATACACAGTGCTCCTATGCCATTTCTGCCATCCTGCTGTTAACTGCCCTAGTATCAATATTTCATAATTCATATTTTTAAACTGGGCTTCCCCCCAAAAGGCTGCTAATGCTTCCCAAAAGCCTTGAATGTGTACACAATCAAAATACAAATATTTCATGGTTTCTAGCTGTCCCTGACATCTAGGCTCAGCACAGCCCCCGTCTCCTAACTGTTTGTGTTTCTGATTGTGTTTTACATTCAACATCTGATGACCACATAACCAACTGGTATCCTGCATCTTCAGGGGTATACGTGGCTCTGTGAAACTAGCCAAAAGCTGCACTGTATCAACATGTGGGGCTACTTGAAACTTTGGTTCTACTGAATAATATTTTTCTATAATCTCTGATGGCTCTTAGATATATGTTACCTATAGAAATTACAGTTCTGCCTCACTCCTTTATATGACTGTCGCATGATCATATGAACAACAGCCTATTAGTTACACATATGTAACCCATAGAAAATACTGCTCTGCCTCACACATTTGTATGACTGCCGTATGCCTATAACCTGTATATGTATCACTGTCTGTTAGTTCATGTACTGTTATTCCCAGGTCGCCCCTGAAAAAGGGACCTCCGGGGCCCAGTGGGCCTACCTGGTCATCAAAATTCAGTAAATAAATAATAGTTTTATAGAATTGTTTTTTTCTCATAAGTAAGAAACCACCACAGCTCAATCTTCTATGTTCTAATGTATTTAAGAGTGGTTTGGACATGAGAGGGGAGATTTTTGTCTGTTGTATGCTATTTCCCCCTACCCCATGCTTGCAAGAAAAGGGTACCCCACAATTCCATACACAAAACTCCCATATCCATCTTTTCTAGTAAGACTGGTTTTATAGAACTGTAAAAGAAATTCCCAAACAGATACACCAGAGGATGGATCATATTCAGCCCTCCATCTTTCCATAATTTATGTGTGTAAGCTCTCTTCACAGGATGCAATCTGCTTCCCCACAAAAGGTGGAAAAAAAAAAAGAGACCCATCACCTTAGTGTGCATACTGAATGGCAGAGTAAAAATGTGTGAAACATACAGAAAGACTGGGGCAATGTATGCTCTTAATGAAAAAACACTTTTTACTCATCATTTTCTAGTTCTGCCAGGACATTACTTTTTGCAGAACAACATCATACACACTGTCCCAGTTTAGGCTGTCTGCCCCACTAGTACCAAAATAAAGCCCTAAAACTGTCACGTTAACGTGCGTCATAGAAATAGGAAAGGTGGCCATTTCCTGAGCTGCTCCCAAAACCAGTACGTTACTCTTCCCTATATTAACTTGTATTCCAGTCACTGACATCGAGTGTTGTATCACTTGTAATATCCTACACCCAGAGTCCTGATCTGCCACAGCAAAGATACTGTCATCTGCATATGCAGTGACTTTACCAAAAGTTACCCCTGCCTCGTTCTGAATAGGCCTCATCATCACATCTTCTTCTATTAACCTTAAAATGGCCAGAGAGCAGAGGCTGCTGGATGTCTTCCAGTATGCATTTCTGACACAACAAGTGGGTGAGCCAACTAGGGAGGCCCAGACACTGGACATGGTCCTGGCGGACAGTGATCAGATTAGGAGCCTAGAGGTGAGGGACCCGTTGGCTGGGAGTGATCATGCCACAGTCTGGTTCTTCCTGGACCTAGGGGGGAGGAAAGCTGAACAAGGACAGTAGTAACCGATTTTAGGGGTGTAGACTTCAGGGAGATGGGAAGGATCCTTAAAGATCATCTGGACAGGATAAGGCCAAATATGGATGCTGACAGCAGGTGGGAGATCATTAGGAGGGGAATACAAGAGGTTACCAGATCCTGCACATGGGAAAGGCGTAAGTTCAGTAAGGCCAGAAAACCCTGCTGGTGGACCCGGGAGGTACAGGAAGCAGTGAGGGAAAAGAAGGCAGCCTATAGGCGCTTCAAGTGTTCAAGGAGTGAAAGAGATCAGGAGGAATATGAGCTGACAGACAACAGAGTCACTAGGGTGGTGAGAGCAGCTAAGGCAAAAAAAAAGAGCAGTCCTTGGCCAGTGGGATCCAGAGGGGGGACAAGGGGTTCTTTAGATACATAGGGGAAAAAAGGAAAGTAAGGGGGAGAACAGCAAGATAAGGATAGGGGATGGTTGGGCACAGGAGGGGTGGAGAACAGGAAGAAGCCCTAAATGAGTACTGCCTCCAGTTTTACCGGGGAGAAGGAGGGAAAAGATCTTGTGAGGGGAGCGGTGGCAAGTCAGAGCAAGGGTGGGGCCAGTAGAGACCAGGTCTCTGATGGGTCTGGGGAAATGGAGTGGCCACCAAAGACAGGTGGGGGCCCAGCAGTGCAGAGTGACAAGGGAGAGGACATGGAGGCTGAAATCCCAGTAGAGAGAGCAAGGTAAGCCCTCAGGTCCCTTCAGATGGAGAAAGCACCTGGGCCAGATGAGATACATCCCAGGTGCTGAGGGAACTGGCAGATGTCCTGGTGGTCCCTCTAGCAGAGCTTTTCAACATCTCTCCGAGGACTGGGTGGGTGCCCCAAGACTGGAGGGTGGCCCATGCCTGCCAATCCACAAAGGGGGGCCGGTGAGGAGGCGGAAATTACAGGCCCGTTAGCCTGACATCGGTGGTCGGCAAGGTGATGGAGGGTATTGTCAAGGAAAGGCTGGGGGGGGGGTTACTGGAGCAAACTGGGTACTCAGACGATAGGCAGCATGGCTTTGTCATGGGAAGATCGGGCTAGACAAATCTTGCTGAGTTCTATGACTGGATGACGAGAGCCCTGGACTAGGGTAGGCCAGTAGATGTCCTCTTTCTGGACTTTAGCAAGGCGTTCGATTCAGTACCCCACAGTGGTCTGCTGGCTAAGCTGAAGGAAAAGGGGGTAGGGAGACAGTTGTTAAGATGGCTAGGAAATTGGCTCTCTGAGCGTACTAAGAAGGCAATGTTTGGAAGGGTAGCCTCATCCCCAAGGTGGGTTACTAGTGGGGTTCCCCAGGGGTCAGTGCTGGGTCCACTCCTGTTCAACGCCTATATCTCAGATATCAGAAGGGGGATCAGGAGTGAGATGAGTCTCTTTGCAGATGACTCAAAACTGGGTGCAGTGGTGAATGGGGAGGAGGGGAGGGTGGCCTTGCAGGAGGACCTGGAGGCTCTGGAAAGCAGGTCAGAAAAATGGAAACTAAAACAGTTACTCCTGGTTAAACAACTAAAAAAAAAAAAAAATTAATGTGGGGAAGTGCAAGGTTCTGCACCTGGGAGTCAGAAATCCAGGCCAGGGGTATACCCAGGGAGGAGACATAATTCAAGTCACAGAGGGTGAGAGGGATCTGGGGGTAGTGGTAGATATCAAAATGAACAACTCAGAGACCTGTGGGAGGGCAGTGGCAAGGGCAAATAGGATGCTGGGATGCATTGCCAGGGGGATTACTTCCAGAAAGGTGGAACTGATCCTTCCACTGTACAACTGCTTGTTTAGGCCACACCTCAAGTATTGTGTACAGTTTTGGAGACCACATTTAAAGAGGGACATAACACTCCTAGAGAGGGTCCACAGGAGGGCAACCAAAATGATCTGGGGCCTGGGGGAAGAGGACCTATGAGGAGAGGCTCAAGGAGCTCGACATGTACACCCTAGAGGAGAGGAGGGACGGGGTGACATGATAGAGGTCTTTAAGTATATGAATGGGATCAATAAAGGAGGCCCAGTCAGGGTGCTCCAAAGGAAGGAGGGTGGGGCAACAAGAGGGCATGGGTGTAAGCTGGAAGGGGCCAGACTCAGAGGGGAGAGGAGATGTTATTTCACTGAAAGGGTGGTGGAGCCATGGACTGCATTGCCCTGCCCAGGTAGCTGGTAGAGGTGGAAACTGTGGACGGATTTAAGAAGGGATGGGACAGGTAGAGGGGGGAGGGTAAATCTGACCAGGCACAATACAGGTGGAATGACTGGAGACGGTATAACCCAAGGGGGAAGGGAGGGGGACACCAAAATCAGCCCTCAGTGCGGGTGCTGAAAATTGAGCAGAATCGAGAGACCATTAGGCCTATTCTGCTGGCATTTTAGTATGTTAGTATCTAAACCAAACATATATAAAAATCAGACTCATAGGACTGCCCTACCGAACCCCATTCCGCACAAATATGGGGATCCCGGGATGCCCATTAACAAGGGGTATTACTTGTGCATCTACATATAATGTCTGTAATAAGGCAATCGAGGCTTCTGGTACACTATAAAACTAACATTGCCCACAAATACTCCTGCCTAATGGCATCAAAAGCCGTCTCCTGGTCAATGGCCATTAAATAGCCTTGCAGGTGCATTGTAATCCTCGATCCACTACTTCCCATATGACAACTAAATTTTGTGTGGGCAAGTTTGAGCTGGTAGTATTAATTTGTGTGCCAATTCTGCCAAACGGACTTGTCAATACTTTAGTTAAAATCTTATAGACTGAGGTGAGTAAACTTAGTGGCCTCCAGTTTTTTTATATCTTGGGGATCTCTTTTTTTTTTTTTTAAATACAAAAAGGTCATCACCCCGTCGGTCATGCTGGGGACCAATCCGTGTTTCTGTCAAATGGCCTCATACACATACTGCAACCAGGGAGCTAAAAATCTACAAAAACTTCATAAAAATCATTTGGAATGCCATCTTTCCCTGGCGTAGTTTGTGCGGACAGTTTGCCAATCACCAACTTAATTTCTTGCTCTGTAATGGGAGCAACTACTTCCAATTTGTCCTCTGAAGAAAGGATCAGAATCTCCAGATGTCGAAAAAAAGAGAAAGTGTGGTCTGGATCAGTTTTCTGAAATTTAGTCCGAATGTGTTCCTGGACCACTTGCTGCATTTCCCACCGACCTTGGACCACCTTCCCCGCATTATTCAAAAAAACAGAAAAAAAGAATTCTATCCGTCTGTAGTTCCCTATCATATGTGTTAACTTGCTCTTGTGTACCTCTGGTCTGGAATTGCTGTTGCTTAGCCATACGTGAAATTCTCTCCGAGTGGAAACCATACATTTTTTCTTTTAATAAACGTAACTGGTCTGGGACTACACTTCCCCTCTCATACACTTGTGAGAGGAGTTTAAGACATTGTGCTCACCACCCCAAATATTGGGTGTACTGAGATCTGGCTCTCACACCTGATACTTGGATATACCAATCTCTGAGATCCCTCTTGGTGTCCTCTCACCATTCAATGGGGCTGTCATAAAGAAAGCTGACATTAGCTCTTACTTTGAGGAAATCTAGGACTGCTATAAGCATATCTGAAGAATGTAAAATAATTTCCAAAAACCCCTTCCTATATCATGCCTCTGATATTGTCCAATCATCACTTGTACAGCTACATGATCCAATGTTGCCACAGGGAGCACAGAGACACCATCACATGTAAACCTATCTGACATAAACCTGAACTCAATCCTTCAGGATAGACCTCCTTTGTAAAAAGTGTGACATGGAACCAGCTGTAATAAATCATACACATCACACAACTTTTTCTGCCGCAAAACAGCTCTCAAAGCAGTTGTATCACTAAATACCTTCTGTTTGCCTACCCCGATCTCTATCTGTAAGACCACAATTAAAATCACCCCCCCAATAACACAAGTTTTTTTGTGTGTAAATAATGCCCAAGCTTTTTAAAAAGGGCTGAGCGTTCTGCCTTCATTTGGGGGTGATAAATGTTAATCAACTGGTATGCATTCCCATATAAAAGTATATCAATAAGAAAGGCCCTACCCGGGTGAATGTCCAGAACTCCTAAAATCTTTGGTTCCAACTCCTTAAATAAAAAGCCTAAACCAGAGCATTGTTCTTCTCCCAGTTACCATAATGATGGACCCCACCTGCAGTCCTTCTGAGCTGCCTTAATGTCCATCACAGTGTGTAACCTGGTATCCTGTAAGAAAAGAATCCACCCTGTGTCAGCAGTCAAACTGGCAGAGGTCACCTTTCTCTTTTCAGGTGATTTTATGCTATTAACATTAAGAGTGGTGCACAAAAAGACCCCTACCATTTGGAGTTAGAAGGAGATGTATACCAGAAACCTAATATAGCTCAAACTATAGGTTTCTTTTTTTCCGTTTTTTAGGCTTTGGCTTATCTCCTGTTGCTACTTCCTGCACCCTGTCAAGTTGCAAAGAAGCCACTGACGAGATATCAGAATCCGTCCCCTCATCTTCCAGTTCCTGCCTCTGAAGAATCGCATAAGAGTTTGTCAAAGGAACAGGGCATGGGTCCGTGTGGATGGGCGAAGCTTCCTCCACATGATTCCCTGCTTTAGAGCGCGTGATATGATGAGAGGGAGGGCCTAGTATTATCTCTGGGGGTGGCATGAAATTATCAACAATCCCCAGACCCTTAGTGCTCAAATCAGGTATATGTGATATTTCTTCCTGCAGAAGTACAGTATGTACAGGGATATCCTGTGGACATGGGGGTGGGTGGGGATTCATCCACTATCTCTACCAATTCTGTTGCCAGTACCTTCTGGCTCTCTACTGTAGTATCAAACTGCAAGACTCTCGATTTGGTTCTAGCTTCTTGTGGCAGTAGGGGACCCAGAGGGGTAGGGTTTAGCATCAACTCGCATATACGCATCTGTTCTTTCTGAGCAGTAGCCACGTATACATCCTGTTCCGCCCTGACAGCTTGGTCCAAACTGTTATGTGAGGCCCATGAACATGTACGAAAGGTATGCTCATGTTATTCACATAAGCTGCACTTCATTGGCTGACGACATTGTGCCCCTATCTGGCCCACCTCCCCACACAATCCACATTTTTGCTTATCACACAGATTACTTAAATGCCCAAGATTCCCACACTTAAAACATGCCCGTGGTTGGCCTGGGTTAAAAAAGCACTCCCCTATCCCGACCTTAAAAAAAAAAAAAACAGGCAGGTGTTTTGTTTGACCTTGTTCCATCCTTAAAGTCACTTGGTATTTCCATCCACCCATCTACAATTGTTCCTCGTCCAGAATGGGTTCTAATATCCGCAACATTAACTCCCTCATTGCAGAACGTGATGGTTATTTTTTTCGTGCAGGGTTTAGTAAGAGGTATTGCCAAAAAAGGCCTCCATAAGGTGGTGTTCTTCAACATCTGATATTGCTGCCAAAATCTGTCCAGCCCTGCCAGATGCTTAAAGCTGACATCAAACTGTGTGTCACTCGATACATGGATCAAGGCATATATCTCGTAAGCATACCACCTTCATACTGCCTTTTAGTAACTCTCTGCCCACAAAATGCCTATCCGGAACTTCTATGATGTCACCTCTGTATTTCAAACGGACAGCATTCCGTCTGGCTGCTGGTTCAGATGTGCGCCTGATATTCTCAGGGAAAAGTTGGCCTGCAACTCCCTCATGCCACACACTACTCGGTTTGCGTGGTGCTATTTCTGGGCCCTCCAGAGCCGGAGGAGTCTCCACTGCATCGGGTAACTGTGGTGTCTGCTGCCTTCCTCCAGAAGGGATGGGGAAGGGGTGAGGGGGGGCCCTGCATAATCATGAGTGATTCATTTTCTAGCTCCAGAATTACAGTCAGAACTGGGTTTGATCTAGTACATCAGTTGCCTGCGTCTCAGCCACCGTGGTCATTTGACCGGGTGGTATAGTAGGAGCAGAAGATATCTCTGCCTGCAAGGGCCCATCCAATTTTTCCAAGATGAATTCAGACAATGTTGCTCCCTCTTTTATCATGAGGAGATTTGCATCCCAGCCAGAACCTGATAGGTTCCGCACCCAACCTGCTAGGGTTGTTGAAGGGCCATCAATGTTGTTCACGACCACAGTATCCTCCGGGGAAGGAGAGTTTCGACCTGAATCAAACAGCAGAGCCCTGCCTTTCTTTTGTTTACCACTCCCATCCTTCCCTGTGTGTTTCCGACCCACTCCTCCAGTTGCTGTGCCAATATTAAAATGTACTGCTTCTTTCAGTGGCAGAACTATACTATCATCCCCAACATCCCCCAAGGCTTTATCTACATTATCAGAAAGCTTGTCTGTTTCCTGTGTCATATTTGCAGCTGCATGGTGCTCCAAACATTTATTTATTTATTAAATTTTGATGACCGGGTAGACCCACTGGGTCCCAAAGGTCCCTTTTTCAGGGGTGACCCGGTAAACATACAATGTTTAAGCTCCCATCTGAGTCAGCCACCATACCATTATGTACCTGCATGCTCGGAGAGCAAGAAGCCTCCATCGGGATTCCGATCACCATATCTACATTCTCTGTTGCATCTCCTAAAGTGCATACTCACACCATGACTCCCTGGTGCTGCATCGGGATGCACTGGACACTTTGCTGCCATCTCTGGATTAGATAACGCCCGCTAGAGCTGCTCCCGCAATGAAAGGAGCTTCTGCTCTTCTTCCTCAATGAAGCGCTGAATCTCCGCAGCCAAAACACTAGGCAATAATACCGGAGGCCACCCAGAAACCACAAGCAACCCTTCAGTAGGCCGCACATCCCCAGAAGCTATGATTTCATCCTTCATCTGATCCGTAGCCAGAACAAAATCTTCAGTTACCGCAGCCATTACAACAGCGCTGATCTCCAGCAAAAAAGGAGTAGGCCGAGGAAGAGACCTGCTCCTCAGCCTCCCAGACGTCCTGCTCCTGTGCTGTCTCTCTGCTCTCTGCACACCAACAATTCTGTCACAGCGCCCTCTAGCCACAGAGTAGGGGAATTTCCCTAGTGTCCTGGCCAAACTTCCATTCACTAAAAATACCACCAACAGTTTAATCTGGTTCAAATTCAGCTGGTTACCATCTGTATTCCCTTCCCCCCAGTCACCACTGAAAAAGGGACTTCTAGTCTCAGTGGGCCTACCACATCAACAAAATTCAATACATAAATAAAGAAATCTGCATATCAGACCTTAGTGTGGGGAAGGAGAGGGAGGTAGCATGGACATACAATACTGCAATCACACTGTTAACAGACTGTCAGGACTTATAATGTTGTTCAGATGATGTACCTCCTGCCAAGTTTTTGTTTTGTTGTTAACAGGGTCAGGTTCTGGCTTCATTTTGCCTCTGTACAAGACTTATACTGTTGTTTAGATGATAGAAAATTTAGGGGTATTTCTTTTTTGGCAATATGTCCATCTGACATGTTGAATGGTGTTTTTATTCCTCCCGTAGTTACATCGACCACCCACTATACCATGCAAAAGGGGTTTTCACAGATCAGCCCAGTATAAGCTGTGGGGACTGTAGTACAGTAAAGTTATTTTAACCATGGTCTTATTGTGTGTCTCCTTTATTCACATGATATCAAAGAAAAACAAGACACACTGAATTTATCAGGGTCTCTGAATGTGAACGCCACTGGGAGCTGCCCACCATCTCATGTTACAAGATACCTCCCCTCAAGAAATCACATCTGGTCTGTGGTCAATTAGCCAAATTAGTCAAATGTTCCACTGATCAGTAAAAGGGGTTATCGCTTGGGAACGATAACGAAGTCCAGCTGTTAGATGTTCCATTTTATAAACAGACATCACTGTGTCTTCCCAGTCTTGCTGACTAGGACCATCAGAGGTTAACATCTCCTAGTTAATGCTTTTTTAGCTACAGCGAACTAAATGCCTCATTGCTTCTGATATAGCTTTTTGTTTAATCTGGGAAGGGTAAATCAGGAATAATACTGTACTTGCCATCAAATCTCCAAAACTGGGCAGTAATTCTCTCAAAGTCCACTGCTACCCAAAATGGTTTAATTATTTGACAGTCCCAGAAAATGTGGGTGTGGGTACTGGGAGACATTTCACACACTCTCCAACAAAAAGCTCTAGACTGAGGATCAAATTTTGCTGTTATATGCTGTTATGAAAATACTGCATTATCATCTTCTGTCCATATTCTTTCCATTGAAAACTGGATATGAGTTTGTGTTCTCTGTAGCAAGCCATCTGCCAGTTCCTTTCTGATATAGGATTACCATGTCCACCTCCCAGCGCTGCAGAATCCTATCGGTCATTCCTCCCGTACTTTACTGTAATGCTCTATATGCTAGGGACAGAAAATCAGGTGGGTTGACGGTGTCAATTACCTGAATAAGGAAGTCCAGGACTGGTACAATAGAGTCCCCCATCCTATTCGAGAACCAACCAATTCCCCAGATAGTTTCTAATCTGAAGGTATCTGTAATGATCTGTTTGTCCAGGACAGAATTCTTGCTGGATTTGGGTGAAATTTTTATAAAAACTCCATTACTATAATACTGATAATAATGCCGAAGGTCATTCACATGCCATCTATGAAATGAATGATCATATCAAGTTGGGAGTAAAATGTTCATCTGCAATGACCCATTCCAGATACCTGGCATCCTTTCTTACTTTGAGAAAATTGTGTAACAATCTCTATACTGTTAATGGGGAGTGAACCACTGGGGTCACTCCACTCCTAAGTGGGGCAAACAGCATTTTAAGTAAGTCAGGATCATTCTTCCCATGTTCTACCTCTTCCCAGTGGAGGACCAGAGGGGTCAAGCCAACCTGAAATATGTTGCTAACTGTGCCACCTTATAATAATCCTGCAGGATAGGGAGGGGCGGGATCTCCTTGTAATTTATGTAATTGCAAAGTAGCATATGCTACCTGTGGTTTATTGCCATTCCAAAGATATCTGGAAATCATTTTATTCCACATGATGAAGTCCTCCACTGGAGGTTCAAGGGTAGATTTTAGAACTAACAGAAACAGCGGGGGAGGAGGTCATTCTAATTGAATCTATTCTTTGAGTCAGGGGGATGGACAGAGGAATCCATCTCTCTAAACCATCCTTAATTTACCATCTGAGTTTATCACAACCAATAATGTTCAGGTTCTGGAAATCCATAGGTAAGTGCACCCCCAAATATCTAATGGAAGCACAATTCCACTGCCAGGAAAGATTCTGTCATGCTGTTAGAGAGGGCACAAAGTGGAATGCAAGAACTTCCGTTTTACTTTTATTCAATGTATATCCTGAAAGTTGTTCCAAGTCTTGTAAAATGGAGAATAACACCTGTAGGGACTCGCTTGGGTTAGAAAGGTATACCGAAAGATCATCGGCATAAAAAGCAATCCATCCCAGCTACCAGTATGCCAGAAATTAATTCAAACTGCTGAAGCATATGTGCCAGGGACTCTCCATGAATGGCAAATAAAAGAGGGAATAATGGGCATCCGTTATGGGCCCCTCTGATTAACATAAATCTGGAGGAGCTGATATCATTTGGCATACAAATTCTGAAACAGTTCAAGAAAAAGAGCTGGGAAGTTAAAACTAAGTAGTGTATGAGATACGAATCATCATGATACCCGACTGAATGCCATTTATGCATCAAGGCTTGAGATGACTGAAGGTATTCTGTGGCGATTAATTGATATCCTGGATCAAGTATAAAGTCCACTTAATATTATCTGTTGTTCTGCGATAGGAAACAAAGCCAGACTGGTCCTTATGAATTAAGGAGGGAAGAACGGTTTCTAATCTAGAGGCCAGTACTCCTGCAAACAATTTATAATTAACATTAAGCACCAAAACAGGCTGGTACGATTTACACGATGTAGGAGTTTTATCAGGTTTAAGGATAGATGAAATATTTGCATATCTCCAGCTGTCTGGGGGTACTGTCCCATCCAGCACTTCCTGAAATGTCACCAATAGGTGGAGTAATAAAAAATGCTTTAGCTTTTATAAAATTCTAGGGAATATCTGTCAGGACCCAGACTCTTCCTTGTTTTAAGTGTACTGATACCCGTCAGTATTTCTGTGGGGGCAGTGGGGCATAAAATAGTGTTCTGCTGTTCTTCTGATAAATGATGGAGATTTTGCTTACAAAAAAAATGGTATAAGCTTCTTAAGTGGGTTCAGGGGTTTGCTTATATAGAGTTTCCTAGTAACCCGTTAAGACTCCCAAGATTTTTGCTGTAGTGTGAAAATGCACACCTGACTTTTGGTCTAGAATTCTGGCACTGGTACTCTGCCTTCTGCTGCTGACAGAGGTGACAGGCTAAAATAGAAGAGGCCCACACTCCTCCCTCATAATATTTGTGCTTCACATACAACATGGCCTGCTGAGTTTTAGCGTCCAATATCTGATGTATCTCTGTTCATGTTTGAGCAATCTGAGTAAGTACAGAGGTATCCCCTTGCTTATGCATACTTTGTAAAAATTACAATGTAGGAGAAATATCATGCAAGCTCTGCTTCTTTGTTTTCTTTTTCCAGGTGGCAAACTGAATTATCTGCCCCCAAAGAACTACCATCAGCATGTCCCACAGTACCCCCCCCCCCCGATATGGCTGAAGAATTATTATTATCATGTATAATTTGAGGTATTTTGGTTTGAAGCAGCTATAAAAATTCCAGGTCCTGCAGCAGAGTAGCATTAATCTCCATTGTCTAAATTCCGGAGTTCAATCCAGTGACAAAGAGCAAGCTTTGATAATACTGTTGGATCAATTTTTACATCCTGAACCCAGTCTAAGTGTTCCCCTGATATCCTGTAATAATCAGTTCTGGAATAAAAGGAATGGGGTTGTGAGCAATCTGTAAAATCCCAGTGTGTGAGATGAAGACGGCGCCATAGATCTACAAATTCCAATTCCTTTAACAATCGGTACCTATGTGTATGCCAAAACGTTGCATGAGAGGGACATGGATTTGTGGTGTCCTTTGCTGAATCCATAAGATTCAAATTGCCCCCTAGTACTATCAGCCCTGCAGAAAAGCTTGCAGTTTCTACCAAAAGCTGATGTGTGGCTGAAGCACCAATGCCTGGGGGCCAGTAGATGCTGCCTAAAATCAATCATTTCCCCCTGCAAGGTTTCTTTTATTAGTGCCAATCTCCCCCTTGGTATCTATGTAAGTTTGTTCTGTCTGGAAAATGGAACCTCTAGTCAGAAGGATGGCTGCTCCCCGATGCCACCCACGTTTACAGGAGAAAGCTATGATCTGCTTAAAGCCATATTTCTGCAATTTGGTATGTTCTGGTTTTGACAGGTGTGTTTCCAGTAGTAACAGGATATCAGATTTCAATTTCTTCAAGGCAGTTATTACCTTAGTGTGACTAATGGGAGTACCCAATCCGTTCATGTTCTACAAGATAAAGGATGACATGGGAATACCAAGTTAGGCCTAGCATAATAGACAAAAAGATGAAACACTGTCACCTCTCTTTCAGTGCAAACTGAACTGAAACACAATGCCAAAATATATTATAGACTCATAAGAATTCAAATAATAACCATATTGTGCACCCAGAGGCCCCTGCAGTAGAAAGAGACAACAGGTCCAAATGAACAGGAAGGGGCCTGTCCCTGTAGAGTAACAGGAAAAAACGAAGGGACTGCATGTGGATGTCACCTGGACATTCTGCCCTGACTGGGAACAGAATGGGTCTCTCCAAAATAAGAAGGCTCACTAAACAAGGAACAGGACTAACGTCCAAACAACAGGACAGTATACAACTCTGTCGTAAGCACCTAAAACGTTGGCATGATAACTAATCTCTGAGCCTCAAGGTGGGGGGTACGTCAGGGAAAGACTTTCCCCACGCCTCCCAGGAGTATGTTCTACTCCTCTGAAAAAAGGGGAAATAACAAAACAAATGGGAGTCCAAAAAAAGCTAGCGTAAAGGGGATCCAGAATAAAACTGGGATCAAAAATAGTAGTGACATAAAATGTCCGTCCAACCCATCCCCAAACCCTCCCAGCTGTTACCTAGACACATAACTATGTTTAAAAAAAGAAGTCATGCAAAGTCTTATCTGATCCTGTATGAAGGCATAAAAGAAAGCATTCAGAAATTAAACCTAATGTCACTCAAAAAGAGTAAGGGGAGACCTACTATTGTGCTACGACATAATGCAAGATAACTACATTTTTAACTAATTAGATCTGAATTTCAAAAATGATAATATGGATTTTATAGACAGGTTGGAGAGAATTTATTTTTCCCCAAAGGCCAATATTAAGATCAAGGGCGGTATTTCTTCTCCTATCCCTCGAGAGAGAGAGGCACCCGTCAGGGATGTTCCCACTCCTCTTTGCTATCTATACTGAACCCCTTGCTACGGCCATTAGAAATTCAGTAAAGGTTTCAGGAGTACAAACAGGAAATCAAACTTGGAAATTAGCTTTATAAGCAGACGATATCATACTTTATGTGAACTATCCAGAAACTTCCCTTCTGGCTATTTGGAGCTCGCTGGATCACTTTGCCAGAGTCCCTGGGTATAAGATAAACCTTACTAAAACTAAGGTACTTACTTTCCATTTCACCCCTTCCCAAACTTAAAAGCTCAGTTATCCCTTAGATGGAATA
The DNA here is from genome assembly GCA_016271365.2 of Neoceratodus forsteri. Taxonomy (NCBI): domain Eukaryota; kingdom Metazoa; phylum Chordata; order Ceratodontiformes; family Ceratodontidae; genus Neoceratodus; species Neoceratodus forsteri. Next base: position 633,451,348 of record CM028131.1, read on the forward strand.
AGACCAAAATAAAGCACCTAAGTATACAACTCCCACAACAGATTTCTAATCTTACTCTACTTAATTATGAACCCTTACCCAACAAACTGAAATGGATCTACACCGCTGGTTCCAGCTGCATTCGCCACTATATTCTAAAGTAGATTTAATTTGCATGAATATCTTACTCGTCTCCTATATCTATTTCAGACAGTTCCAGAAGTCCCTCCCAGATATATTTTATTCCTTGGAATAGATCCCTTGCTAGGTCGTCTGGGCTGGTAAAAGGCCAAAAGTAAAATGGTCAGTACTGCAGCTTCGGGGTTAAATCTACGGATCTACAGAAATATGCCCAAGCTACAGTCTTAGCTAGAATATTTATTTGGAGCAATCCAAACTATGACTTTCCTTGGAAGGTTTTGGAAATAGCCCTCGATCAGCTTCAGGACATCTCAGGTGTACTGTCTTCTACCAAGTCTCACTTTAAAAGAGACCTTTCATACTACATAGGGGCGCAGTCTAACCTAATGGTCTGGCATAGCCTCAAAAACTCCCCTGTATTGGGACCAGTTTTATCCTATTTGGATTCTCTTAGCTCAGTAGTTATGCCCCTTTCTCAACAAGAGAAACAGACCCTGATAGACTGCGCCAGTAGAGGTCTCGCTTCAATTTATAAATTTATAGATTCAGAGGGAGTTATTCCTTTCACGAAATTACAGGAGACCTACAGACTTCCACCAAAAGATCGTATGATGTATACACGTCTCCAGGAATCTATAGGACAGAGGGTTAGAAGACAAGGCTCCTTGACTAAGCCCCCCCCCTTTGCTTTTGCACCTGGCAGTGACCACTATAAGGGGGGCAAATCTGGCCCCATTTCATTGGGTTACTTTATAAAGGTCTTCAGGAATTGTCTAGAGAGTCAGCTGAAGGAATATTAGAGGCATGGAACAGAGAGCTCCCCTGACAGTACATGTAGACGATTGGGGAAAATATACCATACAATCTCTGGGTCTCTTGAGCGCCCCCTACTGGAGAGAGTTTGCATGGAAGACGAAGAACAGGGTTTTTCCGTTTTTCCATACCTCCGCAAAACTGCCTAAGTCTGTTGCTGCAGCATCTGGCAATTGCTGAAAGGAATGCAGGGAACAGTATGTAGGTCATACTCATATTTTCTGGTCTTGCCCAAGACTGAGAGGTTTCTAGCATGATATTCAATAGCTGTGGTAGATCTGGTGGGGGAGCAGTTCTGACCCCAGAATTGGTGCTCTTCTCTGTCCCCCCCACCCCAGAGAACCTCCATATTTTGAAAAGTTCCTTGTTGTTCACCTACATTTTGGCGGCCAAAAAAGTCATTACCAAACTCTGGGGCCGAGAGACACTCTCCCTTACACTTCAGGACTGGCTTGGGGTGCTCGGGGAGATATATATATTAGAGAGACTGATTGCTAGGTTGTCAGATAGGATGGAACCAATTGAATTAAGATGGAGAAAATGGATGTTTTATATTCTCCCCTGGATCCTACCTTTGTCCCTTGAATTTGATTGATTTTATGTATCAGAAAGAAAACATGACAAGTTTTGTTGCCTGTATGAATCATACATTTAATATATTGCATGTGGTGCTGCTTTGTTTCTTTCTTTAGGAACCATGGACACTTTATATTTTTTAATCCTTCCTAATGCTCTGTCTTGGACACTGATCATTAACTCTATATATTTTTACCTTAATTTAGCAAATTTTATCCTGGAAAGATGTATAAAGAAGATGATTTATTTATGTATAGGATATCCTACCAGTATCAACTATTGTACCTCAGTATTGCTTTTTACCTGAAAACTTCTATAAATAAACAGTTAAAATAAAAATGATAATATGGACACAAGGGGCCACCCACTATAACTAAGACCAAAAACATTCAATACAAATTAAAGGAAGGCCTTCTACACACAGAGGGTGGTGAATCCGTGGAATGGACTGCCACTAGAGGTCATAATCAGTAAAGACAAACAACAATTTAAAAGAAGATTAGACAAAAGCATTTTAGATGGAAACCGCTTGTCTGACTATGAGTAAAGTGGCAGGAGCACACATGGGCTGACCGCCTTCTTAGCGTCTTACACCTTAGAATGCACCTTAGTAAAACTGCACCCCAGAATGGTCTGCCATTACTAAAAGGTCCTGGATATCCAGCAAAAAGGGATACTCTCTGTCCCCTGCAGTCTGGAGCTGGAACTGCAATCTATAAAGTCTCACATCTAGGAAAAAAAAAAAAAAGAAATGTCCATGAATACTTCGGGACTCAGGAGGCAGCAAAGGGTAGGTGCACCCCGACTTCAGACACTAAAGTATCAGACCATGCTATGAAATGAGGCATCAGTCCATAATGAAAGAAGGAATTAAGATATTGCACCAGGCTATAAATCCCCCAAAGAAGTGCAAGAATGTCAGGAAAGGTAAGATTAAATTCCAAATCCCCTAAAGGAACAATTCTGTAGGCCAGCATCTCAGAAACAGTGATCAATTCCAGCAAACCATGGTCCAAAGAGCAGGGTCCCGGGGGCCACAGCGGGACAGGGATGGGAAGAAAGGAGACAGACACAGAGCTGAATGATCTGCACCATCCCCCAAATGTGGAAGTAACGGATAGTTGGGGACCCTTACAGAGCACCAGGTTTATACAAGGAGGGTCATCGAGAACAACACAGCAAGCCCTGGATATCAGACATCTATTACTTAACAGTTATCTGGCTGTGTACTTGAGTCTCAGATGCTGTGGTAATGTTGGAAAGTACTCCCCCAGCTCCCTGAGGGCCACTATGCGCGGCATCCCAATAGCTAAAGATAGCTCTCATTTATTACTGTGTGGTCCCAGTTAAACCTCCCACCACCCCCACCATGATAATGTCATGGTGTGACCAGAGCCCCACTCTCCCCTCCCAGTCCCCAACGGCACTAACCAGGTCATGGATAGGACAGGGTGGGGCAGTAGACATGGTTTACCTGGACTTCAGCAAAGCTTCTGACTCATTCCGCATAGGAGACTAGTCAAAAAAAATGGAGAACATGGGAATTGGGCCCGAGGTTACAAACTGGGTCAGAAACTAGTTATGTGGGAGAACTCAGAGAGTATTAGTAAATAGCACTCTGTCTGTGGAGGGGAGGGTGACTAGCAGGGTCCCGCAGGGCTCAGTTCTGGGGCCGATCCTCTTCAACATATTCATCGGCGACATTGCGGATGAACTGGAGGGAAACCCCAACCCCATTAAACCAACTTCCACCAGTACTTACCACCAGCTGTCTTCCCCCAAAGCTTGCTCCCCTGGTGGAGCTGGTGAACTCCCCAACCCCTACCATCAACAGGATCCGGTTCTTACCGGCAGGCCTGGCTAGTTCGGTGTAAGACCTGCAGGTGGCCAGTGTCATCCTGGCTGCCAGAATTTTCCGTGTTTTCTCCCCAAGAGGGTGCAGCATACAATGATGTCATGACATATGCCATGTGCTTCCGCACCACGTGCATCAACATCTGCCATACCCCCTTGCTTTCTGGCAGTCCCACACTGCCTTTCCCCCCCCATCTTCCACTAGAGACCATGCGTATTCTAAACTCAGCAGTCCACACCCCCGGAGTAGCCCTTTGGATGCTCAATCCTCCCCGGATGACCCTCCAACACCCTGAATCCGCTCCCCAAGCCAGGTCATCGGCACCACAAGTGGTAGTGCTACCGCTAGGATGGCAGGACAGCCTGAGCTTAAGGCATTTCAAAGGTCTTGAATTGCATGGGGGAGTCCCTAGATTAGGAAAGGGATTCTGTAGCTGGGCTGGCAAATCAAGTCGAGGAGGAGAACCGCATCATGCAGCCAGGGGAGAAGTCGGTAGGGGCCAATAACAGACAGGCAGAAGCACAGATCTAGCTTCTGTGGACAAAGACGACTGATTCAGAGTGCTGTGGCAAGCACAATGATGTCAAGCTAGGCAAGCTTCCCAGGAAAGCTGAAGGGAGCAACATGGTGGACTTTCTCCAGTGGCTGCTGCCACAAGTATGTATGTATGTAAGAAATTATTTTTATACAACGAATACACATTTAGGCACATGACTATTTTCAAGTCTATACCTGGTGTTATGTTTATTAGTATACAACCACATAAAGACAATATAAACATAAAAACATGTTTACAAACAATTACAACCATACTCTTACTCTCTCTTGACAGGGAGTGTGGAAGAGGTTTTGTGATTATTTGTGCTTGGTTTCATCACTCAGCCTATTCCAGTATTTACAGCATTGTGGCAGATGATCAGTTTTCCAAATATTGTGTTGACTTTCGAGGCTCTCAGACCATTTTCTTTGGAATTTAAGTGCTGTGATTCAAGACCACTTGCTAGTCATGGTGCAGGGTCTAGAACAGAAGGTGGTTACCAGGTGATTTCAAAATGTTGTATCACTGCTAACCATTTTATCACTCTCCTAATCTCCAAGGTGGTGTTATTTGGCTTGGAGTGCATGGCACAGAGATAGGCTGTCAGTTTACATTTTAAAACAAAATGTGCCAATTTATCAATGGGCCTGCCTAATTTTAACAGGTTTCCTATGTCCACATTCATACATGAACTGCTTCCATATTCTATCATGGATAAAATAAATGCTGTAGCAACCGTTTATCTGGACTCCACCCTTATGCAGCAGGTTACCGCAGCTGGATATTCTTCCTAGTGCCCCAATTCTTTAATTAACCCTTTAACTGAGGTCCAAGTTACGGCTAGTAAATTTCAGTCTGCAGTCAAAGATAACTCCCAAATATCTATATTCACAAACTCAACTCAAACACAGTCTCATCAAATCTTAAATGTCCAGATCAGGTTTCTAAGCTCCATTTAACCTTCTGTTTCAAACCAAACCTCGTACTTTGATTTTTCTTAATGCTCATTAAGAGTGGTTCACCAGGTCGAGGCTGGTAAAGAACTTTAAAGTCCTCCTCTAACTTCCTCTCCAACATCTCCTTGGAGTCTCCAACCACCACTAGGACTGTTCTATCGGCATATGTGCTGATACACGAGTGGTTCAGGTCACTGGAGAGGTCATTAACAAAGATCAAAAATAACACGGGATCCCAGAGACAACCCTGTGGTACCCCTCGGTATAGGTCTCTGGCATCAGATAACTCTTCCTTTACCAGGACCTGCTGTTTGTTCCCCATCAAATATGTCCTGAACCACTCCATGGCCTAAGGTTGTACGCTGATTTTTAACAGAATGGTCCATCAGTTCTAAGGCTTTGGTAAGGTCCACAAACACAGCCCCAGATTCTCGCCTCTGATCTAAAGAATCAGTGATCCGATTCTTGAAGTCTACCAGGGTAGTGTCCGTGGAGTGACCATAGTGAAATCTATATTGGTATTTAGTTAACAGTTTATTATCCTCAATGTATTTATATAACTAGCCATGGACTAGCCTCTCCAGTGCCTTAAGAGTGTGTGGACAGCAAAGAAATCTGTCGGTAGTTCGAGGGTTCCTGACTGTTGACCCTTTGGGGATTTTAATCATTGTGCTAGTTTTCAGCAGTGTGGGAAAAAATGCCATCGACCACTATGAATTCTTGGGGGGAATGGAAGATTACCCAGGCTGCTTGTGTTTTGGCTGCTAATGTACCATGACAGGGAACTATATAGAATAAGGTTGAGAATCTAAAGGAAACTGAGAGGGAGGCCACCGGTTATTCATACAACAAGTGTGCAATGGGTAAGCAGAAATCCTGTGACAGAGTTCAGGACCAGCTGAGAGGCAAAGCTATCAAGTATTCTTTTGGATTCTCTGCCATCTTAAGGATTTCCAAAAGAGGTGTCTGTCAGGAATTCACCTGCCCAAGGGAGGTATGCAATTTGTGCCACATAGGACAGTGGGTGACTGCATCATGCTGAGGGATGAGAAGACAGCCAGCTCCCTGAGAGAGCAGATACAGCAGCAAAAGAAGCAGGAATTGAGAGACACACAGTTGGCCCTGTCAAAAGGCAAAGAAAGAATCAGCTGAAGGGACCTCAGGGACCATGGAGGGTTACATTTTACGTACTCTGCATGAGGTGTTTGTAATTAGGGGGTGCTGAGCAGCAAATGGAGGGAGCTGGAGTAGGGAATCTCCTCTCAAATGCTTGAAACCTCTGCATAATAACTGAATTTTCACCATTCTCCGTAAAAACTGACATGCAGATTTGGGTTTAGCCAATGCAATGCAGTACAAGGTGGTGAGGGGTTTTATGTGACACTGCTTTCATTTGAATCCATGTCTGGTTTGGTTTCACAATCCACTGGACAAGCGTATGTACACTTAAGCACTTAATATTTCATTTGTGTTGAAGGAGTCTATCAGAAACCCCTTTGTTGCCACAGATGATGAAACAATAGGTGGGAGAAAATGTGCAAATTATCTCCTTCACCTACCTGAAGCACCAACAACAAAGTCTTTTTGTAAGTACAGTAGTAGGGTAGGTTTTGTTTTCATTCAGACTAGTTTTGAGTCAAACTCCTGAGGGTTTTGGATGACTTCGGGATTTTGGATGGCGTGATTATAAACTTGAACATGCTTCACAGGGAGCTGGTGACAGTGATGCCTCTCATTATAATCTACAACCTAGATACCCATATGCAAAGACTGCAATATTGTCTTACAGGGAACATCTCTTAGCTCCACCTAGACAGACTGAGACAGACAACAAGCTTTGGAGAAAAATGGCCACGGACATGTATTTATTCCCATAAATTAGTAGTTAAAGCAAAAATCAGTGTGACGTGCAGCAAGATAGTCTTGGTTGGTAATGTCATTCATCTACTCAGTCTCATTCAGAGTTACTGGCAGCCGTCCCCCAATCCAATGGGGGCCACCTGGCCAACCAGAAACCCCACAAGGTAACCTGTTTCGGGGCATGAGGGATGGCTCTTGACCAGGTGCGGAAGTGTCCTCCCCATCAGAGGACTGTGCAATGCTGCAGGCAAGTGTTGAAGAGGCTGCCATCTGACTGCCCCCTTGAAAGAGGAAACTCCAGCCATCAGGCTCAGACTTCCTGTCAGTCTCTGGGTGATCTGGCTATACAAGACTCATTAATCCCATTACCCCTCTGTACAGACCTTCCAAGACTACTGTGCCACCACCTACACTTTTACAGGAACATGACAGTCTTAATCTAAGCCATATCTATACTATCTGCCCCTCCCCCTCGCTGGAGAAGGTGAACACTGGAAAAACTCTGTTGTTAGAGACAGGAAAATTCCTTCCTTCCTTACCCCAGAAGTCCCTCTAATGGGATAGTGAGTTCCCCATTTCCTCCCAGTCCCCCACCCGATTTTACGAAGAGGAGGTTTTGGTGCATTCTGACCTGAGGGAGAGGAGCAAGAGAGGGATCCTCTCGGGGCAGACCCTTTATGGGCTATGCTCCACCACCCCAGTCCGAAACCACCCTCCCCTTGGGAACACCTACCTGCCTACCCCTTCACCCCTAGTGGGCTGCTACATCCCAGGCTTCTAGCCCACCCAGGTGTCATGCCAGTCCATGCCCACAGACAAAAGTCCTGCCCACTGTGATGCCTTGCAAGCCATCTCACAAACTTTACAAAAAGTCTGAAAATAAGCTTACAAGACAGATAAAATGTATTTGAACATTTATCTTTAAAGAAACAAAATCACACAGCCAGATTAATACAAAAAGTAAATTAAAGGGTATCATGACTACTGTATAATGTAATGAAAGTATACTGGTATGATTTAATATTTTAAATATTATAATACAGTACCTATAGCCCACATTATGAACAGTAAACATTTTAACAACATTATCTTTTTTTTTTTTTACTAGAACTCGTTTACCGGCCACTCTATCTGCTAATTTTTTTCTTGCGCCAAAGTGGGTGAATAAATTTATAAGAGTACTGTAAATAGTTGTTGATCAGGCTTCATTACTCTACATCTAGATACAGATATTTGCTGATTTTGGATTTATTTAATATTGATTGACTATGGCTCACTAAATAGAATCTAGTTAGAATTGTATGAGGCAGATGTAATTAGAATTTGGAAGACAGGCAACACATTAATCAGTTTAGCATTCATTTCAGTAGCACAAGCTTTACTTCGTGCATACAATGCATCTTCTTAAACACTGTGCTAATATATGCTATAGAAAACAAAACAAGATATATTGTGGAGCACTGAGGATGTATAGTAAAACTCCCACAATTTCCTCAACAGTTTCTGCAAAAAATCTCCACAATTTTACGTAACTTTTCCAGTGACCGTATCTATGGGACATGGAAGGAAGATGATACAACTCAAGACGTTGCATTTATGGTACCAAACCGCGGCTGTACTAAAAAAAAAAGGAACCTACTAAATACAGATGAGTGCTGAACAGGCAGAAGCAATCTATTGCACATACTATTTAGTTTTTGTTGACCGGGAAAGAAGGACTAGATAATACTGGCTATTTTAAGCCTTGTCTGATGCAAACCAAAAGACAATGAACCAGATTAAGCTGTTGGTGGTATTTTTGAGGCTAAGGATGTTTCACCCAGACACTGGGGAAATTCCCTACTCTTCCTTTGAAGTGCCATGCAATCTTTAATGTCCACCTGACAACCACCAGGAAAGGCTAACCGAACCTCAATTTAATGTCTTATCTGAAAGACAGCATAGCATCCCCTATTATGGACATGTAGTTTCTCCTTTCGGGCATGGTGGAAGCAGGTTCTTAAGGAATTTGAAGCAGTCATGGGGATCAAAATCCTTAGAGACCCACCCTTACAAGTGCTTGTTAATCCCATAATCCCCTGCAGTTGACAGCAGAGCAGTACTGCAGCAGTGGGAGATTCAATAACCTGCAGGGCATATTAAGAGTTAATACAAGCTCTGATCTTTGTTTATTGGTTCCGCTGTCCTCCCAGAGTTAAGTACAGTCACAGAGAACTGTACTTAACCCCTGGAGATAAGCAGAACCAGAAAACACCTGATACAAGATGACAAAAGTTCTAATACGCACTGCAGGCTATGGAATCTCTCATGTTCCAATACTACTCTGATGTCAGCTGTAGAAGATTCTTGGATTTGTAGTTACAAAAGATGTCAGCCTAGAAGTAAGCAAAATTAGTCTGACACAATCAAGTAAACCAAAACATTTCTGCATCTAAAGTACAAATTGAAACCAGCCCCACATTTGAGTGTGGGAACCTTTGTTCTGACTGTTCTCCCTTTAACTGAGAGGTGCAATTTCTAAGAGTAGGGGGTAGTTTTTTCAATCATTAGACTAAACAGAGGCTGAGGCCTGAGAGAAGGTATTCAACCCTCTACACATTCAGTGGGACCCTACTTCTGACCAGTCATGCACACACTGTGGGTGATCTTGATGCACATACATTCCTTTGCTGTGGAATTTGAGCAATCTAAGGGTCCATACAAGTCCCAAGTTTAGTTAGTTCTGGATTGTGAGTTGGTTTTAATGATGGGCTCATGCTAGGGTCAACATGGATGTGAACAGCTGCAGAATATAAGCCCCAGTGTAAGAAGTATAGTCTGTAAGTAATGTTGCATCTCCAAGGGGCGGTACAAAAGTGCCATACTAGATACAATGTACTAAAAATGTTTTTCTCAACAAATGCCCACTAAAATATAAACTTAAAGTACTGTAATTATCTGTTTAGACGTTGTGCATGACTTCAGACCTTGCTGCATGGTCTACATCATGTACCTGTCTTAATGTTGTGTTGTATTTTCTATGATCCAGGTCATGGCTGAAAAAAAAGAGATGACACCTTACACAGTTTATGAATAAAGTAATAAACACTGCTAAGAGGTTTTGCCTTTCATTCAGGGAGACTGCAGTGGGCTGTGATGGATACTTACTCATCGCAATCAGCAGTGGTCACATGTGATGTTTCTCAGGGGGTCAGTTCTGTACTCCATGTGATTTGTGGTGTATATGCTACTGCTAAGATAGGTCATGAAGTGGTATAGCATTAAGTTTTCACTTCTGTGCAGATGGTACTTAGATGTACCTGTCCTTTATATCTGATGGGCAAAGGGGCAATCTTGGTGCTTGAGAAAACTTATGAGAGATTGCAGACTAGATGGTCTCCAGCTGGCTAAGCTTAAATCCTACCAAGATGCAGTTGCTATTGTTGGAACCAGGTCCTCGTAGGTCGGCTGCCACTGGTTTGCCTCTCCTATCATAACCACTTTCAAGGTCTCCTGTCCGCCCTCAATACCAGGATTAGACTGTTATATCAGCACAAACATTTTCTATCCCTTGAAGCACTCCACCTGGCAGAATCTTCATTTGTTCTCTCCCTCGTCGACTATGGCCTAGTGATTTATGTTACAGCTGACCCAACCTCCCTCTCACGAGTAAAGAATACCCTAAACAAAGCCTGTAGACTGGTCATGGGCCATGACAGGCTCACACACACCTGTGACTTGTATAAATCTGCAAACTGATCATCTGGAAGCCAGACTTAAATACTATACATGAAACTTTGCAAAGAAAATATCCCTTAGAAGTGCCCCTCCTGGCCTCGACTCCCTTGTCTCAAATGCCCCCCCACCCAAGTTTCCAGAAGTGCCTCTAGGCCGTCCCCCTTTGTGTCATGCTCCAGAACATCGCTGTGCCAAAGGCCTTTTTATACCTGGCACCTAAGTGGCTGAATGACCTCCCACCCTCCATCTCCCTACTACCTACCCTGGGCCTTTTCAAAACAACCCTCAAGAGCTATCTCCCTGAACAATCAGCCTGCGACTGCAGCTGACCCTTGCTACACTGGATGCAGCCTTGGCCAATGGTTCATTCCCATGCCAGGGTATCCACTCTTGACTCCCATTCTGTTTAAGATCTACCGGAATCTATTTAAGTTACTGACCCTGGGTTACACCACCCTGCGATCATTTGCCTTATTGTCTTGTTAGTATAACTAGGGCCCTCCAGGCCTGCTTTAATTACTTTGTATAACTGTGTTATTGTATGCTACTTATCTCCTTCACTGTATTAGTGACAAGGAGCCTTTGCAAGAGAGTCTTTGACTCAAAGGTTGTATTTCGATGTAGTTAAAAAAAAAAAAAATGCCACTATCCTGACAGTTGAAGATAGGGTGAAAAAATCTGGGAGTCACTGTGGACCCTGGGTTGACACTCGAACATCAGGTGTCTGCTGTGGTCCACAGTGGATTTTTCCAACATCGGAACAACTCCCTGATCAAACTATCTGGTGCTAGAGAACCTGTCAATCCTGGTGCATGGACTTGTAACCTATAGACTCGACTAATATAACAGTCTTTACCTGGGGCTATCCAAGAAGTTTGTGCACCAACTACAGCTGGTGCAAAATATTGCAGGCAGGCTAACCACTGGGCCATTATATGTGGAGCACATAACACTGGTGCTGCAGCACCTGCAGTGGGTACCCATCAGGAGGTTTACCACTTTTAAAAATACTTTACTAATGCAAAAAGCCCTGCATGGATTGGGTCCTGGCTACCTTAAAGACCACTTGGCCAGGTATACTCCCAGCTGCTCACTCCACTGCACTAGAGGGCTTTGATTTTTTTTAAAATGAGAAAAATGCAGTCAGTTCAAAAATATACTTCGCCAAACAGTTACAGAGCTTTCTTAGTTTGCCACATTATTAATGTCTGATTTAAAGACACTACTGAGCATTTTAAAATAATCTGTTTCCATCTTTGTCACGTGTAATGGCATGGCAGTTTATACTATACCTTATCTCTCTGATGAATCCTGCATAGAAGCAGATACAATAAGTACAAGTTTCCGATACTGAAGAGAAGGTTAATGAATCGGAGCATTCCTGTCGAGCAAACTATACTTCGTTTCCATTTTAACAGCCAGACTGCAGGTTGTAGCATTCCAACAGACACCAGGTACATACCAGGCAATGTAGTGATCATGGGATCCCACTAAAAATAAAAAAAAAAGTTTGTTAGTATAATATCAAATTAAACAAGAATTAGCCAGCCTGACAGTGCAACGACAGCATGCACTGCTTACCAGGCCGGTTAGCAGATACAGACCTAAAGCCTGAACCACCACTAGAGCAGGCGGAAGGAGGCTGAAACATCCCAGACGATGCTCTCCTCCTCAGAGGAGGAAGGACTGCATGCACCACAGCATTTCCTCCAGCCTGGTGACTATAAGTGGCAGTGCAGCTGGAGTAGTGCTGGACGGGAGGATGCATACATAAGGCACGTTAACGGTGCTGGCATTAATGCATTCTGGAGGAAGAGTTTCAGTGGTGGGGTGAATAAGAACTGATAGGGTAGATGAAGCCACACCACATATGAAACACAATTCTCCACTAGTGAAACCAATGTTAGAGACCATTAAAAGCAATACTGAAGGCCACTCTTCATGGTTTAAAGCTCCCTGCTAGCAGGAGATGTACATGTGGTCACCAGTAATACCTCACGGCTCTTCAATAGTAAATACTGGAAGATGCCAGCCACAGCTCCCCACTAGCTGGAGTGACACTGGAGGCTGCTGATTGTGGCTTAGAGCTCCCTTCTTCCTGGGCGGATACTGGAAGCCACTGATAAAGGCTTGCAGTGCCTGGCAGCAGGAGCTAGTCTATACTGGAGTCACTGTAGCTTAGAGCAGTACTAGAGAATCCAAGTTATGACTCAAAGCTCCTCATTAGTGGGGATACAGAAAAGAGGAAAACATTTGGTCCATCAAGGTCTTTGCTCCACCAACTCAGCGAGCATTTCCATTTGCTTCATTTCATACAAGAAAAACAAAACACACACACACACAAATAAGCTGCAGGCCATACATGTTACCTTTTACTGCACTAATAAAATGGTTTCTGAGACTAGCTTTTGTGAGTTCTGCTCTCTTCATAAAGTCAGCAGAAACTCAGCTGAATATCAAACCAGATACACAAGCGAGATGTTGACTGAAATCAGACAGCGGAATCAGTTTAAACAAAAAAGTGTTTCAAATCTCAGTTTAGATTCAAAAACAGGCTTGATGATTGCATAATATCCACACTATTTTTAACCAAAAGGCAAGCTACAGTGAGACCGCCATCATGCAAACATACCAATGTGCCAGCAAAAACTGACCTCCTGATCTATCAATGTCTGCTTGAGTGTGCAGCTAGCGCCCCCAAGTTGCAGCTGCCCCACCCCCTCCCCTTTTCTCTGCCCTCGGACGTTCTCAGCCTCACCCACCCACACACTCCTCTGTTCTCTGTTCCATTCCCTTTTAAAGCTACCCACAGTTTTGCATGATATCACCCTCTCTGTTAGGGCATTCGACTTTGAAACCACTCTCTCTGTGAAGTAATGCTTCCTCCTTTCCCTGCTAAATCTTCCCCCCTCTATTCTTAGCCCGTGCCCTCTAGTGTCCCTTCCTTTCCTCAGTTTAAAAACCCAGTCAGCTCCATCCTTATTGATTCCCCTCATATACTTGAAAGTTATAATCATGTCCACCCTATCCCTCCTCTCCACCAGGGTGTACATATTCAGTACCCCCAGCCTGTTCTCGTAGTCTCTCCCTTCCATTCCCTGTATCATCGTTGTTGCCCTTCCGCTGCACTCTCTCCACTAGCTTGATATCCCACCTCAGGTATGGCCTCCAGAACTGCACACAGTAATGTGGCCTGACCAGTGACCTGTAGACGGGCAAGATCACCTCCCTCCTCCTGGATGAGAACCCCTTGGCTATACACCCCAGCATCTTGTTCGCCTTCGCTACCGCTTTCCTGCATTGGACAGAATTGTTCATGTTCCCTGTTAAGATCACCCCTAGGTCCTTCTCCTCCTCAGTGATCCCCAGCTTCACCCCCCCCCAACCAGCATTCTCTCCTTGGGTTCTTTGCCCCAAGTATATAACCTTACACTTCTTCACACTGAACCTCAGTTGCCACCTCTCCGACCACTCCTCCAGTTTGGTTAGGTCCACCTGCAGTTGCTTCTATCCCTCCTCCTCTTCCACTACTGCACCCATTTTATCGTCTGTGAACAGACTTACCCTGCTCTCCATTCCATGCACGATGTCTGAGATGAAGAGCCCAAATAGCAACGGGCCCAACACCGAGCCCTGCGGCACCTCACTCATCACTGGTCTAGGTGTTGAGAATTCCCCCACCACTACCACCCGCTATAGCCTCTCATGCAGCCAGTTTGTAATCCAGTTTGCCATCTTCGCCCCCACTCCCACGCCAGTTAGCTTCCCCCCAAGCCACCTATGAGGTACTGAACTGAAGGCCTTGCTGAAATCCAAGTAGAGGAAATCCACTGCATGGTCCCTATCCAGCTCTCTTGTTACCCAGTCACAATACTGTATTAGGTTAGTTTGACAGGACTTCCCCGATATGAACCCATGCTGCCTCAAATCCTGGAGGTAATTGTCCTCTAGAAATGACACCAGCCTCTCCTTCAGTATCATCTCCATAAGGTTGCCCACTATGGAAGTGAGACTGACCAGCCGATAATTGCCAGGTTCGTCCCTTAGGCCGCTCTTGTGTATCGGCACCACGTGGGGCATCCTCCAGTCCTGAGGCACACATCCCGTATCCAGGGAGGTGCTGAACAGATCCACCAGCGGTTCTGCCAGCACCTCCACCATCAACCTCAGCACCCTGGGGTGGACACCATCCGACCCTGGTGCCTTATTCATTTTTAGCACCCTCAGTCCCGCTAATACTCTACTTCCCTCAATCATTCCATCCGTCACCTCTTCCCCTCCCCCCACCCTCAGTCCAAGGTGGTAGTGGTCCCCCATTCTACTGCATGAACACTGAGCAAAAGTATTCATTTAGTGCTTCCACTTGTTCCTTTCCTTTTCCGACCACTCCCACCCCTCTTTATCCTCACTATATTATCCCTGCACTTCCTTTTCTCTCGGACATGTCTGAAAAGTCTCCCCGCTTTAATTCCCTGTGCTAACCTTAGCTCCTTGAGGCCTTAGCTTCCCTCACCCTCCAGGTCACTTCCTTGGACCACCTTGCATACTTCTCCCCGTCTGCCTCCTTTCCCGTCCTTCTAAACCTCTGGTACGCAGCTCTCTTTAACCTCACCCCCTCCATTACCTCACTGTTCAACCAGCATGGTTTCCTTGCTCTGCTCCTCTTATTCTGCAACTTGGTGCAAGCTTCCCTCACCTCTGTAATCCCGTTTAATAATGTCCCATTTCTGCCTCGCTTCCATCCTTGGCCCTATGCCCTCAAGCTTCCCTTTCAGTATCTCACGCATCCTCCAGAAGTCCACCACCTTTGTTAGTGAGCTCCCTGCTTATCATGATAGTAAACCACACCGTTTGGTGATTGCTATCAGCTAGTGGGTCCTCCACCCTTATTTCCCTCAGTGCCTCAACATTTGACAGTACCAGATCTAGCGTGTTACTTAGCCTAGTAGGTCCAGTGACCAGCTGTGTCAGGAATCCCTTCTGGATCACGTCCAACAGCACCAGCTCCCTAGCACTGGAGGTGACCAGACTGCTCCAGTCAACCCCTGGCAGACTGAAGTGCCCCACGATGACCACATTTCCCCTTTCTACATACCCTCCTGATTTGTTCTGATAACTCCCTGTCTAGCTACTCTGCCTGGGATGGTGGCCTGTACATTACCCCAAACCTCAGCTTCCTACCCTTGGAGTCCATCAAAGTAAAAAGTAATAGTTGTTATTTCTGGGGAGGGAGCTGAGGCAGTACTATGATGCTGTAAGCCATAAGGAATAAAACTATCTAAAACGGTCCTTCTTTTCTGTGGTTATTTTTTCTTCTAGCCTTAATTTTCCTGACATGGATGCTTTCAGTGGATACTACTTTAGATGCAGGACTTCTCCATAACTGAACCTCTCTATTTGTCTGTCCATCCATCATTCCAGATTCCATCCATTCACATACCTACCTACCTACCCACCTATCTACAGTTGTCTGTGCATCTGGCCTTGCTGACCCCTTCACAGAAGAGCCCCTGCAAAAGGACTTCTCAGCTGTTCAAAATTGGTTTCAGGAAAACAGACTAGTTAAGAATTAGAAGAAAATGGTATCCATGCTGTTTGGATCCGGCCACGGGTTAAGTACAGCTCATGACTCGCTTAACCTACACATCTCACAAGGGAAACGCCTTGAGTCAGTGTCCACAAGCAAATATTTAGGCATGCACTTGGACCAACATCTTGATTATTCTGGCCACATATCCCAGTGTTACATTAATCTTGGTGCCCTCTACGGATGAAAAGCTGCCTTCTGCCACACATCAAGAAGTTGGTGGTAGAGCGCTCCATATTCCCCCTGCTAGGCTATGGGGGTACTGTCTATGCAGGTGCCAACACCCTATACAAACTGTCCACACTATTCAATGCCCTATGAAGATTTGTTCTGCTCCATTCCCCCCAAAAACACACTACTATATAATGTACAATGAACTCTGGTAGCCACTGCCCTCCAAGGAGGCAATCTCTGCACACTGCTCTACTGGGGACCAGGTACTAGACAGCAAAACTCCCTAGTTACCTCTAGGGTCTCTTCAAACTAGCTACAAATCACTCTTACTCCTTCAGGTCTGGGGACAGTTGCCATTTTTAGCTCCCACGCTGCAGGAGAAACCCAGGGCAAGCCTCAATCACCTATGGGCTCCTCTATGTTTGGAACTGTTTGCCTGCCAAAATCACTTCAGCCAGTTCCTCTCCTTCATGTACACAGCAAATCAAAGCTCAGCATGCCTCCCTGACTTGATGCCCCAGCAGGCCCAGTTACTCTTCCTCTGGAAGTAACTGCCAGAGGCCTGACACTACTTAGTGGGACAACTGGCCTCCAACTTAGCCCTTCTGCAACCCAAGCCTACTTGGCACACTGCCTGATGTATGCTATGTTGGTAAAATGTTCCACAGATAAAGTGAGTCCCTGCTGTACAGACTCCAGCTGCACTTGCCAATTACTGAACACTGCATGCAACTGTGTTATTATGTACTGCTGCTGTTTTTATAAGGTCCCATGTGGGAAAATGCATTCCTGTATTTATGCAGTGGTTTTGTCACTATACTTATGATACTCTCAAGACCCTTGTGGGTGAATATGTTCTTCCCTATAATCCTCCTACCCCTCTCCCACCAGGTCACAACTGGAAACAAGCCTTCTGTGCTCTGTTTACCTGGTAAAATCTGTTTAAATATCTATCTGTCCGTCCATCCGTCTATCTATTCAACCATCCATCGAAAAATGGTATAGTAACTGGGAAATCAAAATTTAAATACCTGTAAATTTTCTTTCTCCGACGGCCGGTCTCTGGGCTTCCTTACTCCTGGGTCGTACCTCCTGACACCGATAGGCAGGCAGGAATCAGACCTCTGCAGGAGGGGACATCCAGCCCTTCACTTCCTGTCTCCCTCAGTTCTTCCTCAACCAGTCCAATGCGGCAATACTATAAGAAGTTGGAGACAGAAAACAAGAACATGAATTTCAATGCATATATGGCCTAGAGGCCAGCCAACTATATACATTCTGGGAGGGAATCCGAAGCCTGGAGACCAGCCGTCAGAGAAAGAAAATTTACAGGTATTTAAATTATGATTTCTCTCTCCTAAGCTGGTCTCCGGGCTCCCTTACTCCTGGGATACACAAAAGTAGTACATCCCCAGATGTCCTGGGTGGGAAGAATGTCAGGAACCCTTAAGGATCCACCACCGCTTGAAGCACTCTGCAGCCAAGGATGCCACATCCGAGGCAGCACTACCAGCAATTAAAATTGTGAAGATGTGTGAATGAATTATCACGTGGCCACTTTGCATAAATGTGCTGTTGAAGCTTCTCTGAAGTATGCCCACGAAGGGGCCATAGTTCTGCTGAAATGGGCTCTCCCTGGGCCAGGCAAGTTACCCCGGCCTGATCACAAGCCATGGACATGGCCGATAGAATCAGACTGGCTATAGAGCCTTTTGAATCCTTGTTACCCATAATTTTGGCCCATAGCTGGCATGAACAAATTTGAAGTTTTGCAAATAGCGTCCTCTCTCTTAATATACATTTTCGTCAGGGGCAGCAGACTGGATGGGCCACTAGGTCCCCATCTGCCCTCAACCTCCATGTCTCTATGTTGCTATGACCCCTCCCAGATCTAAGGATGTAACTCCCCTTTCTTATTGCTTTTGGAGAGTGGGCACAAGGAAGGAAGAAAGAATGAACCCTTGACTGTAATGGAGGGGAAGCATAACTTTGGCAAAAAATCTTGAACTGTTCAAGCCTGAAGAAAAACAGTGCATAGTGCTTGGGTAAGCAATGCTTATAGTTTGTTGATTCTCCTGGCTGAAGCAACAGCTTTGAGAAAAAAGGCGATCTTTATGCTGAAATGCGTGATGGATATCATCTTGATAGGCTCTAAGGGGGGGCCTTGGCCATAGCCTTGAGAACCAGATTAAGACTCCAAGGTGGTAGCTTTGGTGGGTTGGAATGCAAGCTAATGCTGCTGTCTTTAGAAACCTACAGACATGAGTATATGTATCCAACGATTCCCCTAAATCCGTCCAACAAGAGTGCCCCTAGTGCACAAAAAAAATGAACTTGTAAGGTGGCTGATTGCAGTCCTTTGTCCATCCATCTGAAGGAACTGCAGTAGAACAGGCAATGATATTGGATAGTTCTACAGGCGTTTTGAATGAAGCCAGAACCAACAATTTTTTTTTTTTATTCAGTAATACACATTGGAGGAAGAAAAGAGACATAAGTTCCCCTTCATGTCAAAAACCGGAGCTGTGTAGCCGAGCTCCTTAAAAGTTTTTCCCTCTCAATCTCCAGGCCTCTATAGATAAGTTGTTTAAATGTGATGCCGGGCCAGACCTTGATGGAGAATGCCCAGACTGAACTTGAATGTTAGACATGAATGCCTTGACAGATGAATGATAATCGGGAACTATATGCGGAAAAGTCATAAGGGGCAGACTAGAATCATGAGTGTCCTGTCCCGAACCACTTTGTGAAGGACTCTTGACAGAGGCGGTATTGGAGGAAAAGCATACAGGAGACCAATTCATCCTAGTTTAGGGGAAAAAGTGTCCTGAGCCACCGCTGGTTTGTCCTTGGCCAGGGAGCAGAACTGCTTACCTTGGAGTTCCGCCAGCAGGTGAAAAGATCTATAAGGGGCAGACTAGAATCATGAGTGTCCTGTCCCCCAAAACACTTTGTGAAGGACTCTTAATAGAGGTGGTATTGGAAGAAAGGCATACAGGAGACCAAACTCATCCCAGTTCGGGGGAAAAAAGGTGTCCTGAGCCACCGCTGGTTCATCCTTGGCCAAAGAGCAGAATTACTTACCTTGGAGTTCCACCAGCAGGCGAAAAGATCTGTCTGAGGATTGTCCCCACTGATTTGCCAAGATGTAGGAGGCACTATCCTTCAGCTCCCATTCCCATGGTCGACCAACCTTGCTACTAAGCTAGTTTGCCATGTCATTTACCTGCCCTGGTAAATACCTCGCTCAGTGGTGCGAGGTCCACTGAAAAAGAAGAGATTCCCTTAGCATTTTGAGCTTCTTGTGCCACCCCAACGGTTGGTACTGTCGGCTGGAACCAAACTATCCTGAATGGGAATTGCTCCTCAGAGTGCCTGAGGGAGTGGCCTACTGTTTGTGTCGGGAACGTTTATGCTGTACCTTGCGCCTCTAACAGCAACCACCTGCCCAATACCAACAGCTGAAGCAGGTGAGCCGACCCCAGCTCACGAGGCTTGCATCAGTTGCCATTCGGATTTGGTGAGGATGGTCTAACTAGTGACCCTTTATGATCTCTGTCCTCCGAGACCATCCCTGGAGGGAGGGTTCACTCTGTCTCAATCAGCTGTATGAGAAATAAATAAATGAGGAGTTAAACTCCTTGATGAGCTTTAGCAGAATCTGGAATTTAGTTTTCAGGGGGAAAAATCCTTATGTCATGATGTCTGCCCCCAGAAGGATCAAGGTCTGGTTTGAAATTAGGGAACTCTTTCTTCAGTTGATGAGAAAACCATGTGCCGGCAGGTACCAGGCCACCTCTGCCACTGCTTGTAATATTTGGTTGAGCTGTGGGTCCTTTATGTGAACTATGACCGGTACGGGCACCTTCGATTCTGTCCACAGGTCCGAAGACAACCCCAACGCTAGAGAGACCTACTGTACCACTCTGAACCTGAGATCGTGTGCGTGACGTTACTGAGTAGGAAGGGTAACAGGCATCCTGCAGACCTACAGATGCCAGAAAACACTCTTTTTGTGTCTGCTGGGTGATAGAAATGACCCAGTATCATCTGCCAAGGCAGATTTAAATTGTCCTCAGAGTATGCATGGGCTTGAATACACTGACTGGATCCCTACATTCAGGGTCCGAACGTGCTCCTGAATTGTGGTAGAAAGGTTTTCGGCACTTCTCTGGAATCTTTTACCACCCCCTTTTAAGACTATCCATACGGGAGCTCTCCCTTGTCGGGGGCATTCGCCAAGTGAGCTATGGAGACCTGTCCGCCTGCCATGCCTGCAGCCTTAGGTCTGTTGAGGTGAGTTAAAGCATGGCACTTGCTGCGCGACTGGCAGCCTCCTTTGAGATATCTGCTGATAATGCCTAGCATAGTCCCGCTCTGAAGCTGTTGCGGGGTGGGCTATCTACACCTGGCTCGTCAGCACGCTGGAATGCCAGGATTGGGGCCTGTGGTATTGTGGCTCATGCTGAAAACAGGTTGGCTGGGCTTGCTTATATGTGGCTCGTCAGCTCGCTGGAATGCCACATCAGTGGTGTAGAGAACAGGTTGTTCGCAGCTGCTTTAAGGGAGGAGTGGAGGACTAAAAGCATCTCTACGAGGGATGCCTCAACCTTTGTGTCCCCCAGGTCCCAGGAGCCCCACCCTGAGGTAAATATATAAGTTCTCCCTGTTGCTTGGTAGCCGATGCCAGTCTGGTTGGAGGTTTAGGAGTTGCCGAGGGAGAATTCAAGTGAGATTCCTCACTCACCCATAAAGTAATCCAGATCATCCACGGCTAAGTTTCTGGGTGGAGAGCTGTCCGGGACAGAAACGCCACTCAGTAGCCCCCCCTGCCTCTGGGGGGACTAACTGACCTCTGGCGGACTGGTGCTACTAGTATGTCCAGAGTAGCAATGTCCCTCTGGAGCGATGATAGGGAATAGGCATAGGGGTGGGCATCCCATGGACGATCCCAGCT